>CM063441.1:11279533-12559066 GCA_032191425.1 Lymantria dispar
GACAAGTTCTATTACAACCACCCACGGAAAAGTAGTATTGGTGCTATGCTTATTGTATTACCACAGGGACATTCTAAAACTTTGTTGTTCTGAAAGTCTCTTAAAAACTAGATTACGAAAATCTTTTTAAAATTTGCTACAAATTGTTTGCTAATCATTTTTTCATGTGTTTAACTTGGTTTAATCGGATTGAAAGACCCCCAACGCTCAACTAAAAATCCGGGTAATATGCCATACTCATGTGCGGCTTACAACTATAGGCACACAAAAAAACTTTGAGATAAATAGCTGAGAGTACGCAGAGTTTAGTCATATACAGATATTGGAAAACGACCGTGAACCCCTGTGAATAAATCTATTTAATTATTAAGGAATCATTAACTTGTATTATTTATTAGTTAATAAATTGTATATATATATATATTCATTTAATAATATTTAACTACTTTGTGTAATTAAAAACTCATTAAATACTTAAAACTTAGTGTTCATCTCAATTTTATAGTAATATACTTAAATAAATTTGAAATAGAAATAAAAACTTTCCGTGTGATAAAAGAGTAGTGTACAGGGCAAGAGAAGGCGGACTCGAAATAAGACTCTATAACGAACAGTCTGATGTAGTAGGGCAATTGCCATACTATTGTACTTAAGCTTAAGTACTGCGATGGTAAATACAACGAGTTATCTTTAATTTAATGTTTAATTTGCAACTTATATTTCTAACAACAACAATCAATAACAATCTTATATTTCTTGAAATTACAATTGAAGGGAAAAATTAATAATTTAAATAATAAAAGTATTCATTTACTTCTTTATCGAGAAAATTTATATTTCATTAGCATTCTCTTCGTTCTCCTGAATCATTGTTTACCGGCGTTTTAGAATTTCCGCATTATGCGTTCTCTTTACCTCAAGGTCGCTTTACAATGAAACACAAGTTGTTTTTTACATTAGCCACAAGAATATGCGTTATTTTCGCTGCTAGCAAATTTTTGCTATTGTAGTTTTTTGTTCTTTGAACTATTTATTCCTTGTTTACATTTTTGAATGTTACCGTAAAAGGTTTAAAACCTCTTGAAATAGGAAAATACATGTTCGACGTTATTATTGACCAACTTTAATGCTATTTCATTTAATTTTTTACAGTTCTGATTTTAATATTTTCTTCTCAGCTCATAAATATTTCAAGTTTGCTTCGACATAAGCTTCTTCCATATTGAGAGAAATCGAAGTTAGGTTACTTAACTCACATAGTGCATTGTATTTTGAATAGGTACGTCACTATTATCTTAAAGAGACGTTAGGTGCTATCACTCAAATGTGTTTTTCGGGAGTCATGACCAAGCCTTTTATATCACATTATAATTTATCTAATTGAAAACGCATTTATGAATATAAAATGTGTGTTAACATTAATTTATATTGTTGTTTCAGAAAAGATAAACTTGGACATGAATAACATTTTTTTCACAATTATATTGTGGCTGATGCCGATAATAATTTGCAATATTGCATCAGATAGGAGAGATTTGAAGTTTTTAGATCTTGCTGAATATGATGGCTATAAAGCCGAAGAATATTTGGTAACAACCAAAGATGGATATATTTTGGGACTGTTCCGCATACCACTGAAAAAAAATTGTATCAATAATAAAGGCATAATTATATTTATGCATGGTCTATATCTCAGTGGAGACGATTGTCTGACTCCTGGACCTGGTAAAGCTCATTGCTATATATACGCTGAAAATTGTTATGATGTATGGGTACCAAATATTCGAGGAAATTTATACAGCCGCAGTCATACCACTCTTGATCCTAACAAGAGTCCGAGCTTTTGGAACTTTAGCATTGAAGAAATGGCGCTGTATGACCTACCAGCTATCATCGACTACGTTCTAGATGCAACAAATAGTACGCAATTATCTTATGTTGGTCACGCGCAAGGAGTTTCTATACTATTGATACTTTGCGCCAAAAGGCCTGAATACAATGCTAAAATTAAAATAGGTATTGGTTTATCAGCAGCAGCGTGGTTGGATCATGCCAAATTTATTGTGGTACAACTACAAAGTCTCATATCGCCACTTTTAACATTATCAGGTGATGCCTTGAACCTAGAAGTGCTTACTAGAAATGGATTAGTAAATTCTGCTGGTGTAGCATTATGTGGTCTTACAAATCTTACATATCCACTATGTTCTGATTTAATATTCGCAGTTTTGGGATATAACAAATATCAGATCACGAGTGATGTATTACCCGTGGTAGTTGGTCATCTGCCCTCTGGGACGTCACTCAAGAACTTTAATAGATGGGGCCAGATTAAAAACAATGGATTTTCTGAATACGATTATGGAAAAATTAAAAACATGATTACATACGGTAGCACCAGACCTCCTCTATACAACTTGAGTGGTGTCACCATGAAGTGGGTATTCATTGGTTCACTTAACGATTATGTCGCTAATATAACTGATGTAGAATTTTTGGTATCAAAACTGCCAAACGCATCTCTATGTACTCTATCCGATGAGACATTCGGGCATTTAGATTTTGTGTACGGTAAAGATATACCTAATTATATAACGCCAATTATTTTACCTTTAATAGAGAATGGCACCTATAAGTGTACTTAAAATTAATTAATTCTAAAACTGTTAACTTTTGATAACTTTTGATAATGAAACCATAAATACCAAAACATTTTCTGTTGCAATAGCTTTACAAAATAAGCTTATTTGTTGCTTATTTGTTTGACTTTACAAAATTTTAACTTGTGAAATACCGCTAGATAAACATATATAAAAACCATTATGTATTTTAATAGGATGCGGTTATTTAGTTGAGTATTTCTTTAGGATTTAATATACATAAATGATCTATGGAAGAGATGGAAAACTCGAAATGAGTCCCTATAATTTAACATCTAACCAGCGTGATTTAGTTAGATATTTTCCTCCTATTGTGGACGAGAAGTGAGCCTAGCTATATGAGTTGTGATGATGTTGGTGATGATGAACATAAAATTGAGAAAAACAACTTGAAAAGGAAATTATTTTGTACTTATGTAATAAGCATTCATCACTTCTACTGTCTTATACTACTTAAAATAGAAGCAAAATTAATGAACGTATCCAAAAAACACTAAAATGTTGAGTAAGATTTAAAAGCAATGCGATACTTTCACATTTCCGCGAAAAAACCCTTCCATCTTTAATAAGAAAATATTATCATTTTTATGGTTACTGGTTATGTGTGTAATTTTTATGTACTGGTTTATGTTGTGAAGTACATTAAACACTGACCAAGTATTTTGTTGTTTACGCATCCAGGTACTCGAAATAGTAACCCACCGAGCAGGCCAGCGAAGATAAGCAATCAATTTATATGGCTTTCTTAAATTACTGGGCGGCAAAAGGATGCATGTGTTTTGAGGACGCACCCTACATTTCCGTCTGTCTCATCATCATCTTGCTCTTATCCCAATTACTTGGGGTCGACGCAATATGTCATCTGTTTTGACATATTACAAAAAGTTTTGGCAATGACTTTTATGACCGGCCGCCTGCCTGACGTCAACCCTCCTTGGGAATGTAATCGTTGACCCAAATGGTACCAGATGGAGTTGGTCCGGGTCAATCTAGGGCTCTTAGTCGTCTTTTACGACACCCACGAGCAAAGCAAGGGTTGGTAGTATTCGAAGCCGCTACCACACAGCACATTTCCGTCTGTCTGAAGGATATGAATCTCATCACAGCTTATATATGTCCTAATTCTGGACTCGGGTACTCTCTAAAATGTGAGAATAAATTAACATACTTTATCATGTTGGTTAGATAGGCTATCATCTTTGGGAACAGAAGAGGTGGTAAGGTAGATGAGGCACATTCGCGTATCAAAAAAGATGCAAAACCAATAACACTTTGTTACGAGGTAGAAGCAGGTTATCATCATTACAGCTCATATGCGTCCCACTGTTTAGCTTGATCCTTCTGCGCAATAGAAAGGACTGCACAGATGGCGTAGTGGTTAAGGTACCGACTTACAGTGCCGGTGTCGCAGGTTTGAATCCCACGCAGGATAATACTTTGTGCGGTCCACAAATTGTTGTTCTGAGTCTGGATGTGATTTGTGTCCGTTCATTATATGTTTGTAAAGTCCCCCGCAATACAAGGATTAATTTCCTTAGTGTTGTATTTTTTAAAAAAAAAAAAAGGATTTTGTATTTATATTTTGACATAAAAAAGTAGATATACCTGTGTATTAAACGAGTTTATCTATTTATTTGAACGTTCTAATCTCAGTAAAAACTAACTGGATTAAAAAAAATAATAATAATTACCACACCACCTTTTTACAAGCAAATCAAATATTTTTAAGAAAAGAAACGTACCATATAAAAGCAATAACTTTCATATAGTAAAGAAAATAAGTTGATTAGCTAAATATAAAATGACTAATATCTGAAAACTAGCCAAAGCAATAGATCATAAGTTACTTGAATAATGTAAATAGTTTCATAATTACAAAATAAAACTTACATTGATAAACACCAAACACTTTTATAGTAGAAGAAAAACGTGAACGTGTTAAGATGATCCGTCAAGAGAAGTAGACAGAATCGATGCGTTATCAACGTCAACGATTATTATTAAACTGCACGATACAGCTGAATAGCTGAATATGCTGGGATGCGAGAACGTCGAACAAATCATTTGCAAGCATCGTAAATATAGTAACCTAACGATCGATGGCTTTGCGTTCATACAAAAGAAAAAGCCTAAAGATAGGTTTGAAGATCGCCTAAGTAGGAGCATAGTTGTATCCGAGGGAAAGTTTAAAGCGCCTGAGCAAAAGATGATATTTATATTTTATATGCATAACGATACTTTAGAATTCGATATATCTACACATAATATTATAAAGAGAGAAAAAAACGTGTGGCACTCGGGGACTGCCGCGGTAAAGCTATTGCATAGCATTTTTTATTAACTTATGCAATTATAATTATTTATTTATTTTTTATTTATGCAGTATTTTTTTCTTTGATATTAATTCAAGTTACACTTTTTGAGCGTGGTGACCGATAAGAAAACAAATGTACTATTTGTATAACAATAAAGGCGGTTTGGATTACCACTGTCGTCCGCTGAAGATCGTTGGGACCGTTAGAAAACGCGCAAAAACACTTTTGTGACGTAAGCTAAGCAAAGCCACGCGTGCTCATCGAGATGGACGAACACAGAATGTGTGGACAACCGTACGCTCGGCCGAGCTGTCGCCACCCGCGTACCATGTAGCTCGTACCATGGTAGGGGGGTGTGAGGTTTTATTTTCGTTACGGAATGTCTTGATTCGGTCCCCGCGCCAAGCCCGCGATAAAAACTATGCAATAGCTTAAAAATTATATTTTTGTGTGTGTATATGCTTGTAACGAATAAACTCAAAAACTACGGTGCAGATTTCAAAAATTCTTTGACCATTGGAAAGGTACATTATCCCTGAGTAACATAGAATATATATTGTCTCACTGTTCCCACAGGAACGTAAACTACCTGAATAAGGTGACTGTAACTGAAACGAAGCGAGGGTAGGTTGCTAGTTCTAAATAAAACGGATAATAATCTAGAAAGAAATAATATAAAACAGCAGTGTGAATAAAACGCCTATAAATTCTTTGTATCGAATAATGTGCTTCGAAAGTTTTTCGATGAAGGAAATGGGTTATAGATAATAAGATTAAGCGTGTTAATAAAATGGTATCCCTAGTAGATATCGGCGCATAACATGTTATTATAGAATACTGCCTACAAATTCGCCACTTTTAAATACAATAAATAATAGTTCAAAGAAACTATAAAATACGCTTTTAAAGAAAATCAACTAAAAATAGAAAATAATTTTTTTAAAATTTGAATTAAGAATAGTGTATATAAGAAAAAATATTTTATTGTAAGAAAAAGCATGGGGTGCATGTTGTCAATAGTTATAAATATTTTATTGACAGATATGAGTAGAAGGATCACTTTGATAATATCTTAAAAAGCACCCCACTTTTTTTTTACAATAAAAAAAAAATTTTTCTTATATACACTATTCTTAATTAAAATTAAAAAAAAATTATTTTCTATTTTATGTTGATTTTCTTTAAAAGCGTATTTTTTTGTTTTTTTTTGAACTATTATTTATTTTTCATTTTTAGTTGAATTTTCGCTAATCCTGATTATCCTAGTAAGGATAAAAGGGTCAAACTGTTTAAAATATTGAATTGTCATCGGTCCTTAATAATTATGCCAAATTTCGAGTTAATCAGACGTTTTGAAGGGTGTCAAAATCATGTTCAAAGATTCCGTTACATACTAACATACATACGTCTGAAGCTAATAAAAGCCTATTAAAAATGTCAAAAATTCTGAGTATTCGTCATTTATGTAAACAATCCGATACCATTGCGTTGCGGGCAACATAGTTACTTCTAGATGAAACCCTATTCCTTGCCACTATAGGTGACGAAATTAGTTATACCGACACATCAGTTGTGAAAATTTAGTGAAGTATGTCAGTAGACATAGCCTTTTTCAAGATAAGGCCATTGTGGATTTATAATTCACGTTTTGTGTCATTTTTTTGAAGAACATACTGAGGCTTCTTCAGCCGGTCTGCTCCACGGGTAACGGCATCACGACGGGTCGTCCTACCCGATGGCGATCTCGTTCAGCGGCAATGTGCTGTACCCGCCCGCGTCGCCGACTCTCGCCGATAGAGTACGGCGAGCATCTCCGCCTCCAGATCCCACATGCGTTATAAATAAAAATACTTGTATGTGATGGTGTTGACGCCTATTTTAATGTAATTAGCAATAGCACATTGCTTCTTCAAACTGCATTCATTATTGTTTTAAATTGTCTCAATTGTCAATAATGTAAGATTGTATAATATATTCTTCGCATGGTGACGGAGTAAGAATACAATTCACAACGACCTTATTTGCCCGTGGGTGTCGTAAAAGACGACTAAGGGATATAATATACATTTAATATCTATGCAAGAGAAGGAAAACTCAAAATAAAACCCTATACCAACACGTCTGATCAGCGTGGTATAGTAGGTCAATTTCCTTCCTATTGTGGAGGAGGCTGGAGCCCAACAGTGGGACGTATATGAGCTGTAATTCTGTAATTCCTCAGTCGTTTTTTACAATACCCACGGGCAAGATAGGGGGTGGGCAATAATACTTTTACTCCATCACCACACAGACGGTTATTTTGTCTCTATTAATTACCTCCATTGTTCAAAGCACTGATTTGAAATAATTATTCATTTACCAAATGATTTGTCTTTGTTGTTGTTGTCTTTGTCTTGTTATTTTATCTTTTTCTTAAAGACAACAACCTGCTCTAAAGAAGTAAACCTTATTTTGTGGGGGACTTCACAAACATATAATTAAGGCCCACAAGTTATATCCAGACTCAGAACAACAATTTGTGAATCACACAAAGTGTTGACATACGTGGGATTGGAATCCACGGTACTAGTAGAGTAGGTCGCGGAGGGAAATGGTGGAGTGGATCAGGGACCGGATGAGTCGCGCTAACACGCTCCGTCACCGGTACCTCGGGACAACTTCCCACCTGAGCTGTTGTCACTCTTGACGGCGACGGTTAAATATACATTCCTATTCTAATGACATTTTATGTCATTTTATTGATTAGCTAAAAACACCGACAGGGCGACATTATCAAGTAAACCTGCTCCGGTGGTCAGCCCAACGACGAAGGCGAGGTGGTTTTCGGGTGGGTTGCGGGAGTTGCGTGCTTAAGCCCCTCTGTCGCCCCGGACGGAGTGGTGCGGAGGTGCGCCGACCGCAGCCCACCCACAAAAAAAAAAAGGACGACATTATCTATGAATAAAACCTAGCTAGATCGATTTTTTGGCCCCAAAACCTCTAGTATACTAAATTACTTGCAAATTATTGGTGCTGTTGCCGAGATTCTAAAAATATAGAAATATCTTATATATAAATTTCTAGCGTACGTGTGGATGTCACTGAACTCCTCCTAAACGGCTGGACCGATATTGACGAAAGTTTTTGTGTGTGTTCAAGGGGATTCGAGGATGGTTTAGATGCACAATTGGACCCGGTAGGTGGCGCTGTTCGGACAGGACAACAACATAACTTGAAAACGACTTTACCGATTTGGTTCATCTTTTTTTAGAGTTTTCTAATATTTAAAAAAAAAGCCTTTACGGAAAAAAAAATAAGAAACTCGTGCAGAAAATTTAAGAAAACTTAATCTTTATATATACCAATTTTTCTAATGTGACCTGTTTTCGACTATATAAACTTTTTCTATCTTTATACATATATATAAATCTTCTGTTCCTGTATTTGTAATTAAACTCCTTCTAAACGGCTGGACCTCATGAATATGAATTCTCATATCTATCAGAATAGTAAGATAGAAATATGAAAATACACAAGAATTGCTCATTTAAAGATATAAGATAATCGAGCGTTATTAATCGCGCGCGGCTGCGACAGTATCAATCGTCCGCAATACACAGCAATAAATCTTTATTTACTAAGACAAATGTGAATTATATGTTCATTGTCTTGTAGCGATAGTCGACATACACATTTTTGAAAACGTTTTAGTATTTAATTAGTGTTTTAGTGATCAGCTATCCATTCGCCTTCTGCGTGTGAGGTATCATATTACGAGTTCTGTAAATTTGTCTTTGGTACAAAAATAATACGGGACGACCACGGGTGTCAATAAGTGAGTAATTATTCAATAGATTCCAAATTAATATACATACATATATGGCATATATATGCGTATATACATACGGCATATACTTACGTAAATTATAAAGTGATTTAAAAATCTTAACATTTTTTAAATTCATGATATCGCCGCCATCTTTGGAATATTTTTCAAATTTATTGAGCATATATGTTACAATCTCCTTAAGAAAAAAAAAATTAAGTATATTTGCGACTTTCTTCTACTAACAGTGCGGCTACTGGATCGACTGTAACCAATTTTTCACCAATAGAAAGCTTGATTATCTTAACCCTTTCACGCATATGGGACACATTTGTCCCCGCGTAATTTTTACTGATTACAGATAAACTAGGTAAATTGAATCTTTATTCATTTTTAAATATTAATATTTATAGTATTTTTTCACGTTTATGCACTGGCAACACTAAAAACAACCATTGTCTGTCGAGAAAAATACTTGCGCGAAAAGGGAAAAATTATTTTAGAGTCGCATTAATATAAAAACATTGTTTGTTGTTAAATAAAAACGTTTCTCGACTGTTTCTCTTCTATCTTATATTCATTGGTAAGTACAATTATCATTTTATTACGAATTTTACGTTCCCTTTGTAAGAGTAATGCATATTATGTAAAAAAATTGTATGGAACGCGGGTGTCCCTATATGCCTCAAAGGAGACCTTTTACAATAACTATTGATAATATTCCCATTGCTATTATTATTTTATTACACTTATTTTTGTTTATTTATTTTGTAGACTATGGCATCAAATCGTCATAGTGAGTTGTCGGTGCGGCAAGATGACATTTTCGAAATATTGATGGTTGATAACAGCGACGGCGAGGAGGGCCTGCTCCTCGATGAAGAAGATCAAACGTTTATAGCGCAAGATATGGATGCGGGTAATAGAAACCAGTGCCGCGCCTCTAGAAGAGAACTTGGTTGAAAATAAAGATAATGTTAGTGTCCCATTATTCAATTGGTGGCAAGATTCTTACTCGCCACGTAATTTTTATGAGATCCCAGAGTACAGCTTCGGCAAAATGATTGTTTTAGATAACACGCCTGATGTAGAACTGACTCCTATAAATATAACAACGACAGTCAAGAGACGGGTACAAGGCAGCGGTGACAAGAAGAATGTTACATGGAAATTATTGTGAAGTACAACAAATTTATGGGTGGGGTCGATCTAATGGACAAAAAGGAAGATCTGCTACTATCTGAGACTATATTTCAACATACTAGACATTGCTATGAGTAATTCGTATGTAATATATTGTAAACTGCATGAAACAAAATACGATGAAGGACCATTACTTCCAAGTCCTGAATTTTGTTAGGTAGTAGCTCGATCATTTATTGGGAGTTTTCATCTCGTCAAAGAGCGTTATGCTAGATTGTCATGTCGAAAAAGCGAATTTCGCTTATTCAAAAACGCGGGGCACCTTCACATGCAATGGTAAAAGTGTGCAACAGAAATTATGCGTACAATGTGCAAAAAGTCGCATTGAAAATAAAACAAATAATACTTGCAATACGTGTAAAGTACATTTATGTTAAACTTCAGATCGTAATTGCTTTGCTGATTACTATTCATTTTTAAATGTTATATTTTAAATATGAATATATTAGTAAAAACTAATTATTTAATATATATAATCTGTGTTTCATTTATAATATCATACTTTTCCAAACATAAAAAATGTATACCTTGACGCATATAGGGACGTATGTGTCCCCATCCTAAAAACTCAGAAATATATATAATTTCTGTTTTCTGTATTACTTTTATTTTAAATTAGACCATTTTCATTAATTATACCTAGAAAGAATCGTTTTCACAGCCTTGGATTACTTACAAACGTGTAAGGGTTAAAGTAACATAGGCAATATCTTTTGTTAAAAAATTAAAGATCTTTAAGGAAATTGCAATATTGTAGCCTAAGGTTTAGAAACGAATATTTTATAAGCGAGCGCTTCGAGAACTATGTACCTATTAATAATAGAACAAAATAATGTACTACGAGTTTTTAGGTCTTATATCTACGAAATAAATATCTACGAAAAAGTCTAGCACAGTATACAACTATTATAGTTATGCCACAATATACAGTAGCTATATATTATTTAGAATCTAAAGTGCGAAAACGATTTTAATGGGCGAGCGTTTCAATAACTATTAGAACTAATTTCAGAAGTATTTTAATAGCTGTCAAAAGTTACCAAGTAATCATTTTCAAGATAATTTATAAAAAAAAATAGAAACTGTATATGTTTTATATTTCATAAAGCATAATCTTTATGAAGGTATAAAGCTAATGTTTATGAAAGATTAAATCATACACATTTTTTATACGACTACTTTATCAGGAAATTATTTTATTCTTTTTATTTTGTTATAAAACCATAGTAGGTACCAGCTTACAAAATGTCACCAGGACAAATATAGAAGAAAGCGAATATAGTTTAAGAAATATCTTTTGTCACCCTAATGTGTACACCACAAAAATATTGGTATCTATACCAATAAATAAAATTGGAGTGTCTGTTTGTAATGTCAAAATAATATAGTTTTTTCATGCTCACACGGTGCCTAATAATCACTTTATATTTTTTTTTGTCTGCCTGTCTGTCTGTTTGTTCCGGGTAATCTTCAAAACGGCTGGACTGATTTCAAAAATTCTTTTACTAATGATAGCTATAATATCAGGGAGTAAATTAGGCTATATTTTATCCCGGTATTCCAATGCTGTGTGGTAGCGGCTTCGAATACTACCAACCCTTGCTTTGCTCGTGGGTGTCGTAAAAGACGACTAAGAGCCCTAGATTGACCCGTACCAACTCCATCTGGTACCATTTGGGTCAACGATTACATTCCCAAGGAGGGTTGACGTCAGGCAGGCGGCCGGTCATAAAAGTCATTGCCGAAACTTTTTGCAATATGTCAAAACAGATGACATATTGCGTCGACCCCAAGTAATTGGGATAAGAGCAAGATGATGATGATTCCCACGGGAACGGGAACTACGGAGATAAGGCGACAGAAACCGAAGCGAAGCGAGGGCGGGTTGCTAGTTAATAATAAATCTGTGTGCCCTATGTTAAGAATGTTCCTTATACAGTATTTCTGTATTTGTTTTACTCAAACAAGCACAAGACGGTGAACACTTTCGGATTTGGATTTCATCTTAGGACTGTTCATTTCTTCCGCGGGCAAAAGTTAGTGAAATATAACTACCCATATAATTATACAGCGCAGTACACTTATTGATAAAGTTAGGAGCGTGAGGCTGTTTTGGTATGGACATGTGATGAGGAGGGATGAGAAGCATATTGATAACCTTCCTTGGGTAATCAGTACGATTGTGGTAGAACGCAAGTATCGTGGGAGACCCAAATAGAGATGGATGAATTGTGTGAAAAAGCCGTAAGTGCAGATATGATAGCTGATAGGAGTCTATGGAAGGTAAGAAGATGTTCTGCCGTCCCCACTTATACCCCACTGAGATGAGAGCAGCATAATGAAGATGATATATACAGCACAACAAATTTATTCCAAGTTTAGTAGCAATCAATTGTTTTTCAAACCATGAGATTTTTTGTTTCAATAAAAATATATGAATAAGAGGAATTCTGGTCTTATAAGTTACCCAAGAAGGCGTTGCTGCCTGTTTGGTGATTTTTTAACTCCCACTAGAAAGTAAGAGGTCTTCACATCATCTTTAAACGAGCAATTCTTATATATTTAGAATCTCGGTCACAGCCCTACGAGGTGCATGAAATTTAGTATGCAGTAGGTTTTGGGGGAGACAAATCACTCTAGCGAGGTTTCATTCACAGAAAATTTCGTATTATCGTTAATTTCAGATGATGAATAAAATCCATCATCCTGCTCTCATCCCAGTTATTTGCAGTTGACGCAATATGTGTTTCTCATCCATCACATATAATGCGAAATTTATTAGCAATACTTTTATGACCAGCCTCCAGCCAGAATTTAATTGCTGACCAAAAGGCAACAAAGTTGCTCCAGGTCCATGTTAAGCTCTTAGTCGTTTCTTACGACACATACGCGCAACCACACAGCACAGTTAATTCAAATTCAAATCATTTATTATGTATAAACCCCGCGGGGGCACTTACATATTGTCATTTTTTTGCATTTTAACTTAAATTACTACCGGATCGGAACGCGACCGCACTGAGAAGATTCGGCAAGAAATACAGCGGGATTGTCTTTTTTTAACTCATTTACTACTTTTTCAAGTAAAATTACATACAACAATATGTCTATTAATATCTCCAGTGTGATGCCTTTCGATCCATTATATAGTTGTTAAATATAATAAAGAATTACCATGGCTGGACCAGATCCCGCAAGCGGCACTCGATCACGAGTTAACCAGTAGAGCAACCATCACTCCCCTCAAGCACAATGGAGGGAAGGGGGTGACCCGCTCATCGTAGCTACCGCAAGCAGACCCTTCAGTGAGCATGAACAATTGCCAAAAACATAAAACATAGAATAAATAACAAATTCGTTTG
This sequence comes from Lymantria dispar, assembly GCA_032191425.1. Lineage (NCBI taxonomy): Eukaryota > Metazoa > Arthropoda > Insecta > Lepidoptera > Erebidae > Lymantria > Lymantria dispar. The sequence goes on from CM063441.1 coordinate 11,292,879, forward strand.
GCAAAACACGCTACGGTTTACAATTATAATAGCTATAACAAATTAAACATGTGTGTAACACCTTTCATTGAATTAATGAGAAAATGCCGGAATGAGGAGCTGCTCATAACCAATCTGTATTATCATCAAGATAATCTGAGATTTTATAATAACCTTTTCTACAAAATCTAATGATGATCTAATGAATGATAAAACATAAATAGAATATGAAAGTAAATTTAGCCAGTGTCATGGAGAATAAATTACTGTTCAGGTAATCGTGCAGTAATTAATAACCCCGAGATCGGGGTATTCCGTCGGGCCGACCACTGACGACAAGGAACTTTGCACCGGTGGTTGGTCCAACGATGAAGGCGACGTGCCACGGGTGGGTCATGGGCCTGCGCGGCGCCCCTCTGTCATCGGAGTCGGGCGGCGAGCAAGCTGACCATGGCCCAAATTGTTGAACTTATTTTAAATTCATACAAATTGCACCGTGTGGCGACGGGATATAATATAACTGTCCTCCCCCCTTACTTGAAATGGCATGAGAATGGGCAGCAGCCATCTCCTGGGAAACATTATAACACCTAAGCGATCGCTAACTTGTCTGCCAATCGTGGCGGGTATGGCATTATATCGATAAAAAAATAAAATGGATGCAATTAAAATAACGGCCCGCAATGGACAGTCCACATCGTACGTCAATTCGACAACTTTTGGGGATTCTTCCCCAAAGGTTCTCGGGTAGCGATCACAAATCAGATGACGCAGCGTAGGACGATCCCCTACTAGGTGGACTGACGATATTTTGAAAATCGCAAGGAACCGTTGGATGCAAGTGGCGCAGAACAGTTCTGAGTGGCATTCTCGAAGGGAGGCCTGTGTTTTACAGTAGATGTCCATAGGCTGATGGACGAATTGTTTCAAAAAAATTATACAATAGTATGAATATAAAGTAATTTACAAATATATAAAAGTGTTTATTATTCGAATCTAGCCTTGAAAATTAATTATTCGACAGAAAATGCTAATTCATGTCTACCATTACGCTATCTGTGTATTCAACTGTAAAAACATTAACAATAAGAATAATTTTGAAATACCTAGGCAAAAATATTTTTGACTTTATTATCGACTTTATAGAAATTACTTTAACATTTTTTTTAGTTAATATTGTAATATTTTCTTCTCAGTTCATAAACAGCTCAAACTTCCTTCACAGTGAGATGGAATCGAAATATATTGGATTGTATTTGCCGGGTTGAGAGCCATCAGCGCTCACCCATAGACCGGGCTAAGCTGTGCAAGCCATCTGCGGCTAACAGCTACATATATACAAAAAAAAAGAGTAATTCTTATTTTAGAGTGTCGTTAAGTGCTCGCTCGTGTTATTCGATAACCATGTCTAAAGCATTATAATTTATGCAAGTGACAATATTTTCACCAATATAACACATGTGTTAATATTAATTTATATTTTTGTTTCAGTAAATATACATTCAAAAATGAATTGTATTCATTTGACAATTTTATTCTGGATTACACCGATAATAATTTGCGACGTTGCATCAGATAGACGAGATTTAAAATTTTTGGATCTTGCTAAGTACGATGGTTATGACGCAGAAGAATATTTCATAACAACCAAAGATGAATATATTTTGGGACTTTTCCGCATACCAATAAACAAAAATTGTACAATCAGTAATGGCACAATTATTTTCATGCATGGCCTATATCTCAGCGGAGATGATTGCCTAACTCCAGGACCCGGTAAGGCACACTGCTATATATACGCTGAAAATTGTTATGACGTATGGGTACCAAATGTTCGAGGAAATTTATACAGCCGCAATCACACCACTCTTGATCCCGACAGCAGTATGGGCTTTTGGAACTTTACCATTGAAGAAATGGCATTGTATGACCTACCAGCTATCATAGACTATGTTCTGGATGCAACAAATAGTACGCAATTATCTTATGTAAGTCATGCGCAAGGAGTATCTATACTATTGATACTTTGCGCTAAACGCCCTGAATACAATGCTAAAATTAAAATTGGTATTGGTTTATCAGCAACAGCATGGTTGGACCATGCCAGATTTATTGTGGTACAACTACAAAGTCTCATATCACCACTTTTAACGTTATCGGGTGATGCATTGAACCGAGAAGTGCTTACTAGAAATGGATCAGTAAATTTCGCTGGTGTAACATTTTGTGGTCTAACTAGTCTTACTTATCCATTGTGCTCTGATTTAATATTCGCAATTTTGGGATATAACAAATATCAGATCACTAGCGATGTACTGCCTGTGGTAGTTGGTCATCTGCCCTCTGGAACATCACTTAAGAACTTTAATAGATGGGGCCAAATTAAAAATAATGGATTTTCTGAATATGATTACGGGATAATTAAAAACATGCTTGTATACGGTAGCATCAGTCCTCCTCTATACAACTTGACTGGCGTTACCATGAAGTGGGTATTCGTTGGTTCCCTTAACGATTATGTTGCTAATATAACTGATGTAGAATTTTTGGTATCGAAACTGCCCAATGCATCTCTATGTACTCTATCTGATGAGACATTCGGTCATTTAGATTTTGTGTACGGTAAAGATATACCTAATTATATAACACCAATTGTTTTATCTTCAATAGAGAATGGCACCTACGAGTGTACTTAAAATATATAACTAGTGACATTCATTTTAAATTTACCTTTTGAAATTAATTTAAAACCAATACCAAAACTATGGCAATACATAAGCCTGGTTCTTGTTTAATTTTTTAACTTTTGAAAATATAACTCTATGAAATACCACTGGATATATTCAAAACCATTATGTATTTTAATAGGACAGCGCTTTTTTGCGAGTGCATAATAAAATAATATAAAAATTAGTGTATATAATGATTTGAGTAATATATTATTGATGAAAATAAATATACAAATTAATTTATTTTGTATTTATTTCGAGCCAATTTTTACCGTCAGGTAAACAACATGGCCAAAGTTTTGAAGATCACTACTAAAACTGTCATTATGATGAAAACAACAGGATGATTATTATTAAAATGTTCCCCGTCCATGATGGAGTAGAAATACAATTCACCACCTCTTTTCTTGCCCATGGATGTTATAAAAAGCGACTAAGGAAGGCAATATGCATACAAAATGTATGCAAAAGAAGGCAAACTCGAAATAAAACCCTACACTGGTCCGTTTGACTAAGACACAGCGCAGCACACGCTCGAGGTGTGTGCCGCGTGGGCGGGGGAGCGCCGTGAACTCGTCGCGATCGTCGGTGCCGATCTGACGCTGCCGATCATCGTCAGGGAGGTGCTCGACAACGTCAGAAACTGGGACGCGGTGAGGCTGTTATCTCACAAGGAGGCGGCGGATCGTGCGCAACTGATCGACTGTTTGACTTGGTACCACCGTCACCATTCTACCAACGCACCACTCGACATCGTAGCAGGGTTCATCCATTTCACCTGGAAACGTTATAGTCTTCAACTGTACGTTTCCAGCGATCATTTCTCCCACGTACGTGCAAGCTCTGGAATGAACTACCTGCTGCTGTGTTTCCCGAGCGCTATGACATGTCCTTCTTTAAACGAGGTTTAAGAAGAGTAATTCCTTCACGGTAGGCAGTGGCCTAGCTGTGTCCTGGTATTGCAAAGGTCCATGTGCAGCAGTTTCACTTACCATCAGGTGTGCTGCTTGCTCGTTTGCCACCGTTGGCAATAAGAAAAAAAAAAAGAGGAGCTCCTCTTCGTTGACACGTTCCGCCGCCGGCGACTCGGACGGCGCAGGCGCGAATAGCTGCGCCTGATGCCGCCCTAGCCGAGGCCGCGGGTGACCGGTCCGGGGATTTTAGTCCGGCAGCCGCAGAGAGGTGAGGGCCGACCATCGGAGTAGGGTGACTTGTCGTCAGTCGAGTGTGACGTGGATACGGGTAGGTTATGGGCCCGCGCGCTGTTCTTTCGTCGCCTCGGACGGAATGGACCGCGTTTGCACTTACCATAGCCCAGCCATGTAATAATAACTCATCATCATCACAACTCATTTATGTCCCACTGCTGGTCTCGAGCCTCCTCAAAAAAGAGACACAAACTGACCTACTATACCACGCTGGGCAGACGGGTTGGTACAAGGTTTTATTTTGAATTTTCCCCCTTTTGCATAGATACATATGTAGAATGAAGGACGGTGAGGGTGGCAGCGGCGATAATGAAGACACACTTTGTAATTTCTTAAATTAAATATGTATTACGGCGAAAGTGGACACGCAGAGGTGTCAGTATGATGACATCATAAATCACTAAAATAAAAATCAAAAATATAAAATAAAACATAATTATTTTACGATTGATCAATCGACATAATGCAAGAAAATATAGAGGTTTATTACACACTATTTAGTAAACGCACTGGAAGGCGGAAGGCGCCATTGTATGAAAATTATTTCAACTTATAGAAACATGAATCAACTATTTTCTCAATTATAAAATTACCAATTCAATTTTAAAACAATAAACAAGTTGGTTAATAATTAAGATGCACCCGAATTAACCATACATGTGAGCTGGAAGCGCTACTTGATAACACATATTATAATCCATTAGTCGCCTTTTACGACACCTACGGACAAGGAAAAGGGTGGAAAATTGTATTCTTACTCCATCATTACACGGAAAATGGTAACTAAATCCAACCAAAACCCCATTAGTATTAATGAATAAATAGTTAGCGAAAAGATTCCAATAAAATATAAGCAAACATGAATTTCATTAACATCCAAATTACACCTTGATCAGGTTCGCCGTCTCATCATATCCATCATTTGAACAAACAATAACAAAATCTGAAAGTCATCGTTCAAACCCTCTGGCATTTAATTTTCAGAGGCGCCATATTTTCCCGGTAAATGTTGAATAAATGATAAGTAAGTTTTAATACAAAGATGTTTGGTGTTTGGTCATCGACCATTTTTTAACGTCAGCTTGGGACGGGTCACCTCTCACAATGAAAGGGTTTTAGGCTACTGTATTGCTATGTATGAATCTTATATCTTTAAACGAGCAATTCTTGTATTATATTATACAGATATTCAGGATCTCGGCAATGGCTCCAACGATTTTGATGAAACTTGGCATACTAGAGGTTTCGGGGCCAAAAAATCGATCTAGCTAGGTTTTATTTATAGAAAATGTTGTTTTGTCGGTGTTTTTCGCAAAACAATTCAATGACATAAAATTTTAAAAGAATATGAATTCAAATTTCGCCGTCAACGTCAAGAGTTATAATAGCTCAGTTGGGATGTTGTCCAGTTTTCTTTTTGTTTTGTTTTGACATTCAAACAGCGTGGGATCGAATCTCAGTGTTATTATTATTCTCTTTTTGTAATTTTTTATATTTTTTTCATTATTTTAGTTTTAGTTTTTATTAATATATATGTAAATAAGTTCGGCAAAAATACAACAAAAATATAACGCGCAAAGCTCGGTCAACCAGATATTTAAAATAAATAGCGGACATAACACTCTCTTCTACTTCTTTTGTTTTTATATTGGCAATACTAATGCAATTCATTGTTGCCAATCATCATCATCACAGCCCAAATACGTCCCACTGTTGGTCTCGGGCCTTCTCCACCATGGGAGGGAATTTGACTTACATGTTTGTCAAATATGTTGGTACAGGGTTTCATTTCGAGTTTTCCTGCTCTTGCACAGATGTTATGTGCATATCCCATAGTCATCTTTTATGACATCCAGGGGCAAGATAGGAGTGGTAAATTGTATTCTTACTCTGTCACCACATGGATCAGCCAATATCAAATTATAATTTTCTTCACAAATTATCATTTTGTTTACGTCTTTAGTTTCTTTACATTAGCCATTGTCAGTCATAAAGACATATCGTTGCCTTCAACAGTACTATGGGTACACTGTTAATAGTCTCTTCTACGAATTTAAGAAATTGAAAGAATTTTTAAAGTACTTATAAATCTTATTTCCTGCAAAAAGTGTCATCAAAATTACCTTAAAACACTAAGATATTAAATTTAATATAGAACCAGCATATGATACTTTTCCAATCCCGCCAAAAGTTTCTCAATAGGTCCTGTTTTTTATACAAAAATTAGTAAAATTAAAAAAAAAATACCTTGAAACCAATCGCAGTGATACCTATATCGACCAATTTTTAAACTACGCCATTTTTGAATCCACCTGAACACGCACAGAACAAATAAAATTCTCTTGAAAAATTGTTTGATGCTACAAATCTTTGCTGAGAAAAGATTAATCGATTTGGAAAAAAGTGACGATCGACTTAAATCATTTGTATGCACATCAGTACTAAATGGTTCAGTTGTGTGGAAAACGAGAAACGCAAAATTTGACTAAACAGTTTAGTCGGATACAAAAGTTTTAGTTTACAAAAGTTTTAGGCATGCATTGGCTCTAATTTGGATCGGTCTCAAGCATATATCATTTTATCATCGAGAAAAGAGGAAGAAGGGATAGAATGTATCCCAATTTAAAATGCTAGTAACTACTTTAATTGTTGAAACTAATTTCATATCATCTCAACCAATATACGTCCCATTATTGAGCTCGGGCCTCCTTCACTATGGGAGGGAAATTGACCTATTATACCACGCTGGTCAGGCGTATTGGCATAGAGTTTCGAGTTTTCTTTCTCTTGCATAGATATCATACGGATACTATATCCCTTAGTCATCTTTTACGATACCCACGGCCAAGAGAGAGGTTGGTGAATTGTGTTATTTATTGGGATTCCTCTCTATCTAATAGACGAAACAAGCATCATTTTGCGAGAAAGGGGAAAAGGGAATATGTAATATCTTCAAATGCTAGGCAATATTTTAATCTATCTATATATATATATATATATATATATAAATCAATTGCTGTTCGTTAATCTCACTAAAACTCGAGAACGGCTGGACCGATTTGGCTAATTTTAGTCTTGAATTGTTCGTGAAAGTCCAGGGAAGGTTTAAACGGTGGAAATTTTGTGAGTAAAATACTAAAAAAGTAAATTGAAAAACAATCAATTTGCCTATACAAATTGTTCTTACCTGTCAAGCATTTGATGTTCGTCCCGTCAGTTCGTTATTTTTGACATAATTACATGTAGATCTAGATTAAAAAAAAAAAGGTTTTGGAATCGATAAGTAAAGGCGCTATATTAGTACGCCCATAACTTCCGATCGACTGCATCAAATTGGATATTTTTTTTATTGTGTTTTTTGTTGTTAGAACAAGGTTTGTATAGAAAAAAAAATAATAGAAAATATATTTTTTATTAAAACTTGATGACCCGGTGAACTTCGTAGTTCGTACCGCCTTTGTTTACCACCCTCGGGAAGTAAATACCACGCTGGTCAGACGTGTTAATGTAGGGTTTTGTTTCAAGTTTCCCTTCTCTTGCATAGCTATTATATGCATATTATATCCCTTAGTCGTCTTTTACGACACCCATGGGTGGTGAATTGTATTCTTACTCCGTCACCGCACGGATACTAAAACCAAACTAATAAATACTAAAACAAAATAATTACGAAAAAAGGCGGTACGAAGTTCGCCGGGAAGGCTAGTTGTGAATAATTATTTATACACATTGCAAATTCGTTTCAACAGCCTTATTTATCAATTAGCCCAGTGTGGGCGTTTGGCGATCTTCACTAATTATTCTTGGAACGCATTTACAATAGATTTAGGTTGAGGTTGCACTTGTGATAATGATCACTTGGAAATAAGCTTTTGTATAAATAGCCTTAAAATGATGAGAAAGCTCGTAACTTAGATTATCGTTCATCATCGCTATCACTTAAAAACATTATAATGTAAATCATCTTAATTCAATAAACCATCCAGCATCATCTTAAAGACGTCCACTGTAAGACATAGGCCTCTTTACGAGAATACCATTCGCAATGGATGCAAGTTTGCTACTTTCAAGATATCGTCATTTCACCTAGTGGGGAGTCGTCCTACGCTGCCTCGTCTGAATCTTGGTCGCCATTGGAAAACCTTTCTTCTCCAACACTTGTCGGTTCGATGGGCGATGTGGCCTGACCAATTTAGTAATATATAATATTGTAAATAAAACTACTTTACGGATTTTATAGCAATTGTATTTGATGCATGATTGCCCGACGTTTCGAACACTTTACAGCATTCCTGGTCACGGACGGACTAAGATGTCTGAGGTCCAAACAAGTCAATGTTATTACAGATTTTTATAATTATTTATCCGCTACAGAAAATTAGTTATTCAGCTTTGACCCACATTTTTGATATAAATTTATTGCCTGTACAAGAAGAAAATGATTCTATATGAAAAGATTATATTGTTTATCGTTAGTAATTATTCAACATTAAATTTGTAGTAATTATTATTGTAACAGTAATATTGTTTCAAAATGAATACAAAAAGTTTTTGAAAACTTTTTGTATTCATTCGGAAACTAAATAATAATGTTTAGTAAGATTTGTTGATACCGATGTCGAAATATAATACCACACTATGTATATCACAAATATGTGAAGCATTTTATATTTTTACAACCCTTAATTCTTATTTTATGGCCGACATTGCGGACTTAATGGATTTACCTTCTGATTTTTTCGACGAAATAATGTCACACGCGCCTCGCGCTGAATAGAAAACTACGATTACGATTTTAATAAAATCTTTATAGCTTTGTTACTCTGTGTTGTGTTGTAATCATAGAGTAAGGGATACACATAGAGTAATCTTAAAGTTAACCACAAAAGTTTATATAGTTATTATAAACTAGAAACTCGCCCTCGCTTCGCTCCGGTTTCAGTCGCTTTACCTGCGTAGTTCCCATTCCCGTGGGAATATCGGGATAAAATAGAGCCTATGTTACTCAGGGATAATGTAGTATTGTAATGGTGAAAGAATTTTTAAAATCGGTCCAGTACTTTTTGATCCAATTCGTTACAAACATACATACAAACCTTTCCTCTTTATAATATTAGTATAGATGAATAGATAAAAATGTGCCATGTAAAAAAAATCTTTTATATTACAACATTATTCATTCAGTATCATCATTTCGACTCGTATACATCCCACTACTGGGCTTGACCCCTCTTATAATAGGAGGGCAATTGACCTATTATACCACGCTGGTCAGACGGGTTGCTATAGGGTTTCGATTCGAGTTTTCCTTCTCTTGTATATATGTTATATGCATATTATATCCCTTAGTCGTCTTTAACGTCACCCAAGGGGAAGAGAGGGGGTGGTGAATTGTATTCTTACTCCGTCACCACACGGACATATTATAACATAATCATCATCATCATCTCAGCCCATATACGTCCCACTGTTGGGCTCGGGCCTCCTCCATAATGGAAGGGTAATTGACCTACTACACCACGCTGGTCAGACGTGTTGGTATGGGGTTTTATTTCGAGTTTTCTTTCTCTCACATAGATGTTATATGCGTTTTATATTCCTTAGTCGTCTCGTACGATCACCCACGGGTAAGATAGGGGGTGGTGAATTGTATTCTTACTCCGTCACCATACGGAATGTATACGGAATGTATAACATAATAGTTTGTATTAATAACTATTGCCGTGTGGTGACGGAGTAAGAATACAATTCACCACTCCCTATCTTACCCGTGGTAGTCGTAAAATATAAAGTACGCATATAACATCTGACAAGAGAAGGAAAACTCGAAACAAAACACTATACACACCTGTCTGACCAGCATGATATCTGATCTTGGAAACGGCTTCAACGATTTTGATGAAACTTGGCATACTAGAGGATTCGGGTCCAAAAAATCGATCTAGCTAGGTTTTATTTATAGAAAATGTTGTTTTGTCCGTGTTTTTAGTAAAACAATATAATGACATTAAATTTTAAAAGAATATGAATTCAAATTTCGTTGTCAACGTCATGAGTTACGATAGCTCAGTTGGGAAGAAGGCCGGTTTTAATTTTGGGTTTTGTGGCATTCAAACAGCGTCGGTTCGAATCTCGGTGGTATTATTATTCTCTTTTTGTAATTTTTTATATAATTTTCATTATTTATTTTTTATTTTTTATTAATATATATCTAAATAAATTCGACAAAAATATTCCGAGCGAAGCTCGGTCAACCAGATATTAATATTAATTAGATACTTATATTTGTAGACGTTCAAATCTTTCAAATCCTGTTGTTTGAAGACGGTGTAACGAGCGTCTATTTATTAAGCTCGGTTAGGCTGTGGTGTCGTTGTTAGCGGGTAATCAAAATACAATTGCAATATGATGACTGTTTTATAAATACATTATAGTCAGTGGCGTAGCGTGTGTCACTATCGCCCGGGGCGGAGTTATAATTTGCCGCCCTTTTGACATCGTAAAAATAATAATTGTTGGTGTTGGTAAGAAAAAACGTAACGAAATGAAAGAATTGAGTGAAAAAATATTAATTTCAAAACTATGTAAGTACATGTGTAAGTAACATGACTGTGTTAAAACTTTAATAATTTACACTATTTTATTTCTTTTTTTTTTCGGGTGGGTTGCGATCGGCGCGCTCCTCGCATCACTCTGTCCGGGGCGACAGAGGGGCGTAAGCACGCACACCCGCAACCCACCCACGTGCACGTCGCCTTCGTTGTTGGGCCGACCACAATAATTTACACTATAAAATTAATGTTTAATAAAGTCTAGACAGTCTAAAACTCTACTTTTCTCGACTTACGCGCAACGAAATCATTTATTCGGTCCTTGGACCCACCCTGTGTAACATCGGGTACGACTGGGCGTTGGAGGGGGAGCCTCCCGCCCAGGTTGGGCGTGATATGGCGGGCTCGTCACAGCCCGCGGTGGGACGCTAGAGGAGGCGGCAAGCCTGGCTACTCTAGGCACCAAAGAGATCGTCAGGCGGATCGGGGCGTTGGGGTTGAGAGTAGCCCTGGACAAGATGGAGGCCATCCTGTTCCAAAGGCCCCGCATGAGCCCTCCCATCGACGTCTCGATCACCGCCAATTCGGTTGATATCAGCATCCGGGCGCATATGTAGTATTTGGGCCTGGTGTTCGACGGGCATTGGTGGTTCCGAGAGCATTTCCGCAGACTTGTTCTACGGCTCATCGGCGCGGCGTCCGCCCTATCGTGGCATATGCCGAACGTGGGCGGACCGAGCACTACTTGTCGGCGGCTGCACGCGAGGGTCATCTGGTCGAAGGCCCTGTATGGCGCGCCAGTGTGGGCGGGGTAGCTGATCGTCCGACTCAGGGCTCTACTGTGGTGACCACAAAGGGCCGTGGCGGCCAGGGCCATACGTGGATACCGTACGGTGTCGACGGAGGCAGCGTGCCTGTTGGCCGGGATTCCCCCGTGGGACTTGGAGGCGGAAATGCTCGCCGGTTTGTATCGGCGGGTGTCGGGGGTGCGAGTGGAGGGCGGTGTAATCTCTTTGAGGGAGCTCAGTGCCTGGCGCGTCGACACCCGCTGAGACGTCATTACCCGTTGGGCAGTCCGGCTGGAGAGGCCTCGGTTCTGTGTGCGGACCATGGAGGCCTTCCAGCCGGTGTTGATACAGTGCTTAAAACGGCGGCACGAGGTGCTCTCCTTCCGACTGGTGCAGGTTTTGACGGGGCAGGGATGCATCGCCAAATACCTGTACACGGTCGTTAGGAGGGAGAGTACACCGTCCTGCCACCACTGCGATTGCGACGAGGACACGGCGCAGCATACGCTCGAGGTTTGTGAGTTTGTGTTCAGTGCTGGGTGAACTGAGACGCGGTCTCAGCCTTTGCGAGGAAGTAGTTTCGCGGAAGGGGGCGGCGGAGCGCGTGCGCGAGGAGCGTCTCCTCAATGACGCAAACCGCCGCCGGTGACTGGGGCGGCAGAGGCGCGACTACCTGCGTCTCATGTCGCCCCAGTCGAGGCCGCGGGTGACTGGACCGGGGATTTAGTCTCTCACGGTCATGGGTTACGGGTGTGCTTGCTTATGCCCCTATGGCGCCCTGGACGGAGTGGTGCGAGGAGTGTGCCGACCGTAACTCACCCAAAATAAAAAAGTGTCCACACAAAATATTTTTCTTCCAATTTTGCCGCCCTTCTAATAGTGGCGCCCGGGGCGGTCCGCCCCTCCGCCCCCCCCCCCCTTGCTACGCCACTGATTATAGTAATATGAAATACAATAGAATACAATTAATATAGCTGAAAGACACTTATCCGTGTAATGAGGGAGTATGAATACAATTCACCACTCCCTATCTTGCCCGTGGATGTCGTAGATGACTGTGGGATATATGCACATAATATCTGTGTAAGACAAGGAAAACCCGAAAAGATACTCTATACCAACATGTCTGATCAGCATGGTATAGCAAGTCAAATTCCCTCCCATTGTGGAGGAGGCCCGAGCTTAACAGTGGGATGTGTGTGGGCTGCGATGATAATGATGATGATGAAACATAATAACCAAACAAAATGTATCTTTAGAACGTTTTACCCAGTTCTTTGCCGTGTGGTGATGGAGTAATAATATAATTCACGACCTCCTCTCTTATCCGTGGGTGTCGTAAAAGACAACTAAGGGTTATGATAATATCAAGAGAAGGAAATTTCGACATAAAATACTATACCAATACGTTTGACCAGCACGGTGTAGTATGTCAATTTTCCTTCCATTGTGGAGGAGGCCCAAGGCTACAGTGGGATTTATATGGCTTGAGATCATGATGATGAGATGATCCAGTCATTCAGGTTTGATCCAATATCATAGACGGAGTAGGCTCAGGTCAATGTAAGCTCTGTCTTTTATGACACTTACGAGCAATGTATCAATTAGGGAAGTAAATGGCAATATTCCGCCAGCCCGCTCAATAGGCGTAGAGCGAAAATATGTTTGGTTATAGTGTTAAAGTAATCGACAACCACACGACACTGGTTAGGATGGGCTCAAGCTGATGTATGTTCTTCATCATTCGGCCTATCGCCGTCCACTGTTGGACGAAGGCCAAAATTTTCAGCACAAATTGCGGTCCTATTTCGCCTGCATCCAACAACGTCCAGCAATTTTCACCAAGTCGTTGGTCCAACTAGTGGGGTGGCATCTTATACTGCGTTTTCTGATTTGTGGTCGCCACTTGAGAACCTTTCTTCCCCAGCGGTTGTTTGTTCGTTGAGGGAGGTGGCTTGTTCAACGTGCTAATTCTTCGTGCTATGTCGGTTACATTCGTTTTTGTACGGATTTTCGGAATCCACTCCATAGCATGTTGAGCGACTTCAAGCTTGGTTATGAAGCTTAGATTTAGGAATTAAAAAAAATATAATTTTAGTAGTGTTCATGACATTCAATTTATAAATATTATAATTTAAATGCCATAATATTATAACGAGTTTAATGTTTTATACCCCATTAAAAATAAAGATTATGTGCCTCGCTAACGGCGAAAATCCCTCAAAATGATTATTTTTATTGAAACTTAATTTTAAAACTTTAATACGTTGCCATTTTATATTTATAAACATAACAACAAGATCCTGACGCAATATTCTTGTACTTTTACTACAGCAGATTAATAATACGAGCTTTCTCCCTTAACACGCTGTAAGTGTGACCCCATTCCCATGGCGAGGTCCGATTTGCCCGGGATTTGGAATCCCGGGAAACGGTTATTGAAAAAGTTCCTGTCGCTGCTGAGGCCTGGTCGTGAATTAATGCTTTGCAAAAAGTGGTATAGGTAGTAAAAGTACTAAAGATTTTAATAGTATGAGATTTATTGTCGCGATGAAACTTTTACCACTGATGGTAAGTGGCAGTGCGTGTCCAGATGATAAATATCTTACGTCGCTTTTAGTATCTTTTATAGGTCTTTAGTATCATGCTGGAACATGATTAATACCTCATTTCGAATTTTAGTATTGAAATTATCGTGAAACTGATCCATATTATCCTTACTAATATTATAAATGCGAAAGTAACTCTGTCTGTCTGTCTGTCTGTCTGTCTGTCTGTCTGTCTGTCTGTCTGTCTGCTACGCTTTCACGTCTAAACCACTGGACCGATTTTGATGAAATTTGGTACAGAGATGGACTAAAGCTTGAGAAAGGACATAGGCTACTTTTTATCGCGATAAAATGGGTATAAGGGGTTGAAATAGGGGATGACATTTTGTATGGAAAATCGTCATTTTCGATGATAGAACCATGAATCTTTGTATTAAGACACCTAATAATAAATAAATAAATATTTGTTCAAGCGTTTTGGAAATTTCATTTACATGGGGATGAAATTCAACCCCTAAAATACCAAAAAGCATACAGCCGAAACCACTGGGCCTAGAAACGTATTTTTTTTTTACACCATCGTATTTCTTGGGGTGCACGAGCACTAGCAAAGGATTTTTGGAAATTCACCCCCTTAAGGGGGTGAAAAACATATAGTCTTTCACGTCTAAACCGATTTTGATGAAATTTGGTACAGAGATGGACTAAACCTTGAGAAAGGATATAGGCTACTTTTTATCGCAAAAAAATGTGTATAAGGGGTTGAAATAGGGGATGACATTTTGTATGGAAATTCGTCATTTTCGATGATCGAACTACGAATCTTTGTATAGAGGCACCTAATAATAAATAAATAAATATTCGCTCAAGCGTTTTGGAAATTCCATTTACATGGGGATGAAATTCAACCCCTAAAATACCAAAAAGCACACAGCCGAAACCACTGGACCTAGAAACGTATTTTTTTTATACCATCGTATTTCTTGGGGTGCACGAGCACTAGCAAAGGATTTTTGGAAATTCACCCCCTTAAGGGGGTGAAAAACATATAGTCTTTCGCGTCTAAACCGATTTTGATGAAATTTGGTACAGAGATGGACTAAAGCTTGAAAAAGGATATAGGCTACTTTTTATTGCGAAAAAATGGGTATAAGGGGTTGAAATAGGAGATGATATTTTGTATGGAAATTCGTCATTTTTGATGATAGAACCGTGAATCTTTGTATTAAGGCACCTGATAATAAATAAATAAATATTCGTTCTAGCGTTTTGGTAGTTTCACTTACATAGGGATGAAATTCAACCCCTAAAATACCAAAAAGCATACAGCCGAAACCACTGGGCCTAGAAACGTATTTTTTTTTACACCATCGTATTTCTTGGGGTGCACGAGCACTAGCAAAGGATTTTTGGGAATTCACCCCCTTAAGGGGGTGAAAAACATATAGTCTTTCACGTCTAAACAGATTTTGATGAAATTTGGTACAGAGATGGACTAAAGCTTGAGAAAGGATATAGGCTACTTTTTATCGCAAAAAAATGGGTATAAGGGGTTGAAATAGGGGATGACATTTTGTATGGAAATTCGTCATTTTCGATGATCGAACCACGAATCTTTGTATTGAGGTACCTAATAATAAATAAATAAATATTCGCTCAAGCGTTTTGGAAATTCCATTTACATGGGTATGAAATTCAACCCCTAAAATACCAAAAAGCATACAGCCGCAACCACTGGGCCTAGAAACGTATTTTTTTTTACACCATCGTATTTCTTGGGGTGCACGAGCACTAGCAAAGGATTTTTGGAAATTCACCCCCTTAAGGGGGTGAAAAACATATAGTCTTTCACGTCTAAACCGATTTTGATGAAATTTGTTACAGAGATGGACTAAAGCTTGAGAAAGGATATAAGCTACTTTTTATCGCAAAAAAATGTGTATAAGGGGTTGAAATAGGGGATGACATTTTGTATGGAAATTTGTCATTTTCGATGATCGAACCACGAATCTTTGTATTGAGGCACCTAATAATAAATAAATAAATATTCGCTTAAGCGTTTTGGAAATTCCATTTACATGGGGATGAAATTCAACCCCTAAAATACCAAAAAGCATACAGCCGAAACCACTGGGCCTAGAAACGTATTTTTTTTTACACCATCGTATTTCTTGGGGTGCCCGGACGGAGTGGTGCGAGGAGCGCGCCAACCGCAGCCCAACCCAAAAAAAGGGGGTTGAAAAGCATATAGCCTTTCACGTCGAAACCACTTAACCGGTTTTGATGAAATTTGGTACAGAGATGAACTAAAGCTTGAGAAAGGATATAAGGCTACTTTTTATCGCGAAAAAATAGGTATAAGGGGTTGAAATAGGGGAAAGTATTTTCTTTTTACGTCGTCTTATTTCTTGGGGTACACGAGCACTAGCAAAGGATTTTTGGAAAATCACCCCCTTAAGTGGGTGAAAAGCGTATAGACGAAACTCTTGGAGCTAGGAACTAAAACTTTCTATGCAATTCTCTTTCTTTTGTTGTAAGTGAGCTCTAAGAAATTATTTTATTAAAATCAACTCTGAAAAGGGGTGCAAAATATATAGCCGAAATCATTAGGCCTAGAAACATGGAATTTTGTATAAAGTTTCCTTTCTTGGGGAAAGAGAGATTTTTGCAATTTTAGCCCTAAGGGGGTGAAAAGTGTTTAACCGAAATCACTGAGCCTAGGAAGGATCATTTTAGTACACGGTCGGCTTTCTTGGATTACCCCCAGATTTTCTTAGTGCACTTACCAAGCACTATGAAAAATTTTTTGGCAAGGATAAGCGAGCTCTAACAAACAACCAAACCACCCCTAAGAAGGTGAAAGTGTATAGCCAAAGATACCGAGCCTAAGAATGTGAAATTTTGTATACCGATCGGTTATTTGGCGTAAGCACTCACTAAGAAACAATTTTGGGCTGCCCCAAAAGGATAAAACACATATAGTCGAAGACACCCAGGCAATGATATATCATCATTATCTTGCTCTTATCCTAATTACTTTGGATCGACGCGATATGTAGGTACTTTTCTGCCATCGTAGAATATATCTACAAAGCAAAGGTTCTAGCAACATTTTATGACCTGGCGCACGACATTGTTGGCCAGACGGCATTACCGGTCCAGGTCGATGTAAATCTTTGTCTTAGTAGTATTTTGCGATACCCACGAACAATGAAAGCGTGGTAATATTTCTAGCAGCTACCAGACAGTAAGTTACAATCAAGATATTATTCCAATTTTCTATTTCTACAAATAAATAAATTTGAAGCGTCTGTTTGTCTATCAAAATAATAGGTTTTATTTATGCTCACACAATACGGTCCAAATTTTTTTGTCTGTCTGTCTATTCGTTACAGGTAATCTTCAAAATGGCTGGACCGATATTGATTATATTTTACCATCAGGTCTACCAGTCGTACATAAGGAATAACTTAGACTATATTTTATCCCAGGTTATATTTTATCCCGGTGTGGCTGAATTAAGTCGATTTTAAAATTATTTCACTAATGGAAAGCTATTTTTAAGCGAGTAACATATTTAAGCTATTTTTATCCCGATATTCCTACGGGATCGGGTACAATGTCGGTGAAATCACGGGAATTTAATGGTTTTAAAAATTAATTCACTAATGAAAAGCTATATTATCAGTGAAAGGCAAAAATTTTCATCCCGGTATTTGCCCAGGAAAGAGAACTATACCGGGGAATGTCGAGCAATTTTTAAAATTCTTTCACTAATGGAAAGCTACCTAAGTTGTCAGCGAGTAACATAGGCAATTTATATCTCTGATATTTCTGGGATTTATATTATTTTTTTTTTTTGCTATGTGTGTAAATTTATAATATCAGCGAGTAACATAGGCATTTTTTATCTCGGTATTGGCATGGGAATTTCTACGTGAATGAAACTGCGGGTGTTTGATTGATATAATTTTTTTTTCACCAGTGGAAAAGTACGTTATCAGAGACTAAGGAAAGGCATATTTATCATCGTATTTGCACGGCAATCTGAACTACAAGGCTGGAAGTAATATTCAAATGTGCAAGTTTGTGAAGATATTTGGATGTGTGTTACTCAATCACGCTTAAACTGTTGAGCAGATTTGGATGAAAATTGACACGTAGATAGAGTATTTCTTAAATTAAGAAATGTAATACTCTTTATGCCGATAATATTGTTTGCGATAATAGTTCAATATGCAAGTAAATTTTTACGCGGGCGAAGCCGCGGGCAAAAGCTAGTAATATATATAACGGCAAAAACACTCACGTGCTGAGATCGATTACGTCGACCCGGATTTCGAGCATATCCGATGCTCATCATCAGGGCGAGTGCACAGCGGCGTCTGCGATGCTCCGACGTGCACTTATTTCGAATGTTTGCGCGACTATTAGACAAAAGAAAGATCCTCATCATAATTACAGCTCAAATACGTCACACTACTGGGACCCGATTCTCCTCCACAGTAAGAAGAAAATTGACTTGCTATCATCATCATCGCAGCCCACGTACTTTCCACTGTTGGGTTTGGGTCTCCTACACAATTTTACATACTATACCATGCTGGTCAGACATGTTGGGTTTATTTTGAGATTTTCTTCTCTTGCACAGATGTTAGATATGTGCATATTATATCCCATAGTCGTCTTTTACGACATTCATGGACAAGACAGGTAGTGGTGAATTGTATTCTTACTCCAACACCACACGGGAAACCGACCTGCTATGCCACCCTGGTAATACGGATTAATATGGTGTGTTCTTTTGAGTTTTCCTTTTCTTGCATAGTAATTATATTCATAAGATATCCTCTAATTGCTTTTTACGACACTCACGGGCAGGAGTGGGGGTGATGAATTGTATTCTTACTCCGTCACCACACGGAAAAGAATAAAACTTCTTTTATAGCATTATTTGCCTTAGTTACTGGATAATTGTTTTATTTTTAAGTGAACACAACACTAAAGAACACACCAGAAGGAGACTTGAGGTCTTTATGAGAGAATGTCTAATTATGGATCGGAATAAGAAATATCTTGCGCGGAATTTGAACCCATGAAGCTTGGGTGGGAGGCATATAATTACATTACAATACAATTTGTGTATATCAGTAAATATCAGTAAATATTGCAAAATTTATATATACCTTTTATTAATCATGGATTGGTACTACTGGATTTTGCAACCAGCATAAGCTCTTATAAGTATACCCTTGAAAATATTCTGATCTTAAATGGCGGCCATAATAAAATGGAAAATTAAACACACCTTAATGGTATCCTCTGGGGGTTTTGATGGAAAATGAAAACATTCGTATGTATATCATGCCTACGTAGGTTTAGTATTAAGGTACGGTATACTTTTATGGTGCAAGAGCCTTCATAGTGTAAAAAAAATATTTGAGAGCGACAAATGAAATATCGCCTTTAATTCGTTGTAAACTAATCTTTAAGAAACATAAGGTGTTAAGGTTATATCATACACCTTGAGAATTGGTAGGTTTGTATAAAAATAATTCATATTTTTTTTCTAAAATTAGTGAAATTTCTGATGTTTACGCGAGTATTACACATTTTAAATAAACTAATACTAAATATATAAGTACTAAATATATAAGTAATATACTACTATTATTAATAATAATAATTAATTTCTGTATCGGGTTGATAATTATAAATTTTCTGCAGTAACGATGACTTGTTGGACGTGAGACATCTTAGTCCGCCCGTGACCATCAACGCTGCAAAGTGTTCGAAACGTCGGGTAATAAAAAATCAAATACAAACGCGATAAAATCCGTAAAGTAGTTTTATTTAAAAAAGTCAGTGAAATTTCTGATAATAGGTTAAATTGAATATTTTGAATAACCCTCGACGTAAACTAAAATAATACGAAAGCAAAGTATCACGTTCTCTTCAACAGGAATTATTAATTAATTGTCATTAAACGGCCGTACTGGCATGCGTAAAGCATCTAATCGAGTAATCATACGCCATTCTATAACTTTGAAAAAAGTAGATACTCTTACATTGCTGCACTGATATTAACCAAACACAGCAAAAAAAACTACCGCAAGGAGGGCTTTCAAAAGAAAAAAAACGATATCAAAATCGATGAATCCGTTTGAGAGCTACGAAGCCACATATCGAGACACAGACACACACAGAGACAGACAGACAGACATCGACGTTAAACTTATAACGTGCAAGGGAGTTTGCTTATTAAAACTAATATTTTAAATCCAAACACGATATGCCTGCTTCGAGTTTTCGAGGAGTTGGGTTCTCTGGAGACCATCCAGGTTGTAGTACTAGGTCGAAGTTATAAATTAATTGTCATTCAACGATTAAATAATAATATAATGGCATTCGTTAAGCATGTAAAAATGTAAACATACGTCATTACATCACTTGGGAAAAGAGGTGATACTCTTACACTGCTGGACCGATATTAACCAAACATAGCTAAGAACCACCGCCCGAAAACTGGCTTTCAAATAAAAAAACCGCATTGAAATCCGTCCATCCGTTTGAGAGCTACGATGCCACAGACAGGCACACACACTCACTCACACACACACACACACATGCACGCACGCACGCACGCATGCACGCGCACACGCACGCATGCACACACACACACACACATACTCAGACATCGACGTCAAACTTATAACACCCCTCTTTTCCGTTGGGGGTTAAAAAGAGATCCTTTCTGAAGTTAAGATACGAATTATGCAAAAAGTTAAGAAATAGTTCATCATCATCGCACCCCTCATACGTCCCACTGTTGGGCTCGGGCCTCCTCCACAATGGGAGGGAATTTGACCTACTATACCATGCTGGTCAGACATGTTGATATAGAGTTTTATTTAGAGTTTTCCTTCTCTTGCACGGATGTTATGTGCATATTATATCCCATAGTCGTCTTTTACGACATCCACGGGCAAAAAATCTTTCTTTCTTTCTGGTGAATAGTATTCTTACTCCGTCACCACACGGAAACTCCGTCATCACACGGAAATAGTTTTCACATGTTAATAAAAAAAAAATACATATAATAATTACATTCCATAACTTATCAGTGAAATGCCGATCAATAAATATTCAAACTCAAGACTTGGCTTATTGATAAGTGCTATTTTATACAGTATGACTGGTAAAAGATTGTACATATTGAAGGAAACGATAGATAATGGCCACATGTAACTAATAAAAGTGTAAAAAGAAGATAATATTAATTAACTACATAGTAAACATCAACAATATTAGTGTTACAAGACTTCCAAAAATATTGTCACCCTACTGGCGATACACCGATACCGATATCGAGTAACAGTTTTGTTAGTACTTTTGTCAAGATTTTGGATATTTATTACTAGAATTACTAAAGCTAGGTGTAGGAATAATGTCATAAAAACACTAAAGTTAGTTGCAGATTCATAGCTCTTACCAATCCTGAGATAAAGTGATTTGTTTCTAATCAAAACAAAAGGTTTGCCAGCGTACGTTGACATCTGTCTGCGGTCCGCGACGCAAAAAAATACCTACTGGGTCGATATATAGGTAGAATATTTACCTAAAATGTAACTAGTTCAATGTCACGCGAACTGTTTAGTACCTACAAGTGCTGACGTACGTTGACCTATCCCATGTGTTCATAACTAAATGTTTTTATAAGATAATTAGTTCAAAATTTAAGTACCAATTTTTTTTATATATTCGGTATCAGAATCGAGTACTGAATACCCTCCTTCAATATGTACAATCTTTTACCAGTCACCTGTATAATCTCAAATCAATCTCTCCTATTTTTTATAAACATTTAACATACTCAAAAATTCGCATTATAAAGGAAAATATGTCGGGCTTCTATTTTTGTAATTAATATATCTCTGTACCATATTCTAGGCGAATAAATATCTGCATGACATTACTTAATTTTACATGTTAAAAATAAGATATTGTATTTATACTAATATATAAAACTGAAGAGTTTGTTTGTTTGAACGCGCTAATCTCAGGAACTACTGGTTCGATTTGAAAAATTCTTAAAATTCTTTCTTTGAAAAATAGCCCATTTATCGAGGAAGGTTATATAATCATGCTAGGACCAATAGGAGCGGAGCAGAAATGTAGAATGTTTAAAAATCAAGTTTTTTTCCTTGTGAGAGCCGCCACTTCGTGCGCTACGTAAACGGTTAGTTTCGTAAAAACTATCATATATGATAGAATCGTATTATTTAAAAATATTTTCACCTTCTACGTAAACAAATTTGCGGGTTAACGTTAGCGTTAGCCCAAAGTAATTATTCCACGCTTACGAAGTCGTAATAATCCACCATTCCAAAAGAGGCATTCTCTTCTTCGCCATTAGGCCGACCACCGGTGCCGAGTTCCTTGTCCTCATTAGTCGACCTGACGGAATACCCTTTCGGGTACCCTCACCTCTGGATGTTCCTGTCCCGGGACGTCGGTCGCCGCCACGCGGTCAGCCTCTCTGGGGGTGACGGACTAAATGGTCCCCCATCTGGTCACCCGCGGCCTTGGCTAGGGCGGCATCAGGCGCAGATATTATAGGTTTACTTTTTTTTTTTGGGGTGGGCTGCGGTCGGCGCGCCTCCGCACCACTTCGTTCGGGGCGATAGAGGGGCTTAAGCACGCAACACCCGCAACCCACCCGAACACCACGTCGCCTTCGTCTTTGGGCCGACCACTAGAGCAGGGTTACTTGTCATCAGTGGTCGGCCCGACGAAATATCCCCTACCCGGGGTACCCTCCCATCGACCGACGTCCCCCCCTCGGGGAGGACGTCGGTCTTTCCTCACGCGGTCGGCCTCTCGGCGGGTGACGGACTAATCCCCGGTCACGTCGCCCGCGGCCTCGTCTAGGGCGGCATGGCACGCAGGTAGTCACGCCTGCGCCGCCCCAGTCGCTGGCAGCGGATCGCATCATCGAAGCTGTGCTCCTCGCGCTCGCGACCCGCCGCCTCCTTCTGCGAGATAACTGCCTCGCAGAAGGCTGCGACCGCGTCCCAATTCCTGATGCTGCCGAGCATCTCCCTAGCGATGGTCGGCAGCGCCAGGAGTTCTCTCCCTCCTAGTGACCCTGTACAGGTACTTGCCGAAGCATCCATGCCCCGTCAAGACCTGTACGAGTCGGAAGGAGAGCACACCGTGCCGCCGTTCCAACCACTGCATCAGCACCGGCCCGAAGGCCTCCACGGTCCAGACACCGTATCGAGGCCTCTCCAGCCGGTATTATAGGTTTACCTGGAGAGTGAATCCCATCCCGATGATCCTTTTTTATTTAGTTTTGTTTGTTGACACTCTATTTTAGTGACACACTCGAATACTATTCCCTTTTGGGAAAGTATGTATCCAAACGTGATTGATTTTACATGCCAATTCATACTTTTTCACTTCGCACCTGTAAATAATATATCGAACAATACAGCCAAATTTCTCAGTTATAGTACTTGAAGTATATATGAACCTACTATTACTTGAACTACTAATACTTGAAGCCTATTCAAGTGCCCATAATTCACAACTAATACAATAAAACACCGCTGTTACCGACGGTATGTTATAATAAATGGAATTTATCGACAAATTGGCTTTGTTATTCTTTTTCTTTCCTGAGATGGAAGACTGGATAAAAATACAATGGTCGACAAGCCTTTACTTGTTCCTGGGAGTAAAATTGGCTATTGATTCACCAGTAGAGGTGGCAGCAGCACTCATTTAGAGTGTAACACACACCTCTATACGTCCCACAGCTGGGCTCGAGCCTCCTCCGTAATAGGGGGGAAATTGAAATACTAAACTACGCTGATCAGACGTGTTGGTACAGGGCTTTATTTCGAGTTTTCCTTCTATTTCATATGCATATTATATTCCTTAATCGTCTTTTATGACACTATATATATATATATATATATATATATATATGTATATGTCGATATTTCCTTTGGGTAATATATGGAACGTGACAGGGTATTTTCCACAAAATACGTAATTACGTGTGTAATAAACTCGGACGTATAAACAGATCAACCAAATGGACGTTAATAAATAACACATTAGTGTTTCTCACAGTAGACATTACACATGTATGTATTTAATAAAATATATTTATAAACAAACCTTAATATATAAGGTTTGTTTATTAGGGGATTCAAATTTGGTTTTGGGACAACTCCGCAATACATTTGGTATTTAGAGAAATGACCTTTATTTTTATGAATCAATTTTTTTATAAAATTATATTAAGATTAACATCAAATGTTGCTAAAGTTCACGAGCGGCAGTATCCCTTACCATTGTATGGTATTTTATGGATTAAAATCTTCAAAAACTTCTATAGACGGTTCGGTTCCATCCGTTTGGGCCCCTTGGACGCCACATCTAGTGATTCAGATACGGAGTGGTTTTTGTCTTGCCCTTTGGTAGGATAAGTAGTTTTCATAACGTCTATCAACTAAAATATTATATATTATTATTAATATAATAATAATACATAACATTTACCATGTGGTGACCATTATCCGTATGATGACGAAGTAAGAATAGAATTCACCATTCCCTATCTTGCGCGTGGGTGTTGTAAAAGTCGACTTTATTTTTTGGGTATTGTAAAAGTCGACTAAGGTATATCTATCCGCATAATATTTATGCCAGAGAACGAAAATATGACATAAAACCCTATACAATACGTTTGACCAGCGTGATTTAGTAAGCCAATTTCCCTCCTATTATGGGGGAGGGCTGAGCTCAAGCCAGTGGATCTCCTGTAGGTTGAAAATGTTGAAATGATAATAATAACATATCATATAATAACGATTCTGATTCTGATGTTTACGTGAGCACTACACATTGAAAATAAAAATAAAATTGTTTATATGGATTTTATCGCGTTTGAATTTGATTTATGATTGCCCGACGTTTCGATCACTTTACAGCATTCATGATCACGGGCGGTCTAAGATCTTAGTAGTTAGTTTTATTTACAATACCATATAATTTTTCTGTGTGACAGCAGTTGCTAGTATAGCAACCCTTACATTGCTCGTGGATGTTGTAAAAGTTAACTGAGATCTTTATATAGATCTGGACTAAAAACGGTTAACAAAAAATTATTCCCAAGGCAAGAGGTCAGGCAGACGGTTGATCATTAATCTATTGCCAATAACTTTTGCAAAATGTACCACGAAAAGCTTTTTAGTCACCCATGGAAATATTTTTATTACGAATTAATTAAATTTTAGTATCTCGAGGTCGTTATATATTTATAACTAGCGACTAAATGCTTTAGGTCTTTAAAATCTCATTAGTATACTGAGAAAAGCTAATGATATGCACCCTGTACACCTAGATTCTATGTGACTATTGTCATTTTTATTCATACAAATATTAAAATGTAATATCTAAAGGTGGCTTTAATGTCAGTGTAAAAGCGATGCATTGTTGTAAACTACGGCCTAAAGGTATAAATGTGAAAATTGGAGCCAAGTTCAAAATATAAATCTGATGTGGTTATTAGTTTCACCGATAAAAGATATCAGATCCAAATGAGTGTTCCAGTTAGTTAATTTTCGAATATGTAGCTATATTTTTTTTATAGTCAACACCTGCACCTGCGCTAATGAAATGAAATGAAATAATTTATTTCACACAAAATAGAGTACATCAGGTGTTTAGTGTGTTAGTTTGGCTCATCTATCTTGCCTGTAGAGGCATGTGGAAGTAATTGCACCATTTTAAATGGTTATGTCAATCATAATAAGAATTACAACAATAATAATGATCTTAATTATATACACACATTTCTTGTAATTCGGAATAATTCTTGTCTAGTAACCATGATTTTAAATGTTTTTTAAATTGTGGAAGAGGAAGTGTCTTAATATATTCTGGTAATTTGTTATAAATTAATATACACATTGAATAGCAATTTTTCATTAACTTGGTAGTACGTGGTCGAGATTCTAGAACTAATCTGTGCGGATTTCTGGTATTGCGCGGAAATTTATCCTTTGCAGTATAGAATAAGTCCCTATTACATTTTACGAATGTGCTTAGTTCGTAGATATACATGCAGGTTAAGGTTATCACACCAAATTTTTTAAAATATGATTTACATGATTCATAAGGTGAAATCCCAGCCATGGCTCGGATGCAGCGCTTCTGAGTCAGAAATACCCTATAAGCGTCAGTCGAAGTACCCCATAGTATCAAGCCATACCTCAGAATAGCACTAATATAACCATGATAAGCCATTAATGTTGTCTCAAGTGAAGATGTTTGTCTCAATCTGGTTAGTACATAGACAAATTTGTTAAGTTTATTACATATGACATCTATCTGTGGCTTCCAAGTAATATATTTGTCAAGGGTTATTCCTAAGAATTTAATATTATCCGTTTCATTTATTGTAATATTATTATAAATTATACTTCTATAAGTTAGGTTAGACCTATTTCCTTGAAATTGCATAAAACTAGTTTTATTTAAATTTACATTAAGATTATTATAGTGTAACCATTTCATTATGGAATTGAATGTCCTATTTATTTCGTCATCAAAATTAGTCAATTTTTTATGTGTCAAAGTAATAGAAATGTCATCTGCAAATAAAATACAATCATAGTCAGTTATGTCAGGAAGATCATTAATATACAATAGAAATAATAAAGGGCCCAGAACACTCCCTTGGGGTACTCCACACTTATTCACTAAGTATGGTGATGTATATTGCACTTTATTAAAGTATTTATCTATATAGGATATTTCCACATACTGTTTCCTATTCGTCAAGTTGGATTGAAACCAATTGAGCACCGGTCCTCTTATACCGTAATTCCGTAGTTTTTCTAATAATAATTCGAGTGATACAAAATCAAATGCCTTAGACATGTCAAAGAAAATGACCAAAGTTTGTGTTTTTTTATCTATATTTGATAGAACTCGATTAACTAAATTAAAAGCCGCGAGAGTAGTGGACTTTCCCTTTTGAAAACCGTACTGCTGTGGCTTTATTACTATGTATTTGCTAAAAAACGAGGTAAGTCTAGTGTACATAGATTTTTCAAAAATCTTTGATAATATAGGTATCAGTGTTATTGGTCTATAATTGGACATTGAAGTTTTGTCCCCTTTTTTATAAATCGGTTTCACTAAACATTTTTTTAGGCGGTCTGGAAACGTTCCCTGTTCAAAAGAGAGATTAATCAGGTATATTATAACCGGGGAGATGAAAAGTACACATTTTTTTATTATTGTCGTAGTGATTTCATCATATCCCACTGAATAGCAGTTTTGTAATGACATTATTATTTTATGTATTTCTGAAACACTTAGTGGCTCCAAAAATAAGCTGTTATGAAGAGAAGTTTTATTAGTGTTATGGAGGATATTCGATGGATTTATGTAATAATCAGTGTAATATTTGTTAAATTGACAGGCTATTTGGTTTGGTTGCTTAAGCAGTTAGTTTCCAATCCTAATTTCATCTATAGGATTTGCAAGATTCGTTTGACTGTGTTCCTTAATTATATTCCATGCTGCTTTACATTTATTCTTCGATTTCAATATGAATTTATGATTACATATTTTTTGTGATTGGGATAGACAGCGCCTTAATATGTTACTATACTTTTTATAAATAATTAAGGAAATAATCCTTACGTTTGCGGGGAACTTTACAATTAGCGGACACAAATTACACCCAGACTCAGAAGAACAATTTGTTGATCGCACAAAATGTTGTCCCGCGTAGGATTCGAACCCGCGCCACTGGCACCGTAGGTCGGTATCTTAACCACTACGCTATCTGTGCAGTCAGTATAAGTTCTATAAATGGTTGGTGTTTATGTATCTATCATCTCACTGTTGGACTCGAGCCTTCTCCACAATAAGAAGGGAATAGACCTACCATACCACGCTGGTCAAGTGTGATGGTGCAAGATTTTATTTTGAGTTTTGCTTCTCTTTTTTTTTATTGCAAACGGTGGCAAACGAACAAACAGTACACCTGATGGTAAGTGTTGCTGCCGCTCATGGACCTTTACAAGGCCACTGCCTACCTTGAAGAAAGTGAAGGGAGTGTGAATGAGTGCATTGAGGCTCGGTGATACCAAGGGCACCATCAAACCCTCCACACACAAACATCCTCAGAAAGTTGGGCTTCCGGCTCTCTCGCTCACCGAACGAAACGCAGTAACAAATTGCTACTACTCAGACGTCGATTTTCTGGGAGACTGTGGTACTACCCTGGATGGACCGGCCCGCGACTGTAGACAGATAACTGTCGACAGTGAGGTCCTACCACTCTTGCATAGATGTTATATGTACATTTAATCCTTATTTTTGCTTTTTACGCCACTCATGAGGAAGAAAGGAATTAAGAAGCCCAGGAAGGTCCAGGAGTCCGATTGGTATAACCTACGCGAAACTATGTCAACTGACATAAAGAAATATCACCATCCTTTCTGAAGTGAAACTTCTTTAAAATCGTTGTGATTTCAAACTATATGATGAAACGAAAAAGCGAGTCCGTAGAGACACAGACACGTAAATGTATAGGATTCAGCCGACGAGAGAATGAGATGGAATACATTCGCGTAGCATCCCCATTATCGTCTACTAATGTACGATTTACTAATTACGAGTAACGATTTACGATTAAGATTTACGTATTTTGATTTACGATTTACGATAAAGGATAAGGGATAAAGGACAAGGGACAAGGAACGAGAGACGAGAAACGAGGGACAAGGGATGGTAAAGGGTAAAGTAAGTAATAAATTGCTACTACTCCAACGTCGATTTTCTGCGGTCCTAACCCGGACGAATCAGCCCGCGGCTGTAGACGGACAAGTATCAACAGTGTGGCGCTACTATTAATTTCGTTATCATTCATCTGAGCTGATGCTGATGAAAACCGAATTGACGGTGATCAAGGTACTGGCGGATAAACTCTAGCGTCCTGCCTTGAGCTGTGACGATTGTATCGTGGGCAGAGAGGCTGCCTTTCAACGTCCAGTCGTAGCCAATGTTCCACAGGGTGGACCCTTGTAAGTCACCGT
Source organism: Lymantria dispar (assembly GCA_032191425.1). Taxonomy (NCBI): domain Eukaryota; kingdom Metazoa; phylum Arthropoda; class Insecta; order Lepidoptera; family Erebidae; genus Lymantria; species Lymantria dispar. The sequence continues at coordinate 11,321,811 of CM063441.1, forward strand.
ACGACATAGACGACTCCACAACGCCCTCTACTTGATTCGTATAAAGAACGCTGGGCCACTCCAAGTTCCACTATTGGGTTCAAGCCTCCTCTACTATAAGAGGGATATTGAGTTACTATACCACGCTGGTGCGACGTGTTAATTTATGGTTTTATTTCGAGTTTTCCTTCTCTTGCATAGATATTATAGGTATGTATATCCCATAGTCGTCTTTTAGGACACCCGTAGGCAAGAGGGGGTGGCGAATTGTATTCTTACTGCGTTACTACACGGATACCACTTTGCAAATTTGGCATAAAAAAATTATATTGTATCGTACGCAGAAGTTCATAATATCATTCAGCAAAAATAACATCATCATCATTCATCATTTCAGCCTATCGCCGTCCACTGCTGGACGTAGGCCTCCCTCATATTACGCCACAAAGTCCTAGCGGTCCTGTGCCGCCTGCATCCAACGACGCCCAGCAACTTTCACCAGGTCGTCGGTCCACCTAGTGGGGGAGGCGTCCTACACTGCGTCGTCCAATACGTGGTCGCCACTCGAGAACCTTTCTTCCCCAGCGGTCGTCGGTTCGTCGAGCGATGTGGTCTGCCCATTACTACTTCGGCGTGCTAATTCTTCGTGCTATGTCGGTTACACCCGTTCTTCTGCGGATTTCCGTATTTCGGCTTCTATCTCGCAGAGAAATCCCGAGCATAGCCCGTTCCATAGCACGCTGAGCGACTTTGAGCCTTGTTATGAGGCCTACAAAAAAACATATCAACTTTGTTTCAGCCTGAACGATTTGTTATAAGTCATGTCCGTGTGGAATATTATAGTAAAAATTGTGGTAGGGCGATCCTGCTACTATAGACGTCAAGGAATTGGTACCTACAAGTGACTAGTCCAATAGTCCATCACTATTGGACTGCCGAAGGTAAGCTAAGTTATACATGGCGCACGGCGTTCTTACAATAGGAGGGAAATGGACTTATTTAAACACGCTGGTCAGACGCGTCAGTATAGGCTTTTATTTCGAGGTTTCCTTACAGAGATGTTATATGCTTATTTAATTCCTTAGTCATCTTTTACGACACCCACGGGCAAGATAGAGGGTGGTGAATTGTATTCTTATTCCGTCACCACACGTAAAATGGTACACATAATGTTCAAATATTTCTTTTTAAATTTATAAAGTCCCATGCTTTCAGTGGCAGGTTTTACTGTATCAACTTTAGTAATCCATACTAATATTATAAATGCGAAAGTAAGGATGTTTGTTTGTTTGTAACGCTTTCACGCTTTAACCACCGAACCGATTTCAAAAATTCTTTCACCAATGGAAAGCTATAATATCAGGGAGTAACATAGGCTATATTTTATCCCGGTATTCCCACGGGAACTACGCGGGGAAAACGACTGAAACCGAAGCGAAGCGAGGGTGGGTTGCTAGTACGATAATAATTCCATTGTTGTCCGTCATAGTTCTAAACATCGTCATCTTAAACACTTCTTAGGGGCCGTCCATAAATTACGTGAGGTGTTTTTTTAAATTTTCTGTCCCTGCCTACTCCCCCGGTGAGATGTCGTGAGATTTTATTCAACCCCCTCCCCCATCCCCCAATCTCACGTGAGATTTTTCAAAATGTGGGTTTCTTACGTAAACGCGTTGGATTGTTATTGTGAAAAGAAAAAAAAAATTGCTTCGTGCTTTTATTTACGACTACTAATATGTACAATATGGATTAAATGGACCAAAATAGTATAATTTTTTTTTGTTCAATCAGAAAAAAAATTGCGTGATATTTGCCGAGACAAAATTTCTCCAACGTATTATTAGATGAGATTTGACTCGACCCCCTCCCCCCCCTTAGACATCTCACATATTTTATGAACGCCCCCTTACCCAATCACCTATTTTCTGAAAATATGTTTAGGACGGCCGGGAGTGAATTTCAATTCCATCTGCGTTGATATTTCCATTAACAAACATAAATTTGATTGAAAATAAAAGTTAATACCACAACACACATCTTTATTTCTTTCCTCCACACTAATATCAATAATATTATTATAACACAACATGTATATAGAAAGATTTTTATACAATAGTGTATAATTTATACTTAAATTAATTTATATTAATCAACAATATAGTAAAAAGAATTACGAATTACTTAAAATACTGGCAGTCTATTTTAATGATATGTATCCTTTGCAGTTTCAAACAGCCATTTTAATATTAATTATCTACATACTTAGCGAATATTTTTTTTTTCTCGTTAATACTTAAATATTCAATGCGCACCTATTCTTTTACGCCATGCGCACTAAAATTCGTCAAATACGCGCACTATAATATTTGCTGTGAGATAATTTTAAGCAAAATATAATGGCGAGCATATTTTTAAAGTTATACTTCTTTTGGCGCGTTAGGTTAAATGATGAAAGCAAATTTTTACGATGCACGCACACACCGTTACGAAAAACCGACACCCTGAAGTTAGCTAATCAATTTTTTTTATAATGTACCCGCAAACCGACATCAATGTCAACTAAATAACGCGTTATAATAAAACTTTCATTAAATCCCTTTGTTAGGGTTCCGTATCCAAAGGGTAAAAACGAGACCCTATTGCTAAGACTTCACTGTCTGTCCGTCTGTCTGTCTGTCACCAGGCTGTAGTTCAAGAACCGCGATAGCTAGACAGTTGAAATTTTTACAAATTATGTATATCTGTTGCCGCTATAACAACAAATACTAAAAACAAAATAAAATATATATTTAAGGGGGCTCTCATACAACAAACGCGATTTTTTATAGGTAATGGTAGGGAACCCTTCGTGCGCGACTCCGACTCGCACTTAGCCGGTTTTTCTGTTATTAGTGTCGTTTTTTTTTCTACAAACGTAGGATAGCGCGAGGGAAATAACTTTAAATAAGATTTTTATCTTGTTTCGCCAAAAAAGTATAACTTCTTAGTTGCATCCATAAGTACATACACATACTTTTTTATTAATTTATTCTCTCGTAATCATCTCTACAAATCTCACAACAAACGAATAGGGTTTTATTTTCTTAATATTTACAATGTTAGACGCCATTTATACATTTAAACATGTGTATTAACAGCTTCTTTTTAAATAAATTACATCATTACAAACAATTTATTTAACAATTTATTAACATTTAAGTAAATGGGAGTCACAGTTGTGACGTCATCACAACTAATAATTACTCAAGCCTTTCTTAGAAACAATTGACCCCAAACAATTAATTTCATTATTTTTATGTTTAGATTTTTTCATGTCCATTATTCACGGATATAGAAAATTGTCCATTGAGACGCGATAGTCGATTTAAGTACAGAGTATTTAGGCTCTTGATTCGTTTGATCCACTATTGAGCGGATATAATAACATAGTGAATGATTATAATGTTTATATTTTAAATTCTTTAACGCTACACATGAATTGTACACTCTCGGCGTTCTTGTTCTTTCCTTTGCTGATATCTGTGAAAAAAAAAAAAGAAAACTGTAAAACAAAAACAATATTCGTAACTTTAGAGAATAATTAATCGATTTTTATGGAAATTACTTAATTGAAATTGATAATGAGTAACATTGCTTTTATCAGCGTTACTTGCAATTACCTCATTGAAATTATAAGTACATAGGTGTTTCTTATCTATACCAATAAATAAAATTGGAGTGTCTGTTTGTAATGTCAAAATAATAGGCTTTTTTCATACTCACACGGTTATTTGCACGACACCTATGCCTAAAATAGCAATTAACAAATTTTTGTCTGTCTATCTGTCTGTCTGTCTGTCTGTTTGTTCCGGGTAATCTTCAAAACGGGTGGACCGATTTCAAAAATTCTTTCACCAATGGAAAGTTATAATATCAGGGCGTAAACTAGGCTATATTTTATCCCCGGTATTCCCACGGGAACGGGAACTACGCGGGTAAAACGACTATAATCTATAACCGAAGCGAAGCGAGGGCGGGTTGCTAGTCTTTTATAAATGCGTACAGTACTAGTCTAGATTAGAAAAAAAAATGATGGTGTGGTTTTATGAAACCACGCTAAAAGTGAAACTTTTTTCGTATTACAAAAAAATAGTAACATTTACATTAAACACTTAAAAACAAACAAATAGCGTGGAGCACTGTCACAAATGAATAATAGTCTATACGCTACACGGTCAGCTGATGCGAACGCCGCCATATAGGCTTCGGCTGCTCTGTCGAGCGCCTCTCACTTTACCCCTACTCCGCGGCCGACCATCACGCGACATGCAATAGATGAACGAAAAAGTTTGAGGCGATGTAATAAAAGTTTCACTTTAAAAAATTGGCTCAATATGGTGACAGAGAAAGAATACTGTGTTTGCTAAATATATCACTGCTGGGCATGAGCCCCCTCCCCAATAGGACGGAAATTGACCTACTAAATCATGCTTGTCAGACAAGTTAGTATAAGGTTTTATTTCGAACCTTCATTTTCATACATCGATGTTATATGCATATTATATTCCTTAGTCATCTTTTAAAACATACACACGTCCCACTGTTGGGCTCAGGCCTCCTCCACCATGGGTAGGAAATTGACCTACTAGACCATGCTGGTCAGACGTGTTGGTATAGGGTTTTGTTTCGAGTTATTCTTATTTTGCATAGATGCTATCTATATGCATGTTATATCCCTTAGTCGTCTTTTACGACACCCACGGGCAAGAGAGGGGCTGGTAAATTGTATTCTTACTCCGTTACCACACGGATTATATGTAAATAATTTTCTTACTTGTCAATTAAAGAAGATATATCAGCGGGGACCGGGGCGAGGCTCCCTGAGAAACCGTCGCTCCCATTCGGCCCTCCGCTATCCAATAAACAGTTCATATAATATTTTACGTATTTAAAACTTATTCAAACCTAAATATGTTTATAGTTAAGCTGGTGTTATTAAGCCATGTGTTTGGGTATATTTCTAAATTTTATATTGTGTAAAAATATTTGTTAGAAATTTTAATTAATTTGTTAAATGACTAATCTATATACCTATTTAAACAATAAATTATACAGAAAAAAATAGATCAATTCTATTGAAATCGAATTAAATTTCGTCTGTGTCGTAACTAGAGCGGTACCAGCGGTATTTTCATTGATTAGTGTTGGTGATACACAAGCAAACAGCATACTTGATTGTAAGTGATACTGCCCGCTCATGGACCTTTGCTTTGGGCCTTTGTGAAGAAAGTGAAGGGAGTGTGGAGTGGATTGAGGTTCATTAACACTAAATCACCCAAACTCACTACACGCAAATACCCTCAGAAAGTGAAAGCCCACAGGCTTTCGACTCTCTCGCTTCCCGAACGAGGCGCAGTAACAAATTACTACTACTTAGACTTTGATTTTCTGCGAGAGTATTGTACTAACCTCGACGGGCCAGCTAGACAACTATTGACAGTATGGTCCTACCATATGACAGATATAGTCATAAACAACAGACGCTGGAGAAGCGTATAACAAAACCAGAACCAAGATTTGCGTCATAAACGTTTAGTATTAATATTATCTTTATATATAAATTTCTTGTGTACGTGTGTATGTCACTGAACTCCTAAACGGCTGGACCGATGTTGATGAAATTTTTTGTGTGCGTTCAAGGGGATTCGGGAATGGTTTAGATTCACAATTGTCGGTAGGTGGCACTTATTCGAACATTACAACATCTGTAATTGTCAACGTGACAATTTATTCATTGAAAGATACAACACAAAAAAAATATTGTCCGTAAAATTGGTTTACGCAAAAATTTCATAAGAAAATATTATCACTGAATTATCATTATTTTTTTATAATATAAAAGGAAAGGATTTATTTGCATTCGTTAATTCAAATATTTTTTTACTTTAATTAGAGATAGATGCATCACAAGCCGAACGCTTAGGCCGGTCGTGCCTCTTTGTCTGTTATGCCACCCTCTCGCTTGCACGCTCGGCTCAGAGGGAACGTGACAATGAGTCATGCTTTTTCGTGCGTGCAGCCGACGTTCATCGATTAATAAGACGTTATAACGAAAAAAAATATTTATATAAAATTTGGTAAATCACCAAATTTTTAACGAATGTATAATTGTAGATAATAGCTTTATTTTTATTAAAATTATCCATTTCATTGTAGGATTAGAACATTTTCAAGAACATAGTTTAACAGTTTAAGATTACGTGCTGGGTGTACAGACCTCTAGTTGCGACACATCATTTCAAAGTTCTTAAGTGTCATATTTTCATTACTTTAATTATTTATGTGCTTATTTACTACTTATTTATAACTGTTACTGCGATGACTTAGCGTGATATTATTTATGTGCAATGCTATTTACTATCTAAAGGACCTTGTACACTAATAATGAAATACCATCGTTCTATAGGCTACCAACATCGGCACTTTACTGTCGAAGCATTGACAGAGGATACCCGAAAGTGTAAGCTGTCGGGAGACTTACCGATTTCAAGAAATCGGTACTGATGGCCAGTCTAAATAGCGACGGTGAGGTAATAGCCGTCTGACCATAAGTACAGGTTTTAGCACAAGTTACCCTTTTATCTATTCGAACAGTGTAGGTATGGTGTATTTAGACCATAACCTTTTAAAAGTCATATGTCATTGTCAATTATAGTCCATAAAATATAGGATGATCTCTGTGACAGTTGTCCCTAGTGATAGCGCTTACGATAAAGTCCGTAAAATTTTATCGATAAAACTCTTTATTATTATAATTGTGATTTTCTATTATAATTAAAATACAATCAATGAAAATCTTTTTCAGTTTATTTCAAACAAAACTGTTATTTGACTATTTTAATTATTCAAAAAGTCAAGACAATCAAGGTCTAGGTCACTGTTATCGTCATCACTGGAGCGTTCCTGCTAGAACATTTATCATTTTTTGCCATAATAGGGACAGTCGTTAGATCAATCGATCAACTACGACTGTTTTATAAATAAATATGTCTAGTTTATTGACAATAATGCGTACATAATATTATCATTTACTCTGAGGCAAAAAGTAGTTTTTTAACGTTTAATTAATTCAATTTATGTATATTATATGCGTTTTATATCCCTTAGTCGTCTCGTACGATCACCCATGGGTAAGATAGGGGGTGGTGAATTGTATTCTTATTCCGTCACCACACGATCTATGCGAGAGAAGGAAAACTCGAAATAAAACCCTATACCAACACGTCTGGGGGTGCTACGCCAGAAACCTCCGCGTGGTATACCCTGGGCACGAGCGGCAATTCCTTGGACTGCTCTCTGGAATTGTCGCTCGTGGCAAATATCTGGCCCGAGGGAGGCCCAGTTTGTGGGATGCCCCAAATTCGCTCCATGCCCTCTAATTGTAGAGGGTATTGGACGCGAAAATTCGACGGGCCCAGTCACTCATTCGTTTGAGGACTGGGCAGGCATATGCCAACCGCGACAAATCGTAGACCTGATTCTTGCTTCGGGACATTTGTCTTGAGGCCTAGATTCAGGAGCGAGGGTCTTGGCTTAACCGCCTGGACCGCGAGGAAGAAAACCTCTATAAAACAATCACCCAGAATCCTAAGTTCTAGCGCGCGGCGAGAGGATGCATGGCTGATGGGTTGTTCAGTCGTTAGCGCGCCCCCAGCCAGGGTACCTGCGGACCCCCTGTGTTGGGATACAAATTTACGCTTGCCCGGGTATCGGGATCTCTGCCCGGGTCGACCGTTTATTTCTCCCATACTCGTGGGAACAAGATGGAAAACTCACAAAAAACAACACAACACCTAGAAAGGAGGGGTGAGACGCCCGATGACACCACCAGGAACGGGGATTCTATAAGTTTCCACATCACAGCCCTGCCAAGTTACCGAAAAACTGGCACAGAGGAAGGAGAGGCCTCGTCCGACTGCAGCTCGGCTGCTAGTCCGGCACTTGAGGCCTCAAGATCAGGCAAGGGGCCGGCGACACTCGTGGCTCCTAAGAAAAGAAACCCTGCCAGGGCGAGCGCGTAGGGAGTTACGCTGTGGCCGTCGCTGGACCGAAGCCGAAGGGGCCCGCCGCCAAGAAGAAGGCGGCACCGGCTCCTGCCAAGACTGGACCTAAGCCGCCGCCGGCAACTGCACCGTCGGCGGCGGCCACCGCAGCCGCGACCATGACTGCTGCGCCTAGCGACCCCGTTGCCCCCGAAGAGGGTTGGCAGACGGCTGAGCGCAGCCGGAAAAGTCGCGGCCAGAAGAGAAGAGCGGAGGCCAAAAGCGCCGCCAAAGCCTCCGCTCCCAAGGCAGGAGCCGGTAACAAGAGGTCGCGCAGGAGGCTCCGACCGCCGAAGTCAGCCGCGGTGGTGATCATTGTGCTGCCTGAGGCGGCCGAGAACGGCCTCAGCTATGAGGCCGTCTTACGTCGCGCCCGGCGGGAGCTTGACGTCTCCGATTTAGGAGGCGTCGCAGCCAGGACCCGCAGGGCCCGGACGGGGGCTCCGATTCTAGAGTTCCCTGGGGCCGAGGGCGCCAAGACGGCCCATAGCATGGCGGCCAAGTTGAGGGGTCTGTTCGTAGAGGAGAGTGGCGTTAAAATCGCCAGACCCGTAAAGTGCGCAGAACAACGCGTCGCGGGTCTGGACGACTCCGTGACGGTGGATGACATCCGGGAGGCAATCGTCTCGAAAACCGGGTGTCCCGTGGACACCGTCCGAATTGGCGCCATCCGCCCTGGTCCGGGCGGCGTCGGTGCTGCCTGGGTGCAGTGCCCGGTGGAGTCGGCCAAGCAATTGGCCGGCTAAGGCAGGCTCCTCGTGGGCTGGAGCTCGGCGCGGGTGACCGTGCTGGAGGCCCGGCCTGCGAGGTGCTACAAGTGCATGGCGGTCGGTCACACTCGGCCGACATGCACTAACTGCTTTGACTGCAGCGACCTTTGTTTCCGCTGCGGTCAACCCGGGCATAAGGCGGCATCCTGCGCCGCCACCCCCCACTGCCCCGCGTGTGCGGCGGGCAATAGGCCCGCCGCACACCGCATGGGGGGCAAGGATTGCAGACCCCCGGCTTCGGCCCCAAAGGGGCGGAGCGGCCCGACGATCCCGGCCGCTCCCGCCCCTAGCGCGACCCGATCGCCCGCCAGCGTGGAGGAGGTGATGGATACGGCCCACTAATGGCGACCGAATCCTACCACCTCCTGCAGGCCAACCTCAACCACGCCGCCGAGGCACAGGACGTCTTCCTGCAAGCCATGGTGGAGTGGTTGATCGGTGCAGCCGTAGCCGCGGAGCCGTACGTGGTGCCTGACCGGCCCAATTGGCTGGGCAGCAGTGACGGCTCTGTGGCATTCGTCGCCTCCACGTCGTGGCATTCCTCGCCTTTGTTGCTCAAGGACAGGGGCGATGGGTATGTCGCGGCGGAATGGGGAGAGGTTACGCTATTTGGTGTTTACTTCTCCCCTAACAGGAGCGCGACGGATTTCGGGGCCTTCCTTACCATCCTGGGGGCCTCGATACGGTGACTGGCACCGCGCCAAGTCTTCGTTCTGGGGGACTACAACGCCAAGTCCACGGCGTGGGAGTCCCCCAGGACGAATGACCGCGGGCGGGTGGTCGAAGAGTGGGCGGCGGCACTGGGCCTCTGTTTGCTGAACAGGGGCTCGGTGCAAACGTGCGTGCGGCAGCAGGGCGGGTCGATAGTGGACTTGTCGTTCGCTAGCCCTAATGTCGCAGCACGTGTGAGGAGCTGGTGCGTCCAGGTGGAGGTTGAGACCCTATCCGACCACCGATACATCCGGATAGAGGTCTCCCGGACCCTCCTGCAGCCCAGCAGGGTCACACGGCGGACGGAGCTCCCGCGTTTCCGCGGTGGGCTGTGGGTCGATTGGATCGGGACCTGTTGGCGGAGGCAGCCATCGTTCAGTCGTGGCTGTCCTCACCGCCCCAGGCGGACGGGGTGGATGCTGAGGCTGGCCGCATCCGCTGTGCGTTGACGCAGATCTGCGATGCGGCCATGCCTCTTGTGCGGCGTCTGCCCCCGAAGAGTGCGGTCCCCTGGTGGTCCCGAGAATTGGCGGACCTTCGGGCCGCGTGCATACGTGCCCGGAAGGCCTACACCCGCAGCCGAGCGCGTCACCGCGACGCTGAGCGGGAGGGCCAGCTGTACGAGGCTTACCGCAGTGCGCGGTCTGCCTTCAGGCTGGCCGTCCGTATCGTCAAGGACGTTAGTCGGCGGGAGATGCTGGACAGTCTCGAGCATGACCCCTGGGGTCGCCCCTACCTCGCGGCGCTGAACAAGCTCCGCGGGCGGGCCCCCCCCCCTCACCGAGACTCTCCAGCCCAGCCTCCTCACCAGAGTTGTCGAGGACCTTTTTCCACGGCGGGCGGAGCACACGCCCCCGGTCATGGCTTCGCCGGACAGTGACCGGGAGGCCGACGATGAAAGTGCTCCGCCCATCACGGAGCTGGAAATGGGGGCGGCGGTGGCGCGTATGCGAGTCAAATCCACCGCCCCCGGGCCCGACGGTATTCCGAACCGTGTGCTGGCCCTGGTCTTCGAACACCTGGGACCACGCCTCAGGGGACTGTTCGACGCCTGTTTGACGTCCGGGCAGTTCCCTGGATGCTGGAAAGAGGGGAGGCTGGTTCTCCTGCCGAAGCCGGGACGGTCTCCCGAGTCGGCCTCGGCCTACAGGCCCATCGTGCTGCTCGATGATGCGGGCAAGCTGCTGGAGAGGGTGTTGGCTGCCCGCATCGAGTGGCACCTCGTCGGGGTCGGGCCCGATTTGTCGGACGCCCAGTTTGGTTTTCGGAGAGGGCGTTCGACGATCGCGGCCCTGCTGCGCCTGAAGGCCGTGGCAGCGACAGTCTGCCATTCAGCTGCATCAGGGAGAGGCTGAGATATCACGGAGTGCCCGTGTACCTCAGGTGGCTGGTGGCAGACTACTTGGAGGGGCGCAGCGTCCTCTACGTTGACCGAGTAGGGGACGTTGTGCGAACGCCCATGACGTGCGGTGTCCCGCAGGGGTCGGTTCTGGGTCCGACCCTGTGGAACATCGGCTACGACTGGGCGTTGAGAGGAAGCCTCCCACCCGGGCTGGGCGTAATTAGCTACGCCGACGATACACTCGTCACAGCCCGGGGTGGGACGCTAGAGGAGGCGGCACGCCTTGCAACTCTCGGCACCGAGGAGATTGTCAGGCGGATCGAAGCGCTGGGGTTGAGGGTAGCCCTGGAAAAGACGGAGGCCCTTTTGTTCCATGGCCTCCGTACCGCTGGGCCGCCCGCCGGCGCTTCGATCACCGTGAAGTCGGTCACCATCAGCATCCAGGCCCACATGAAGTACTTGGGCTTGGTGCTCGAGGGGCATTTTTGGTTCCGGGAGCATCTCCATCGACTTGTTCCCCGGCTTGTTGGCGCGGCGTCCGCCCTTTCGCGGCTGATGCCGAATGTGGGCGGACCCCACGTAGGGGTGATCCGGTCGATGGCCCTGTATGGCGCACCGGTGTGGGCGGCGTCCCTGACCGTCCGTCTTAGGGCCCTCCTGTGGCGACCACAGAGGGTCATGGCGGTCAGGGCCATACGGGGTTACCGCACGGTGGCGACGAAGGCAGCGTGCCTCCTGGCCGGAACTCCCCCGTGGGACCTGGAGGCGGAGATGTTCGCCGACATTTATCGGCGGGTGTCCGAGACGCGCGCCCGCGGCGGCATGGTCTCCATCAGAGAGATCATCGCCTGGCGGGTCGACGCCCGCCGAGAAGTCATTGCCCGTTGGGCAGTCCGGCTGGAGAGTCCTCGGTACGGTGTCAGGACCGTCGAGGCCCTCCGGCCGGTGCTGATGGAGTGGTTGGAGCGGACGCACGGGGTGCTTTCCTTCCGACTGGTGCAGGTGCTGACGGGGCACGGTTGTTTCGGGAAGTACCTGCACAAGATTGTCAGGAGGGAGAGCACACCGTCCTGCCACCACTGCAGTTGCGACGAGGACACGTCGCAGCACACGCTAGAGGAGTGTGCTGCATGGGAGGGGGATCGCCGTGAACTCGTCGCAATTATCGGTGCCGACCTGGCGCTGCCGATCATCGCCAGGGAGATGCTCGTCAGCGTCAGGAACTGGGACGCGGTCGCCGCCTTCTGTGAGGCCGTAATCTCACGGAAGGAGGTGGCGGATCGTGTGCGAGTAGAGATCCTATTCGGCGACACGTTCCGCCACCGGCGACTCGGGCGGCGTAGGCGCGAGTATCTGCGCCTAATGCCGCCCTAGCCGAGGCCGCGGGTGATCGGACCGGGGAATTGTCCGTCACCCGCGGAGAGGCTAACCGCGCGACGGCGACCGACGTCCCAGGACGTCGAGAGCTGAGGGTACCCGAAAGGGTATTCCGTCGGGCCGACCACTGACGACAAGTCATATCTGCTCCGGTGGTCGGCCCAACAACGAGGTGACGTGGAGACGGGTGGGTTATGGGCCCGCGCGCCGTCTTTTCATCGCCCCGGACGGACTGGACCGCGCGTACGCTTACCATAGCCCACCCATAAAAAAAAAAAAATATCATCACGTCTGACCAGCGTGGTATAGTAGGTCAATTACCCTTCCATTATGGAGGAGGCCCGAGCCCAACAGTGGGACGTATATGGGCTGAGATGATGATGATGATGATGATGTATATTATAATGTAACTGTTTTAATTGTAAAAAATATGTTGAAAGTTTTATATAAGTACTGTATTGGGTTTATTTCTTTTATGAATAATTTAATAAAGATCGTTTATCGATTAACGTATATCGACTGTCCCATCTCTTTTTTATTTTCATTCCAGTATGACCTTGTACGTGCGTAAGCATCATTTATGTATAAAATGTTTACTAGGTATTTCAGTACTTACTAGGTACATTTTAGGCATGTATATTAATATTTTTATATTTATAATATATTGCAATTCAGTGGCAATGAAACTGGCACGAAAAGAATGAAAATATATTTGATACAAAATGATATTGTAAACATGTCGCTCGTTCATACTTACTTCGTTGGTTTCGTTGACATCTGTCATAGAGATTAAGCTATATTTTATGGACTATAAGTATTAAAGATATCTTGTATGGAGAAAAATCTTTTTATAAGCCTTTACCCAAAACTAGGTTCATCATCATTATCTCAGCCCATACACGTCCCACTGTTGGGCTCGGGTCACCTCCACTACGGAAGGCTCCTGCGCTGGTCAGTTGTATTAGAATAGGGTTTTATTACAGTTTTTTTTTTCTCTTGCATATATATTATTTGCGTATCATCTTATCGCGTATATCTTATCACCTTAGTCGTCTTTTACGACACCCACAAGCAAGGTTAGCAGAGGTGTAAATAAATAGCAATCATGAACAATGCATACGCCATTCCGTTTTTTAAATTTAAACAACTGTCGAATTTCTGTAGTGTACAAGGTTCATAGAGAGTGCAATGCTAAGGTGGAGGCTGGTGAGCGTGATGGCTCTTGGTGAGGAGTTAGCGGGGAAGGTACCTGAGTTCTACCTGCTGGTCGTGCGGGCACTGCGCCGGCCGCTGCCATACGCACTACCACACGGCGACGTGCCTGAACCTACAACATTAAAAAGAAAATTTAATTATATTAAAAAAAACAACTCACTTTAAAGAAAAGATTATCTTATATCTTTAAACGAGCAATTCTTGTATATATATATTTTCAGGATCTCGGAAACGGCGCCAACGATTTTGATGAAACTTGGCATACTAGAGATTTCGGGGCCAAAAAATTGATCTAGCTAGGTTTTATTTTTAGAAAATGTTATTTTGTCGGTGTTTTTAACAAAACAATACTATGACATTAAATTAAAAAAAAATATTAATTCAAATTTCGGCGTCAACGTCAAGAGTTATAATAGCTCAGTTGGAAAGTTGTCCAGTTTTCTTTTTGTTTTGTTTTGGCATTCAAACAGCGTGGGATCAAATCTTGGTGTAATTGTTATTCTCTTTTTGTAATTTTTGATATGTCTTTCATTATTTTATTTTTATTTTTTATTAATATACAGTATGACTGGTAAAAGATTGTACATATTGAAGGAAACGATAGATAATGGCCACATGTAACTAATAAAAGTGTAAAAAGAAGATAATATTAATTAACTACATAGTAAACATCAACAATATTAGTGTTACAAGACTTCCAAAAATATTGTCACCCTACTGGCGATACACCGATACCGATATCGAGTAACAGTTTTGTCAGCACTGTTGTCAAGATTTTGGATATTTATTACTAGAATTACTTAAATTAGGTGTAAGAATAAATGTCATAAAACACTAGTTATTTGCAGATTCATAGCTCTTACCAATCCTGAGATATTGAGATAATTGCTGACGTACGTTGACCTATCCCATGTGGCCATAACTAAATATTTTTATAAGATAATTAGTTCAAAATTTAAGTACCAATTTTTTTTATATATTCGATATCAGAATCGATTACTGAATACCCTCCTTCAATATGTACAATCTTTTACCAGTCACCCTGTATATCTAAATAAGTTCGGCAAAAATACAACAAAAATATACCAAGCAAAGCTCGGTCAACCAGATATTACAGAATATATAAGTTAATAATTAATATAAATCCTTTTAATACAGGCTGTTTATAAATAACGTTATGTATTCGGTTTCAAACACCTACAATAAATCAGTTACAATAGCAGACTAAGCTTTTTAGGACTAGATGCAATAAACCCAAATTAGTGCCCCAATGTAGCCCCTTTCAGCTATGCGTATAAGATGTAGAATAATAGAGGCTTCGAAATCTAGCACAGCAGTGAAACACGTATGAGCTGAGACGACGACAATTCGGACATAACATCATATTATTAATTCATCATCTAGAAATCATTACTAAGCAAGAACTACCCAGAAGTATAGTAAATTAAAACTACATTACGACGGTTTGGTGTGACCATGACTGTTGTAAAGTGATCGAAACGTCGGGTAATCAAAAATTAAATACAAACGCGATCAAATTCGTTAAAATAATTTTATTTATAATGTGTATTTAATACTCGCGTAAACATCAGAATCAGCAGCCCCTATGGCTGCGAATTGACGATGATATGATTTTCATATCATCATTGGACTTTACGTGTGGTGTTGGAGTAAGAATACAATTCACCACTCCCTATCTTGCCCGTGGATGTCGTAAAAGACGACTATGGGATATAATATGCACATAACATCTGTGCAAGGGAAGGAAAACTCCGAATGAAACCCTATACCAATCAACGTGTCTGACCAGCATGGTATAGTAGGTCAAATACCCTCCCATGTGGAGGAGGCCCGAGCCCAACAGTGGGACGTGTGGACATGTGGGCTGTGATGATGATGATGATGAAACATCAGAAATCATTATATAGGCAATCAGAATTTAATATAATTATAAATAGTAATACAAATATAAATATTTTGATTTCGTTGAGAAATAGTTTATAGGTGGTTCATATTTTAAAGAATTCTAAATTCCTACATACACTTTGCAATTTAGAGGCCATCCTCTAGATAGGAAGCATTACATACATGTCCTCCTTAGTCGGATCTCCGGAGTCTTCCTTAGTCTGTCAGTCTGTCATGCCTTAAATCTGCTTTATTATATTTACCTTTTGTGGTTGTGTTAGCAGCACTGTCGCTGTTATCATCGGAGTCTGTGTGCGTGTCCCGCCAGTTATTGGACCCTGGGCCGGCGCTGGCGCACGCCGCTCGCATACGATGCCTCGCCTCCACTGTCGAGCATTTAGACAGACTCGATTCATCTGTCGGGCCAAACGCAATAATCGAACCGAGCGACTGCATACGACATATTATTACTATACTCATACTTATTTATAATGTACTAGAAACCGGCCCTCGCATCGCTTCGGTTTCAGTGGCCTACCTTTTTTGGTGAAATAATTTTTTAAATCGGTTCGGTGGAACATACTTTCGCATTTATAATTTTAGTAAGGATTGAATGAAAATACCCCATAGCAAGTCTTGTGAACCCATAAATGTAACTCCCCGTATGGTGACTGGTTAATGTGTTATCGCCTCTTTTCGTTAAATTTTTCATAGGGCCGTAAAATAAATTAAATGTAAACTAGATTGTTATAAATATCACATGAATATAATGTGTAGCGTAATGAATATTTTAAATCTTGACGGTTAAGACACTTTTAACCCTGACGATTATGTACTAAGCCTTTCTTTAACCTTTATGATTAAGACAATTTTTTACCCTGACGATAAGAACTTTTTTTTAACTTTGATCATAATGAAATTTTTTTCACTGACAAGACATTAGCTACGGCAAATTTGTTATTTTTAACCGACAATTATGGGATTATCCAACCTCAACGATTATGTTATTTTTAACTGACAATTAAGACATTATCTAACCCCGACGATTATGTTATTTTTAACTGACAATTAAGACGTTATCTAAACCCGACAATTATGTTATTTTTAACTGACAATTAAGACATTATCTAACCGCGACGATTATGTTATTTTTAACTGACAATTAAGACATTATCTAACCCCGACGATTATGTTATTTTTAACTGACAATTAAGACGTTATCTAAACCCGACAATTATGTTATTTTTAACTGACAATTAAGACATTATCTAACCGCGACGATTATGTTATTTTTAACTGACAATTAAGACATTATCTAAACCCGACAACTATGTTATTTTTAACTGACAATTAAGACATTATCTAACCCCGACGATTATGTTATTTTTAACCCTGACTATTTAGACATTTATTAACGCTGACGATTAAGATATTTTTTTAAACTATTAAGTTTTTTTTTTTGTTTATTTTATTCAGCCTGCACTAAGAATGATTTCTTCTTGTTATATAAAGGTTCATCCTTGTATAAAGCTTCCCACAACAATCAATGAACATATATTTCACCCAAACTAAGAACAACAATCTATAAATTGCACAAAATATTGTCCTGTGTGGGAATTGAAGTGTAGTGGCATGATATGTTAACTTAACCAATACACCATCTGTGTATGGGAAGGCCTAAATTTAAGAATGGATGGTCGATTGGCTGATGGATGAATGGAGAAAATGTAAGTGGTACCATATCGGTAGTGGTCGCAGGCGCGATGCCTTCGACGGTGGGGTGGCGCGGCGTCATCATCACGACGCGCCAGCGTGCGGAACTGCAGGGAATGTGCCGCTGATACACCGAATGTTGCATACGGACTGATCTCGTACAGTTCCGCTGAAAAATACATAATAATCAAACAAATTTTGTTTGCTCTTTGTCTTGTCCACTGTTAGGATTAGGCCTCCTCTCCTAGTATAGGTGAGGGAATCGATTTCTATTACCAGAAGATGAATGTTGCATTCCACCAAAAATGATCGTTGTCATTGAAAATTGACTTTAGAAATCACGCCTTAGTAGTCTTCTCTTGCATATATTGTTATGATATTATATCCCTTTTTTTTTTTTTTTTTGTGGGTGGGTCACGCTCGGCGCGCCTCCGCATCACTCCGTCCGGGGCGACAGAGGGGCTTAAGCACGCAACTCCCGCGACCCACCCAAAAACCACGTCGCCTTCGTCGTTGGGCCGACCACTGGAGCAGCGTTAACTTGTCGTCAGTGGTCGGCCCGACGGAATACCCCCTATTGGGGTACCCTCCCATCGACCGACGTCCCCCCCTCGAGGAGGACGTCGGTTTTTCCTCACGCGGTCGGCCTCTCGGCGGGTGACGGACTAATCCCCAGTCACGTCACCCGCGGCCTTGGCTAGGGCGGCATGAGGCGCAGGTAGTTGCGCCTACGCCGCCCCAGTCGCCGGCGGCGGATCTCCTCATCGAGGTTGCGCTCCTCGCGCAGGCGTTCCGCCGCCTCCTTCCGCAAGATCACTGTCTCGCAGAAGGCTGCGACCGCGTCTCAATTCCCGACGCTGTCGCCCTAGCGATAGCCGGCAGCATCAGGTCCGTACCGATGATTGCGACGAGTTCACAACGCTGCACTGCCAAAGCCCCGCAGGCCTTGAGCGTATGGCGCGCCGTGTCCTCGTCGCAATCGCAGTGATGGCAGGACGGTGTACTCGCCCTCCTAAAGACCTTGTGCAGGTATTTGGCGAAGCACCCATGCCCCGTCAAAACCTGCACCAGTCGGAAGGAGAGCACCCCGTGCCGCCTCTCCAACCACTGCATCAGCACCGGCCGGAAGGCCTCCACAGTTCGCACCCCGAACCGAGGCCTCTCCAGCCGGACTGCCCAACGGGCAATGATGTCTCGGCGGGCGTCGACGCGCCAGGCGGTGGGATCCCTTAACGAGACCACACCGCCCCCCGCTCGCACCCCCGTCACCCGCCGATATAGTCCGGCGAGCATCTCCGCCTCCAGGTCCCACGGGGGAGTCCCGGCCAATAGACACGCTGCCTCCGTCGCCACCGTGCGGTATCCGCGGATGGCCCTGACCGCCATGACCCTCTGTGGTCGCCACAGAAGGGCCCTAAGTCGGACGGTCATGGACCCCGCCCACACCGGTGCGCCGTACAGGGCCATCGACCGGATGACCCCCGCGTACAGCCGTCGGATGATATTATATCCCTTAGACATCCTTGACGACTCAGGGGAAAGAAAGAGCCACTTACCTTTCTTAAAGCCCTAGAATGGTAATCATATTCCGTCATAAAACAAAGAATGTTTTAGTAACAACGTAAGTTGATTCTGATTGCATGTTATCTCCGTGATGTTTACCACCATTTTGGATTTTAAGACTACGTTAGGTCAAATATTGTCCCTAGCCGAGGCCGCGGGTGACCGGATCGGGGATTATGCCACCACCCGCAGAGAGGTTGACCGCGCGATGGCGATCGACGTCCCGGGAAAAGGACGCCGAAAGGAGGGGATACCACACAAGGTATTACGTTGGGCCGGCCACGAAGGAGAAAGAACTCAGTACCAATAGTAGGCTCAATGACGAAGGAGAGAAGCTGCGGGGGGTTAGGGGGCTGGATGGCAGGTGCGCTAACCATAGCCCACACCGAAACAAAGGTCAAATATTGTAAAATAGTTAATTTATAGAATGAGTTACCTGACGAATCGTCGTTAGACTTTTCATTGCCGTTGATAGACGATGATGAGTATAGTTTCTGCCCTTCCCGAAGCTTCTCCCTCTCTGCTTCATTACTTTCGCTTAATTTCCTATCGTCTCTCATATAATGATCACTTGATATACAGAAGAACCTGGAAATATGAAAAATTAAAAATGATTTAGCATTATAATCTTTCAAGGATGATTATACTGGTTTTAGTAATAATACTTTAATTTTATTAACGCTCCTTAAATTTTAAATGACATGCATTACAAATGATTCATAATATTGATCGCAAATTTTTTAATGTTAATTCTGTTCCAGAAAGTTCATTCTGGAAATAAAAAATAGTGATTTTGAGGGTACTTACTTTTTCTTTCCATGTACAAGACACACTATTGCCGCTAGTGTGACGATTATCACCACACCGCTAGCGACGCACGATACTAGTACCGTACGTAACGAGGCTGGCCGTGATCCACCCGACAGAGGGGATGAAGGCTTCATTGGAGGGATTCGACCTGGGAAATAGTTATAGTGTAAATATTTTCGCAATTTCTGCTTTCATCAATTTCACAGGTTTCGTTTTTTATTGCTTTTGATTGCAGACGAGCAAAGTGCCCTTTTGATGGGGACTGGTAACTATCACTCATGGACCTCTACCTCTGCATTACCAGGGGTATAGCTAGGTCGCTGCCAACCGTTAAGATTTAGCAACTTTCACCAGCTCGTCGGTCTACCTAGTAGAGGGTCGTCCTACACTGTCATACAGTTCGCTGTCGCCACTTGAGGATATTTTTTTTCCCCATTAGTTGTTAGTTCGATGAGTGATGTGGCCTGCCCATTGCAATTTCAATGTACTAATTCTTGGGGTTATGTTGGTTAGACCCGTTCATTAACGAACCTCCATATTTCGGATTTCCCAACGTAGAGAAATACTGAACGTAGCCAGGGGGCTATGTTCAGTATTTCAAATTGTCTCAAAGTCGATGAATACGCTATCAAAAGTCATAGCATGTTGAACGACTTTGAGCCAATTTATGAGGTTAGCATTCAGAAGCATAAGAGAGAATGGTTCATATTGGTCTGTTATACTTTCTTTTTCCTGACTCACCTCCGGCTAAAGTATGAGTATCGGCTCTCAGCGTGACCCGCTCCACTCCTGCATCACAGAACGCTTCCACGCATAGCTCATACCACGTCGCTGGTGTCAATTCACCAATTACGTGGCTGGCTGAACTTAGTCCATCACCTACCTGGAAATGGAACTTATATATTCTAAATTTTTTCAGATAAATTATTCTGGATTCAAACTAAGTGCTTTGCGCTAGTCAATGGACGCAAGAGGCAGTTAAGAGATGCAAATCTGCGTGGTAATGAAGACAGAATATAATTCGTGACGCCTTTAAAGGAAGCTCCCTGCAATTCTATACTGACTTCAATAACCCGCTCAATAGGAGAAGAGAAATCATCATCTTATCTCAGATCATATACGTCCCACTGAGGCGACAAAAGGTCGGCGCGCCGACCCATAACCCACCCGTACCCACGTCGTCTTCCTCGTTAGGCCGACCACCAGCGCCGAGTTCCTTATCCTTAGTGGTCGGCCCGACGGAATACCCTTTCGGGTAACCTTACCTCTCGACGTAACGTCCCTGTCCCGTGACGTCGGTCGCCGTCGCGCGGTCAGCCTCTTTGCAGGTGTGTTAGTTTTCGGATTTGTTTCGAGCTTTCCATGTCTTGCATAGATATTATTATATCCCTTAGTCGTCTTTTACGACAGCTACCGCCAAGAGCCCTGTATTGGCGGTGAATTGTATTGTATGTTCCACAACACCTGGTCCGGTGACTAAAGATCATAGTCAACTCAGATAAAGGAAAAGTAGAAGATTACGATGGTTCAGTTACCTTTATCCAATGCTCAGAGCCTGCTCTTCGATACGACACTCTGAATCCAAGTATAGGACAGCCACCATCCCGCCATGCATAAAAATTGATCTTTATTGCAGTTGAGTTCATATGCACGTGGTCTTCAGGTTTAGGAGGCTTCGGTCCTTTTGGATAAATAGAAAATTTATTAGTATGTTTTTTTTTTACTACCGTCAATTGATTCATTAGCCTATTATCCATTGTTGTTAGGGATATAAATACAATGTTATGACAACCAGGTTTTTCTGTGTCTTAACGGAATATTTCCGTGTGGAGACGGAGTATAAGTAATAAGTAACGTTCGCGTGAAACGCGACGTATCGTGCGATGTCGGTTAAATCCGCCTAGGTTAGTGCATTCGTTCAGCGCCGCTCGGAGCGCGCGCCGCCCTTTTGACATTCGGCATTAAGACGCTCGTGAAAGTAGTGTGACGTATCGGGACTGTGGCGCCCGCACTAACTAGTTCCGCATTAAAGACACGAAATAAGCT
Source organism: Lymantria dispar (assembly GCA_032191425.1). Taxonomy (NCBI): domain Eukaryota; kingdom Metazoa; phylum Arthropoda; class Insecta; order Lepidoptera; family Erebidae; genus Lymantria; species Lymantria dispar. Next base: position 11,343,323 of record CM063441.1, read on the forward strand.
TACCACGCTGGTCAGCCCTTCCGCACGCGAGTGTATATACTATACCGCAATAGTGATATTAAATAGATAATAACTTCAATGCCCGCATTCAGCTCAACCTATCTCGTCGTGAACACCACCTTCATCCCGGCAAGTCTGTAGCACCACCAAAGCACACGAAAGACGAGGTAAGGTCTCCGATTCCTCCCCACATTCCTGAACAAACCCTCATTTTGTGGGAACCAGTCCTACTAGTGGGATTGGCTCCCGCTGGTCCTTCGGCAAGCCCACGTCGTTATGTTGCTGGCATAAACCACCCCATACAGTCCACTAAGCTGCAACATAACAAGTAATAAAAGTATCGTTTTTTACTCCGTCACCACACAGACTAGGTCACCATTGTATTTTTGCTACGTGACATTAGATATTTCATACACTTAAAGGTGGATTTAATAAGATATTACGAATGCTGTTTAGTAGAACAAAATGAATGACTTACGTCCCCCTCTAGTGGTAGCTGTGAGAATCTCACTAGGTGGGCCGATGGAGATCTTGTTTCGTGCTTGTATCTTAGCATTGTATGTTGTACCACATTTGAGCATATCCATAACATAATTGTTCACTTCAGGTGCAAGCTCAACGGTATGCCAGTCTGTTTCTGTGCCTTGCTTGTAGTTCAATATGTAACCTATACAAAATAATTTGCTTACACACATTTGGTTCATATAAAGATATAATAGGACGACGAAAAATCTTTTCATATATATATGGTCTGTATAAACTTTTAACAAAATCTCTTTGGTTGTACTAGTTGTATCTGGTTTTGATATCATTAAAAAGGTTACATTTAAAAAAAACTAACAATTTATAGTAAAATTTTGCTTCTCGTCGCTTTTCATTTGTTTTTTCTGCCAAAATCAGTGAATCTGATGAAGAAATTCGATGTATTTTAAATTTTATAATACAAAAAAGGAAAAATTTACAGGGATAAAATACAGCCTCAGTAGTAGCTTAGACTATATTTTATCCCGGTATTCCCGAAGTACCTAACTCCCTAAGACAGCTACTTAATAGTAAAATATTATCAAAATTCGTCCAGCTATTTTGAAGATTATCCGGAACATGCAAGTAGACAAAAGAAATTAACTGGTTTTCAGGTATACAAATTTTAACTGGATAACAAATAACCATGTGAATATGAAAAAAAAGGTATTCTTTTGACATTACAAACAGACATTTCAATTTTATATATATACTAGCTGACTCAACAGGCGTTGTTATGTTCAAATAAAATTACGCCACCTACCGGGTCCAATTGTGAATCTAAACCATTCTAGAATCCCCGTGAATACACACGAAATATTTCATCAACATCCAACCAGTCGTTTAGGAGAAATTCAGTGACATACACACGTACACAAGAAATTTATATATAAAAATAATAAACATACCAAGTATTGGTTCAGTCGAGTCTCCAAGTAATTGCCAATGTAGCTTGATACTGGATGTTGTAGTATATTGCAAGGAGAGCGTTGGCGCCGCTGGTGGGAGTATGGCAGCTACGACATACACTATGGAGTCCTCTCCTATAGTGTTACTGGCCGTGCATGTGAAGTTACCAGAGGACTGTTCATTTACTTCTGTTAGAGGAATTAGTTTACATTAGACTGTGTTTCCTAAAAGGCGGCCTAATAACCAAGCTCAAAGACGGTCAGCGTGCTATGGAGCGATCTATGCTCGGGATTTTTCTGCGGGATAGAAGCCGGAATACGGAAATCTGTAGAAGAACGGGTGTATCCGACATAGCATGAAGAATTAGCACGCTGAAGTAACAATGGGCAGGCCACATCGCTCGATAGCGTGATAGTAGTGATCATATATCGAGCGAAGTAGTGTAGGAAGCAACTAGATGGACCGACGGCTTGGTGAAAGTTGCTGAGCGTCATCGGTTGCAGGCGGCACAGGACCTCACTTTATGGGGAAATATGAGGGAGGCCTATGTCCAGCAGTAAAAGGTGATAGGTTGATTGATGATGATAAGACTATGATACTCTCATCACATCACTATTGTCCGTGTGGAGGATGGAGTGATATTATGCCAGTTGTATTCAACGGTTTACTTTCCCCCTCTTTTTCTTTTTTTTTTCACTCTGTGGAAATGCATTTACGCACTATCCCCCGTCAGTTGAAACAGACGGGGGAGTGTGTGTGGGACTCGCCGGCCACAGAAGTGACCGACATACCCACTAAAACCACAGCGGCCCCTTCCGCGCTTTTACGAGGTGCCGGAGAGATCGTCTGATGACATTCTATCCCCGACACCCCAACGCTTGGCTGTCTGGCCACATCCTGTCATTATTCAAGACGGTGGATGGAGGAGCGCATAACGGCGTCTCCTCCTCCCTGGTCGCCGTCGGCGGAGCGAGTCTGCGGACGCAAGTGCCTCGCGTGCCCGCTCCGCGGCCTCCTTCCTTGTCATGACAGCCTCACAGAAGGAGGCCATCGACGACCAACAGCTGTCTCTGCTGAGCATCTTGGAGATGATGGTCGACAACGACAGGTCCGCTGTTCCCATGTCCGTTGACAGGACGTGGCGCTGAGGCCCCCAGGCGGGGCATACTTCTAGTGTGTGGCGCGCATCGTCGATTAGCGCGCCACACTCATGGCATCCTGGGGCCTCTTCTCTTCCAATTTTGTGCAGGTACTTATCGAAGACCCCATGTCCGGTACGCACCTGCACCATCCTAAATGTAAGGCTGCCGTGCCTTCTCCTGAGCCAGCGGTGGAGATGCGGCGCAACCGCCTCTCCACAGTCCCCCGCCCTGCTACGGGGGACTCTAGATCCTCTCTCCACCGCCGGATGACTTCCCTTCGGGCCACTTCCTGAATTCTGCCCAATCCCCTTGTGGAGACTTGCTCGCCGTTGACTCGTGCTGTGGCGCGGAACCGGTATATTTCTGCCAACGCTTCCGCCACCAGTGCCCAAGGCGGGTCGCCCGCCAGCAGTGTTGCCGCAGTCCAGGACACAGTACGGTAGCCCCTAATAGCCCTCACCGCGATGACCCTCTGCGGTCGTCGTAGAAGGGCTCTGTTGCGGGCGGTAAGGGACTCCGACCAGATAGGGGCACCATACAATGCCATGGACCGCAGGATGCCGACGTACAGACGCTGGCACGACGACCCGGGTCCGCCAGTGTTCGGCAGAAGCCTTCCCAGTGCCGCGGCCGACTTGACGAGCCCCGGGACGAGTTGGGCAAAGTGTGGCCCGAAATTCCACTTTGAATCGAGGTGCAGACCCAAATATTTTATCTGGGCCTGCACCGGCATGGCAACCCCAGACACACTGATGTGTGCTCTTCGGGGGAGCTCGACGTGGGCCATGAAAAAGGAGGGCCTCGGTTTTGTCGAGCGAGACCCTCAGACCCAACATCCCAATCCGGTCCACGACGAGTGCCACTCCTTCCTCTGCCAATCGGACAGCCCCCCGGAAGTCTGCCCTCTTCACCGTGATAACAAGGGTTCAGGATTGCTGATAGTCAACCGTGCGACGGCGATCGACGTCCCCGAGGGGAAACGTTGAGAGGAGAGGGTATCCCGCGACTGGGGTATTCCATCGGGCCGACTACTGAAGACAAGTTACGCCGCACCGGTGGTCGGCCCAACAACGAAGGCGACGTATCACGGGTGGGTCATGGAGCCGCGGGCCACCCCTCTGTCGCCCCGGACGGATCCGGGCAGCGGATGCACTGACTATAGCCCACCCTTAAAAAAGAAAAAGAAAAGGATTGCTGATAGTCATATGCCGAAGAATGGATAGGGGAAAGTAAGAAACAATTGACTATACTTCCGTAAAAGTCGTAAAAGACGAGTAAGGAATATAATATGCATAGAACAACTATTCAAGAGAACGAAAACTCGGAAGGAAAACCGAATACCAACCCGTCTGGTCAGTATGGTACTATACCATACTGACCAGATAGAAGGAAACCCAATCCCAATAGTGGCACATATATGAGCTAACTTCCGTGTGGTGTCGGAGTAAGAATACAATTCACCACTCCCTGTCTTGCCCGTGGATGTCGTACAGGACGACTAAGGGATATAATATGCACATAAGATCTGTACAAGAGAAGGAACACTCGAAATGAAACCCTATACCAACATGACTGACCAGCATGGTATAGTAGGTCAATTTCCCTTCTATTGTGGAGGAGGCCCGAACCCAACCGTATGTGGGCTGCGATGATGATGATGATATGAGTTGAAATGATGATGGATTCAGTATTACTTTTGGCCACTTTTTGTTCAATCACTACTTATGTATTACCTCGTATGTGGAGATGTCCTCTATGCGTGACCTGATAGAATTGATGATGAGTGACAGGCACTCGACCATGTTGCCAGCGTGAACGAGGTACGGGGGCTCCTACGCAGGTGCAAGCGAGTAGTACAGCACGACCTGCCCCCACAGACACCCAACGGCCGAAGGACGCTATTCTTGCTGGTACTGAAACAAAAATATCGGTAAGTTAAAGTATTACAGATATAAAACCATTTTTATGAATTTTATCGCGTTGGCATTTAATTTTTCAACATCATCATCACAGCTCAAATACGTTCCACTGTTGGGCTCGAGCCTCCACCCCGATAGGATAGGTCAGATGTGTTGACATAGGGTTTTCTTTCAAGATGTCTTTCACTTTTATAGATTTTATATAAATATTTAATCATTTGGTAGTCTTTTACGACACCCTAGATTTCGTATTTACTATTTTGGCACTAACAGAAATAAAACAAATAATGTTCTCTTACTTCTAGAATTTGGTCCTTGTCCTACAACGAGTGTAGACTCTCCCTCACCAGAGCCAGTGGTTGCGGATACCCAGAACTCGTACAACTGGTTCTCCATGAGGCTTCGCACTTGAAACATCAGCTCGTTATCAACTTTCTTATCGGCTGGCACTGTGAAGCTTGAGTGTTTGCCTAGACTAGGAACAAAATAAAAAATAATTGCTTCTGATAACTTGCCTAAAGTTTTATCTTCAGGGAAGACATTACAGGGTGCAGTACAGTTACAGTATTAGCTACCCATATGTTAAATTTTATAAAACTTGCGAAATTTGTCAATATTAGTCGTTAAAAGGTAATAAACGTACGTAGACACTCTCAAACTTTAGTCGTTATAATTTTAGTGGGATCTGATATTTTCATCATCACCACCGCTAAGCTTGAGTCTTCTCCGTCATATGAAGGAAATTGATAGGTTGGTATAGGGATCCATTTCAAGATATTCATAGCCTTTTACAGATATTATACGCATATTATAATCCTTTTGTAGTTTGTTACGACACCCATGGTCAGGAAAGGGCTTGGTGAATTGTATTATTACTCTGTCACTATACAGAAAAATAATTTATAAGAGATTTAGCAACAAATGGGTCAGAGATGTTGGTATAGGGTTTTGTTTCGAGTTAGCTTTCTCTTATATTTTTAATACCTTGATATTTGTGATGGTGGCTTAGAAGAGTACGAATCCGTTAATATTTATGAATTGCAAAATAATATGTATGTACTCTACTGGTCTGTACGTAGAAGGCATAACTTGCTGGCAGATCTCTGAGGTTTAATAAATTGCAGGTTATCATGATTTAATATTGTGGTTTGTTGAAGGATGGGCATGCTCATTCCCAATTCAGCGTGCTACTTTAGTATGCCAGTTTTTCGTTCTATGTCGGTTACAACCATTCTTCTGCGGCATTTCTTATTTCGGCAACTCAAAGAATAGCCCCGTCTTTAATATGCTGAGTAACTTAGGGTTCTGCTTGCGGTAGCTATGTGGGGCGGGTCGCTCCCTTCCCTCTAATTTGGTTCAGGAGAGTGATAGCTGCTCTAGTAGTTAACTCTTGATCGGGCGCTGCTTGTGGGATTTGGTCCAGCCATATTTTCTTCTTTTCTTTAATGCTTTAATTTTTTTTTGTCTTGTACTAAATTTTGAAATTTTATACATATATACAATTTCGAAGGGATCATCACACTGGAGCTAATACCATATATGTTGTACGAAGCATAAAATTATGTATATTTAAAAGATTAAAGAAAAAAATTACTGCCCGCTGAGTTTCTTGCCGGATCTTCACAGTTTGTGGCCGCGTTCCGATCCGGTGGCAGATTATTGTATTGTGTTCAAACGTGTAATTTGACAATATGTAAGTGCCCTTAAGGGGCCTATGCAGAATAAATGATTTAATTTGACTTTGAATTTCGTAATGAGGTCTATATTGAGAGACCAAATGATCATTCCATAAGTCAGCACTGGTGATATACACTGATCGTCGACTTGTGCTTTCAAATAGTGTGTTTTGTTGGATCATGCATATATATTTGAAATTATTTCACTTACCGTCCCGCTTCTCTGTAGTAGACAGTATAATGTGTTATTACACCATTAGGATGTAGTGGTGGTAGCCAGCTCACCAGGACCGAGTCACTAGAGAAAGCCAACGCTTTGATCTTTTCAGGTGCAGATGGAACTAAAAAAAATAGAAGCCGCTTATAGAACTACGAAATAGAATATACTGGAATGGAACTTATAAAAAATGTAGTCTTAAGAATTAATAAGTAATGTGTTGGATACTTTTGAAATTTTGTGGAAGTTCATAAAGATATCAGGTTGCTATTTTAAGTTAATAACTCATAATTTCAGAACATATATGTCCTACTATTGGGCTTAGGCATCTAATTTTATTACAGGGAATATGACCCACTACACCACACTGGTCAGACGTGTGAACATAGGGTTTTATTTGGAATTTTCCTTCTCTTGTATTGATGTTATCTGCATATCACATTCAATCATTATTTACGATATCCACGACGGACGGGATGGTGAATTTTATTTTTACTCCGTCACCACTTAGAAATTCAATGACTAATTCGTTATTTAAAAAGTAAGTAAAGGTAGGTAGTTCAGTATTTTAGAAAAATATCAGGTTGACCGAGCTTCGCTCGGAGTATTTTTCTAGCATTTATTTAGATATATATTAATAAAAAATAAAAAAATAAATAATGAAATTTATATAAAAAATTACAAAAAGAGAATAATAATAACACCGAGATTCGATGCGATGCCGTTTGTCGCCGATGCCAAAAATAAAATGAAACCTGACTACTTCGCCACTGAGCTATCGTAACTCATGACATTCATGGCAAAATTTTTATTCATATTCTTTTAAAATCTAATGTCATTATATTGTCTGCCAAAAACACTGACAAAACAACATTTTCTATACATAAAACCTAGCTAGATCGATTTTTTGGGCCCGAATCCTCTAGTATGCCAAGTTTCAACAAAATCGTTGGAGCCGTTTCCGAGATCCTGAATATATATATATATATACAAGAATTGCTCGTTTAAAGATATAAGATAAGATAAATAAATTATCATTGACTTTTTAAACCCTTCATTTATTCTTATGATAGACAAGAAGGAAAGACGGTGGTGGCTGTGTAAGAATACAATTTACCACATATTATCCCACTAGTGAGTATCATATAAGACGATTAAGGGATATGCATACTACAACCTGTACAACAAGAGGAAGACTCTAAACAAAACCCTGTATCAATACGTCTGACCAGCGTGATATAGTAGGTTAATTGCCCTTCTATTGCGGAAAAGCTTTAATTCTGGGACATATATGAGCTATGATGATGATTCTATGTTTATATTAAAGCTAGTTATTAGATTTACCAAATTCGCTCTTTTTTCTATCCCTCAAAAATTTTTCTTTATTTTTTAATTGCGAGTTTCTCTTTATCCTCTCCTGCAATCCTGACAACGTGAATATAAAATATGTTTCGCTACACGTCTATAAGTACGACGAAACAAGATCGAGTCTTTCTGCAATATGGCGTAAGAGACACAGGAACACAGTTACCTAATAAGTCAATCAACTTACCATCTTCCTCTGTCATGCAATAAATGGGAGCACTTCTTTTTCCATCACCAGCGTTGGTGAAGGCCAGAACTTGAATAGAATGGTTAGTATACTTTCTTAGCGTATGGAGATACGTATCGGTCGTGGTCACTCGCTTGATCTCCCCAGCATCCACTGTAAATATAAGTTCCAATAATATTATGGGCTAATTCTGATGCTGCTTACTTGGCTGTGGGTGTCCTAAAAGATAACATAAGCATAGGGATATAATAAGCATATAACATCTACCTATACAAGAGATGGAAAACTCAAAACCCTATACCAAACCACCAGCGTGGTATAATAGCTTAATTTCATTCTTATCGTGGAGTAAGCTCGAGGTCAGTAGAAGGATGGCAATAAGCTGTGATGAATGCTGTTTAGACTCGCTGAACAGTAATGCGACCTCTGTAAATACGGATATGTATCTTAAGTCAGCTGTACTTGAATTTTTCTTCAGAGAATTCTCCATAGTGACACGAAATTTTTCCCGTATGACGAAGAAAAATATGTACAATTCATCCCCCTATCTCGCCTCTGGGTGTCGTTGAAGATGACGTAGGGCTACAATCATACCACTGAGGACAAGTCACCCTGCTCCGGTGGTCGGCTTAAAAATGAAGGCGATGTGGGTACGGGTGGTCTATGGGCCCGCACGCCGTCCCTCCGTCGCCCCGGACGGAAAGGACCGTGTGTGCGCTTACCATAGCCCACCCATAAAAAAAGGGCTACAATCATTAAAATCTTATGTAGTAAAGGCTCAAAATTATCACTAGGACACACGAGCTGGGCAAATAATGCTACTGATCAGAGTCAAGAATATAATATGTTACCAACCCATAAGGGTTATATAAATAATGGGAGCCACAAAACCTGAGTAAGCTATCATTAGAAGAATTCGTAGTAGACTCTGTGGGAACCTTGTAATATTATACGCCTTCTTTTTTCTGGCTATGGTCTAGTCATATCCCATCCAACGAATCCACGGTGATATCATGCAAGGGCGCCATGCTTTTCCATATCACATATTACCCATCACCGTTAATTAAGTAAGGCACTGGTAAGAAGTCCACTTTGATGTGGTGTTTCAGACTGTAGGGTAATATGGCCTAATTGGTAATGGTTAGGTAAAACGACAGATTATGCATTTGCTTACCACCCTTTCATTACCCAAAGTAGTTGAGCATAGTTAGATTCAAACAAAGGTTACATTCAAATAATATTACTTGCTTTTTTTTTTAATGAATTCAAATTAAAATCATTTAGTATGTTTAACCCCGCGTGGGGTACTTTACAAACCCTACCAGTCAAATTTATATTTTATCTTAAAGGTCCACCGGATCGAAAAGCGACCGCACTGAGAAGAACCGACAAGAAACTCAGCACGTTTGTCTATTTTTTAACTATTTACTAATTTATTTATAAATAAAATTACATACAGCATGCATATTAGTAGCTCCAAGGTAATGGTCTTCGAACCGTGCTATAATACAATTCTCAAATATAATGCAAGAGATTATAGAATATTAGCAACCCGCCCTCGCTTCGCTTCGGTTTCAGTCGCTTTACCCGCGGCGTAGTGCCCGTTCCTGTGGGAGTACCAGCATAAAATATAGCCTATGTTACTCCCTGATATTATAGCTTTCCATTGGCGAAAGAATTTTTGAAATCGGTTCGATGGTTTAAGCGTGAAAGCGTTACAAACAAACAAACAAACAAACATCCTTACTTTCGTATTTATAATATTAGTATGGATGTTACTCCCTGATATTATAGCTTTCCATTGGTGAAAGAATTTTTGAAATCGTTTCTGTGGTTTAAGCGTGAAAGCATTACAAACAAACACACAAACATCCTTACTTTCGTATTTATAATATTAGTATGGATAGCAATAAGCCACTGATTCCGAATGAAAAACACATAAGAACAATATTAAAATCACAAAAACGAAATAAAAAATATCAAAGTTATTTTAATGAACTCACCATGGTCTATAGTTAACGGTGAATATATTACTTTGTATCCCTGTATTAGTCCACCGTGCTGCCCGATAGGTGGTGGGTTCCAAGATACCTTCATGCTAGAAGACGATAGTGGGGAGCATGTCACTCTTGTGGGTGATGATTCCGGTACTGAAATTTACATTAGATTAAGTTATCTTAGGTTAGGATATCTTGCGTTAAAGGGACGATACCCAAAAGGATAACCCGCCGGCCCGGGCGCAGATTTCAAGGCATCGGTACCAGTGGCTCATCTGTCGCCCTGGATAGATTGGGCGGGGTGTGTCCAGGACATAGCCTATAAAAAAAGTTTAGGATATCTTAGGTTAGGTTAGGTTAGCCTGAGGTTAAGTTATATACACACAGTCCATTCCGACTGAGGTGAAGAAAAAGCGGTACGCGGCCCCCTAACCTACCATATTTCCTTCCTTTCGTCATCGGGACAATTATCCACTAGTACCAAATCTTTGGAGTCCATGACCATGACTAGGTTACTCTTTAAAGTACTATCTTTCCCCTATGCTTCCTGCCGCATTAGCTTCACGCAATCAGCCTCTTTGTGGGTGACAGACTTTTCCCCTGTTCAGCCACCCGCAATCCCAGTTAGGGCGAATTCAGGCGTAGATATGCCATTTTTTATACAGTCCTTTTGTATACAGTCGCGGGCCGGTCCGTTCGGGGATAACCCCGACCCTATTACTAGTACTAACCATATTGAGCAGAAAATCGACGTCTGAGTAGTAGCAATTTGTTACTGCACTTTGTTCGGTGATCTAGACAGCCAGAAGTCCAACTTTTTGTAGGTGTTTAAGTGTGGTGGGTTTAGGGGAATGAGAATGCATGCAATGAGGTTCGGTGATATTAGTCTTACCAAACCTCATTGCATACATTCACACTCCCTTCAATTTCTACACGGTAGGCAGCTGCCTAGCAAAAGTCCATGAGCGACTTGGTTTGCTATTTTGCCACCAACAATAATAAAAAAACATGCAGTTTAGAACAGTGTAATGCCACTTGCATCCAATGGTAAATTAAAAAACTAATATCATAATTCTGCAAGGATGAACGCAATTCCATTTTTACCTCCTTCTAAAGTTGTAGCTGAGACTGGGGAAGAAGCTGGTCCTGCTGCAACGCCATTAAAAGCTCTCACACGAACCTCGTAGCGAGTGAACTTGCGAAGGGCAGAGAGACTCAAATCTGTTGCTGACCAGCCATTTACTGTTAATGTTCTGGAAAATTAAAAAAAAAATGGTATTTTAGGAATGCTTTAATATGTTGTTGACATGCAGTATAGTAAAAATTCTCTGTGGAACAGAAGTGTAAATGCGCCTGATGTCGCCCTGACCGAGGCAGCGGGTAGTCACCCAGTCGGGCCGGAGAATAAATAGTTCTTCACCCGCAGTGAGGCTAAGGATTCATTAACAGTGATTATTTACCTACCCTCATCCCACGCTAAGTGTGCTCGGCACAATATGTTCTTACCTTCCATAACTTCCTTTCAGCCGTCATATCTGCACTCATACTTTTTATACGCATATCCTCATTCACACAGTCCATCTATCTGTTTTTGAGTCTCTCACGCTTCTTACATCCATTCACATTCATATCGATAACCAGCCTTGTCACATGCCTTTCATCCCTCCTCATCACATGTCCATACCAAAACAATCTCGTGCTCCTCATCTTCTCTATCACCGGTGCCGCTAACAGTGGTCAGCCCAATGGCGAATTTGGATACGGTGGGTTTATAAGGCTGCGAGCCGCCCTGGTGATAATAATGAAATATGTACTTATAAACGCGAATTTGGTGGTTCGACTAATCAGTTTCATTTTCCATGTAGTGACGGAGTAAGAATACAGTTCATCATTTTCTATCTTCCCGTGGAGGTTGTACAAGACAACTTAGGCATATAAATATACATATAACTTCTATACAAGAGAAGGGAGACTCGAAATAAAATTCTATCTGTCCGTTTGACCAGCGTGTTAGATTAGGTCACTTACCATTCTATAATGTAAGAGGTTCCAGCCCAGTAGTGAGACATATATGTGAGCTGTGATGATAAATATGATGATGAAAGGCTTCCTTACCTGCTAGCATTTCTCATCGCTGTTGATGCAGGACTGACTTCCGTACAGGTGACTGAATATCCTAACAGTTCTCCGTGCCATGCATCCCGTGGTGGTGGTCGCCAAGAGACATGGAGTTCCCCTGGGCCTCCAGGAGTAACGTGAACATTAGTAGGTGCTTCTGAAGGAGCTGTGAAAAAAAAAAGTAACAAAGTTAGGGTTTAGATTTCGCGCGATATTAAAATACTTGTAATATACTGTACCGTGAAGTTGTTTTTCCTTATAATGGCGGGGTAAGAATGCAAATCATCACTTCCTTACTTTCCTGAGGGTATCGTAAAAAGACGGCGAAGGAGTGAGGGTAGACGAACAAAAATTTCAAAAAATCATTGGTTTATTTCGTGCCAATATCTTATTGTAAGGCCAATCCTGTACTAGGAAATAAATCCTTGTGTCCCGTTTACGTTTTAATGTAAATTGACGAATTTTCTTTGGGCGGGTTATGGTTTGGACATAAGTGATGCGTTTCATTCGAAGCGATGAAAAGATGGCGCGTGACCATATAACACACCGTATTTGCTCGCTATCGCATCCTCATAGGAATAAAACCTAGACTTAGAACAATCATTTTTGGATTGTGCGAAGAACTGTCTTATCTGGTTATTGAAACCACGATACTCAGCTTGGTCACTACTTTAACCACTACGACTTGTTCAGTCGAATTCCAATAGCTTTTGTATTATTCGTTCTTAAATATCTTGAAATTTAATGTAGTGCTATCTACAGGGACTAATTCTTTTCGCAAGTCATTCTCGAATCCATCTGAACACACGAAATTTCACCAAAATCGGTCCAGTCATTCAGTAGGCGTTCTGTCATGTGTGTAGAGAAAATTATTTGAAGATAAACAAACAAAATTTCTATGTGGTGACGTGGCAAGCATACAATTCACCACCCCTTCCTATACCAAAACGTCTGACCAATGTGGTATGGGTCAATTTCCTCCAACTCCTTTTGTGGATGAAGTTTGACCTCAAGAATGGGACGTGTATAAGCTGAACAAATAGAAAAACTGAACAGAGAAATAGTTATGACAGTAAAATATGTCACGGTCAAAGCATCATTGCAATGATTCCTTTCAACTTACGTTCCTCTTGTGTCTTCACGACGACGGGTTCGGTGTAAGCACTTGTGTCTATTTGATTAATAGCAGCTATTCTAATCATGTACGCCGTGTGGGGCTTCAAATTGCTCAGCAGGGCCTCGTAGTGAATATCACCCTTTTTAGTCAAACTGAGGGAATAGAAAATAATTTCATAATCTAATAATTTGTAAGTCATAAGTATTTTGTAATACAGCATTTTGTATTAGCTAATTTCTTTTGCAGTGAATAAAAATTTGGGAAGGCTTTGACATTCTGATCCGCAACCTTTTGAAGTGATAGCTTCATAAGTGAGGGTAAAACCCCTTCGTTACGTAACGCGTAACGGCGCCGGTCTGTCTCGCTACCCTTTCTGTTGCACATACAGCAGCGGTAGGCAGGTCCTCCGCCCCCTGCTTTGTCATTGTAATCCACAGTGCTAGCCGTATTTAAAAAATATTTTTATGATATTATATTATACTAGCTGACCCAACAGACGTTATTCTCTTCAAATAAAATAAAGCGCCACCCACCGGTTTCAACTGTGAATATAAACTATTCTTGAATCCCCCTGAACATACACAAAAAATTTCATCAACATCAGTCCAGCTGTTTAGAAGGAGTTCAATGACATACGCACGAACGCAAGAAATTTATATATAAAGATGATATCTCCGTGTGGTGACGGAGTAAGAATACAAATCATCACTCCCTGGGTGTCTTGGGTGTCGTAAAATTCGACTAAGGGATATGATATGCATATAACGTTTATGAAAGAGAAGGAAAACTCGAAACAAAATCCTATGCCAACAAGTCTGACAAGCGTGGTATAATAGGCTGCTTTTCCTCCCATAGGGGAGGAGGCCAGAACCCAACAGTAGGACGTATTTGAGCTGAGATGATGATGATAATAATTCTTTCGTATTGTGGAGCAGGTTCGAGCCCAATAAACATTTATGGGTTGAGAAAAAGAAGTACTTACGTTATATGTGAATTAAGAATCCCGTGGACGGACACATTAAGTGTGACAGCCGTGTCCCACTGGTTAACACGTATAGCACCCTGGGCTGAGAGCGCACAGTATTGCAGGGTATAACCCACTAGTGGAGAGTTACCATCGAAGCCCTGGCTCCAGGACAACCGAACAGCACGGCTAAGGATCTCCGTCACAGACAGCGAATGAGGAACATCAGGTTTTTCTGTAATGTTCAAGAATAGCGTATGAGTTAAAACGTATAACTTTTTATAGATCTATTCTCAATGTATGTGAGAATGATTATAAGTATATTGTCGTTATAGATTCCTGGTGCTGATGAAGTAGGAATACAATTCATCACCCCTTTTCGTTCCTCTTGCTTTGAGTGTAGTAAAAGATGACTAAGGGATACAATATGCATATAACACTTGTGCTTAAGAAAGTAAATTCGAAATAATATTTTTGAACGACTCGTCTGACCGCCGTGTTATAGTAGGTCTATTTCCCTCCTATTGTGGAGGAGGTGTGAGCGCAGCAGTACGATACTTATTTCATTCTCTCCAAGACAAGTAAGGAATGACTTAATACAAAGTAGGTAATGGCAAGTAGGCAAGAGTAGAAAACTTTAAATTAAATCCTTAAAAAGAACCGCGTCTATAGCAAGGCCCTCCCTCACCCGCCGGTTGTTTGAGAATTATATAAATTAAAGAATAAATATCATGTAATGGACTATATTATTTTGATACTTATAACTAAAATTTTGATAAAAAACGAGTCAGGCTTGGGATGGGTGTTAAACTGAATTAGTCTACCACTAACTGCGGTATCGATATTTTTCTACCAGCGTGTCGTAGGTACCGCAACAAATGAGGAACTAGTTTCACTGGCTAATGTGACGAAGTGAAGTAATACAAGAGGTTATGGGGCAAAATGTCGCCCTTCCGTGATTATGGGTTTGGATGTGCTGTGATTACGTTAAAGTTTATTAAAAATATCTCAATGGGAGCAATATTGACCTACAACGTTGGTTAAATATTGACTGGCGCTTGCACGTAGATGCCGTATATACAGACTTTCGAAAAGCTTTTGACAAGGTTGATCACGAAATTTTATTGTACAAGATCACGTATAATGGTATAAGAGGGAACTTACTACGTTGGTTCTCATCTTACATAAAAAGTAGAACCCAAAAGGTGGTTATACATGGTTATGAGTCTTGTCTAGTACCTATAACGCCAGGTGTACCGCAAGGCTCCATTCTCGGTCCATTGCTATTTAATTTGTACATAAATGATATAGATAGATGCTTCAAACACACTAAATTCCTGTTATATGCTGATGACTTGAAGGCCTATAGAACTATTCAGAATGAGAGAGATTGTCTCTTGTTTCAGGAGGACTTAAATAGGCTAGCTGAATATTGTATTGACAATAAGTTGCAACTAAGCATAAATAAATGCAAATCTATTACTTTTACAAAAAGTAAGTCCTACATTCGAGGTAATTATAAACTTCACAATACATTACTTAGTGAAGTTTCACTGGTGAAGGATTTAGGGGTGCTTCTGGATAGTAGGCTCTCCTTGAGTGAGCATGTGCAGAAAATAGTAAATAATGCTTTCAAAATGTACGGGTTTATTATGAGGGCAGCTACTGAATTCAAGCGGCCTGTTACATATATCCATTTATTTAAATCGCTTGTACGATCGCAGCTGGAGTATGCTGTACCAATTTGGAATCCGTTCTATTTAAAATATCAAGATGAGATTGAGCGAGTTCAGCGTAGGTTTCTACGTGCCATGCACTATAGATGCTTTGGAGCGTATCTATCCTATCCGCAGTTGCTACAGAAATACAATCTTATGTCACTAGAGCGTAGACGCACATTGCTGGAGGCTAACATACTATATAATATTGTCCATAGCAAATTTTGATACAATAGAGCACACGAGGCAACTCTGTTATGCTGTCCCTCGTACTGTGAACAAGCGTAGCGTTCGTGCAGGTACTCTGTTCGTAGTTAAGTCTTGTCGAACAAATTATGGGCGACGATGTCCTGTTCGCCGAATGATGGAGTCGTATAATAGTAATTTTATCAATATAGATATATTTGCATGCACTAAAGCTAAATATAGAAATAGTATTACTAAACATTTATCATTTAATTAATTGTACTGATTCTATAGCGATGTAATGGAGTGTTCATTTGTTTGTATTGTTTAATTTGAATTTTATCATTCTTCGAATTTTATAATTTATTCTTTATTCTTTTATAATAATGATAACTTTAATTAATAATAATTTAAATTCTTTGCTTTTGTTAATAGTGGTAAAGCAAATTTTTTTGTATCTTTCTCTAGTGGCAATGTATGTTTAATTTACTTGCTTATATGTGGATAATGTAGTTGGCTACAACGTTGTTTATATAGCTCTAGGCCTGCATTTATTTGTATTGTTTATATTGTAGCTGTTTATTGTCCCATAGCAAATAAAATAAAAAAAATATACATATAAATAAATGGATTGGTATAGAGTTTCCTGTCGAGATCTTCTCTTGTATATATATATATATATATATATATATATATATTATCTGCATATTATATCATTTAGTCATTATTACATAGGATAATCGATATTCTTTTTCCATAATAAACATTTTTAATTTTTGACGCTGTAATACCAAAGCTGACAATGTTTTTGAATATCTATTAGTAATACTATCTCACGGCATGAACCATGTGATATCTTGTTTCTTTTTGTGCAACCATCAGTAAAAATGTTTGTTGTGTATAACGTCATAGTTAACAAAACAGTAAGTTTTCTTATGTTTTTTATTTTATAGGATGTAAATGTACACTATTAAACCAAATTATTGTATATATGTATATGCCTAATAAAGATTTATAAAAATAAACTCATTATTACAACACCCATAGCCAAGAAAGGAGATAGTGAACTGTATTCCCCTTTGGGATCTGGTCCAGAAATTCGTTATTTTTTTTTGTGTTGTACCTTGATAAAGAAATGTACAATAGTTCGAAGGACATAAATGGAGGGTATTTACTTGTTGTATACGTACAATTTCATTTAATAGAGGTAATTTAAAATACGAGAAGCCCGCTGAATTTCCTGCTCCCGCTTTTTAGTTAGTGATCCCTTTCGATTCAGTAGTTGAATATTAAATGAATTTGAAACAAAATGTGAAAATGATAGTATGTAAGTGGCCTCATGGGGTATAAAATGTTTAGATTTGATAAAATCTTATTTGGTTACTATACAGCAATAATATTGACAATATCATTTACAGATAACTCACCTTGGACGGATAGATAAATATAATGGTCGCTGTGGCCATACGCGTTAACCGCCTGACACTTGTACACACCGGAGTCCTGGCGGTCAGTTCGGCTGATGTACAACTGCGATCTTAAACCACTATCAGTCTTTGCCTCGGAGATACTTAATCTGTAATATAATCGATATTGTACCTGTAAATCTTCATTAAATCATTATGTTAAGCTTAAGGATAAAATTCATGATATATATGGTGGGGCATGACGGGTTAAAAATATAAACAAGGCCCTTAAGTACCCCGCAGATCTCAGACTTTCTATCAGCCGATAGTTTGGTCGAGTTGGACTGTTAACATGTACACGGCGATTCACGTAGTATAGTCCACGGACAGTTAAATTTGAAGGTACGTCTGGCTTATAATATTGTTTTAACAACCGATGCTGAATCTGTGGAACTCTGTAACTACTACCGGATATCTAAAATTAACATTTGATTGGGAGATTGAGATCACCGACGACTCGAACAGGACGTCTTTGCGGGGCGATAAGTGGGTATACCTGATATTTGGGCATGCCTATCCAGAGATGTGACCAGTACTCCACACGAGGACCAACTTGTGCTTTGTATAGTACAATACGTTATTTCGGTATGAAGTGTTCTCATGCTCTGTTCAGGAAGCCCAGTATTCTGCTTGCTAATTAGGCTTTGTCCTCTAAATGAATCCCAAACTAGACTTTGCTCTATATTTCGATGTCAAGGGACCAAATACTGTCGGAAATTTGGAGAGTTACTCTTTGGTACTGAGGCGCAATGACAACCGGGACCTTATTTGGTATGAACCCGTAATCTTGTATCTTTGTGGACTTGATGGATTTCGTTCACACTATTCGATAATATTTGTAGAATAAACAACGTCGGGGATAGCATGGAGCTCTATGGTACACCAGCATTATGACCATGATGACTAATATACTCCGGGTCCTTCTTTCGAAATTATCATAAGAAATCTCCGTTCAAACGTTCAATAAAGTCTGGTGCAGGCACCAGACCCTATTGAACGTCTTTGCAATAGCTATGAAGAAGCTGCTGCTACTAATGAAATAATATTACCTACTTATTTCCTTTATTAATGTTACCGACATATTTCTTGGCCATGGATATCGTATAAGTCGACTAAGGGGTATAATATGTATATTACATGTATGAAGTGGAGATTTCAAAATAAAACCCTATACCAACCCGACTGACTAGCGTATAGTGGGTTAATTGCCCTTCCACTGTCAAGATGGTGGTTTTCCGTGTGGTGACGGAGTAAGAATACCCTTTCTCTTGTCCCTGGGTGTCGTAAAAGACGAGAAAGTATACAGTAGTCATAATATATATGTAAGAGAAGGAAAATTCGAAACAAAATACTATGCCAACACGTCTGAACGCGTGGTGAAGTAGGTCAATTGTCCCCACATAGTGGCGAAAGGAGGCTCGAGCCCAACAGGAGGACGAATAGGGGCTGACACGTGGAGGAGGCTCGAACCCAGCTATAAGAGATATTGAATGAAAGAATATTACCTATATGTATTTAGATCTAAGTGGTTCATATTATGCGCCCACGTGACCCTGATGGGGCTGTCACCGCGTACATCACACACCAGCGTGGCGGGCGCGTCACGGCGAGCCGTCATATTATGTGACGTCAACTCGAACCGTGCAGGTTCTGACAACAGAAAACATTTATTTTTAAAACGATGTACCATTGCGTTACTATTTATACAGATATACTTATGTAGCTGAAATGAATAAGAGTTAGGTTCATATAATCTATACCAATAAATAAAATTGGAGTGTCTGTTTGTAATGTCAAAATAATAGACTTTTTCCATGCTCACACGATTATTTGCACTATACATATGCCTAAAATACACTTTATATTTTTTTGTCTGTCTGTCTGTCTGTTTGTTCCGGGTAATCTTCAAAACGGCTAGACCGATTTCAAAAATTCTTTCACCAATGCAAAGTTATAATATCAGGGAGTAACCTGGGCTATATTTTATCCCGGTATTCCCATGGGAAAGGAAACTACGCAGGAAAGATTGAAACCGAACCGAAGCGAAGGCGGGTTGCTAGTAAAGAATAAATAAAGGGCATAATATTCCAAGTAGCGATGGGCTAAGAATAAAAAGTGTCACCATCTATTCTTTTCCGATAATAGTAAAATAAGACTAAAGGTTGCATGTAGATAATATAATTGCAAGAGTAGGAAATATTGACATAAAATCTTATGCCAATGCGTTTGAATAACATTGTAGAGTAGCTCCATTTCTCGCCAATTGTGGAGGAGGCTTAAACGCAGCGTTGGGAAATATACTAAGATAAATAAAAAGCAAATCTATTGCCGCTAAACGACCACAGATTTAAATTTCGAGTATACTGCTGTTCTCCAGATAAAAAGCTTCAAAATGACAGCAATTTGCTGAAAAATTCAACAATAATTTTGCCTCCCTTCCCAGGACTCATATCCTCGTAATTGAATAATTATGATACTCGTCAATGAAGGAGTAACTTCATTAGTATTTATTTTTACCCCGATTTGCAAATGCTTGGGTGTTTGAATCTGAACGCTTATTCTCAGAGGGAGATTCCTCTTTAATGAATTAAATTCATTTTAATTATTATCATAACATGCTTCATTATAATATAATTTTATTTAAAAAAATCGTCTTCTACTGTTTTCACATGGATGCCATTGTCAAAAATGGGTCCACACGGAAGCATCAGCTTTCAAATAAAAAAAAAGGACCATCAAAATTGTTTCACCTATTTAACAGTTTTGAGGTAAGAAACATAAAAAAAATACAATTGAATTGAGAACCTCCTTTTTTTTTCAAATCGGTTAAAACTATCAAAAATATTCACAAATACCTTAGTAAAACATCAGTTAAAAACCATCTTGAACAAAGTAAATACCCACTTGGTTACGATACCCTTATACTAATTCTCAAAGTTCCCTTTAATAATTAATAACAAAGACACTTACCGTTGACAGACACAAATATTGTTTTAGTAAGTGGAGTGCCCACACCATTTTCAGATTTGCACATATAGTTCCCTTCATCATATGGTAAAGCAGATTCTATCCATAGGGTTCCATTTGAGAGGTACTGGAACCGTCCACCTAGGTTCACTAGGGCAACGTAATCTGTCGATGAGCCTGTAATGGAAGGAGATCTGGTAGGAGCACACTATCGACAGTCGTTTGTCTATAGCCGCGAACAAGTCCGTCCAGGGTAGTATCACACTAAGTAAAAAATTGACGTCTGATTAGTAGCAATTTGTATTTGCATTTTATTCAATAAGTGAGACAACCGGCAGCCCAACTTCATTGCACGCATTCACACTGCCTTCAAATTTTTCACAGTAGCGGCCTAGCAAAGATCCAAGAGCGACAGTATAACTTACCATCAGGTGTACTTACCATCAGCTACCTGCTCATTTGCCACCAATAGCAATAAAAAAAACTTGTAAAAGATGAGGGATTAAAATGCGCAGATAACATCAATGCTTGAGAAACTCGAAATAATCTGTCCGACCAGCGTTGGATAAATAGATAAATTTACCTCCGTTTGCGGAGGAGGCTCAAGCCCAACAATGGAACATATGGGCTGATATGAATATAAGGATAGCAGAATCACTTCATCAGCATCGCAGCCCACATACGTCCCACTGTTGGGCTCGGGCTTCCTCCACAATGGAAGGGAATTTGACCTACTATACCATGCTGGTCAGACATGTTGATATAGGGTTTCATTTCGAGTTTTCCTCCTCTTGCACAGATGTTATGTGCATATTATATCCCATAGTCGTCTTTTACGGCATCCACGGGCAATTGTATTCTTACTCCGTCGCCACACGGCAAAGCAGAATCACTTAACTACTTAATAAATGCTCCAATTTACCGCAATTTATCAACGACACCATTAAATATAAATTTGGATACGATATTACCATATAAAAAGATAAATTTGCACATTAAGTAATGAATTGACATATTCTGAGTGAATAGCCAGACAATTTATAGATATAATCTACAGCGGCAGACTTGAAATGCCTGCTTTAGGGTAGGTATTACTAAAAACCATTTATCTTCCAACGTCCTGGTTAAAATGAAAAATAAGTAATGACAGTCAAAATTTCATTTGCTAACCTCTTTGTTTCAACCAGGTGATTTGCGGTATTGGAGATCCCATTGTCTGACAATGCAGTGCGAGGGGTTCACCAGCAAGTACTGCTTCATCCTTGGGTTCCACAGTCCATTTAGGTGATACTGCAGCATGCAATAAAAGGAAACAACTTTATTCCTGATTAAAGCTTTTGTGGGAATTGAGTTTTGTAAAATTGAAAGCAAAATTTGAAGATGTGAATCGTAAAAATATATTATTTTTAAAGTTATACTTCTTTTGGCAAGTTAAGGAAAAATTATGAGAGTAAATTTTTATAATGCGCCCACATACCGTCACTAAAAACCGACACCTTGATTTGAGTTACTCAACATTTTTTACAGTACGCGCGCGCATACTGTTACAAATGTCAACTAGATACAACGTAATAATAAAACTATCAATATCTTAAATATCTTGTTGTCTATTTTAGTGTCGTTTTTACTACAAACGTAGGATAACACTAAGGATAAAATGTTTGGAAAGATTTTTATCTTGTTACCAAAGAAATATAACTTCTTACGTGCGTACATAAGTACACACACATTTTTCTTTTTCGTTCGGTGTCTATAATTAAAGATATTATAAATATTATTAGAAAGCAAGTTTTCCATTAACTACGTACCTATATGTATTTACCTGTTACCTCAGCAGCAAAATACTTAAAAGAGCAAAAAACTCTATTCTAAATTTCTATATTTATGCATTGTCCATGGCAAATATGTAATGGTGTTAGTATTCAATATTACTATATAGTTGACCACATATTCTTTAATATATATAATTATGTGGTTAGTATAAATCAATCCTAAAAGATTTTATTTCGTATTAACATAGCTTATTATATTTGTTATTTATAATTGTTGTGTACCAAATAACTTAAAATATAAATAATCTTATAGTTATAAATAAAAATTACCCGTATTGTAAGCCATCTGAAATCCAACGCTGAGCAAAACAAAAATGTTCAACGATTTATTGTACATTTATGACAAAAAAATATTTGCTTTTGAAATTAAATGTGCGCTGAACAAAGTGCTCATAAAAAGTGCTTTTATTTCCAATGACATTCATTCAAACTTCACGATATGAATGTAAAGTTTTGAACAATACATTTTTGAGGGGATAATTTTTATTACGTAAAATACAATAGGTAGTATTTTAACGAGGTAACTTTGACTTGAATACGGCAGTATTTTTGCACTTTTTATGAGGTAAATCTACAAAGAGTATACAGTATCGTGTATTGACATATTCCTGCAAAGAAAGCTGTATATAATTGATAAATTAATAACAATTTTGTGCACAGTGCAAGCGTGAATAGCTTCTTTGGATATGGAAGCGCGGTTACAGGCGAAGGAACTAAATCACCATGTTTTCTTAATTTAGAAACAATTTGTTCCTCTCCTAAATCTAAATTATACAATAAATAACTCGTAAATTTTCTTGAATCTCAACCAATTTCGTTTCGGGTTAAAGTTTTCTGGGTTTTAGGTATTAAAACGGTAATACATTTCTAGCCGGACAATAAAAAAATTAGACTATAAATCAGTCACTTTTTAATCGCGGTAGACTTTGATAAATTAAGCTTTCAGATATTCTTCGGAAGTAAAAGTTACTGAAATTTGAGGTAAGTTAAGAATTTCTTTAAACACAATTTGAATACGAAGTTCATTTATCATTTATAAGTTAGAAATACAAAGTTGTGCGAACAATATTTCTTTCGTTTAACTCCAAAAATATAGGATTTATTCTCAACAACTTTTATGAATGACTGGCGATTATATAATTACAGATTATGTATCATATTCAGACTTCTTTGGTAGAAAATAATTTAGATCGTAATTTTCAGGTATTTACTGCCATTCATTTCATCAATTATGTGGGGGGTATATATTAAAATATAAATAGTAGAGAATTTTATAATGAAATATGGGTAAATAGGTAAAAGCTGCTGTAATTGCATCCTTCTCGCCATTTAGAAGAGTGATGGCTGCGCTAGTAGTTAACTCATGATCGGATGCTGCTTGGAAGATCTAGTTCAGCCATATTATATATGTACTCAATCTTGTATATATATATCATATTTCAAAGGGCTACATGTTATATGCAATTAAAAGGTTTTTTTTTAATGATGACCTGCTGAGTTTCATTTTGGATCTTCTCAGCTTGTGGCCGCGTTCCGATCCGGTGTTAGATTATATGATTGTTTCAAACGATGTGTAAATTTGACAATATATAAGTGCCCTTAAGAGGCTATGTAGAATAAATTTGATATGATTTGAAAATAAAATAACTTCAGATGAAGTGTAATGCTGTTTTTTATTTAATTACATTTCTTTTGAAGTAATTAAGAAAACGTATTTTGTCACATGATAGGATAAAATGAACAGTCAACAAACTAATTACATTTAGTGTAGTGGCGGAGTAAATATACAACTCACAACCCTCTCTCTTGTCCGTGAATGTAATAAAAGAGAATTAAGGCAGTAAAATGCATTTAACATCAATGTAAGAGAAAGAAAACTGAAAATTAAACTCTCTAGTAATACGTCTGACCAGCATAGTCATCATCATCATCATCATCTTGCTCTTATCCCAATTACTTGGGGTCGACGCAATATGTCATCTGTTTTGACATATTGCAAAAAGTTTCGGCAATGACTTTTATGACCGGCCGCCTGCCTGGCGTCAACCCTCCTTGGGAATGTAATCGTTGACCCAAATGATACCAGATGGAGTTGGTCCGGGTCAATCTAGGGCTCTTAGTCGTCTTTTACGACACCCACGAGCAAAGCAAGGGTTGGTAGTAATCGAAGCCGCTACCACACAGTCTGACCAGCATAGTATAAGTAATATTTAAAATTTCAGCTCATATCACCAAGTAGTAGTTATCCTTTTTTCTGCCACAGCTGAGACGTTCATTTGATTACAATTATTATGTCTCCTTATTTAGTTTATTGATTTTATGTGTTCTTCATTTATTGTAAGTTTATTTTTCTGTGTATTCCTAACGTCTCTACTCTGTGGCATAAAATAAATACTTTTCTTTCTTTCTTCTATATACGTCGCACTGTTGGCCTCCTACTATACCACGCTGATCAAACGTGTTGGTATCATGTTTCATGTCCGGTTTTCCTTCTCTTGTATTTATCTTATCTGCGTAGTATATCCTTTAGTCGTCTTGTACGACATCCACGGGCAAGATAAGGGGTGTTGAAATGTAGTCCTACTCCGTCATCACATGGGAAATCTTTAGTCTCTTAATCTTTCTTAATTGTATTTAATTATTTTCGTCGTTTTCTACCCGCTTAAATTACATACGGTATAAAATATTAAAGCTGCAATTGCTTCAATGATTTTTTATGTTTACGCGAGTATTAAAAATTATAAATAAAACTATTTTTACGGATTTTATTAAGTCTCAATTTGATTTTTAATTACACGACCGCGACGTTTCGCACATTTTACAACGTTCATGATCACGGGCGGACCATAAAAATAAAATCCGTTAAAAGAGTTTTATCTACAATGCTGCTACTTTTATATTATTTTAGTTCTAAATTATTTTTATTTATAAGAACTATGTTTTGGGATTATTCATTACTATCGTTTTCAAAATACATATATTGAAATAAGTAATTTATATTTAATGGTTTGTGAATGTACAGATTCACGATCTGCTGGTTGCTATTACCCTCATCGCGCTTCCATATCAATTTGATGGCAGTGCTCTGGTGCGTGGTGCATATTGACGTGGTGGTTACCTTTCACCACCAGTTCAGCGGTGTAGTTAACCTTGGCCGCTGTATTGGAGGCTACACATGTGTACAGCCCGCTGTGCCTGGCGGACACCTCTTTGAATACGAGGTTGCTGAAAAATTCAGCACCACGCTCTTCCACCTACACAACCAGGCTGCGTTGAAGATATTTCGAATAAAACTAATATTTATGTTCTGGTTCCTGTTTAATAATGTATGCCTTCTTTTGAATCGAAAAGGTATTTTCGATGTAATTTGTTTTTAAATATTATATGTGATATACAGTTAATTTAAAATAAGATCTAAGAAATGTAATCTCTGAGGCAGAAACGAGAGTAATAACTTGGATATTTTCATTATACGGTATATAGATTTTGATTACAAAACTCTTTTATCTTTGGCAGATAATTTATATAAAATTATTAAAACGAAAATATACATTTATCTTTTAAACTCAAAATGACTGGTAAATAAATTTGATTTTAACATACATAATTATTCAAGAATCAAATCTGTATATGTTTATGTAATAATTAAGATTCTAAGAACTTACCTGTAAATTAGAAGGGATTGGGCCGTTGTCTTTCAGCCAAGTGAAATGGACAGGCATGTCGCCCGAGGTGACGCTGCAGCTAACTTGAGCTCTTTTGCCTTCTTGTAAGTTAGCGGAGAATGAAAATGGCTCAATTTCTGGGGGATCTAAAGCAAAAAAAAAAGATAATGATTTTGTTAATATAGAGTTTGTAATGTTTACCCCACGATTTTTTGTTATATTTAAATTAATAATTTAAATTAATTCTTAATAATTACTGAACAATATACTTTTATTATTTTATATGATCATTTTCTTTTTCTACTACCAATAAATTTGTATCAAAATGTGCGTCAAAGTTTAAGAACGAATTATATAGCGGGTAAATGTAGATCTCAGTAATAACAATGACTTGTTGGACGTGAGACATCTAAGTCCGCCCGTGACCATGAACGTTGTAAAGTGTTCAAAACGCCGGGCAATCAGAAATCAAATCCAAACGCGATAAAATCTGTAATAATAAATTTATTTTGAATGTAAATAAGGGTAGATCCCTTATCTACGAAAATATGACATGCTTTTTAATAGTTGATTAGGTGACTGTGCCAAGGTAACAACATCAGGTGACGGGTACAGGGTAACATCACCATGCCGTTTCACTCTCATTATTCATTAATGACCGGGGATTAGTCCGTCACCCGCCGAGAGGCCCACCGCGTGAGGAAAGACCGACGTCCTCCCCAAGGGGGGGACGTCGGTCGATGGGAGGGTACCCCACGTAGGGGGTATTCCGTCGGGCCGACCACTGACGACAAGTAAACCTGCTCCGGTGGTCGGCCCAACGACGAAGGCGAGGTGGTTTTCGG
Source organism: Lymantria dispar (assembly GCA_032191425.1). Lineage (NCBI taxonomy): Eukaryota > Metazoa > Arthropoda > Insecta > Lepidoptera > Erebidae > Lymantria > Lymantria dispar. Next base: position 11,370,135 of record CM063441.1, read on the forward strand.
GTGGGCTGCGGGAGTTGCGTGCTTAAGCCCCTCTGTCGCCCCGGACGGAGTGGTGCGGAGGCGCGCCGACCGCAGCCCACCCACAAAAAAAAAAAAATTATTCATTAATCTTTTCTTCAGCTCGACTTCTACAGTTTCACACATATTTACCTTGTAGATAGATACCCAATATTATTAAGTTCAACCTATTCCGTTACACGAATGCAAACTGACCTGTCAGTTTGTCGGCCACTAGCGACAATTTTAGACTGTCTTTAATATGCTAATTCCTTATTTAATTTTAAGTTGGATATGTATACATCCAAATTATATTTCACATATTTTATAAATGCAGTTTTCTTTCATACATTTTAGTAAGGGTTGGCTGAGTAAAGGTTGTAATCATTACCGTTTATTAATTAACATTATAAATCCATCAGTATTCAGTGTTGCCTCCCCATAAAAATAAAACTAACAATAAAACACTAAAAACAATTTAGTACTTTTAGTCTCAAGTAAATGTACTTGATACGAGAGTAAATATACTCTGTAGTAATGATAATAACATATTCTCAGCTCTTATACGTCCCACTGCTGGGCTAGACCTTCTTCCGTTCCGTTGATGCAGGCTTTCTTTTTTTTTTTTGCATATAATCTACATGTCATAACTCTTAACCCCTCACGCGCCAAACATCGCGGCGCGCTCGAGTGCCCCGCGCGCTTTGGTATATTGAAAAAAGTTCAGTGAATTTTATGATTTTACGTAAACTATTATTATTGCTATATGACAAGAAAATATGAAATAAAATATATATTAATAGCTTTTGATTGGTTGATTTAAATAAAAGTACTAAAAGCAATTGCTAATTGTAAAGTGTCTATTTGGGTCAAACGTGTGTCCCAAAAGCACTTTGAGCACATTTTTTTTTTGGGTCTAACGGTGTCCCAAAAGCGCTTGAGGGGTTAATCGTCTTATTCGACACTCGCAAGCAATAGAAGAGTGGTGATGTTTATTCTTATCCCGTTTTAATAGAAGAGAATTTGATTTACCATGCTGATAAGACGTCGTATCGAGTTTCCTTTCTCTGGCAGAGATGTTATGTAGCCCTTAGTCATATTTTACAACACCCACGGTTAATATATTATTATTACTCTATCACCACACGGAATGGTAACTAGAATATATCGGACGCCTACTTTGATCCTTCCATAACAATGGATGCCGTAAAATATCCGGGATGTTGGCATAGCATAATCAAATTAAAACGCTAATAAAATAAAATCTGTAAACCTTATTTCAAACTCTATGAATAAATAACTCATTTTCTAATGAGACGAGTACTTACTGCTTACAACTAATTGCAGCTCCCTTCTGGCTATTTCTCCATGAGGTCCCATCACAGCGCAAGTATAGGCGCCGGCATGTAAAATTTCTATTTTTGATATTCTGAGAGCGCCGTCAATGCTGTTGTCCCACTCTACAGTATTGCCATCTCGTTCCCATTTCACTGAACTACAAATAATCAATTAAAAGTGTAGACGAAAATACACACACATAAATATCAATTTTAATTGACAGTTTTACTATTATTTTTACCCGACTGCGGAGGGTTATGATTTTGACAGGCTATGTGTGTATGTATGTTCATCTGTTCCCTCATAGCTCCTAAACTACTTATTAAAACCGGAGAAATGGGAATTGTTAGAAGCGTCTTGATTGTGCGCTGGTTATAGGCTATATAATATATCACTGAATCAAATATGGCGCCCTCTATAGAGGTCTTAATGTACTGTGTTAAAAATAACATATGTTGTGTTTCGTATCGTATATTCGTCGTCGTAGGAAAGCGCGTTACTTGTACCGTGTGAACGCTATCCGTTTCGTCCGGAGTCACGAACGGGTGGTGCGCGGCCCCATAACCTCCCTCCCTTTACTATTGGGGCAACCAATAGTATCGAGTCCATAACCGTAGTTAGCTCGGCGGGATACCGTTTCAGGTATCATCAGTATCCGACGTCTCTCTACGGCAGACATACTATTCCCGAGTCCAGATATCCGCGAACCAGGCTAGAACGAGGACACCCTAAGAACTAACTACGAAATACTATACAAATATATGATTAATGGACACAAATTATACCCAAACTCAGGATAATCATTTGTAGATCGCACAAAGAACTGTCCAGTTTTAGAATCGAACCTATGATAGTTGACTTATAGTACAACATCATCTGTGTATGTATTCTGTAAATTATTTGAATTGTCAGCATAATGAAAGCAAAATTGTATGCAATTTAAATTATTTCTCTTTTTTTTGTGCCATAAATAATGCTTAGATTTTGTTCTTACCTGATTGGATAGCCAGAGTAAGGACAATATAAAACCAGTTCTCGTCCTGCGACAGCTCTTATCGGCCCTATAGACCTGACATATGGTGGACCTGCAAATTTATTGAATATTAGAAACATCATTGTAGTTTAAATATCTCCAGGTCTATCATACAAGTAGTCTTTTCCGTGTGAAGGCGGAGTAAGAATACAATTCACCATTTACAATACACGAGCGATGAACTTGTCTTATAAAATACGATTATCTATACCAATAAATAAAATTGGAGTGTCTGTTTGTAATGTCAAAATAATAGGCCTTTTTCATGCTCACACGGTTATTTGCACGACACCTATGCCTATAATAGCAATTAAAAAATTTTTGTCTGTCTGTCTGTCTGTTTGTTCCGGGTAATCTTCAAAACGGCTGGACCGATTTCAAAAATTCTTTCACCAATGGCAAGCTATAATATCAGGGCATAAACTAGGCTATATTTTATCCCGATATTCCCACGGGAACGGGAACTACACGGGTAAAACGACTATAACCTATAACCGAAGCGAAGCGAGGGCGGGTTGCTAGTTATATATAAATTTATACATTTTATTCCATTACAAGGATTTTCACATGAAACGGTTTTGAGACGGCTTTGTATGGGGCTTTACCAGCGTGCGCCGCTCGGCACGCCGCGCCGCTCGCCGCTAAGACCAAAGTCGTGACCAGGTCGTTTCACTAGCTGTCTTGATTACTTAAGGAATTTAAATTTACCATTCTGTATATCTTATTCGTGTGGTGACGGTGAGAATACAATTCACTACGCCCTATTTTACCCGTAAGTGTCATAAAAGACGATTAAGAGATATAATGTGAAAACTCGAAATATAACCCTATACCAACCATTCTGAACAGCTTGGCATAGTAGATCAATTACCTTCCCGTTGTGGATGACGATGGAGCCCAGTAGTGGCACATATTTGAATGAATGAGTCTACAAATCTTTTTATGGGAATAATGAAAATACCAAAATTTTGAAGAAATAAGATAAAATTAATGCGTACCGTATATATTAAGTCTGGATGTATGAGCTACTTCTCCTAAAGAATTTCCAGCCTTACAGGTGTACAGCCCGCCGTCTTCTGATCTTACAGCTGATATATTCAGGTAGCTGACTACTTCGTTAGTCTTCGTGGCGAACTGTTCAACGCTGTATCTGAATTGATAATAAAAATGTCATAATTATCCTTCTTTCCCGTAAACCACCGTTGTGGCAGTCGAAAGTGAATATGAAGTCGGTCAAGCGATGGTAATATACACTAGCCATGGCCCTTTTCTAGAATAGAGTATTAAATTTATAGAGAAGAATAGAAGCATAAAATTATCCTGTAATCCATTGACGTATGCAACTATCGATAAGGTCTTTGAATCTTGAGCTAGACTAAATACATTATTCGATTTCTGATTTCTATGCGAGTATTACACATTGTAAATAAAACTACATTACGGATTTTATCGCATTTGTATTTGATTGCCTGACATTTCGAACACTTTGCAGCGTTCATCGTTGTAGTGGTCGGCTCAACGACGAAGGCGACGTGCCACGGGTGAGTCATAGGGGCTCGTGGCGCCCATCTGTTGCCCTGGACGGAGCTGGGCGGCGAGCGAGCCGACCATGGGCCACATAAAAATAAAAAGGCGTTCATCGTTACGGCCGGACAGTCCGCCCGCGATAAAATCCGTAAAGAAGTTTTATTTACAATACATTATTCGAGATTTTTTCAGAACATTTGCTAATTTCAGAACCTTTAATGATCTTCGTTTTATGGCTATGTGAACTGCAATTAGGCTAATCACTGTTATGGTATTAGCGTAAATATATTTAGGTATAGTGCTAGATTAAAAAATTGCGCTATTTTTTATTACCGATGTAATTTTTTGATCAGAGATCAAGATATTGTTTTTAATATAAATATTGATGAATAGTTTTCCGTGGGGTAACGAAGTAAGTATATAAATCATCACCTTTTCTCTGGCCTATGGGTGTCGTACAAAACGACTATGGGATTAATATATGCTTATAATATTTATGCCTACCCATCTCATCAATATCGTATATTAAGTAAATTTAATGATTTCTGATGTTTACGCGAGTATTATACATTTTAAATAAAACTACTTTACTGATTTTATCGCGTTTGTATTTGATTTTTGATTACCCGACGTTTCGTACACTTTACAACGTTCATGGTCACGGGTGGACTAAGATGTCTCACGTCCAACAAGTCATCGTTACTGCAGAAAATGTATAATTATCTACCAGATACAGAAATTAGTTATTAAATATTGACCCACATTTTGATACAAAATTTATTGCCAGTGTAAGAAGAAAATGATTCTATATGAAAAAAATATATTGTTTATGGTTAGTAATAATTAAACATTAAAATTAATAGTAATTATATTTAAAAACTAACTAATAATCTAGTGTACTACCACCGGATCGGAACACGGCCACACTGAGAAAGATCCGGCAAGAAAACTCAGGTAACATGATGCTAAATTAATGTTAATTTTGAAGGCGGCTTACTTTATGTTACTAAAAGGTTTTAATTTATAAAATTATCTTTAGTTATTATTATTGTGGGTCAAATCTATACAATATGAGCTCACTTTTCTGCAGTAACGATGACTTGTTTGACTTGTGGACGCGATAAAATCCGTAAAGCAGTTTTATTTAAGTTAATTTCTCTCTCATGATGATTATGATGAGCTATCATCGCCGGATTGACTTCTTATACATCAGCTGTCTTAGACGCTAATTTTCATCAAATTTCTAATAATGTTACAATTAATTTATAGATGAAAAATAGAAGTACCAATGTTTACACAAAATTTTAAATTACCTGTGTCCTCTTGCCATGGTGTTTAGAGGCTGTCCATCCAGCATCCAAGTGAAGTGAGGTGGTGGTGAGCCGGTCGCTGAACACTTGAGAGTGACCACCTGTCCAGCTCTCAATACTTGTTCTATAAACGTGTACTGCAGTTCTGGGGCTGTGTCTGTATTGAAAAGTCATTTACTATAATATGCTTTTATTAGCTTCATACGTATGTGAGTATGTGTAAATAACTGAAACTTTGATCATGATTTTGACCCCCTTCAAAACGTCGGATTAACACGAATTTTGACAATCTTATCGAGGACCAACAATAATTCAGTATTTTAAGCAATTAATCTCGTTATCCTTACCAGGAGTTTAAGGATTAGTGATTTTTTAGTATCTGATATCCGGTAGTATCTTTACGTCGTAATCAAAAAAGAAACTACCAAGCGCGTCCATCACCTATTTCTCAGATAAGTTACCGATTTTGAATAAGATAACATTTGCCGAGAGGGAACCTGAGAACAGGCTGTCTCATCCAAGGCATGCAAGCGTGGACGTTTTTTTTTAGTTTTTCTAAACAATTATTTCTTAATGATTTCTAATGTTTACGCTAGTATTACACATTTTAAATGATTGCACAGATGGCGTAGTGGTTAAGATAGCGACCTAAATTGCCAGTGTCGGGGGTTCGAATCCCATGCGGGACAACACTTTGTGCGATCCATAAATTGTTGTTCTGAGTCTGGATGTAATTTGTGTCCGTTAATTATATGTTTGTAAAGTCCCCCGCAATACAAGGATTATTTCCTTAGTGCAGGGTGTTGTCTTAAATAAATAAAGAAAAATAAATAAAACTACTTTACGGATTTTAGTGCGTTTGTATTGGATTTTTGATTGCCCGACGTTTCGAACACTTTGCAGCGTTTATGGTAGCGAGCCATGAACCGACCGCAAATACAAACACGATAAAATCCGTAAAGTAGTTTCATTTATTATTTTTTATTTTACATTTTAAATCTTGATTAGTACGAGACAATTTCAAAGATAATGAGATTGAATCTAGCTAGTATTGAAAAGTTTCTTATATGCTTGTAAAAGATGCTGTGAAAGAAATTTGAATTATTATAATATATGTATGAATACGGTTTCATAACATCTGCTCTGAATTTCGTAAGATATTGTGAACATGTGTACAATATTAATAAGAGTAAATAATATACAATATGTGTATCATACTTAAGATGCCACATTTCACGCGCTGCTGACATTCACACAACGAAAATCTATACCAATAAATAAAATTGGAGTGTCTGTTTGTAATGTCAAAATAATAGACTTTTTTCATGCTTACACGGTTATTTGCACGACACCTATGCCTAAAAAACAGATTAAAATTTTTTGTCAGTCTGTCTGTTAGTTCCGGGTAATCTTCAAAACGGCTGGACCGATTTCAAAAATTCTTTCACCAATGGAAAGCTACAATATCAGGGAGTAAACTAGGCTATATTTTATCCCGGTATTTCCACGGGAACGGGAACAATGGGGATAAGGCGACAGAAACCGAAGCGAAGCGATGGCGGGTTGCTAGTTCATAATAAATCTCTAGCCACCAATACATCTCACCAACGTGGTACAGTAAATCAATTTCCCTCCTATTGTGGAGGAGGTTTGAGTCCAAGAATAGGACTTATAAGAGCTGAAATAATGATGATACTGATTAGTCTGGATGTAATTTATGTCCATCTACACTAATATTACAAAGAGGAAAAATTTGTATTGTATGTGTGTATGTTTGTAATGAATGTACTCAAAAACTACAGTGCCGATTTCTAAAATTCTTTCATCATTGCTATATTCATCTTGAGTAATATAGGCTATATTTTATCGAACGGGAATTACGTCAGTATAACTAATGAAACCGAAGCGAAGTGAGGGCGGGTTGCTAGTTATTTATACGTTTGTATAGTCCCCAACAATACAAATATTATTTCTTCAATACCATGTACCCATGTTCGTTGGAAAAAAAAACGTGAAAGAAAGACACAACATATGATGACGTCACTAATTACAACGCCATTTGTATAATTAAATTTCCTCACCTCCTAATCTCAGTTCCGCGCTGGCTTGAGCCGAATCTCTCTCATTCCTGGCCATGCACTGATACACGCCTTTATCAGCTCTATGTACTGAAGTTATCACCAACTGCTCTCCATTATTTTGAACCCTGACTCTGCCACCAGCAACGCCAGCTCCTAAAGGTATGCCGTTGTGAAGCCATTCCAGCCGAGGAGCTGGCCACCCACCCCATGTGCAATTTATTATGGCTGTACCTCCGCTGTTCACCACCTGTAGGACAAAGAAATTTTATATAACGTTAGTTGAATCAGTTCATTCATCAATTTTCCGTGTGGTGACGGAGTAAGAATACAATTTACCACTCCCTATCATGCCCGTGGATGTCATAAAAGACGACTAAGGGATACAATATGCACATAACATCTATGCAAGAGATGGAAAACTCGAAATAAAACCATATACGAACCTGTCTGATCAGCATGGTATAGTAAGGTCAATCTCCCTCCTATTGTGGAGGAGGCTCGAGCCCAACAGTGGGACGTATAAGAGCTGAAATGATGCATGCAATCAGGCATGCTCGGGATTTCTCTGCGAGATAGAATCCGCAATACGGAAATCCGCAGAAGAACGGGTGTAAGCGACATAGGACGAAGAATTAGCACACTGAAGTGACAATGGGCAGGCCACATCGCTTGACGAACCGACAACCGCTGGGGAAGAAGGGTTCTCGAGTGGCAACCACGTATCGGACGACGCAGTGTAGGATGCACCCCCACTAGGTGGATGGACGACCTGATGAAAGTTGCTAGGCGTCGTTGGACGCAGGCGGCACAGGATCGCACTTTGTGGCGTAACACGAAGGAGGCCTACATGCAGCAGTGGACGGTGATAGGCTGAAATGATGATGATGAATTAGGCTTATGAGATCTTATATCAACTCCTTTGAAGATATGGTGTGGTGATAGCTAGGAATACTAGCATCACTTATATTGCTCGTCGGTAATAAAAGCAATATTTTTTCACCCTACATACGTCCCATTATTGTGGTTGACTCTACTCAACAATGAGGGGGAAATTGACTTACTATACTGTACCACGCTACGTTGGTACAGGTTCCTGTTTCGAGTTTTCCTTCTCTTTTAACATTATAAGCATATTATATGCATTTGTAGTTTTTCACGACACTCACGGCCAAGAAAGGAGATTGTGAATTATATTCATACTCCGTCATTACAAAAACCACCACATTGGTCAGCTGTGTTGATATAGGATTTAATTTTGCCTTATTCTTCTCCTACATAGATGTTATAAGCATATTACATACCTTAGTCGTCTTTTACGACACCCACGGCCAAGAAAGTGGGCCGTGAATTTTTTTCTGATTATGTTTCCACACAGACGAATCGATTAAGAGCTATATATTGATATTATTAATGGTAGGACCACATTATTTATAGTTGTCTGTCTACAGCCATTGGCCGGTCCATCCAGGGTAGTACCACACTGAGCAGAAAATCGACTTCTGAGTCGTAGCAATTTGTTACTGCATTTCAGTGAGCAAGTGAGCTGGTAGCCCAACTTTCTGAGGATATTTGCGTGTCGTGGGTTTTGGTGATGCCTTTAGTTTCACCGAAACTCATTGCACGCTTTCACACTCTCTTCACTTTCTTCACGGTAGGCAGCGCCCTAGCGATGGTCCATGAGCGGCAGCAACATTTACCATCAGGTGTACTGTTTGCTCGTTTACCACCGTTTGGAATTAAAAAAAACATAAGGCAAGTCGTTCTGATTTCTCCGTCTAAACAATAATTACATTCCCAAAGAGGGATGATATCAGGCAGGCGGCTAGTCATAAAAATATTGCTAGAAGCTTTTCAAGATGCACTATGAAAGAAGAATATAGACATACTGAATCGATCAAGTACTGACCGTGTTTTGTGTTTGCCTTTGTTCTGATAAAGTCACAAACAAAAGTATTTATGTATCATTTAATATTGATTTTCGTTCATAAGAAATAAAAACACCATGTTTTAGAATTGATTATCAAATAACTGTACTTATTATGTTACATTTAAATTTGAACTGTTGCAGTGATTTAATAGATTTAAGTATAAGTCCAGTTTATAATAAGATATTCATGAGATTATCTCAGGAGAAAATTTGGAGTTCAGGGCTGCGTGTGGGTAACGCCAGTGAGCTCACGCCGTATTATGTAGAGCTAAAAATTATGAGACGTAATTTAAACATGTTTACAGGCGTAAGGATAACCTCGAAGCGGTAAGCAGAATCCTTCGGGGCCAAACTTGTGTAGCTATAATTTAATATGTGTACTTATGTACGCATGTATGAAGTTATACCTGCTAGCAAACCGTCCTCGCTTCGCTTACGACCCTAGTTCCCGTTCCCGTGAAAATACCGTGATAAAATATAGCCTATGTTACTCAGGGATAATGTAGCTTTCCAATAGTGAAAGAATTTTTGAAATCGGCACAGTAATTTTTGAGTTTATTTATTACAAAGATATACACACAAGTACAAATTTTTCCTCCCTATAATATTAGTGTAGATTGGCGTACCACGATAAAGATATTTCTAAAAATTTTATCCTTTGCGCTATCCTACGTTTTTAGAAAAACGACAACAACAATAATAAAAAAAAAGTTATTTATTGCATTGAAAGTTGTTAATATTTGTGACGGTGTGCGAATGCATTCTAAAAAATATTGACTAGTTAACTTCAGGGTGTTGGTTTTTTTTTTGCGCTAGATGCCACCCTAGCAGAGGCTGAGGGTGACCAGACCGGGGCGACGGCGATCGGCTTCCCAGTAAGGGACGTCGACAGGAGAGGGTACACCCTCGGGGTATTCCGTCGGGTCGACCACTGAAGTCAAGGAACTCTGCACTGATGGTCGACCCAACAACGAATGCGATGTGCTATACGGGTGTGCGTGCTTACACCCCTCTGTCGCCCCGAGCGGAGTGGAGCGAGGAGTGCGCCGACTGTAGAAAAAAAAAGAAAGGGTGTTGGCTTTTCTTGATAGTGTGCATGCGTATCTTAAAAATTTACTCTCATTATTTTTCCCTAAGGCGTCAAAAGTATAACTTTAAAAATATAGATGGTGTTGATAAATAAGATGAGTAAATGCAATCAATTTTAACGTCATAATATTATTATAGCTCTCAGTACAAAGTTTAGATTTAATTTAAGTATTCAACTTATTAATTGCTATGTTCTGAATATCTTTGGAAAGTTTATTGGAGAAGGATTATGCCGTATAAAATAATCATAAATTCAATGAAAACGAATAGTAATATGGAACGAGAATATCTTTGTTCTCAGTCATCTTTATATATAATTTTTTATGTACGTGTGTATGTCACTGAACTCCTCCTAAACGGCTGGAGCGATGTTGATGAAATTTTTTGCGCATGTTCAAGGGGATTCGAGAATGATTTAGATTAACAATTGGACCCGATAGGTGGTGCTTTATTTGAACAGAACAACATCTGTTGGGTTAGCTAGTATATATTATAGTTCGAAGATTTAATCATACAATTTACATTCATCTATACAAATAAATTTAGGTTATTTTCACAACAAGGTTATTTTCACATCATTCATCATCATCATTTCGGCTCATATCATTTCATTCATTCATCATTTCAGCCTATTGCCGTCCACTGCTGGACGTAGGTCTCCCTCATGTTGCGCCACAATGTGCGGTCCTGTGCCGCCTGCATCCAACGACGCCCAGCAACTTTCACTAGGTCGTCGGTCCACCTAGTGGGGGGGCGTCCTACACTGCGTCGTCCGATGCGTGGTCGCCACTCGAGAACCTTTCTTCCCCAGTGGTTGTCGGTTCGTTGAGCGATGTGGACTGCCCATTGCCGGCTCATATACGTCCCACTATTGGTTTCGAGCCTTCTCCAGAATAGGAGGAAAATTGACCTTGTATATATATATAACCATGCTGGTCAGACAGATTGGTTTAGGGTTTTATTTCTAGTTTTCCGTCTCTTGAATAGAGGTTATATCTGTATTTTATCCCTTGGTCGACTTTTACGACATCCACAGGCAAGATAGGGAGTGGTAAATTCTATTCTCACTCCGTCACCACACGGAAAATTATTCCTATAATATATATTTGCACAATACCAGTTTAAATATTTTGTTCTGTGCTATCTGTTTTGGGTAATCTTCAAAACAACTGGACCGATAATGATAATATTTACTAGATAGATATCTATATAAGGATTAACTTAGGTTTTTTTACCGGTATTCCCATGAGTACAGGCACTACGCGCGTGAAATTGCGAGAATTCGCTAGCAGTAAATAAATATGCCATCAAAAACATAACTTGTAAAAAAAAATGCAAATCTCGCAACTCAATTCTTCTACTATGAAAAGTTGTGAGATCCATGTAATACCAAGTCGGTTAATATATTCAGTCCCTACTTAAGGGACCTTCTATCTTAAGTTATTACGTAATTAGCTAACCTAACAACTTCTTATAGTGACCATATAAATATTAAAGATGTTTTATATTTTAAATTTATTTATTTATTTATTTAAGACAACACCCTGCACTAAGGAAATAATCCTTGTATTGCGGGGCACTTTACAAACATATAATTAACGGACACAAATTACATCCAGACTCAGAACAACAATTTGTGGATCGCACAAAGTGTTGTCCCGCGTGGGATTCGAACCCCCGACACTGACGCTGCAGGTCGCTATCTTAACCACTACGCCATCTGTGCAGTCAAAAAACAGACAATAAACAGATTTGACTTGGCAATCGCATGAAAACACAATGTACCTCACAAGTAATAGATATTATACTAAATTAGATTGTTTAATGTGATTGCCAAGTCAATCCATTTATTTAAAACATGTTAGATATAAAATTTATCCTGTTAATATATATGTATGTATGTATCGGAAGGATTTGTGGTTGGATATGTCATGTTACGTGTCTCATCGCGGTATTCGTGACTGTTGTCTCGCTAATTGGAGCACGGTTGTACTAACTACTGCAAAAGTTTTACCATTATTAACGTTTTATTATTACCATAAATTTCAAGTTTCTTTTAATTTAAATGCAAAAACATGTAATAAACATATAGTTTGTAATTTTCAAGTCAATTATTGGCAATGAAATTATTTGTCAAACCATTCGTAAATAATTTATTGCTTGTAATTGCTATATTTTAGTCTGTTTGCGGGGCTAACATTATTTTAACCACTAAATGTGACCGATTGATTTGGCCAATCTGATTTATTAATAGTAATAATAAGATAGATTTTTTTTTTGTTTTTTTTTTTGTGTGTGTACAGCTGTTGGCCGCAGATGGCCTTGATAGCTTGACGCGGACTATGGGTGAGCGCTGAGGGCTCTCAACCCGGGAAAAGTATGCTAAGCGACATCGCCCAAGGGCTCCCCCTGTGGGGAACGGACCTCGGCTTGGGGCGTCGCTGGAGGCAAAGTGGGCGTGCCCACGTTTTTAGTCGTGACTTTTGCGCGGCGCGGTTTCGTACCTCGACGGCGAGGGCGGAACCGCGGATATTTGTTTGTTAAGGCCTCGCGGGCCGTGTAGACTCTTTGTTGAGCGAGTGTGATATTGTCGTCCTCTTCGTCGAGGACGTGACGAGGACGTCGGATGGATGAGATTTTGGAGGGTCTATAGGAAGCCGCCCCAACCACTAGTTGGTTGGGGTGGTTGGTTGGGGTATGTCATGGCAGAGTCAAAGTAGCTCTGAGAGCACCGTTTCATAAACTGCTTGATGGTCGACAGTTCGAGATCGATGTGGAGATCGACGTTTCGTATGAACCACGGTGCTCTCGTAGCTCGGCGCATGAAACGATTTTGTAGTGTCTGTAGCCTGTGGATCCTGTGTGGCTTAACGTGCGCGAACACCACGCTGGCATAGGTCATGATAGGCCGTACGCAGGTGGTGTAAAGTCAGACTTTGCTACTCAGGGGCATACGCGACCTAGAGTTTAGTAGACAGTGGAGACGACCCATTACAAAGGCTGCCCGCGCGCGGACTTGCTTTATGTGAGGGGCGAAGCTGAGTCGATCGTCAAGGGTCACTCCCAAGTATTTGGCCTGCTTGGTCTAAGTGACCGGCTTGTTGAAAATTTTAAGGGGGGGAGAATGCTGTCGATAGAGTATGAACGGGCAGTTCGTCTAGTGAACATGACCGCCTGACTCTTCTCGGGGTTGATTTCTAATCTCCATTTCCTAAACCATTGGCTAGGGCGGTAACCGCTGTTTGGAGAGTCTTGGCTACTATTGTCGGGAATCTACCAGCACAAAATAGTGCGGTGTCATCAGCGTAAAGCGCTTTATGTACCCGGTTGAATTTGGGCATATCGCTAGTGTATAGCGTGAAGAGAAATGGGAAGAGGACCGACCCCTGAGGGACGCCGGCCTTGATAGGGTGGGAGGTCGACAACGTCCCTTCCACCCTGTAGCGAAAGCTGCGATGACTTAAGTAGTCATGTATAATGAGAATTAAGTAGTGAGGGATCTTGAGGAGATAGAGTTTGTAGATTAGGCCTTCATGCCAAACCTTGTCGAATGCTTTCGCTACGTCTAGGAATAATACACCCGTATATCTGTTCATGATGAACTGACTACTTGTGTATTCTACCAAACGGTGAACTTGTTGTACGCAGTTGTGTTTAGCTCGGAAGTCAAACTGTGCGTCGGGAACGAGGTTGTTAGCCTCGGCGAATGTACGTAGTCTACTGAGAACTATTCGTTCGTAGATCTTACCTAGACCTTTTAGTAGACTAATCGGGCGGTAAATTAGATAGATGTGCTTAGAGTTGGTTCTAAGCCAGCTTATGGAGTTTCAACTCGGTATTGGTCAAATCTCTATAAGGTGCCTAAACAGTAGATATATATTTATATAATAATACGCGAAGCAAATACTTTGCATTCTTTTTTACGAAAATTACGCGGATAGATAAGTTTGAAATTTGGACAGTGGTGGATAATGATGAGAATCGCACATAAAAAAGTAAAAACGAAAACCCAACTACGACATGAGGATTGAGGCTATAAAAGTATGAAATAAGATTTATAGGACCCAGAATTAAACAACGATACTGAAGAAACAAAATAAACGACACAGAGACTTTGGCAAGATGTCTTCGTTGCAATTTGACAATAATGTCATAAAGTTTTATGGTAATTAAGAGCCATTTCGCGTTTACGCTCGAAATTCTCTGATTTTGAGCTTCTAATCTACCGTCGTAAGTAACATCTAGATATTTTTGAATACATATTAAAATGCCAATCTTTCGTATTAACGATTAATTTAGCACTTTTTCTAAAAGTCGATTGTTCGATCCATAATAGCCCATCTCCCACAACCATTTTACTGGAAAATCGCCTCAGAGTCAATTTCAGAGCCCTGTATCTACGAATAATATTTATATTTTAGGCCACAAAAATATAGTAAAGATCAGAAATATACTCTTATTGCCATTTAATTTAACACATTCTTAATTTTTTATACCGTTAATCAGAAAAAAAAATAAAACTCTAGGGCGATTTTTAAATTTTGCATTGCTTTTTTATCGCCTATTTTATGGCGTTACAATAATAAAATTATTCTAAATTTAATTACACATTAAACTATGATCTTTGGAGAATCGAATTCTACAGTTATGTTGAAAATCCTTGTATGCAATTAATTGTATTTAATTATTGAATATTAGTCCAAATTACAATAAATTATGATACACAAGTGATATATATTTTACATAACATACTTATTTTTGTTTTCTTATTAATCTAACAGGAAAATTTCATTAGACAATTAAAATAAGTTACTTATTTTTTTACAATTAATCTTTTATCAAATCACATCACGTTTATGGCTCAAGACTACTTTGTCTATCTCGACCCTCGCTTTACATGCGCATCTGTAGTTAGCTACGCACACATAAACATTTCTGCAGTCTTTTACCTAAACTCGAGCGTAATCATTGTACGAAATGGCTCTTAATACTACAAATATCATCGCGTAACTGCGGCTTTTTAATCTTGAATATGTGTATCTCTGTACACTAGTAATTATATACTATAGTATCGTATCATATCGTATGACATTCTTGTCAAATTGTAACGAAGGCATATTGGTAGTCTATGTGTCGATTATCTTGTTATTTCAGTAACGTTATTTAATCCTGTGTCTTAAAAACCTTCAGTTGGATTGTGCAACGGGCAATGACGTCTTGGCGTGCATCGACCCGCCAGGTGGCAATCTTCTTGATTGAGACTATACCGCCTCTCCATTTGCGTCTACGATACCCGCTGGTAAAGCTCGGCGGGCATCTCCGGCTCCAGGTCCCACGGGGGAGTCCTAGTCAACAGGCACGCTGTATTCGTCACCACCGGGCGATACCTGCGCATGGCCCTGACCGCCATGGCTCTCTGCGGACACCACAGAAGAGCTCTGAGATGGACGGTCAGGGATCCCGCCCACACTAAAATCACTTACTATCAGATGTTCTGGCTGGTTTGCTACCAACAGCAGTAAAAATAAAATAAGCCTATGAATATACTTTTAATTTTTTATTCGTAGCAACTGAACAAAGCTAATACAAATATGTTTAGTACCGTTAGAATACTAATAATATTGCCCAGGAAAATGTTTTACTTACGTTTATGTACTAATAAATGGTACAATTTACTTTTACGAGGTATCGTTTAATTAGTCCAGTAACACAGAAAGACCAATAAGTAATTTATAACACATGCCTATGAATAAATAAGGATGCCACAACAACACAATTTATTTTATATGTATAACTTTTTTTTGTAGTGATACCTTCTAAAGGCAACCTGCCTGTATGGCGAGTGAATTCATGGAAGTCGTTATCGACATAGTCACGTGCCGTGTTTACGCTAACACTGTAGCTATGTCATATTTGTGCCGATAGATGTCAAACTCAGATAAATGCAAAACGTTTTAATTTACAAATTTTAATTCAAGATCAAACAAATAATTTGAATATTCAAAAATAATAACTTCATAGTTTTAAACTTTCACTTCTGTCGACAGTCGTCATGACTGCATTATGTTTTGTGTTCACTCATGTAGTGACAGAGTAAGAATAAAATGGAGTATACCTATATTTTTATTTTTCGTGGTTAAATTTTTTTCATATTTTTAAGCTATTGCATAGCTTTTATAGCGGGCTTTGTGCGCGGCGACCGAATCAAGAAATTACGTAACGAAAATAAAACCTAACACCCGCCTACCATGTAGCTCGGCCGAGCGTTCGGTGTGACGGTCGTCGACATTCTGCGTTCGTCCGTCTCGGTGCGCGCACGTGCCACCGCTTTACGTAGCTTACGTCACAAAAGTATTTTCGCGCGTTTTCTAACGGTCCCAACGATCTTCAGCGGACGACAGTGGTAATCCAAACCGCCTTTATTGTTATACATATAGTTCATTTGTCTTCTTATCGGTCACCATGCTTAAAAAGTGTAACTTGAATTAATATCAAAGAAAAAAAATACTGCATAAATAAAAAATACTGCATAAATAAAAAATAAATGTATACGTTGATAAAAAATGCTATGCAAGCTTTACCGTGGCAGTCCCCGAGTGCCACACTTTTTTTTTGCGGTGTGCTGCGGTCGGCGCACTCATCGCACCACTCCGTCCGGGGCGACAGAGGGGCGTAAGCACGCATACCCGCAACCCACCGAAACACCACGTCGCTTTCGTCGTTGGGCTGACCACCGGAGCAGGGTTACTTGTCATCAGTGGTCGGCCCGACGGAATACCCCCTAGTGAGGTACCCTCCCATTGACCGACGTCCTCTCCTCGGGGAGGACGTCGGTCTTTCCTCACACGGTTGGCCTCTCGGCGGGTGACGGACTAACTCCCCGGTCACGTCACCGGTGGCCTCGGCTAGGGGTCTCTTTCATAATAGAGGAAATTAAACTATTATACGATGCTGTACGGATGTTTTGCTGTTGTGTTGTTGTTGTTGTATAGGGTTTTATGTAAATTTTTTCTTCTCTCGTCTAGATATTATATGGATAGTTTACGATCATATTTTACGACATCTACTAGCAACGCGGTGAATTGTATTCTTACTCCGTCACCGCATGATAAAAGGGACTTATCTATACCAATAAATAAAATTGGAGTGTCTGTTTGTAATTTCAAAATAATAGCCTTTTTTGATCATGCCTCTATCAGGGCGTAAACTGGACTATATATTATCCCGGTATTCCCACGGGAACCGGAACTACGCGGGTAAATTGACTAAAACCGAAGCGAAGCGAGGGCGGGTTGCTAGTGTTCTTATGTAAGAGGCTGAGTATCATATAGTAGGAAAAATACTTTTTTATAACTTATTCCACCTTGACTTTACTTCTTTTTACTTTATTTCTTGATTTATACGATATACTGTTAAACATTTCTGTGTGGTGACCGAGTAAGAATGCAATTCACCACCCCCTCTTTTGCCCGTGGGTGTCTTAAGAGACGACTAAGGGATATAATAATCATATAAAATATGTGCAAGAGAAGGAAAAATCGAAACAAAAACCCTATTTTAGCACGCCTGACCAGCGTGGAATAGTAGGTCGATTCCTCTTCTATCATAGAGGAGCCCAACAGTGGGATATATATAGGCTGAGATGATGATGATGATTGTTTAACTTTGGAACAGTAGTGTGTCTTATTTCTTTTTCTCTTGTCGGATATACTAATAGATTTCCATCATGTATTTTATTTAAAACCTTCATTTACTACCTTATTTAATCATCATTCAATCAATATCATCATCATTCGTTCATCACCATCTTATCGATGTCCACTGCTGGACGTAGGCCTCCCTCATAGATAGCCATAGAGTGCGGTTCTGTGCATTTAACGACGCCCAGCAACTTTCATGAGGTCGTCGGTCTACCTAGTTCGTCCTACACTGCATCTCGTTGCCACTCGAGAATATTTCTTTCACCGCTGAAGGCACTGCAGCACCGCCCAAGTTTCGACTGAATCAGAGGCTTTCTCATAGATCACAAACACTATAAACAGGGACCAGTTGTACTCCTCGGCCTTCTGGATAATCTGCCGAAGCGTGATGATATGGTTAATGATGCTATACCCTTTTCGGAAGTCGGCTTTTTCAGGCGGCTGGAAGTCATTAAGCTTACACGTGAACCGATTGGTAATGACCCTCGAAAACAACTTGTAGACCTGGCTCAAGAGTGAGATTTAAATATAGCACATTTTTCAATAGATCAAGGAAAAAATATTCTTGTAATTGTTTCCACAAAGTTCAAGGTCACGAATTTGGTACCAATACAACCACAGCGTATATTCTAAATTTAATAAAACAGGACAGGGCAACGTAAGCGAAAGCCTTTGGGATTACTGCAGGTAAAATACGGCATTGAATGGCAAATTTTATTTGACTTTCTGTTTATTTGTTGGGGAATATGCGTAAAGGTGATTGGTTCTTCTTCTTCTCCGCTCATAGACTTTATCTTGCTGGGCTCGAGCCTCCTTAGTCATCCTTTACAGCAACTACGGGTAAACAAAGGAACTATCATCATCATTAGGGACACGAAAAAAGTATCGATACTTTTAGGTATCGAGTACTTTTCTATCGATACCGATATTTTTGTAATCGATAATTTTAATGAGTACTTTTTGGTAGGCATCGAATAAATTGTAGAAATTATTAATTTTAAACTTGACCTTACGACTCTTGATTATATGGTAACGCCATCTATTTCAAACGTAATGAACCTTCTAAAAAGTGGCTCGAAATATTTTCATCCGTTCAGTCCCTTAACAAAAAAAGCTCATCACGATATAGATTAAGAATGTACTCGATACTTTGTAGTATCGATACTTTTTTTTCGATACTACTCATGAGTACAGTATCGATACTTTCTATTCGATACCGTGTCTAATCATCATTTCAGTTCATACACGTCTCACTATTGGACTCGAGCCTCCGCTACAATAGGAGGGAGATTGACCTTACTTTACCACTCTAGGTGACGTGTTGCTACAAAGTTTCATTACAAGCTTTTATT
Source organism: Lymantria dispar (assembly GCA_032191425.1). Lineage (NCBI taxonomy): Eukaryota > Metazoa > Arthropoda > Insecta > Lepidoptera > Erebidae > Lymantria > Lymantria dispar. The sequence goes on from CM063441.1 coordinate 11,389,489, forward strand.
TAGTTTCACCTGTCCCATCGTCTGTAATCAAATCTTGCAAGTTAAATTTGATCCACTGCCCGGTTTTTGACTGAGCTGAAATTTTGCATGCATGTATAAATCGGATGACAATGCAATATTATTATGACATAGAGCTGATCTGGCGATGGACCTGGAAGGTCGCCATAGGAACTTGGTAATTAAACAACGCAACCCCATCGAGTTTGGGATCATCTGATTCGTCTTGACGAGTACTTTGGTACTATATGGTAAACAGAGTCTGATGATGAACCTGGATTTTTAACTTTTTAGTTCATTTTACTAACAAATAATAAAAGCTTGTTTTTAAAAAAGGTTTTTTAAGTTTTACCTCTTTTTCATAGATGTTGTAGGCGTATTTAATTACTTAGTCGTCTTTTACGACACCCATGAGCAAAAGAGTAGGTGGTCAATTGTATTCTTACTCCGTCAATACACGGAGGTATTATCATTATAAGATAGTGAAAGTTCAGATCTTGGTTCAGTTTCCGCTAAGCATTTATTTGTATTATTAAAGAAATCTCGATGATTAGGCAAGGTGAAAAAGTGAATTAAGTATAATAGTTAATTATATTTTTTCTATGTCTAACACTGATTAAGGTGAACCGAAAATTACTTCAAAGGAAAAATGCACTTCAATCTAGAATTGCCGTTTTTAGATGGACAGGCAATAGAGGTCAGGATATCGGGTGCACTGGCCCAGGAGATGATAGGAAGTAATACAAGATGATAGGAAGTAATACAATCGCCTCTAACTGTGTGACTATATCATAGCGTGCCATAAAAAATAAAATTGTGGTCAGACCATAACATAAAAAAATTTGGTTTTCTGAAATTTCAATTCGGTAGGAATATGACTGTATGTCTTGTATTGAGTAAATATAGTTTCACATCATCATCATCTTGCTCTTATCCCAATTACTGGGGGTCGACGCAATATGTCATCTGTTTTGACATATTGCAAAAAGTTTCGGCAATGACTTTTATGACCGGCCGCCTGCCTGACGTCAACCCTCCTTGGGAATGTAATCGTTGACCCAAATGGTACCAGATGGAGTTGGTCCGGGTCAATCTAGGGCTCTTAGTCGTCTTTTACGACACCCACGAGCAAAGCAAGGGTTGGTAGTATTCGAAGCCGCTACCACACAGCAAAAATATAGTTTCACATATTATAATATTTCACATAGGCATATTATCCTACTGTTCCAATAGTGGAACGGTACAATCGAGATAATTTATTTTGTGTAAATACCTTCAACTTTTGTGTTATTTTGTTACAATCTCATAAATCACCTTACAGTTGATAATATTTGAGAACAATAGTAGCAATTATCATTATAATATTTAAAAAATACTTACGTTTTGCGCGTGGACATATTTCGCAGAAAATCTCAGTAAACAACTCAAAACTAAACACAAAATTCGCGCGAGATTGTAAAAAGAAATGGTAGAATTTGCCAGCTAATTACTTCAGTGTTGCCACAGCACAAAATAATTAAGGCTGCATTCACGTTTAAAGAAATAAAAATATCAGATGTAACCGATCCAAAAATGGAACACTGGGAAGATATGGGTTAAAAAGTTAATCTACCGTGTGAGTATTGTAAAATTGAATCCTATCTAGGATATTACTTTACTGCTGGACTCTAGCCTCCTCCACAATGGGAGGTAAATTGACCTACTATATATACCACGCTGGTCAGAGGTATTGGTATAGGGTTTTATTTCGAGTTTTACATCTTATCTGCAATAATCCTTTAGTCGTCTTTTAAGACATCCACGGGTAAGAAAGGAGGAGGTGAATGATATTCTTGGTCACCACACGAGTTTGGCGTAATAAAATCAAAATCTTTCTAAAAATATTGTCCTTCGAGTTATCTTACGTTTATAGAAAAAACGATACTAATAATACATATAAAAAAGGTTTTTAATACATTGAAAGATTTATTATAAGGCATTATGTAGTTGACGGTGTGCGAGCGCATCGTAAAAATTACTCTCATCCAAAAAATCATAAAACTTCGATAAACTTGCCATGTTTAGAGCTCACGCCTCTGTGAGCTACTACTAGTGTAATGCGTAGCAACTTTCCAATACATGTTATTACTCTATAGTGGCAACCCTGTGTATAATTGCGTCGTTTATGCTAACGGAATGATATCGAAACACATTTATTTCGCACAAATATACACCAACAATGATTTTGTAAGGTTGGGAATATTGCGTCATTGTGGAAACTCTCCTATCTCTGTCACAATCAACGGTGATTACTGTTGATTTTGCCAACGAGATGGCGTGATGACTTACAATTACATTACGTATTCATTATTTGTAAACTGACAAACTATTGAATTTATTTCGTTCGGTTGCATTTCATTAAATCGATAATTATTTGTGTTTATTGTTTGACTATTTTGATATTATATACCCCCGTGTGGTGACGGGGTAAGAATACAATTCACCACTCCCTATTTTCCTCGTGGATGTCGTAAAAGACGACTAAGGGATATAATATGCACATAACATCTGTGTAAGAGAAGGAAAACTCGAAATTAAATCCTATACCAACATTTCTGACCAGCATGGTTGTTGGCCCCTGCGCCAAAATGTATTGCAAAGTGTCGCGATACGTGGGATTTACCCTCGCTACTAGATTTAATGACAAATCATGTATTTTTCTGTTAAGACCTTCATTAAACTCAACGCAACTGCTTTTCATTTTCACTGCATTTATTCCCCAACAATTTAGTAGGTCGAATTTCTTCCTATAGTGGGGGAGGCCCGAGCCCAACAGTGGGACGTATGTGGGTTGTGATGATGATTTTGATATTTAGATTTTATACTGGACTAGCAACCCGTCCTCGCTTCGCTTCGGTTTCAGTCGACTTACCCGTGTAGTTCCCATTCCCGTGGCAATACCGGAATAAAATATAGCCTATGTTACTCCCTGGTATTATAGTTTTTCCATTGTAGGAAGAGTTTTTGAAACCGGCTCGGTGGTTTAAGCGTGAAAGGGTAACAAACAAACAAACTTACTTTCGCATTTACAATATTAGTAAGGATACTAGATGACGCCATTGACTTAAGCCTCTAGCAATGCATTAGTAAAATTGCATTCAATTCCATGGAGTAGTTATTGCGCGATGCGTGTTGAAACAGACAGATAATTAAGTAGGCAAAAATTGAGAAATTGTAATTTTATCTGCTATAAATCTTTTCAATGTTGGCTTCTATCCTAAGTATGAATGCTGAAAAGTGTTCAAAACTTTGACTTCTTCTTCTTCTGGCTAGACCTTATCCCGTTTTTTGGGGTCGGCCTTCCTTGTCCTAATCTTCCATTTAGCACGATCTTGTGCTTCGTCAGCGTTTAATCTAGCGTCATTCAGGTCTTTTTGGACCATTGTCTGCCATGTGGCGAGTGGTCTTCCACGCGTACGTTTCATCGTAGGCAAATCTAGGGAAAGCTTCACCATATGGTCGTCGGGGCGTGTTTTTATGTGGCCATATTATCGCAAACGCTTCTCTTTTATTTTATCCATTTTATCCAACAACGTGATACCCGCTGACCAGCGTAACATGCGCATTTCTGTAGAGTGTAGTTTGTGTTCAAAACTTCGACTATTAAAAATAAAATACAAGCGCGATAATAAACTGTGCTTCTACTAAATCCTACAAGCAGCACATGATTACAAGTTATCTGCTAGAGTAGGGGACGGTTCTCAGCGGCATTCTCGTTGGGAGGGCCATATCCAACAGTGGATATTTTACTGAATGATTGATGGATGGATGACTAGAATAGCTATCCCTCCGCTCATCTGAATTGTAAGGAAGGGAATATTAGCTGATACGTGGATGAAGCCTTTCACTAGAAGTATTTATACACGATCAAAAGCTTGTATTGTTAGGAGTCTTAGTTGATCTATTTCATGTTCTCTGCTAAATAAAAAAAAATGACATTTTCAACTGAAGTAAGCAAAAATTTCCCGGAAATAATAGAAACTACCTCCGTGTGGTAACGGAGTAAGAATACAATACTCCACCCCCCTTTCTTGTCTGTGGATCTCGTAAAAGACGACTAAGGGATATAGTTTACATATAACATCTATGTAAGGGAAGAAAGACTCAAAATAAAACTCTATACCAATCCGTCTGACCAGCGTGGCATAGCAGGTCAATTTCCCTTATATTGTGGAGGAGGAGGAGAACGGGACATATATGAGCTCTGATGATGATGATGAATCAAATATAGTCATTCAGAGAAAATTCCTCCGTAAAATAATAATGAAAAGTATGTTGCAGATGCATTTTGATTATGAAAAATATATTGCACTGCATTGCATTTGTCCCCTGGGCGCTTTTATTGCCACGCATAATGTTCATTAATGTCGAGAAGTATAATGATATAAATTTGGTGCAGCCCAGTGGTATTATTATTACCCGCTGAGAGGCCGACCGCGTGAGGAAAGACCGACGTCCTCCCCGAGGAGGACGTCGGTCGATGGGAGGGTACCCCAAATAAGTGGTATTCCGTCGGGCCGACCACTGATGACAAGTAACCCTGCTCCGGTGGTTGGCCTAACGACGAAGGCGAAGTGCACGCGGGTGGGTTGCGGGTGTGCGTGCTTACGCCCCACTGTCGCCCCGGACGGAGTGGTGCGAGGAGCGCGCCGACCTGAACGCGTCCAAAAAAAAAAAAACAAAAAAAAGTGGTATTATTATTTAAAACTGTATAATATTATCAACATTTCAGCTCATATACATCCCACTATTGGGCTCAGGCTTCCACCACCATAAGAGGGAAATTGACCTCACTGTACTATGCTGGTTAGATAGGTCAGACAAGGTTTCTGTGTGGTGACAGAGTAAGAATACAAATCACCACTCCCAATCTTGCCCGTCGTAAAAGACGACTAAGGGATATAGTAAGCATATAACATCTATACAAGAGAGGGAAAACTCGAAATAAAACCCTATAGCAACCTGTCTGACCAGCATGGCATAGGAAGGTCAATTTTACTTCTATTGTGGAGGTGGCTCGAGCCCAACAGAGGGACGTATATGAGCTGAAATGATGATACTAAGCTGGTCAGACAGGTTGGTATAGGGTTTTATTTCGTGTATTCCTTTTCTTACATAGATGTTTTATGCGTATGCCCTTTAGGCGTCTTTTACGACATCCACGGGCAAGATAGTGAGTGGTAAATTGTATTCTTTCTTCGTCATCACACGGAAATATATACTTTATTACTAGGGAAATATATGTATATTTCTTTTATTCATGACAATAAGCTAAAATAAATAATATAATCTAAATGAAATATGTGTGGTTATTACTAGTGTGGTTATGGAGTAAGAATACAATCAACCACCCCCCTCTTGCCCGTGGAGTCGTAAAAGAGGAATAAGGGATGTATGCAGGTAACAAAGATTCATTTAAAATTTGTTTTTCTAATGATTTTTGATGTTTACACAAGTAAATTTGAAATAATACTATTTTTACGAATTTTATCGCGTTTGTATTTGATTTTTAATTACGACGTTATGAGCGCTGCAGTTTTCATAGTCACAGGAGGAACAATTCCAATACGATAACTACGTAATAACGATGACTTATTAAACGTGAAAAATTTTAGTCCGCCCGTGACCATGAACGTTGTAAAGTGTTCGTAACGTCAGGCAATCAAAAATCAAACACAAGCGCTGTAAAATCCAATAAATAGCTTTATTTAGAAATTAAAACAGTATTATCACTGAGTGATTTTTTTACAATTTTAGGTTCTTCTATTCTTATCATCCCATACATACCTATATTAGTTTGGTGATTGTTACAGCTTTTAGTCTGCAATCAGTTACAGAGGATTTAAAAATACTCATGCATCAGCTAAACACGATTTTCGTAGTAATTTACACACAAAGAATTTTCTCTGATCGGCGGCGCACCGCGTTAAATCGGAATTCGCTTTGCTTTCGTGGCACAACTGTTAATTTGAATGTATATGAGCTGAGATTACGATAGTGAGATTGCCGAAATTTACAGAAATATTTTTTGCTGATGCCTTTCTCTTAAGGCAGCTGTTAAAGATGAAGGGTTGGTAGTACCACAGGATTCATCACCAGAATTTTAGCGTTAATAATAATCATCATCTCTGCCCATATACGTCCCACTGTTCGGCTCGGGCTTTCTCCGCTATGAGAGAGAAATTGACTTAATATACCATGCTGGTCCGGCCTGCGGTACCGTGTTGGCATAGGGTTTTGTTTCAAGTTGTCCTTCTCTTGCATAGATATTGTATGCATATTATAATCCCTTAGTCGTCTTTTGTGACACCCACGGGAAAGACAGGAGGTGGTGATTGTATTCTTACTCTGTCATCACACGGAAATAATAATAAGTAGCCATAAAATTTATATTTTCTTACATTTCATAAGAATTATAACGTATAAAAAAAATATAACCCAAGTTACAGCTCTGAAGGAAAATGGTAACATAAAAATATAAAAGCTCAGACGAAAGTCCTTACGAATTTATTTTTCATAGAATCTAGTTAAGGACATCTCCGGACGCTGGAAACAATCTGATTTGCAATTGTTTGAACTGAAAGGGTACAGGGTAACAAGCACCCTATTTTGTGTTCATCCTACTTCGCTGTCCGATGTAAAACAATTTGAAGGGTAGCCTTTAAGCCCTGTCTTGTTTTTAGTCACCCAAGCATAGTCTGCTTGCTATCTCTGAGGATTAAAATTTATTCAGAAAAAGGTTTTCTTTTGCACATAAATAGATTTGTAAAAAAAATGTGTTCGAAAAATTTGTTTGCGCAGATGGCGTAGTGATTAAGATACCTACCTACCGTGCCTGTGTCGCGGGTTCGAATCCCATGCAGGACAACACTTTGTGCAATTCACAAATTGTTGGTCTGAGTCTGGATATAATTAATGTCCGTTAATTATATGTTTATAAAGTCAACACAACACAAGGATTATTAGGTAATAAGGGCAATACCCTGCACTAAGGTTAGTGCAAGGTATTGTCTTAAGAAAAATAAATAATACCTAACTATTACGGTTATAATTTTTCTTCGATTCATCTGTCAGTCTGTTGTTGTCCACTATTGGACATATAGCCTTCATGAGACAACTCCATACTCGTTATCCTTAACTGGCAGGTGAACGATCGCACATCGTAATAACTGTTCCAGAAGACCGTTGTTGACTACTGGCTTGGAATCGGTTTCTATAACTCCCACAGGATAATGAAAACGGTGACATATTTTATTCATAAACCTCTAACCATACTAAAACATACATAAAACTTCTTTATTACTTTTATCATAAGCTCAGCTATACGAAGCTGGAACAAGCAATGGTGGCATTTCATAATCTAGCACATGCTTTTCATTGTCTTTTCGATAAAGTGTTCATGTCTGCTTTCATCTTCTTTCCCAAGTTCGGTGCATCACATTTAACACCCATATGTTATCATCAATATTTTAGTTCACATGTGTTGCGCTGCCAAGCTCGAGCCTCCTCCACGATGGGAGGAAGATTCATCTAGTCTATCTACCACGCTAGTCAGACGGTTTCAGGGTTTCATTTCAAGCTGTTCTTCTCCTGCATAGATGTTACGTGCATATACCTTAGTAATCTTTTACGATACCCACGGGTAAGATGGGGGGAGGGGGTGATATGTATTCTTACTCCGTCGCCACAGATGTACGTATGTAGAATGTGAAAATACAAAGGGTTTGTTATTGTTTCATTATTTGATCTTATAGGCTTAAAGCATAGAAACTGCTTCACGGTTAAAATTCAATTTAGATGAGTTTTCATTATTAATCAAATTTTTTTTTAAATTTTCTGCTTTTATATTTTAAGGGATAGTAGTGATAATAACATATTTTGTCTTTTTAATTCATTAACTCTCGCATTATAAGTATGTAGCGACGTTATTACCATCTACCAAAATTAAGTCCACAATTACTTATACTTACTGAGAATTTCTTAATAAATTGACATTGAAAATGCATAGAAAAGCGGTTGTAATCGAAGAATTAGCACGTTGAAATGACAATGGGCAAGCCATCGTTTATCGAACTAAGGACTGCTAGGAAAGAAAGGTTTATGAGTGGCGACCACGAACCGAACAACCCCGCGTAGAAAGACCCATAGTAGGACGTTCTGAAAGTTGTAGGGATGCAGATGGCACAGGACCGTTCTGCGTCGCATTATTTTGGGAAGTCATATGTACAGCAGTGAACGTTTACGGGCTGATGAATGAATCAACAATTTCTTGATAATTTTTTTTATTAAGTTACTACCTAAGAATTGAAACGTCCTGTTCTAAGGCAGCATGAGGTACCTAACATTATTTAATGGCTTTATCTTATTTGCGAACCCGTTTCGTTATATATTCTTAATAACCGTAATATATAAATCAAAGATAACTTTTGTTATCTCAATAGAATTATTATATTTTGTCCAATTTATGACTTCATTTATAGACATTGCTCGGCTCCTATTTGTCACAGCATTATACATATATGCCATATGACCATGTGGTGCAAGAATAAACCCCCCTCTCTTATCCGCGGGCGTCGTAAAAGACGACTAAGTGATTAATATGCAGATAACATCAGTTCAAGAGAAGGGAAACTCGTGAAACCCTATGTCAACACGTCTTACTGGCGTGGTATAGCTGATCAAATTCCCATAAAGGAGGAGGCCTGACTCCAACCGTAGGATGTATCTGGACTGAGATGATGATGATGATGAATAGACAATAATCGGTAGCAACTGAGATTCATCAACATCATCATCATCACCATCGTCATCATTTCAGTTCACAAACGTCCCACTGTTGGGCTCGGGCCTCCACCAAAATAGAAAGGAAAGTGACCTTATTAAGTGACATTATACCAACACATCTGACAAGCTTGTCAGACGTGTTGATATAATGTTTTATTTCGAGTTTTCCTACTCTTGCATAGATTGCATATTTCATCCCGAGTCGTCTTTTACGATACCCACGGGCAAGAGAGGGAGTGGTGAATTGTATTCCTACACCGTCACCATACGGAAATACTGAGATTAATACAATCAAATAAACTTGTCAGCTTTATATAAATATTTTGTTCTTGAAACTACTATATTTTTGACCGAAAACATCTCGTACCAAAGAACAAGGTGTTGTGTCATGCAGGACTTTAAAAAAACATAATTGATGGATAAAAATAATAATTAGACTCAAAATAACCATTTGTGGATCAAACAAAGAAATGTTCCGACACTCGGCATCACTGGTTAGACCATTGCGCTATCTTTACAGTCAATATACTATACTATCGCTATATAAATACGTCTAGTTTCCTACAGTCGTACAATCTGCAATTCATTTCGAATTCTTATTTTCCAACCCCAACGTTAGTTTCGCAACGGTCGAACGAAACTAAAAAAAAATAAAACAAATCACAAGTCCGCCCCGTACACCCTTAACTGACGCTTCAAAAAGCAAACGTTGAACGCAAAAAATCTCAGTTCAAAAATCCGATTTTCGTGTAGACATATAAACTAAATATTTAATTGGATAAGCGAGCTTAATCTTGGACTGAGGCAGTTGCTAACCGTACCTCCAACTACAATATTTACAAAGGTCTGCAAATAGTCGATGTTGAAGCAAAGAAAAAGCTCCTTTCATTGAATTATATCTCAAACGTAACGATGTTACAACGACTCTGAGCCCTAATAAGACTGTCTACAGTTTGATTGGATTGTACTACACAAGAATAATGATACCTATAGTTATCTAGTAAAGATATTTAGGATTTTTTTTATAATATAGCCTTAGGGATACATAGATCTGGCAACATATTTATATACATAGACATGTAAGGTATACAGGTCGCTATTTAAGGTAACATGTACCTAGTCTTGTATTTGCTGTGTGGTAGTAAACAAATACTACCAAACTTTCATTGCTCGTGGTTTTAGTAATATAACAAGAGCTTTACACCGACATGGGCTAAATGTCTGATGCCGTCTGGTCAACAATTACATTACCAAGGAAAGTTCATGTAGGTCGTAAAATTGTGGCCAAAGGCAGATTGTTGCTTAAAAATTATTGCTAGAAACTCTTGCAATATTCAACTGTGAAAAAAGAGTACGTAATATTAAGTTGACCTCAAGCAATTGGGATAATGATGACCAGAAATCTATATAGTAAATTTTTTTGTGTTATTTCATTAGTCGCCATATAAACAGTAAATATCTGGTTGACCGAGCTTCGCTCGGAATATTTTTGTTGTATTTTTGTCAAATTTATTTAGATATATATTAATAAAAAATAAAAATTAAATAATGAAAAAAAAAAAATGAAAAATACAAAAAGAGAATAATAATAACACTGAGATTCGAACCGTTCCCGTTTGAATGCCAAAGCAATACTAAAAGGAAACTGCACTACTTCCCAACTGAGCTATCGTAACTCATGACGTTGACGGCAAAATTTGAATTAATATTCTTTTAAAATTTAATGTCATTATATTGTTTTGCTAAAAACACTGACAAAACAACATTTTCTATAAATAAAACCTAGCTAGATCGATTTTTTGGCCTCGAAACCTCTAGTATGCCAAGTTTCATCAAAATCGTTGGTGCCGTTTCCGAGATCCTGAATATATATATATATATATATATTCATATATATATATATATATATATATATATATACAAGAATTGCTCGTTTAAAGATATAAGATTGCATAGAGCCCTTGACAGTTATTGTTACTATTCTATTAATACATATGTAAACTTCTCATTGTAAACAGGCTGTCTAAATAAGTTTTTTGGAATTAGAATTTTAGATCCTGTGATTAGTGCATTCTAATAAACAGAAATGGGTCATTTTTTGTTATAGTAACATAGATTTATAATCTCCCGCCTTTATTATGGTAGTTATGAGGGGAAGTACATCAACATTTCGCCATATAATGTTTTTTTTCTATTATTATAAGTAGCAGGCCTACTACTACTTTTTTTTGGGGGTGGGCTACGGTCGGCGTGCTCCTCGCACCACTCCGTCCGGGGCGACAGAGGGGCGTAAGCACGCACACCCGTAACCCGCCCGTGACACGTCGCCTTCGTCGTTGAACCGACCACCGGAGCAGGGTCACTTGACGTCGGTGATCGGTCCGACGGAATACCCCTTGAGGAGTACCCTCTCCTCGACTGACGTCCCCCCCTCGGGGAGGACGTCGGTCTTTCCTCACGCGGTCAGCCTCTTGGCGGGTGACGGACTAAATCTAGGCCTACCACCGCTAACCGGAATTCTATTTTCTATTTAATTTAAACTTGTGAAGGTTATGGGGCCCTACATTACTCTGCTATAAACTAATTCGGGCTGATTCCACTCAGACAATAGCTCATTAACAATAGTACAACTCATTATATTAGGATTTGATTACAATTGCAATATTATTCACAGATGTCGAGGATTTGATTATTACACAAATTAGTGGTTTCTGTCCACAAGCGATTGTTTTGAGTTTGAATATTATATACTATTTTAAAGTCCTCAGCGGTGAAATTGTTGTCTTTAAAAAACTGTAGAAAGGATATAGTTTTCTAATATAATAATAATAAACCCTCTGGGCCAGTTGTTATCTCACCATGAGACTAACGCAAACCTCGGAGGAACATTATATGGCTCTCTAAGTTCTTTTGATATAAAAGAAAAAATGTATCAGAAGATTTATAGAAAAGCCAATAAATTGCAGGGCAGCTTGTGGCGTGCTGAATGTGAGTGGCGATACTGCAGTCCTGAGTGCCTCAGAGAGTCGGTCAGGGCCTCGTATCCAGCTCGCCTTTATTGGTTGGCTGGAGTGGCAACCAAAGAGTGCCCGCAGGATTCTCAACTATGGTTTGCCTTAAACGGCTGGTCAGAGAGGGGTCGCCAGAGCTATATGCTCGGGGGTGGAAGTATCATTTTCAAGGGCATAACTACGGGGAAACCACTGCGGGTCTCCGTTTATCGGGAACTTGCGATGGTGAAACCGGCACCACCGCAGCGCGCGACACCCCAAGCCACTTGCACCAATGTTACCCCTCTGTTGCCCGTATGGCCTGCGTGTCTGTGGCGACCGTTTAGAGGGGGCCCATTTAGTGAGTTGGCGAGTCACCGTCTGCCACCGTTCAATACGATGCAAGGTATTGAAGCCAGACGACAGGTTAAAATCAATAGTTTTAAGTAAAATAGTCCACCAAACCTCACAACCCCATAACCAGATTTTAGATATCATCATTGTACAATAGTTTTACACCTACCGTTGGCAGTCCACGACTGTTATGTGCAAACGTGGAGTGTCATCGGTAGACGTCCCATCTCATTTTTATCTTAAATTGCTCCAAAGGCCTCTGCGTAGCATATCCCCTTGTAAGCCTACCAAAGGACCGGGTATCTTCCTTTGTAAGATACCCGTGAAAAAGGAGAGACATGATAATAATAATAAAGTCAATTTATTTCTTGCTTTTACAAAGTTTGAGTACATCATGAAAGAATATATTTAAGAAAATAAAATGAATATAAATGTATGTAGGTAGTAATTACTCTTATATACTATTTGGTAGTAACAGTTATGTGAATTAAATTAATATTAATTTAATTAATATTAATTAAAAAAAGTTATAAATAGGTTTTGTCAGCAAGAACCCCAGATTGGGTAAAGGCCTCCTCCAAAGATGTCCATACATCTCTATCTTTCGCTACTTCTGCTCAGTTTGGGCCAGCTGTCCGTCTGAGGTCATCCTCCCATCTGATTAGTGGTCTCCCTCTACTTCGCTTTCCCGTTGGGCTACTCCAGATTGTTTTTTATGCGTTAAATATTTATTTTGTTTACATATCTATTCTTTATTCTTAACAATTTTCGGTAAAATCTAAATTTATAAATCGAGAGCGACTGTCATTTGACCTTTTCATGTCAAAGGGATAACGATATTCAAAGGTTAGACTAGATAGATGTCAGGATACCCAATTTATAGTACTCTCATTATTTTGACGAATATATTTATAAAAAATCTGTTTTTTTTTTGTTTGTGACATCGCTCGCGTATAAGTGAAGTTTTTAATTAATTTTATAAAACAGTATTATTTTTTGAAGTGAAAACTTCTTTAACATCGTTGTAATTTGAAAGGCGATGAAACGAAAAAGCGACAATAAAAAGAGACAGACACATAAATTCATAAGATTTAACGTGGGAGAAAATGAGATAGGAAGCATTATACAGTGTTTCTTATATTTTTGGTTCTTTTTGTGCTCTGTTTCCCCCTTCACTCGTGTTTATCAAGACATAGTGGGAGTTTTCTTGGGTCTCAGCATTGTATGTGCATTAATATGTGTTTGTGCGCGCATACATAGTACAAAGTTTGTACAACATTTTTTAAGGTTTCATTTCTACCACGTGTAAATTGCTCACATTTTTCTGTTTTATTTTTTTAAACAAAACACTTGTATTGGTGACGGTAATATATTGTGTCAAAAAACTAAAGTGGAGGTGGACAGGCCACATGATAAGGAACAAAAAGAACAAATGAAAAAAAGACTTAACCGAGTGGTGTCCAAGACAATACATAAGGAAGAGAGGCAGACAGCATCGGAGATGGAAAGATGACATAAAAAGCATAGCAGGCTTGTACCTGCTACATGGAGAAGGAAGACACATTTGCACTCTATGGCAAGCTTTAGTGGAGGCCTATCCTGAGTAGCAAGACAATGTTCGCTAAACTGGTGTCAATATTAGAAATTTAATTTAGTATATAATAAATATGTGTTTTATAAAATTGGTCAATAAGGGCTTTATTATTATTTTGTTTTCTTTTTTTCTAAATAAAACACTTATATTACCGTTTGGTGAGGGAGTACATTTCACTACCTGTATCTTGCCCGTGGCTATCATAAAAGACCATTAAGGGATATGACAAGCAGAGAAGGCAAATTCTAAATAAAATCTTAAACCGTCACGTCTGATGCGTGGTATAGTAGGTCAACTTCTCCCCCGCAGAGGAAAAACCCCGAGCTCAAAGGTGAAACGTGTATGGGCTGTGATTAAGATACAATAGTCAACATGAAAAAAAACTTGTGATGCCATACACTTTCGCAAAAATTAAAGAATGATGATTGAATTAGCCGATAGATGGCGACAATCCTATATTATTATGAAATGGGGAAATGGAAAGGAAACCCACACCTCACAAAAGAAATATAAGATCGAATCAAGTTGGAATAGGATATAAAGAAAACTTACTCCTAAATAATGAACAACCATAACTACGATTAAGGGATTATAATATGCATACAACTTCTATACAAGAGAAGTAAAACTCAAAACAAAACCCTATGCCAACACGTCTGACCAGCATGGTGTAGTGGGTCAATTTCTCTCCCATAGTGTAGGAGGCCCGAGCCCAACAGTGGGACGTGTACGGGCTGAGATGATGACGATGATAATAACTACAAGTAGCAATATGTCGCGCAACTTCGAATAATGGTTCGTCACGTATGTCACCATTGAAAGAAAGGAGGACGGTTTGACTTCAAACCTCGACACAAATTCACCTAGACTCGACACAATCTTGAATGAACGCATTAAAACTGTCCCAAATTGAAATCGACCTCATGATATCTATGGCATCGATAGTCATTCTAATTTTAATATCAGAAGTAAAAGTATTATTATAAGAATTAATTACGGTTACGTACCGAAAGGGTAAAAACGGGACCCTAATACTCAGACTTCGCTGTCCGTCCGTTCGTCTGTCCATCCGTCTGTCTGTCACCAGGCTGTAACTCAAGAACTACAATAGCTAGACAGTTGAAATTTTTACAAATCTGGGGACACGCCCCCGCCAAGTCGAGCAAAAAAAAAAGTCGGGCAAAACGCAACACTGCCGTAACACATACTTTTCTCGAAGCCATTCAGGCCATTTTCGACCCCCTATAACTTCGTTGTGAATAAAATTAGAAGCCTGAATTTTTAGTAACCCAGCAGGCATTGTCTACACATTGTGTATTTCAAATTTCATTTAATTTGAACCAATAGTTTAAGAATTATAACTAGACGAAATTTCGTAATTTTGTCACTCACTGACCGACTGACCGATCATCAATATTAAAGAGGCACTTCTAGCAGACATAGAAGCTTAAAATTTAGAATACAATTAGTGTTTAGTGTATAAATGAAGGAAAAATTATGAAACATTGTAATTTTCGTCCAGTTTCCGAGATACACGAACTGCATAAATAGTTTTGTAAACCCATATAAATATATAGGATTACAAAGTTACATTTGCAGTTAATGAAATGTAACTTTGTAAAAAATAAGAATACATTTGTCGCCATCACTGCTTCCCTATGGGAATCGTAAAAACCGGCTAAAGACTGCGCAGATGGCGTAGTGGTTAAGATACCAACGTACCGTGCCAGTGTCGCGGGTTCGAACCCCATGCAAGACAACACCTTGTACATTCCACAAATTGTTGTTCTGAGTCTGAATGTAATTT
The DNA here is from genome assembly GCA_032191425.1 of Lymantria dispar. Classification (NCBI taxonomy): domain Eukaryota; kingdom Metazoa; phylum Arthropoda; class Insecta; order Lepidoptera; family Erebidae; genus Lymantria; species Lymantria dispar. Next base: position 11,405,054 of record CM063441.1, read on the forward strand.
ATGTCGGTTAATTATAATTATATGTTCTTTCCGTGTGGTGACGAAGTAAGAATACAATTCACCACTCTCTATCTTGCCCGTGGATGTCGCATAAGACGACTATGAGATATAATATGCACATACCATCTGTGCAAGAGAAGGAAAACTCAGAGACTCATCGAACTACCACCTCGATACCGAGAGGGAGAGAGCCCAGTCTCCCCTAATGTACCTTGCAATTACCCGCAAGTACGACCACAGCTGGGAGCAGTACAAGATAAGCGTTAGCATAAACCCTCGACGCGCTTCAGGCAGAGACCAGTGCGCCACTCTAAATAGTCTGGCATCAGCCGCTTAAGGTTAACAGGGATTTAGAAGCACCCCCTGATAATAGCGCCTCCCTGATATACCAGATTGGCAAATTATTAAATGATTTGACGACATCTAAATACACCGCCAACAACACCCCTCCGCCAGTGACTGCCTTAATGACAACGGGCTACAGGCATAGAAAGACTGCGATCGTCTGCCAGAAAGAATTAGTTTGATCGAGATAACCTTGCTAAGGTGCTGGCTGATGCACTAGCTTGCCTACATCATCCAAAGCAACACGGTTGGCCTGTAAAACTCTGAACACACAGTTATCTGTGATTGCCTCTGCCACACACGATTTCTACGAGGACGAAAGCTAGCTATGAAATAATGAATGAGTTTTATAAAAAACATCAAATGTTAAATCGACGAAGAGTAATACGTAATTTAAATACAACATTGGCTTCAATCACATTATGCATTGCATTAATAAGCTTGCGGTTGGTTTAATGTTTATAAAAGTCACAATATAAATATCCATATCACAGACCGCATCACAAATTATACAGAATTTAATGTACGTTTTTATTATTATGTGTTTTATTAATTAAAAAGCTTTTACTTTGTTTGTTTGTGTGTTATAATATCATAACAATTATGTAACATGAACTACCACTGTGAACGTAATTAAGTCGACGTTTGTTTGTAATTGGTGGCTTAAATAATAAGAACAATAAATTGGTATGATTATAACTTTTCAAATTATAAAAGTTATTTGTTTGTTAGTAGATTTGTATCAGCTTATTATGTTGATGGATTAAGAATATAATACCACACTTTATTTCCCTGGCAACATCTTAAAAACTGGCAAGGAATAGCACTATTAATTTTTTCTAAAGACTTACAACACATGATTGCCAACCTGTCTGCCAAACATGACAATTAAGAGCTTATTGTCTATGAGTTGATGCATTGAAAACATAGGAATTATCTATACCAATAAATAAAATTGGAGTGTCTGTTTGTAATGTCAAAATAATAGGCTTTTTTCATGCTCACACGGTTATTTGTACGACACCTATGCCTAAAATACAGATTAAAAATTTTTTGTCTGTCTATCTGTCTGTTTGTTTGTTCCGGGTAATCTTCAAAACGGAAGGACTGATTTCAAAAATTCTTTCACCAATGGATAGCTATAATATCAGGGAGTAACCTAGGCTATATTTTATCCCGGTATTCCCACGGGAACGGGAACTACGCGGGTAAAACGACTAAAACCGAAGCGAAGCGAGGGCGGGTTACTAGTTATAAATAAAACTATTTTAAGGCATTTTATGGCGTTTGAATTTGATTTTTGACTGCCCGACGTTTCGAATACTTTACAGCGTTCATGGTTCGCCCGTGACCACGCCCGTTTTATTTATAACGTGTTATACTCGCGTGAAGATCAAAAATCATTATAGAAACCTTTATTATACAAAAGATTTAATTATTAATAGAAAAATATATAACTAGCGACCCGCCATCACTCGTTTAAGTGAGATTTTTAAGTTAAAATAATGTAGGTGAGTAGATTATTATGTTTTAACGTTACTAGTTATACTGCAAATCTTAGTCATTTTTAGAGGTCAGGATGTCTATCTATCTGCCAATCGATGTCCATTACTATACATAGGCCTGCCTAAAAGATGACGTAATAGCACGGTAAGTCGGTATCTTTGGTATCTAATTGTGGTTGAAGGGAGCGATGGCTGCTCTAGTGGTTAACTCGTGATCGGGTGCCGCTTACGGGATCTGGTCCAGGTACTTTTACATTATATTTAATATCTGTATTATGTGATGGTTCGAATTGCATCACACTGGAGCTATTAATAGACATGTTGTTGTATATTATTTTATTTAAATAATATTTTTATTTATGTAAATGAATAAATAAGAAGGCAATCCCACTAAGTTTCTTGCTGGATCTTCTCAGTTTGGTCGCATACCGATCCGGTAGTAGGTAATTTAAGTTAAAATGTAAAAAGAATGCCAATATGTAAGTGCCCCCGCGGGGTTTATAGATAATAAAGAAATATCTGGTTGACCGAGCTTCGCTCGGAATATTTTTGTCGAATTTATTTAGATATATATTAACAAAAAATAAATAATGAAAATTATATAAAAAATTACAAAAAGAGAATAATAATAACACCAAGATTCGAACCGACGCTGTTTGAATGTCAACAAAATCAAAATTAGAACCTGTCAACTTCCCATCTGAGCTATCGTAACTCATGACGTTGACGACGAAATTTGAATTCATATGCTTTTAAAATTTAATGTCATTGTTTGTTTTGCTAAAAACACGGACAAAACAACATTTTCTATAAATAAAACCTAGCTAGATCGATTTTTTAGACCCGAAACCTCAAGTATGCCAAGTTTCAACAAAATCGTTGGAGCCGTTTCCGAGATCCTGAATATATAGGTATATATATATATATATATATATATATATATATATATATATATATATATATATATATATACAAGAATTGCTCGTTTAAAGATATAAGATAAATAATTTGAATTAAGTGCAGGGTGGTCTTTAAAAAAAAAATGTTACTTTATATCTACAACTACCGCTGTCGTCATTCACAATAACCACGAAGGGAATGGGTGGTGAATTGTGTATATTAATGACTCCTCCTTTGAACTTCAAACCGGTGTTGGTAATTAATCCTCCCTTCCAACAAGCTCACTAATTGCAAGAGTAATCTTAAGGAAAATATTAAGCTGTGAGTTTACTGTATTATTATTTATTTCTATATATTTATTTAGAAAAAATGTTCCTTTTTCATGAAAATTCACCTATAATTCGGAGTTTACTATATAAAATATAAAGAATTAAAATAAATCGCAACAAAACTCAAGCCAACTAATCCCACCAGCGTAGTCAATTTACCTTGCGAAGGAATCTGTGGATCCTCATAATGAAATGTCTATGGACTAAACAGTAAAACAATCCTTCGTTAAAATAGTAGTGTACCCTAGCCGAGGTAATGGGTGATCGGATCGGGAACTTATCTATCACCTAAAAATAGGTCATCAGGACGATGTGATGACGTCAGGATGGGGCGTTGACACTAAATGAAAGTGTAGCACATCAGGTTGGCCACCAAGTTTAAAAAATTGCTACCGATAGGCAGTCTAATGGCGATGGGGAGGGGTATGATAGGTTATAGAGCCGGACGCCATTCTTTCATCCCTCCAGACAATATGGGCTGGATATGATAACACCATAGCTGGTCTCCAAAAAGAAATGCTAAAGCATCAGTTAATATATTTATGGTTAATACAGTTACTGCACAGATGGCGTAGTGGTCGAGATACCGACCTACCGTGCCAATGTCTTGGGTTCAAATCTTATGCAGGACAACACTTTGTGCGATCCACAAATTGTTGTTCTGAGTCTGCATCTAATTTGTGTCTGTTACTTATGTTTGTCTTTACAAAGGCAATAATCCTTGTGTTGCGGGGAGACTTTTCCCCCGCAACACAAGGATTATTGCCTTAATTTAGGGTATTTTAAAAAGGAAGAAAAAAAAATAGTGAAGATGGATGATGCTATCAAAGAAATCTTACCTGTGTGTGAGGTTGAGCATGTGCCGTCAAATGTGCTCTTACAGCCAAATTGAGTCTTAATGTTAAGTGACCATGGGCGTTAGCTGCTCGACAAGCCCAGCGGCCACCATCAGCTACTTCAGCTCGTCGAATAGCAATAGAGTCTTGTGATCGGCTGTATCTCCCTCCACCTTCACCGTCGCGTATTTCACGAAGCACTCCACCACCTGTCTCTCGATACCAACTGTAATAGAAAACGGTAATGGAGTTTCTTATACTTTAATTAACACCTGACGGGTATAAATTTGACGTGGATATGTATCTGTATGTGTGTATGTGTCTGTGGCATTGTAGCTCTCATACGGATGGACCGATTACGATGCGGTTTTTTCATTTGAAAGCCAGTTTCCTTGCTTCTTTTTTACTCCGTGCGTCAATTTTACTCCCACTGTGAAGCAGATTCAAGATTTCTATTGTTTATTCATCATCATCACAGCCCATACACGTCTCACTGCTGGGCTCGAGCCTCCTCCACAACGGGAGTGAAATTGACCTACTGTACTACGCTAGTCAGATGTGTTGGCATAGGGTTTTGTTTCAAATTTTCCTTATCTTACATCGATTTTATATGCATATTACCCTTAGTCGTCTTTTACGACACCCACGGGCAGGAGAGAGTGTAATGAATTTTATTCTTATTTCTTTACTACACAGAAGATACTAACACTAAATTTGTATGTAATTCACTCAATCCGACTTATTCAAACATTTTATGATTTCTTTTGTCTATTCACAGTACATTAAAACTATAATATTTCCTTATACACCTACAAAGGTCTAGTTTAATGGGTTATTTCTCCCCTACAGTTGCTAAGCAACGGCACGGAGCCGTTCATTACCAGGGACAAAAGCCATAGCGACGCAACTACGAATCCCTTGCGAAGTGTTATGAAATGTTACGAAGGAGTTGTTTGCGTTTGAATCTTTATTATAAAACATAGCATATGTCTGTATTTCAGTTACTTGAAGTCATTTCAACCCATATACTTCCCACTGTTTTTCGTGTGGTGACGGAGTAAGAATACAATTCACCACTCCTTATCTTGCCTGTGGATGTCGTAAAAGACTATGGGAGGATATCCACATAACATCTGTGCAAGAGAAGGAAAACTTGAAATGAAAGCCTTGACCAACATGTCTGACCAGCATGGTATAGTAGGTCAAATTCCCTCCCATTGTGGAGGAGCTCCGAACCCAACAGTGGGACGTATGTGGGCTGCAAGGATGATGATGATGATGACGTCCCACTGTTGGGCTCGGGTCTCCTCCATTATGTGAAGGAAATTGACCTACTATAACTCTGATCAAATGTGTTGGCATAGGATTTTGTTTTCCTTCTCTTCTTCTTCTTCTTTTTTTATCTTGGCAATCAGCTACAAATACGAGCCATTTTTGTCAGTGTCGAGTTATAATTATCTTTTCAAGTTTTCAGTTTCTTCATGTCAGTAATGGTCTGTCAGTAAGTCAAAGTGTCGCTTTTCCTTCTCTTGCATAGATATTATAAGTAGGGATGTGACATGGAAGGAAAAATAATCAATTTTTTGTACTTTAAAATTAATCGATTATTAAATAATCGATTAATTCAAAATAAATAATCGATAATAAAATAATCGATTTTTTCTCCCAACAGGATTATGATGACCTTTTTTTTTAGGAAATGTGAGCTTTATTTTCTAATATAGTATGAAACAATCGTGATGACCTTTTTTTTAGGAAATCTGGCAGTGAATAATCGATTAATTTCGATCGAATTTCGAATAATAAAAAATCGATTAATAATTGATTTTTATTATTTTGATAAAAATCGATTATTAATCGATTATTTTTTTTGTAAAAATCGATTATTAATTGATTAATTGTTTGTAATAATCGATTATTATAAAAATCGATATTTTTTCACATGCCTAGTTATAAGCAATATCAGGTTGACCGAGCTTCGCTCGGCATATCTTTGTAGAATTTATTTAGGGATATATTAATAAAAAATAAATAATGAAAAATATATAAAAAAATACAAAAAGAGAATAATAATAACACCGAGATTCGATCCGACGCTGTTTGACACACAGAAACTAAAATTAAAACCGGTCAAAATCTCACCTGAGCTACAGTAACTCTTGACGTTGAGAACGAAATTTGAATTCATATTCTTTTAAAATCTAATGTCATTGTAACGTTTTGCTAAAAACACCGACAAAAGAACATTTTCTATACATAAAACCTAGCTAGATCGATTTTTTGGACCCGAATCCTCTAGTATGCCAAGTTTCATCAAAATCGTTGGTGCCGTTTCCGAGATCCTGAAAAAATATATATTTACAAGAATTGCTCGTTTAAACATATAAGATATTATTGTTGTATGTTATTAGCAAAACCACCATACGCAAACATCCTCACAAAGTTGAGTTGCCAGCTCTCTTGTTCACCGAACGAAATGCAGTAATAAATTGCTACTTTTCAAACGTCGATTTTTGGCGAGAGTATGGTACTACCCCGGACGGACCTGCCCGCGGCTGTAGACAGACTACCGTCGAGAGTATGCTCCTACTATTAACAAGTTCTGACAAATTTTAATTTTATAGGTTAAAATTACACTAGCGTGAGTTAATATATAATTTGTACTAACTTTTTAAAACTTTATCTTAACAAGATAATTTAAATGTTATTAGCTCTTTCATTATGTTAGATGAAAGTTTAAATGTCGGCGCTAGTCGGCCGTCGGACAAGACAATGAACAAAGCGGCTCTGGTTACAAAGAGCTGATTAACTTTACAACTTTATCTACCTCCTGGATCGAGTTTATTTTAGATCAAACAAAGATGAAAACTTACTGTGTATAAATTTTAACTCATTACTCTATTTATTTTTTAATTTTATAGTTGATATTTTTCTTTTGCCGAAGATGGCAAATGAGCAAGCAGCACACTGAATGGTAAGTGATATTGCACATGTGCTATACCAGGGGCTCAGGTAGGCCGTTGACTACCGTGAAGAAAATGCTCTTCTTAAGCCTCGTCTAAAGGAAATGTCGTAGCGCTCGGGAAACGTAGCACCAGGTATTTCATTTCAGAGCCTGCACTTACCTACATGGGAGAAATGATCGCTACAAATGTAAAGTTAAAGATGAACCCTGCTACGTTGTCGAGTGGTATGTTGGTTAACGGTGGTACCAAGTCAAACAGTTCCTCGGAGCACTCGCCACAAAAGAACCGGTACAGTATACAGAATGACGCAAAGTCACTGCTGCTCAAGTGACTTCAATTTGTCCGTAAAATTGGGATCCCGACGATTCAAATAGCACGCTTTTGCAGGGAGTCAAGTGGTTCTACCTGATATTTGAGCGCGCCTGCCCAGAGATGTTTGAAGTACTCCACATGAGGATGAAATCGTGCTTTGTATAACACAAGATGCTCTCCGGTGTGAAATACCGCCTGGCTCTGTTGAGGACGTCTATATTGTTGCTGCCCTATATGGCTTTGTCCTCCAAATGACTCCAAAACTGGACTTTGCTTGATATTTCCCCACCAAGGATCCCAATACTCTTCGATTTGGAGAGTTACTCCTTGGAATTGAGGCGCCATGATAAACGGGTTCTGTTTTGCAGTGAGCCCGCAAATTTGGGCCTTCCTAGGACTGAACTGGACTAAGTTTCGTTCACCTCGTTCCGAGGCCCGCCCCAGATATGTATAGATAATAAAAGAGTAACGCCGCAAAATATCGAAAAATAACCATAATTATAACTTAATATTACAAATATGAATGTCAGGTATTTCGCTTTCTTGCTTTAATTACTCAATAGATCGTTTTGATGTTTCTCATTCCTGGGTAAATAGAAATATGTAGTAACCAATTATAGAGAATATATTATATATACTAACTAGCAAACCCGGCCACGCGTTGCTGTGGCTAATATTTTTGCTATATTACATTTTATTAAACTATTTAAGTGGAACTGTAGGAGAACATCAGTCACGGGGACCACCATGCTTTTTTACATAGATGCCATTTGTAAAAAAATATATCGACCTCCATGATAGTTTTAAAATAAATTTAACTTATACTTTATCCTCAACAACACGTGGTGGTTATGCTATTGAATTGTAGCTTATATGACACGTTTGTAGGTTTGACATAGCAGCGCAATCTATTAATTAATTACACAATCCAGTCAACAAATATCGCCATCTGTTAAATTTTTTTGGAGTTAACAGATAATTGTGAATGTCAAGTACCTAATAGACAAATAATTTGCAATAAAATAATATTACGACTATAAATTAAGATGTAAGCTATCCTATCTTTCAAGTTAGATCAAACTGAACACGGTGTACAAATTTGATTATAATCGGTTAAGTAGTTTAGGAGTCCATCGCGGACAAACAACGTGACACATAATTTATATATATTAAGATATAGCCATAGACACTTTCAATAGTTGAAAGGCACAGCTAGTGCATAATATATTGAAAATGTTTGTTCTGTTATTGTGAAATGCAAGCTTTGGACGGATTAAAAGCCTTTTCTTGTGGCAAGGGAACTCTCAACCTTTTAGCTGGCAACACAGTGTGCATCCGGTTAGCGTGGAGTTCCTTTGTAAATGTTAAGTTGATTATTATAGCATAAGTGAAGTTAGTTGATTGTGTCAACGTTTATATTAGTGTCATTCATACATTTCAGCTTATATGCGTCGCGCTGCTAAGTTCGAGCCTCCTCCGCAACATGACATTGATCTTCTATACCACGCTGGTCAGACGTGTTGGTATTCGGTTTTATTTAGACGTTTCTTTCTTTTACTGTTATATGCGTATTATATCCCTTAGTCGTCTTTTACGACATCGTCGGGCATGATAGGGAGTGGTGATTTCTATTCTCACTTCGTCATCACACTGATGTTTAGATTAATATCATTCATTCCTTTTGAGCTCATATAGAGTGGTAGGACCACACTGTCGACAGTTATCTGTCTACAGCCGCGGGACGGTCCGTCCGGGGCAGTACCACGCTCTCGCAGAAAATCGACGTCTGAGTAGTAGCAATTTGTTACTGCGCTTTGTTCGGTGAGCGAGAGAGCCGGAAGCCCAACTTTATGAGGGTGTTTGTGTGTGGAGGGTTTTGGTGGTGCCCTTGGTATCACCGAGCCTCAATGTACGCATTCACACTCCCTTCACTTTCTTCGCGGTAAGCAGCAACCCTGTAAAGATCTAGGAGCGGCAGCAACACTTACCATCAGGTGTATTGTTTGCTCGTTTGCCACCGTTTGCAATAAAAAAAAATATAGCTGGGTTCGAGCCTCCTCCACAACAGGACATTGACCTACTATTCCACGCTGTTCAGACGCGTTGGTATAGGATTTTATTTCAAGGTTTCCTTATCTTGTATAGATATTATAAGCGTATTTACCTAATTTCTTAACCATCCCTTATGATACCTACAAGCAAGAGAGGGGATGGTAGATTATTTTTTGGAATAAATTTTTATATACGAACCTATTTCGCTTTATTTATAGGCTAAGTCGGCTAGGTTTCTACACTTAGTGACGGAATAAGAATATAATTCACCATTCTCTATCTTGCCCGTGGATGTCGTAAAAGACGACTAGGGAATATAATACGCTTATAATATCTATGCAAGAGAAGGAAAACTCAAAATAAAACCCTGTACCAACCTGTCTGATCAGCCTGGTATATTAAGATCCATTTCCCTTCTATTGTGGAGGAGGCTAGAGTCCAACAGTGGGGCGTATATAAGCTGAAATGATGAAATAATATAGGCTAAAAGGAAACACTTACTATATTTTAAATAAAACTACGGATTTTATCGCGTTTGTATTTGATATTTGATTGCCCAACGTTTCGAACACTTTGCAGGGTTCATGGTTACAGGCGGACGGAGTATAAGAAGAAAATGATTCTATATAAAAAATAAACATAAAAATAAATATACTGCCAATAAATTTGTACTAAAATGTGGGTCAAAATTTAATAAATAATTTTCTGTATCGGGTAGATAATTATAAATGTCTGTAATAACGATGACTTTTTGGCCGTGAGACATCTTAATCCGCCCGTGACCATAAAAGCTGCAAAGTGTTCGAAACGTCGCGTAATTAAAAATCAAATACAAACGCGATAAAATCCGTAAAGTAATTTTATTTGAAATGTGTAATACTCGCGTAAACATCAGAATTAATTATGTATATATGTATGTATGCCTTGCTATAGTTTAATAATCTTGGATAATGGCCAGTCACGTTACAACATGCCATTCGGTCACGTTTAGGGTATCAAGTGATAAAATTAAATTCCTATAAGTTGTCAAACTAGGCACGTGGTGTCTACACGACAGTAAGTAGAATTGGAAACATCGAATCAAACTGAACGGCTAGTCGTTGATCGAATCCCCCGGGGCGGCACTCAGCGACTGATGGATAAAGCTTTGACTCGGCTTGGGTGTTGAGTCATCGGTCTGAGTTATGAAATAAAGCGATCATTATATACCTAAGTTTTTAAAATTATTTACCATCGAAAAATTTTGAATCCCTTGCAATTGCTTTATTTTGTGTTTTGACAAATGAATTATTTGGATTCTAATTCTATTACCATTTTCTTATTTCGACTGGCTTTCTTGTATGTCTATCTGGGTGGAATTTTGTAATTGATTTTAAACAAACTTCCTCATGAGTTAAATACTTGAAATTTGGACTATAGCTCAATAGCGAATGATAATGTCAAAAGAGAAGAGGTAAAAGAAAAGTTTGTCGTATTGTGACCGAGTAAGAATACAATTCACCACTCCCTATCTTGCCCGTGGATGTCATGAAAGACGTCTATAGGATGCCATATGCACATAATATCTGTGTAAGAGAAGGGAAACTCGAAATTAAACCCTATACGAACATGTCGGACCAGCATGGCATAGTAGGTTAAATTCTCTCCCACTGTGGAGGAGGCCCGATCCCAACCGTGGGACGTATGTGGGCTGCGATGATGATGAAAAGAAAAGTAAGAATGAGAGAGACTTTGTAGTCCATAATTTTTTAAGTATGATTATGATCATTTAAGTTATTTTGTCACTTTTTGTAATATTTTTAAAGCAGTTTTTGTAGGAAACGTTTTATCACGCCATCTTTTTGATAATTTACATATTTTTTAAGTAAAGTTAAGGCTAAAAAGTGAGCGTACATTAGAGATCAGTCGGAATTAACGTATATCATATTGTATTAAAACAAGAAAAGTTATCCATCATCATCGTTATCATCATCCCAGCCCACATACATCCCACTGTTGGGCTCAGGCCTCCTCCACAATGGGAGGGAATTTGATCTACCATGCTAGTCAGACATGTTGGTATAGGGTTTCATTTCGAGTTTTCCTTCTCTTGCACACACAGATCTTATGTGCATATTATATCCCTTAGTCGTCTTTTACGACATCTACGGGCATGATAGGGAGTGGTGAACTGTATTCTTACTCCGTCACCACACGGAAAACACTTATTCATGTATGATTAACATGTCTGGTAATGAGGAGACATGGACACTCGTCAAACCGACAACTATTTGGGGAACAAAGGATCTTGAGAAACTTCCCCAATAAGATAGTGTACGACTCCCCACTAGGTAGACTGATGACATCTTAAAAGTCGCAAGGAATTGTTGGATGCAAGTCGCATAAGATCGTTCTCAGTAACATTCCCGTATCCTATATCTGACGGTGGACTTTTATGGGCTGATGAATGGATGAATTTTTTGATGTGAAACGTTTATAGGCAAGAGTAAGCCTGATCATTGGCGTAGCGTAAACTGGCCGTGGCGATGCAACGCCACGTTATATGACGGAATATGCGAGGATAAACTCGATTTTTGGCGTGCCGTAAATAGGCTGCGGTGACGCAACGCCACGCTATATGACGGAATATATGTACTTACTATGGTAATTATGGTAATTAATTACTATGGCAGTGTAATTATTACAGAAATCACTAATTAAAATAATTGAGTTGTCAACAATTTGAAGTATTTTAGAATTTATAATTCTTGTATTTGCTTATTTTAGAATTATTAATTAATGTATGAAAATAAACGTTTATTGAATAAAAATCATCATATTCTGGAAAAAAGGTCGCAATATTTTATTTGTACTTTATGCCATATTAGTACCTGTCGTAATCTGTTATTTTATGCATATATACTTGTACAAAATAATTTCGATGTTTCACATCTGCCAGGCGTCCCAAGTCACGGCTCACTTTATTTATTCCTATTGGTGGCAAACGAGCAAACAGTAGGTACACCTGATGGTAGGTGATACTATCCCACATGGACCTTAGCTTCCTACTGTGAAGATTCTGTGCAAAGTTCGATGATACTAAAAGCAGCAACAAAACCCACCACACGCAAACACCCTTAGAAAGTTAGGCTTCTGACTCTCTCGCTCACCAAACGAAGTGCATTAACATATTGCTACTACTCAGACCTCGATTTTCTGCTCAGTGTGGTACTACCCTGGACAGAAAGTATAGTCTTATAACAGAGGGGTTCTACCACATACATTTACGATTAGTGTAAGAAGGCGTTTTTAAATTTTTATTATCGCTTTTCTTTTATCACCTGAAGCCAAAATATGTAATATTTATTATGATCGCGTAGAATTCTTTCTTTGCCTTCGGGGAATGTAAGTCAGCGTGCGATTTTGATCGCTAAAGTGAATGTTTAACTGGAGTAGGGAAGGATAACCATAAATTATTAAAGATTAATTAAAATGTCTATGAATGGAATGTTTTATATAATTTTCTATGTGATGGCGACGTTTTCCGTGTGGTGACGGAGTAAAAAATTCACCACTCCCTATCTTGCCCGTGGATGTCGTAAAAGACGACTAAGGGATATAATAAGTACATAACATCTATGCAAGAGAAGGAAAGCTTAAAATGAAACCCTATACCAACATGTCTGACCACCATGGCTTAGTAAGTCAAATTCCCTTCCATTGTAGAGGAGGCCTGAGGCCAACAGTGGGACGTATGTGGGCTGCGATTATGATTTATGAAATAGTATTCTTACTCGGTCGCCACACTGATTTACTTTGAATAATTTAGATACATTGAATAAACGTAATAAATGGCATTACTCATGACTGTTTTCGTGCGAGTTTTGACTTTTTTCAAAGCACTGATGTTCACTGTTTTGTATTTTTTTCCTTTTTAATAGCAAACGAGCAAAAGCGCACCTAGAAATAAGTGATTTCCACACATAGTAATATCAGGAATATAATAGGTAGAAATAGGTAAAAATATAATCCACTGAAGACAAAAGACAACGAACTCTGCACCGGTGGTCGGCCCAACGACGAAAGCGACGTGCTACATGGGTGGGTTACGGGGCTGCGCGCCGCTCCTCTGTCACCCCGGACGGAGCCGGGAGGAGGGTGCGCTGACGGACGCCCACCCAAAAAAAAATAGGTAAAAATATAATGTTTATTAGATAGCTGTGCTGTGTGGTAGCGGCTTCGAATACTACCAACCCTTGCTTTGCTCGTGGGTGTCGTAAAAGACGACTAAGAGCCCTAGATGGACCCGGACCAACTCCATCTGGTACCATTTGGGTCAATGATTACATTCCCAAGGAGGGTTGACGTCAGGCAGGCGGCCGGTCATAAAAGTCATTGCTGAAACTTTTTGCAATATGTCAAAACAGATGACATATGCGTCGACCCCAAGTAATTGGGATAAGAGCAAGATGATGATGATTATAAAGCTTTAAAGATCTTAAAGTTTCTCCGAAAAACCGTTATTACTTTTGGCTATGTATTCTATCTATTATCCACAATATTGTGATACCAAATATACATAATACATTGGTTCTCGTTGTAATACCCTCAGTGCGTTTTAGACCATAGCTAAAGTGGCTTTATATGGAGACCGTAATGGAAAACGCTTGTCAAGCCTCCGGGGACACTACGAACGGATGGGGCAGAGGATCTACAGTAATTATCATAATAGACACTATTAGAACCTCTCTGTTTTCTCTTGTGAAATATTTTACAAGCAATTTAAATTCCTCACAACTTCAAAATAGTAAATTATTAACGTTAGGTAGTGGTAAATTGTATTCTTATTCCGTTGAATAGTTATTAATATAAAGAAACTATATGGTTCTACAATGAATATAAACAATTTATGTGTAAGGAAATAAATGCAAAGAAAATTCATTGGATTTTCAGAAAGAGTTTAAAGAGTGGTTTCAGCGTTTTTTTTTCCTGAGAGTATGTAGGAGTATGGAAAGCAATTTATTACTCCAAGAAAAACGGAAGCGCTAGAGGTGACATCACGGGCAACGGATACAGTCCCGAGCGCGCGATTTATTCGTTCCGGCCTAGGTGGCACCTCCGTCGCTCTCGGAATCTCAGTAATAATGCGGAATATTTTCCCTTTAGAGATTTTCTTCAGTTATTTTTGCTTGAGGGAACTGAAATTAAATCGTTGATTCATGAATTCCTGGTTTGTGGAATGTTCAGGGTGAGCTCGTACTTATATATTACAATATTATTCTTATAGAAATACTTGTTCCACTGATACGTACCGTTTGTGGCGAAATATTGTCGACGCTAATTGGAATTAGGTTGCCAATGCCAAGCCAAAACTACAGAAATAAAAAGCATTAAATTCTAATAATAGTTTAAAACCCTATGTCTCAGCGACGTCGTACGATCAGTCAATTATCCTCCCATTGTGGAGGAGGCTCCAGCCCAATAGTGAGCTGTATATGAGCTGTAATGACTCTTCAGTTAAAAAAAGTGTGTGTACTTACGTAAGCACGTAAGAAGTTAATACTTAAGATGCAAATCTTTATAGAAATGTTGTCCTTCACTTTATCCTACGTTTAAAAGGTATTTAATTACATTAAAAGTGTTATTATAACGCATGACGTTGTGCGCGCATCTGAAAAATATTGACTAGCTAACTTCGGGGTGTTGGTATTTTGTGAACGTGACGTAAAAAAAATAAAATACTTTCATAATTTCTTTCTAATGCGCCAAAAGAATCATATCTTCAAAAATATATAAACACGTGTTTCAGCTGCCAATGCTTATCCTTAAGTGAAAGTCGAGCGGAGATAGCATTTATGCAAGAGAAGCAAAAATCCTAATGAAATCCTATACCAACACATCTGACCAGAGTGGTATAGCAAGTCAATTTCTCTTCCATTGTGGAGAAAGTTCGAGCCCAGCAGTGGGACGTATATGAGCTAAGATAAAGTAGCAAAGTTGAAGGTAAGATAACCAGAACCTTTTTTTTTATGAAAACATTAATTTAAATAATCACATATTTTCGAATATATTTAATACTAGCAACCCGCCCTCGCTTCGCTTCGGTTTTAGTCGTTTTACCCACGTAGTTCCCGTGGGAATACCGGGATAAAATATAGCCTAGGTTACTGCCTGATATTATAGCTTTCCATTGATGAAAGAATTTTTGAAATCGGTCCTGCCGTTTTGAAGATTACCCGGAACAAATAGACAGACAGACAAAAATTTTTTTATCTGTATTTTAGGCATAGGTGTCGTGCAAATAACCGTGTGAGCATGAAAAAAGCCTATTATTTTGACATTACAAACAGACACTCCAATTTTATTTATTGGTATAGACTAAAATATCCTAGAAGGGCGTATGGTAAGTTATGGGTCTATCTCGTAACCCTGCCATTGCATCGCTTTGAATCCGTAGGTGAGTAAACATAGACAGCTCAAAGACAATTACTAGTACTGTTTGGTAATTGTCATACCATAGATAAACAGTAAATGGTTACATTTGCAATTCTCATAAATCACATTCCAATTAGTTATTCCAATGACCGAAGGTCCTCCTCCTTAGTCGTTCACTCCTGACGGAGTGGTCGTGGTTGATGATAGGTCATTGTTGGATAGAGCAGCTCCCGCAATGCGCCTCCACTTGTGCCGGTCCTCAGCGTCTCGGGAACACTGGACTACGGAGGTTTGTGTCGCAGCTTTAATAAGGTCTGTCCAACGCGTAGGTGATCGACCGCGTGACCGCTTGCCCTCTACATGTCCTTGGACAACCAGCCGTTCCATGGATTGCTCGTTCCGAACAATATGTCCAAAATATTTCAAGATTCGCGTTTGCACAGTCGACGATAATCTTTGTTTGATTTTTAGTTCAGTCAGAATGGAGACGTTGGTTCTAAACGCTGTCCAAGGAATCTGCAACAGTCGCCGCCAGCACCACATCTCGAGTGCATCGATTTTGCGTCGGTCTTTGAGGCGAACTGTCCACGTTTCTGCGCCATAAAGAAATATCGGGAAGACCAAGCTTCTCATTAGGCGGACTTTTGTGGCTTTGGTGATATTACGGTTGCACCATACTCTTTTTAGCCTGTCAACAGCAGATCGTGTGATAGCGCATCTCCTTCGAATTTCGTCTTCACATCCTCCAGTGTTCGTAATAGTGGAACCGAGGTACACATATGATTGAACAACCTCACAGTTGCCAATTCTGGAAATATCAGGATGGTTAAGTTCAACTCGATTCACTATCATCATCTTGGTCTTGTCTCTATTGATCGAAAGACCGAAGGGGAGGCTTGTTTCCTCCAATAGTGTAAGCAGGTGTTCCATGTCTTCTTTTGTTTGTGTGAGAAGAGTAGTATCGTCGGCATACCTCAAGTTGCATATCTTCCGACCTCTCACTGAAATGCCTTTATCCCACCGTTCCAGAACAATTCTCATGACACATTCTGTGTAAATGTTGAACAGGAGTGGAGAGAGTATGCATCCCTGTCGGACATCAGCTTTTGTGTGAAAGCTTTCGGAGTCAACGCCGTCTATTCGGACACTTGCACCGAAGGTCACATAAATCTTTATAAAATATGTTTGGAGGCAGGATTACATCATAGTGGTGACGTCACAAGTAGGCAGAGAATGCCTACTAAGATATATGGACGTACTCTTGACAGTGGAAATTTAAGAAATAGTTTGTAATAAATTATTGTTGTTGAAATCTGACACATATTTGAATAAAAAAGAATTTCTGATATATTTTTTCAAAACTTTACGTTTGTATCCACAAAGAAGTAAATAGGTAGGTAAGTACGTATTCAGTGTGTGATGGAGTAAAAATACCTTTCACTTCTTCGTCTTGTCCGTGGATGTCGTAAAACATAATTAAAGAATATAATACGCATATATCCGAACAAGAGAAGAAAAACTCGAAATAAAACCCTATACCAACCTGTCTACCTGCGCCTGATGCCGCCCTAGCCGAGGCCGCGGGTGACCGCACCGGGGAATTTAGTCCGTCACCCGCAGAGAGGCTGACCGCGCGACGGCGACCGACGACCCGGGACAGGGACGTCAAGAGGTGAGGGTACTCGAAAGGGTATTCCGTCGGGCCGACCACTGACGACAAGTCACCCTGCTCCGGTGGTCGGCCCGACGACGAAGGCGACGTGGGTATGGGTGGGTTATGGGCTCGCGCGCCGTCCTGGACGGAATGCACCACGTGTGCGCTTCCCATAGCCTACGCATAAAAAAAAATTACCAACCTGTCTGACCAGCATATAACAAGGTCAATTTCCCTCCTATTATGTAGGAAGCTCGAGCCCAGCAGTGGGATGCATATCAGCCGAGATGATGATGATGTTGGAGGTTAGCCTATTGCGAATATTGGGACACAGTCCCAAATTTTGAGCTGTTTATTGAGTATTGTCGAGAAAAATAGATAAATTGTATTTTTTGGCAGTGTAGGAGCAAAATATATAGACAGATGGCCATATCAACCACTGGGGAATCATACGACAAAAACTTCTTATCATTTTGTGATGTATTATTATTGTTCGAATGTCTTTGGAGGATTGTTTTTTATACTTTGATATGTTTCTTTATAACTCTAAACATATATATTTTACTATTAACTACGAGATTGTTTTTGAGAAGAAATCTGTTCGCCCAAACCAGTTTACATAGGGTTTAATTTTGGACACATTTTCAGTTTTTATGTTATCAATTAATTCATTTATTATTGTAAAATACATCATGATAAATTATATGTATTTGGGTGTTGTTTTTTTTTTTTGTGGTAGACTCTACAGTATAAAAACATATATAAAAAAGTATAAAGAAAAAGCACTGGACACACACACCCCACCCAATATGCCCGGGGCATAGAGGGACTCATAGCCTCCCTCCCCATCGCCATTGGGCCAACCACTGGTACCGATTTCCCACCATACGTGACCGGCCCGGTGGATTACCTTTCGGGTAGCGTCCCCTTCGACGCCCCGGTAATAATGTAGTGTTGTCGAAATGTCATCCTCATGTGATCGGCCTCTCTAGGGGTGGCGGACTAATCCCCCATCCGTCTACCCAATATAATGTATGAGTGACAAGTTTTTGGATTAGATTGCTTATTTTGATCGGATTATATTTGCTCGATGCTTAGGAGATCACACAGTATATCTACAACGTACACAGTGCCATCTATCCACGTACAGTCTAAAAGGCAAATAACTATAGCTGAAACTGATTATTTTTAATGTGTAAAATAATACAATGATTTCTGATATTTATGTGAGTATTAAACATATACACACATATACACGTATTAAACATATAACATGAAACAAAGCCAAGATTTGATTTTATCACACTAATATGGCTGTAAAAGCATTACATAGGATCGGAGAAAGACAACACCTTGCTTTGAAGAATAAGTCCTTAGATCATGGGGACTTTTCAAATAACAACGAATAAAATTTATACTTGAACTCGGCAGAATCATTAGGAAATAAAAAAATAAATTGTCCTGTTTAGAAATTGAACCAAAAATGGACTCAGAAAAAAACACTAATTAGACCAATAAACGATTGTTGCAGTAATTTTCATTTGATATTTTTCAAGCAGGCATAAGGATTCTTTTTTTAGATTAGTATATATAAAAACCTAAAACGTAACGTGCGTCTCCCTAATGACTTCCGCTACATTACAAACGTAAGCGGCACACTGCCGTTACCCATTCTTATAACATAATGCTCCTAACTGCTCCCTTGGGTACGCACAACTTCTACCCACTCATCCATAAGGGCAGGATTATATCGTCGAAATTAATGTTCATTTGTTGTTCAGTTTTACTTCATCATCGTCTACCCGTACAGTACCATCTAAGCAGAAGATTTCTTAATTAAGATCATTGTCTGTAACTAGATAATAGCTACTGGATATTAGCAGTGCTGAAAGACGAAGGGCGAATTCGTAGTTATTTAACATAATAATACTTCTTTTTGAATGTGTTTATATTTTAATTTAGGATAGTAATATTTAATTTGTAACTGGTTTAGATTTGACTTAATTAGAACTTTAAAAACAGAATTTTTAAAAACAGGCTTTAACAGCTTAACCCGGTGAGTGCTGAGAGCTCTTAACCCGAACAAACATAATAAACACAAACCTTTTAGATGGGTTTAAATGGGTTGCGTTTTATATTTGCATGTGGTGATGGAGTAAGAATCTAATTATGCAAAGGAAGGAAAACGCAACGTAAAACTTTGTGCTAATCCGTCTGAGGTTAATTTCCCTCTTCTATAGCAGAAGAGGCCTGGGCTTGAAGAGGAATGAGCCCAAAAAGATTAGAGCCATCTAAGATAGTCATTTATAGATCTCAAAACCAATTGTCTTGCGTGGGAAATTAACCCACTTGGAGTAGGAAATTACTTCTTAGACAGTGTAAAGTATATATAGTATAAGTATGGCAGAATATAGTAGTAATACGTATGACAGAAACGCCTGAACGCACGGCAATTTTCTCGAATTGCTACAAGGTCCATATTTAGGTATACATTTATACAAGATTAATAAATCACATTATTTTTTACATTTTACTTTAAATTACCTCCATATCGGAATGCGACCTCACTGAGAAGATTCAACAAGAAAATAATACTAATTTTTGTCATATATATTTATTAGATAATTGGTGTCCAGGCGGATTGGCAATCGAGATTGGTGTTATAAATTTGCCAGGAAATTGCCAGAGAACATAATATTTGTAGCTTTAATCTGCGTGTATTATTAATGCTGAAAAATTCTTGTTATATCGTACGATAATAAAAGATCAAAGATGTCGTTAATTCAGACATTTCAAGGCGTTTCTGTCTCACGCCAGATATAATTTAATACGTAAATATAATCTTTGAATATCTTAATGACTTAGATTCAAACTACAGGCTTATAATTTGCCTGACAACTTGATACCGTCATCTCGATAAACAGAGTTACAAAGATTTCATAATATTATTTAAATTACCGTACTTACGTAATATGCCGACTCAAATATATTGTCTTTGTCAATTTTTTATATGATTTTTTGGATAATTTAATATCTTCCGTCGCTGTAATCTTTTCATAATATATATGTATGAAAAGGTTACAAAATCCTTTATTATCCGTTTAAATCCCACGTAATGGGCAAATGCCAATAGCTATGTTCCCTATTACGTGGGTCTTATAAAGATTTATAGAGTTTTTTTTAAATAAATTCTATATGTACTCTTGTTTTACGCATATTAAACCTATTCTTGCTATTAATTTTTGGTTTTGGAAAATTCCTAACGAAGTATTATCGTTAGCATCGAGAAGGGCCGTTAACGTCGCGTGTCATACGCTAGACTAATTACAGATATTCAAACGGCGCATTACTACTAATTATATTTTAAAACAAACTTCAATGCAAGAATCGTACTTGATAGAAAAATCAGAAGGATTATGGCGCATTTTAAACTACCTCTAACTTTTCCAACGAGGTATTTTAAAATGTAATTTTTACCAATTCTTACTTACTAAGTTAGGAAATTACTGCAAAGTTTATACATTAAACATCAACTATAGTAATTGATATATTGGTAATTACTACTTGTGAGCAACTAATAGTATATTTTACTATAAAGTTGAAGGAAACCATTAATAAAATACCTACAACTTTGCTATCGATATACATTTCAGTCCCACAATTTCAAGTTTATGAGGCTGGTGAAATTGATAAGCAGAAGCATTTCTTATCTAAGTTTTGGACGTACAGTTAAATTTTATACTTTAGTATAATTGTAACATATATATATATATATATATAAATCGTGATATAGGTACATTAAGTGTCAAAAATGTTCATAAACAAAATGCTCGATGACCCCGCATGCTGGGCGGCGGAAGCCGTGATGTCGCAAAAGGAGGCTGCAGAGCAGCAACGCGAGGCAGATGCCACCGCTGACTCTCTGCGTAGACGACGTCCAGGTAGACGGCGCCAGCAGTATGCGCGCCTTCTTCCTCGGTAGCGTGGCACAAAGGTGAGGCTAATAGACCGTCGGAGCGTCCGAGTTGAATGCCAAAAAGCGACCCACTGACGTCCCTATAATGACGGGGTAGTGGAGCCGCTGATGGTTTTTAGTAGGTATTCCGGGAGGTTATGTCGTCCGGTGAGTCCCACATCCCCCCCCCCATACCACCAAGGAGGGACATGCATAAACGCCAATTTTCCATCAGTGTCAAAAAAAAAGAACAAAAATGTGGGTCAAAATTTATTAACTAATACTGCAGTGAGTAGATATAAATCTCTGAGTTATCTTAGACCTTCTGTGACCATGAACATTGAAGAACATTTGAAAAGTTTGGAAATCAAAAATAAAATAAAAACGCGATAAAATCTGCCTGGCTAATTTCATTGCAAATATATAAAGCATCATGACCTTATGGGTGGGCTATGGTAAGCGCACACGCGGTCCATTTAGTCCGGGGCAACGAAAGAACGGCGTGCGGGCCCATAACCCGCCCGTACCCGCGTCACCTTCGTCGTTGGGCCGACCATCGGAGCAGGGTGACTTGTCGTCAGTGGACGGAATACCTTTTCGGGTACCCTCACCTCTCAACGTCCATGTCCCGGGACGTCGGCCGTCGTCGCTCGGTCAGCCTCTCTGCGGGTGACGGACTAAAATCCCCGGTCCGGTCACAGGCGGCCTCGGCTAGGGCGTCAGTGACGACCTCAGACGGATAGTAAAACATCATGACCTAGTGATAAAACATAGGATTGGTGATTTTAGACTATCTACCGAATTTAAACGTATCTTTTTTCGATAATTTATTATGCCCTCCTATACAATTTTAATGCATCAATATATTTACAATGATGAGATAGTATTTGTTTTTAAAATTTGTATATATTGGTTTTCTGCAATGATATCTAATTTTGAGGAAACATCTAAGAAAGTTTACGGTTATGTTACATATTAATTGACATAACATCAATTAATTATTTTTTAAATGTGTCATATTGACTAGATTTTATCTAAATTTTTGGTATCGTTAATGAAAATACTCTCTATACCCAAAGTCTATATATCCAAATGTGAACACAAGGTTAACAATATTTCTATCCATTCATCAGTCTATCACTGTTTAATGGAGAACAATGGCCCCAAACTCATAGTCAAATAAGTCACTACGTTCGAGGGAAGGGTTAGCTGTAACATTTGGTGTTATAAGTTTTCCTGAAAAGTTTTTCTACTTTATCTTCTGATCATCAGAAGACTATTAACCAGTTAAGAGACTGCCACATTAAAGTATCTTTTGATGACATATTATAATTTAGGGTGGTTCAGCCCCGCAAATTTTTTTTTTCGTTGTTCATGCAAAATATTAATCTACATATAGAAAAAAAAATTCTCTCCAAGTTTGAGCTCTTAATATTAATTTTAAGTACTTACAATTTAAATTTAAAGTTTTATCATTCAAAATGCATGTAAAAAATCTTTTTTTTTTTAATTTCTAATGCTTATCTGGCTTTTACAATATTGCAAATTGGTTTGATGGAACTTGTGGGGAATTTCACGCTCTTCAAAATAGTTTTAGTGTTTTTTATGTAACTCGCACTGGTTCACCAGTAGGAGTCGTCAAAGTACAGTTTTTGAAAAAAAAATATTTTCTTTTAATTTTTCGAGCAAACCGCCAAAAGCAGGAAGAAAAAAAGAACTGACTCTTAAAAAAGTTATCCGACCAATATTTAATGAATTTACAGCCATTTTTATAGCGGAAAATGTAAGAAATTGATAAATACTAACTCATAATGTTATTTAGATTCATTTTTTCTATTTATTACCATTATATTTCCCTACACTAAGAACTTTTTTAAAATTAGTATGATTTTTAACTCATAATAAATACAAAAACAACACATGAATTCATAAAAAAGCAACAAAAATTTTATCAAAATATACAGAAGGTTACGTTATTATGTAAAATACTTCAAATGTGATAAACATCTTAATAGTTATAAAAAAACAAGTTAATAAATTTCAAATAATTACTATAATGTTATTCAAAACACATCAAGATTTTGAAACTGAATATAGCTTTTTGCTAATTTTGGAATTTTGCTACAAAAAAACAAATAATCTTCATTTTAATTTTTTTGCTAAATGACAGAAATGTTGAAAAATTGCAAGACCTATGTTACAATTTTATTCTTGTAGTTTTTTATGAATTTGTGTTTTAATGACATCTGATGTTTACGCGAGCACTGCACTACACATTGTAAATAAAACTACTTTTACGGATTATATCGCGTTTCTATTTGATTTATGATTGCCCGACGTTTCGAACACTTTGCAGCATTCATGTGGTGAGATTTTTTTTTTTTCTATATTATGTAGATTAATATTTTGCATGAACAAGGAAAAAAAAAATGTTTGCGGAAATGAACCACCCTAATTATATTCTTAATCGGGAATCGCGATCGCTTCCACTCTTAACTTAAATGAACCGCATAAGAGTAGTGACAATAGAAATGCTATAACGAACTTATATAGAGTTTACAAAGTAGCGACTTTTCAAACTTTGAAACAAGTATTCACGAGTTGGCGAGTAATAATACCTAGACGTGCCAACTCTAAGTTGCATAGTTTTGCTAGAATATTAAAAGTATGGTCTGAACTTTGTTTTATTTATATATTTATAACTTCATTTTTTATTCATGTGCTAACGCGTGGCTTATAGTCCATCTGCGGGATAGGGTCTTCTTTATAAGTATTTTATTTCTTTGCTGCAAAAGATGTATGTTGTTATTAGGTAATTGTGTATTATAAAAACAAAAATAAGAGCTAAATACCTCTTCCTCTCTCTTCTCTAAGAGAATACACCACCCACTTTATGTCCGTTGGAGTTTTAAAAGACGACTAAGAGATATAAATTAGGTTTTTTTTTTGGGGATGGGTTGCGGTCGGCGCACTCATCGCACCATGCCATCCGGGGCGACAGAATGGCATAAGCACGCATACCTGTAACCCACCGGTACAGTAAGTCGCCTTTGTCGTTGGGTCGACCACGCGTGCAGAGTTCCTTGACTTCAGTGGTCGACCCTACGGAATACAGGGAGTAACCTCTCTCGTCGACGTCCCCTACTGGGACGCCAAGCACCCACGCGAGGCTACCCTCTCCGCGAGTGTCCGGACTAAATCCCCGGTCCGGTCACCCGCAGCTCTGGTTTGGCGGCATCAGGGGCAGGTAGTCGCACCTGCTTAAGTCGTCTTTTACGATAACCATAGGTATGACGGTGAAAAAAATCCTAAATTTTGAGAGGAAAACCGACTGACGGATTACCAAGATAATCATCAGCTATGCTATTCTGTAATCCTGAAATACCAACTGTGATAGCACATTCGGATACTAATTGTGGCGATTATAGGATTATCTACTGTTGAGGAGACCTATATCCATCAACAGAAGTGGATGTATTACGTCGACTCCAAATAATTGGGATAAGAGGAGTATGATGATTAAGATGTGATTAACTACATATAAACATCAGCTATAACCAAAATGCTGCGAGAGAATATACATAATTACAAAATAAATCATACCATCGTCTACGTACTCAAATATTTGGTTACGATATTTGAGTGAATCACGCCCATCCTAGAGGATGGGACAATTAATAACGACGGCATCAAAATTCGTCTGTAAAGCAGTTCTTGATGTATTTCGCTAGAGATCCATTAGCGGTCAGGCGCTTCAGCCTGACACATGACAAATGGTCGGGTTATTGCCGAGTTTTAGGGTATGGTTTCTATGTAAGCGGTTTAATGAGAATTATTGATATGAAAATTATTGTATATAAAAAGTATATTATTGTTGGTCATTTATGGTAAAACGGAGTTTTCATTGGCCTTTATTATTTTTCAAAAATATGTTTTATATTAATAACTAGTATTATTATGAAGAGATAAAACAGAAATTGTAATAATCATGAGACGTGAATTAACTTAAATAGCTTTATTTTATAGTATGACTATATTTTACGACACTCGTGGTTACAGGAGAATAGGTATATGAACGCCCGTGGATATGAAAGCTAAAAATGATTTGGATTGGCGAGGCAGTAAACATAAAGACAGAAGTTTTTCAATCATCATTATCATTTTAGTTCATATACGTCCCATTGGTGGGCTCGAGCCTCCACCACAATAGGAGGGAAATTACCTTAGATATAGCCATGCTGGTTAGACAGGTTGATATAGAGTTTTGTTTCGAGTCTTCCTTCTTGCATAGATCTTGTATGCGTATTATACTCCTTAGTCGTTTTTTACGACATTCACGAGCAAGATAATAGAAAAGAAATGTTACAGAAGAGAAAAGAAATAAAACTTGAAACAAAACTTTATTTACCCTAGATAAATTATGTATATAATTACCTTCTTCACACGCCGTGAGCTATCAAATTTAACAGCGTTAAAACTGTATAGATATAAATATTAGAACTAAGATTTTTGTGGCAATTGAATATAAGTTCAGAATCACACATTAATTCTGATTTATTAATATACAGGTTTATATTGATTGATTTAATTTGCTAATACGTGGTTATTATTTTTGTAATAATAGTTGCAATATTGCAGTTTCAATGAAAGGCAACGCAAGAAACTTCAATTTATGATAAAGCAAAGAAGCTAGCTGCGCCTAATGCCGCCCTAGTCGAGGCCGCGGGTGATCGGACCGGGGGAATTGTCCGTCACCCGCAGAGAGGCTGACCGCGCGATGGCGACCGACGTCCCAGTACGTCGAGAGGTGAGGTTACGCGAAAGGGTATTCCGTCGGGCCGACCACTGATGACAAGTCACATGGCTTCGGTGGTCGGCCCAACAACGAGGTGAAGTGAGTACGGGTGGGTTATGGGCCCGCGCGCCGTCCTTTCATCGCCCCGGATGGACAGGACCGCGCGTGCGCTTACCATAGCCCACCCATAAAAAAAATAAAAAAATTATAAAGCAAAGAAACGGTTAATTCCATACAAAATATTGAAACAACATGATTCAAGATTAGTACTTTAGGTTATGCTGTTCTGATTGCATCTTCTTATTTTCAATAGGTGTGGTTTAGTAGTATAAATATTAAATATCAGGTTGACCGAGCTTCGCTCGGAATATTTTTATAGAATTTATTTATATATTAATAAAAACTAAAAATTATATAAAAAAAAAAATTACAAAAAGAGAATAATAATAACACCGAGATTCGAACCGACGCTGTTTGGATGCTACAAAACTCAAAATTAAAACCGGCCGTCCCCCAACTGAGCTACCGTAACACTTGACATTTACAACGAAATTTGAATTCATATTCTTTAAAATTTATTGTTACGCTAAAAACACTGACAAAAGAACATTTTCTATAAATAAAACCTAGCTAGATCGATTTTTTGGACCCGAATCCTCTAGTATGCCAAGTTTCAACAAAATCGTTGGAGCCGTTTCCGAGATCCGAGATATATATATATATATATATACAAGAATTGCTCGTTTAAAGATATAAGATTAGTGTGAATGTTCAATAGATATAGTTTAAAGTTACCTATAGTCATCTCTTTTTTACTCGACAAATAATTTTAGTAAAAAGTTTTCAACAATAAAATATATTTTCAATCCGCTTCCCGTTGAAACTGAGGCGTACCTCAGGGAGCCTCAAAACTGCCTGCGATGGGAATTGCGATGACAAAGTACTCAACTGTGCTCTTACATTAATGTGTTCCGCGCTGTCATCGTACGCACGCTAACAATAATATGGTAATGTTTTAAAAACATTACAACAACTAGACAACACTCTCAACTTTGCGCATGAAAATTGAAATAGAACTCCCTTTCCGCGTTGAAAGTTAAAATTAAAATTATCTTTCACAGGCTGCAAAGATACTCTAGTAGATAATATGCTAACCTTTCACTCTATTGTCGTGGGTTAAAATCCCAGGCAGAACCACATTTTGTGCGATACACAAATTGCTGTTCTCAGTCTGGATGTAATTTGTGTCCGTTGATTATTTGTTTGTTAAGTCCTTGATGATTTCCTTAGTGCAGGATGTTGGCTATTAAAAGCAGATCAAAGATTTTTCTAGACATACAGAAATAATTTTCTGGTCACCGTATAATATTTCGATTTTATGCAATGAGGTTTGTTGATAATAAAGTTATCAATAAAACCCACAACATGCAACCACCCTCAGAAATTGGGCTCCCGGCTCTCTCGCTCACCGAACGAAGCGCAGTAACAAATTGCTACTACTCGGACGTCGATTTTCTGCTCAGTGTGGTACTACCCCGGACGGACTGTAGACAGACAACTTTTTGAAATCGGTTCGGTGGATTAAGCGTGAAAGCGTAACAAACAAAAAAAAAACAAACCTTAACCACCAACCTTACTTTCGCATTTATAATATTAGTAAGGATTTCTATTATAAATAGTAAGACTGAGAAAGAAAGAAAGAAAGAAAACATATTTATTCGATGCTGAGCCACACGTCACAATATACATAGTTAAGCATACATATGACTAATAAAAACATTAAAATATTATAATAATAACACAACAGATGTTTAGGTAGGTAGTTAGGTGCTATTCTTAATGTGCTTAAAGGAATCATGACAATAGCCGAAGTGTATGAACGCAGCCGATACCACTCGTCCGCCTACAAAACAGTCAGTCGGCTAGGGAGCTGCGATCATGACGGCCGCAGCCTCACGTTAATTATACGATGTACCTATATGAGGAATCGTATGAATGATCGCCGCTCACACACTAATATTGATTAGAACGCGATGGGCATATGAACTTTTAAAACACAATATAAATGCTGAGTAATAAGCTGTCGTCAACTCTGGTAAATCAAACTGTAGTGGTAAAGTGGTTTTGTTTCTCGTGGCTATCGTATGCTACGAAAAGTGTTCACTATGGTTTGACCTATGAAAGGTTATAATGGTTAAACGGTACATTAATAGAAATAAGACTGCCATTATTTTACACCTATTATACCGATATTCGGCAACGGTTATCCATATCAGTATTGATATCAAATAAACAGTTAATAGTCGTTGCCAGAAATAACCGGTAACACCCATGTCTAATCCAAACCATCTAAGACAAAGAAATCCGTGTGGTGACGGATTAAGAATATAATTTGCCCGTGGATGTCGTAAAAGACCACTAAGGGATACGCATATACATCTATGCAAGAGAAGGAAAACTCGAAGTGAAATCCTATACCAACCTATCTGACCAGCATGGTATAGTAAGGTCAAATTCCTTCCTATTGTGGAGGAGGCTCGAGTCCAATAGTGGGACGTGTATGGGCTGAAATGATGAAGGCAAAAAAAGGAACGACATGCATAACTAACCCGACTGTAGCTCTCATTGCCATTGGGGCAGAGCATCAGAATCCTTGTTTTGGAAAATCACGTTTCCCTTTTTTGTGTCAGGTCTCGACATACCTGGCCTAATGCATCCGGGGCGACGGAAAGACGGTGTGCAGTCCCATAATCTACCGTATCACTTCCTTATCACAGTTCGACGACATTAGCACCGATTTCTTGTCCTTAGTAGCCAGCCCGGCAAGTACATACAAGGGCGAGTACATGAATAAAAAAAAACAAAGCTACCGAAAGCAACAAAGCCTTAATAACTTTACTATACATATATTTGCATTATATGTTTGTGAAACATAATATATGTATTCGAAGTAAACGTGTAACGAATGTTATTGCAAAGTTTGGTTTATATTTGAACTGAATAACAATTATGTTTTGCAAGTCTAACATATATAATACAAAGCAAACAATATCGTCGCTTTTAGCAAATATAATCTTCGATTTGAATATAATATTATAATTAAACTTCTGTAGTAGACCTGGTTGCTGACAGTTTTCTGCTTACAGCCATAATTGATTTGATTCGTACGGGATAGTACTACAATTTTATAGAAAATCGACTTCTGGGTTTTATTCACATTTGGTCTCTATAAATCTTAGGTCTTTGGTGACAAAATGAGAACACAATTCACCAATCCCTATCTTGAACGTGGATGTCGTAAAGGATGACTAAGAGATAAAATATCCAGATAACATTGAGGTTAAAAAATTATAAAGTGTATTTTAGGCATATATATATATATATATATATATATATATATATATATATATATATATATATATATATATATATATATATATATATATATATATATGCCTAAAATACACTTTATAATTTTTTTGTCCGTCTGTCTGTCTGTCTTTTTGTTCCTGGTAATCTTCAAAACGGCTGGACCGATTTCAAAAATTCTTTCACCAATGGAAAGCTATAATGTCAGGGAGTAAACTAGGCTATATTTTATCCCCGTATTCTCACGGGAACGGGAACATCGGGGGTAAGGCGACAGAAACCGAAGCGAAGCGAGGGCGGGATGCTAGTCTGAAATAAAATTCTATTCCAATCCGTTTGACCAGCGTGCAACTTAAGCGACCGCTGCTGCCTATTCTTAGATCTTTTAGAGATCTTTAGGTGGTTTTTGTAACTCCCCCGGTAAGGGAAGTTGACACATATTCTAAATACATCATTATAGATTATATATGGAAGGATCAATAAAATATAAATAAAACTGGGCCAGTCACCGTCACGGTATCATCATCATCATCATCATCGCAGCCCACATACGTCCCACTGTTGGGCTCGGGCCTCCTCCACAATGGGAGGGAATTTGACCTACTATACCATGCTGGTCAGACATGTTGGTATAGGATTTCATTTCGAGTTTTCCTTCTCTTGCACAGATCTTATGTGCATATTATATCCCTTAGTCGTCTTGTACGACATCCACGGGCAAGATAGGGAGTGGTGAATTGTATTCTTAATCCGTCACCACGGTATCAAACCTGTGATTAATAGAGCTCATTGTGTGAAAAACAATAGATAACAATGTTCGTGGGTTGCGGGGGGAGTGGTTTCATTGTAATTAATTGCGGGGTTACGAACTTTACTTGGTGAATAAACGCTTCCTGCTTTTTGATTATGGAACGGTATATTTTCATGTCATAATTGATTAAAAAAATGTTCAATATTAAGGAATCGGTACTAGTGGTCGGCCTAATGCCGATGGTGATGTGAACTCGATGGATTTTGAAGTCGCACGCCGACCTGGATCACCCCGGACGGAATGGTCTATGTGTGTACAGATAAAGAAGAGGAGCAGCCTATCCAAGAAAAGGTTCATGTGTAGGTACTTTTGAGACAAAACGAACTTCGAATAAAAAACTGTTTAAATTCGTCTGACTCATGCGGTATACCATCCAAATGAAAGAAAACCTTGAATTGAGCAATCCAAATTTAAGTTTACTTTTGAAAATGATGAGCTTATTCATCAAAGTCACCAGCCAAACCAGAACCAAAAGATTCCTCAAAGAAAGTGAGTTTTCTTTATTCCTTCATTTGTTTGAAATTTTTCTCGGTAGATGGCGGTAAAGACTGGCATATAAAACTTGTTCGTACTTGCTACATGAAACTATTTATCAAGCGCTTTACTACGAACATAGGTATTTAGTCTTTCATCTTTCAGATTCGACTATGATTATTTGCTTTGAAGATTAAGATGTCAATCACCCGATTTAGTCTATTATTCATTAATAAAAGAAAAGTACAAGGAATTGAAAATGAGCCTTCCCATTCCTTTATAGGCTCTTACCCTAATTAAATTTTGAAATAGCAACTAAACAATCAACAATTTGTTTATTTTAATAATGTTTCTATACCTACTATGATTTTAGAGCTGCCTGGTCCGTGATATTCCGGGTGAAAAGCTTAATTTTTAGCATCACATGAATATTTAACTAGTCAATTTATATTGATACATTATTCAATGACGTTGATATTAATTTTATATTAAAATATTAACAGTATTAAATGGCCGGCTGTTGAATATAAAGTCGACACATGAAGCGAATGGTTTTTGAAAGTATGAAATTTTAATGTTTGCTCCACTTCCCACGCCTGTTTTCGTTTTGATAATATAAAAGCATTATTATTTTTATCGATATTATTATTTGAAGTCTGAATGTTGACAGTTTGTATTTAACATTTTTAGGTAATATGGATTAGTTTAGTCAATTTAACCCTTATTTGAGTGACAAATAAAACACCTTCATAAGAGTGACGAGGTACCGGGTACCTTGTCACTCTTTTGTGAGTTTAAAATATATATTGGTTTTCACAAAACATTGTAAATAGTTGACTGCGTCGAAACATAAGAAAATATATAATTTATAAATAGTTAAGAGCTCTCAGGAAATCACAGCTATCTACAGGGCGTAAAACATACTTTTTTTAAACTTGAAAATTAAATGCTAAAGGTACCCGGGTACCTCGTCACTCACATAAGGGTTAAATTTGACGGCTCAGAAGGTCAACAGTGTAACGCTTTATCATACCAAGTACTGCAGTTTCGATACAATATTTTGTGTGGACCATAAATGATTGTTCCAAGTCTAATTGTAATTTGTGTTCTTTTGTTTATAGGGTCAGGCGTTCCAGTTACCACTTTCTATAAAATGGAGCTCTTAATCGTCTGTCATCAAAATTAATTAATATTCAAATCAAAAAACATTTATTATGCATAAAACGTGCGGGGGCAACTACATAATGTATTTTTTTTACATTTTACATTAAATTACCACCGGATCTGAATACAACCGCACAGAGAAGATCCGGCAAGAAACACAGCGGGATTGATTGTGGGATAAATTTGAATGTTCGTTAAGTGACAATTCGTCCGTTTGGTGACGGAGTAAGAATATAATTCACCACTCCCTATCTTGCTCGTGGATGTCGTAAAAGACAACTAAGGGATATAATATGCATATGAGATCTGTGCAAGAGAAGGAAAACTTGAAATAAAACCCTATACCAACACATCTGACCAGCGTGGAATAATAGGTCAATTCGCTTCCCATTATGGAGGCGGCCTGAGCCCAACACTGGGACACCTATAGGCCGAGATGAACGTAACTGTTATTCAGAAAATTTAATTGGAATGTTCATCCCGGATACAAAACTACAACTGCCTAAGCACTTAACAAGGGTTAAAACCCTCTCACAAAAACAGCCCTTAAACGAGAGGGTTTGCATCTAAACAAAAAACTAGTCGCAACGTATTCATTTGTCTCACTCCTGTACGTAACGGCTTGAATATATTGCTGGCCTTAATAAGATACACATGTTCTATTTTTTGCGTCTTGGTTTTTTTATTTACTGTTATAGTAATTAGCTGTTATTAGGTTTTTCCATGGCAAAAAAAAATAAACGTTTTTTAAAAGTGGTTATTTTATGTGTCGTTTCTGTATGGTGAGGAAGTAAGAATAAATTTCAGCATTTCTTTCGAGCTATGCTCGAGATTTCTCTGCGAGACAGAATCCGAAATACGGAAATCCGCAGAAGAATGGGTGTAACCGACATAGAAAGAAGAATTAGCACGCTGAAGTGGCAATGGGCAGGCCACATCGTTTGAAGAACCGACAACCACTGGGGAAGAAAGGTTTTCGAGTAGCGCCCATGTATCAAACGACGCAGTGTAGGACGCCCCCCCACTAGGTGGACCGACGACCTGGTGAAAGTTGCTGGGCGTCGTTGGATGCAAGCGGTACAGGACCGCATTGTGGGGTAACATGAGGGAGGCCTACGTCCAGCAGTGGACGGCGATAGGCTGAAATGATGATGATGGTGACTTTTTTTTTTCTTTCTTTCTCGTGACTGTCATGTCTATGCAAGAGAAGAGAGAAAGATTTGAAATAAAGACCTACATATATTTACTTGTTTGCGTCGCGTGATAAGACAATAACCATTCCATTGTGGAGAAAGGTCGATGTCGAAAGTGGGATGTATTTGTCACATTATAAGTCAATTTTCATCCTATTGTGGAGGCTCGAGCTCAACAGTGGGACGTATATGAGCTGTAATGATAACCTAATAGAAGGGAATAGAAGCTTTTTTGCCGCCATCCTTTCTATCTTTATCTTGAGGGATAATAATTCTATATGGATAAATATTGGTGTATTAGATGTATCCATCTATTGGGTGATAGGTTGGAAATAGGTTTCCTTTATCATTTCAGCTCACTTATATCCCACTGTTGGGCTCGAGTCTTCTCCACAATAGGAGGGAAACTGACCTGACTATTCCATGCTAGTCAGACAAGTTGGCATAGTGTTTTATTTCGAGTTTTCTTTCTCTTGCATAGATGTTATATGCGTATTATGTATTATATCCCTTTACGATATCCACGGGCAAGATAGGGAGTGGTGAATTGTATTCTTACTCCGTCACCACACGGATAATGCCGGCTATCGCTAGGGCGATGGTCGACAGCGTCGGGAATTGGGACGCCGTCGCAGCCTTCTGCGAGACAGTGATCTCGCGGAAGGAGGCGGCGGATCGCCTGCGCGAGGAGCGCAGCCTTGATGAGGAGATCCGCCGCCGGCGACTGGGGCGGCGTAGGCGCAACTACCTGCGCCTCATGCCGCCCTAGCCGAGGCCGCGGGTGACGTGACCGGTGATTAGTCCGTCACCCGCCGAGAGGCCGACCGCGTGAGGAAAGACCGACGTCCTCCCCGATGGGGGGTACCCCATAGGGGGTATTCCGTCAGGCTGACCACTGATGTCAAGTAACCCTGCTCCGGTGGTCGGCCCAACGACGGAGGCGACGTGGTTTTCGGGTGGGTTGCGGGAGTTGCGTGCTTAAGCCCCTCTGTCGCCCCGGACGGAGTGGTGCGGAGGCGCGCCGACCGCAGCCCACCCACAAAAAAAAAAAAACCAAACGAATAATAGATTAGGTTACGATGAGGTTACATAGCCATCGTATACATTGCCAAATTTTGACATTAGTTTTACGATCGTTTGCATAGTTTTACGATCGATTGCTTGTTTGATGCCAACCTATATCAAATAAGTTTCCTTACAAAGTAATAAAATGACATTATCGCCGTGCTTGGTAAGTATTATGCATTTCCTAGGCAAGAGCAGCTACGCACTAATACGATAGCTTAGTTCTTAACCCGTCACCTTATAGATTATATAAACAACTTTTCTATTGTAAAAGCATCGTCTTCGTATACTATTAAAATAAAAATATAAGATGTTAATACTTATAAGTATCGTAATGAAAATTGGTCGTTTCCTTACTTGATTTTTTTTTAACTAAGTTATGAATATAATTAACAGCCACATATAATATTCAGATTTAGAACTGTATTTAAATGGATACAAAAATCGCTACTTAGAATAATACGCTAACTGTACTAGATTATGAGATGTAAGCAGATAGTATAAATGTGAAGAAAAATTCTAAACATTATCTTCTGATAAATCGTGAGATCAGTAAGACAACTTAGTGCCCAGTGGTTATTCGTATAGGAAAACAGACATATCTATAGACTGTTTGAATGTGGTTCATGGTGTGGCAACAGGTTGAGATGCTGACTTCGATTTTTCTGTAACACAAGGACAAGTAAACTAGATGAGGAATCAATCATTAAATAAATCTTAGAAATTCAACTGAAACCCCTAAATCACCAAGGATGGCGATTACAATATCATCACTCCTTAGAACCTATATTTACTGGACCGGGGATTTAGTTCGTCACCCGCCAAAAGGCCGACCGTGCGACGATGACCGACTTCCGACGAAGAGAGATCGGTCTGACCCATCGAACAAATGAGACCGGTCTGACCCATCGAATTACAGGCTAATTGCGATAACATCCTTGCTCTCTAAGATAATGGAGAAAATTATAAACCATCAGCTTCTGCAGTACCTTGAGGATCACCAGCTGATCAGTGATCGCCAATACGGTTTTTGTCGTGGACGATCGGCTGGTGATCTTTTGTGTACCTCACTCACCGTTGGGCAGAGGCCTTGGAGGGCAAGGGTGAGGCGCTAGCATTCAGCTTAGACATCGCAAAGGCATTCGATAAGGTCTGGCACAGGGCACTTCTATCGAAGCTATCATCATACGGAATCCCCGAGGGACTCTGTAATTGGATCGCCAGCTTTCTGGATGGTCGGAGTATAAAAGTCGTCGTAGATGGCTCCTGCTCCGATACCATGACCACTAATGCTGATGTACTACAAGGCTCTCAATATCAGCTAGACCCACTTGACTCCCTCCAATGGCGTGCTGTTCGAATCGTCGGGATCTCAATCTTACGGACAGAATAGAGTTACACACAAGTCACACATTGAAACAGCGACGAAACTTCGGGTTTCCCTATGTTATCTACCGACTCTTTCACGGGGAGTGCTCCGAGGAACTGTTTGACTCGGTACCACCGTCACCGTTTTACCAACGTACCATTCGACACCGTAGCAGGGTTCATCCATTTCACCTGGAAACGATATGGTCTTCAACTGTACGTTTCCAGCGATCATTTCTCCCATATACGTGCAGGCTCTGGAATGAACTACCTGCTGCTGTGTCTTCCGAGCGCTATGACATGTCCTTCTTTAAACGAGGTTTAAGAAGAGCATTTACTTCACGGTAGGCGACGACCTAGCTGTGCCCCTGGTATTGCAAAGGTCCATGTGCGGCAGGATCACTTACCATCAGTTCGCACGTCCCAATGGGCTCGTACCTCCTTTTGGATAGGAGTAAAATAGACGTCCTATGCCATACTGGTCAGACGGGTTGGCATTTTATTTCTTTTAGTCGTCTTTTACAATATCCACGAGTTGGAAAGGGGGGTTGGTAAATAATATTCTTACTCCGTCACCACACGGAAAAGAACGGACAACAAACTAATGAGTAAGTAACGAAAAATATTACCTAAACTTTTACTTCAAACATTCTCTCGAACGAAAAGTGTAACATTTGTTTATAATGTCTAATTCATGTTCAACTGTATCAAAATTTTGAAGCTCGTAAAATTTCCCAGCGGGAATGATTTATTACTGACATGGAGGCGAGCATGGGGTGCCCGCCAATACTGATAAAATGTTTGATAGCCGAAATGGAAGGAAGAAAATAGCTTGAAATGGCCCATTTGCTTGTAATTGCGAATAAATAACTCAATGTGATATCTACATGTGGAATATATATTTGTATTGTACAAGATTTGTGATCTAGAATAGAGTTATTGCTTTGTTTTTGTATTACAATATGAATTGTATTGAATTGTATATATTTTCTTAGACATGATAATAAATTACATACATATATATATTAGACTGGGTCAAAAAAACAACAATTTTTTTTTTAAGTATATCGAAAATATTATTTGGGATGGCAAAAAAAAATGTGAGAATTTGAGCCCTTAATATTTATATTAAGAGGTCTATCATCGCAACTTTTGTTTTTTTTTCCGGAGCGGGTTTTTGTCTCATAACTCCTAAACCATCGAGGTAAATGAAAGTGACTAAGAGACATTTTTTTGAAGAAAATTGAATTGTCTACAAAAAAAGACTGATTAAAATTTTTTGTCAGATGAACCGTTTTCTCATAACCACGCCTTGAAAATTGGTATGATTTCAGAATTTGATTGATTTCAGAATTGATTTTTAACTTTAGGCTTTTGTCATTCACTTAAAAATTAGTATCCGGAAAAATTCAATAAAGGTTCTTAAAGGGAATTAAATTTCCTACAAAAAACGTCTCTTAAAATTTTTAGCTAAAATCACTCCTTTGAAAGAAGTTAAACAAGAATTTCATTTTGACTTCAACTATATATATATATGTGGTGTGATTTATCATTTTTGTAATATTTAGAACGCATCAATTAAGTAATATATTTATAATTAGGAATGCAATGTAAGGAAGAATGAGAGAGTGTGTGTGTGAGAGAGACAGAAGAGGAAGGGCGAAATGATTAAGACGAAAGATGTGTGCTCCGCTAATATTTCTCAATTAAAATAAAATAAGACGTTATCTGGAAGAAAGAAGTTTTATTTCGGTCGCCAATCCTACAATCTCGTCCGGGATAGACCGAAATAGTTTCAAATAAGTTATTACGACGAAGACGCAGACGCAGCGAAACCACGTGTGGCCGGCACAAGACGACGTATATGCCAGCGTGCCGTGAGTACTGCAACACATTGTATTTACATAAAGGCGATTAAAGACGATTACTTAAAGACGAATACATAAAGACTTATTGTTAACATTGAAGACGCACGCCGACAAAATGGCGGATAAAGGGGACGCCACTACACTTTTGCCAGTAACTTACAATATGGCGGACCCTATCCCTAAATTTACCGGAGAGGACATGACTTACTCATCCGCTAAATGGGCTCAAGATATTGACGATAACGCGGAAATCTTTAGCTGGACGGCCCAGCAAAAATTAATAATAGCAAGACGGTCACTGTCGGGTACTGCAGAATTGTGGCTAAGAACAGAAAAAGCTTTTAGGACTTATGAGGAGCTAAAAACGGCCCTTCAAAGAGAATTTCCCGACGTAGTTAATAGTAAGCAGATGCATGAAATGATGGCTGCACGCAAAAAACGTGGTACGGAAAGTTATTATCAATACATGTTAACGATGAAAGAGCTAGGTAAGAGGGCGAAGTTCCCCGATTACGTGTCTATACAGTATATAGTCGATGGCATTATAGACTGTGAGCAGAACAAGATTTGTCTCTACGGAATTACCACGTACTCTGCGCTGAAAGAAAAATTAACCCATTATGAAGCGATGAAGCAGAGAATGAAACAGCGTGGAAATCAAAGCAGTGTCAATACGAAGATGCGGGAGATTAAACAAACCGCTAAAGCGACGGATCGTAGCGTAGATCATGCGGTGGAAAGGTCAGTTCGTCGCTGTTTCAATTGCGGCGACGTAGGTCATATAGCTACTGCATGCACAAAAGGCGTTAAATGCTTCAGGTGTAATGATTTTGGACATAGGGCGACTGAATGCACAATTAATATCGTGGGTAGTGCTAGTGCCCAAAGCAAAGATCGCAATATTCGTGACGTTGGTACTACAGGAAGCAATGACAACATCCGATCGCGCTCTCGGCAGAAATCGGCAATGTTCGTGAATGAGCGACCCGAAGTTGCTGAAGCCATTGGTGAAATTACCGAACAAGGTGAATATGTGTCAAACTTCAGATCGGTAAAGTGTGACGGCTGTCAGTGTCGAAATAACCTTAACGTCAATAATGTTATGAGTGTAAACAATAATAACGCGGTGTTAAATAAATCAATTAAAGTTGCAAGAATAGGGAATTATTCTGTAAAATGTTTGGTCGATACAGGTAGTGACATTAATTTAATTTGTTACGATTTGTTTACTATGTTAACAGATGCGAAAATTTGTGTACCTGAGAGGTTATCATTAACTGGTTTAGGATCCAGTCAAGTGTTCTCTATTGGTAAGTTCATTTACAAATTAATTATTGATGGACATTGTTATAGTGTGTCTTTTCATGTTGTGCCAAAGGGTGTTATTCCCTATCCTATTATACTAGGTCAAACTTTCTTAACGAATACAGTAATGTTGATTGATAAGGGTGTCGTTCAAATAAAGCCTCCTAGTTATGATAGTTCATTCTTACAATGTTTATATAATAGTATTGATACAGTAGAAAACTCTCAAGTTCAAACTATAATTGATAGTTATAGGCCGTCAAAGATAAAAGAAGCTCCAATTAAATTAAAAATCATACTGAAAGATAATGATCCCATAGTTCAACGCCCGCGTAGGTTTGCATTAAAAGAAGAAGAAGAAGTAAAGCAGCAGATAGATGAGTGGTTGAAGAGTGGTGTAATCCGACCCAGCTTTTCAGAGTATGCCAGTCCTCTGGTTTTGGTTAGGAAGAAAGACGGGAGCATTCGTGTTTGTGTGGACTATAGAAAAATCAATCAAAAGATGGTGAAGGATGAATATCCATTACCTGTGATCGATGACCACATTGATAAGTTGTGTAAAACTCGTGTATTTAGTACATTAGATTTGAAAAATGGCTTTTTCCATTTACCAGTTGAGGATGACTCAATTAAATATACAGCTTTTGTAACCAGCAGCCCAGAAGGACAATATGAGTTCTTACGAGCGCCTTTTGGTCTATCTATATGCCCTAAATATTTTACAAGGTTTATAAACATAATATTTGCTGATTTTATACGAAGAGGTATTTTATTAATATTCATCGATGATTTAATTATACTGGCTGAAGATAAGTCTCAGGCCTTACAGCGCTTGCAAGATATATTGAAAGTTGCATCAGACTATGGTCTGGCAATCAATTGGAAAAAATCGCAGCTACTTCAAGAATCTGTTGAGTACTTGGGTCATGTGGTCTCGAATGGGACGGTGAAGCCTTCAAGAGATAAAACTGAGGCAGTTTCGAAGTTTCCATACCCAAAGAACCTCAAGGAAATTCAAAGCTTCATTGGATTAACATCATATTTTAGAAAATTTATCCCTGATTATGCAAGAATAGCAAGACCCTTAAGTGATTTATTAAAAACTAAAGAATTTTATTTTGGTGATATACAGAAGAGTGCCTTTAAGCGGCTTAAAGAACTTCTATGTTGTGATCCTGTCTTGAAGATATTTGATATTCAGTTGGAGACAGAACTTCATACCGACGCTTCCAAATTTGGTTATGCAGCAATTTTGATGCAGAAGAATGCTACGGATGGCAGTATGCATCCTGTATATTACATGAGCAGGAAAACTAGTGATGCTCAACAAAAGTGGAGTAGTTATGAATTGGAAGCACTAGCTGTCATAGAAGGCGTTAAGAAATTTAGAAAATATCTTATAGGAATACCATTTAAGTTAGTAACAGATTGCGAAGCTTTTCAGAAAACATTAACTAAGAAAGAGGTGTCAGCAAAGGTGGCTCGATGGATCATGTACCTACAAGACTTTAACTACTGCATTGTGCATAGGAAAGGTGAAAAGATGCAACATGTTGATGCCTTAAGCCGCAACATATGTTTCATCAACACTGAAATACATTACAAGGTAAGGGCAGCTCAAGATGAAGACGAAACGCTGAAAGTTTTGAAGGAGTTACTCAAAGAAAAGGATCATGAAGATTACATTTTAGAAAATAATATTTTATTTAAAGGCATAGAGAAAAAGTTGGTGGTGCCTGAAGGCATGGATATTGAGATAATCAAGATGGCTCATGGTATGGGTCACTTTGGGAAAAAGAAGGTTAAAGATATTGTTGAGAAAGATTATCATATTAATAAATTGGAAAATCAAATTGAGAAGGTAATATCTATGTGCATACCCTGTATATTGGCTAACCGTAAGTCAGGCAAGAAAGAAGGACTATTGAATCCAATCGACAAAGGAGAGCTTCCCTTAGATACACTTCATTGTGATCATTTAGGACCGCTAGATGAGACAAGAAAGACGTACAAATACATTTTAACTGTGGTTGATGCCTACACAAAATTTGTTTGGATATATCCTGTAAAGTCGTTGACTTCTAAAGAAACCATTGATAAACTTCAATTACATCAAAAAGATTATGGCAATCCTCGCCGCATAATAACTGATCGAGGTACTGCTTTTACAGGAAAAGAATTCACCGATTATTGTAGTAATGAAGGAATTGAACATATAAAAGTAACAACAGGTATTCCACGGGGAAATGGCCAGGTTGAACGCATGAATCAAATTATCATCTCTGTTTTAGCTAAGCTGTGTCTTGAAGAACCTATGAACTGGTATAAGCATGTCAGTAGACTCCAACGTGTTATCAACAGTTCTTACCAGCGCTCCATAAACACATCACCCTTCAAATTATTGACTGGAGTAGAGATGAAACAGAAAGAAAATTTAAAGATAGTAGAACTATTGGAAGAAGAGAATAGACTTAATTTTACTGAGAACAGAGAAGAATTAAGAAAAGAAGCAAAATTTCAAATCTTAAAAATACAAGAAGAAAATATTAAATCATTTAATAAGAAAAGAAAGGAAGGTCAGGTTTACAGAGAAGGAGACTTAGTTGCCATTCAGCGAACGCAGTTTGGAAATAATTTAAAGTTAAAAGAAAAGTTCTTTGGTCCATATAAAATTGTTAAGAGGCTAGGAAATGATAGGTATGAGGTAGAGAAAATTGATAATAGTAAAGAGGGTCCTAGAAACACAACTACAGGTGCAGATTATATGAAAAGGTGGCTTTGATTGAAAGACATTTTCTCACTTTAATATATTCAGTAATTAAAAAGTATTTAAAATTTAATGTTCATCAGTAATCAGTATCTTATGACTGTATACTTCCTAATTACCAATGAAAACAGCTGACTTATTATTTTTCTGTATTTTTTGAATTAAGTAGTATTGTATTAACTTAGTATTGCCTTTATCATTCTATATAAAATGTTTTATGATACATTATTTAAGGTATTTTTGTTGTAACTGCATAATAAAAACATTGTTCTTTCTTATGGGGGAATCTCTTTTCCTTAAAGTAAATTAAACTGTAATTTAAACTCAAACATAAATTAGTTACGTGCAAAATTGTAATATTAGTTGTAATAAGAAATGTAATACCTTAAGAAATGTTTAGCTTTTGTTAAAGAAAGTATATTAGTAGTGGTAGTTTTTAGAAATTTTGTATTGTATTCTATAGTGATGTTTATTTTTGTTAGTAAAGTAGTTGATGTTGTATAACATAAGATATTGTTTTGCTTTCCATTTTTTGTAATTGGTTAATATCAGAACTCAGTCTGAGGGCAGACTGAGAGCAGAATGGCCGAGTGTGGTGTGATTTATCTTTTTTGTAATATTTAGAACGCATCAATTAAGTAATATATTTATAATTAGGAATGCAATGTAAGGAAGAATGAGAGAGTGTGTGTGTGAGAGAGACAGAAGAGGAAGGGCGAAATGATTAAGACGAAAGATGTGTGCTCCGCTAATATTTCTCAATTAAAATAAAATAAGACGTTATCTGGAAGAAAGAAGTTTTATTTCGGTCGCCAATCCTACATATATATATATACATACAGGGTGTCCCTAAATTAAACGTCCAAACTAAAGTGGGTGGTAGATTACTTTATGACATCTCTGAAAAAAAAAATCCATGTCACTTTTTACATATTACTGAAAACGGTGAAAAATCAGACCTTGTATGATATTTTCAAGTACTATAACGACATAATAATAGGCTAATAATACTAATAGGCTAGTTCTGGCATCGGATATTTCTTTTTGGAAGCGCAGATAACTGCACTATCGACTACAAGTACAATTAAAACTAGACATGTTACAATAACATAAAAAAATATAATAATAATAATAATCATTTATTTCTCACCATAACACTTTATACACGATAACACTTATTTTGGAGTTACAAATTTTGTTATGGATCGCTGGTGCCTATGGTAGGTAGAAGATCTACCTATAATACAGGTCACCAGGAAATCCACTGGGACCATATACAATTATGCTGAGTGTAAATAGGACATGTGTAAGAACTTTTATGGCGGATGTAAGAATAGATTGTATGTAAGTGTGGATGTAAGTTTGTGTGTAAGTATGCGTGTTTGTTTATGTGTGTCTATCTGTGTAAGTGAGTGCATTAGCTTGCATGAGCACGAGCATTTCGTGCTTGTGTATTTGCGCGAATACCTCGAATCATACAATAACCTCTAGTAAGATTTCCGTATTACTATAACATTGCTGAAGAACCCATTCCTGCAAAATTACTTTGCATTTATATGCAGTTAGGGAGTGTAATGATATAAATTTGTGCAGCTTATTGTAGAGATAAGGTCCAAGAAAGACCAA
Organism: Lymantria dispar; assembly: GCA_032191425.1. Taxonomy (NCBI): domain Eukaryota; kingdom Metazoa; phylum Arthropoda; class Insecta; order Lepidoptera; family Erebidae; genus Lymantria; species Lymantria dispar. The sequence continues at coordinate 11,448,127 of CM063441.1, forward strand.
AAATCTGCGGCTAAATGAAGTTTTGATAGGAAACGAAGGGACAATGAGGTGATTGCGGCGTGTCGAATTATGCACAAAAGGTGCCAGAGAATGTTGTTATAAGGTCGTAGCTAGAATGAATAATTGTCTGACCGTAAGAAGTTGGCAGTCTCCATAGAGCTTAGCAGTGGGATACAAACGAGGTTTAAAACAGCCAATCTTTAGAAGGGCTCTTTGAGCGCGTTCAATTTGTATCAAGTGTGATTTCGCAGCACCACCCCAGATAGTTATGCAATAATTCAAAATAGATTGGCATAGTGATAGATAAACCATCTTCATAATATGTTCATTTGCCAATTGACGTAAATCCTTAAAAAAATATATAAGTTTGCGAACTTTACCAGATAAATAGTCTATATGATCTTTAAAAGTGAGTTTATGATCAATTAGTACTCCAAGGAATTTAACAGAATTCATTTTCTCTATACAATAGCCATTATCAGTAGAGCTGCCAACAGGTTTGGCTATTATTTCAAAGCAATTGTCGGATCTGTTTTCAAAATCACGAATAGTAAAGTTGATTAATTTAGTTTTGGGAAGATTTAGAGTAAGAACATTATCATGTAGCCATTTATTGACGGAATCAAATCCTCTTTAAGCAAGAGAGTAAGTGTCAGACCAAGAGCTTGAAGAAAATACAAGTGCAGTGTCATCTGCATATGTGAAAATAGCTCCATGGTCTAGAGGAAGCGTACATAAATCGTTTATGTACACCAAGAATAAACTTGGGCCAAGGATACTTCCCTGAGGCACGCCGTAAAAAATAGGCAGTTCCGAGCTAACATGAGAACCAATCTTGACCACCTGTGATCTATCGTTCAGATAACTTTGAAATAGGGACAACTGTTTGCCCCGTATACCCAGAGATTCAAGCTTGGATAATAAAATAGGCATGGACACAGTATCAAATGCCTTCATGATATCGAGAAAAAGAGCAATACATTTTTGTCGCCCATCCAGCTTTCTCACTATATAATCAACCAAACTATGTACAGCATCTGCAGAAGAGAATTTTTTTCTAAACCCATATTGGTTTGGAGATATTAAAGAGTGTGCTTCTAGACAACTAACAAGTCTGGAGTTCAATATTTTTTCTAGTATCTTTGACATTGTAGGAAGAATAGAGATAGGACGATAGTTTCCAATTTGATTACGATCACCTGATTTATAAACAGGGTAAATTATAGCCTTCTCAAAATGGTTAGGAAAGATACCAGTGCTCATACTTAAATTGCAAATATGAGTAAGCGGAGGAATAATTATATCTTTGTGTTCTTTTAAGAACTCGGAGGAGATACCATCCCAACCACATGAACAGTTACTTTTTAAAGTCATAATTAGACCGTCCACTTCCGACATATCTGTGTCAATTAATACGAAAGATGACGAGATATAATTTCGTTGATACGGAATTTTTAGCTCACTCTCGATTTTATTCGCGAGTTTAAATCCGAGGATATACATTTGTTATGGCTATTCCTTAATTTTTTCGAAGAAAACGTTAATTATTTGACTTTAACACACCATCCTGTAAATATACCGTAACCATAGTGGCCAGTAATTTCAAAAGTTGGCCACATTATTCATTATTCCAAAATGGTATAATACCTTCTAGATGTCATCGTAACTTTAAAAAAAAAATGTTTTTGTGACAGACAACGAAGTTTATGAAAAATGATTAGGTATATTTTTTGTTCTATTTTATTAGACCTCATATAAAAAATCTTATTGGGTGTATGAAAGAGAGACAGATAGTGACGCCTATTGTATTTTATTGGACACTAGGTAAATGTCCCTCCGAATAACTCCCGCAACCCACCCGAAAACCACCTCGCCTTCGTCATTGGGCCGACCACCGGAGCAGGTTTACTTGTCGTCAGTGGTCGGCCCGACGGAATACCCCCTACGCGGGGTACCCTCCCATCGACCGACGTCCCCCCCTCGGGGAGGACGTCGGTCTTTTCTCACGCGGTCGGCCTCTCGGCGGGTGACGGACTAATCCCCGGTCACGTCACCCGCGGCCTCGGCTAGGGTGGCATGAGGCGCAGATAGTTGCGCCTGCGCCGCCCCAGTCGCCGGCGGTGGATCTCCTCATCGAGGCTGCGCTCCACGCGCAGACGATCCGCCACCTCCTTCTGCGAGATCACTGTCTCGCAGAAGGCTGCGACCGCGTCCCAGTTCCCGACGCTGTCGACCATCGCCCTAGCGATGGCCGGCAGCGTCAGGTCGGCACCGATGATTGCGACGAGTTCACGGCGCTGCACTGCCCAAGCCGCGCAGGCCTCGAGCGTGTGGCGCGCCGTGTCCTCGTCGCAATCGCAGTGGTGGCAGGACGGTGTACTCTCCCTCCTTACGACCCTGTGCAGGTATTTGGCGAAGCTCCCGTGCCCCATCAACACCTGCACTAGTCGGAAGGAGAGCACCCCGTGCCGCCTTTCCAACCACTGCATCAGCACCGGCCGGAAGGCCTCCACGGTTCGCACCCCGAACCGAGGCCTCTCCAGCCGGACTGCCCAACGGGCAATGACGTCTCGGCGGGCGTCGACGCGCCAGGCGGTGAGGTCCCTTAACGAGATCACACCGCCCTCCCCGCGCACCCCCGACACCCGCCGATACAACACGGCGAGCATTTCCGCCTCCAGGTCCCACGGGGGAGTCCCGGCCAATAGGCACGCTGCCTCCGTCGCCACCGTGCGGTATCCGCGGATGGCCCTGACCGCCATGACCCTCTGTGGTCGCCACAGAAGGGCCCTAAGTCGGACGGTCAAGGACCCCGCCCACACCGGTGCGCCGTACAGGGCCATCGACCGGATGACCCCCGTGTACAGCCGTCGGCACGTAGCGCTCGGTCCGCCCACGTTCGGCATAAGCCACGATAGGGCGGACGCCGCGCCGACGAGCCGCGGAGCGAGCCTGCGGAAATGCTCCCGGAACCACCATTGCCCGTCGAGCACCAGGCCCAAGTACCTCATATGGGCCCGGATGCTGATGTCAACCGATCGGACGGTGATCGAGACGCCGATGGGAGGACACATAAGGCGCCCATGGAACAAGAGGGCCTCCGTCTTGTCCAGGGCGACCCTCAACCCCAGCGCCTCGATCCGCCTGACGACCTCTTCGGTGCCATAGGTCGCCAGGCTTACCGCCTCTTCTAGCGTCCCACCGCGGGCTGTGACGAGCGTGTCGACGTAACAAATCACGCCCAGCCCGGGCGGGAGGCTCCCCCGCAACGCCCAGTCGTAGCCGATGTTCCACAGGGTGGGTCCGAGGACCGACCCCTGTGGGACACCGCACGTCATGGGCGTCCGCACAACGTCCCCTGCTCGGTTGGTACAGAGGACGCTGCGCCCCACCAAATAGTCTGCCACTAGCCGCCTCAGGTAAGCTGGCACTCCGTGATACCGGAGCGCCTCCCTGATGCAGCTGAATGGCAGACTATTGAATGCGTTGGCGATGTCTAGGGACACCGCCAACAGCACTCCCCCACCGGTGACGGCCTCAGTCGCCACGGCCCTCAGGCGCAACAGAGCCGCGATCGTCGAACGACCCCTCCTAAACCCAAACTGGGCGTCCGACAGATCGGGCCCCGTGCCGACGAGGTGCCGCTCGATGCGGGCAGCTACCACCCTCTCCAGTAGCTTGCCCGTGTCATCGAGCAGCACGATAGGCCTGTAGGCCGAAGGCGATCCCGGAGACCGTCCCGGCTTCGGCAGGAGCACCAGCCTTCCCTCCTTCCAGCACCCAGGGAACCGTCCGGACGCTAAACACGCGTCGAACAGCTCCCTGAGGCGGGGACCCAGGTGGTCGAGGACCAGGCCCAACACGCGGTTAGGAACACCGTCGGGCCCGGGGGCGGTGGACTTTGCGCACATGCGCGCTACCGCCACTCCCATCTCGGGTTCCGTGATGGGCGGAACACTGTCGTCGTCGGCCTCCCGGTCAGTGTCTGGCGGAGCCATGACCGGGGGCGTGTGTTCCGCCCGCCGCGGGAACAGGTCCTCGCCGACCCGGGTGAGAAGGCTGGGCTGGAGAGTCTCGGTGAGGGGAAGGCCCCGCGCGCGGAGCTTATTCAGCACCGCGCGATAGGGGCGTCTCCAGGGGTCACGGTCGAGACCGTCCAGCATCTCCTGCCGACTGACGTCCTTGGCGGAGCGGACGGCCAGCCTGAAGGCCGACCGCGCATTGCGGTAGCCCTCATACAGCAAGGCCTCCCGCTCCGCGTCGCGTTGGCGCCGCCGGCTGCGGGTGTAGTCCCTCCGGGCGCGAATGCACGCGGCCCGGAGATCCGCCAGCTCCCGGGACCACCAGTGGACCGCCCTCCTCGGGGGCGGACGCCGTACCCGGGGCATGGCCGCATCGCAGATCTGCGTCAACGCACTGCGGATGCGGCCAGCCTCGGCGTCCACCCCGTCCGACTGGTTGGCAGAGGACAGCCACGAGTAAACGATGGCTGTCTCCGCCAGCTTGTCCCGGTCTAAGCGACCCACAGCCCATCGCGGGAACGCAGGACGTCCATCCGCCCCGTGACCCCTGCTGGGCGTTGGGATTACCGGGGAGACCTCCATCCGGATATACCGGTGGTCCGACAAGGTCTCCATCTCCTCCACGACGCGCCAGCTCCCCACGCGTGCGGCGACCTCGGGGCTAGCGATTGAAAGGTCCACTATCGACCCGCCCCGTTGTCGCACGCACGTATGCACCGAGCCCCTCAGCAAACAGAGGCCCAGTGCCGCCGCCCACTCCTCGATTGCCCGTCCTCGGTCGTTCGTCCGGGGAGACCCCCACGCCACGGACTTGGCGTTGAAGTCCCCCAAGACGAAGACCTGGCGCGATGCCATTCGCCGTAACGAGGCCTCCATGATGGTGAGGGAGGTCTCGAAATCGGTCACACTCCAGTTAGGGGAGAGATAGACTCCGAGGAGCGTAATCTCCCCCCAGTCCGCCGCGACGTATCCGACGCCCCTGTCCCTAAGGGTCAGAGGCGACGAAGGCCACGACGTGGAGGCGACGATTGCCACGGTGCCATCGGTGCTACCCAACCAGTTAGGCCGGTCGGGCACCACGTACGGCTCCGCGGCTACGGCTACTCCTATCAACCACTCCGCCATGGCTTGCAGGAACACGTCCTGCGCACCGGAGGTGTGGTTGAGGTTGGCCCATTAACGGTCCGTATCCATCGTCACCTCCTCCGCGCTGACGGGCGATCGGGCCGCACTCGGAGCGGGGACTGGCTCGGTCGATGGGCCGTCCCGCCCCTTCGGGGCCGATGCCGGGGGTCTGCAGTCCCCAGAGCCCATGCGGTGTTTGGCAGGCCTATTGCCTGCCACACACGCGGGGCAGTGGGGCACCGCAGAGCACGATGCCTCCTGGTGTCCGGTCTGACCGCAACGGAAACATAGCCCGCTGCAGTCAAAGCAGTTTTTGCATGTCGGTCGGGTATGCCCGACCGCCATGCATTTGTAACACCTCGCGGGTCGGGGCTCTAGCACGCTTACCCGCGCCGAGCTCCAGCCCACGAGGAGCCTGCCTGAGTCGGCCAATTGCTTGACCGACTCCACCGGACACTGCACCCAGGCAGCACCGACGCCGCCCGGACCAGTGCAGATGGTGCCAATCCGGACGGTGTCCGAGGCACATCCGGTACGCGCCATAATGGCCTCCCGGACGTCCTCCACCGTCACGGAATCGTCCAAGCCCGTCAGGCGCATCTCTGCGCACTTGACAGGCCTGGCGATTCGGACACCATCCTCCGGCCCGAACAGCCCCCTCAACATCGTGGCCAAACTATCGGCCGTCTTCGCGCCCTCGGCCCCAGGGAACTCGAGTATTCGAGCCCCTGTCCGGGCCTTGCGGGTCCTCGCCTCGACGCCCTCGATATCGGAGACGTCCAGCTCCCGCCGGGCGCGTTTTAGGACGGCCTCATAGTTGAGGCCCCTCTCAGCCGCCTCAGGCAGCACGGTGATGACCACCGCGGCCGTCTTCGGCGACTTGAGGCCCCTTCGCGACCTTTTTTCCCCTTTCTGCCGGCTCCCGCCTGGGGAGCGGCGGCCACGGCGGCACTCTTGGCCGCCGCTCTCCGCTTCTGGCCGCGTGCCTTCCTGCTCCGCTCAGCCACCTGCCAGCCCTGTTCGAGCCTGGCAGCAGCGCTGAACGCAGCAGGAGCGGTCGCGGGTGCACCTCGTCGGGCGGCGGCTCCTCCCCCTTCCGAGGTCTCCCGCGGCCACGAGCCGGCGCAGGGACCACGACGAGGGGAGGAAGCGCCGAGGCCGCGACGGGTGCAGCCGGCGCAGCAGCCGCGACGGGCGCAGACGACGGGCCCGCCCTCCCCGGCGCAGCTTGTTTCGGTGGCGAGGCTGGCACAGGCGGCGCGGCCAGCGCCAGGCGCGCGAACTGGGCCCGCAGGTCGGCCATCTCCTTGGCCAACCCGCGGTTCACCCGTCGCACCGCCGATAGCTCCGTCTCCAGCTTGCGGTTGCGTTCCCGCAAGCCGGAGACCTCCTCACTAAGGCGGGCGTTCGCGGCCTGTAGGGCCGCCACCTCGCCACCGTGGCCAGCCGGACCGGGGGTCCCCGATCTCGCTACCACCGCCGATCCGCGACCTCTACGCCCCCTGCGCGTGGTCGGGACCTTGGGAGGAGGCATGACGACGGAACTCCCCTCCGAGTCAGTGTTGGAGCAGCCGTCCTCTCGCAGGGGGCGCTTCCAGGGTCTCGGGGGGAGGGCCTCCTCCCTCTTCCTTGCACATGGGGCTGGCGCCTTTGCCGCCTCCCCATCCCTCTCCTTCTCCTTCCTTGGCGACGACGATGGCCTACGTGAACTCCCAACCGACGGCCCGCCCATTACCTCCCTATCCACGGCGAATTCACCGCCCTTGCCCTTTCTCCGATCGACCTGTATCCAGGGGCTGGTGCTGCTCTCGTCGGCGGACGGCTCTGCGGCGCTTCCGCCCACGTCCGTTAGCTCCATCTCAGAGGCCGTGTCGGTCTCCAGACCTTTCGATGGCCCTGCGGCAGTGCCGCCCTCATCGCTTGACAGCCTCGTTTCTGAGCTGTCGCCTGCTAATCTTATGCACGGCTCTGCGGCAATGCCGCCCTCGTGCTGGGACTCGCTGCTGTCGTTCTCCTCGCGCGGCGGCCCTGCAGAGGTCTCCATCCTTTCTTCATCCGACGGCTGGGCAGCAACGCTACCCCCGTCGCGCGACGGCCCTGCAGCAGCAATGCTGCCGCCCTCGTCACGTGCGGCAATGGCTTCAGCCTTTTTCCGCTCCCGCCTCGCCTTATATGCGGTGGCGCTAATGCGGGCTCGCGCAGCGGCGGAACGCCTCGGCTTCGTCCTCCGGGTCTTCTTCCGCACCTCCTCCTCGTTCCCCTTCCCCCCCTGAGCCACTTGGTGTTGAGCCGGGCTCTCGGCTTCTGAGGCAGTAGTTGTCCCCCACCCATACGATTGGGGACTGACTGTGCCGGGACTTGGGCGCGACTCCAAATGGACGTCGCGCGCAAGCACCGGCACAGCAAGGGATTCCCCGGCCTGGCCGGGACCCTCTGGTGAAGTACAACGTGTCTTGACTTCTGCCATTTTGTTGGACGTTTTTGAGTCTTGCCTTGACTACCACTCTAACGACTGGACGCTCACGCGCTTCTTAACCCACCAGTCATACATCTCCTCGCCGAGTGGCCAAACTTAAGATTGGGGTAATTTTTATAGGGGTTTTCTTCCCCGCGGTCCGAAGACCCCCGGTCCTGACCCCCCTGCTCAGGATTACGGTTTGGGCCTTCCGGGCCTGGCCGCTCGCGAGCGACCGACCCGTCACGCCCCCGGGCCGTGACGCAACCGTCCCTGGCGACCGAGTGCCATGAGGCACATCCGCCCCATTGGCCCCGGGTCAGATCCGCCGTGCGCTCTGCCACCAGAGCCGCACGCGGAGACCCCCCCCCTGCCGGAATCTTGGCCGTCCAAATGGACGCATGACGTCCAAGTGGACGTTACCAGGGAGCACCACGAGGAGGTTCTCCGGCCGCGCCCCCCTTATTAGACCTATAAAAAAATCTTATCGCTTGTGTGAAAGAGAGACAGAGAGTGACGCCCATTGTATTTTATTGGACACTAGGTAAATATCCCTCCGAATATGCTCGAGGATCATGAATGAACACTCGATGGTCTGGATAGCGTTCAGTATTCCGTTATCGTTCACGATACAATCTACTTGCAGCATGATGATTGCATCTGTACTCTCCATAGATCAAATGCATATTAGGGGATTCTAACATTGTATAAGAAGACAGCATCGTAATCACAAGTATATATATATATATATATATATATATATATCATCATCATGATATCCTTACTAATATTATAAATGCGAAAGTAACTCTGTCTGTCTGTCTGTCTGTCTGTCTGTCTGCTACGCTTTCACGTCTAAACCACTGGACCGATTTTGATGAAATTTGGTACAGAGATGGACTAAAGCTTGAGAAAGGACATAGGCTACTTTTTATCGCGAAAAAATGGGTATAAGGGGTTGAAATAGGGGATGACATTTTGTATGGAAATTCGTCATTTTCGATGATAGAACCACGAATCTTTGTATTAAGACACCTAATAATAAATAAATAAATATTTGTTCAAGCGTTTTGGAAATTTCATTTACATGGGGATGAAATTCAACCCCTAAAATACCAAAAAGCATACAGCCGAAACCACTGGGCCTAGAAACGTATTTTTTTTTACACCATCGTACTTCTTGGGGTGCACGAGCACTAGCAAAGGATTTTTGGAAATTCACCCCCTTAAGGGGGTGAAAAATATATAGTCTTTTACGTCTAAACCGCTTTTGATGAAATTTGGTACAGAGATGGACTAAAGCTTGAGAAAGGATATAGGCTACTTTTTATCGCAAAAAAATGTGTATAAGGGATTGAAATAGGGGATGACATTTTGTATGGAAATTCGTCATTTTCGATGATCGAACCACGAATCTTTGTATTGAGGCACCTAATAATAAATAAATAAATAAATATTCGCTCAAGCGTTTTGGAAATTTCATTTACATGGGGATGAAATTCAACCCCTAAAATACCAAAAAGCAAACAGCCGAAACCACTGGACCTAGAAACGTATTTTTTTTTAGACCATCGTATTTCTTGAGGTGCACGAGCACTAGCAAAGGATTTTTGGAAATTCACCCCCTTAAGGGGGTGAAAAACATATAGTCTTTCGCGTCTAAACCGATTTTGATGAAATTTAGTACAGAGATGGACTAAAGTTTGAAAAAGGATATAGGCTACTTTTTATTGCGGAAAAATGGGTATAAGGGGTTGAAATAAGGGATGATATTTTGTATGGAAATTCGTAATTTTTGATGATAGAACCGTGAATCTTTGTATTAAGGCACCTGATAATAAATAAATAAATATTCGTTCAAGCGTTTTGGTAGTTTCACTTACATAGGGATGAAATTCAACCCCTAAAATACCAAAAAGCATACAGCCGAAACCACTGGGCCTAGAAACGTATTTTTTTTTACATCATCGTATTTCTTGGGGTGCACGAGCACTAGCAAAGGATTTTTGGGCATTCACTCCCTTAAGGGGGTGAAAAACATATAGTCTTTCACGTCTAAAACGATTTTGATGAAATTTGGTACAGAGATGGACTAAAGTTTGAAAAAGGATATAGGCTACTTTTTATTGCGGAAAAATGGGTATAAGGGGTTGAAATAAGGGATGATATTTTGTATGGAAATTCGTAATTTTTGATGATAGAACCGTGAATCTTTGTATTAAGGCACCTGATAATAAATAAATAAATATTCGTTCAAGCGTTTTGGTAGTTTCACTTACATAGGGATGAAATTCAACCCCTAAAATACCAAACAGCATACAGCCGAAACCACTGGGCCTAGAAACGTATTTTTTTTTACATCATCGTATTTCTTGGGGTGCACGAGCACTAGCAAAGGATTTTTGGGCATTCACTCCCTTAAGGGGGTGAAAAACATATAGTCTTTCACGTCTAAAACGATTTTGATGAAATTTGGTACAGAGATGGACTAAAGCTTGAGAAAGGATATAGGCTACTTTTTGTCGCAAAAAAATGGGTATAAGGGGTTGAAATAGGGGATGACATTTTGTATGGAAATTCGTCATTTTCGATGATCGAACCACGAATCTTTGTATTGAGTGAGGCACCTAATAATAAATAAATAAATATTCGCTCAAGCGTTTTGGAAATTCCATTTACATGGGGATGAAATTCAACCCCTAAAATACCAAAAAGCATACAGCCGAAACCACTGGGCCTAGAAACGTATTTTTTTTTACACCATCGTATTTCTTGGGGTGCACGAGCACTAGCAAAGGATTTTTGGAAATTCACCCCCTTAAGGGGGTGAAAAACATATAGTCTTTCGTGTCTAAACCGATTTTGATGAAATTTGGTACAGTGATGGACGAAAGCTTGAGAAAGGATATAAGGCTACTTTTTATCGCGAAAAAATAGGTATAAGGGGTTGAAATAGGGGAAAGTATTTTCTTTTTACGTCGTCTTATTTCTTGGGGTACACAAGCACTAGCAAAGGATTTCTCGAAAATCACCGCCTTAAGTGGGTGAAAAGCGTATAGACGAAACTCTTGGAGCTAGGAACGTAAAACTTTCTATGCAATTCTCTTTCTTTTGTTGTAAGTGAGCTCTAAGAAATTATTTTATTAAAATCAACTCCTAAAGGGGTGCAAAATATATAGCCGAAATCATTAGGCCTAGAAACATGGAATTTTGTATAAAGTTTCCTTTCTTGGGGAAAGAGATTTTCGCAATTTTAGCCCTAAGGTGGTGAAAAGTGTTTAACCGAAATCACTGAGCCTAGGAAGGATCATTTTAATACACGGTCGGCTTTCTTGGATTACCCCCAGATTTTCTTAGTGCTCACTTACCAAGCACTATGAAACAATTTTTGGCAAGGATAAGCGAGCTCTAACAAAGAATTTTTGGAAATTCAACCCCTAAGAGAGTGAAAGTGTATAGCCAAAGATACCGGGCCTAAGAATGTGAAATTTTGTATACCGATCGGTTATTTGGGGTAAGCACTCACTAAGAAACAATTTTGGGCTGCCCCAAAAGGATAAAACACATATAGTCGAAGACACCCAGCCAGCCATATATCATCATTATCTTGCTCTTATCCTAATTACTTTGGATCGACGCGATATGTAGGTACTCTTCTGCCATCGTAGATATATTGCAAAGGTTCTAGCAACATTTTATGACCTGGCGCACGACATTGTTGGCCAGACGGCATCACCGGTCCAGGTCGATGTAAATCTTTGTCTTAGTAGTATTTTGCGATACCCACGAACAATGAAAGCGTGGTAATATTTCTAGCAGCTACCAGACAGTAAGTTACAATCAAGATATTATTCCAATTTTCTATCTCTACAAATAAATAAATTTGAAGCGTCTGTTTGTCTATCAAAATAATAGGTTTTATTTATGCTCACACAATACGGTCCAAATTTTTTTGTCTGTCTGTCTATTCGTTACAGGTAATCCTCAAAATGGCTGGACCGATATTGATTATATTTTACCATCAGATCTACCAGTCGTACATAAGGAATAACTTAGACTATATTTTATCCCAGGTTATATTTTATCCCGGTGTGCCTGAATTAAGTCGATTTTAAAATTATTTCACTAATGGAAAGCTATTTTTAAGCGAGTAATATATTTAAGCTATTTTTATCCCGATATTCCTACGGGATCGGGTACAATGTCGATGAAATCACGGGAATTTAATGGTTTTAAAAATTAATTCACTAATGAAAAGCTATATTATCAGTGAAAGGCTATTTTCATTCCGGTATTTGCCCAGGAACGAGAACTATACCGGGGGATGTCGAGCAATTTTTAAAATTCTTTCACCAATGGAAAGCTACCTATGTTGTCAGCGAGTAACATAGGCAATTTATATCTCTGATATTTCTGGGATTTATATTATTTTTTTTTTTTGGTATGTGTGTATTTATAATATCAGCGAGTAACATAGGCATTTTTTATCTCGGTATTGGCATGGGAATTTCTACGTGAATGAAACTGCGGGTGTTTGATTGATATAATTTTTTTTTTCACCAATGGAAAAGTACGTTATCAGAGACTAAAGAAAGGCATATTTATCATCGTATTTGCACGGCAATCTGAACTATAAGGCTGGAAGTAATATTCAAATGTGAAAGTTTGTGAAGATATTTGGATGTTTGTTACTCAATCACGCTAAAACTGTTGAGCAGATTTGGATGAAAATTGACAAGTAGATAGAGTATTTCTTAAATTAAGAAATGTAATACTCTTTATGCCGATAATATTCTTTGCGATAATAGTTCAATATGCAAGTAAATTTTTACGCGGGCGAAGCCGCGGGCAAAAGCTAGTATATATATATACTAACTTGCGGTGATGGACTAAGAATACAATCCCTCCCTATCACCCACTTCCCCCTATCTTACGCGTATACCATCCCCTCTATAAGCCGGATTATGTGAATTATATACCAATTTACAGTTAGTATCTTCTGTGTGGTGAAGGAGTAAGTATACCATTCAGCACCCCTATTTTACCCGTGGGTGTCATAAAAAACAATATATACTCTTCTGCCATCGTATATATTGCCAAATTTTGACATTAGTTTTACGATCGTTTGCATGGTGTTAGGATCGGTTGCCTGTTTGATGTCAACCCTCCTTGATATTGTAACTGTTGACCAGATGGTATCCAAGGAAGCTGGCCCAGGTTGATATAAATTCTCAGTTGTATTTTACAACACTCACGAACAATGTAAGGGTTGCTTGTGGGATCTGATCCAACCATGTTTTCCTTTCCTTTTTATTTGAACTAAATGAAAAAAAAAATATATATATATATATATATATATATATATCCTATCTCGAAGGGCATCACACTGGAGCTAAGACTATATGTTGTCTACGTGTAATTTTATTCAAAAGATGGTAAAAAAATGACAGCCCGCTGAGTTTCTTGTCGGATCTTATCAGCTTGTGGCCGCGTTCCAATCCGGTGGTAGATATTGTATTATATTCAAACGATGTATAAATTTGACAATATGTAAGTGCCTTCAAGGGGCCTATGCGGCATAAATGATTGGATTTGATTTGTTAAAATTCATAGCCACATAAATAAATGCTGTTTAGGAAATATTTTTTGAAACAGATGATCCTTAATATATCTAAGAATTTCTCTCTCCTTACTCATCCAGAAGTTGGAAGTCTTCAAGAAAATTTTCTTCAACAGTATAATACAAACGTAGGCAATGTTAATGACTACAGTTTGTAGTACATTAGCTCCGGGTACAAACACGTAAGGCTCAAGTAATTATGTTTTAGTGGTGTCGGTTTACGAGGCGCCCGGGCACGCACTCAGCTGTTACGACGTGCGGGCACGCCTTTATGTGATGCCCCGCGGGGGTTGGCGCTTAACACGGTTTATGACAACGCCATACTCTTGAAATAAATACGTTTTAACGATATATACACGTGTTACCTATGTTCAAACTGCACACAGACACACGTCTACAATTGATAATAGAAATAAATTTATTTATTTGTATCAAAACATCTTACACCTTAACATGTAAAACGCCATTGGGAACACGTGTTGGGGAATATTTATATAGTATTTTAACTCTCTTGGCGTACAACGTGTTAGCATGAATATTTGCGTCAAAGTATTCGTATCGTTATTGAGACCAAAATGTATAAGATTTGGAGCAGCGCCTCTATCGGATGATGGGGGAACTGCTCTAAATCTATTCAAATTAGGCTCGATAACGTTACGAATACTTTGATACAAATATTCGTGCCAAGCCCACTATTCAAATGGTGGAGTAGAATTTTTTCATATACAGTATCAGATATATAGAAAAGTTTATAAGGTATCAGTCATTCTGAATACTACTGCTTTCAATTGTTAAAAATTTATTTTAACAAAAGTGAGGCCATGAGAATAATTAGTTGTCCACAAAAGTGTAATCCACGGAGGGTTCACGTATCACTAAGAGTTGTTCACAGAAATGCAAATATCCGTGGGTTGACGTACCAAAAGTACGATGAATGTAGAGATAACGTAGTGATTAAGAAAATCGACCTATCATATCAAACGTCGCTGATTTCAATTACACGCAGGAAAGTATTTTGTCCGTTACATAATTTGTTGTTTTGAGCACTAAGTGTCTGTCAAATTATATATTTGTGAAGTAATACAAGTATTGTTTCTTTAATTCAGATGCATTGCCTGTAAAATAAAAAAGTCGCCGCTCAGGACGCCTAGCAGATATGAAACATCGAAATTATTTTGTACAAGTATATATGCATAAAGGAATAGATTACGACAGGAACTAATATCGCATAAAATATTAATAAAATATTACGACTTTTTTCCAGGAAGTGATGATTTTTATTCAATAAACATTTATTTTCATTAGTATACACTATAGGTATGTGTTCAGGTTAATAATTTATTTTGAGCTCACTAGATGGCGTTGTACAAAATTCTATAACAGGTTATGATTTCGTTACACAAGTGTATATATTCAAGCATGGCGTTAACGCCACGCCAACGATCAGATTCACCCTCACCTATAGATGTTTCACATCAAAAACATATTTTAGAGAAAATCGGCAACTCTAAGGAATGACAGCTGTGACGGCCCCTCTTTCTTTAAGTGAGATGCAGATAACATTCCTGCAATGAAAAGAACTCTAGAATTAAAATTTCTTTATTACGATGTCTGACTGGGCTAGTATAATATTATCATCATCATCTTGCTCTTATCCCAATTACTTGGGGTCGACGCAATATGTCATCTGTTTTGACATATTGCAAAAAAGTTTCGGCAATGACTTTTATGACCGGCCGCCTGCCTGACGTCAACCCTCCTTGGGAATGTAATCGTTGACCCAAATGGTACCAGATGGAGTTGGTCCGGGTCAATCTAGGGCTCTTAGTCGTCTTTTACGACACCCACGAGCAAAGCAAGGGTTGGTAGTATTCGAAGCCGCTACCACACAGCATAATAGTAGTAGTAGCACGGCTAGTATAATATTAAATGAATCTAAAAAAGAATTAGACCACCATACGTAGAGAGGCTGACTACCACATGGTCACGGGCACGGGGGCACTGTGTATAGTCCAGAGGCGTCTTTATTTATAAATTTTAAAAGAATATGAATTAAAATTTAATGTCATTGTATTGTTTTATTATATTGTTTTATTAAATGAATATGAATTAAACTTTAATGTCATTGTATTGTTTTGCTAAAAACACCGACAAAACAACATTTTCTTTAAATAAAACCTAGCTAGATCGATTTTTTGGCCTCGAAACCTCTAGTATGCCAAGTTTCATCAAAATCGTTGGTGCCGTTTCCGAGATCCTGAATATATATATATACAAGAATTGCTCGTTTAAAGATATAAGATATGTTATGTTGTTCCATATTGTGACGGAGAAGGAATTATTTTACAATTAACTAATTATATTACAATTCATCATCCTAGCTTACCCGTGGGTATCGTAAAAGATGACTAACAAATATAATATACATATAACATCTATGCAGTGGAAGGAAAACTCGAAATAAAACTCTGTACCAACCTATTTGGAGAGCATGGTAAGTCAATTGCCCTCCTAGCATGAAAAAGGCTTAAGTCCAACGGTGGGACTTAAATAATTATTTAATTATGCTTCTTGGCCCAAGTAAGTCTCAAGTTTCACTATTGGGCGGCGGCATAGTAATAGGAGAAGTTGATCTAATGTAGGTTACTAAATGGCAGATAGTTTATTCCGAGATTTCCTTCTTTTAAAATTATTTAGAATTAAAATTTCGCTGTCAACGTCATGAGTTACAATAGCTCAGTTGGGAAGTCGACCGCTTTGCTTTTAGTAGGTATTGTTTTGGCATTCAAACAGCGTCGGATTGAATCTCGGTGTTATTTATTATTCTCTTTTTGTATTTTTTTTATATTTTTTTCATTATTTAATTTTTATTTTTTATTAATATATATCTAAATAAATTCGACAAAAATACAACAAAAATATTATTCCGAGCGAAGCTCGGTAGGCCGACCGCGTGAGGAAAGACCGACGTCCTCCCCGAGGGGGGGGACGTCGGTCGATGGGAGGGTACCCCAAGTAGGGGGTATGCCGTCGGGCCGACCACTGACGACAAGTTAACGCTGCTCCAGTGGTCGGCCCAACGACGAAGGCGACGTGGTTTTCGGGTGGGTTGCGGGAGTTGCGTGCTTAAGCCCCTCTGTCGCCCCCGACGGAGTGGTGCGGAGGCGCGCCGACCGCAGCCCACCCACAAAAAAAAAAAAACCGATATTATATGTAATTAACTGAAAACCTAATAGCAATAAATTTGTGAAACGAAAATATTAAAATTAAAACGGTGGTGCAGAAATGCATTTCTACATTTTAATTAAAAGAACTGTGAACTTTCTGTTAATTTGTAACGCCAATTAATATTTTCTTACGCTCCATGATTTTATAGGATTTTTTTAACTTTTAACTTCGTGTAAATATAAAAGAATAACATCAAATTAATTTATTTTTATAATAGTTGCCATAAATACATTTAATACTAGCAACCCGCCCTCGCTTCGCTTCGGTTCCAGCTACTTTATATCTTTGTACTTTAAATCTGCAATACCTCCTAAGATACATAGCATCGCCACCTACCGGGTCCAATAGTGAATCTAAACCATTCTCGAATCCCCCTGAACACACACAAAAATTTTCATCTACATCGGTCCAGCAGTTTAGGAGGAGTTCAGTGACATACACACGTACGCAAGAAATTTATATTTAAATATTTTACTAATTTAGTGTTTGTATTATCTTTGTATATTGTAAAGTCATCAATTTATTCTATAGGGCAATACGGGGTATAGTCTTTAAAAGAAAGATACGAAAAAAAGCATAAAGTTTGATACAAACTATTCGCTCAGTCGTAACGTAACCAGCATTACTCGTGAGTCTTAAATGAGTACACATTAGTTGAGTCACGTATATTTCATAGCTTATTAAGTTTTGTGCCGTTGGTTGACACTAATGGACTACATTACCTGCTCTCAATTATATATGGGAATGTATGTAGTGAACTTAAAAATCTGCTGCTCTACTTTTACAAACATTACTCAAATTTTAGAGTTCACATATTCCGTAACCGATACAGCACGAAGAATTACTGAGATGATACTGAAAACTCTTTCTAGCTAGGAGGCAATATGAAGTTCCGCTTAAAATTATGCTATAAATTGTAAAATTTGAAGATATACCGATAGCAGCACCGCTCACCCAGTCCAATTGTAGTTTCTAATCATACAGGGACTCATTCGTATATACATAAAAAATTTGATCCAATTCCATCTAGCCCTTTAGATGTCAGATAAATATATTATGTTTCGTTTTAATTCCACTTAAAATAACGTCAATCATCTGTACGCAAGAAAAATACAATATGATTACATTTAATGTGATTTTATTTTGGAAACTCTGTAATTATCCGTTTGTATCGAATACATAGTGCAATTTAGTGAATTGTATTATGAACGCCATTTACAAATATTATTTTGCTTTGAAGTATTTATATCTTGAAGCTCCTCAATAGATGGCTCTGTTTTAAATAGAAAGTTGCACCGACTAAAAGAGCGCCAGGAAAATGGACAAAAGCACCGGGAAACCTAAAATGCCAACTGTAATTGCCAATCCCAATGCTAACTATTAAATGCATTGTCCTTCTTTATGGAAAAACCCTACCGCCAATAGTGAATGTCTGATTATGATGTCTGAAGTTGAGCGTTCTCTGGGGCGGACCTCAAAATGGGGTAACTTTTTTTTTTTTTTTTTATTGCAAACGGTGGCAAACGAGCAAACAGTACACCTGATGGTAAGTGTTGCTGCCGCTCATGGACCTTTACAAGGCCGTTGCCTACCGCGAAGAAAGCGAAGGGAGTGTGAATGCGTGCATTGAGGCTCGGTGATACCAAGGGCACCACCAAAACCCTCCACACGCAATCACCCTCAGAAAGTTGGACTTCCGGCTCTCTCGCTCACCGAACGAAGCGCAGTAACAAATTGCTACTACTCAGACGTCGATTTTCTGCGAGAGCATGGTACTGCCCCGGACGGACCGGCCCGCGGCTGTAGACAGATAACTGTCGACAGTGTGGTCCTACCACTCCTAAAAGCGTCTTGTGCTATACAAAGCACAAGTTCGTCCTCATGTGGAGTACTTACTGCTCACATCTCTGCGCAGGCGCGCCCAAATAGCAGCTAGACTCACTTGACTCCCTGCCAAGGCGTGCTATTCGTCGGTAATCTCAATCTTACGAAGAGATTGGAGACACTGAAGCGGTGGAGAGACTTCGGGTCACTTCTTGCACTCTACCAGCTCTTTCATGGAGAGTGCTTTGAGGAACTATTTGACTTGGTACCACCGTCACCATTTTACCAACGTACCACTCGACACCGTAGCATAGTTTATCCATTTCATCTGGAAACGTTATGGTCTTTAATTGTACGTTACCAGCGATCATTTCTCCTACGTACAGCTCCGGCATAAATTACCTACTGCTGTGTTTACTGAGCGCTATGACATGTCCTCTTTTAAACGAGATTTAAGAAGAGCATTTTCTTCACGGTAAGCATCGGCCTAGCCGTGTTCCTGGTTTTGCAAAGGTCCATATTACTTATCATCAGGTGTGCTGCTTGCTCGTATGCCATTATCGGCAAAAAAACCTATCTGCTTTGTAATGGAAAAGAATGTGAATCTCAAGTTTCATAGAAAACAATGTACTATCTTGAATTCAGGGCCTCTCAGATATTTATAACAGTAATGTGTACTATATACTACAGTTACAAAATATTATACGCTCAAATACCATATACTTTCTAGGTTGTAAGGAGTTGGTTATGTGTCCCGTGGGTCACATCGGGCGCATCGTACATTGGCCCGAATGAGATAACACAAATGAATCGTAATTCGGTCGTTATTGCCCAATGTACTATCGCGCATGGGAATAAATATTTCTTCATAAGTTATATTGTAATCATGAGACTTAATTTTTTATATTAATTTAGTCATTTTAAACAAGAAATTTTTACATTTTTTCGTCTGGTTAATAAAAATAATACTCCCAGTATTAATAGATTCGACCACCCTCTATCTTAGCCATGGCTGTCTATAGAAGAAAGAACGTGGAAGTGTATACAGAAATTAGGATAATAGCCATTTTAAATCAATGATATCAAAATAGTCGGTATTTTATAAATAACATTCAGTGGTTTTAAAAAATAAATTGTCATTGACTTTGTATATTGCCGTGATTTCTTTAAGCACTTTATTTAATCTTATGATAGACGAGAAGGAAAAGTATAAAAATATAATACACACTATTTTTCTTCCGTATTCTGACGGAAGAAGACTACAATTCACAATTGGTGTCGTAAAACATGACTATGGGATTTAATGTGCATATAAGATCTACGCAAAAAAGAAGAAAATTCGAAACGAACCCTATACCAATCCGTCCGATCAGCGTGGTAGGTAGTAGGCCCTAGAAGGGAATGGTGGAGGCCCAGCGGTGAGATGTATGTGAGCTGCAATGATGAATATAATCAGTATTGATAAGGGATATAACATTACATAAGTCAACAAACATTTAACATGCTAAGTTATTTATAAATACTTATTTACAGCATTTACGTGGGATTCGAATCCACACTTATTGGAAATCCTTTTCAATCGTCCCACCAATTGGACCAGTAACGTGAGCTGCATATAAGAACCAATTCATCATCATCATCATTTCAGCATCTTGTTTTGCATAGTTGATATATGCATCATTTAGTTGTCTACTACGATGTCTACAAGCAAGATATGGGGTGGTGAATTGTATTCTTACTCCGTCGCCACATGGATGTAGGAGTTAATATAGTAGGATATTTATAAAACTTATTTAAGAGTGATAAATGATTGCCACGTCCGGGACTGGTATACACACAATCCATTCAAATAATTCTACGAACTGACTATTATGGGCCATATCTTTTGGTCGTAAATTAATTTTCAACCGAACAATTTACTTGAAAAGATATCAAAAGCTTAACGGGGTTAAATAATTTAATATGAAAAATGTAGGATGTACGCTGAGAAAATAAATCTAGCTATTCTAATTGTGTGACCCTCTGATGGCACGAATAATCGATTTTACGTACAGACGCGCCAGTTGATATCAAAATCTTGGCAGTCCTATTAGCCACTAACTAACTTTTATTACTTCTACAGAATGACAAACAGTTGACCTATTTCGAACCCATTCTGTTATCTTGTCAAGTATCTAAACCAACGACGAATTATTCACCCAGATAATCTTGATAGTCGTCCATAATAGACTACTTCTAGCAAACGACTACTAAATAGTCACTACTAATTGTACGGCACTTATCGCAGAAGTTAATCTTTGCAATCACAGCGGGATCTCTCTTTGTTTACGACTGAATTGTTTTCGTATCAGACACAATTTGATAATTCTATTTGATGTCACAAATTTTGTATTTGCCTTGTTGATTCAATGATAATCTTTGATTGATAATATTGAAGTGTGGGATACAAATTATAAGTCGTAGAAAGTTCTGTTTGGATTTTTCATCAAATAAATGCCCAAGCATTTTATTCATTAATAAGTAATGATATGATATATATCTTATATTGTAGAACACTGTAAATAGAACACTGTAAATAGTCGTCTGTCTGCAGCCGCATCTGTCTACTCTCCTAATGATTTTTTGCAAAAATAAAACCGTCTTCAAAACGCAAGGCAGAGTAAACTAAAAGATCGTTAATGTAGACAATGTAGATATCTTTTTAGATTTTTGTTGATTTTTCAAAAACCGCTCGTCTGATTTCGATAAAATTTCTATGAGACCATTTGGAAAATATACCCAAATAAAGAATTTTCAATTCGGTTGGCAAGCGACGGAGTTTTGCGCGAAAAATAAACATTAAAAAAATACCAAAATCCGAATTGAGAACCTCCTCTTTTTTTAGAACTCGGTTAAAAAATTGACATCTGAGTAGTATATATTTGTTACTGCACTTCGTTCGGTGAGCGAGATAGCCAAAAGCTCAACTTACTGGGCGTTTGCGTGTGATGGGTTTTGGTGATGCTTTTAATATCACTGAATCTTATTGCACGCATTCATATCTCCTTCACTTTCTTCATAGTAGATAGGGACTTAGCAAAGGTCCATTGATCGGCCAAATCACTTACCATCAGCTGTTGTTTGCTCGTTTGCTAACAACAGCAATGAATAAAAATTGGAAGCTGTTTTAATTGTTAGGTTTAATATCCTTTTTGTAATATTAAACCTTATTGCAAAATCATAGTTTTTCTTTTAATTGATTCTGCTTTAAAAAAAGAGAGAAAAAAAAGAATATTCATTCGATTGACTTATGATAAAAATGTATGTATTTATATGTATTTTATTATTGAGTAAAATAAAATTTATTTTAATGGTTTCCATTGCTTCTTACTTAACAAAGGTTAAATTCTACAGAGAGAGTCATTAACAATCTAACGGTATCTAGCTTCACTACAGGTGCATAAGTTTTGTGGTAATCAACTCCAAATCGCTGACTGTAACCCTGAGCAACAAGTCTCGCCTTATGTTTTATTGTTTTGTCAATGTTTACTTTTGTAGTTAATACGTATCGCGAACCAACTATATTTTTATTTGGAGGTCGTTTGACAACATCCCACGTATCATGCTTTACTAGGCTTCTTATTTCAGACAAAATAGCTTCTTTCCATTTGGTACATTAATAACTTATAAAACATTTTTTAACTATAAATTAAGATTGTATCTACGTATAATATATTACTCACGTGATCGTAGGTGCTGGATTGGCGTGGATCAGACAGGGTAAAGTGACATCACCACCTCGCCGTACGACGGCCTCCCATTGCCCGTGTGATACGCTGCGAGGAGCCGATGCGACACTCATTGCTGTAACGATACGGATGATTAGAATAATATCATCATCACTATCATCATCATCTCGACTCATATACGTCCTACTGTGGGCCTGAAGCCTCCTTCACAATGGGAAGGAAAGTAACCTACTATACTACGCTGGTCAGACGTGTTGGTATAGTTTCATTTTGAGTTTTCTTTCTCTTGTATAGATATTATGTGCATATACCCTTTAGTCACTTACCACACCTACATGTAGGATAGGGGGTGGTTAATTGTATTTTGACTTCGTCACTATACGGAAATAGAATAAAATAAAATACAGAATAATATACCGATTAATAATTATTTATTCAAATAAATCATTTTGTTTATGTGGTGACTGAGTAAGAATACAATTCACCACCCCCCTCTCTTGCCCGTGAGTGTCGTAAAGGATAACTTAGGGATATAAGATGCATATAATGTCGACATAAAATAATCATCCATCCATCCATCAGCCTACGTATAATGCAAACTCGAAATAAAACCCTATACCAACCTGTCTGATCA
Organism: Lymantria dispar; assembly: GCA_032191425.1. NCBI lineage: Eukaryota > Metazoa > Arthropoda > Insecta > Lepidoptera > Erebidae > Lymantria > Lymantria dispar. The sequence goes on from CM063441.1 coordinate 11,470,763, forward strand.
ACATGCTACAGGAATGTCAATTTCCTCTTCCTATTGCAGAGGAGGCTCGAGTTCAGCAGTGGGATATAAATAAGCTGAGATGATGATAAATCGCATAATCGCTACGTTTGGTAAGAAGAAGAAATAGCGATCGCAGTAAAGTGTTAAGTACTGCCCATTTTTCTAATGAACAATTTTCAAATGAATAAAAAAAAATTGATAGATAGAGCTATCTATCAATTTTTTTTTACTCCCACGGATAAGGAAGTGGTTGCGATACCTGTATTCTTAACCCGTTACTACGCGGGCAGAATATCAAACTAGAAAATTATAAGCAACTTACGAGCCACGTCAATGTTAACTGGAGTACTTCTTCTTCTATCACCAGTTAGCGAGTCGAGTACAGAGCAGGAATACTGCGCTTGAGAGTCTTCTGTGCGCACTGAACGTACGATCAATTTCCAACCTTCGTCTACTATGTAAGTAGGACCGGCTGTAACAAACACATTGATTATAATCATGATGAACTTTTTTTTTTACGAAAAAAAAAAAAGGACAATAGCCTGTATTAAGTAAATAATCCTTGTACTACAGGGGACATTATAAATACATTATTAACGGACACAAATTATATTCAGAATCAGAACAACAATTTGTTGATCGTACAAAGTGTTATCCTGTTTTTTTTTTGGGGGGTGGGTTACGGTCGGCGCACTCCTCGCACCACTCCATCTGGGGCGACAGATGGGCGTAAGCACGCACACCCTTAATCAATCCGTGACATCACCTTCGTCGTTGGGTCGGCCATCGTAACAGGGTGACTTGACGTCAGTGGTCGGCCCGACGAAATACCCTCTGAGGAGTACCCTCTCCGCGACCGAAATCCCCTCCCTCGGGGAGGACGTCGGTCTTTCCTCACGCGGTCGGCCTCTCTAGAGTGAGCTTGGGACTTGAAATCCGTAAAAATAGTTTTATTTACCGTGTTTAATAGTCGCGTTAACATCGGAGTCCATTATCCTTATTGTTGACAAGTCAAGTTCTGCATGAATATGCAATTTAAAAAAATTATATATTCCGTGGGGTGACGGAATAAGAATACAATTCACCACTCCCTGTTGGCGCCACCTATAGCTAAGAGAGGAAGTGGGGGCGGCGGAGCGCCATATTTAACCAGACCGGCACGAACCACCCACTCGTTAACAGCTCTCATTCCATACAACACGCTATTTCTATCAAATGTAAACTATTTATAAAAACTCTATTTCAATTACATCAATCTATCAATTTTATTTATTTTCTTGCATGAACATAAAGTGGCGACCGTGAAAATTCGTAATAAACATCTACAATATCAATCAAGTTCAACGGACAAGTACCGATTCCACCGTGTCATTCTACTGCAATGAACTTTCAATCGAAAAATCAACGGTTAAGCTTACCCACCCGTGCTTCACGAATACTTGGGAAGTTTAAATTGAACAAAAAAAAATGTTGAAGAAACATCAGCAGTAGAGAATTCCACGCAGCAGCCTAAACTTACGGTCAAAGAATACAAGAAGGGTAACATCTTCTGCAGCATTGAAGACCGTTCAAGCTAATCAAGCGGTTTCTACGCATTAAAGCAGCGGTTACATTAGCCAGAAGACCAAAGATAACCGGCCAAGCTAAGGTCCAGCGGTATTTACGCGCCAAAGCAGCGGTTTCAACAGCCAGAAGTACCGGCCAAGCAGAGGTCCAGCGATTTCTACGCGCCAAAGCAGCGGTACTACCAGCCAACTATCCACCAAATTGCAGTCAACCTGAGGTCAAGGAGCATCAACGCAGCCAAGCAGCTGTTCTACCATAAAAAAGTGAGCTCGTTCCTTTCTCCATAAACCTATCCATATTTCCATTACATCACGAACATAACATTTCCTATGTTCCTCACCGAACACTCCCTATCTTGTCCGCAGTGTCGGATTAAGGCAGCGCGGGGCCTGTAGCAAATTCTGTCGAGGGGCCCTAGGTTTGGTTCAGGTTCTCAACTTTAGGGTATTAAATAAAACAAAACTGTTAAGGCATGCAAGATATTTTATGCTCCTATCTAAATTGATATTTTTTAATTATAGTGAGACGGGCGTTAGAGCGCGAGGCCCCCCCAATTCGCGGGGCCTGTAGCATTTGCTACTCTTGCTATATGGCTAATCCGGCACTGCTTATCCGTGGATGTCGTAAAAAACGAATATAATATGTATATAACATCTATGCAAGAAAAGGGAAACTTGAAATGAAACCATACCAACCTGTCTGACCAGCATGGTATAGTAAGGTCAATTTCCCTCCTATTGTGGAGGAGGCTCGTGCCCAGCAGTGGGACGTATATGAGCCGAGATGATGACGATGATGTATATATTGTAAAAGAATCATATCACTCAATCATCACCAGCTCTTATACCAATTCCTTGGACTCCCCTTAATGTACTTCAATTTCATATCACATATAAAAAAGTTTTGACAATAGTATTACAACCGACTGCCCCCCTGAAGTCAACCCTTCTTGGGAATATAATTGTTGATCACGATATCAGACGGAATCTCTTTAAGTTGTATTCTACGATAACCATGAGTAATTCAAGGGTTAGTAGCATTTAGGCCGTTACCTTGGGGTATCGGGGATAGAATGTCATCAGACGATCTCTCCGGCACCCCGTAAAAGCGCAGAAGGGGCCGCTGTGGTTTTAGTGGGTATTCCGGTCGCTTATATGGCCGGCGAGTTCCACACACACTCCCCTCGTCTATCACCGGCGGGGGTGATAGTGCGTAAATGAATTTTAACAGAGTGAAAAAAAAAAGCATTTAGACCGCCACTACAGAGCTTGTTCATATCTTTATATATAGATTTCTCGTGTACGTGTTTATGTCACTGAATTCCTCCTAAACAGCAGGACCGATATTGTTGAAATTTTTTGTGTGTATTCAAGAGGATTCGAGAATGGTTTAGATTTACAATTAGACTCGGTAGGCGGCGTTATTTTATTTGAACAGAACAACGTCTGTTGGGTCAGCTAGTCTTCATATATATATTTATTGTGTAACGTGTACATGTCACTGAACTCCACCTAAACGGCTGTATCTATGCTGATGAACTTTTTGTGTGTGTTCAAACGGATTCGGTAAGTGGCGCTGCTGCTGATTTCAAGGAGAGTTCGTTTTATTTTGATTGAACAGATTAATGTCTGTCGGGTCAGCTAATATATATGTGTGATACAGCTTTGTTCTATTTAAAGAAAGTCTTTTAATTTAATTACTCTCAAGGCATTCTCTTCGAAAACAAGTTTAGTTAAAGGGTCTTCGTGGTAACTTTTTGTTAGGTTATAAAAGTGTATTCACGATTATACCGTAGAGGATTATTATAAGCTCCATCTGTACTAATATATAAAACTCTTTGTGTGTTCGTTTCAAAGAGTTTAACTCGAATTACACAGATGGCGTAGCGGTTAAGATATCGGCATACCATGCCAGTGTAATGAGTTCGATTTCCACGCAAGAAAATTCTTTGTGCGATCCACAAATTGTTGTTATGAGTCTGGGTGTCTTTACAAACAAATAATTTAACGAACACAAATTGTTTATTTAATTATATGCTTGTAAACACCCCGAATAATATAGTGAAATTTTGATAATTTACGCGTAGAGAAATACATGTCTTGCCCCGCAAGTTGGTTGCTTGGAGGAGTGACGCTCGTCAAAACATCATTATTCGTTTAGCAAGTCGGTTGTAAAAGCCAAGTGGATGGGGACGGTAGTACAGTATGGTCTCTTTCCGACTAGTACAGTTTCTGGACGAGGCATAATTGTTTTCGCAAGTATCTGCAAACGGTCGCATGACAGGAAGGTACAGCTCTGCCACTATTGCAATTGCAGTGACCTCACTGCACATGGTATAGCATATGCTTAAGAATGACATGCCCATCAAAAAATGAAATTTTAACGCCACGTCAACAGGGGATGGTACCCGCCATATACTGCCTTGATCTTGCATCGCTACAGATGTTTAGAACGAGGTGTGTCCAGACTGCAGCTTATCAACCGTTGCCACAATCAAAAATTGCCCGTACTGTTTAGAGCAACGGATGGATAGAGTATAGCGGCATGACCTTCCATATTGTACCTTTCTGTGTTTATTATCGTCACAACGTCCGTTATATACATTCCATTGTTGGGCTCGAGCCTCCTACACAATACGAGGGTAATGGACCTATACCACGTTGTTTAGATCTACTGGTGTAGGATTTTATTTCAAGTTTTCATTATCTTGCATAGATATTAAATAAATTTTATAAGGGATACCTTAGATGTCTTTTACGACACGCTCGGGGAAGACAGGGGTTGGTGAACTGTATTCACAATCCGTTACCACACTTTCTGTGTTCATTTGCGTCAAAAACCGACCTTTGTATCCAGTGGTCTTTGTATTCGGTGGAATGACCGCATATCCTAAGCTGTTCTGGTTTATATAGTTTACTTACATGTATGATCCGCAGCAGGTAGTACAGCATCGTCCCTGTACCAAGCTGCAACTGACGCGTGCTCCCTGAGTGGTGCAGGAGTCACGCAAGTAAGGAGCGCCGGTCCACCTACTTCTGAAGGTGTAGAAGTTACATGCACCTGCCAGTCTTGCCATACAACTGTAATAGAACATATTAAATGAATTGCTAGACCAATGAAATCAATTAAAATATCCTTCTGTTATGCTTTACAAATATTATTGGTTAAATTATATTCTGGTTTATCATCATTATTATCATCATCAGGCTATGAATGTCCACTGTTGCCCATAGAACTCACCATAAAGTAGTGAATAATGCAACAATCTTCACTCTTGGAATGTGGTTTGGCAATCATAGTTGGCGTTTTTCTAAAGAGTGCTGCTTCTCATTCTCCTGGAGGTATCTCAGTTAGTTACTACAACTTTCACAACCAGGTGATACATTGTATCCAATCGGTGTCCATACGGGAAAGGTATATTCTTGTGGTTATGAAATATTTTCCATAATCATCATCATTTCAGCCCAGGGGGAATGGGATGGAAATTGACCCACCATTACACGCTGATTAGACGTATTGGAATAGGGTTTTGATTTGAGTTTCCCTCTTTTGTATCGATGTTAACCGCTTAGGACGATGTCTCTAGTTATCCCTTGGTTAGCAATTGCTATGTAAAAATATTCTGCTGATTAAACTGGACGGCTTTTTTTTGGGGTGAGCTACGATGGTCTCGTCAGTCCTTAACCGAACCGAGGCCTCTTCAGCCGGACCAACGGACAATGACGTCTCGAGAGGGCGTTGACGCGCCAGGCAGTAAGTTCCCTCAACGAGACCATACCGCCCTCTACTCGTACCCCCGACACCCGCCGATACAAACCGGCGATCATTGCCGCCTCCAGGTTCCACGGGGGAGTCCCGGCCAACAGGCAAGCTGCCTCCGTCGCCACCTTGCGGTATCCGCGTATGGCCCTGACCGCCATGGCCATCTGTGGTTGCCACAGAAGAGCCCTGGGTCGGACGGTCAGCGATCCCGCCCACGCCGGTGCGCCGTACAAGGCTATCAAGCGGATGATCCCCGCGTATAACCGTCGACACGTAGCACTCGGTCCGCCCACATTCCGCATCAGCCAGGATAGGGCGAACGCCGCGCCGACGAGCCGTGGAGCAAGCCCGCGGAAATGCTCCTGGAACCACCAATGCCCGTTGTGCACCAGGCCCAAATACTTTATATGGGTCCGGATGCTGATCTCAACCGATTTGACGGTGATCGAAGCGCCGATGGGAGGGCTCATACGGATACTGGATGGCTGATACTAATTGGATTGAGAACAAGATTTAACTCAAAAGAAGATTCAACTAACTACTTTATATAAACTGTAGTAATCAATATCTATCCCGGGGTTCGTTAAAGAAAGGACATGTGTCGGTTGACGTTGACCGCAAAGGGATGGCCATCAAGGATCAATCAATCAATCAATGTTAACTAAATTAAGTTTGTAACTGCGCAATTTGGTCGAGACAATTTATGGCTATCCAAACTAAGTTTTATATCCATTCTAAAAACGTTTGTTTTCTGTCTTTATTTTGGCGTGGAAATTTCAATGTATAAGTAAAATATTTTTTGCAAAAAGAAAAACCGACCTCAAAATGCAAGGCAGAGTAAACGAAAAGATCATTAATGTAGACAATGTAGATACATTTTTAGATTCTTGTTGATTTTTCAAAAGCCGCTTGTCTGATTTCAATAAAATTTTCATGGGACTATTTGGGAAGTATACCCTTTCCAACAAAAATAATTTTTCAAATCGGTTAGCAAGCGATGGAGTTATACGCGAACAAACATAAAAAAAATACAAACATCCAAATTGAGAACCTCCTCCTTTTTTAGAAGTCGGTTAAAAATTGACCAGAGAATAACTTGGAAGTACGGAACGTGAATATGAAGTGATAAAACGATTTGTTTTCTTTTCTGTTGATGACAGTACAACTTGATGGTAAGTGATACTGCCGACCAGAGACCTTTGCTAGGTCTTTGCTAGGTGAAGAAAGTGAAGGTAGTGCGAATGTGTGTAAGGAGATTCGATAATTTCAATAGCATCACCAAAATCCACTACACGAAAACACCCTTAGGAAGTTGGACTTTCGGTTATCTCGCACACCGAAGAAGTGTAATAACAATTTTTTTTTATTGCAAGCAGTGGCAAACGAGCAAACAGTACACCTGATGGTAAGTGTTGCTGCCGCTCATGGACTTTATAAGGCCGCTGCCTACCGCGAAGAAAGTGAAGGGAGTGTGAATGCGTGCATTGAGGCTCGGTGACACTAAAGCACCACCAAAACCTTCCACATGCAAACACCCTCAGAAAGTTGGGCTTCCAGCTCTCTCGCTCACCAAACGAAGCGCAGTAACAAATTGCTATTACTCAGACGTCGATTTTCTACGAGAGCGTGGTACTACCCCGGACGGACCGGCCCGCGGCTGTAGACAGATAACTGTCGACAGTGTGGTCCTACCACTATTAAATTGCTATTATCAGACGTCCATTATCTGCGTAACTGTGGTACTACCCTAGGCGAACCAGCCCGCGACTGTAGACAGAGGATTGTCGATAGTGTGATTGTCATAAATCAGCACTTTCATCCATCAAACAAATGCAATTCTAATGGTATAAAGATTGATTTGCAGTTGAGTATTATTGCTCACCCACCATTTATCGTGTGGTGACGGAGTAAGAATACAATTCATCACTTCCTATGTTGCCCGTGGATGTCGTAAAAGACGATTAAAGGATATTACAAGCATATAACATTATGCGAGAGAAGAAAAAGTCGAAACAAAACCTTATACCAATCTGTCTGACCAGCATGGTAAGGTAAGGTAAACAGTTATCTGGTCGGAGTCCCTCACCGCCCGCAACAAGGCCCTCCTGCGTCGACCGCAGAGAGTCATGGCGGTGAGAACTATCAGGGGTTATCGTACAGTGTCTTGGACTGCGGCGACGCTACTGACAGGCGATCCGCCTTGGCCACTTGTGGCTGAGGCGTTGGCGGAGGTCTACCAGCTCCATGCAACAGCGCGGGCCAACGGCGAGCAAGTCTCTGCAAGGAGACTGGGCAGAGCACAAGAAGTGGCCCGAATGGAGGTTATCCGGCGGTGGAGGGAAGACCTGGAGTCCCCCGTAGCAGGGCGGGGGACTGTGGAAGCGATTGCGCCGCATCTCCACCGCTGGCTCACAAGGAAGCACGGCAACCTAACATTTAGGATGATGCAGGTGCTTACCAGACACGGGGTCTTCGGTAAGTACCTGCTTATGATTAGAAGAGAAGAGACCCCCGGATGTCATGAGTGTGGCGCGCCAACTGATGATGCGCGTCACACGTTGGAGATATGCCCCGCCTGGGGGTCTCAGCGCCACGACCTGTCGGCGGTACTTGGAGTGGACCTGTCGCTGCTGACCGTTATCGCAAAGATGCTTGGCAGCGACAGGTGCTGGTCGTCGATGGCCTCATTTTTTGAGGCCGTCATATCAAGGAAGGAAGTGGCGGAGCGGGAACGCGAGGCGCTTGCGTCTGCTGACTCGCTTCGTCGCCGGCGACCCGGAAGGAGGAGGCGACAATATGCCCATCTACTCCCACCGCCCTGAACAGTAAGGACAGGACGTGGCCAGACGGCCATGCGTTGGGGTGTCGGGGATTGAATGTCATCAGACGACCTCTCCGGCACCCTGTAAAAGCGCGGAAGGGGCTGCTGTGGTTTTAGTGGGTATTCCGGCCGCGGATGTGGTCGGTGAGTCCCACAGCCGCCCCCCCCCCCCCGTCCGTCACTGGCGGGGGACAGTGCGTAAATGCATTTCCACAGCGTGAACAAAAAAAAAAGTAAATAGTAACAGTCAATTTAATTAATTTAAAATTATTATTTGTTAATTTTTTAACCAGTAAGGTCAATTTCCTTCTTAATGTAGAAGAGGCTCGAGCCCACCAGTGGGACGTATACGAGTTGAAATGATGATTATTGCCTATCACCCGCTGATCTTTCAGCTAGTTTTTATATTTTATAAATACTACCATCGGATCAGAGCAAATCACAGAGAAAATAACTAAATATTATATTATGATCATGTCAGCTCATATACGTCCCACTGTTGGGATCGAGCCTCCTCCACAGTAGGAAAGCAATTGATCTACTACACCACGCTGATTAGACATGTTGGTATACGGTTTCATTTACAGTATTCCTTCTCTTGCATACATGTTATAATGCATATTTAATACTTTAGTCGCCTTTTACGAAACCCACGGACAAGAGGGGGGAGTGTGAATTGTATTCTTACTCCTCCACCGCATAGAAACTAAATATTTAACGGGATTTAATTAAGAATTTAACTTTTCTTGCTCTCTCTTTTTCGCTTGCTCTTTAGGTATTTTTTTTTTATGGTTGGGCTATGGTAAGCGCACGCGCGGTCCAGTCCATCCGGGGCGATGAAAGGACGGCGTGCGGGCCCATAACCCACCCGTACTCACGTCACCTCGTTGTTGGGCCGTCCACCGGAGCAGATGTGACTTGTCGTCAGTGGTCGGCCTGACGGAATACCCTTTCGGGTAGCCACACTGCGGGTGACGGACAATTCCCCGGTCCGATCACCCGCGGCCTCGGCTAGGGCGGCATTAGGCGCAGATACTCGCGCCTGCGCCGCCCAAGTCGCCGGCGGCGGAACGTGTCGCCGAATAGGTTCTCTACTCGCACACGATCCGCCGCCTCCTTCCGTGAGATAATCGCTCTTTAGATTAGCAGCGGGAATGGTTGTGAGTTATATTTTTACAACATTACTAGAAAAAAATTATCAGCTTTTGAATTTCATACGTTTTTTATATAAATGTAAAAGCAAAAATGTTATAGAAACAGTAAATGGCGAGAGAATTTAAGTATCAATTTCAATCCAATCAAAAGACCATTTACTGAATTAAATGTAAAAACCTGAGCTTTGATATCGTTTAATTAACCGTAAAACTTTGTAACCGGAGAAAACCGCGGCTGTGGGGCTTTGCAATAAAAAATTACGTGGAAAAGCATTTGCAAACGAATACATCCGTGATTTCAGTCCGTGAATAATTTCCGATTTCCTCGTAATATATTCTGTTGAAATTACCATCAATTCTGTAGTATGCTTGAAAATTTGCGGAGTATCTTTGTCGATCTTAAAGTTATTAATGTGATTGGTATGGCGGATGGCGTGGGCTTTTTATTTCTTTTGGTTTCATCGGCCTTGTTAATATTTTGTCGTTCGAATTTTTTTAAAGTAAATCTTTTCAGAAACGTTGTGATTTCAAACTCGATGAAACGAAAATGCAAGTCCATAGAGACATAAACACGTAGATGTATAAGATTCAGCCAGCGAGAGAATGAGATAAAGGATGAAGGATGATGGATAAAGGATAAAGAAGTTTCATTTCTGACATGCGTACTCTGTACACACGCCCATTTTATTATTAACAACATTTTTAAGTTATAAAAATAACTTTCTTATTGTTTTCTGCATTGAGTTTTATTTAATATCCTTACTTTTAATTTATAGTAAAAAAAAAGATAGGCTTTAGACTAACACTATAATTATCATTATTTCAGCTCATATACTTCTCACTGCCGGACTGCAGCCTCCTCCACAATGGGAGGGATATGGAACTTCTATAGCAAAGCTGTTGAGAAGGGTTGGTATAGAGTTTTATTTCGAGCTTCCATTATCTTGCTATTATCTTGCTTCGAGATTTTTTATCTATATATTATAATCTCTTAGTCGTCTTTACGATTCCCACGGATAATAAAAGCGGTGTTGAATTGTATTCTTACTCTGTAACCACACGGAAATTTAATACTATTAGCGATATTAAATTACTAAAATTTATTATAGTATTAAATTATACCCAGAATAGAGTCATCAGTTGCGAGTTGCATAAAATATGTTACTGAGTGGGAATCAAGGCATTGGTCTGAGAAATCATTACTTTTATGGTCATACCAGATGGCACAATACCTGAAGTATTGAAATATAATCCTTAGAAGAGAAATAAAAGTCTGTACTTCAAAGAAGAGGGAATGCTGAAGAATGGTGTTATAATAAAATAAGTTAATAATTTCATGTATGAGACACCGAGAGCAAGAGAGCCGGCAGCTTAACTAGGAGTGTTTGCTTGTAGTGGGTTTTGTTGATGCCTTTAGTATCACCGAACTTCATTGCACGCATTCACACTTCTTTCACTTTCTTTATGGCAATCAGCGGCCTAACAGAAGTCCATAAGCAGCAGTATCACTTATCATCATGTACGCTGTTTAGAAAAACATTTACGTTTAGTTATGAATTCTCGACCACAGGTAAGCGTAGAACCCGAACAATCGTAGCCAAAACACATCCCTAATTTGTGATGTGACTATGTCCACATAATATCTACTTTATCATCACTGCAAATATTTAATATACTATCCACCCCAAACAAACTCTCATTTAATATAGCCTGTTTATCTTCGACCCATTTCCTTTCGTCCCTTCTCAAAACAAGGGACAAAATAAAGGCACTGAATCAATATTAAAGTGACGGGACACAACAACTTCGGCAGTAATTTTATATTTTGCTTTTTTTTCTAACAAATTTTACTCGCATGCAACTTCGCAGCAGATGTTCCAAAACTTTTGTCTCGTTTGCTAACTCACTAACTTTTTTAAGCGTCGCTCCTGGGAAATCTTCATTCTATATTAAACGTAATAGTATATACTTAAATAAGTCAATTCTCGCATAAATTCACATGGGGATTAAAGTTTGGCTTGATGAAAATGTAAGCGTGATAAATGTTAATAATAGAAATAGAAGCACTCAGGTAGTGCTTCTACTAAATATGAAGCTGATAGGATTGGTGTAGTGTAGTTTTGTGTAGATTAGTTATAAGACCAAAAATATATGCACAATATGAATGTAACGTTCAAAAAGGAAGCTATACAAAAAGAAATAGTAAATGAATTCTCCTTGTAATCGATCGCAACACCACCTACCACTTCCAATTATTAATCTAAACCAATCTCATATCCATCGGAACAGCCACATAAAACATCATCAAAATTGCTCCAGCCAAACGGCTTCTAAACAATTACAAAAACATGAACAGAAGATAATGTAGCATCATGACCTCCTGAGTTTTCTTGCCGAATCTTTCTCAGTGTGGCCGCGTTCCAATCCTGTGGTAGTATATTAGACTTGGTGGGTTTAAATTAACAAATTGTCCTAATAATTACTACAAATTAAATGTTTAATAATCACTAATCATCTATACCAATAAATAAAATTGGAGTGTCTGTTTGTAATGTCAAAATAATAGGCTTTTTTCATGCTCACGCGGTTATTTGCACGACACCTATGCCTAAAACAGCAATTAAACAATTTTTGTCTGTCTGTCTGTCTGTCTGTTTGTTCCGGGTAATCTTCAAAACGGCTGGACCGATTTCAAAAATTCTTTCACCAATGGAAAGCTATAATATCAGGGCGTAAACTAGGCTATATTTTATCCCGGTATTCCCACGGGTACGGGAACTACGCGGGTAAAACGCCTATAACCTATAACCGAAGCGAAGCGAGGGCGGGTTGCTAGTCTATTCTATACCAATAAATAAAATTGGAGTGTCTGTTTGTAATGTCAAAATAATAGGCTTTTTTCATGCTCACACGGTTATTTGAACGACACCTATGCCTAAAATAGCAATTAAAAATTTTTTGTCTGTCTGTCTGTCTGTCTGTCTGTCTGTCTGTCTGTCTATCTGTCTGTTTGTTCCGGGTAATCTTCAAAACGGCTGGACCGATTTCAAAAATTCTTTCACCAATGGAAAGCTATAATATCAGGGCGTAAACTAGGCTATATTTTATCCCGGTATTCCCACGGGAACGGGAACTACGCGGGTAAAATGACTATAACCTATAACCGAAGCGAAGCGAGGGCGGGTTGCTAGTAAACAATATAATTTTCTCATAAAGAATCTTTTTTACTGCCACTAAATTTATACCAAAAATGTAGGTCAAAATTTAATAACTAATTTTTGTAGCGGGTAGATAATTATATCTGTAATAACGATGACTTATTTGGACGTCAAACATCTAAGTCCACCCGTGACCATGAATGCTGTAAAGTGTTCGAAACGTCGGACAATTAAGAATCAAATACAAACGTGATTAAATCCGTAAAGTAGTTTCATTCACAAGGTGTAATACTCGCGTAAACATCAAAAATCATTACGAAGATTTATATACATAAAGATAGTATAGTTTATAGTACAATGTTCACATCTTAAGTTAAGTGCGGGTAAGTGATTGTCGTTCAAGTGCCAGTACATGACGCAAACATAAAATAATTCCCGAAGATTCAATGCTTAGTAACGTGAAACTGCTTTTTTTACTGTCCAACACTGCTTTTGTTTGAACGCTTAATGTTATGAACACTAAGACGACCTTAGACAGTCTGAAATATTTTTTTGCGTCGTGTACTTAAGGTTTTATGGACAGTAAAACTCTTGATATATATTTTCATTGTCTTTTATTTATTACACAATCTTTTTGGATGATTTTATTAAACTTTTTTCCATTGAATATGATAATAATGTTGCAGCGGAAATTTAAACACTAACGAAAAAAAGGCTAGACAAAATAGATTAAAAAAAGTGTGTAGAAGAAGTTATACTTTTTTAGCGTACCAAGATAAAAATCGTTCTAAAAATTTTATTCTTCGTTTCATCTTACGTTTGTAGATAAAAAACTACACTAATAATAATAGAAAAAGAAGGTAATTTAATACATTGCAAGTTAATGCATCTAGTTAACATTTGTGATGGTATGCGCGCATGGTAAAAATGCTCACTAGCTAACTTCAGGGTGTCGATTTTTCGTGACGGGCGCTTCGTAAAAAAATTGCTCTCATAATTATTTACCCTAACATGCCAAAAGAAGTATAACTTCAAAACGGATCATGTGCGCTTTGCAAATGGCAGGACCTGAATAACTCCAGTTACGTAATGACGTAACTACTATGTAGTTCAGCCATTAGCTGGCGAAAATTTTTGCATCAAGGGTAATTTTTGTGTAATCTGTTTTTACTTAAGTAATTAGTAACTGTTTGAGTAGAAGTTACAATAACTAGCAACGAGAAGTGATAATTTATCTATTGTAATTCAATTATTGAATTAAGTACTACGGATACGAGAAAGTTTGGAAGTTACGCCAGTGATGGGAAAGTTAAGGAGCTTGAAAGGCGCGGTACGTCTCTCTGCGGGTGGCGGACTAATCCCCGGTCCGTCTATCAGCAGTCTTGGCTAAGCTCTCTGAATCCTCTAAGACATGCCAATATAATCCATACATCTATCAAATCATTATCGATGACTGTTGGCCTTGGGCATTCACAGGTGCATGCACATATAAAAAATAACCCATTTTCTATATATCTTTATAACTATTTCGTAATTGAAGTGAAAATCAAGTAAAACCGCATATATAAACGTTATTGACTAAAAATATATAATTCAATTTATAAAGTATCGACTACGCAAGGACCCTTAAACCCTTTTCAAGGGAGATGTATTTTAATTGGCTGTCTACTCCGTACTTTACAAAGGCCTTGGAAGTAAACGTCAGGGGTTTCAAGTAACCGGCTAGTGAAGTAACGATAGTTTGGTATATAAAACAAATAAAAAAACTGTGGAAATTTTATAATAATTTGATAATTACAAAGTATTGAACTTGTAAATAAAACTATTGTACGGATTTTATCCCGTTTGTATTTGATTTTTGATTGCTCGACGTTTCGTAGTAGTAACATTTACTTGACACCGACTTCAAAATTATAAAATAATTATTTAATCATTTCTATTTAACTAAATGAAAATACATATGACTTTGTGCGAAGTAAATTTATTTCTTGCTTTTTAGTTTACTGTTTGAAGTCAGTTTTTTTTTGTTAAAAATTATTTTATTAGATTCATTGACGATTTTTCAAAAACCGCTTGTCCGATTTCGATAAAATTGGATCATGGTACTATTTGGGAAGTATACCCTTTCCAATAAAACAATAATTTTTCAAATCGGTTAGCAAGCGACGGAGTTATGTGCGAACAAAAAATATAAAAACATCCGAATTGAGAACGTTCTCCTTCTTTAGAAGTCGGTTAAAAATGAGTAAATTTGAAAACTATATTTCAGAACTTTTGCCGAGCATATCCTATAAATAGCGAGGCAAAAATTCAGCCGTGAAGACGAGAACGTATAAGGAGAATTGATGACTTCACATTATCTTAATTAGTAAGGCAAGTGGAAGAGATTTCCAAAAGATATGGGATCAAGTCCTGTCTATAGTAATATCTTATTCGCTTCATAAACGATTCTTTTTTTTATGTACCAATAAGAATACAATTTACCACCCCCTTTTCAAGCCGTGGGTGTCGTAAAAGACGACTAAGGGATTAAAATATGCAGATAAGATCTATATAAGAAAAAGAAAACTCGACATAAGACCCTATATCAACTCGCCTGACCAGCGTAGTATAGTATGATAACTGCTCTATAATTGTGGAGAAGGCTCGAGCCTCGAGTGGGACGAGACGTCATTGCCCGTTGGGCAGTCCAGCTGGAGAGGCCTCGATACGGTGTTTGGACCGTGGAAGCCTTCCAGCCGGTGCTGATGCAGTGGCTAAAACGGCGGCACGGGGTGCTTTCCTTCCGACTGGTGCAGGTCTTGACGGG
The DNA here is from genome assembly GCA_032191425.1 of Lymantria dispar. NCBI lineage: Eukaryota > Metazoa > Arthropoda > Insecta > Lepidoptera > Erebidae > Lymantria > Lymantria dispar. Next base: position 11,486,033 of record CM063441.1, read on the forward strand.
GCATGGATTTTTCGGCAAGTACCTGTACACGGTCACTAGGAGGGAGAGCACACCGTCCTGCCACCACTGCGATTGCGACGAGGACACGGCGCAGCATACGCTCGAAGTTTGTGCCGCCTGGGCAGTGCAGCGTCTTGAACTCGTCGCAATCATCGGTGCCGACCTGACGCTGTCGAGCATTGCCCTAGCAAAGGAACTGGGACGCGGTCGCAGCCTTCTGCGAGGCAGTGATCTCGCAGAAGGAGACCGCGGGTCGCACGCGCGATGAGCTCAGCCTCGACGAAGCAACCCACCGCCGGCGACTGGGGCGGCGCAGGCGCGACTACCTGTGCGACATGCCGCCCTAGCCGAGGCCGCGGGTGACGTGACCGGGGAGTTAGTCCGTCAGCCGGCGAGAGGCCGACCGCGTGAGGAAAGACCGACGTCCTCCCCGAGGGGGGGACGTCGGTCGATGAGAAGGTACCCCAAATAGGGGGTATTCCGTCGGGCCTACCACTGATGACAAGTAACCCTGCTCCGGTGGTCGGCCCAACGACGAAGGCGACGTGCACGTGGGTGGGTTGCGGTTGTGCGTGATTACGCCCCTCTGTCGCCCCGGACGGAGTGGTGCGAGGAGTGCGCCGACCGCAACCCACCCCCAAAAAAAAAGGATTATATTTAGAGTTTGTCTTTTCTTACCTAGTTGCTATTTACGAGTAAACCCTTACTCAGCTTTTACGACACCCACGGGCATGAAAGGGAGTGGTGAATTGTATTCTTACTCCGTCACTACACAAAAACGTTTAACCTATATTAATTTTAACCTAAATTATTCTCTTCAATAGCCTAAAGAAATGTAATTCTACGTTCTCACAACAGACGGACAGTAATAGCTTGCTAATGAAAGTTTTGAATAACTGAAATGACTTGGTCCCAGCGATGCTGGTCCACATGTATATTTGATTCAATTAAAACGGTCCAATCTTCCCCAACTGAATATTTGAATGTATCTCGATTACAACCGTCGACTAATCGTGTTTATGTTATACAGATAGGGCCAAGCGGGATATTTTCAGGTTATTGTAAAACTGTAAAGGTTGAATGGGGTAAAATGGTTATTATAATAATTTGGGATACTCGCAAGTGTTGAAAATAAAAACACGATACAGTTTGTATTTAATTTTTATAATGTTTTTATGTTTTCCTTTTGAATTTTTTAAGGAATCTAATATATGTATTTCCCTCCAACTGTGGAGGAGGCTCGAGCCCAACAGAGGGACGTATATGACCTGTGATTATAATGAATGAATTAGCTCTAGCTTCATTATAGCTTTCAATCCTGACAAATATCGTCTAGTAATGCAAAAATAGAACTAGTGATGGAGAAACATAACAATTCTTCACACTTCTACCGCAATTGTTTTAAAATAAGACTAATAAATATAAACCATATTATCATTGCATAAGAATGAATGTCGCTTAGCGAGCTATGGAGTCAGTTATGCCTGGGATTTCTCTGCGAGATAGAATCCGGAATACGCAGCAGAAGAACGGGTGTAACCGACATAGTACGAAAAATTAGCATACTGAAGTGACAGTGGGCAGTCCAAATCGCTCGGCGAACCGACAACCGCTAGGGAAGAAAGATTTTCGAGTGGCGACCATGTATCGGACGACGCAGTGTAGGATGCCCTAACTAGGTGGAAATACGACCTGGTGAAAGTTGCTGGGACTCGTTTGATGCAGGCGGCACAAAATCGCACTTTGTGGCGTAACATGAGGGAAGCCTACGTCCTACAGTGGACGGTGATAGGCTAAAATGAAGAATGAATAACAGTATGATACTGTTCGCTACCTTTGTGCTTTCCTCAATTATAGCATGAAGTATACATATTTTAATACCAAAAGATCTTTTATTTCTTTATTTTTTATTGCATTCGATAACAGACGAGCAAACAGTACACGTGATGGTAAGTGAAGCTCATGAACTTTTATTAGGCCGCTGCCTACCGCGAAACAAGTGAAGGGAGTGTGAATGTGTGCAATGAGGTTCGGTTATACTAAAGGCGTCAATGAAAACCCACCACACGCAAACACTCTCAAAAACTTGGGCGTCGGGCTCTTTCAGTCATCGAACGAAGTGCAGTAGCAAATTGCTACTAGTCAGACGTCGATTTTCTGCCCAGTGTGTTACTACCACGAATGGACCGGCCCACTACTATAGACAGACATCTATCAACAGTGTGGTTCTACCATTAACCTCAAAACATAGTTTCAAAATGTTTATGAGAAGGGTTTATCTGTAAAGTTGTTTTAACTATGAAAGTATACCAATTATATGAAACTTGAGTAATTCTTTTGAGAATTAAGGAAATATAATTTAGATAGAAAATTACATAATTACGTTTTGTTTGCTCCGTCTATAGTTTCAATATATAAAGTTTTGGAAATTATTTAATACTAGTTCTTATTTAGAGTTAAACTTTCATAAGGATTATGATTTCTGATGTTTACGCGAGTATTATACGTTGTAAATAAAACTATTTTACGGATTTTATCGCGTTTGTATTTGATTTTTGATTGCCAGACGTTTCGAGAAATGATTACCGGTACAAGGATTGTCTTGTCGAAAACTCACATGTCGACAATCTGGTTTTTTTTTTTTTTTTATTGCAAACGATGGCAAACGAGCAAACAGTACACCTGATGGTAAGTGTTGCTGCCGCTCATGGACCTTTACAAGGCCGTTGCCTACCGCAAGAAAGCGAAGGGAGTGTGAATGCGTGCATTGAGGCTCGGTGATATCAAGGGCACCACCAAAACCCTCCACACGCAATCACCCTCAGAAAGTTGGGCTTCCGGCTCTCTCACTCACCGAACGAAGCGCAGTAACAAATTGAAAAATTGAAAATTGGTGAGATAAGTCTTGATATTTTACTTGTTTATCTTTCTAATACGAGTTATCGCATATCATATTCAATTGCGAAGGCTTGGCTACTTCCCAATCTACATTCAGGCACATACAAAAGTTTAACAAAATCCTTTAGGCTGTCTAGGAGTACTTCATTCCCAAATACATGTTGAGAAGAATTACATATATGCATGTAAATTTTCCACTTTTATATATTCCAAAGATATTTTTCTAATATAAGTAGTTTTAAATATGTAATTTTAAAATAAAATAAGCATTGCTAAGCTCTTAAACTGTCGAAGGAAGATCTTTTTAAATGAATATAATTTTATCTCAGAATTGAAGATGAAATCTCAAATCTTAGAACTTTATAATCAACCATTAGCACTGAGATGCACCTAGCCGTGATAAATTCTTCATTAGAGTTTAAATTGGGAGCACTTAAGGAGTCAAGTTCGTGGCAAATGAAGGTAATAGTAGGGTTGCCAATTTATTAAAGTTCCATCTTTTTACTGAGAATAAAAATTAGAAGTTATTTTATAACGTAAAAGTCTCAGCGTGCATTTTATTTTCATTTTACCCTGTGGTAACGGAGTAAAAATACAATTCACCACTCCCTATATTGCCCGTGAATGTCGTAAAAGACGACTATGGGATATAATATGTACATAACATCTGTATAAGAGTAGAAAAAATCGAAATAAAACCCTATACCAACATGTCTAACCAGCATGGTATAGTAGGTCAAATTCCCTCTCATTCTGGAGGAGGCCCGAGCCCAACAGTGGGACGTATGTGGACTGCGATGATGATTACTCTTTATTTCGTATTTTTTGTGTTAATGATGGAGTAAGACTACAATTGTCATTACCTCACAGCTTTTTCCTCAGCCTCATTATAGTATTTACTTAGTTAAGACTAGTGTAAGAGGAGATATATACATGCATTATTTACATTACAATACAGTGCTGCATTTTTAAACTATTATTACTACTTAAACTAGTCATCATTCAACTTATTTGCAATGATAAATAAAAAAAATATAAAGTTTGGTTTGTTAAATGCTGGTTCATTGGGAACTAATCAGGATGAGTTTCGAGTGGCAATGAGTTGTCATAGGGTTGATGTCATGGCAATCAATGAGACCTGGCTACGAGCAAGCCAGCAGGATAGGGCACCTTCTTTGCCAGGATATAGACTTAAGCACATACCTAGACCGGAGCATGTTCGGAGAGGTCGGGGTGGGGGTGTTGGTTTTTATATTCATAATAGCATATCAACACGTAGCCAATCTCACCCTCAGTGTACTAATATTGAACAGTTTTGGTTGAATTTGAAAACCAATGGTAAATCAGTATTAATAGGAACAGCATATAGGCCTCCATGGCAAGTTATGTCAGAATTTCTTGATGGTCTGACGGAAGCTATATGTGGTATGGGTTCCTATGATCATTTAATACTTCTAGGTGACCTCAATGTAGATATGCTAAATACAAACTGCTCAAAAAATAAACAAATGCAGGAATTCCTAACTTATCTCAATCTTAAGCAAGTGGTGCAATCGGCAACCCACTTTATAGGTGATAGCAGCTCACTCATTGACGTTATCTGCACAGATAATGGCATGAAAGTACGTAATGTAGTTGTGGATCACATTAAAGAATTGGGGCACCATTCATTTGTAACTTGCGAAGTTGTTATCAAAAAAGAAAAACCCAAACCACGCATGGTTTTGTATCGGCCTATTAAAAACATATTGCAAGATCACTTCCAGATTGACAGGGACTTAATACCATGGTCGGTTATATTAGAGATGACGGATGTTAATATCATGGTCCAAGCTTTCAATTATTTTATCACCCAGTTATTCGATCTTCATGCACCACTTGTTAAAAAAACATTTAAGGACCGGCCAACGCCATGGATCACAGATAATGTGAAACTACTGTTCAAGTTAAGGGATAAGGCTAGATGCAGGGCTCATAAAACAGGTAGAGAGGAGCACAAGAAGTATTACTTGGGTCTTAAAAACCAAGCAGCCCATGCTTTAAAAAGTGACAAAAAGGCTTATTTTAACAATTTCATTAATAGTAACATCAGGAACCCGAAAGCATTATGGAAAAATTTAAAATTAAATGTGCTTCCACAACACAATGATAGCTATTTGCCAGAATATTTTAATGATGCTAATGCTATCAATGAGGCTTTCTTGGATGTGCCTGGTAATTGTTGGGCTGATGTCTCTCAGCTAGCCTATTTTGAACACAACAGGTTCTCTAAGAGCACCTTTTCCCTAAGGACTGTGGATCAGACGTCTGTCTTGCAGATTATCAATAGCCTTGAGTCAAATGCTCAGGGTAGAGATGGTATTAATTTGGATATGCTGGCACTAACACTTCCAAGTTCTCTGCAGGCCATCACTGGTATTATAAACCAGTCCATTATAACATGCACATTTCCAGAATTATGGAAGTGTGCAATTATTAAGCCAATACCCAAAATCAGTAACCCAGAGACATACAAAGATCTTCGTCCCATAAGCATTCTGCCAGTTTTATCTAAGGTATTAGAAAGAGTAGTACACACTCAAATAATAGAGTATCTGGAAACAAATAACATACTGCCTGACCTGCAATCGGGGTTCAGAAAGGGACGTAGCACTGCATCTGCACTTTCGGATGTTGTGGGTAACATTTTAGAGTCGCGTGATCAAGGTGAAGCATCGCTCTTGATCTTGCTAGACTTTTCCCGAGCATTTGATGCAATAAATATTTCCTTACTGATATCTAAGCTCATTTTCTATGGTTTTGACCAACAAACAGTTACATGGTTTAGAAGCTACCTCACAAATAGGTCCCAATGTGTGGAGATCCGTAGAATGGATGGATCCATAACGATGTCTGCTGACTGCCATGTACTTCGAGGTGTTCCCCAGGGATCCATTCTCGGTCCTTTATTATTTATAATTTATAGTGCTGATGTCATAAATTGCTTTAAAAATTGTAGGTACCATATGTATGCTGATGATGTTCAATTATACACCTCATTTAAGCCCAAAGACACACATATGGCTATAAAACGGATAGATGAGGATCTGGAGAGGACAATCATATGGGCCGAACAAAATACTCTAGTTTTAAATCCTAATAAAACCAAATTTATGGTACTGGGGAGTAAACATCAAATTGAGGCTACTCTTTCTGCAAACCCTAAAATTACTATTTTAGGTAAGGAAATTTGCAAAGTAGATGAAGCGCTTAATCTAGGGCTGTTGATGGACAAGGACCTACGCTTTGAGAAACATGTAAACAACATTTTAAGAAACTGTTTCTATAAATTAAAAGTTTTGTATGAAATACGAGACTACATCAGTGAGCCATTAAGAAAGCAGTTATCTAACAGTCTTATTTTGTCTAGACTGAACTATTGTGACATTGTCTACGGTCCATGTTTACTAAACAGAACAGAGTGTTTGATACAGAGGATACAAAATGCATGTGCACGCTTCTGTTTCAGAATACCTAAAAGGAATCATGTTACTCCTTACTTAAACAAACACCATATATTGAAGATGACTGCTAGAAGAAAAATCCACTATGCCAGTTTTATTTACAGCATCATTGCCACTCAAAGCCCACAATATCTATATTATAAACTTGAGTGGAAAACAGATAAATGTAAATTCCCAATCCGTTCTAATGTGCATCCTCTTATTGTGCCGAAATATAGGACCGCCGCCTTTAGAGGAAGTTTTAAATATGCTGCAACGCACTGCTGGAACATACTATCTCCTCCACAACGCCAACTGAAAACAAAACAAAGTTTTATTAATAACCTAAAAAAACATTTTATGTTTATGCAAACACAACTCTAAATACAACTCTTTTATTTATTTATTTTTTTCTCAAATACATATTTGTAGACTAAATACCCAATTACATAGATTAAACTTACCCTTGGGTCCTTAGCGTATAAGCAGTAATCGGATGTACCCAGCAATGTGTTGCTACAATCAGGCTTATTATGGTCAATCGCGTATGTGTGCTTGGCTAATACGGGTTTCATTGGTCACAGTGTGTGGCCTTCCGTCTATATCACTGACATGGACTTTTAGTTTGTCATAGATTTCATATAACAATTGGCAATTGGTGACTTTTAAATTATTACAAACACTTATATGTACGTAAACAATTGTAGATAACATTCACCACTGAGTCCACTCATCCACTGACATAAAAGATCTCTATGACATTCACAGACTAGTAAGTAAGGGTTACCACAGCAGTATTGAACATTAATTATGCCACAGATTAATAACATATATATATTTTTTCTTTTTGTTTTGTATTCTTATGTAATTTTAAATCACGGTGTTACAAAGACCATATTTTTTTTCTTGTTTTATACTCTTTTTAAAAGTATGTCTGGTAACAAAATGCTTGTTATCGTTCAGTAGTGTGTATTATACTATAATGTCATCATTGATCTTCACATTCATGAAACTTCAGCACCTTCTCTTATTACATCACATAAAATACCACCTATTAGTGTATGTTATTGTAAATTGCATATCCTTATGTTTTGTTTGTTGAATGTAATTTTTGTTTGTTAAATGTTATTTTTGTTTATTTTATTATTTTTTATTTTTACTTATACGCGTAAGATTAGATAACTTAGTACCGCACCTAATCCGTATGTTTATTATTATTATTTTTCTATTATTTGAATATTATTTACAAAAGCAGCTGTAATTTGTTAGTTTAATTATATTCAGCTGCTACGTGTACTTTGCTGACAGACGTCGCAGGACGCTGCAGAATAACAGCGTTGCGGTATCTCTCTTAAAATAGATGCCTCAACATTATGCTGAGCAGCGATCCTTTTTCTCTTTCACGAAGGGAAAACCAATGTTAATATCAATTTCTTTTTGTACTTTTTTTTTTATTATTATTTATTGTTTTACTATATTCTACTCACTGTTTGAGCTTTTGTGATGTTGCCCTCCCGTGAAGGAGTAATAAATTATTTTCTTTCTTTCTTTCTTTCTAGATATAGTCGAAATAATACCTGATTTCGACAGCGTGGGATATTGGACTAATTTTCCCAAGCTTAAAGATGTTTGGTAAGAGAAAATGTGAATACCATTTACTGCTTTGAATATAAAAGCTTAAGACTAAAATATATATTAAAAATATTCTTAATTTTAATTGTATATGAAAACAAAGGTAGGCCACGTGAAGATGTGTTAATTAATTGCTTTACCGTTGAAGGAGCTGCGTGTGCAAACCTTTGATAATTATATTAACGTATTAAATATGTTTCTCACATCACGTTTAGGGGGTTTTTTTTTTAATTGGGGTATGGTGCAGAAACACCTCTACGTGGTGCACCCCGGGCAATGTCTAGGCGGACGGCAGGTCCAGGTGGACGGCAGAGATTTCGGCGGGAGGGGGTCTCCGCGTGTGACTCTGAAGGCAGAGCGCACGGCGGATTTGACCCGGGGCCAATGGGGCGGATGTACCTCATGGCACTCCGTCGCCAGAGACGGTGGCGTCACGGCCCGAGGGCGTGACGGGTCGGTCGCTTGCGAGCGGCCAGACCCGGAAGGCCTAAACCGTAACCCTGAGTATGACTGCTGGGCCGAGAGTCATCGGACCACGGGGAAGAAAACCCCTATAAAAAATCACCCGAATCTCAAGTTTGGCTATTCGGCGAGGAGATGTATGGCTGGTGGGTTAAGAAGCGCGCGCGAAAAAAAAAAGCGTCCAGTCGTTAGAGTAGTAGTCAAGGAGGACTTGAAATTCCAACTCGACATGGCAGAGGTGAAACGTCGTATGTCTTCACCAGAGGGTCCCGGCCAAGCCGTGGAGTCCCTTGCTGAGCCGTCGCTTGGACGCCACGACAAGTCGCATCCAAGTTCCGGCACAGTCAGCTCCCGTTTGTATGGGTGGAGGGCAATCTCTGCGTCAGCCACGAGCCAGGCGAAACTGGTGGCTTCTGAAAAACGTGGAGGAGGAGGAAAGGAGGGTAAGGAGAAGGAGGGGACGGAGGCGATGAAGAAGAAAAGAAAGAAGTCGAAGACGATCCTATCGAGGTACAAGCTCAACGTGATCGCAAAGCGGGTGGCGGGGCAGCAGGCACTAAAGGCTGCCGCCGCGGCCGCGAGCAACGAGGGCGGTGCGACCGCAGCCAGCACAGAGCCGTTGCGGGACGGGGAAGGCGATACTGCCGGACCGTCATGTAGTGAGGAGAGCGACAAGGGCGGATCAGCCGCAGGGCCGTCGCGGGACGAGGGCGGCAGGGCCGCAGAACCGTCGAACAATGGAGGGAGTGACTCCGACGAGCGGAGCGGCCCCAGAAGCCGGAGGGACAGCTGGAGCGAGGTGCTGTCGAGCGACGAGGGCGGCACTGCCGCAGAGCCGTCGGAGATGGTAACGTCGGCAGACGAGGGCGGTGTCGCAGGGCCATCCGCCAATGAGGGTCGGCCGGACGAGGATGGCGAATGCACTGCAGGGCCGTCTCACCTTGGCGGGGTCCCTGACCGTCCGACTCAGGGCTCTTCTGTGGCGACCACAGAGGGCCGTGGCGGTCAGGGCCATACACGGATACCGCACGGTGGCGACGGAGGCAGCGCGCCGCCCGCCGAGACATCATTGCCCATTGGGCAGTCCGGCTGGAGAGGCCTCGGTTCGGGGTGCGAATCGTGGAGGCCTTCCGGCCGGTGCATTCTTTTTTTTTTTTGTTCACGCTGTGGAAATGCATTTATGCACAGTCCCCCGCCAGTGGGCGGGGGTTGTGTGGGACTCACCGGCCACGTCCGCAGCCGGAATACCCACTAAAACCACAGCGGCCCCTTCCGCGCTTTTACGGGGTGCCGGAGAGATCATCTGATGACATTCAATCCCCGGCACTCCAACGCATGGCCGTCTGGCCACGTCCTGTCGTCATTATTTAGGGCGGTGGGAGTAGGTGTGCATATTGTCGCCTTCTCCTCCTGGGTCGCCGGCGACGGAGAGAGTCAGCAGAGGCGCTTGCCTCGCGTTCCCGCTCCGCCGCTTTCTTCCTGGATATGACGGCCTCGCAAAATGAGGCCATCGACGATCAGCACCTGTCGCTGCCGAGCATCTTTGTGATAACGGTCGGCAGCGACAGGTCCGCTCCGAGAACCGCCGACAGGTCGTGGCGCTGAGGCCCCCAGGCGGGGCATACTTCCAATGTGTGACGCGCATCATCAGTTGGTGCGCCACACTCATGACATCCGGGGGGCCTCTTCTCTTCTAATCATATGCAGGTACTTACCGAAGACCCCGTGACCGGTAAGCACCTGCGCCATCCTAAATGTTAGGTTGCCGTGCTTCCTTGTGAGCCAGCGGTGGAGATGCGGCGCAACCGCCTCCACAGTCCCCCGCTCTGCTACGGGGGACTCCAAGTCTGCCCTCCACCGCCGGATAACCTCCCTCCGGGCCTCTTCTTGCGCTCTGCCCAGTCTCCTTGCAGAGACTTGCTCGCCGTTGGCCCGCGCTGTGGCACGGAGCTAGTAAACTTCCGCCAACGCCTCAGCCACAGCGGCCAAGGTGGGTCGCCTGCCAATAGCGTCGCTGCAGTCCAAGACACCGTACGGTAACCCCTGATAGTCCTCACCGCCATGATTCTCTGCGGTCGGTGCAGGAGGGCCTTGTTGCGGGCGGTGAGGGACTCCGACCAGATAGGGGCACCATACAATGGCATGGACCGCAGGATTCCAGCGTAGAGACGCTGACAGGACGACCCAGGGCCGCCAGTGTTTGGCAGAAGCCTTCCCAGCACCGTGGCTGACTTGGTGAGCCTAGGGACGAGCTGGGCAAAGTGTGGCCCGAAATTCCATTTACTATCAAGGTGCAGGCCTAGATATTTCATCTGGGCCCGCACCGACACGGCAACCCCAGACACACTGATATGTGCTCCTCGGGGGGGACCTCGACGTGGGCCATGAAATAGGAGGGCCTCAGTTTTATCTAACGAGACCCTCAGACCCAGCATGCCAATCCGGTCTACGACGAGTGCTACTCCTTCCTGTGCCAACCGGGCAGCCCCCTGAAAGTCAGCCCTCTTCACCGTGATGAGGGTGTCATCTGCGTAGCAAATAACCCCCATCCCGGGAAGGAGCCGACCCCGCAGGAGCCAGTCGAACCCAACGTTCCACAGGACCGGACCAAGGACCGAGCCCTGTGGAACGCCGCATTCCACCCGATGGCGATGTATGCACCCGTTACCCCCCTCCCAGAGCACGTGCCTTCCCTCGAGGTACGCCGCCAACAGCCTCCGGAGGTACAGAGGCACTCCATGATACCGGAGCGCCTCCCTCAACGTCTCGTGTGGGAGACTGTTAGGCTAAAGCGTTTTTTATGTCGAGTGAAACTGCCAGGAGGACCTCCTTTTTGGCCACTGCTTCGGTGGCCAAGGACTTCAGGGCGGCCAGCGCGTCAATTGTTGAACGGCCGCCTCTGAATCCGTATTGTCTCTCTGACAGTCCCGGTTCCGGCCGGTGCTGATGATTGTGGGTATGCGTGCTTACGCCCCTCTGTCGCCCCGGACGGAGTGGTACGAGGAGCGCACCGACTGCAGCCCACCCCCAAAAAAAAAGGTGTTTTTTTTTTTTTTTTTTTTTTTTTTTTTTTAATAACAACATTTATATAGATAGAGTATACAGATGGAGTCTGACTGTACAGCTATCTGTGCAGTCAGACTCTATCGTAGTGGTTGAAATACCGAACCACCGGGTCAGGTACCACAGGTTCGATTATCGTGCAAAACAATACTTTGTGTGATCCATAAATGTAGTTCTGAATCTGCGTGTAATTTATGTCGATTAATTGTATGTTTATTGATTGCCTCGTAATGCAAAGATTAATTTCTCAGTTCAAGTTACCTATTGTCTATTATAAATAGAAAAAAGTGAAATTGTTCCCTAAGTTATATTTAAGAGTATATTGTTCACACACACCTGATGTAGATAGGAGGGGTGAGACGCCCAAAATTACCACCACAGAGGATCTAATTAGTTCCCACCCAAAAGCCCTGCCAAGCTACAGGAAAACTGGCACAGAGGAAGGAGAGGCCTCGTCCGACTGCAGCTCTGCTGCTAGTCTGACACTTGAGGCCCCAAGGTCAGCCGAGGGCCCGGCAAAAATAGTGGCCCCTAAGAAGAGAAAAAAGAGAAAGCACATGGGGACGGGGAAGGCCACGAGCGTCAAAAGGCGCGAGTTGGCCAAGCAGGAGCGGCTGGCTAGAGAGGCCGCGGCAGCCGCTCCGACTGCTGACGAGGGAGGCAGTACTGCCGCAGAGCCGTCGGACACCGACATGTCGGCAGTGGAGACCGTCGGTGGGTCATCCCGGTCGCCGGCATCGGTCTTGGCGGCAGCACTAGAGGTTGGGGAGGAGGCCCTCCCCTCGATGGTGCGGAAGCGCCCCCTAAACATGGGTGGCAGCTCAGAATCCGCCTCCGAGGGGAGTGGCGCTATCATGCCTCCTCCCAAGGTTCCAGCCTCTCGTAGAGGACGAGGGGCTGCAGTGGTGGCGGCCAGGTCGACGGCTCCAGCGTCGATTGGTCATGTGCGGGGGACCGATGCCCAAAAGCGGGCGAATGAGGCGGCTGCCGCGAGGATGATGAGGGTGTTAGCGGACATCCCTCCCACCAGCGCGGCAGCTGCAGAGCCCGCTGTAGGTGTCGACCCCCCACCTACCGATGTGGCAACCCTGCAGGCCAAAAATGCCCGCCTTAGTGGTGAGGTTTCAGGCCTGCAGGAGAAGAATAAGGCCCTACAAAAGGAGTTGTCGGCGGTGCAGAAGGCGAACCGCGAGTTGGCCAAGCAAATGGCCGACTTGCGGCGCCACGCAACTGGCGAGGACCGCGCCGCCGACAAGCGCCGGCCCTACCGCCGCCCCCGCCGTTCCCATTACGCCAACTCGCGCTGCGGCGAGTCCCCAGCTGGCCGAAGCGGTCCCGCTGCCCGCAGTGGACGGCGTGCCGGACCAGACCATGCGCGCCATGGTGGACGTCTTCGGCAAAATGCTAGACGCGCGCATGGCGGCTCTGGAGTCAAGACTGCCTCCGGAGCCCCGTCTTCGGCCGCCGCTGGCTGCGAACAGGCCCAAGGCCGCGGTGTCAGCCCCTGATGCGCTACCCTGTCAGGGCGGGCGCGTAGGGAGCTACGCTGCGGCCGTTGCTGGACCGAAGTCCAAAGGGCCCGTTGCGAGGAAGAAGGTGGCACCGGCTCCTGCTCAGGCCGCACCTCAGCCGCTGCCGGCAAATGCTCCGCCGGTAGCAGCCAACGCAGCCGCGGCCGTGACTGCTGTGCCCGGCCCCTCCGCTGCACCTGAAGAAGGTTGGCAGACAGCCGAGCGCAGCCGAAAAAGTCGCGGCCAGAAGAGGAGAGCGGAGGCCAAAAGTGCCGCCAAAGCCTCCGCTCCCAAAGCAGGAGCCGCAAATAAGAGGTCGCGCAGGAGGCTCCGGCCGCCAAAGTCAGCCGCGGTGGTGATCACCGTGCTGCCTGAGGCGGCCGAAAACGGCCTCAGCTACGTCGCGCCCGGCGGGAGCTTGACGTCTCCGATTTAGGAGGCGTCGAAGCCAGGACCCGCAAGGCCCGGACAGGGGCACGGATTCTAGAGTTCCCTGGGGCCGAGGGCGCCAAGACGGCCGATAGCATGGCGGCTAAGTTGAGGGGTCTGTTCGCAGAGGAGGGTGGCGTCAAAATCGCCAGACCCGTAAAGTGCGCAGAACTACGCGTCGTGGGTCTGGACGACTCCGTGACGGTGGATGACATCCGGGAGGCCATCGTCTCGAAAACCGGGTGTCCCGTGGACACCGTCCGAATTGGCGCCATCCGCCCTGGTCCGGGCGGCGTCGGTGCTGCCTGGGTGCAGTGTCCGGTGGAGTCGGCCAAGCAATTAGCCGACTCAGGCAGGCTCCTCGTGGGCTGGAGCTCGGCACGGGTGACCGTGCTGGAGTCCCGGCCTGCGAGGTGCTACAAGTGCATGGCGGTCGGACACACTCGGCCGACATGCACCAATTGCTTTGACTGCAGCGATCTCTGCTTCCGCTGTGGTCAACCCGGGCACAAGGCGGCATCCTGCGCCGCCACTCCCCACTGCCCCGCGTGTGCGGCGGGCAATAGGCCCGCCAAGCACCGCATGGGGGGCAGGGAGTGCAGACCCCCGGCTTCGGCTCCAAAGGGGCGGAGCGGCCCGACGACCCCGGCCGCTCCCGCCCCTAGCGCGACCCGATCGCCCGCCAGCGTGGATGAGGTGATGGATACGGCCCAGTAATGGCGACCGAATCCTACCACCTCCTGCAGGCCAACCTCAACCACGCCGCCGAGGCACAGGACGTTTTCCTGCAAGCCATGGCGGAGTGGTTGATCGGTGCAGCCGTAGCCGCGGAGCCGTACGTGGTGCCTGACCGGCCCAATTGGCTGGGCAGCAGTGACGGCTCTGTGGCAATCGTCGCCTCCATGTCGTGGCATTCCCCGCCTTTGTTGCTCAAGGACAGGGGCGACGGGTATGTCGCGGCGGAATGGGGAGAGGTTACGCTATTTGGTGTTTACTTCTCCCCTAACAGGAGTGCGACGGATTTCGGGGCCTTCCTCACCATCCTGGGGGCCTCGATACGGCGACTGGCACCGCGCCAAATCTTCGTTCTGGGGGACTACAACGCCAAGTCCACGGCGTGGGGGTCCCCCAGGACGAATGACCGTGGGCGGGCGGTCGAAGAGTGGGCGGCGGCACTGGGCCTCTGTTTGCTGAACAGGGGCTCGGTGCAAACGTGCGTGCGGCAGCAGGGCGGGTCGATAGTGGACTTGTCGTTTGCTAGCCCTAATGTCGCAGCACGTGTGAGGAGCTGGTGCGTCCAGGAGGAGGTTGAGACCCTATCCGACCATCGATACATCCGGATAGAGGTCTCCCGGACCCTCCTGCAGCCCAGCAGGGGTCACATGGCGGACGGAGCTCCCGCGTTTCCGCGGTGGGCTGTGGGTCGATTGGATCGGGACCTGTTGGCGGAGGCAGCCATCGTTCAGTCGTGGCTGCCCTCACCGCCCCAGGCGGACGGGGTGGATGCCGAGGCTGGCCGCATCCGCTGTGCATTAACGCAAATCTGCGATGCGGCCATGCCCCGTGTGCGGCGTCTGCCCCCGAAGAGTGCGGTCCCCTGGTGGTCCCGAGAATTGGCGGACCTTCGGGCCGCGTGCATACGTGCCCGGAGGGCCTACACCCGCAGCCGAGCGCGTCACCGCGACGCTGAGCGGGAGGGCCAGCTGTACGAGGCTTACCGCAGTGCGCGGTCTGCCTTCAGGCTGGCCGTCCGTACCGCCAAGGACGTTAGTCGGCGGGAGATGCTGGACAGTCTCGAGCGTGACCCCTGGGGTCGCCCCTACCTCACGGCGCTGAACAAGCTCCGCGGGCGGGGCCCCCCCCTCACCGAGACTCTCCAGCCCAGCCTCCTCACCAGAGTTGTCGGGGACCTCTTTCCACGGCGGGCGGAGCACACGCCCCCGGTCATGGCTTCGCCGGACAGCGACCGGGAGGCCGAAGATGAAAGTGCTCCGCCCATCACGGAGCCGGAAATGGGAGCGGCGGTGGCGCGTATGCGAGTCAAATCCACCGCCCCCGGGCCCGACGGTATTCCGAACCGTGTGCTGGCCCTGGTCCTCGAGCACCTGGGACCACGCATCAGGGGACTGTTCGACGCTTGTTTGACGTCCGGGCAGTTCCCTGGGTGCTGGAAAGAGGGGAGGCTGGTTCTCCTGCCGAAGCCGGGACGGTCCCCCGAGTCGGCCTCGGCCTACAGGCCCATCGTGCTGCTCGATGATGCGGGTAAGCTGCTAGAGAGGGTGTTGGCTGCCCGCATCGAGCGGCACCTCGTCGGGGTCGGGCCCGATCTGTCGGACGCCCAGTTTGGTTTTCGGAGAGCGCGTTCGACGATCGCGGCCCTGCTGCGCCTGAAGGCCGTGGTAGCGGAGGCCGTCACCGGCAGAGGAGTCCTGTTGGCGGTGTCCCTGGACATCGCCAATGCCTTCAACAGTCTGCCATTCAGCTGCATCAGGGAGGGACTGAAGTATCACGGGGTGCCCGTGTACCTCAGGCGGCTGGTGGCAGACTACTTGGAGGGGCGCAGCGTCCTCTACGTTAACCGAGTAGGGGACGTTGTGCGAACGCCCATGACGTGCGGTGTCCCACAGGGGTCGGTTCTGGGTCCGACCCTGTGGAACATCGGCTACGACTGGGCGTTGAGAGGAAGTCTCCCACCCGGGCTGGGCGTAATTTGCTACGCCGACGATACACTCGTCACAGCCCGGGGTGGGACACTAGAGGAGGCGGCACGCCTGGCAACTCTCGGCACCGAGGAGATTGTCAGGCGGATCGAAGCGCTGGGGTTGAGTGTAGCCCTGGAAAAGACGGAGGCCCTTTTGTTCCATGGCCTCCGTACCGCCGGGCCTCCCGCCGGCGCTTCGATCACCGTGAAGTCGGTCACCATCAGCATCCAGGCCCACATGAAGTACTTGGGCCTGGTGCTCGACGGGCATTTTTGGTTCCGGGAGCATCTCCATCGACTTGTTCCCCGGCTTGTCGGCGCGGCGTCCGCCCTTTCGCGGCTGATGCCGAATGTGGGTGGACCCAGTGCTACGTGCCGACAGCTGTACACGGGGGTGATCCGGTCGATGGCCCTGTATGGCGCACCGGTGTGGGCGGGGTCCCTGACCGTCCGTCTTAGGGCCCTCCTGTGGCGACCACAGAGGGTCATGGCGATCAGGGCCATACGGGGTTACCGCACCGTGGCGACGGAGGCAGCGTGCCTCCTGGCCGGAACTCCCCCGTGGGACCTGGAGGCGGAGATGCTCGCCGACATTTATCGGCGGGTGTCGGAGACGCGCGCCCGCGGCGGTATGGTCTCCTTGCAGGAGATCACCGCCTGGCGGGTCGACGCCCACCGAGGAGTCATTGCCCGTTGGGCAGTCCGGCTGGAGAGTCCTCGGTACGGTGTCAAGACCGTCGAGGCCTTCCGGCCGGTGCTGATGGAGTGGTTGGAGCGGACGCACGGGGTGCTTTCCTTCCGACTTGTGCAGGTGCTGACGGGGCACGGGTGTTTTGGGAAGTACCTGCACAAGATTGTCAGGAGGGAGAGCACACCGTCCTGCCACTACTGCAGTTGCGACGAGGACACGGCGCAGCACACGCTCGAGGAGTGTACTGCGTGGGAAAGGGAGCGCCGTGAACTCGTCGCGATTATCGGTGCCGACCTGGCGCTGCCGACCATCGCCAGGGAGATGCTCGACAGCGTCAGGAACTGGGACGCGGTCGCCGCCTTCTGTGAGGCCGTAATCTCACGGAAGGAGGCGGCGGATCGTGTGCGAGTAGAGCTCCTATTCGGCGACACGTTCCGCCGCCGGCGACTGGGGCGGCGCAGGCGCGAGTATCTGCGCCTAATGCCGCCCTAGCCGAGGCCGCGGGTGATCGGACCGGTGAATTGTCCATCACCCGCAGAGAGGCTGACCGCGCGATGGCGACCGACGTCCCAGTACGTCGAGACGTGAGGTTACCCGAAAGGGTATTCCGTCGGGCCGACCACTGATGACAAGTCACATCTGCTCCGGTGGTCGGCCCAACAAATAACGAGGTGACGTGGGTACGGGTGGGTTATGGGCCCGCGCGCCGTCCTTTCATCACCCCGGACGGACAGGACCGCGCGTGCGCTTACCATAGCCCACCCAAAAAAAAAAAAAAAAAAAAAGTTATATTTAAGAGTGAGAACAAATTGTGCTCTTATTTTATTATCACACAAGAAAATTATAAACACAATTATTATTTTTTAATAATCTTTATATATATATATACTAACAACCCGCCCTCACATCGCTTCGGTTTCAGTCGCTTTACCCGCGGCGTAGTTCCCGTTCCTGTGGGAATACCGGGATAAAATATAGCCTATGTTACTCCCTGATATTATAGCTTTCCATTGGTGAAAGAATTTTTGAAATCGGTTTGGTGGTTTAAGCGTGAAAGCGTTACAAATAAACAAACAAACATCCTTATTTTCGCATTTATAATATTAGTATGGATTTCTTGTGTACGTATGTATGTCACTGAGCTACTGCAATACCTCTGAATCGATGTTGATGAATTTCTTGTGTGTGTTTAGGACATGCATATTTCATGTAATATGCATATATCTCTATTCCAAAGAAGAACAACTTGAAACAAAATCCTATACCAACACGTCTGACCAGCGGGGTATAGTAGGTCAATTTCTTTCTTATTGTGGAGGAGGCTCCAGCCCAATAGTGGGAGGTATATAAGCTGAAATGATGATGAAGATATTACTTAAAAAAAAAGAGTTTATTTACTTTATAAAGAATGCCAACCCTATGTCAATGTTCCCCATGGGAGGACATCAGGAGGGGAGGGTACCCCGTGACCAGGTCGTCAAGGCGACCACTGACGACTAGGAACTTTGCAGCGGTGGTCGGCCTAACGACTAAGGCGACATGCTACGGATGGGTCATGGGGCCACACGGCGCCACTCTGTCGCCCTGGACGTAGCCGGACGGTAGATTCGCAATCCATGGCCCACACCAAAAAAAAAACGCTATCATGTTAAATCATCGTCTATAAACCGACTTTACAGACAACTAATTTTTTACTTTTAATAATCAGTAAAAAAGATAATTTTTAATAATCGCCGAAACGAACTAAAATAATAAAAGTATTACCTACTTTCTCTTCAACAGGAATTAATCGTCATTTGAAGATTATACTGGCACGCATGAAGCACTTAATCGAAAAATCATACGCCATTACATCATTTTGGAGCTGATACACTACTGGGTCGATATTAACCAAATATAGCTAAGAACCACCGCCAGGAAACTGACTGTCAAATGAAAGAAACCGCATCGAAATCGGTCCATCCGTTCGAAAGCTACGATGCCACAGACACACACACACACACACACACATTGACAGACAGACAGACATCGACGTCAAACTTATAACACCCCTCTTTTTCGTCCGTGGTTAAAAACAATGCCAGCCCTATGCGAGTGTGTCAATTATTTCACAATTTAGCATAGTGATAACAAAATTAATAGCCTGAGCCAAGAGGGTATTCTTATAATGACTGTGTTTATATTAAACAAGGCGGAGTAATTTATTTAGTGGAATATTTTAATGTCAATAGGTGTGGTTCTATTCGTATGTAACTTAACCTGTCTCTATATAATTATTTCCTTGTGGTGATGGAGTTAGAATACAATTAATCATCATCATATCAATCCACATACGTCCCACTACTGGACTCGAGCCTCCTCCACAATTAGAGGTGAATATACCTTAATACGTGGATGTCGTAAAAGACGACTATGGGACATAAAATGCACATAACATTTGTGCAAGAGAAGGAAAACTCGAAATGAAACCCTATACCAACATGTCTGACCAGCACTGTATAGTAGGTCAAATTCCCTTCCATTGTGGAGGAGGCCCGAGCCCAACAGTGGGACGTATGTGGGCTGCGATGATGATGATGATGATACCTTAATATACCGTGCTAGTCAGACAGGTTGGTATAGGGTTTTATTTCAAGTTTTCCTTCTATTGCACAGATCGCAGAGTCGTCTTTTACGACATTCATGGGCGAGATAGGGAGTGGTGAATTTGTATTCTTATTCCGTCACCACACTAACAATGGAGTGAGAATACAATTCACCACCCCATATTTTGTCCGTGAGGGTTGTAAAGGGATATATTGTGCATATAACAACTATGAAAGAGAAGAAAAGTATGAATTTATCTTAGAATAATAACATATAGAAGGTAAGTCCACGCACAAAAAGTGAGGCATTTCAATTGGAGCCTAATGGAGCCTACGCCGGAAGAGTCCCGTAATGTATAAGTCATTGCACTGCACGAACGTACGCAACTCTTAAAAAATAAATAGGTAATTATGACGGTTTGTGCATTCAAATAGTGCCACAACACATTTGAAAAACATAAAAAGGTTTTTAACATTACTTTTAAAAGTATTTCGACGATTTATGTTAATAAAAACAAAATTTGATTTCATAATTTGTATTGTGGTTTCCGTGTGTACGTGTGTAATCGTCTGCCCGCCATTAGTATTTTTAGATTCAAATTTTTAAAGTTCGAAGTACTGACACTATCCTTCTATACGTTATTATTCTAAGGAATTTATATTCTATACCAACCTATCTGACCAGCATGGTATAGCAGGTAATTTTTTCAATTACGGAACAGGTTCGAGTCCAGCTGTGGGACGTATTTGCTGAGATAATATTATCAAAGAAAGATTCTAAATAAATCACTTTTACAATTATTTAATTAAACATTACCTATCTCAGCCCATATATGTCCAACTGTTAGGCTCAAGATTCCTCCTACAAAGACCTTCTTCCTACAGTAATGTAGGAGAAAAATTAACTGTCTATACCACGCTGGTCAAACTTGTTGGCATAGGGTTTTGTGTCGAGTTTTCTCACTCTCATATCGATGTTATCCGCTTATCATAAATCTTAGTCGTCTTTTACGACATCCAGGGGTAAGAGTGGGGTTGGTGAATTGCAGTTTTACTCCGTCAACACACGAAATATTATAGATTATTGGTCAAAATGTTTCCCTTTATATGTTTTTGTACAAAAATCGGCAATTTTTTATGGTAGAATAATGTCGGGTCAACCACGGGGAACAAGGAACTCTGTATCGATGGTCGTTCCAACGATGAAGGCGAGGGTCTACGGTGGGTTATGGAGCCGCGTGAAATAATAATAGAAATAATGAACATAATAAATTCTGGTATTTAAGCAAATATTAAAATTATGGAATTGTATTATTTTTAAGGATTTTATTGTACCGCGGTAGGACAAATGAACCCTGAACAGTGTCCTGAAACTGCTGAAATCAGACGCCAAAATATAGGGAAAGCAAAAATCAGATACAAACACGATAAAATCTGTAAAAATATTTTTATTTCATAAACAACAAAAGTATTGAATATACTTATAAATCACAGATTTTAATCTCACGATTTTCACGATTCAACGGAATCTTTTATAAATATATTATTTTTTATGTATGTTCACCGATAACTCGATAACGCTTGCCGGTCCAAGCGTTATCGAGTATTTGCAAAATTCTCTATTTGTTCAATAGGGTATATTTTCTGTATTTTATTGCCTTGTGGTGATAGAATAAGAATACACTTTACATACGTATACAATTCTTATTCCGTTACTTTCTTGCCCGTGGATGTAAAAGACGACTAAGGTACGTGATAAGCATATAACATCTATGGCAAGAAAAGGAAAATTTGAAACAAAACCCTGGACCAACCTGCCTGACTAGTATTGTATAGTAGGTTTTGGCCGGGACTCCCCCGTGGGACCTGGAGGCGGAAATGCTCGCCGAGTTGTATCGGCGGGTGTCGGGGGTGCGCGGGGAGGGCGGTGTTGTTTCCTTGAGGGAGCTCACCGCCTGGCGCATTGACGCCCGCCGAGACGTCATTGCCCGTTGGGCAGTCCGGCTGGAGGGGCCTCGGTTCGGGGTGCGAATCGTGGAGGCCTTCCGGCCGGTGCTGATGCAGTGGTTGGAAAAGCGGCACGGGGTGCTCTCCTTCCGACTAGTGCAGGTGTTGACGGGGCAAGGGAGCTTCGCCAAATACCTGCACAAGGTCGTAAGGAGGGAGAGTACACCGTCCTGCCACCACTGCGATTGCGACGAGGACACGGCGCAGCATACGCTCGAGGCCTGCGCCGCTTGGGCCACGCAGCGCCGTGAACTCGTCGCAATCATCTGTGCCGACCTGACGCTGCCGGCCATCGCTAGGGCGACAGCGTCGGGAATTGGGACGCGGTCGCAGCCTTCTGCGAGACAGTGATCTCGCAGAAGGAGGCGGCGGATCGCCTGCGCGAGGAGCGCAGCCTCGATGAGGAGATCCGCCGCCAGCGAATGGGGAGGCGCAGGCGCAACTACCTGCGCCTCATGCCGCCCTAGCCGAGGCCGCGGGTGACGTGACCGGGGATTAGTCCGTCACCCGCCGAGAGGCCGACCGCGTGAGGAAAGACCGACGTCCTCCCCGGGGGGGGGGGACGTCGGTCGATGGGAGGGTACCCCAAGTAGGGGGTATTCCGTCGGGCCGACCACTGACAACAAGTTAACTCTGCTCCGGTGGTCGGCCCAACGACGAAGGCAACGTGGTTTTCGGGTGGGTTGCGGGAGTTGCGTGCTTAAGCTCCTCTGTCGCCCCGGACAGAGTGGTGCGGAGGCGCGCCGACCGCAGCCCACGAACAAAAAAAAAATTGTATAGTAGGTTAATTTCCCTCTCATTGAAGAGGAGGCTCGAGCCCAGCTGTGGGACATATATGAGCCGTAAAAATATTTTAAGTAAAAATAAACCGTCTTCAAAAAACACGATAGAACAAAAATGCACAAAATAATACCTTTTGAAGCTAGGTACCCCAACTGTAAACAGCTACCTAACTAATACAAACTTGTACCTGATGCATAGGTTTTAAAAGGTATTCTTTGCTTTTTAGTGCCTCAGTTTTTTTGTAAGCGACTTTCCTTTTTACTTACAAAATAATTTTTGTTAATAAAATTCTATTTCACAGAATAAAAACCATTTAAATTATTGAATTTATTCAAAAATATACAAGTTCAAATACGAATTTCTTTAATTCTTTATCAATTTACAATTTATCAATTTAGTACGACAGTTTGATTAATTTAATCAAATTTGAATGATTATACAGCAGAAGTAAGCGTACAGCTGTCATATTTAGTCAAAAATTATCAAACGTTAGTAAATATAAAAACATTTGCAAGTTAACTGACCTGAAAACACATTTAAGGAAATTAAGGCAACATATTAAATAAAATAATAATATAGGAAAAAGTATTTACCTAAATTCATAGAGTAATACCAACAAATTGTATATTAAATAAATGCCGGTCTTAATAACATAAAAAAAATATTATGAATTCGCATTGCCTCGTAATAAGGTCCAAATTTGTTCGTGTAAGTAGATTACTTTATGGAATTATGTGGCAAAGGAATATTAAATGAATGAGTATACTGACCGCGGACAGGTTTAGTAAATAATATCATTCCGGAACTATGCCAGTGTAATACTTTAAGAAGTATTTTTATACAGGTTTTACATAAGTAAACTACACATACATTTATTCAGCTAATAGAATTAAATAGTACATTTAAAACCTAGGCTTTTTTTGATGGAGAAACAATACAATTCGCCACTCTCTGTCTTGCCCGTGGAAGTCGTTAAAGACGACTAAGGGATACAATACGCATATATCATATATGCAAGAGAAGGAAAACTCGAAACAAAACCCTATACCAACCTGTCCAACCAGCATGGTATAGTAAGGTCTATTTCCCTCCTATTGTGGAGGAGGCTCGAGCCCAACAGTGGGACGTATATGAGTTGAAACGCTGAGGAAAATGATGAAAATCTATCCTTAGCTTCACTTTTCTAATAAAATATAATTATATGTATGATGGTAGGATCACACTGGTGACAGTCACAGGCCGGTTCTTCCGAGGTACTACATTCTCGCAGAAAATCGACGTCTGAGTTGTAGCAATTTGTTACTGCGCTACGTTCAGCGAGCGAGACAGCTGGAAGCCCATGAGCGGCCGCACTACTTATCATCAGATGTATTGTTTGCTAATTGGCCACCGTTTACAATTAAAAATAAATTATGTTTTATTTGGAAATTTCTGTTCTGTTTTTTCTTTACATACATTTTTTTTAATTGTTTGCATTTATGACATATGATAGCCCGTCAAGTTAGGCTGCTGGAAAGGAGATCTTTTATAACCTCATGTATTTTACCGCGGATTAAGCGTCATTTAAATACAACCATAGTTCTCTACACAATCTTTAGGCTTCCTGTACAGGACGCCGGACCCGCACCGGTGCCGCACCGCAATACTGTGTACATATTCACATCAAAATCTCATCGCCGCCGTACTTGCAACCGCGTTGCAGCCGCACCGTCGTCGCCGCGTAAATACCGCATTGTCTCCGCGTTAAATATTAAAGCAGCGATCACAGTTCAGTAATGAGGACTATATACATATGGGCGCATATCGCCCTCTATCGGCAATATTTGTAAATTGTTGATGTATGTGTTATCAATTATAGTTATAAACGTGTTTGAAATATTTGCAACTAATATTTTAATAATTATTTGTAGTAACAACACTGCTATTTATCATGCTATGATATTTAAAAGACACTTTTTGAATGTATTTCTAGATATATTTGATTTAGTTGTTTAAATATTTATATAGTTGATTAAATTAAAATCGATTGGAATTAATGTAATTATTTGTAACCATATTTAGTTGTTTTTACACAATAAATATTGCAATTTATTTCTAGTTACAGCGCCGTCTGTTGAACAATATATGAGAACAATATTTCCTTTAATTACATTAATGTAAATTGTGTAAAATTGACTATTTGGAATTATGTTAAATGCATTAGAATATTTATCATTATTATTTAGCTATATGCCGATAGTTATTTAATAGTTGTTTTATTTGTTTGTTATAAAAAGTAATTGTAGTTGCTAAGACTAGACCGTTTCATTGTAAAGCGGAGGTTATAAAAACATTGTAAGATTAGAATAGAGGACAGTTTTACTTCACTCACTTCTCCGGCAAGAACTCCTAATAAATACAGTGATTACATACTCAGTATTTTACTATCATCGTCCAAATTCCTGGCGCAACGCAGACATACACTGCACCATCTGTGCAGCCTGCACAGATGGTGCAGTGGTTAGGATAGCGACCTACAGCGCCAGTGTCGGGGGTTCGAATCCCACGCGGGACAACACTTTGTGCGAGCCACAAATTGTTGTTCTGAGTCTGGATGTAATTTGTGTCCGTTAATTATATGTTTGTAAAGTCCCCCGCAATACAAGGATTATTTCCTTAGTGCAGGGTGTTGCCTTAATAAAAAAAAAAAAAAATAAAAAAAAAAAGATATATGATTAAACAATTTAATTAAAATACATGCAACTCACCATATTCGCGGCAAAAGCTAACAAAACGGCATCAACAATCATTTTACAATTAATCATCTCTTTTTTTTGTTACAATTAACAATTATCGATAAAATTTGCCAAGGAAAATTGATAATTTCTGTAATTTTACGCCAAGAGTCGATTTTATTTCGTTAGTTAATCTAACAATTCCAATTATTTCTCAATAATATTGGGGCGAGCGGACGGTAACTTTTTAAATGTTGTTTTAAGGACGTCTGGCAATACTGAAGTTATTATTGATTAAAATATGAGCCCAAGTCGAAGTTTGTAAATGAAATACTTGACTGCAAGGATATTCGATGAGGTTGCAAAGTTTTTCTTTAGAAATTTTCTTTCTATTTAGAGTATTCTTTACTGTCTGCAAACTTTTTAATAGCTAAGCAGTCAATTATTAAACATTTTTCCTCATGTCAGAATGAATAGTATAGTATGTATTGACGAAAAGCTTATTAGAAATATCTTTTAAAAAATCAATTTGTCATATTTGTCCAGAACACTCTCGGGTAATATATACATGTCATTAATGATAAGGTTCAGATACCGGTAGCCCAAGGCGAGAGAGAACTAAGTGTATAGCAAATTATGAAAATGCATACTGACCTCCATGGCCCCTGATGAATCGGGCAGAATGTTTTTATCATGAGCCAAAAAAAAAGAAAGAAAAGTTAACAAGTATTTTATTATTTTTATATTTCGGGGGTTAGATCTATTTATTAAAAATAATTTTTGAAGTGTAAACTTCTAGCATATTTGGCTGGGGAGTAAATTCAAGGTCGCCATAGAAATGTTCACATGACCCGTTAATAGAAATTAAAAAAGAAATAATGGTGAAGGGTTAGAATGACAATTTCTTTTATTGTATTATGTAATTTAGCTTTAGATAAATTAGTGGTCGGCGCAGTTGATTCTCAACCCAAGATTTAAAAAATAGGGCCCAAGGGTACCCTCTACTTTCTGAAGGATACGAAATATAGCTTGAGGTATTGTTGAGGACAAAGTGAACGCTTTTTTTTTTGGGGTGGGCTGCGGTCGGTGCACTCCTCGCACCACTCTGTCCGGGGCGACAGAGGGGCATAAGCACGCACACCCGCAACCCACCCGAACACCACGTCGCCTTCGTCGTTGGGCCGACCACCGGAGCAGGGTTACTTGTCATTAGTGGTCGGCCCGACGGAATACCCCCTATTTGGAGTACCCTCTCATCGACTGACGTCCCCCCTCCCCTCGGGGAGGACGTCGGTCTTTCCTCACGCGGACGGCCTCTCAGCGGGTGACGGACTAACTCCCCGGTCACGTCATCCGAGACAAAGTGAACGCTAACATGTTATCGGAATTTATTTTTACAGGCGGTGGAAATAATTGCATATAAAGGCTTTATTTGGGAACGCGTATTAAAAAAATTTCCATGTGGTGACAGAATAAGAATACAATTCACCACATCTTATCTTGCCCGTGGATATCGTAAAAGACGACTAAGGGATATAATATACATATAACATCTATCCAAGAGAAAGAAAACTAAAAATAAAACCCCTAAAATGAGTATATTAGGGGATGCCTGAAAGTGGCACCAGTGATTGAGAAGATTAGGAGTGCGATATGGTCTTAGTATGGACATGTGATGAGGACGGTTGTAATGGCGTACATTGTATTGACAATGATGTAACGGCATACTTGATGTAAAGCTCAGTCAACCTATTATTATGAGTTAATTAGACAAATAAAGTATAGATATATATATCATCAAAATACATAATACTGATTGACACTTAACCCAAATACAAGAACGTAAAAATCCTATACCTATAAGGCCGGATAATAAACATCAAAAATGGGTGATTTTGCGTTCGTGACGGCAACGCATGAACGCACCCATTTTCCGATTGGCTCGTTAGTGGAACGAGCAATGTGTCAATGTTCGCGATGCGTACGAAAATATCCCTAACTAATTTCACCAAGGAAAATATATCAGTAATTATACGGCTGCCTAATTAATATAATAATATCGTGGATAATGAAGTTGATCATTTCATCATCATCATCGCAGCCCACATACGTCCCACTGTTGGGCTCGGGCCTCCTCCACAATGGGAGGGAATTTGACCAACTATACCATGCTGGTCAGATATGTTGGTATAGGGTTTCATTTCGAATTTTCCTTCTCTTGCACAGATGTTATGTACACATTATATCCCTTAGTCGTCTTATACGACATCCACGGGCAAGATAGGGAGTGGTGAATTGTATTCTTACTCCGTCACCACACGGAGAATCATATATATATATATATATATATATATATATATATATATATATATATATATATATATATATATATATATATATACTAGTTGACTCTAAACTCTAGACTAAAAAGAATACTTATTAAAATCGACAGCAGCGCCACCTACCGGGTCCAATTGTGAAGTCCTTGAATACACAAAATTCATCAACATTGGTCCGCCCGTTTAGAAGTTCAGTGACACACACGTACACAAGAAATATATAAAGGTAGTTTATCTTTACACCTGTCTGATAATCATCCATAGGCTATCAAAACTTTTCTTGTCTTTTTTATTCAGCATAAGCCCCTCGATCGGCATGAAACTTTCTTCAACCATATTAGAAATAAAGGAGCGATCCGCCACACATAGCTACCATAAGCGGAACCTTATTCAGTGAGCATAACTAAACCATAAATTACGTACCTACTATAGTAAGAATGCTAAAAAGACCAAAAACTAAATTATTCAGACAAAACACGCTACATTGTACAAGCAAATAAGTAACAACAATAAAACTGGGAATTCATATGATAAATTTGGAGCGTCAAAGTCTATTTTGCACATAAGTCTCTCCAAGAATGGATGATGTCGTAATCGCTAACTTGGCGGTTTGATGATCACATCTGACCTTGTAATCTTCATAGAAAGCTGCTGCCTTTTCTCCTGATCAGTACGCATGTTATTCATTCCGTTCGGCGCGACGCAAGGGCGGCGCATGGCCCCATAATCCACCGTATAACCTCTCCCTCCCCCCTTTGCCCGGAATTCGATACTAGTGTACCACTAGTATCGAGTTCCGGGGGCGGATCGCCGAAGGCGTTTCTTTTGCGCAAGATCTGCCGCTTACTTCCGTAAGATGACTGCTTCAAAGAAGATGGCGACCTAGTCCTAATACCTGGCGCTGTAGAGCATCTTCGTAGCGATGGTCGGCAGCGAGTCTTAAAAACCTTAAGAGAAAATTACGCTAAATAAATAAAATAAAATTTGAAAAAAAAATAGTATATTTGTAATATAATGTGTAAAATCTATACCAATAAATAAAATTGGAGTGTCTGTTTGTAATGTCAAAATAATAGGCTTTTTTCATGCTCACACGGTTATTTGCACGACACCTATGCCTAATAATAGCAATTAAAAAATTTTTGTCTGTCTGTCTGTCTGTCTGTCTGTCTGTCTGTCTGCTTGTTCCGGGTAATCTTCAAAACGGCTGGACCGATTTCAAAAATTCTTTCACCAATGGAAAACTATAATATCAGGGCGTAAACTAGGCTATATTTTATCCCGGTATTCCCACGGGAACGGGAACTACGCGGGTAAAACGACTATAACCTATAACCGAAGCGAAGCGAGGGCGGATTGCTAGTATGTAATAAATATAAATGTGGAACAAATAATTATGTCAAATACGGATAAAGCGTGTAGACAAGCGACAATACGCGTGTCCAATTATTACATTGTATTATGTAAAATATAATACAATAAAATAATGAATTTATTAGATAAATATCGTAGTTATATAGACAATAATATTCAGTGTAAGTGACGAAGTAAGAATACAATTCGCCACCCCCTATCTTACCCGTGGGTGATCGTACGAGACGACTAAGGGATATAAAACGCATATAACATCTATACGAGAGAAGGAAAACTTGAAATAAAACCCTATACCAACACGTCTGACCAGCGTGGTATAGTAGGTCAATTATCCTTCCATTATGGAGGAGGCCCGAGCCCAACAGTGGGACATATATGGACTGAGATGATGATGTTGATAAACAATAATAATATTTGATATTTAAGCGATTATTACATATATGACTATACCAATAAATAAAATTGGAGTGTCTGTTTGTAATGTCAAAATAATGGGCTTTTTTCATGCTCACACGGTTATTTGCACGACACCTATGCCTAAAATACAGATTAAAAATTTTTTGTCTGTCTGTCTGTTTGTTCCGGTTAATCTTCAAAACGGCTGGACTGATTTCAAAAATTCTTTCATCAATGGAAAGCTATTATATCAGGGCGTAAACTAAGCTATATTTTATCCCGGTATTCCCACGGGAACGGGAACTACGCGGGTAAAACGACTAAAACCGAAGCGAAGCGAGGGCGGGTTGCTAGTATGAAATAAAACTATTTTACAGATTATTCACAAATATAAAAGAACTAACAACCCAATCTCGCTTCGGTTTCAGTCGCCTTATCCGCGTAATTCCCGTTCCTGTGGGAATACCGGGCTAAAATATAGCCCATGTTAATCCCTGATATTATAACTTTCCATTGGTAAAAGAATATTTCAAATCGGTCCAGTAGTTTCGGAGCCTATTCAATACAAACAAACAAATCTTTTCTCTTTATAATATTAGTATATGCTAGTAACCGGCCCTCGCTTCGCTTCAGTTTCAGTCGTCTTTCCTGCGTAGTTCCCGTTCCCGTCGGAATACCGGGATAAAATATAGCCTAGGTTACTCCCTGATATTATAGCTTTTCATTGGTGAAATATTTTTTGAAATCGGTCTAGCCGTTTTGAAGATTATCCGAAACAAACAGATACAGACAAAAAAAAAAAAAAGGCATATGTATAGTGCAAATAATCGTGTGAGCATGAAAAAAGCCTATTATTTTGACATTACAAACAGACATTCAAATGTAATATAAACGTGATATAATCTGTAAAAGTAATTTTATTTCATTAAAAACATCTCCATGTGGTGACGGAGTATGGAAGACAATTCATCAGCCACTATCGTGCCCGTAAGTGTCGTACAGATGACGAAAATATATGATATGCAGATAATATCTATGCAAGAGAAGAAAAACTCAACATAAAACATTATATGAACACATCTGACAGGCATAGTATAGTAATTCAATTTCCCTCCCAATATGGAGGATCCCCAAGCCCAGCAGTGGGACTTATGTAGGTTGAGACGATGATGGTAATAATAAAATAAGACATTGTCTATACCAATAAATAAAATTGGAGTATCTGTTTGTAATGTCAAAATAATAGGCTTTTTTCATGCTCACACGGTTATTTGCACGATACATATGCTTAAAAATCACTTTATATTTTTTTATGTCTGTCTGTCTGGTTGTTCCAGGTAATCTTCAAAACGGCTGGACCGATTTCAAAAAACCTTTCACCAATGGAAAGTAATAATATCAGGGAGAAAACTAGGCAAAATTTATCCCGGTATTCCCACGGGAACGGGAACTACGGTGATAAGGCGACAGAAACCGAAGCGAAGCGAGGGCGGGTTGCTAGTTATAAAATATGTCCTGTTATAAGCTGTGTCACATAAATTTTCGAAGCTTTGAACTGAGGATGCATGACCTTCTTTGGCCATTGATTTCAAGAAAGATGACGAGGGTTGAAGAATTGTTCTCTTCGATGTATTTGTTATACTTAGGATTGCTTCAATTATGACTTTATTCATCGTTACAGCTCATATATATCTCGCTACTGGGCTTGACCCTCCTCCATACTGGGAGGGCAATCGACCCACTATATCACGCTGGTCAGGCGGGCTGGTATAGGGTTTTATCTCAAGTTCTCCTTCTCTTACGTTATTGTTATATCCACAAAATATGCCTTAGTAGGCTTTTATGACACCTATGTGAAAAAGAGGGAGTGAATTGTATTCTTATTCCGTCACCACACGGTAAAATGACTTTATTAACAGCTAAATATTAGATTTACGCTATCAAATAATGTTATCAATATTCTAGTAGTTAGAAACATTCTAAGTAGGTATCTTGCATGTAGGAGAAAATGGGAGGAAGATCTGATGAATTCTATTGCATTCGGGGGCAGTGCGACAAGCAGGTCACCATAGTAACTAACACTCATGAACTTTTTCTTAACGTAACATGTAATAAACTGATTCACTCAGAGTATATTACGATCCCGGACAGACTTACCCGTATAGATAGAAGGTTGTGGCTCTTGTGTTCCAAATATTATACTTTAAAATAATTTAACTTTGCAAATGATAATAAGTAAAAATCGTGCCAATCCTTAATCAAGTGCTTCTGTAAAGAAAGTTATAAAACTTTTTTTGGGTTACGTATAAATCGGACTATAGACCAACTTCACCTCATACAGCCTGTCAAGGCTACAGAAGTGTAGTGGGACTTTGGCGCTTCGGATTCACCTTCGCTCTTCGGCTATTTTAGTAGTTGCGGCAACAGGTAGGGTATTACAGCATGTTATCCTCTCTGAAATCTCCCATCGTTGACGTTTCGATGGGGTACTACGCCAGAAACCTCCGCGTGGTGTACCCTGGGCACCAGCGACAATTTCTTGGACTGCTCTCTGGAATTGTCGCTCGTGGCAAATATCTGGCCCAAGGGGGGGCCCAGTTTATGGAATGCCCCAAATTCGCTCCATGCCCTCTAATTGTAGAGGGTATTGGACGCGAAAATTCGACGGGCTCAGTCACTCATTCGTTTGAGGACTGAGCAGGCATTTGCCAACCGCGACAAATCGTAGACCTGATTCATGCTTCGGGACATTTGTCTTGAGGCCTAGATTCAGGAGCGAGGGTCTTGGCTTAACCGCCTGGACCGCGAGGAAGAAAACCTCTATAAAACAATCACCCAGAATCCTAAGTTCTGGCGCGCGGCGAGAGGATGCATGGCTGATGGGTTGTTCAGTCGTTAGCGCGCCCCCAGCCAGGGTACCTGCGGACCCTCTATGTTGGGATACAAATGTACGCTTGCCCGGGTATCGGGATCTCTGCCCGGGTCGACCTTTATTTCTCCCATACTCGTGGGAATCGAATGGATTTTTCGTACAATTTGGATGTAGATAGGAGGGGTGAGACGCCCAAAACCACCGACAGCGGGGAACCTATTAGTTCTCACGTTATAGCCCGGCCAAGCTACGGCAAAACTGGCCCTGAGGAGAGGGATGCCTCGTCCGACTACAGCTCGGCTGCTAGTTCGGCACTTGAGGCCACAAGATCAGGTAAGGGGCCGGCGACACTCGAGGCCCTTAAAAAGAGAAAGAAGAGGAAGAACATGGGGACAGGAAAGGCTACGAGCGTAAAGAGGCGCGAGTTGGCCAGGCAGGAGCGGCTGGCTAGGGAGGCCGCTGCAGCCGCTCCGAGTGCTGACGAGGGCGGCAGTACTGCCGCAGGGCCGTCAGACACCGACATGTCGGCTGCTGAGACTGTCGGTGGGTCATCCCAGTCTCCGGCATCGGCCCTCGCGGCAGCCTTAGAGGTTGGGGAGGAGGCCCTCCCCTCGATGGTGCGGAAGCACTCCCTGAATATGGGTGGCACCTCAGGATCCGCCTCCGAGGGGAGTGGCGCTATCATGCCTCCTCCCAAGGTTCCAGCCTCTCGTAGGGGGCGAGGGGCTGCAATGGTGGCGGCGAGGTCAGCGGCTCCGGCATCGATCAGCCATACGCGGGGGACTGATGCCCAAAAGCGGGCGAATGAGGCGGCTGCCGCAAGAATGATGAGGGTGTTAGCGGACATCCCTCCCACCGGCGTGGCAGCTACTGAGCCCGCTGTAGGTATCGACCCCCCCACCAACTAACGTGGCAACCCTGCAGGCCGAAAATACCCGTCTTAGTGGCGAGGTTTCGGGCCTGCAGGAGAAGAACAAGGCCCTACAAAAGGAGCTGTCGGCGGTGCAGAAGGCGAACCGCGAGTTGGCCAAACAAATGGCCGACTTGCGGCGCCAGGTCGCGCAGCTGGCGAGGACCGCGCTGCCGACAAGTGCCGGCCCTGCCGCCGCCCCCGTCGTCCCCGCTGCGCCAACTCGCGCTGCGGCGAGTCCCCAGAGGGCCCAACCGGCCGAAGTGGTCCCGCTGCCCGCAGTAGATGGCGTGCCGGACCAGACCATGCGCGCCGTAGTGGAGGTTGTTGGCAAAATGCTTGACGCGTGCATGGCGGCTCTGGAGCAGAGACTGTCCCTGCCTCCGGAGCCCCGTCTCCGGCCGCCGCTTGCTGCGGACAGGCCGAAGGCTGCGGCGTCAGCTCCTACAGCGCTACCCCGCCAGGGCGGGCGCGTGGGAAGCTACGCTGCGGCCGTTGCTGGGCCGAAAACCAAAGGACCCGCCGCGAAGAAGAAGGTGGCACCGGCTCTTGCCAAGGCCGGACCTAAGCCGCCGCCGGCAACTGCATCGTCGGCGGCGGCCACCGTAGCCGCGACCGCGACTGCTGCGCCTAGCGACCCCGTTGCCCCCGAAGAGGGCTGGCAGACGGCTGAGCGCAGCCGAAAAAGTCGCGGCCAGAAGAGGAGAGCGGAGGCCAAAAGCGCCGCCAATGCCTCCGCTCCCAAGGCAGGAGCCGAAAGCAAGAGGTCGCGCAGGAGGCTCCGGCCGCCGAAGTCAGCCGCGGTGGTGATCACCGTGCTGCCTGAGGCGGCCGAAAACGGCCTCAGCTATGAGGCCGTCTTACGTCGCGCCCGGCGGGAGCTTGACGTCTCCGATTTAGGAGGCGTCGAAGCCAGGACCCGCAAGGCCCGGACAGGGGCTCGGATTCTAGAGTTCCCTGGGGCCGAGGGCGCCAAGACGGCCGATAGCATGGCGGCCAAGTTGAGAGTTGAGGGGTCTGTTCGCAGAGGAGGATGGCGTCAAAATCGCCAGACCCGTAAAGTGCGCAGAACTACGCGTCGCGGGTCTGGACGACTCCGTGACGGTGGATGACATCCGGGAGGCCATCGTCTCGAAAACCGGGTGTCCCGTGGACACCGTCCGAATTGGCGCCATCCGCCCTGGTCCCGGCGGCGTCGGTGCTGCCTGGGTGCAGTGCCCGGTAGAGTCGGCCAAGCAATTGGCCGGCTCAGGCAGGCTCCTCGTGGGCTAGAGCTCGGCGCGGGTGACCGTGCTGGAGTCCCGGCCTACGAGGTGCTACAAGTGCATGGCGGTCGGTCACACTCGGCCGACATGCACTAACTGCTTTGACTGCAGCGACCTTTGTTTCCGCTGCGGTCAACCCGGGCATAAGGCGGCATCCTGCGCCGCCACCCCCCACTGCCCTGCATGTGCAGCGGGCAACAGACCCGCCACACACCGCATGGGGGGCAAGGATTGCAGACCCCCGGCTTCGGCCCCAAAGGGGCGGAGCGGCCCGACGACCCCGGCCGCTCTCGCCCCTAGCGCGACCCGATCGCCCGCCAGCGTGGAGGAGGTGATGGATACGGCCCACTAATGGCGACCGAATCCTACCACCTCCTGCAGGCCAACCTCAACCACGCCGCCGAGGCACAGGAGGTGTTCCTGCAAGCCATGGTGGAGTGGTTAATTGGTGCAGCCGTAGCCGCGGAGCCGTACGTGGTGCCTGACGTGTACCTCAGGCGGCTGGTGGCAGACTACTTGGAGGGGCGCAGCGTCCTCTACGTTGACCGAGTAGGGGACGTTGTGCGAACGCCCATGACGTGCGGTGTCCCACAGGGGTCGGTTCTGGGTCTGACCCTGTGGAACATCGGCTACGACTGGGCGTTGAGAGGAAGCCTCCCACCCGGGCTGGGCGTAATTTGCTACGCCGACGATACACTCGTCACAGCCCGGGGTGGGACGCTAGAGGAGGCGGCACGTCTGGCAACTCTCGGCACCGAGGAGATTGTCAGGCGGATCGAAGCGCTGGGGTTGAGGGTAGCCCTGGAAAAGACGGAGGCCCTTTTGTTCCATGGCCTCCGTACCGCCGGGCCTCCCGCCGGCGCTTCGATCATCGTGAATTCGGTCACCATCAGCATCCAGGCCCACATGAAGTACTTGGGCCTGGTGCTCGACGGGCATTTTTGGTTCCGGGAGCATCTCCATCAACTTGTTCCCCGGCTTGTCGGCGCGGCGTCCGCCCTTTCGCGGCTGATGCAGAATGTGGTTGGACCCAGTGCTACGTGCTGACAGCTGTACGTGGGGGTGACCCGGTCGATGGCCCTGTACGGCGCACCGGTGTGGGCGGGGTCCCTGACCGTCCGTCTTAGGGCCCTCCTGTGGCGACCACAGAGGGTCATGGCGATCAGGGCCATACGGGGTTACCGCACGGTGGCGACGGAGGCAGCGTGCCTCCTGGCCGGAACCCCCCCATGGGACCTGGAGGCGGAGATGCTCGCCGACATTTATTGGCGGGTGTCGGAGACGCGCGCCCGCGGTGGCATGGTCTCCATCAATGAGATCACCGCCTGGCGGGTCGACGCCCGCCGAGAAGTAATTGCCCGTTGCGCAGTCCGGCTGGAGAGTCCTCGGTACGGTGTCAGGACCGTCGAGGCCTTCCGGCCGGTGCTGATGGAGTGGTTGGAGCGGACGCAAGGGGTACTTTCCTTCCGACTGGTGCAGGTGCTGACGGGGCACGGTTGCTTCGGGAAGTACCTGCACAAGATTGTCAGGAGGGAGAGCACACCGTCCTGCCACCACTGCAGTTGCGACGAGGACACGGCGCAGCACACGCTCGAGGAGTGTGCTGCATGGGAGGGGGATCGCTGTGAACTCGTCGCAATTATCGGTGCCGACCTGGCGCTGCCGACCATCGCCAGGGAGATGCTCGTCAGCGTCAGGAACTGGGACGCGGTCGCCGCCTTCTGTGAGGCCGTAATCTCACGGAAGGAGGCGGCGGATCGTGTGCGAGTAGAGCTCCTATTCGGCGACACGTTCCGCCGCCGGCGACTCGGGCGGCGCAGGCGCGAGTATCTGCGCCTAATGCCGTCCTAGCCGAAGCCGCGGGTGATCGGACCGGAGAATTATCCGTCACCCGCGGAGAGGCTGACCGCGCGACGGCGACCGACGTCCCAGTACGTCGAGAGGTGAGGATACCCGAAAGGGTATTCCGTCGGGCCGACCACTGACGACAAGTCACATCTGCTCCGGTGGTCGGCCCAACAACGAGGTGACGTGGGTACGGGTGGGTTATGGGCCCGCGCGCCGTCCTTTCATCGCCCCGGACGGATTGGACCGCGCGTGCGCTTACCATAGTCCACCCATAAAAAAAAAACAAAAAAAAAAAAATCGTTGACGTTTCGATAGCAAAATGTTGGCGAAATCGTCACACACGCAGTAGGCAACGCTCGAAGGGGTCAACTGCCACGTAGAGCCACGTGGCAGTTGACCTGATTGATTGATTTGGGAATTTATAACACAGACCTTGTCCAATTTTTTTTTTAATTCCATACAGCAGAGAATATTTGAATATATAATATTCATTGTTGTAAATAAACTAACAAAATTATTAAAATAAGGTTGGAATAGATTAAATTATCTTAAATTTCTAGCGTACGTGTGTATGTCACTGAACTTCACAATTGAACCCGGTAGGTGGCGCTGTTCGGGCAGGACAATAGAGTCCCGGTAAAGTCGTTCTCAAGTTATTGATTTCGTTCATCTTTTTTTTAAGTTTCCTAATATTAAAAAAGGCCTTTAAGAAAAAAAATAAAGAAGTTGCGTAGAAAATCAGAAAATTTAAGAAAACTCAACGTTTATATATATTTTTCTAATGTAACCTTTTTTCAACTATATAAACTTTTTTATCTTTGTATATAAAAATCTTCTTTTCGTGTGTTTGTAATTGAACTTCTTCTAAACGGCTGGACCAATTTTGATGATTTTGATATAGTCATTCGGAATATCCAAACCATTCGGTTTAGATTAATAATTAGAACCGGTAGGTGGAACAACGTCTGTTGAGTCAGCTAGTTTAATAATAAAACAATGAAAAATATAAGATATTGTATTGTAAATACTTATCTACTTCAAAGTGCTGTATGAACCACGAAACCTTTATCAATCATCATTTCTATCTGTCCATATTTTAAACCCCCGTTATATGTAGATAAAATTACTATCCATGTAAAAAAATAAATATGATAAAGACAGCCAAATTCAATATATTGATAATTGAAAATGGTGCGATTGTCAATGTCACCGCCAAAAGCATTTTTCTTCTAATACAAAAGTGTTTGCTATTTATGAATATGAATTTTTAATTTATAATTATCATAATAATTTAATACAATATTTGTTTTCTTTTTTTAATTTTTCGGTGCAGTTGTAATGTCAATTTCTTTGCAAACTACATTTTAATTCACAAACTAAATCGAGTAACAAATTATGAAGACCTGAAAATATTACTTAATCTATCTAATTCTGCAGGCGATAGCTTATCATGGAGATTTTTTAAGTAATTTATTATGATCTAACACACCTATAAACAATCCCTCTATTCTTGTGACTCTACGTAAATGCTTTATATTTGAAAT
Source organism: Lymantria dispar (assembly GCA_032191425.1). Taxonomy (NCBI): domain Eukaryota; kingdom Metazoa; phylum Arthropoda; class Insecta; order Lepidoptera; family Erebidae; genus Lymantria; species Lymantria dispar. The sequence continues at coordinate 11,523,539 of CM063441.1, forward strand.
GTGTTAGTAATTCCCTTTCTAATGATACCATGCACGGTATGTTTTTCGTTATTTATTTATTAATCTTAGTTTTATTATCCGTCAGAACGCCATGATATCATGCCATACACAGCCTGTAATTAGCGGGAAATGAAGACGCTTCTCAAGACATGTATACCATACAAATATCACAATTAACGAATAAATAGGGACAAAATCACGAGCAAATCCTAATAATCTCGATATATCTATACCAATAAATAAAATTGGAGTGTCTGTTTGTAATGTCAAAACAATAGGCTTTTTTCATGCTCACACTGTTTCTGAACGCCGTTGCGAGGCTAGCCTCTCCGCGGGTGCCTGGATTAAATCCCCGATCCGATCACCTGCAACCACGGTCCGGTCACCCGCAGCCACGCCATTTATTTGCATAAAGTAAATAGTACTAGTATAGAAAGAGTGACATTAAAAATAAAAAGTGACTTGTGTGATTACGATGCTGTCATCTTATACAATCTTAGAATCCCCTAATATGCATATGATCTATGGAGACTACAGATGCAATGATCATCGAGTATTCATTCATGTTCCTCGAGCATATTCGGAGGGACATTTACCTAGTGTCCAATAAAATACAATAGGCGTCACTATCTGTCTCTCTTTCATACACGCAATAAGATTTTTTAAATGAGGTCTAATAAAATAGAACAAAAAATATACCTAATAATTTTTCATAAACTTCGTTGTCTGTCACAAAAACATTTTTTTTTCTAAAAGTTACATTAACATCTAGAAGGTATTATATCATTTTGGAATAATGAATAATGTGGCCAATTTTTGAAATTACTTGCCACCGTAGTGCCGGTACCGTATTACGGTACATTTTTTTTACAGGGTGGTGTGTTAAAGTCAAATAATTAATACCGTTTCAGCTTATAAAGCTAACGTATTTTTGTCTACAAAACCCTCATTGAGCCTAACATCCACTTAGATGAATTATCCATACTAATATTATAAATGCTAAAGTAAGGATGTTTGTTTGTTTGTTTGTTTTTTTGTAACGCTTTCACGCTTAAACTACGGAACCGATTTCAAAAATTCTTTCACCAATGGAAAGCTATAATATCAGGGAGTAACATAGGCTATATTTTATCCCGGTATTCCCACAGGAACGGGAACTACGCCGCGGGTAAAGCGACTAAAACCGAAGCGAAGCGAGGGCGGGTTGCTAGTATTTAATGAAACTGGACGAGTATAAATGTAATTTATACTTTGACACATCCTTGTTATATTTCAACTTCAATACAAATGTCTATAGATTATTCATAATAATAAACGATTAATCAATATCTAGGATTTATGGTTAACGATAAGTCATGTTCTATAGTCGTTGGGATCTAACAGTGTCCAATCGTGTCCGATAGCCGGTAGTAAATCAAATATGAGTGATTAACCGTTATAGTATTAGGGATATAGTGTAAGGTGATATTTGGAACACAGAAAATCACTCTAGATAAGGAGTGAGAATTAGTCAATTGACTTGAGCAAGTATGAAAAAGTAATAAATCTTATATATATAAATCTCCTGTCACGATGTTTGTCCGCGATGGATTCCTAAACTACTTAACCGATTTTAAATTTAATTGGCACACCGTGAGCAGTCTGGTCCAACTTGAGAAATAGGATAGCTTAGATCTTTAATTATAGTCGCAATTTTATTTTATTACAAATTATTTGTCTATAATTAATTGACAGTCACAATTATCTGTTAACTCCAAAAGATTCTAACAGATGGCGATATCTGTTGACTGGATTTAAGTAATTTAAGTAATTTGTGTGTGCTCAATGAGATTCGAGAATGGTTTAGATTCACAATTGGACCCGGTAGGTGGCGCTTTATTTGAACAGAACAACGTCTGTTGGGTCAGCTAGTATATAATATAATAAAATTGCCGATACCCGTTACTTGTATGTTTATAAAAATTGTCTGAGGTTAATAACTGCCTTCGTTTTTGGTAATCCAGGCGAATGAATGGAATGGAAGTTCTCTCATAGGAAACCTATACATTACTAAAATTGCCAATCCATGCATTGAGCATCATCGATAAGCATCGAAATTAATGTATAGTGTGGGGGAGGGCTGCGTCTAGCAATGGCCGGCAAAATACTCAATTTTGATAATAGCCTATACCAACACGTCTGACCAGCATAATATAGTAGATCAATTTTCCTCCCATAATGGACGAAGCCCGAGCCCAACAGTGGGACGTGTATGACTAGGCCAATAGACGATGATGATTATGACAAAAATGATAATAATTATTATGAAAGTGGTGGTAATTATCCATTACGTTGTACATTTTTTTTTTTTTTTTTTTTTATTGCAAACGGTGGCAAACGAGCAAACAGTACACCTGATGGTAAGTGTTGCTGCCGCTCATGGACCTTTACAAGGCCGTTGCCTACCGCAAGAAAGCGAAGGGAGTGTGAATGCGTGCATTGAGGCTCGGTGATACCAAGGGCACCACCAAAACCCTCCACACGCAATCACCCTCAGAAAGTTGGGCTTCCGGCTCTCTCGCTCACCGAACGAAGCGCAGTAACAAATTGCTACTGCTCAGACGTCGATTTTCTGCGAGAGCATGGTACTGCCCCGGACGGACCGGCCCGCGGCTGTAGACAGATAACTGTCGACAGTGTGGTCCTACCACTCCTAATATATATGTATATAATATGTTCTCACTGTTTACTTTTCTAAATTTAGCAAAACTGCTCTTGTAATTATTTTCCCTTATAAATTTTACCATTGCATTTTTACCCCCATTGAGGCTGAATTTCGTAATACCTTCCTTAGTGACAAAAAGGGACAAAGGAATAATTCCACCATAGAATTGCCAGACACCGTAAATACTTATTGTATAGCTTTGACCCACTATAATAGTTAAATATTATTCTATAAAGCAGAAAACTTTTAGTAAGATAAAGTAAGCTGCCTTTTAAAAATCAGTAATAATTTAGCATCATGCCCGCTGAGTTTTCTTGTCGGATGTATCTCAATGTGGCCGGGTAGATATAAATCTCTATAATAATGATGGTTTGTTAGATGTGAGACAACTTTCTGACCGACCACTGAAGACAAGTTACTTTGCACCGGTGGTTGGCCCAACGACGAAGGCGACGTCCCACGGGTGGGTTACGGGGCCGCGCGCAGGCCCTCTGCCGCCCTGGACGGACGGGAGCGGCGGATGCGCTGACAGTAGCCCACTCCCAAAAAAAAAAGATGTGAGACATCTTAGTCTGCCCGTGGCCGTGAACGTTGTAAAGTATGCGAAACGTCGGGCAATCAAAAATTAAATACAATAACGATAAAATCCGTAAAACAGTTTTATTTACAAAAAGGAACTACCAAAATTTCATTTTAGTAATTTTAACTCGCTATTAATGAGTTAGTATAAAATTTTTAATTCGAGTTTTCTATGTGACGACGGGCTACTATTCATCACCCCCTTATCCTAGCCGTAGCTGTCAAAAATAGAATAAGGCATATAACATTCATATAACGCAAACAAGAGTAGGAACACTTGAAATAAAAACATATACGAATTAGTTTAACCAGCGTTGTGTAGGCGGTCAATTTGCCTCCTATTGTGGAGGAGGCTCGAGCCCAGCAATGGGACAATCTTTACATATATGAGTAGATTGCAATATATATTATTGCTTACCAATGTAAAAGAAAATTTACCAAACAAAGAAATAAAAATGCAAATACATGTATTACATTTTCTTTTCAGACGAGGTCTAAAACATTGTTACATAGAAAACCACGACGAGCAAATGTTGAATATTGAAATTCTGATGTTTCCTTGTACTTTCGCTTATTCCACTTCATCAAGAATTTTATTATCTACGAGTCGCAGCTGCCCTATCCAGGATAGCTGTAAATAAAACGCACAAAGTGCTTTCTACGAAAATTGTTTATAAAGGAAAAAAAACATATTTCGTATAAAATGTTGTCCATTTTTATTAAGTCCTCAAACGTTTATGGCTTTGAAGTTGTAACGCAACTTTGCGCGTTACGTTCGCTCGTTTATCGCACAAATATATGGAGTTTTTGGTTCACCTGTAATTTACTGATATTATTTTGTGACGTAAATTTATTTACACTTTGACTAGCGAATTCTCTTGGTTTTGCCTCATCATCATCTCAGTCCATATACGAGTACGTTTCGCTGTTATGCTGAAGCTATGTACAAACTGCGTCGAGAAAATAGAATAAGAGCAGCCTAATAATTGTGACTTTAGATTACAAATTCGTTTGATAGCAAGAATACGTCATATTTGTACCTTATTTCTTTTGTGTATTTTCGAGGCATAAGTTCGTAAATAGTTCATTATAGAAGGATCATAAAAGTCAACTAAAGTAAAGCAAAAAACATTAAAGTATTATAGCAAAAAGAAAGATCCGATATAATATTTTATGTCTCTTAAGGCATTTTTCATCTATTACGATGAACACGAGTTCAACCTTTTTACGAAAAAAGGTTCAAAACTAATAATATTAATTGTAATTATTGAGTATTTATTTACAGAAGTTTCCATGTCGTGACGGAGTAAGAATACAGTTCGCCACACTATATTTTGCCCGTAATTATTATAAAAGAGGACTAAGGGATATTACATGCATATAATATCTATTGCAAGAGAACATTTTAAGTAAAGCCCTGTATTAGCAGATTTGACTTCAATAACGATGGCTTGTTGGACGTGAGACATCTTAGTCCGCCCATGACCACGAATGCTGCAAAGTGTTCGAAACGTTGGGCAATCAAAAATTAAATACAAACGCGATAAAACTATTATAATATTCATGATATCATTTCACATTAAGCTTATATTCTCTATACATAATTAATTATTATTGACATTAATTAAAATTTTCAACCCTCATGAGCTGCTTCAGTAAACAAACAACAAAATTAATTATTAATTAAGTTTAATGCACGCTCGAAACAACGTAGGCAGTCGTTAATTGAAATTTTTTTGAAACCATTATATTGATTGACAATAATTGCTCAAGACTTTTAAAGTTTTTTAATTTTATTAATGACAGGCTGATAGAAGAATCATCTCGGCTCACAAAATTCCCACTGTTGGGCTCGGACCTCCTCCACAATAGAAGAGCAATTGGCTACCGCTGACTGAGCTACACGCTGGTCAAATGTGTTGCCATAGGTAAGAAAGGGGCTGGTATTTTATTCTTACTCTGTCACCACAGGGATAGACAAGGGATGGACGAAGGATGACAAGGGGTTCTATAACCTTCGGTATCGCCTCCCCATCGTCATTGCGCTGACAACTGCTATAAATTCCTTCAGTTCAGTCGAAAATAAATGTCCTTTTCAATTCTATCAAGCTATCAACTTCATCATTTCATCATTTCAGCCCATATATGTCCCACTGCTGGGCCCGAACCTTTTCCACAATAGAAGGGAAATTAACCTTACTATACCGTGCTGGTCAGACAGGTTGGTATAGGGTTTTATTTCGAGTGTTCCTTCTCTTGCATAGATGTTATATGCGTATTATATGATTATATCCCATAGTTGTCTTTTACGACATCTATGGAAAATATGGAGTGGTGATTTGTATTCTTACTTCATCAGGTTTCAGCCTATTTAAATTGAATATTGGACTTCAGCTTCTCCGATGAGTGAATATTATAAATGGTACACTTGTAGATACTTCTATTCCATTATTATTCCATTTACTTTGATGACGATATAATACAATACGACTAAACTGAATAGCCGTTTGATTAGAGCCAGGGGACTGTCGCTATTCAACACAAATTAAGATGGACCGAAAGTTGTGTCCAATCGATAAACTCCATTCGTCAATTTGATTTGAAAACTAGTGAGGATTAATTAAGTTTGTACGAGTACGTATCTGAAATACAAAATGAGACTATCACCTGATAAGGAAACCGATTGATTAACTGTTGTTTTAATTTATTAACGTACATCCTAATCTATATGTTGGGGTTTCCGTGTGATGATTTAATAAGAATACAGTTCAGCACTACTCTTGCCAGTGGGTATCGCAAAAGACGACTAAGGAATATAGTATTTCAACATCATCATCATTCAGGCTATCACTGTCGACTGCTGGACGTAGACCTCCCTTATGATTCGCCACAAAGTGCGATCCTGTGCCACCTACATACAACGACGCCTAGCAACTTTCACCAGGTCGCCGGTCCATATAGTGGTTGCGTCCTACACTGAGTCGTCCGATACGTGGTCGCCACTCAAGATACTTTCTTCCTCAGCGGTTGTTCGTTCTTCAAAGGATATGACCTGCCCATTCCCACTTCAGTGAGCTAATTCTTTATATTATAACGGTTACACCCAATCTTCTACGGATTTCCGTATTTTGGGTTATATGGGCAGATAATTCTCAAGCATAGCCCATTCCATAGCGACTTTGAGTTTGGTTATGAGAGCGACTTTGAGCTTGGTTATGAATTCCACATTTAGGGACCACGTTACCGTGCCATAAGTCATTGCTGGTAACACACACTGGTCGTAGACCTGTGTTTTCAGACAATGAGGTATGTTGATCCAGTCGAGTTGGATTCGTCGGTTGGGTTCTATTTCGAAATTGAATCGCACTTAACGGGAATACTTGTCCAAGGTAAATATAATTATCGACAACTTCGAGAATCATACTGCTAGCGGCACCGGTAAAGGAATGACATGGGCATTTGACATGACTTTCGTCTTGTCCATATTCATTCGTAAACCCATTAGTTGGGATACCCTGCTGAAATCGTTGTACATGTTATCAATATCCTCCATGGATTCCGCAATAACGACAATATCGCCTGCAAAATGATTGATATATAATATGTATGTTGCATAAAAATAGAAGGAATGTAATAAACTCGTTTGACCAGCGTGGTATAATAGATCAATTGCCCATAGTGTACGAGGCTCAAATCCAGCAATGGGACATATTTGGACTGAGATGAGTACGTGAATTTATATGCATTATTTAGATTAGCAAAAACGGACATTAGTTGTCTTCTACGTACTTACTCCATCACAAAATAAAGGTGTTATATTACTATTAATAAAGGAAAAAGCGTCACATAGTACAAATAATAATCCTTTTCCACACACCATATATTCTGCAATTTAAGTTCAATTGAATTGACGCTGTAATGTGACGTGTGATATAAATATAGTGGAATAATGTAGGTGCCTATCAGCTGTCGCACCCTCGTCCTGGTCCCGGGCAGACTACAGCCGCGACCCACCCCGCTTATAGTGAGCGCTAAACTCAGCGTTTATATTATATCAATGGTTGAAGTTTTGTTAGGGTTGTGTTACATAACTATCTTATATAAGACAAGCCAATAATATACAGATTTTTATTTCACTTCTATTTTTAAAGAAGAAGTAAACAAAATTTCAGGTTAGGGACAGATTCCGTCGAGCCGACAACTGAGGACAAGGAACTCGGCATTGGTGGTCGGCCCAACGACGAAGGTGACGTGGGTACGGGTAGATTATGGGCCTGCACGCCGTCCTTTCGTCGCCCCGAATAGAATGGACGGCGTGTGCACTAACCAGAGCCCACCCATAAAAAGAAGATTAAGGACAGACACTCCATTTGCAAAGTAAAGAAATTTAAAGTTATAAAATTATAAAAATATTTTTGTTTTTAAAAAAGAAATGTGATAGGAAGTGTAAATAAACGATTGTCACCAGTCATTTGTTTATGGCCTCGGGCCGGTTAGTCCGGAATAGTATCACACTCTCACTGAAAATCGACGTCTGAGTATTAGCAAATTGTTACCGCACTTCGTTTGGTGATCGAGAGAGCCAAAAGCCTGACTTTCTGAGGGTGTTTACGTGTGTTGGGTTTTAGTGATTCCTTTAGTATCACCGAATCTCATTGCATGCATTCACACTCCCTTCAATTTTTTCATAGTAAGCATTGACCTAGCAAAGGTCCATGAGCGGTAGCCACTTTCCATCATGTGTTCTGTTTACTTGTTTGCCAACAACAGCATTATAAAAATCTAATAATAATGCTTGAGAACTAAACTTGTTAAGCATTTGGTTTTCAAGCATGCCAGATTTGGCATGGGTAATTGCTATTTGTGCGCTTTTTAACTAAAATAACCCTTCTCTAAAAAACATTATCTCATAATAAAATTTATGTTGAGGTTACAAACATATAATTAACAGTAATATCATAAACCAGACGTACTCAGACATCACAGAAATGGGTATTTTTTGGATCACACAATGAACTATTCTGCGTGAGGATTGAATACACGACATTTAACAGAAAAGGTTACTTGTTAGACCACAAAATTGGATCGCAAAAAAAGATTTTAGGATTTTTTATCAGAATGTGATTTAATTTAAATCATACTGCATAATAGATTTTTGTTTAGTATATTTGTATAACACGCTGCCAAAATAGTTTAAGGTAATCAAAGTTTAGTTCAGCTTCAAAACCGTATTTCACCTTGAATAAGTTACCTGTAGATTTCTGAACCTCGACATAGTGATGATAGAGTAAAAATATAATAACACATCCATGTCTATCCTCGCGGGAAATGTTAATGATGACTAAGGAAAGTAAGAAAAAATAATAACCCAAGGGAAGGAAAACCCGAAATAAAACCTAGTCCCAAACGATCGCAATGTTTAATTGACCAATATAATTTACCTAAAGTCCTAAAGTAGTAAAAATGAACAAAGCCACGTCAACCTTATCGATTCTTAATAGATTTTATGTTCGTATGTATGAAATGTATAATTTTTCTATTTTCACAGACTTTTTGCCATTCAGGTCTTAAGACTCTGATATTGGAATATGCACAACCCTGAAATGTTGTTTGTACCAATAAAACAAAAATCATAATGGTATAAAACCCATGAGAGCGTGTTTTCACATTGTTTAATTTTCACCACAGACTTCCTAAACGTCATTTAACAGGAGGCACGCCCATTGCCAGTTACCAGATATAGTTCAAAACCTAAAATTTAATTCTGATGATTTCAATTCTCGAAAAAGCCTTTCAATTTAGAAAATATGCATAGAAACCCAAATTGCAGTTTCTCGCTCAATATAGGTTTCAAACTCAGGCCCATAAGATTGCAGACTGGTGCTTAATGTCATTGGAACAATGTTATAAAACATAAAACCTTTTATTTACGACTAAATTATCTACATAGTTCAAAGGTTCTTTATAATTAATGGATCGGATAGAAGTAACGAAATAACTTAACGAACCTTGAAACATCTATTGTGTTAACTTAACCAGATAATCTGTACAAATGGCCGTAATAGTTTATATAAAATATCTTCATCGAAAGTAAGAAATGTTTTTCTATTTTGGTCAAAGAATATGACATCAACTCGGCTCTATTTAGGCTCTATTATTTGGCTCAAACCTACTCCGTAATAGGCGGGCAATTGCTTACTATACCTCGCTAGTCAAACGGGTTGGTACAGGGTTCTGTTTCGAGTTTTCCTCCTCTTGCATAGGTGTTATTAGATTCCAGAGTATCCCATTTTCTTTAAGATCATTCACCATCATCCTCACAGCTCACATACATCCCACTTCTAGACTCATGCCCCCTCCACAATCAGAAAAGAAGAATCAAAAGAACTTGACCGAATATACCATACTGGTCATCTGACTGGTATGGTATATTAGGTCGGAGTAGTAGGTAGGGTTGGTATACGGTTTTATTTCAAAATTTTCTTTTCAAAATTTTCTTTTCTTACATAGGCGTTATCTGAATAATATAATGCTTTAGTTGTCTTTTACGACATCCACGGGCCATAAATAGGGTATTTTCAATAGTTCATTCAATAATTCATCATCATTATCATCATCGCAGCCCACAAATGTCCCACTATTGGGCTCGGGCTCTAGGAAGCATAATGGGAGGGAATTTTACCTACTATGTCATGCTGGTCAGACATGTTGGTATAGGGCATTCGAGATTTCCTTCTCTTGCACGCATGTGCATATTATATCCCTTAGTCGTCTTTTACGACCATCATGGGCAAGAGGAGTGGTGAATTGTATTCTTACTCCGTCACGACATGGAAAATTTAATTTTCAATAATTATGCTATCTCTACAGTAACTTTTCTAACAAGGAAACTGGAAATTTCTGTACTATATACCAATTTATACTCGTGTAGCATTTATGAAGGCAAAATTCTCCTGCAACCCATATAAATTATCTAAAGATAAGATTTCACTTGAACTTCGATACGGAAGCTTTACATAATAGAGCTCGAGTTACAAGTCTTTACATTGTTACGGCGTAGCGGGCTACGGTCGTAGTAGCTACGCCTGAGTAGACAACCGTAGCTAAATGCTACGTGATATTTTAACTTTAGAAGATTTTTGGTTTGATTCCATAGGGTATAAGAATACTACTATATTTACTGAGATTTATGATACTATGCTATGCACAAAAACTTATTTATAAGCGAAAAATAATTACCACAGGTGAGTCTTGAACCCATAACTATTAAAATCCATTCCAACCGTCGTACCAGGTAGACCAGTGTAGGTGGTACGTACAATAACAAAATTGTGATTGATGCCGTTGTATTTACACATTGTTCTTATTTTATTATTTTCTAGCAACCCGCTCTCGCTTCGCTGCGATTTCAGTCACCATACCTGCGTAATCCCGTTCCCGTGGAAATACTAGGACTCGTAATTGTAGGTGATCATCATCACTCTACTTTTATAATAATACACGCAATACGGGTCGAGGCAATATGGGGTAGAGGCAATACGGGGTTGAGGCAACACGGGGTCGAGGCAATACGGCGTCGAGGTAATACGGCGTCGAGGCAATACGGCGTTGGCAATACGGGGTTGAGACAACATGATGTCTAGGTAACATGAGGTCGTGGCAATATGGGGTGGAGGCAATACGGGGTTGAGGCAACACGAGGTCGAGGCAATACGGCGTCGAAGCAATACGGGGTCGAGGCAATACGGGTTGAGGCAACATGAGGTCTAGGTAACATGGGGGCGTGGCAACATGGGGTCGAGGCAGCATGGGATCGAGTCAACATGGGGTCTAGGTAACATGAGGTCTAGGCAACATAGGATTTAGGCAACATGGGATTTAGGCAATGTGGGGTCTAGGTAATATGGGATCAAGGCAACATAGGGTTTAGGCAACATGGGGTCGTGACAACGTGGGGTCAAGGCAACGTGGGGTCGGGGCAGCCTGGGATCGAGGCAACATGGGATCTAGGTAACATGAGATCTAGGAAACATGGGATCTAGGCAACATAGGGTCTAGGCAATATGGGGTCTAGGCAACATGGGATCTAGGCAACATGGGATCTAGGCAACATGGGGTATAGGCAACATGGGATCGTGACAATTTGGGATCGACGTAATATGCGGCCGAGGCAATATGGGATCGTAGCAATATGGGAACGACGGGATATGGGGTCGACGCATTTTATTCTTGTCATTTTTTAATAATCCATCCTTCTTGTCTCCGTTCTTTCATTACTCTTAAAGCCTTCAACATTTATATTTAAAACTTTTCTCATGATATTATTTTTATCCGGTCTTATCCATTCCACATCAAGCGTTCACTTTTTAACTTTTCTGTCACTGGTGCAACTTTAAATATAATCATATTAAGATATGAAATTAGATTCTTGCGGCTATTGTGAAAATGGCTAAAAGAAAATACACAAGAACAACAACAAGGTGATTGATTGAGCGTCTTGATCTAGAATATTGTGGTGAATATCATGGCAAACCGTATATTCAATAGCAGACGTGAACAGATTGACGAATATTGATGTTTACGTGACTATATCACATTATAAATAAAAATATTTTTACACATTATAAATAAAACTACTTTACGGATTTATCGCATTTGTATTTGATTTTTGATCGCCCGACGTTTCGAACACTTTACAGCGTTTATGGTCTTGGGCAGACTAAAATTTTTTCGATAAAATCCGTAAAACAGTTTTAATTACAATGTGTAATACTCGCATAAGCATTAGAAATTTTACGGATTTTATCGCATTTGTAAATAATTTCCCGACGTAGTCAATCTTCCCGTGACCACGAACGCTGGAAAGTATTTAAAACGTTAAGAAATCAAAAGAAAATGTGAATGCGATAAATTCCGTAAAAATAGTTTTATTTATAATAGAATGACGAATGAATAAACATATCAATTTATACTATAGGACCGCTTAATGTTTGTACTAAATAGACATATATATATATATATATTAGTAAAGTATGTTGGAGATTTTTATAATATAAAGCTTCACACTCGACTCAACTTTGTATTGCTCTGATGTCAGTTTTACATTTAAATTGCCTCTATTTATTACGGCACAAACGTTGTTTGATCAAAGTCTCACCACACTGACTGTCTCTAACGGGCGGGCAAAAAGGTGGGTTTTTGCACTAAGGTTAATTACAACGTCTCGCCAACGATGATTGTACACAGTATAGAATTATACAGTGGGTCAATTTGTAAAGCATTTATTTAACGATATTATGACATTCTCTTTAAATATTATTTTTAAAACACAGGTTGATTTTTGACCCTTATAATGCCTTAAAAATCAGCTCAGTACTTGGACACTGCTTAGATTGAACTACACTTGGATACTTCAATTTCTGTGGCTAATATTTTACAACACAATCATCATCATCCTCAGCTTATATACGTCCCACTGCTGGTCTCGAATCTCCTCCACAATAGGAGGGAATCTAAACTACTCTACAATTCTGGTCAGACCAGGTGATATAGAATTTTATATCGAGCTTGCCGTTTCTTGTATAGAAGATATCTGCATATTTAATTCTTTAGATTTCTTTTACGATACTCACGGCTAAGAAAGAGGGTGGTGAATTTTGCGTATTAAGAAATAAATATCTTTTTCACAATATCTTTTTATGTAAATTATCTTTTGTCTATACGAGCGATATATTGACTCGTCACCATATCTCTAGAACCATAAAGCGTACAAACTTAAATTTAGCAGGAATATTACTTTCGTCGAGTAGTGGGCAGCTAAAAGCAGAATTTATGAAATTCCACCTACAAAGGATGTTGCGGGGGCGTTAACAATCTTATATCTTTAAACGAGCAATTCTTGTAAATATATATATTTTCAGGATCTCGGAAACGGCACCAACGATTTTGATGAAACTTGGCATACTAGAGGATTCGGGTCCAAAAAATCGATCTAGCTAGGTTTTATGTATAGAAAATGTTCTTTTGTCGGTGTTTTTAGCAAAACGTTACAATGACATTAGATTTTAAAAGAATATGAATTTAAATTTCGTTCTCAACGTCAAGAGTTACGGTAGCTCAGGTGAGACATTGACCGGTTTTAATTTTAGTTTTTGTGTGTCAAACAGCGTCGCATCAAACTTCGGTGTTATTATAATAATAATCTCTTTTCGTAATTTTTTATATATTTTCATTATTTATTTTTTATTAATATATCCCTAAATAAATTCTACAAAAATATTCCGAGCGAAGCTCGGTCAACCTGATATTAATATACATATAAAGGAACAGGGTAAGCCGAAGCCACTGAAGCTAGAAAAATGAAATTTGGACTGTAGTTTCATTTCGTGGCATATGCACCCACTAAGAAAGGATTTTTTGAAATTCACCGCCTTTTTTTTTTTTTTTTTTGTGGGTGGGCTGCGGTCGGCGCGCCTCCGCACCACTCCGTCCGGGGCGACAGAGGGGCTTAAGCACGCAACTCCCGCAACCCACCCGAAAACCACCTCGCCTTCGTCATTGGGCCGACCACCGGAGGAGGTTTACTTGTCGTCAGTGGTCGGCCCGACGGAATACCCCCTACGCGGGGTACCCTCCCATCGACCGACGTCCCCCCCTCGGGGAGGACGTCGGTCTTTCCTCACGCGGTCGGCCTCTCGGCGGGTGCGGACTAATCCCCGGTCACGTCACCTGCGGCCTCGGCTAGGGCGGCATGAGGCGCAGATAGTTGCGCCTACGCCGCCCCAGTCGCCGGCGGCGGATCTCCTCATCGAGGCTGCGCTCCACGCGCAGATGATCCGCCGCCTCCTTCTGCGAGATCACTGTCTCGCAGAAGGCTGCGACCGCGTCCCAATTCCCGATGCTGTCGACCATCGCCCTAGCGATGGCCGGCAGCGTCAGGTCGGCACCGATGATTGCCACGATTTCACGGCGCTGCACTGCCCAAGCCGCGCAGGCCTCGAGCGTGTGGCGCGCCGTGTCCTCGTCGCAATCGCAGTGGTGGCAGGACGGTGTACTCTCCCTCCTCACGACCCTGTGCAGGGAAATTCAACCCCTAAAAGGGTAAACTGCAGTAGTAAAGTTTGTATAACGAGAAAACAAATCTTCATTGATTTTCATTAAATTGTAAACAAATACTCTTCAATAAAAATAAATATACACGTGTTTCAGCATTTTTTTAATTTTCATCCTTTAAGGGTGTAATCTACACTACTATTATAAAGAGGAAACATTGTATGTTTGTTACAAATAAACTCATAAACTACTGGACAGATTTTGATAATTCTTTCACGATTAGAATGTTACAGTATCTCTGAGTAACATAGGCTATATTTTATCCCGGTATTCCCACGAGAACGGGAACTACGCGGGTCCTAGACGGTTAACTAGACGACTGAAATCGAAGCGAAGTGAGGGCGGGTTGCTAGTTTAAATATAAAGGAAGGAAAAAAAATTTTATTTGAAATAGAGAATTGGAAGGAAAGCTCACTATTTTGTCAAGATTTAATAATACACCTAAAAATAGTGGTGAGTACAGAATTGATAATTCAATTAATTTCATATTTGAAGTTCTGGGGTAGACTACAAGTATGGGTCCTAAAGCCTGCTTATAAAACGAGAATAACAATTATTCTTATTGCCTGTCACACTTTGACCCTGCACCGTAGTAGTAGGTTTTCTACCCTATTTTCCTTTCAAAATAAGTATAAAATTCGGATTATATATTTTCATTATTATCATCGTTACGTCAGCCAATATATATCTCACTTTTGGACTCAGGCCTCCTCCACTATGGGAGTGCAATTGTCTTACAAGGCCACGTTGATCAGAGGTGTAGGCATAGCGTTTTGTTTCGAGTTTTCTTTTTCTTGTATAGATATTATATGCATATTATCTCCCTTAGTCGTCTTTTACGACATCCACAGGCAAGAGAGGATGATGAATTGTATTCCTACTCCGTCACCACATATATTTTACACGGACACATATATTTTGTAAGAAAAATAAAGAGAAATATTTATATAAAAAGTCAATATTTGTAGAAATATACCAATTACATTACCCACGTAACATGACAATTTGTACTCATATCCACACGTGGCGCATGAATTCGCTCTATTTTCTCGTAAATAAACATGTCATTTGCATTTCATCTCCTGTTTTCTATGTAGCACGTTGTTTAGTCACGAATCAAACGTGCGAGCTACGTGTAAATTGTGGCTTCGTTCGTAGCGATGATATTTTGTGTTACTGTTGACTTGACTTTGAGTCTTTACTGACAGATATTCTATATATACAAAAACTATTTCAAAATCTATAATGGAGGTTTCATTCATCTTAATTTATATACGTCCCACTGCTGGGCTCGAGTCTCTCATACACAGGGAGTAAAATTTACTTACAATAGGTACTACGCTAGTGAGATGGGTTAAGATAGGGTTTTAAGCTTTTCCCTTGCATGGATGTTATATACGTATTATATTCTTTAGCTGTCGTTTATGATGCTTAAGGACGCATACAAGGAGTAGTGAATTGTATTCTTACTGCGTCATTATACGGACGCACTACCAGAGTCATTTTTTCATTATTTCAGCTGAAATACGTGCCACTGTTGGGCTCAAGCTTTCTCCAAAATAGGAAGAAAAATCATTTACTCTATCACACTGGTCAGACTGGCTAGTATGACGTTCTGTTTCGAGATTTTCTTCTCTTGCATAGATCATCATCATCTTGCTCTTATCCCAATTACTTGGGGTCGACGCAATATGTCATCTGTTTTGACATATTGCAAAAAGTTTCGGCAATGACTTTTATGACCGGCCGCCTGCCTGACGTCAACCCTCCTTGGGAATGTAATCGTTGACCCAAATGGTTCCAGATGGAGTTGGTCCGGGTCAATCTAGGGCTCTTAGTCGTCTTTTACGACACCCACGAGCAAAGCAAGAGTTGGTAGTATTCGAAGCCGCTACCACACAGCACATCTCTTGCATTGATATTATATGCAATTTTAATCTCTTAGTCGTCTTTTACGACACCCAAGGATTAGAAGACAGAAAAAGCTGGTGGTGAATTTTATTCTTATTCCGTCACCACACGAAAATCCAGTTTCATTACAAAGGCAATAATGGGAAAATAGTTTTAGACTACAAAATCAGTGTATTAGGATCCGGTAGGTGGCACAATCGATTTCAAACAATAATAACTTCTTTATTTTTTCTTAATTTATAGCTATCAAGTACATTGGATCACCTAATACGTAATTTCATATGAAAATTCTTAGCAGTGTTATAGTCATGAGTATGTTGTGTATGTATGTCTTTTTATTGAAGGCATTCTAAAACTTTAATTTATTAATAAATGCAACGACCTTCACTATTTGTCCTAAGGTTCCTCACAAAAGGGTGAAACACCATTAATGTTACACTTTATTAGGCGTTTTGAATCTATTGGGACAGATATAGTGGCACTGCAATAGCTACAGATGCAGGGTTCATTTTAACACATCGCGTAATCATGCCAACTTTCATGAATTTATTCCTCATCCAAACTTGCCTGCGGAATTTTACAATATAATAATTGTGAACAAAAAAGAAACTAACTTCAACCGTTTTCTAATGAATGCATTGTCAGAACTGAACCAAATTGGACCACACAAGATGCAGCCGCTTTCAAATAAAAAAAGGAATCATCAAAATCAACTCACCCAGTCGAAGGTTCTGGGGTAATAATAATTATTTTTTGCAAAAAAAAAACAACTTCAATAATGTAGACAATGTAGATACATTTTCAGATTTTTTAAAAACCTCTTGTTCATTTCGATAAAATTTTCATGGGACTATTTGGGCAGTATACTCTTTTCAAGAAAAAGCCTTTTTCAAATCGATTGGCAAGTGACGGAGTTATGCGCGAACAAACATAAGAAAATAAAAATATCCGAATTGAGAACCTCCTCCTTTTTCAGAAGTCGTTTAAAGAGCATAAAAAACAACCAAATTCAGAACCTCCTCCTTTTTTGAAGTCAGTCATAAAAATATTTTTTACCTAATAAAGCAGCGCTTCCCATTTTCTCGGTGATTCTACAGCCAATTCTTATTACTATAAAGCATTATTCCTTCTTGAGAAGCTTATAGAACTGGTTCTATGAATATAAGCTTATCAAGATAAATGGTAGCTTTAGAATTAACCTACTGAGTTTATTCTTTACTCTGTGCTCAAACTACGTTGAATTCTGCAGTGTTAGCCAATATTACGAGGGGCAGTAATTATGGTAAAGCATTAGCCGTGAGCGGTTCAGACCACATGTGGAGTATCGTGTTTATATTGACAAAATAATCAATTTGTAAAGTGATTACACATCTTAATATGTTAACTACTAGCTGATCCGGCGAACTTCGTACCACCATAATTTTTTTCGTAAATATATTTTCTAAATTACCGAAAATATGGTCTTTGGAAGAACCATTTCAGCTTTGTCCGGAAAGATTCGATAGTCTTGGTCGCGACATTGTTAATGATGACTCAAAGAGAATACAAATTACTGATTATTTATTTCTGACAAAATTATAATTGTCAAATTTTCAACCATACTTAACTATAGACAAAATTACGTTTAGTTGTCATTTGCGTTTTGTTATTAAATATCGAATGCGTTTTGTTATAGTACGTTTCTTTGACATATTATCGAACGGGAAACAGGAATGCGATCAAACGGGATAAAATGTATCCTATGTCCGTCTCCTGGTTTTCAGCTACCTCCTCAGCAATTTTCAGCCAAATCAGTACAGCCATTCTTGAGTTATAAATAGTGTAACTAACACGACTTTCTTTTATATATGTATATAGATGATAGCAACTTTGATTACATAAATTTAATTATTAGATTGAAACAAAGAAGTCATTCTGCAGCTTCATTATCATCATTTAATCTCAGTACGTCCTACTGTCGGGCTCTTCCACAGTAAAAGGGAAATTTATCTTACTTATCGTCAGATAGATTGGTATAGGGTTTTATTTAGAATTTTCCTTTTCTAGCATAGATGTTATGTGCCTATTATATCCCTTAGTCAAACTAAATAGAAAACTAATTATTTATTTATTTATTTTTGGAAGACCAACAGCACAACAATAATTATAAAATACTTGTCAGTCAATCAGACCGCTAATTACAGGTCTCCGCTAATATGATATATTTTAAACAAACAGACTGTAGACACTATAAATAGGTAATCCAATTAGGTAGGTTACATACAAACATAGTTAAAAAATTCCTGGTAAAGAGGACTTGCAGGTGGCACCAGCGATAATAAATGCACGGCAGAAGATTTTAAATTAACTTATTTATTTTATATGTAGGCAGTTACAATTATTGCGCTTAGTAGAAGTGCGCGTCGTACATGGAGCGGATAGTATAGACGACTGCCTCGTAGATGGTTCCTCCCGTGCCTCATACTGCACGCCGCGCACTCCCAGTTAACAATATTTTAAAAGTACCTTATATCTAAATAATAATTAATTACATTTATAAATATATAACAATGTGATCGCGTCGCTAACACTCCCCACCCTAGTGCTGCGTCAGCAGTACTCACTATCATCTACAGGTATACGAGCGACGCGATCTGCCGACCGTACAAGATAACCAGACTTTGTTTTTACTTTAACCACTCTCACCCTACCATCTTTACCAGGAAATACCTCCTGCACTATACCTTTAGGCCATAGATTACGAGGACCATCCGGATCTACCACCAGTACCATATCTCCGATTTGCAATGAACGCTGCTCTTGCAGCCATTTCGAGCGAGGTATCATGGCTGGGAGAAGTTCCTTCAGCCATCGACGCCAGTACATATCCGCCAATCGTTGTGCAATGCGCCATTGCTTACGAAGGTACATGTCTGAGTCATCGAAGATTCCAACAGCAGGTAGACTGGAAGACGATCCCACCAGAAAGTGATTAGGGGTCAATGATTCGAGGTCGGTCGGGTCGACCGATACGTGGGTCAAAGGGCGGCTGTTAACCATGTTTTCAACCTCAGCCAGAAGTGTGTTCAGTGTCTCATCCTTCGGTGCCCGTTCACGTAGTAATACTTTCAGGCTATTTTTTACGCTTCTAATGAGCCGCTCCCATGCCCCACCCCAATGGGGACTAGCGGGTGGTATGAAGGTCCACTTCGTGCCATGGTTTAACGCCTCACTTTTTAATAAATTTTCGTCCAGGCCTTGTATTGATCGCTTTAATTCTTTGTCAGCTCCTCTTAAATTCGTGCCATTGTCCGAGTATAAATAGCTGGGCCAACAACGTCGTGCGGCCATTCTTCTCAATGCCATTATAAAGGAATCAGTGGTAAGTGTAGCGACTACTTCCAGGTGGATGGCACGTACTGTCATACATGTAAACAAAACACCATATCTTTTTTCTCTGCGTCTTCCCACGGTGACTTCCATGGGGCCAAATAGGTCTACTCCACAGTGAGTAAAGGGACGCTGGTGATGTGCCATGCGAGCGTTAGGTAAGTCGCCCATACGTGGTACGGTGGGTTTACATTTTCTTATTCTGCACAACATGCACTGTGATGAGACAGTCTTAGTTAAAGGTCTCAGCTTCGTTATCCAATATTTTTGTTTAACTTCGTTCACTACTGTCTCTCGGTTACCGTGAGCGAAGTAATGATGATAATATCTTACGATTAATTTAGCGATGTGACTTTTCCCATCTAATATAATAGGGTTCTTCGTTTCATGTGGCACCCCAGTGACGGCGCCAATACGGCCACCAACGCGTAGCACACCATGTTCGTCGAGGTAAGGTGACAAGTTTAGTATTTTACTATTTCGTGGAATACATTTGTTAGCTTTTATTTCGTTTATTTCACTTCCAAACGACTCTGACTGCGATTGTTTCAGTAGCAACATTTCAGCACGCTCCATGGTGTCATCGAAATGGGAAGTATTTTTTCTTTTACATTTATAAATAAATTTCAGCACAACAGCTGCACTTCGAAGTAATCGAAGCCAAGAAGAGAATCTAGTAGCATTAGGTACAGGTAAGTTTGCATAATTACTTTTCTGTTGTAAGTTATTAACGTACTCAGTCTAATCGTCTATCTTTTATTTCAGGTTCAACGAGCGAGAAGTCCCTTGGCCACTGGTTTTCTTCATTGAGTAAAAAGGCAGGACTGTACATCCATTCTTTTTCCAATATAGAACAGTCATAACATTCTCTGGTGCCAATATCAGCGACGTTTAATCCCGTAGGTATGTATCTCCATTCATTAATGTTAGTCAACTCATCAATCTCACCGAGACGGTGCGCCACGTATTGTTTATAGTTGCGCGCGTCATTTCTTATCCAACACAGTACTGTACTAGAATCACACCAAAAATATTTTCTTTCCGCTTTCATTTTGTGTTCTTTTGTTATAGTTTCAGCCAGTCTAGCGGCTAGAACTGCCGCTTGAAGTTCCAGGCGCGGCACCGATACAGGTTTCACTGGCGCGACACGACAACGGCTAGTTATAAATGCTAAGTGCGCACCGTCGTCGTTTATCCAACGCCAATATGCCACTGCACACATTCCTTTAATACTCGCATCACAAAATATATGTAGCTGTAAGTTTCTATAACTATTTGTTATCGTAGGCACAATTTCATTCATTGAATTAAGCATTAATGATCCTTTCGTTAAAGCAGGCCGCGGTGCTGTCGTTGTCTCACTCGCACTCGTACACGCTGTGGCGCGCGGATAGTACCTGGGCAGGCGCACGTGACGTAACGACTGTAATAATGATATCCATTTGACCCACTTATCGAATATTATGTCAGTTAGATAATCGTCCCAGCTGATTTTTTGTTGCCAAGTTTCCTGCAATATAATTTTTCCATTTATTGTAATGGGTGATAAAAATCCGTAGACGTCGAAGATCGACATTACTACACTTAACACCTCTCTCTTGGTGGGCCGTTGTGTTCCATTGATTATATTTATTGGTATTCGCTTGAATGATACGTCGAACCTGAGTGTGTCATCACTCGGGTCCCAAATTAAACCAAGGGTGCGTTCGCCGTCGTATTGATGTCCTATTTTAAAGTTCACGGCTGTATTCCCCAAGGAATCTTTAGGTAGACTGTCCAGTACCTCTTTACTATTACTCGTCCAATTACGAATTTCAAAACCGCCCTTACTATGTATTAACCTCACATCATTAACTAACTTCACGGCTGATGTCACGTCCGGTAGGCTATGTATATAGTCGTCCATATAGTGCTGCGTACATATAGCGTCGACTGCAGCGGGCATAGAACTGGCATATAGTTTTGCGTTTTTGTTTTTCACGTATTGCGCTATAAACGGCGAACAGTTAGCGCCGAATATTAACGAAGACATGACGTAGGTATTGATGGGACCTTCATGTTCCCTGTATAGAAATCGAAAGGCATTTTGATCTTCTGGTCGAATCTTGACCCTCAAAAACATATCCTTTATGTCTCCTGTCACAGCTATCGGGTTCTCTCTAAATCGTAACATTATTCCATATAAGGACATCAATAGATCAGGACCTGTTAACAAATAATCGTTCAGACATAAACCGTTAGTTTTTGCAGCTGCATCAAATACTAATCTTAGCTTTTTTTTATGTGGGTTATCGACGCCGAAATGTGGTAAGTACCATGTCTTTGGTGTTGTGTCTAAGACATCTATTTTGTGCGCGTAATTATTATCTAATAAATGCTTTACGCGTTCCGTATATCTTTGCGCATATTCCTCATTTTTCTTCATTTTTTGTTCAACCCCCTTAAGTCTACAGACAGCGGTTGGGTACGAGTCTGGCATAACACATTTCTCGTCCTTCCAGGGTAGGCCGACCTGCCATTGACCACCGACAAAAGTAGCGGTTCGTTTCAAGATGTCTTCTGCGCGTAAATCGTCGGAGTTCTGCCTGGGCTTAGCCGATATTCCCATCGCCTCGATGGAGAATGACCTTCGTACGTCCTCGTGTATTTCTTGTAATGTACTCAGACTCTCTGGCGAATCATCAGTAACGACCGTCGTAAAGTTACACGAATAATTGGGGAAATTAGCTGGCATTCGTCCATGCAGACACCATCCCAGAGGAGTCCGAGTAGCATAAGGTTCATTGGGAGATCCTGTCCTCGTTTCCAAAGGTAAGAGCAGGTGGTAATTATCTTGGCCAATTAAAATTTGTGGTTTTATTTGTTTTAAATTTAAACAATGACTTACACCCTGTAAATGCTTAAATTTAGTAATACTAACACTATTATTCAATGTTTGTTCTGGCAAGTTAAGCTTAT
Source organism: Lymantria dispar (assembly GCA_032191425.1). Lineage (NCBI taxonomy): Eukaryota > Metazoa > Arthropoda > Insecta > Lepidoptera > Erebidae > Lymantria > Lymantria dispar. Next base: position 11,546,172 of record CM063441.1, read on the forward strand.
CAATTACGCATGCATTCATTCTAAACATTTTTGTATCGCTACCACTTAAAGTTAAGCTAATCATTTCAGTATCGCACACTAAGTCTGTATTGTCCCAAGCGCCGCGCACACGGACACACTCGCGACGACCGCGGAGCCCCGCCTGCTTAGCCAGGGAGGAGCTGATCAGCGACACAGTTGACCCGTCGTCTAACAGAGCGGTCGCGCTTACGATACCGTTCGCACCGTGAATGTAAACATTCACTGGCACTACTTTTAACAACACTGAGTTTTTTATGTTAATATTGTTTACCGTCTCAGAAGGAGTTTCGGTTTCCGTCACTTGTAAAGGAAGACTAGAGTCCTGTCGCGGTACATAATGTAATAAGCGATGATGAGACTTACCACAATTATCCACATCGCAGCTAGGCGCAGGGCACGTCTCTCTGTTATGATGCGCTAATAAACATTTGTAACAAATACCATATCGCCTTACGTGCAGCCATTTGTCCTTGCGAAGCGCCTTTTTGAACATCCTGCATTTGATGCAGGATGTTCAAAAAGTTAATTTGTGAATTCTCGTACGACAATATCGACACTTATTGTTCAATTCACTTAACACTTGTACATTGTTCACACTATCGTACTGTTTACGTTTATAACTTTCTGTTTTATTAGATAACAGTAACGTAGCACTACACGTTGACGTCTTCTCTGCTTCTTCAGTGAGGAAGTCTGACAACATTTCTAAACGAGATTTAGATTTATCGCTGGCGTTTATGAGCGGGTAGCTATAATCTGTCCATTTGGATAGCAGAGTGATAGGTAGCTTGGTTAATATAAACGTAACCGCTTCGATTCCCTGTAGGTACTCTGTGCGGCCTACCGCGCGTACTGTAGCCACGTAGTTTTTTATTTTCACGGAGAACGGCACAATATCGCGATAATATTCCGTTGATAGTTGGCCCATTTTTTTTATTTCTACCATAAAGCGGGACAGTATCACTTCAGGGTTGCCGAATTGCAGTTCCAGTGTGGATATGACCACCGTAGGCGAAGTACCGCTCACGAGCAACGATGATACTGCCTCCTGTGCAGGACCACGAAGACATTTCCTTAATCGCCATAGATTCTCTTTCTCTGAGAATTTACAAAGTTCCGTTGACTCGTCGTATGCCTGTTTAAACGACAGCCACTCCATACTGTTCCCGTTAAAGACGGGTAGGTCTCTTGGCGTGCTAAGACGGCTGATGAGGTGGGTATTCTGTTGAATACTGGACGATGTAACCAGGTGCTCGAGCGCGCTCGCCAACTGCTGAATTGGTCCGTTCGTGTCAGCGTGAGCTGACGTTTGCGACTTGCCTTTGTCATTTCCAATCATAGTGGCATGCTGCAACTCCAATTCTTGCTGACTACGCTCCACCCACCGTTCGACATCATTCGCACGATTAATTTCCGATCTTTCTGATGGTGGACTGTATTCTTCTTCCAGATTAGCGAGGTCCGCCGCTAATTGTTTGTCTATGAGCTCCATTTCTATCCGTGCCTTCGCCTTAGCAGCTTCTAGTTCCAGTTTCTTTCTCTGGGCTTGTATAGATGAAGATGATGAGGGTATTTTTGATTTAACTGAGTGACGTGATATTGATGGAGCCGGCTTTATTATACCTGAAGGTGCCGACTTCACTATGCTGCCAACACAGGATCGCAACAGTTCGTTCCCGTCATCACTTTTTGTTCCAGGTGTAGGCGATGGCATTGCCTGTATTCTTGTAACCGCCTGAGGCCTTGCCTGAGGCTTTTCAGCTTCCAAACGTTTACTCGTGCTTCTGGTGTTCACCATAGTTTTTCTCGGCGGCGGAGTGGTAAACATATAGATCTGGCTCGATGGACCACTAAAGAGGACTTGCAGGTGGCACCAGCGGATAATAAATGCACGGCAGAAGATTTTAAATTAACTTATTTATTTTATATGTAGGCAGTTACAATTATTGCGCTTAGTAGAAGTGCGCGTCGTACATGGAGCGGATAGTATAGACGACTGCCTCGTAGATGGTTCCTCCCGTGCCTCATACTGCACGCCGCGCACTCCCAGTTAACAATATTTTAAAAGTACCTTATATCTAAATAATAATTAATTACATTTATAAATATATAACAATGTGATCGCGTCGCTAACACCTGGCTTAGCAATCTTCTCACTGTTACTTCGCTTGTGTTAAATACGTCAACGTCGTGCACTTTACATTTTGCGTTGAGTGTCCTTCCTGCTCGCCACAAAAAATTATTTTGTCTGTAATTAGTAGGTACTACGGTTAAACTTAATGGAGTATGATGCCGTGTTGATTTGACTGGAGTATTAAAATTATATTATAACAGCGTTCCGGCTTAGATCTGGACATATGCCACTTAACAGATTAGCATATATGTTTAAAGTAAGAGACTCCCCGAATTGTGATCTATGTGGTATTGTAGAAGATGTGCATCACTTTTTGGTGGAATATGTCCGATTTCACTCAGAACGAGAGATTTTGATGAAGAAATTAAAGAGAAAGAAAAATTAATGAAGAAATTGAAGAAAAAAATTAAAACATTGACAGAAATAAAAACTTAAAATTATGAACTAACAGTTTTCATTTTAAGATATTCAAATTGTTTTACCTTAAACTTAAATTTTTAAACTTTAACATCTAGTTTTGAAATCTATCGCCACACATATAGTGACATTGACATAGTTACCGACAGATATAGTATTAGCATTGATACGTGACGTGACCATGTCGATGACGACTTACTTGAACTTACTCCCTATCCAAACTTACCTATATGTTTTCTGATTTTTATGCGAGTATTTGTCATTGTAAATAAAACTATTTTGGAGATGTTATTGCGACTGACGGCAGACGACATGTCGCCCCGTGACCATGAACGCTGTAAAATATTCAAAACATCAAGCAATCAAATACAAAAACGATAAAATCCGTAGAATACTTTTATTTACTGCCTATAGAATTTTCACTTAAAAAAAGATTTATTTTTCCAGTTTTACTTTTCTTGCGATGATAATATCCGTTTGCATCCCTTAATCATCTTTTATGTGCACCCAGGGAAAAAAGTGATATCTCTTAGCCCGATATTGCAAAAAAAAAAATCGTAGTAGTATCCAATTAGTTAGATTTATTTCGACGTAATCGATCTCAGCACGTGAGTGTTTTTGCCGTTTTAGATATTATAATATAGATTTATTTCATCTGCGCAAACTACTAACTTTGAAAAACTCAACGTAAACTTCTATTTGGAAAGCTAAATCATACTTTGTTATCAAAGAATACTTTTCTACAATATAGTGGACATATAAAATATTTTTTTAATTATCTTTATTCCTAACAACTAGTTTATAAAATTCTACATAACACTAGGATTTATTACTTAGAAGACGATGCTTTTAACGTAAAAAAATAAAGATTATTTTATATAGCATTACGTATATGTAATATTCATAATAATGAAATTCCTTGCTTTTAGGGGATATAATACTGTTATATGACGATAAGATTTCGCCAGATTTGTGTATATATATATTTTACAAAGAATTTTCTTAAATTCTTTACTCTGTGTCTATATATAATGTAGCATTTATGGAGTAAATCAACGATGTTGCATTATCAAATTTCATCTCATAAATATCTCTTAGCTAATATGTCCCATTGATAGGCTCAAACCTCCTCCACAAAAGGAGGGAAATTGACTATATTACGCTGAACAGGCGTGTCGGTATAGGGTGTTATTTTGAGTTTACCTTAACTTGCTTAGATGTTATATGCATATTATATTCCTTAGTAATATTTTACTATACTCACGTGCAAGATAAAGGGAATGCTGTACAGATGGCGTAGTAGTTAAGATACCGACCTATCATGCTAGTATTGTGGATTCGAATCCCACGCAGGACAATCTTTGTGTGATCCACAAATCATTGTTTTAAGTTCCCAGCAATACAAGGATTGTTTCCTTAGTGCAGGGTGTCTTTTGTAAAATAAAACATTGTATTCTTACTCCATCACCACGCAGAAATCAACTTTTTTAACAGTATTTTGTTTATATTGTATGTCAAGTTAAAGACAGATTAAAAACGCACGTGCGTCTTTCATATGTGGTGTTTACGTAAATGTCATGTTTAAGTAAATGTCATGTTGTTACTAGCATTAAGAATTTTGTTTAGTGTTAAGATTTATTGTGAATAATTGTTGGTAAACCTTAATAAAATAAATAAATAAATAAAATTAATGAAATTACAATCTTTGATTTTCTTATAAGAATCATAGTAACAAATACCTGCTGGACCATCGAAAGAATGGACTGCAGCACTGACTTGCGAAAAGTCATCAACGAAATGCTTGTTAATTCTTGCGTCTTTTCTGTTAACATTAGCATAAATCATGTATGTAGATTTCTTACATAATTAATGTTATTATTTTAAATTGAAATTATTTCCGTGTGGTGACAGAGTAAGAATACAATTCACCAGTCCCACTCTTGCCTGTGGATATCATAAAAAACGACTAAGAGATTATAAATATACAGATAATATCTATGCAAGAGAAGGAAAACTCCAAATTAAACCTTATGCTAACAAGTCTGACCAGCGTGGTAAAGTAAGTCAATTTTCCTCTCATAAAGGAGGATGCTCGAGCTCAATAATAAGACATATATGGGCTGAAAAGATTAAAGAATCAGTCTGCTATTAGAGTCTGATTAAAAAAATTAAACATTTGTCGAGCACACAAAAACTGCGAAAATTTAAAAACCGGCTAAGTGCGAGTCGGAGTCGCGCACGAAGGGTTCCCTACCATTATCTCTAAAAGTCGTGTTTGTTATAATGGAGCCCCCCCTAAATATTTATTTTATTTTGTTTTTAGTATTTGTTGTTATAGGGGCAACAGAAATACTTAATTTGTAAAAATATCAACTGTCTAGCTAGTTATCGCGGTTCTCGAGATACAGCTTGGTGACAGACAGACGAACGGATAGACAGCGAGGTCTTATTAATAAGGTCCTGTATTTACCTTTTGGGTGCGGCACCCTAAAAAGCTAAAAAAGCTAAACGGTATTTCTATACGTTTACTAGAATATTAACTAGGCCCTCGTTTTAACGCACTTAAAACTATATATTCGGGATATATTTGTTACGTTGAACCTGTTTGGGCTAGTAGAGTTGCCTTAGCTTTAAGTTAATAGAAAGCCCGTGATTGGTTTTAATATTCTTATGCAAAGCCTATGAAGCGGTTAGTACTATAGCCTTGCCAGTACTTACGGGTGTACCTCTAGCCGATTTGAAGATTCAGAGACAGGGATCATAAGAACACAAGGGAAACTATGAGCATGAGATTTCCTTCTACCGCGCGACTTGTTTGAGAACTTTTAATTAAATAGTAGAAGAGATGCGATTCAATACCAAAAGGCCGTCATCCTTATCTATTTTTTCATGTCTCCGCAAGTGCTTGATGAAAATGTGGTTTAAATTTGACCATTGTGTCGCCCAACTCCTACAAGCCAATCAAAATAAATCATTTTTTTTTAAATTGGTTTTTTATGCCTATTGGTTTGACTACCGTAGTATAGTAATCAGTATCCGTCCTATTATGGAGAAGGCTCAAACCAAAGTGGAACTTATGTGAGCCGAGATGAAATGCTTTAAAATATTTAAACATGTTTTTGTTCAGTCCAAACTAAAATTCGCATTATAGTACTTAGGCCTCATTTACGGAGACGCGGGTCGTCGCGCGTCGCGTCGGACGTTTTTATTGTTTACGTAGCGGCGGCGCGTGAAGCGGCACGTATCATCGCACGCGTAAACACAAACTTATAGCAATATACGATGTTGTTTATAGAGACGCGAGGCGGGAAGAGTGGCGATGCCCGCCGCTGCGCCCGCGTCGTATTCTCAAGCGTGTAGCCGTGCACGCGGCGGGCACCGCTGCGGCGCACGCGGGGTTCTCAGCAGTGTGACCATTTGTGGCAGATTTCTGCCATTTGGGCAGATTTTGCACCAAAATTTTAGTTGTGGCAGATTAAGCTAACGAATTAAAAAAAGTGGCAGAATTTGGCAGATTTCTCGAAAATCATTATTATTTTTGATACGTATACATCCGCATATATTATTATTTCAATTTAGAATACTTATATTTTTGTATGTCTTATACATAAATATTTTTTTGCATTTAAGTTATTGACAATGGGCAGGCCACTATTAACAAGCTTAGATATGACTTTATTGTGTTTAACTAAAATCATGTTATAATTAAATTAATTTCTTTAATTGGCTATTTGTTATGCAGTCATTATTCTTAGAATTGGATACGGTGTTGTATTTTGTTTACTATGTAATCAAAAATTGTACTAGACATCCGTGTATAACCATGAAATATATCATAACCTCTTTCTCTTATTGACTTATAAAGAGTTGCATATTCCCCAAACTTCTCATGTTCTGCTGCTGTAAACACTGGGCCACTCCTTATAATAAATAATTCACTTTTTAATATACAATTTTCTTCTAAAAAAAAGTCAATCATATCATACTCCATTGCGACGGTGACTACGTCTCTGTTGCACTATTACCAAATGAGACTGGCAGAAGGTTCCGTCACACGTCTTCATCGAGAATCGCCGCTGCGTGCGCCGCCGCGATAAACGCCGCGTGAGATGTGACGGTGCCATCCGCGAGCTCGGCCGTAAAAAACGCTCCATTTCATGCAAACGCGTGTAAAATTGCTTCTCCGTAAACACACTCATCCAACGCCCTACATTTGAATTTAGTGCGGGTCGCGCAGCCCATCGCGACGCGCAACGCGCCTCGTCTCCGTAAATGAGGCCTTAGGATTTTGTTTCGAATTTTCCTTCTCTTGCATAGATAGTATGTGCGTTTTATATCCCTTAGTCGTCTTTTACGACACCCACAGATCAGAGAAAGGGATGATGAATTATATTCTTACTCCGTCACCACACGGATAAATTGTGTATATAATGCAATCTAACATTTTAAAACTCGAGTAGAATATTTCATTGTTATAAGACAGGTACCGCCATATGTTCACTCCAATATTGCACTTATGAAACTTCATTTTAGTCTATCACTCGACACATGTCCGAGATTGAAAATTGTCACAGTATACATGATACGTGATAATCATTTCAAAAGAAAATATGATAACGGAATAATCCATGTCAACGTAAGGATTATATTAAATTCAATCATCTTTCAGTTTAAGCTATGCTATTGAATGTAGATGTACAATCCCATGTTGGCAGATAGGTCGGCGGTTGCGGTTAGTGTTTTCCGGGCGTTGCCTACTTATAACTGACTTTTGAGTTTCCCATAAATTATATCATGAAATTATTATTACACAAGAATTACGTTTATTACAATTTAACTTCATTGTGCGGGCCCGTCAGAATATCAGGCTGAGATGAGCACCATATTTTAGCCTCGTACATATTCGACTCGTATATTTTTAGTAAGTGCTGTGTGGTAGCGGCTTCGAATACTACCAACCCTTGCTTTGCTCGTGGGTGTCGTAAAAGACGACTAAGAGCCCTAGATTGACCCGTACCAACTCCATCTGGTACCATTTGGGTCAACGATTACATTCCCAAGGAGGGTTGACGTCAGGAAGGCGGCCGGTCATAAAAGTAATTGCCGAAACTTTTTGCAATATGTCAAAACAGATGACATATTGCGTCGACCCCAAGTAATTGGGATAAGAGCAAGATGATGATGATGATATAAAGATTATATTATAATCTTGGTCGTATCTTACCATACCCAGAAGCAATGTAAGCCTTGGTAGTATTCGTAACTGTCACCAGACAGCTTCATTTATTTTAATAATTTTAATAACTTTTTTAATAATTAGTTATCATTGTTTTCCCTTTTTCTGTCATACTCTGTGTTATTATTGTTCATTAAGGTGTTACAAATTACTATCGGACTTACTGTAAGTGTGTACCATTGCTATTCGTGAAAACCTGTTATTGGCTTTATGTTTCTTACTCTAGTTTTCATTACTATTTTGTACAGCTGTTGGTTTTCCAAGTACTAAATAAATAAATAAATAAATAAATAAATAATAATGTAAGTCGAATATACACACAATAATAATAAGTCTTAAAACATACATTAAGAAGTCGATGTGGCACATTCATGTTACGTTGTAGAAGTAGCAATTTGAACAGAACCGTAGCAAAACGAGCGACAAATTGCTTACGTATATAGGTCAGTAATCTTCACAATTATCTATCCATAATACCTTACGTAATACCGTATCATTTATTTTATTTATGACTAGCAATCCGCCCTCGCTTCGCTTCGGTTATAGGTTATAGTCGTTTTACCCGCGTAGTTCCCGTTCCCGTGGGAATATCGGGATAAAATATAGCCTAGTTTACGCCCTGATATTATAGCTTTCCATTGGTAAAAGAATTTTTGAAATCGGTCCAGCCGTTTTGAAGATTACCCGGAACAAACAGACAGACAGACAGACAAAAATTTTTTAATTGCTATTTTAGGCATAGGTGTCGTGCAAATAACCGTGTGAGCATGAAAAAAGCCGATTATTTTGACATTACAAACACACTCCAGTTTTATTTATTGGTATGGACTAGCTGATTCGCGTAACTTCGTCTGCTGCCCAAAAGGGGGGGAGAGAGAGAGGAAGGGTTAGAGAGGGAGCCTCATAGGTACGTGTAACGTGCATGCAATAGAATCTCTCCAAAGGAATAAATTCTCTCGACTGTTGCCACATTTTTTATTGATGCCTTTTGGTCAAAGCGTGATATAATAAGCCCTTTTTTTAATAAATAGTCTATCTAATACTAAAAAATCTTTCAATTGGAACCAACAGTTACTGAGATTAGCGTTCATAACCAAACAAACTCTTCAGCTTTATAATATTAGTGTTAGATTTCTTGCATTTATTTTTAGATATAATGTTTTATGCTAAGGCACTCTTGCATTGCAAGTACAGGAGTTCTGATGATGATCATGATGATGATAAAGAATCATAAAGATGGAGTAATTAAATCTGTAACATTAAGTCAACTAGTATCTCTCTTATTGAACAGAACACATTACATTAGTTACAGTAGAAACTCGATTAACCGGACTAATTGTTGTCGTTAGGCATTCGGATAATTGAATGTATAGAAAACCACCTTCGGTTTTGTGAATATGTACTATGTAATAATTTTATGCGTTTATTAAGAGATGTATACTTATATGGCGGGACACGCACGTCAGACAGAGTAACAAATACTAACTAAAACAATAACGAAACGCGTGGGACAGCGATCCCGCGTGTCATGGACAGATCATGCCATTCCAGACACGTTCATGCTTGCATAAATTCGATTTGTTGGTACAATACGTAGGTCGTGCTTGGTGGTCCGGATAATCCCGAATCCATATAACTAAGGGCCGGATAATCGAGTTGCTACTGTATTTACTTTATTATTGTTATTTAATACTAGCAACCCGCCCTCGCTTCGCTTCGATTTCTGTCGCCTTATCCCCATAGTTCCCGTTCCCGTGGGAATACCAGGATAAAATATATCCTAGTTTATTCCCTGATATTATAGCTTTCCATTCGTGAAAGAATTTTTTTAAATTGGTCCAGTCGTTTTGAAGATTACCCGGCACAAACAGATAGAAAAAAAAATTAAATTGATTTTTAGGCATATGTATAGTGCAAATAACCATGTGAGCATGAAAAAGGCCTATTATTTTGACATTACAAACTGACACTCCAATTTTATTTATTGGTATAGATTAATAATTAAACACGTTAATTGTACTGTTACTCAGTCACCACACTTCGTGTGAAATGTGATTTACCACACCCTCTTTTACCCCTTAGTATCGTAAAAAACGACTAAGGGATATGATATTTAGTTTATATCTATGCAAGATAAGGAAACCTCGACATAAACGACATAAAACGCGATACCAACATGTTTGACCTGCACAGCATAGTAGGTTCATTTCTCTTCCAATGTAAAGAAGGCCTGAGCCCGACTGTAATGCAAGCGAAGCTGCTGGCTTAGCTAAAATTTTTTTTCTATTTTTTTTATAAACGTAAGGCTGCAGCTGTTATGATCGCAGCTCCCTAGTCGTCTGACTGTTTTGTAGGCGAACGAGTGGTATCGGCCGCGTTCATACACTTCGGCTATTGTCGGGATTTCTTTAAGTACATTATGAATAGCACTTACCTACCTATCTATATATCTATTTTGTTATAATATTTTTTTTTATGTTTATTTCAGACGTATGTATGCTTAACCATGTATATTGTGGCGTATGGCTCAGCATTGAATACATATGTTTCCTTTCTTTCTTTCCAAATGAGTGATAATCGATATGTTAGTGAAAATTGGACATCTCTATAGAAACAAAGTCTGAAAGAAATATATAATATCGAGATTTTATTTTATTCAGTACAATGAGCACAGCGCACGCAAGCGCTTGATCTCTGTTCATTGAAGACAATTTTAATATATAATTCTGAATAATTCAATAACTTTAAGTTGAAACTAAAAGTTAAAGAACATGAAATTTATATGAGAATTTTCTTTTCAAATAAAGATCTTAAGGAATACGAGCTTCACGTAGACCAGAGCCAGCTTCATCTGATGATGTCTGTTCCGATTATTCTGAGGAGAGTCTTACATTTCTAAGGATGATTGGCAGGCAGCCAATAACTTTTATAATGTGTACTATGAAAGAAAAGTACATTTTTTTTATAGGGAACGATAGCAAACGAACAAACAGTACCTAAACCTGATGGTAAGTGTTGCTGCCGCTCATGGACCTTTGCATTACCAGTGGCATAACAAGGCCGCTAGTAACCCATCACACGCAAACACCCTCATAACGTTGGGCTGCCGGCTCTCTCGCTCACCGAACGAAGCGCAGTAACAAATTGCTACTACTCGTACGTTGATTTTCTACGTCGTAACCCGGACGGACCGGCCTGTGGCTGTAGACAGACAACTATCAACAGTATGGTCCTACCACTAGTCAAATAATAAATCAATATTGAGTCGTCGCCGAGTTCTTGGAGTAAAAGCTGAATAATTTTTGTTCATATAAGTGAATACAACTAAGAATGATATCGCTTTGAGAAATCAATACACTATTTAATTGAATATCGAGTTAGCTGCAGTTATTTTTGTTTTAATAATAACACAGAAATATATATACTTAAAATGACGTCATACTTCGCAGTCTTCGTTGATCTGGGTGTATTCCAAAACATATCAACGTTTTGACGAATTTTCAATATAAATGTGGTAACTATTGCTTCGGACAAACCGGCCCGCGACTGTAGAAAAAGGACCATCAACAGTATGTTAGATATTTAAAATATATATAAGTGTAGTATAAGTTTTCTTGCAACATATATTTAACAATAAAAATATTAGTAATCATTAGTCAATGTGTTGATAAGAACTTAAACTTTTTTGGCGTAAATTAAATAGTAATTTTTGGCATTCCCTATTTTAAGAGATTAAAAAAGGGCTAGATATTTCCTTGAGAATTATTCGCTTTTAAAGCTACCCACGCGGATCAAATCGAAGCATATAGCTACTTGCTAATTAGGACCAAAAATATGTTTTTAAGTTTAAAAATAAACTGAATATCTATTGATGCCCACTATTTACATTAAGCGGGATAATGCCATTACTGCTGCGTTTAGCATTCATGTTAACGAACACAGTTACCTAAGCGAGCAATATTTCTTTTCTTGATGCTTCAGCCGCCTTTCACGCTAACGGGGAAGCCAATGGTGGTAAAAATTTACATTAATAACCCATTCCCACACTAGGCAGTTCTATTTAATAGGAATAAAATTAAAACAATATAAAAGTAAAAACTAACCCAACTATGATAAAAAACGAGTTATCAGATAAATATGGTTAAAGTCACGAGTAAATGCTAATAATATACATATATTTATTTGAAATATACAAATCACGCATTGGCAAGGGCCAATGATATGAAACACGACGATGATATTTGTTTTAAAATTTATTTTAACACAGTAATTTAAGTCCTCTAGAGGGCGCCATATTAGATTCAGTGACTCATCACATAGCCTATAACCAGCGGACAATCAAGATGTTACTAACGATACTTGATCTGTCCGGTTCTAATAAGTAGTTAAGGAGCTGTGAGGGAAAAGATGAACATACATACATAGCCTGTTTGTTTTTTTTATTGTAAATGGTGGCAATCGAACAAACAATACACCTGATGGTAAGTGTTGCTGCCGCTCATGGACCTTTACAAGGCCGTTGCCTACCACGAAGAAAGCGAAGGGAGTGTGAATGCGTGCATTGAGGCTCGGTGATATCAAGGGCACCACCAAAACCCTCCACACGCAATCACCCTCCATACGCAATCACCCTCAGAAAGTTGGGCTTCCGGCTCTCTCGCTCACCGAACGAAGCGCAGTAACAAATTGCTACTACTCAAACGTCGATTTTCTGCGAGAGTGTGGTACTGCCCCGGACGGACCGGCCCGCGGCTGTAGACAGATAACTGTCGACAGTGTGGTCCTACCACTCCTGAAAATCATAACCCTCCGTAGTCAAGTAATAATCGCTTATGTTAACAAAACCCTACTGGTGTAGGGTGTACACTACTGTATGTGTAACCAGCATTACACAGTAAGTCAGTTTTCCATCTATTGTGGAGTAGCCTCGGAGCTCTCCAATGAGACCTACTGAACTGAGATAAAGCTGATGTTTAGATTATGGCGACTGACCTGCTTGTGTTCTCATGTCTCTGGAAACGATAGTGCCATGTGTATTGTGTGCCCTGCAGCGATACACCGTTGCGTGAATATCCTGGCGGTACTGCACTGCACTGAACGGTAGGAATACCAGCGTACCGTTATCCAACACTTGTCTGTAACAATGAAAAAAATATATTCCAAATTGTTGATTTATTTAAACGAATAATTCAAGTTTATCACTGCTCATATGCGTGCCACTAATGGGCTCAAGCCTTCTTCTCATTGGGAGAGAAATTAACCTACTATACCACGCTGGTCGTGTTGGAGTTGAATAGCAATAAAATCCAACTACAGACTTAATAAACTTGAATTCTTCGGTACAATAATATTTTGATATAAAGAAATTGTATGAAGTACAATATATTAGATAATGACTATTAAAATGTAAGGTGATGTAGTTCGCGGGATGTTAGCGAACGAGTGTGTGTGGGTGGGGGAGCTTGCTCAGACGACGCGTTCTACCACCGATGCTACGAGTATAACGGTACTGTTTGAGACTTCGCCCTCGTCGTCACAAAGATACGGCGTGGACAGATCGGTATAGGATTTATTTAAAATTTTTCTTCTCTTGCATAATTGTAATAAGCACAAGATATCTCTTAGTCGCCTTTTACGATATCCATTGGTAAGAAAGGGATTGGTGAATTTTATAATTGCTCCGTTACCACACGGAAGACTACTAATTGACTGAGTTTTTATTGCGTTTGCACTTTATTTTGACTTTCCTTATGTTTCGATCACTATTCAGCGTTAATTGTCACGTACTGAGTGGTATAATACTCGCGTAAATATCATAAATTATTAATATCGTCAAGTGTTGAGTCCATTTTTTTTAATTATTTAATACACTTAATGAAAATTAAGAGTATTACATCGAAAGAATGTTTAACCGTTTTTCTGATAGATGGCGTACGTGACCCATTCTCAGCATTATCATCTCAGCGCATATGAATCACTATTAAGCTCAGCCTTCTCCACAGTAGGAGGAAAATGGACACACTATAAATACGCTGGTCAGACAAGTTGGTCTGGGGTAAAAGACAGCTAAGGAATTAAATATGCATATAACATCTATGCAAAAGAAAAACACTCGCAAATAAAACCCCATACTAACCCGTCCGACTCGCTGGCCAGTAGGTCAATTTCTCTTCTATCATGAAGGAGACTCCAGCTCAGTAGTGGGACCTAAATGAGCTTAGATGATGATGATGGCCATGAATACAAATATTGACGGAAAGTTTTCCTTCAAGCTGCTTCATTAGTTAATTAGCATAAATATCCAACTACTCTCAGGACCAATACTCCCTGTATTCCTGAGAACCCGAGTCCTACATCAAGTTTTTATCAGAGTTTGGTGGTGATTGACACTTTAGAACTAAAGAGTATGAATAATACGCGTATAGTCTTACGAAACTCTCCCCTAAGATGGTATTGAAAATATTAGACACACCGAATATGACTATACGGTACCTCTATTGATAACCCTTTGGGTATGAAAGTAAATATAGTGACAAGGATTGAATAAAAAACCGGCCAAGTACGCGTCGAAGTCACGCACGTAGGGTTCCGGACCATCTTAATATATATAAATCTCCCGTCACGATGTTTGTCCGCGATGGACTCCTAAACTATTTAACCGATTTTAATCAAATTTGCACACCGTGTGCAGTTTGCTCCAACTTGAAACATAGGATAACTTACATCTTTAATTATAGTCGCAATTTTATTTTATTACAAATTATTTGTCTATAATTAATTGACAGTCACAATTATCTGTTAACTCCAAAAGATTCTAACAGATGGCGATATCTGTTGACTGGATTTAAGTAATTTAAGTAATTTGTGTGTGCTCAATGAGATTCGAGAATGGTTTAGATTCACAATTGGACCCGGTAGGTGGCACTTTATTTGAACAGAACAACGTCTGTTGGGTCAGCTAGTCTTAATATATATAAATTACGTGTCACGTTGTTGGTCCGCAATGGACTTCTAAACTACTTAACGGATTTTATTCAAATTTGCACACCGTGTGCAGTTTGATCCAACTTGAAAGATTGGATTGCTTACATCTTAATTTATAGTCGCAATATTATTTTATTACAAATTATTTGTCTATTATTTGACATTCACAATTATCTGTTAACTCCAAACGATTTTAACAGATGGCGATATCTGTTGACTGGATTGAGTAAGTAATTAATAGATAATTTAATATAACAAAAACATTAGCCACAACAACGCGTGGCCGGGTCTGCTAGTTATCTATAAAAATCGCGTTTGTTGGATGGGAAGCACCCTAAATATTTGTTTTTAGTATTTGTTGTCATAGCGGCAACAGAAATACATAATTTGTAAAAATTTCAACTGTCTAGCTATCGTGGTAATTGAGGTACAGCCTTGTGACAGACAGACGGACGGACAGACAGCGAAGTCTTAGTAATAGGGTTCCGTTTTTAACCTTTGGTATATATAAATCTTTGTAATAATGATGACTTGTTGGACGTGAGACATCTTATCCGCCCATGACCATGAACGCTGCAAAATATTTGAAACTTCGGGCAATTAAAAATCAAATACAAACGTGGTTACGTCGGTAAAATAGTGATACATTAATTAATTATAACACAAACTTTATAAGTAACTAGCAACCGCCCTCGCTTCGTTTCGGTTTCAGTCGCCTTACCCACGTAGTTTCCGTTCTCATGAAAATTTTGAGATAAAACATAGCTTATGTTACTCCCTGATATTATAGCTTTCCACTGGTAAAATAATTTTTGAAATCGGTTCAGTGGTTTAAGCGTGAAAGCGTAACAAAAAAACAAAACAAATAAACTTTCGCATTTATATTATTAGTTTAATTCCAGTACTCGTAACTTTATTCACACGTGTAAAGTTACGAATATATCTATGACTGAAGTAATATTATATAATAAATATAAGAAGTAAAATTTATATCGCGTAATACTAAATTACACTCCATAAATTTTACTGTCACCGATACACTTATCAACCCTTACCTTTTCACCAAACACTCGTTACCAGCGAAAAACTCGTAAAAAAGTGGTCAAACTAATTTAAGAGTAAACCAAACCCAAGGGCTCAATATCTTAAAAATGTAACTGAACAAGACATAAAGCAGCCGCAGTGGATTCTCTGAATTATTTCATTGTCTATAATTTCCGCAATGAAAAAAGTATAAAACTGAATTAAACATAAATTGCAGGTTTTTCTCTTTTCACGAACGGCGCTTGTAATTGGCACGGTTGCCGTACTTTAAGAATATTTTTTAATTGTAAAATACCAGATAAATGTTTAAAGTATTAGCTTACATTTTGTAGTATCTTCTTCATCATCTCATCATTATCTCAGCACAGACAAGTCCCACTATTGGGCTCGGGCCTCTTCTACTATGGAAGGGAAATTAACCTGCTATACCACAGCGGTCCGTGTGGTGACGGAGTAAGAATACAATTCACCACACTATCTTATCCGTGAATGTCGTAAAAGACGAGTACGGGATGTAATATGCGCATAACCTCTGCGCAAGAGAAAGAAAACTCGAAATGAAACCCTATACCAACATGTCTGACCAGCATGGAATAGTTGGACGAATTCCCTCCCATTGTGGAGGAGATACTAACACAACAATGGGATGTATGTGGACTGCGATGATGATGATACCACGCTGGTCAGATGTGTTGATATAGGGTTTTGTTTCAAGTTTTCCTTCTTTTGCATAAATATCAAATGCGTATCCTTTAGTCGTCTTTTACGACACGGGCATGAGAAGGAATGACGAATTATATTACTTACTCCGTCACCACACGGGAAAAATCCCAATATTGGGAACAATTTATCATTATGGCCTTATATCAATTATTTGGGATCCACGCACTAGTGTTTAGTTATATATAATGTAAAAAGTTTTGACAAAAGTTTCATGACCGGCTGCTTGCGTTACGTTAACCCCCCCCTTAGGAGTACTTTTGGACACAAATCTTCGTCTAAATGAAATACTTATTTATCTAATACTAGTTAAATAGGTAGATAGGGTTTTATTTCGAGTTACATAGTTTTTTTTTGTGGAAGTAATCTACTTACGACACTTAATAGGATTTTACGACATATAAGAAAAATATGGTATATTTTCAGTTCATTACTACATAAAATATTTCCCCTACCATTACTTATTTTACGTGTAGTTACGGAATAAGAATATATATAACAAATTTTGATCGTTGGTTTCGTAAAAGACGACCAAAAGATACATCCAGGTAACATTGATGCAAGAAAGGAATACTCGATATAAAACCTTATTCGAACTAGAGATTGCAAGCCGGGCCCTTTTACCGGGCCCGGTCACCGGACCGTTACCACACGGAAAATTTATTTAATAATAAAAAATATATCACCATCCTCATGATCTTGGCTCACATTAGTCCCACTTCTGGGTTCGAGCCTCCTCCACATCATCATCATCATCATCTCAGCTCATATACGTCCTACTGCTGGGCCTCCCCCGTAATGGAAGGGTAATTAACCTACTATACCACGCAGGTCAGACGTGTTAGTATAGGGTTTTATTTCGAGTTTTCTTTCTCTCGCATAGATGTTATATGCGTTTTATATCCCTTAGTAGTCTTGTACGATCGCCCACGGGGTAATATGGGGGTGGTGAATTGTATTCTTACTCCATCATCACACGGAGGATGTGACACTCCTCCACACTCCTCCACAATGGGAGAGAAATTGACCTGACTATAACATGCTGGTCAAACAGGTTGGTATAGGATTTGGTTCAATTCCCTTTTCTTTCTCTTTATTTATTATTAGGGACTTTTTAATGTACCGTTCTCTTCTCTTGCATAGATATTATATGCGTTTTATATCCCTTATTCATCTTTTACTACATCCACGGGCAAGAGAGGGACTAATGAAATGTATTCTTTATATTCTTATTCCGTCACCACACAGATACAAAAAATATATAATTATCATATATTAGATAAAGTTATTCAATGTAAATAAAACTACTTACGTGTTCGAAACGTCGGGCAATCATAAATCAAATACAAACGCGATATAATCCGTAAAAGTAGTTTTATTTACAATGTGTTGTGCTCGCGTAAACATCAGATATCATTATTCAATGTAATTCAAACTCCTAACTTTATAACACCTATAGTTATATCATTTCTAAAATAACATTCGTAGAAATGCATATTCCAATGTCATATTTAGAATAGCGCCCCAACACATAGGTGTTGTGATTTTCCTTTTAACAAAATGTACTCTTTATAATAACACCGGAAGCACATATCAAATGAAATCCATGGTGTGAATACAAAATATACATGTGACAGCATTCGATTCCTAAATTAATATATTCGTTGTAACATCGTTTGTAACCCACTCACGCATTGAATAGATACATTCTTCTATATTTTGTGGTTACGCGGATTTGCAAGTAATAAATAAATGTGGGTCAAATTTTAATAACTAATTCTGTAACGGATAGATATAAATCTCTATAATAACAATAACTTATTAGACGCGAGACATTTTAGTCTTTCAGCTTCTTTACAGCATTCATAATCATGATGGGCCATGACCATGAACGCTGTAAAGTTTTTGAAACGTCGGGCAAATCAAAAGTCAAATACAAATACGATATAATTCATAAAAATATCCTTATTTAAATACCTAAATCTTGATAATTATAAATTTATAATTGTGATTGAAATGGTGGTTATCTGTATGGTTATGGAGTAAGAATACAAACTACCATACGATATCTTGCTCGTGGATATCATAAAAGGTGACTAACTGATATAATATTCACATATGCAAGAGAAGAAAAATTCTAAATAATATCTACTCTAAACTAAACCGTCTGACTAGCGATTAATTTTTCTCGCATTATGCACGAGGCTGGAGGCCACCAGCGAAACGTATATGAGCTGATGATTATCGAAATAGACTGTACATATTAATTCCAAACTAAATTAAAAATTCATAATATGTAAGTACCCTTTTTTTTGGGGGTGGGCTATGGTCAGCGCACCCGCCGTCCGGCTCCATCCGGGCGACAGAGGGGTGGGGCGTGGCCCCATGACCCATCGTAGCCCGTCACCTTCGTCGTTGGGCCGACCACCGTTACCGAGTTCATTGTTCTACGTGGTCGGCTCTAATATAAGTACCCTTTTTTTTTTTTTTTTTTTTTATGGGTGGGCTATGGTAAGCGCACGCGCAGTCCAGTCCGTCCAGGGCGATGAAAGGACGGCGCGCGGGCCCATAACCCACCCGTACCCACGTCACCTCGTTGTTGGGCCGACCACCGGAGCAGATGTGACTTGTCGTCAGTGGTCGGCCCGACGGAATACCCTTTCAGGTACCCTCACCTCTCGACATCCTGGGACGTCGGTCGCCATCGCGCGGTTAGCCACACTGCGGGTGACGGACAATTCCCCGGTCCGATCACCCGCGGCCTCGGCTAGGGCGGCATTAGGCGCAGATACTCGCGCCTGCGCCGCCCGAGTCGCCGGCGGCGGAACGTGTCGCCGAATAGGATCTCTACTCGCACAAATATAAGTACCCTTAAGGGATTTATACAGAATAAATGATTTGATTTTATATAAGTACTGATCTCTCATGCTGAATGTAATAGTTTCGATTCTCCAAGCAGGACAGTTTACAAATGATTGTTATCAATTTGAGAATGATTTATGTCCGTAATTTATGTGTTCAATGAAAAGCAATTATCTCCCGAGAAACATATGAATTTTCATGTTCTGCTAAAATTCGTAAAGGAATAGCTTGTTTGGTTGTCAACGCCCATTTAATAGCAACGACTTGATTTATACAATTTAATGAGCTACTCCTTATGAAGAAGTGTATTATTATGCAAGACTTGGTTACATTCATATTGTTAAGCTAACAATTTAATTTATTTATTTAAAAAAAAAGCTAACAATTTATACAATTTATTCGACTAAAGAACTTTGTAACCATGGTCCTGAATAAATTTTATAAAAAAAAATTGGCCAAGTGCGAGTCGGACTCGCGCACGAAGGCTGCCGTACCATTGAGCAAAAAAGGCCAAAGAAATCACGTTTGTTGTATGGGAGGCCCCCTTAATTATTTATTTTATTTTGTGTTAAGTATTTTTATTATAGCGGCAACAGAAATACATAATTTGTAAAAATTTCAACGGTCTAGCTATCACGGGTCTTGAGATACAGCCTGGTGACAGACAGACGGATGGACAACAGCAAAGTCTTAGTAATAGGGTCCCGTTTTTACCCTTTAGGTAAGGAAACATAAAAAATGACATCTTGTGACAAAGTCATAACAACGATTTTCTAGGCGATTTTCTAGAAACTAGAAACGCGAAATCTTTGTCTGTCGACATATTGCTACTACTCAGACGTCGAGCCGCAACTGTAGACAGTGAGCTCCTACCGCATATTCTCATATATATGAGGTAAGGTTAATTTTAAAGTTTAGCCTTAGATATAGACGAAAGTATAACAAAGTTCAAGTTATGCTTTTATAGTACTTAGAAATTTAAGTGTTCAGTTTTGGTAGAGTGCTTTATGATAATAAGTTCAAAAGCACGTGAAAGTTAAGTATATTGATCCAATAAATGTGAAGATAAGAATTAATTTTACTAAGTTATATATTTATAACTAGCAACCCGCCCTTGGTTCGCTTCAGTTTTAGTCGTTTTATCCGCGTAGTTCCCGTTCCCGTGGAAATACCGGGATAAAATATAGCCTAGTTTACTCCCTGATATTATAGCTTTCCATTGGTGAAAGAATTTTTGAAATCGGTCCAGCCGTTTTGAAGATTACCCGATGTTGGCGCAACCTGTAGCTAAGAGGGGAAGCGGGGGCGGCGGAGGGCCATATTTAACCAGGCCAGCACGAACCGCCCCACACACGTTAACAGCTCGCACTCTATACGACACGCTATTTTATCTAATGTAATCTAATTTAATCTAAATCTAATAAATTCAATCAATTCAATCAACCAATTCAATCAACCAATTTTATTTATGTTCCTGCACGAACATAAGTGGCGACCGTGAAAATTCGCAAATAAACATCCAAAGTTTCAAACAACATCAACGGACAAGTATCGATTCCGCCGTGTCATTCTACTGCACCAACGGTTAAACTTACCCACTCACAAGAAAAAGTTGAAAAAACAGCAGTACAGAATTCCACGCAGCAGCCTAAACAATTTTACGGTCAAGGACGAGAAGGGTAGCATCTTCTGCAGCATCAAGACTGTTTAAGCTTTGTCAAGCGGTTTTACGCACTAAAGCAGCAGTCACATCAGCCAGAAGACAAAGAAAACCGGTCGAGACAAGGTCCAGCGGCATCTACGCGCCAAGGCAGCGGTTTTCAACAGCCAGGAGTACCGGCCTAGCAGAGGTCCAGCGATTTCTACGCGCCAAAGCAGCGGTACTACCAAAAACCAATTTTATTTATGTTCCTGCACGAACACTCGAAACAAACAGACAGACAGACAAAAAAAATATAAAGTGTATTTTAGGCATATGTATAGTGCAAATAACCGTGTGAGCATGAAAAAAGCCTATTATTTTGACATTACAAACAGACACTCCAATTTTATTTATTGATATAGATATTAGTGTTACCTATTGGGTTGATGAACCTACCATATGCAAGCATCCTCAGAATGTTAAGTTTCGACTCTCTCGCTCACCGAATGAAATGCAGTAACAAATTGCTACTCCTCAGACGTTCAGTTCTGCGATTTTGTGGTACTACATCGGATCGCTGTAAACAAACAACTAGCGACGCTATAAATGCCTCTGCCAATATATTATTTTATCAAGTTCCGAACAAAAACAGGATGTACATAATAAGGTAATATAATCTGTATTGCGTAAGGGTCCCTTGATGCTAGGCCTAAATAGGTACAAATGAGTTTGTGCGGGGTCTTTAGGGATGCGAATGTGGGTTGTACGGCTTATTTCTACAATTATTGAGTCCCACTTTAGCTTTTAACGAAATAAACTTTTTGGTGAATATTTGTAAAGAATTATTGACCTATTTTTAAATTATAGATACAGTATATCAGTATACTATGATGTATGTACTTTTAAAGATTGATTGACGAGATCAATATAAATAAAAAAGAAAAGCAGGTGATTTTTTTTTATTTTAAACTAGCAATCCGCCCTCGCTTCGCTTTGGTTATAGGTTATAGTCGTTTTACCCGCGTAGTTCCCGTTCCCGTGGGAATACCGGGATAAAATATAGCCTAGTTTACGCCCTGATATTATAGCTTTCCATTGGTGAAAGAATTTTTGAAATCGGTCCAGCCGTTTTGAAGATTACCCGGAATAAACAGACAGACAGACAGACAAAAATGTTTTAATTGTTATTTTAGGCATAGGTGTCGTGCAAATAATCGTGTGAGCATGAAAAAAGCTTATTATTTTGACATTACAAACAGATACTCCAATTTTATTTATTGGTATAGATGACATTAGCGCCTAAACCTGAGGAAAAATCCACAGAGTCTCTACAAACATATTAATTATTTATGGATACATTCAGTATTTGAACTACCATTTGTGGATTGCAAGGAGAACACTGTTCTGTGTGAGGACCGAAACCTTTGAGTATAATCTAGCCATTCCCACGGCTTTGTTTGCCTTAATGTGGTATAGATCAAATGTTTGCAAATGCAACAATCCCTTCAACATCAAAGATACTCTACAGTTTTAACTGTAAAACGCGTAATACAAATACGAATATTTCAAGTTAAATAAAAACCAGGAATGGATTACGTTTGCAAAAATTCTCATTTCGTTATGTAATTGAAATGAAAAAAACTATTGCGTACAAAAGAGAATTCAAAGCATTTATGCCAGGTTTAGTATAAATAACTACTTGACATATTTCTTTGCAATATTACCTTATTCAACCAGGCCACTTAATGCTTACAGCATTTATAAGCGGTCTGCTAATGCAGTAGTACATACTAGTTAAAACCAGACAAGGAGAAAATTCGAAAACCTGTACATTTTAGGCCCTTACCAGATAGACCAGTGAAGGAATTACGGAGCTAAATATTCTGTTAAATCATTTTCTCAGTCATTTTTATACGCGCTATGAAAATAATCTTTGTATTGCAGGGGTAGTCTTTTACGACATCCACTGGCAAGATAGGGAGTGGTGAACTGTATTTTTACTCCGAAACCAAACGGAAAATCGATAGAACATTGATTACTACGCAGGCCAGACTGCTTGATATGGGATTTTATTTCAAGCTTTCTTTCTGCTTTCTTTACGACGACAAAGAAACAAGGTAGTAAATTGTATTCTTACTCCGTCACCACATAGTAAAACCATCAAACCATCTATTATTATTATTGTAATATTGTTATGTTTACTATTAAAATTAATAGTATAAATATATAATAATTAACAATATCTGGTTGACCGAGCTTGGCTCGGAATATTTTTGTCGAATTTATTTAGATATATATTAATAAAAAATAAATAATGAAAAATATATAAAAAATTACAAAAAGAAAATAATAATAACACCGAGATTCGATCCGACGGCATTCAAATAGGAATGCCAAAATGAAACAAAAATACGGCACAGCATCCCAACTGAGCTATCGCCGCTCTTGACGTTGCCGGTGAAATTTGAATCCATATTCTATTGACATTTTATATCATTGTATTGATTAGCTAAAAACACCGACAAAACAACATTTTCTATAAATAAAACCTAGCTAGTTCGATTTTTGGCCTCGAAACCTCTAGTATGCCAAGTTTCATCAAAATGGTAGGAGCCGTTTCCGAGATCCTGAAAATATATATATATATACAAGAATTACTCGTTTAAAGATATAAGATATCAGGTTGACCGAGCTTCGCTCGGAATATTTTTGTAGAATTTATTTAGGGATATAACAATAAAAAATAAAAAATAAATAATGAAAAATATATAAAAAATTACAAAAAGAGAATAAATTATAATTTATCTTACATTACAACGAGATTCGATCCGACGCTGTTTGACACACAAACACTAAAATTTAAACCGGTCAACGTCTCACCTAAGCTACCGTAACTCTTGACGTTGACAACGAAATTTGAATTCATATTCTTTTAAAATCTAATGTCATTGTAATGTTTTGCTAAAAACACCGACAAAAGAATATTTTCTATAAACAAAACCTAGCTAGATCGATTTTTTGGACCCGAATCCTCTAGTATGCCAAGTTTCATCAAAATCGTTGGTGCCGTTTCCGAGATCCTGAATATATATATAGGTATATAATTATATATATACAAGAATTGCTCGTTTAAAGATATAAGATTAACATTTAATTTAGTCAGACATGTCTCCATTACGAATATTGCTAATGTAGACCACTTATAAAATGTTTATCTTTGATATCGCCTCAAGGTGTAATGTCAGAAAGTGTTTTGTGCAATTTGATCCGTACTCAATTCGGAACGTGAGTTGTCGACATTAAACTTTTTTTTTATCCGTCACTTCAATGTCATGGACCATTTTTCCTCATTTTTATAAGAAAGTAACGCGGAATTATTATTTACGTCGGCAAAGAAAATTTAGGATTAATTCTTCGTATTATTAACAGGAAATCTTTTCATAATATTAAAAGCAGGCAAAATAAGCATTTTATTCACTGTAAATAAAACTACTGTACGGATTTTATCGCGTTTATATTTGGGTTGTGATTGCCCGACGTTTCGAACACTTTGCAGCGTTCATGGTCTCGGTTAGACTACGATGTCTCACGTCCAACAAGTCATCGTTATTACAGAGACAGAGATTTATAATAATTATTATCTACCCGATACAGAAATTATAGTCCATAAAATATAGCTTGATATCTGTGACAGTTGTCCCTAGTTCTGTCACGCTTACGATAAAGTCCGTAGTTTTTTTATCGACAAAACTCTTTATTTTTATAATTGTGATTTTCTATTATAATTAAAATACAATCAATGAAAATCTTATTGAATTTATTTCAAACAAAAAGTGTTTTTGACTATTTTAATTATTCAAAAGGAGTACAATCAAGGTCTAAGTCACTATTATCGTCATCACTAGAGCGTTCCTGCTAGAATATTTATCATTTTTGCCAAATGGGGACAGTCGTTAGATCAATCATTCAATTACGACTGTTTTATAAATAAATATGTCTACTTTATTGATAATAATACGCACATAATATTATCATCTACTCTGAGACGAAAAGTAGTATTTTAATAATGATATCTGATGTTTACGCGAGCACTACACATTGTAAATAAAACTACTTTTACGGATTATATCGCGTTTGTATTTGATTTATGATTGCCCGACGTTTCGAACATTTTGCAGCATTCATGGTCACGGGCGGACTAAGGTATCTCACGTCCAACAAGTAATCGTTATTACAGACATTTATAATTATCTACCCGATACAGAAATTAGTTATAAATTGATTAAATTGTTACCCACATTTTAGTACAAATTTATTGCCAGTGTAAGAAGAAAATGATTCTATATGAAAAAATTATATTGTTTATGGTTAGTAATTATTAATTATTAAATTTGTAGCAATTATTGTTACAATTTGTTGATTTAAAACTAACAAAACTAATATACTACCACCGGATCGGAACGCGGCCACACTGAGAAAGATCCGGCAAGAAAACTCAGGGGACATGATGCTAAATTAATATTGATTTTTATTTTTAGATGCGGCTTACTTTGTCTTACTAAAAGATTTTTGATTTATAAAATTATCTTTAACTATTATTATTGTGGGTCAAATCTATACAATAAGTGCTCACAGTATCATGCAGTCTTGTGGTGGTCTCTTTGGATATATTTTTAATTATGTTTATAACAGGATCCCAGCTTGATGGTAATACCCAGCCATCCTCTCTATTGAAATTGTTGTGCTTTTTTCAGCACATGTATTTTCATCATATATTATTAATTTCTTACTCTGTCACCACATTTTAAAATATAATTATCGTCTCATACTTTATTTATATAATATACATATATAATATAACAGAGTTTGAAGACATAACCGCGATAATTTAGAAGGAACTCTTATAATATCGTTAGCTTGGAGTTATCTGCGGATTTCCCACGGGAAATTATGTTTCCTTCAATGAGGACATACGGCTACATGTAAAGTGTATGTGATAGAACGGAACATTATTGGCGAATACAGTATTATAATATATGAAAAACGTAAATGGATCAACGTGAACGCAAAAGTTATGATGTATAATACATATTATGTATCCGTTGGGAATAAAAATTGAAACTTTCAGTCGTCCGCCATCTTCGTCTAAGAGTCCAATTGCATGAAATCTTTATATAGGTATATTTTTCTTGTGTACGTGTGTACTGAACTCCTTCTAAACGGCTGGACCGATGTTGATAAAATTTTTTGTGTGTCTTTGAGGGGATTTGAGAATGATTTAGATTCACAATTGGACCGATAGGTAGCGCTTATTTGAACAGAATAACGTCTGTTGGGTCAGCTAGTATAAGCTTATATAAAGATTAAAAATTTCATTACATATACTAAAATATGAAGAATTGAACGCCATTTATCCTAGTAAGACTAGTTTGACTGCACAGATAGCGTTGTGGTTAAGATCGGCCTACCATACCAGTGTTGTGCGTTCGAAGCCCACATAGGGCCACAATTGTCCATCTTACAGACAGATGGGAGTCATTCAAGCGGCGGAGAGACTTTGGGTCACTCTGTGTACTCTACCGACTCCTTCACGGGGAGTGCTCCGAGGAACAATTTGACTTGGTGCCACCGTCACCATTTTACAAACGTGCCACATGACACCGTAGCAGGGTTCATCCATTTCACCTGGAAACGTTATGGTCTTCAACTAAACGTTTCCAACGATTATTTCTCCCACGTACGTGCAAACTCTGCTGCTGTTTCCCGAGCGCTTTGACATGTCCTTCTTTAAACGAGGTTTAAGAAGAGTTTTTTTTCACGGTAGGCAACAGCCTGGCTGTGCCCCTGGTATTGCAGAGGTCCATATGCGGCAGTATCTTACTTACCATCAGGTGTGCTATTCGTTTGCCACCATCGGTAATAAAAAAAACTTTGTGAGATCCACAAATTATTATTCTGAGTGTGGATGTCATTTGGGTCTGTTAATTATATGTATATAAAGTCCTCCGAAACACGAGGATTATTTCCTTACTGCTGGGTGTTTTATTTATTTTTTTATCGGGCCGACTACTGAAGACAAGGAAGTTTACACCAGTGGTCGGCCCAACGACGAAGACGACGTGCCACGGGTGGGTCATGGAGCCGCGCGGTGCCCCTCTGTCGTACCGGACGGAGCCGGACGACGAGCGAGCTGACCATGGCCCACCCCGCAAAAAAAAGGGTCTTTTCTTCTAGAAACTTCTTTTTGCGTACGCGTGTATAAGGAGTTCTACTTCGTAGGCATAACAAGATAAAGTCTTTATAAATATTTTATTATCCTTTGCATTATCCTACATTTGTAAAAAAAATTACACTAATAATAGAAAATGGTATTTAATACGTTGGCAATTTAATTACAACGCATTGTCTAGTTGACATTTGTGACGGTGCCCGCACGCATCGTAAAAAATTTTAACTAGCTAACGTCAGGGTGTCGCTTTTTCGTGACGGTGTGCACGCGCATCGTAAAAAAAGATCTCTCATCCTTTTTGCCTAATGTGCCAAAAGAAGAACAACTTCAAAAAATATTAATTATTGGCAGATTATAAATGAAGTGTGCGATCGGTTTATATTTGTTCGGTACATAGACCAAACAAATATTTTTGTCGTTAACTTTTCACATAAATTTTTGTCGCTCCATTAAATTGCTAAATGTAATTTCGGAGGGATGAAGGAGGCTTTCGCTTAGTCGTTATATTACCTTTGTTGGTATTCGCGTCGGACGTAATAAACTCCAAATTATACATTGTTCTATGTAGGGTTAAATAAAGAAGGGTAAGGTATGAATAAATCATCTGGTTTTAACATTCATATTTGTATTTTATACAAGCGACATTAGAAAAAAATATAGTAGTTATGCCGTGAGTAAGAATACAATTCACCATCCCCTCTTCATCACCCCCTCCTCATCTTACCCGTGGGTGATCCTACGAAACGACTGAGGGATATAAAAAGCATATAACATCTATGCGAGGGAAGGAAAACTCGAAATAAAACCCTATACCAACACGTCTGACCAGCGTGGTGTAGTAGGTCAATTACCCTTCCATTATGGAGGAGGCCAGAGCCCAACAGTGGGACGTATATGGGCTGAGATGATGATGATGATGATGATGATAGTAGTTATTATATCGTCGTCTCAGCTCATATATGCCCCACTGTTGGGCTTGGGCCTCCTCCCCAATAGGAGAGAAATTGACCTACTAAACCACACTGGTTAGACATATTGGTTTAGGATTTCATTTCAAGTTTTCCTTTTCTTGTATAGATTTTATATGCATATTTAATTCCTTAGTCATCTTTTATAACACCGACGGGCAAGAGTTTGGGGTGGCGAATTGTATTCTTAACCCACCATACGGAATTTAATGTTATCGCCTCCAAAATTAGAACATTTTTTTAGATGAAAGGTAACCAATATATTTTGAACCCCCGACGCTAAAAGGAGGCGTTATAAGTTTGATGTCTATTTCTGTCTGTGCATGTGTGTGCGTCTGTCTGAGGAATCGTAGCTCTCACACGGATGGACCGTATCGATGCGGTCTATTTCATTTGAAAGCCAGTTTTCTTGCGGTGGTTTTTAGCTATTTGTGGTCAATATCGGTCCAGCAGTGTAAGAGTATCAGCTCTTTTCCAAAATGATGTAATGGCGTTTGATTACTGAAGCACTTAGCTTCACGCGTACCAGTATAATAGTTAAATGACAATTAATTAATAATTTCTGTTGAAGAGAACGTAGTACTTAATCTTTATTATTTTAGTCTGTGTCGAGGGTTATTCAAACTTTTCAATTTTATTTATTTATACTATAACATTATCGTTCAGCTTTTCATCTTACACTGTTGGACGTAAATCCCCTCTACAGATGAGCTGATCGTGCCAAAATCACCACGCTTGACAGGCGGGTTAGCAATTGCAGTGTGGTTTACATATTTTTTTTTTTTTTTTTTATGGTGGGCTATGGTAAGCGCACGCGCGGTCCAGTCCGTCCGGGGCGACGTAAGGACGGCGCGCGGGCCCACAACCCACCCACATCCACGTCACTTCGTCGTTGGGCCGACCACCGGAGCAGATGTGACTTGTCATCAGTGGTCGGCCCGACGGAATACCCTTTCGGGTACCCTCACCTCTCGACATCCTGGGACGTCGGTCGCCGTCGTGCGATTAGCCACACTGCGGGTGACGGACAATTCCCCGGTCCGATCACCCGCGGCCCAACGGGCAATGACTCCACGGCGGGCGTCGACCCGCCAGGTGGTAATCTCCTGCAGGGAGACCAAACCGCCGCGGGTGCACGTCTCCGACAACCGCCGATAAATGTCGGCGAGCATCTCCGCCTCCAGGTCCCACGGGGGAGTTCCGGCCAAGAGGCACGCTGCCTCCGTCGACATCATGCGGTAACCGCGTATGGCCCTGACCGCCATGACCCTCCGTGGTCGCCTTAAGAGGGCCCTCAACTGGACGGTCAGGGACCCCGCCCACACCGGTGCGCCGTACAGAGCCATCGACCGGATCACCCCCGCGAACAACTGTCGGCACGAAGGGTTGGGTCCGCTCACATTCGGCATCAGCCGCGAAAGGGCGGACGCCGCGCCGACAAGCCGGGGAACAATTCGATGGAGATGCTCCCGAAACCAAAAATGCCCGTCGAGCACCAGGCCCAAGTACTTCATGTGGGCCTGGATGCTGATGGTGACCGACTTCACGGTGATCGAAGCGCCGGCGGGAGGCCCGGCGGTACGGAGGCCATGGAACAAAAGGGCCTTCGTCTTTTCCAGGGCTACCCTCAACCCCAGCGCTTCTATCCGCCTGACAATCTCCTCGGTGCCGAGAGTTGCCAGGCGTGCCGCCTCCTCTAGCGTCCCACCCCGGACTGTGACGAGTGTATCGTCGGCGTGCCGCTCGATGCGGGCAGCCAACACCCTCTCCAGCAGCTTGCCCGCATCATCGAGCAGCACGATGGGCCTGTAGGCCGAGGCCGACTCGGGAGACCGTCCCGGCTTCGGCAGGAGAACCAGCCTCCCCTCTTTCCAGCACCCAGGGAACTGCCCAGACGTCAAACAAGCGTCGGACAGTCCCCTGAGGCGTTGTCCCAGGTGTTCGAGAACCAGGGCCAGCACACGGTTCGGAATACCGTCGGGCCCTGGGGCGGTGGATTTGACTCGCATACGCGCCACCGCCGCCCCCATTTCCGACTCCGTGATGGGCGGAGCACTTTCATCGTCGGCCTCCCGGTCGCTGTTCAGCGAAGCCATGACCGGGGGCGTGTGCTCCGCCCGCCGTGGAAAGAGGTCCTCGACAACTCTGGTGAGGAGGCTGGGCTGGAGAGTCTCGGTGAGGGGGGGGCCCCGCTTGCGGAGCTTGTTCAGCGTCGCGAGGTAGGGGCGACCCCAGGGGTCACGCTCGAGACTGTCCAGCATCTCCCGCCGACTAACGTCCTTGGCGGTACGGACGGCCAGCCTGAAGGCAGACCGCGCAATGCGGTAAGCCTCGTACAGCTGGCCCTCCCGCTCAGCGTCGCGGTGACGCGCTCGGCTGCGGTTGTAGGCCCTCCGGGCACGTATGCACGCGGCCCGAAGGTCCGCCAATTCTCGGGACCACCAGGGGACCGCACTCTTCGGGGGCAGACGCCGCACACGGAGCATGGCCGCATCGCAGATCTGCGTTAACGCACAGCGGATGCGTCCAGCCTCGGCATTCACCCCGTCCGCCTGGGGCGGTGAGGACAGTCACGACTGAACGATGGCTGCCTCCGCCAACAGGTCCCGATCCAATCGACCCACAGCCCACCGCGGAAACGCGGGAGCTCCGTCCGCCGTGTGACTCCTGCTGGGCTGCAGGAGGGTCCGGGAGACCTCTATCCGGATGTATCGGTGGTCGGATAGGGTCTCAACCTCCTCCTGGACGCACCAGCTCCTCACACGACATTAGGGCTAGCGAACGACAAGTCCACTATCGACCCGCCCTGCTGCCGCACGCACGTTTGCACCTAGCCTCTGCTCAGCAAACAGAGGCCCAGTGCCACCGCCCACTCTTCGACCGCTCGCCTGCGGACATTCGTCCTGGGGAACCCCCACGCCGTGGACTTGGCGTTGTAGCCCCCCAGAACGAAGACTTGGCGTGGTGCCAGTCGCCGTATCGAGGCCCCCAGGATGGTGAGGAAGGCCCCGAAATCCGTCGCGCTCCTGTTAGGGGAGAAGTAAACACCAAATAGCGTAACCTCTCCCCATTCCGCCGCGACATAAGTGTG
This sequence comes from Lymantria dispar, assembly GCA_032191425.1. Classification (NCBI taxonomy): domain Eukaryota; kingdom Metazoa; phylum Arthropoda; class Insecta; order Lepidoptera; family Erebidae; genus Lymantria; species Lymantria dispar. Next base: position 11,577,520 of record CM063441.1, read on the forward strand.
GTTTACATATGCCAGTAAAGGCAGCTCTTTAGTCTTCCGTTGAGAAGACTTCAGCCAATTTTTATGATTCCTATGGATAAGTAAGGAATGATGACAGTTTGTCTTCACATCACATTGAGATTGCCCTCAATTATTGTATGCCGAATTTCATAATTATTGGTGGACTAAGATGTGCAACAAATTCTAACAAACAATTCCACATACGCATTATAAAATTATATTATGCGTGGATGTCGTAAAAGACGAGTAAGAGATATAACATCTATGCAAGAGAAGGAAAACTCGAAATAAAACCCTATACCAACCTGACTTATCAGCATGGTATAGTAAGTTCAAAATCTCTCCTATAGTGGAGGAAGTTCGAGCCCAAAGATATATATATGGGCTGGGTATATGAGCTGAAATGATGATTATAAAATTAATTAGGATGAATAAATATGTATTAGCTTAGTTCATGTGTGATCGGACCGAGAATTCCTCCAACCACAGGGCACCAGACAGCGCGAGGGTAACGACTCGAGGTCTTGTTGACGAGACATGCCCAAGGCCATCATAATGAAGGTTACACTCAGGTTGAAAGGGCAATTTGGCAATTTGTGGAACATGACGTGACAAGAATGGACATAAATATATCGAACTCAGGTTTATATTAAAACTAAAAAAATGTTGAAATTTTAAATTCCCTTAATAGTTAACCAAGTGTTTTGTTAGATTATGCGTAATACATATACAGCCAAATTATTACGAATTCTACAAAATATGGTGTAAAACTTGACTCTAAATGTGATTGTAAATAAAACTACTTTTACGGATTTTATCGCGTTTGTATTTGACTTAAGATTAAGGACTCCGTGACCATCCGTCCGTGACCACGAATGCTGTAAAGTGTTCGAAACGACGGGCGGGCGATAAACGCGATAAAATCCGTAAAAGTAGTTTTATTTACAATATATAGTGCTCGCGTAAATATCAGATATCATTATCTAAATGCGATTTAAAGATATTTTATATATATTTTCAACTTTAAAATGTAGCTACTAACGATAAGTCTATGAAATCTTAAATATCCTGTCTAGCCCTCCGGCTGGGTCTACCCAGATTCAAAGATAAAATAATGAGAGTTATACATTGAAAAAATATTATTCCTTTAAGATGTCTCTACCCGTATCTAAGATTTAAGTCATAAGAAACAGCGATTTATTCATTACTATTTAATTAATCTGCTGATGTATTTTGGTTCTAAAACAGCATGTACTTATTTAAAGTCACACAAGCACTATTTGTAAATAGTGACCTACTACGATGAGTGAATTATGTGGAACCTTTCTTTGAGCGAAAAAATATTAGTTTTGTGTGGGTGTTATTTATTATATATTAATTGTATGTTTATAAAGCTACACGAAACAGATCTATATAAGTCTATTTTCACTATCTAAATTTTAGGTAACACGTACAATAAACATTTATAGTGATATTCATATTTCCCGTCCATCCGTCCGTGACTATGAACGTTATAAACTGTTCAAAACATTGAGCAATCAAAAATTATATACAAACGCGATAAAATCCATAAAATAACTTGATTAATATAATGTGTAATACTCGTATAAAGATTAGAATTCTTTATTTATGTCTTAATTGTTAGTATTACGTGTTGGCTGCGCAACAGATTACATTAATTAACTACAAATATATCATTTAACGTATACACAAAAAGATTGTCTGAGGTTTTATCTAAAATTTAAGTATCGTCGGTGAAAACTGCCTACATTGTATAAACCTCTTTAAAGACATTTGTTGGAAAGTAAGTTGTATAATGTACATTATATTCTGTCACTACCCGAAAATATAGAACATAAAATTAACAATCTAACAAAGACTAACCTCAAAACTCCGATGTGTCTATTATTAGCCTATTATGTTAGCGTTATACAGAAATTATTTACATCGCTAGTGACTTGTACCATACGTGTTGCTAAATTTTAGCGGGTCAATGCTCAAAGGATGTCTGCGTTCGTTAGACACGAGTCGAGATTATTTTATCTTTGAAAAATAAATAACTGTGATGTATAATATGGAGAAATATATGTAGTTATATTCTAATGACTTAGAATTTGTGTCAACGGTTTTAATGGGTTTTAAATATACACATTTATTTTATATCATTCTAAAAAGTGAAAGCATACGTTTTATCATCATCATCATCATCTTGCTCTTATCCCAATTACTTAGGGTCGACGCAATATGTCATCTGTTTTGACATGTTGCAAAAAGTTTCGGCAATGACTTTTATGACCGGCCGCCTGCCTGACGTCAACCCTCCTTGGGAATATAATCGTTGACCCAAATGGTACCAGATGGAGTTGGTCCGGGTCAATCTAGGGCTCTTAGTCGTCTTTTACGACACCCACGAGCAAAGCAAGGGTTGGTAATATTCGAAGCCGCTACCACACAGCAGAAAGCATACGTTTTAATAGAAATTAAATAGTTTCTTTTATATGGAATGAGGTTGCCATAGTTAGGCTGGAATTGCCTCTGTACAAACAATATTATAGCCATTATAGATACAACGTTGATTAGTTGAGTAGAATTGTATTTCAAATTTTCTTACATTTTGGAGTGATGTTGTCCGGAATGTAAGCGTTTCAATTGTGTTATGTTAGTTCTCATTTTTGTGTACGATTTATTATGTTATTATAAATGAAGATAGACTATTATCTGTGGGGTTTGGCGCTGTAAGCCGAGATACAGGCTTTTCCTACTTCGGCTACAGTGGTACATTATGGTTGCACATATAAAATTAGTCTTAACTTCGCATTTATGTCATTAGTTTAAGTTTTTATGGAATAATAAAGTTATTATTATTATGTATCTCAGTGTTACGGGTATCTTACAAAGGAAGATAGCCGGTCCTTTGGTAGGCTTACATGGGGATATGGATCCAACACGCAGAGGCCTTTGGAGAAATGTTAAAATGGGATGAGACATCTATCGATGACACTCCACGTCTGCACATAACACTCATGGACTGCCAACGGTAGGTGTAAAACTATTGTGTAATGGTGATATCTAAAACTGGATTATGGGGTGGTGAGGTTTAGTGGATTGTTTCACTTGAATTATTGATTTTTAAATTGTCATCTGCCTTCAATAACTTTATACGTCTTGAACTTTGGCAGACAGTGACTCGCCAACTCACTGAATGGGCCCCCCCTTATCAGTCACGAGGATACGAGGCCCTGGCCGACTCTCTGAGGCACTCAGGACCGCAGTGTCGCCACTCACATTCAGCACGCCACAAGCTGCCCTGCGGTTTATTGGCTTTCTTATAAATATTGTGATACATTTTTTCTTTTATATCAAAAGAACTTAGAGAGCCAGATAATGTACCTCAGGGGTTTGCGTTAGTCTCATGATGAGATAATGACTGGACTATTTTAGAAGATTAGCTCTAGTTTTTTTATAATTTAAATTTCTTTCCCCATTATAAAGGAAACCCTAAAAATGAGACAGGAGTATCAATTATAACTTTGAATATCATACATTTTATAGAAAATTATTATTAATTATTTTTATATTAATGCTTAATTGATGTACATATTCGTGTGGTGACGGTGTAAGAATACAATTCACCACCCCCTATCTTTCCCGTGAGTATCGTAAAAGACGACTAAAGCGGGTTTAAGACTACGCTATAATATAATAGCATATAGTATATAGCTAATAGCACAACAATATCGCGCACCATACATAAAATATAGTACAGTACAGTGTGAACGTGTCCTGAACAGTGTATGGTGCGCGATATTGTTGTGATGTGAGCTATATACTATCATCATCATCATCATCTTGCTCTTATCTCAATTACTTGGGGTCGACGCAATATGTCATCTGCTTTGACATATTGCAAAAAGTTTCGGCAATGACTTTTATGACCGGCCGCCTGCCTGACGTCAACCCTCCTTGGGAATGTAATCGTTGACCCAAATGGTACCAGATGGAGTTGGTCCGGGTCAATCTAGGGCTCTTAGTCGTCTTTTACGACACCCACGAGCAAAGCAAGGTTTGGTAGTATTCGAAGCCGCTACCACACAGCATAGTTGAAGTATATACTATATGCTATTATATTATAGCGTAGTCTGAAATCCGCTTAATAGATATAATACGCATATAACATCTTTACAAGAGAAGAAAAACTCGAAATAAAACCTTATACCAATATGTCTGATCAGCATGGTAGTAGGACAATTTCACACTCTATCTGAAGGCGGCTCGAGCCCAGGGGTAAGACGTATATGAGCCGTAATGATGATGATGTACATAAAACTTGACAATCAGAACAACTTATGTTAAGCTTTTCTTTTTTTTTTTTTATTGCTAACGGTGGAAAACGAGCAAGCAGTACACCTGACGGTAAGTGTTGCTGCCGCTCATGGACCTTTACAAGGCCGCTGCCTACCGCGAAGAAAGTGAAGGGAGTGTGAATGCGTGCATTGAGGCTCAGTGATACCAAGAGCACCACCAAAACCCTCCACACGCAAACACTCTCAAAAAGTTGGGTTTCCGGCTCTCTCGCTCACCGAACGAAGCGCAGTAACAAATTGCTACTACTCAGATGTCGATTTTCTGCTCAGTGTGGTACTGCCCCGGACGGACCGGCCCGCGGCTGTAGACAGATAACTCGGCAGTGTGGTAGAACCACACTGTCGACAAACTTCAGCAAAATGCCTTTTATTCGCTCTTTTCTAATATTTTTTTCGGGGACATTTTCTTTTCAAAGACCAGCAGTAATCTGCCACCATGTAACGGTCCCATTTGCTCTGATATCATTCTTTCCTCGCTTTTAAATCTTGAGAGAGTGCCTTCCTACCCCTCGCTATAATTGCCCAAATTTTTAGGCAATCTATCCAGGTGATTGTGATGACAGAGGAAGAGTAGCTTTATACTCATAGCCACTACAAATATGTTGAAGCGTTGCACAATTCTTTATATTTGCCATGGTGAATGTATTATGTCGACTTAACTACAAAGTAAAGATTCTCTAGAAGTCTAGTTAGAAAGAATATCTGGTTCTCAGTTAATTCATTTTATCCTTCTCTTTGCTATAGGAATATATATAAATTATGGTGATGGAGTAAGAATACAATTCATCACCCCCTCTTATACCCGTAGGTGTCGTAAAAGAGGACTAAGGGATATATTACGCATATAACATCAATGCAAGAGATGGCAAACTCGAAACAAAACCCTATACCAACTTGTCTGACCAGCATGGTATAGTAAGGTCAATTTCTCTCCTATTATGGAGGAGGGTCAAGCCCAGCAATGGGATGTATATGAGCCGAAATGATGAATAGGAATATATATATATATATATATATATATTTCTTTTATTTATTTATTTAAGACAACACCCTGCACTAAGGAAATAATCCTTGTATTGCGGGGGACTTTACAAACATGTAATTAACGGACACAAATTACATCCAGACTCAGAACAACAATTTGTGGATCGCACAAAGTGATGTCCCGCGTGGACTCGAACCCCCGACATTGGCACTGTAGGTCACTATCTTAACCACTACGCCATCTGTGCATTTTAAAAATGAAATGTCTACCAAAGTTCCTAATTCCCAATAACACCCGAGTTACTCTCAATAGTCCGACCAAAAAAAAACATATTACGAAAAACAAAGTCCATAATAGAAAGACAATTTCGTTAAAATCCGATTAACTCTGGACTTCTTTTATTTATTTCTTGGAGAAGGAATAATAAAATATTCATTTTAGTATGACTCCGTGGGTCGGCTTATAATTGTTGCCGGCGAAATCGAATAAGGGTAACAGAATTTTATTGGTTTGATGAATTAATATTCTGCGGTTGTCGTAATTTATGAGATATATTTGACATCTCTTAATTAACCTTCAATTGTGTTGATAACATTAATATTTGTTCTGTTTAATCGAATAAATATTTATTCACAATCTAAACTGTTTAACTTATCGGCGAATAAACTATCAAATCAAATTGTTAACTTCAGCAATTCGCGCGTACAAATAAAGTAATTCTTAATTATGTCTGACTAGCAACTCACCCTCGCTTCGCTTCGGTTTCAGTCGCCTTACCCGCATAGTTCCCGTTCGCGTGGGAATACCGGGATAAAATATAGCCTATGTTACTCCCTGAAATTATAGCTTTCCAATGGTGAAAGATTTTTTTTTTTTTTGAAATCGGTTCGGTGGTTTAAGCGTGAAAGCGTAACAAACCAACAAACATCCTTACTTTCACATTTATAATATTAGTAAGGATGTTTAAATGAGTGTTTGATAAATATCAGCTATTTCAGTTCACATAAGCCCTGCTGTTCGACTGGAGTCTTCCCCATAATGGGAGTGAAATTGGTGTGCTATACCACGCTGGTCAGACGCACTCCTATAGCGTTTAATGACGAGTTTTCCTACTCTTGCTCTTGTTATCTGTATAAGAGATATACTTTTTGTCGTCTTTTACGACACCCACGGCCAAGATAGGGTTTGGTTAATTTGATTTTTACTCTATCACCGAGTAAGTATTACATGTATGAAATAAAATATTTTAACGAATTTTGTCGTATTTGTACTTGATTATTAATTCTCTGATATCTCCATGAAATGAATGTATAGTTTTATTTTGAAAGCAATTCTTTATAACTAGAATTTTCATAACTTTAGATGTGGACTTTTCCGTATGGCGACGGAGTAAGAATATAATTCATCACCCCCTTCATCATCATCATCATCATTTCAGCCCATTGCCGTCCAGTGCTGGACGTAGGCCTCCCTCGTATTGCGCCACAATGTGCGGTCCTGTGCCGCCTGCATCCAACGACGCCCAGCAACTTTCACTAGGTCGTCGGTCCACCTAGTGGGGGGGCGTCCTACACTGCGTCGTCCGATGCGTGGTCGCCACTCGAGAACCTTTCTTCCCCAGCGGTTGTCGGTTCGTCGAGCGATGTGGCCATCACCCCCTTGCCCGTGGGTATTTTCAAAAACGACTAAGGGATATAATATGCTTATAACATCTATGCAAAAGAAGAAAAATTAGAAATAAATTTTGTTGATATAAATAAGACAAAAATAACACAGTACACTAAATCTTTATAAAGAAAATGTTACAAGAATTATTTTTTATATTTCTTAATTATTAATCATAATTAAATATAATATCTGTGGTTAAACCAAAACTCAAAATCAGAACTTTCGCACTTAAACCAACAGATTTATTGGTCCATTTGCAAACTATGAATAACGCAAATTAATGAAAAGTTTTACAACTATTTACTCTGAAGTGAACAGAGATAGTGCTCGGCGCTTTTCAAGTATTTAATTTACACAAATCATCGAGGCATAAACGTATTTCATTAAAACTAACTTTCAACTATTTATACTGAATATCTTTCTTATTAAAATCATTTTATTTAAAGAGCCCGAACTTAAAAATAATAATTTTGACGTACTTAGAATGTTTACCCGCGTTGTGACAGAGTAAGAATACAATTCACCACTCCCTATCTTGCCCATGGATGTCACAAAAGTCGATTATGGGATATATGCACATAACATCTGCGCAAGAGATGGAAAACTCGAAATGAAACTTTATACCAACATATTTCCAGTGGTCGGCCCAACGACGAAGGCAACGTGGGTACGGGTGGGCTATGCTCCCGCGCGCCGTCCTTCCGTCGCTCCGGACGGAATGGACCGCGTGTGCGCTTACCATAGCCCACCCATAAAAAAAACAATAAAAAAAAATAAAAAAAACATCAACATATTTGACCAGCATGGTATAATAGGTCAAATTCTCTCCCATTGTGAAGGAGGCCCGAGCCCAACTCTGTCCCACTGACTTAGAATGTCCTCCTTATAATTCGAATGTCCCAGTCCAATTTGTAATAATCATGATCTCGGCTCATATAAGCCCTATTGCTGGGGTTAAACCTCCTCTACAATAGAAGGGCAATCGATCTACTATACCACGCTGGTCAGACGTATGGTTTTATTTAGAATTTCCATCTCTTTCATAGATGTTATATTCATGTTATATCCCATAGTCGTATTTTACGACACCCATGGGTAAGAAAGATAGCGGTGAATTATATTTTACTCTATTACCCTCACGGAAACAAACTACTAATACCTTTAAAGTATTCCATATGGCAATGCCATATAAATATATGATTTTCAATGTGATAAAAATCGATGAGATAAAGCGTTAAAGTTTCTCAATTCGTCTATAAAACATAATGCTTCGCAAATCGTTTTCAGCAGTTTCCTATAGATGTCCAATGTGCCCGTCCGCTCTGGGAACATCAAACATCAGAAACCCGGAAGATTTACGACGACACCCGCACATTCGCCAAAGAGACTGCTGACGGGGCACCCGCGCGGAATCTGATCTAAGGAAACAATATAACAAATGGCAAATATATAGGGTTGACAAAAATAATACCACAGAATATTATTTATCTATACTTTTTCTGTAATATTATAAATGCGAAAGTAACTTTGTTTGTTACGCTTTGACGATTAAACCACCGAACTGATTTCAAAATTTTTTTGACTATTGAAAAGCTATAATATCAGGGAGTAACATAGACTACGCGAACTACGCGGGTAAGGCCACTGAAACCGAAGCGAAGCCAAGGCGGGTTGCTAGTCTATACCAATAAATAAAATTGGAGTGTCTGTTTGTAATGTCAAAATAATAGGCTTTTTTCATGCTCACACGGTTATTTGCACGACACCTATGCTTAAAATAGCAATTAAAAAAATTTTGTCTGTCTGTCTGTCTGTCTATCTGTCTGTCTGTCTGTCTGTCTGTTTGTTCCGGGTAATCTTCAAAACGGCTGGACCGATTTCAAAAATTCTTTCACCAATGGAAAGCTATAATATCAGGGCGTAAACTAGGCTATATTTTATCCCGGTATTCCCATGGGAACGGGAACTACGCGGGTAAAACGACTATAACCTATTACGGAAGCGAAGCGAGGGCGGGTTGCTAGTTGAAAATATATTGCACTCAACGGAATTACTAACAGAAATGAATATTTACACAGTAGGCACAAAGTAATGTCAATAGGTTCATCATCATCACAGAACATACACTGTCCCACTGTTGGGCTTGAGCCACGTCCACAATGCGACGGAAATTAACCTACTATACCACGCTGGTCAAACGTGTTTCAAGATTTTCTTCTCTTGCATAGTTGTTATATGCATATCATATCCCTTATTCGTCTTTTACGTCACCCACGTTCAAGAAAGAGGGTGGTGAATTGTGTTCTTATTCTATCACCACACGGCAAATAGGTTGCATGGCAAATATCCATTTTTGTCCGCCACCTACCCACAGAGAGGCCGACCGCCCAACGAAAACCGACGTCCCCAAGGGGAAAGGTTACTCCTCACCGGTATTCCGTCGGGCCGATCACTGACAAGTCACCCTGCACAGGTGGTCGGCCCAACAAAGAAGACCACATGCCACGGATGGATTACGGGGCCGCGCGCCGCCTCTCTGTCGCCTTTCGGGGCTGTTTTTAACTCTGTCTTCACAAAAAACATTCATCACAATCTCCACAACAGGATTGACCTTACTATACCATGCTGGTGAGACAGGTTGGTCATCATCATCATCATCTTGCTCTTATCCCAATTACTTGGGGTCGACGCAATATGTCATCTGTTTTGACATATTACAAAAAGTTTCGGCAATGACTTTTATGACCGGCCGCCTGCCTGACGTCAACCCTCCTTGGGAATGTAATCGTTGACCCAAATGGTACCAGATGGAGTTGGTCCGGATCAATCTAGGGCTCTTAGTCGTCTTTTACGACACCCACGAGCGAAGCAAGGGTTGGTAGTATTCGAAGCCGCTACCACACAGAATGGTGAGACAGGTTGGTACAGGGTTGTATTTCAAGTTTTCCTTCTCTTGCATCTGTTAGCACATCCACGAACAAGATATGGGGTAGTGAGTTGTATTCTTACTCCGTCACCACACGGATATATATATTTATTATTTTTCCGCCCCGTCTCTCACCCGTGGGTGTCGTATAAGACGACTAAGTAATGTATAGGCATAAGGGATCTGTGCAACAGAAGGAAAACCCTATGCCAATACAGATGTATAATGTAGTCGGACGACTAGTGTAGGTCAATTATCCTTCTATAATGGAGGAATCCCGAGCTCAACAGTTTGTGGGGTAAGATGATGATGGTTATAATTTATGTATTTCTAGCAACCCGCCCTCGCTTCGCTTCGGTTTCTATCGCCTTTTCTCCGTAGTTCCCGTTCCGGTGCGAATACCGGGATAAAATATAGCCTAGTTTACTCCCTGATATTATAGCTTTCCATTGGTGAAAGAATTTTTTTAATCGGTCCAGCCGTTTTGAAGATTACCCGGAACAAACAGACAGACAGACAGACAAAAAAAATATAAAGTGATTTTTAGGTATATGTATAGTGCAAATAATCGTGTGAGCATGAAAAAAGGCTAATATTTTGACATTACAAACAGACACTCCAATTTTATTTATTGGTATAGATTATTTGCCAATGCATAATCAGATAAGCTATAGTATAGGATCCCGCTATTCAACGACCTTCACCGAGATGCTTATTTGATGAAACTTATTTTTTATGTAATTTAATATGTCAATAAATATATTGCATATGGGTTGCCTAACAAATTTTAGTCCAGAGTATGATTAATTAATAATTTAAAAAAAAAAATTTTTTTTGAACATTGCACCGGTTTGATTATTAGACAAATTCTATACCAATCGAAAGTATGAAACCCATAGAATATGCAAACGTTAGATTGCCTATTCTTCTCCAATCACAACTCTCGGGTAGCCAGGTATAAACAGATAAATCGATACTAGCATTTTGCACCGGTCTGATTGACGTTTGCATTTTCTATGGGCTTCATACCATTCATCGATTGGTATAGAATTTGTCTAATAATCAAACCGGTGGAATGTACCTACATAAAAAAAAAATAATGAATCATACTCTGGACTAAAATTTGTTAGGCAACCCATATGCAATATATTTATTGACATATTAAATTACATAAAAAATAAGTTTCATCAAATAAACATCTCGGTGAAGGTCGTTGTATAGCGGGATCTTAGACCACTATAAAATCTTATTTTAGCTTTAAATGAAATGGGTATACTGTTTTCATGTAAATAACGATATTGATTTAGGGAATTATAAGACGTTGTTTATAATTAATTTGTGAACGTAGCCATCATTTGCAATGCTACAAGAAATTATTGATTTTAGTTTGTTTATAATTTACTAGCAACCTGTCCTCGCTTCGCTTCGGTTTCAGTCACTTTACTTGCGTAGTACTCGTTTCCGTGGGAATACCGAGATGAAATATAGTCTATGTTACTCCCTGATATTATAGCTTTCCATTGGTGAAAGAATTTTTGAAATCGGTTCGGTGGTTTAAGCGTGAAGGCGTAACAAACATATAAACAAACAAATTTACTTTTACATTTATAATATTAGTAAGGAAGTACAACCATGTATTATCTTAGTTTACAAATTCATCACTTTAGCTGATATACATCCCACTACTGGGCTGTGGTGTAGTGTTATATGCTTTTAGCAACCCGCCCTCCCTTCGCTTCGATTCCAGCCGCCTTACCCGCGTAGTTCTCGTGCCCGTGGGAATACCGGGATAAAATATAGCCTATGTTACTCCCTGATATTATTGCTTGTCATTATTGAAATCGGTTCGATAATTAAAGTGTGAAAGTGTAGCAAACAAACAAACTCACTTTCGCATTTATGATATTAGTAAGAATTAAAAAAATCAGCTATATTTTGGTATATAAATATTTTTTCTATGTAAACCTGGTAAAAAGTTACAAGCCAAAAACCGTATTTTATTTTTCCTGTAAAATTTAAATTTTTCGATTACGAATTTATTTGGTGTGGTTGGCGATATTTATATCCCTTAATCGACTTTTGTTATACCCCTGGGCAAGATAAAAGATGGCGAATTATTTTCTTATTGCATCACCACTTGCAAAAAAATTCACAACACAATTACGCTAAGGAAATAATTCTATTCCCGTAACGTAACTTTTAACACGATACGCCTTCTTAAGTATTACGCTATCTATGCTATTGCTTAAAACTAAGAGACCCCACATCACTATATAACAGAAGAACCAGGCCGGTGAAAGTAACATTTCGAGTTTAGAATGTTACCTAAATAGTGAGGAATATAATTACTTATTTCTTTTGCAGACATAAATTTAACACAGGCAAAGGGAAAAGGCTCCCCCTTCGAAATATTAAAAGTATAAAGAACGTGAACATTTACCCTCCGGTAAGTAAATTTAATATTGTTGTTACGAGTGGCCCACGGTACCTTAATTACCTTTGCACAAATTAAATTGCCGTCGTGCAATCTAAGGGAGAAATTGTTCCAAGTCAGTTTTTCTTTGACAAAAGAAAAGTATTGAAAAAAATACAGATTAACTGCATAAATGGCGTAGTGGTTAAAATACTGTAGTGTGTTGGGGTATTCCCGTGCAAGACAAAACTTTTTGTAAACCAAAAAATAATATTTCATCATTCATCATCATTTCAGCCTATTACCGTCCACTGCTGGATGTAGGCCTCCCTCATGTTGCGCCACAATGTGCGGTCCTGTGCCGCCTGCATCCAATGACTCCCAGCAACTTTCACCAGGTCATCGGTCCACCTAGTGGGGGGGCGTCCTACACTGCGTCGTCCGATACATGCTTGCCACTCGAGAACCTTTCTTCCCCAGCGGTTGTCGGTTCGTCGAGCGATGTGGCCTGCCCATTGCCACTTCAGCGTGCTAATTCTTCGTGTTATGTCGATTACACCCGTTCTTCTGCGGATTTTCGTATTCCGGATTCTATCTCGCAGAGAAATCCCGAGCATAGCCCGCTCCATAGCATGCTGAGCGACTTTGAGCCTTGATATGAGGCCTACATTTGGTAACACACACTGGTCGTAGACCTGTGTTTTCAGACACTGAGCTATGTTGGACGAGAAGATACTCTTAAGTTTCCCGAACGGTGCCCAACCGAGTTGGATTCGTCGGCTGATCTCTTTCTCGAAATTGGATCAAAAATAATATTTATCTGAATATAATATATGTACGTTCATCATCATTTCAGCTTATATATATCCCACGACTGGGCTCGAGCCTCTTCCACAATAGGAAGGAAATTGACCTACTATACCACGCTGGTGAAACAGGTTGTATAGTTTAATTTCAGGTTTCCCTACTCTTACAGGGATTCTATATGTATATTTAATCCCTTAGTCGCTTTTTACTACACATACGGACAAAAACGGTGGTGGTGAATTGTGTTTTTACTTCGTCACCACACGGAACACGTTACCTTAATTGTATGTATTTCCGTTATTACATAGGAAGAATACTGAATTGAATTCGTTCTATCCTTATTTACTCACTATCTGAGGTGGGTATATGATATGGGTCATGTAACATCTAAACAAGAGGAGAAATACTCGAAACAAAACCCTATACCACGTACATACACGTCTTACCAGCATAGCACAGTAAGTCAATTGCCCTACTATTTGGAAGAAATCTCGAGCCCAGTAGTGGGACTTATAAGAGCTGAGAAGATGATAATGAATTGCATGTTTTAAAGTGCCCGCAATTTAAGGATTATTTCCTTAATGACGGATATCTTTAAAAAAAATAATAAAGTATTACTCCTTTGAAACCTTTTTCTATCCACTGTTGATTACCACTACTAGTTATTAGCCGTATTATATAATCAATGCATATATAGGCATCCTTTGGGATGGGCTTTATTATTTTTACCGCCATGCTTGACCAATAGGCTTGGCAATAGGATCTGGTATTATGAGTTGCCCAAGATAGAGCGGCTAACCCACTCTATTGGTAGTCTTTTAATGGTTTTTTACAGCTGCGCTATTAAAGTCATATATTCTTAAGAATGATTCACGCTACACCGTGTCGCGACCGGAGAATGCCTCGGCCAGGGTACGGTCAAACATTATGGTATACTTTTTGTATGAAGTGATTCATGCCTGACCGTGGCTCAGCCGTGCCCCGGCCGTGCGCCGCCGGGACTTGGCCGGGGCACGGCGTTGAAATTACCAACACTGGTTTTAAATATAAATTTATTTCGAGATTCAATCTCAAACAGTAATGTTTAGGGTTCTTAATGGTCTCATAGAATACATAAACAGCGTCGAGGTCTTATTGCCGTAGTAGACTTTGTAGTCATAAAATATTTAGGAGAAATAGGATTTGCGTACTATATTCTTGAATACGCAAAGGGTTAGAAGTATTTAAACTTAAATATTTACTTAAAAAACGTTCATACTTTTTGGGAATTCATAATGTCTGGAAAAATTATAAAATTATATAAAAAAGCTCAAAGTTGCTCAACGTGCTATGGAGAGAGCTATCGTCTCGGTGTCTCTCTACGTGATAAAATCCGGCATACGGCGATCCGTAGAAGAATGGGTGTGACCGACAAAGCCCGCAGAATTAGCACATTGAAATGGCAATGGGCAGGCCACCTCGCTCGTCGAACGGACAACCGCTGGGGAAGAAAGGTTCTTAAGTGGCTATCACGAACCGGACGACACAGCGTAGAATGACCCCCTACTAGGTGGACTGACGACATCTTAAAAGTCGCAGGGAATCGTTGGATGCAAGTGCCGTAGGGCCGTTCCGAGTGGCATACTTGTGGGAGGCGTATGTCCAGCAGTAGACGTCTATAGGCTGATGGATGGATGGATGATGGCAAAAAGTATGATTTCGTGTAGGAACTGAGTAAAATTACAACGTTTTACCACTCGGAAAATTGTATCTATTTTTATTTATATTTATTTTTATTAATTTTGGTGACATACGAGCAAACAGCACACCTAATGATAAGTGTAAATGTAAAATGTCAGGGAAAAAAATTGATCGAATAAAATAAAAGTTTTGAATATAGTTCGACAGGGACAAAAAAACCAACTCGACATCTGGGCCATCGAAGTCGAGGTAGCTATATCAATTGATGATTCGCTTTATAAGCGGAGAACGTTCCCACGGCGGCTTTATGATTTGGATAAAATATGTAACTGTGGCTGTCAACCAATTTGTGCAATCACCGTTATCATAAAAACTACTGTGATAACAGAAATTGTAATTGATGTAATATATGAATATTATTTTTCCATGTGATAACGAAGTGAGAATTAGTGACATGTATGAGTTGGAGCGTTACGCGTTTGCGTCATTGTATTGTTATTAATATTGTGGAACGATGTATGTAGGTGTTCAAATAAAATAAAAAGTACTAAATATGTAAGTACTAGCAGCACCCTGCAGTTTTACCCACATAGTTCCCCTTCTCGTAGGAATATCTGGATAAATTATAGCCTATTCTTTATTTTGATATGTAAGCTGTATTATTGTGAAATTTTATCAAAATCCATTCAGTAGTTTTTGCGTGAAAGAGCAACAACCATCCTCATATACTCACAAACTTTTATAATATTAGTAGGATGTCACGCATGCGGAGCAACTCGCAGAACTAGTTCAAATAGAAATTAGAAATATTTTCATATTTTCTAGCAGATAATGATAACTTTATTTTGGCAGCGTTTAAATTTATTTATCATACAGCTTTTTCTACGAAAGGAACACTCCTGACCGCTTCAAAACATAAAGTGAAAGATAAAAGTAAATTGAAATAACTACGACAAAGGCCCTGACTTCTAATAAAATCTAATCCTGCAAACACAAAAACCACCTTAAATTTTAAAAGGTAAGATAACAATTTGCTTGACTATTTTCTTCGTAAACAATACTATAACATTTGTGCTTAATTATCTTCAGTAAAAGTCGTATTTCTTGGTTCTTTTAGGACTTAAAGTGTAGCAAAGAATTTATTATAAACTTTATTGCTTTTAAGATATGGTGTATAATCTAATGGTCAAGTATCACGTAACTTAGAATTGCGGAATCAGATTTTTTTAGTAAGATCTTTGTTTTGTAGATAATATACGGGTATAGATACATTATGTAGCTATTACTTTGATGTATTCTTTGGGAATCTCAGTCTATTAATAAAAAATAAATATAGATGTCAGGATATTTGAAGGCTGACTTTCCAATTTGAACAAAACTGGAATTGTTCTTAGCAACTGAAATCGACGCTTTTCAGGATTCTGTATCCAAGGGGTAAAATGGGACACTATTACAAAGACTTCGCTGTCAAGTCCATCCATCTGTCCATCTGTATTTCATCAGGCTGTATCTCAAGAACCGCGTTAGCTAGACAGTTGAAATTTTTACAAATTATCTATTTCTGTTGCCGCTATAATAACAAATACTAAAAAAAAAAACAAAATAAAATAAATATTTAAGAGGGGCTGCCATACAACAAACGCGATTTTTGCCCTTTTTTGCTCGATATCGGTAATGGCCATAGGTAGGCACTTGTTTACCTAGTCAATGGTACGGAACCCTTCGTGCGCGAGTCCAACTCGCACTGATTTTTTTATCGTATTATCTTTGACATGAATAATTACAAATACTTGAGAACAAAATCGCAAGTAACATTTTAAATCATACTCAATGAACTACTGTGTAATATTGTAGTATTTTTTCCCCATTCCCATTCTCTTGGTGATCCCGTTCCCTCCAATGGAGAAGGGAATGATGGATGCACAACTCGTAATCGGCTACTGTTTATTGGATCCGGTCAAGCTAAATATTTTTTGGGTTATAATTTCAAAAAAAAAATATCTATAGTTTATTTCAAAGAAGTAACTTAAAAAATAAATAACCCGCCGGCCACCGCCCGTGACCATGAACTCTACAAAGTGTTCGAAACGTCGGGCAATCAAAAATCAAATATAAACGCGAAAAAATCCGTAAAGTAGTTTTATTTAAAATGTGTAATACTCGCGTAAACAACAGGAATCATTAAATAACAAACATGCTAACTTTCTTACCGGATCTTTTCAGTTTGCGGCAGCGGTGTTCCGTAGTACATTACACAGGCCCACATAAAATAGTGTTGGCTGTATTGGGGATTTTGGGTGCATTGGGAGTCAAACAGCATATAAATGAGAATACCGATAAACCCCAAACAACTGATAAATTCCAAAAAAAAAAAATAACAATAAAGTCCCAAAAAAAAGCGGATAAATTCCAAAAAGATGAGTTGTTGGGCTTTTCTCAATTACTTATATGCTGCCAACTCGTTTAAGAGGTGGAGCCAAACGCTCTTCTTAAATGTTTGACGACTAGTTGCCATCCTGATACCGAGAGGTAGTGAATGAATATCTATGTATATAAAGCTCACAGTTGTCTTTAACTACACTTCGGGCAATGTGGTGGTAATATTTGTAGACGTCACCAAACAGCGAGAAAGATCATCATCATCATCAGATGACTCATTTCAGCTCATATACGTCCCACAGCTGGGCTCGAGCCTCCTCCACAATAGGACGAAAATTGACCTACTATACCATGCTGGTTAGACATGTTAGTATAGGGTTTTGTTTCGAATTTTCCTTCTCTTGCATATATATTTTATGCATATTTTATCGCTTAGTCGTCTTTTATACCACCTATGGACAAGAGAGGGGGTGGTGAATTGTATTCTTACTCCGTCACCATACGGAAAGCTGTAATAGATTATAAATACATTTTAGAAATAAAATGTTTTTTAAATTACACTTCGCTGTAAATCCGAAATAAAAATAGAAAATAACATGTTAGTTTATTTCGTAGTAAAATACAATGTATTTGATTACTGTTTGCGCTGTTTCGCTTCAGTGGATAAATAAAACTATTAACTATTGTATTACCATCCAGGTTATAGCGTGGTAATATTATATAATGGTTATACGTTCCGTATTATGTGTTTATTACAATCGTCGTTTGTTTTTTTTTTATTTAAATTTAATATGTATTTAGCTAGTAGTTAAAACCTTGCAGTGTGGGGACGGAGTAAGAATACAATTCACCACCCCTCTTTTGTCCGTGGGTATTTTGAAAGATGACTAATTCATAAGATATGCATTTAACATTTGTGCAAGAGAAGGAAAACTTGAAAGGAAACTCTATACCAAGACCAGCGTGATATAGTAGATCATATTTTATTTGAATAGAACAACGTCTGTTGGGTCAGCTAGTTGACATATAAATTCACTTCATATTAAACCAGCTAGGTGTGCAAAGTTACAATTATTAAAGGTACATGACAGATATAAAAACAATAAATTGCACAAACACGTCGCTCGTGGCTCAATTGCATTGGGAAATGGGAGTATTTGGACAAATATCATTTATTTTCTGTAAATACAAGTATTGCAATATTATTGTTTGATTATTTATTTAGAGTTTATTGAAATATCTCTTGCATACTCGTGGTAGTTACATAATACAAATAACGTAAACGGATATGCCACTATAAGGGGGAGAAAACCTGGAAGAAAATCTCATCTAAAACCGTATAACGTAAACCGTATGGCCAACCTAGAAACGGGACGTATATTTTTAACCATATCCCGTAATAAAATAATCCTTTGACTTTATTAACATACAATTACTTATTTTATACCTTCCTTTGTCTATGGCGCCGCGGATTTATACTTTCACTTCATTAGCCATGGGAATTTCGGCTGTCAATTATTTAATTATTTTATTTCAAACTAGTAGTTTAACTGTTTGCTAATGTTCTACCTCTAAGTGCGATTTTTAGCATACATCTCACTACATCCTCTGAAAGTGCAGTTTCTGAAATAATGAGCGCAATCTTATATTAGATAGTCTACAAGTCACGTCTAGAATAGTATACTACGTGGGTGACTGGACCAGGGATTTAGTCCGTCACCCGCAGAGAGGCTGACCGCGCGACATAGACTGACGTCTCCGAGGAGGGACGTCGAGAGGAGAGGGTACCCCGCGACCGGGGTATTCGGTCGGGCCGACCACTGAAGATAAGTTACCCTGCACCGGTGGTCGGCCCAACGACGAAGGCGATGTGTCACGGGTGGATCATGGGGCTGCACGCCGCCCTTCTGTCGTCCCGGACGGAGTCGGACGGCCGGTGCGCTGACCATGGCTACCCCTAAAAAAAAATAAAGGATAGTGGACTATACGGGCCACGCCGCAACTGGAGAAAATTGCCATGCGTTCAGGTGTTTCTGCCATATCTACTATGGTAATCAATCTTAAATCTCAATTACAGGCTCCTTAATCGCTATCATAACCGTACCACGGCACAGTGACAGTACAGTACTGCTACGCTTCACGTAACTGTATATCCTATTATCTATTGCCTTATCAGTCAATTTTACTCCATATCTTGCGCTTTGTATAGGAAGGAAACGGATTCCTTCCTGTTCTTTTGTAATAAACAGAAAAAGTTAAAGCTTATAAAAACATGTATTTTAAAATAAAAAAATACCAACACAAACAAAAAAGTAGTTTACAATATAAAATGTAAACTTCTATAGTCTCGGCACATTGTGAATTAAACTGCATCCGACACAATTTTCAGAGTAAAAACTAATTTATTCTCAACGCATTCAAATTCTACGGCTTAGTGTGGGTCATACGAATATACAAAGACACGATTTATGATGTCGCTTCCGTCCTAATTATGCATATAATTCTATTTAATTTACAATGGTATTATAATTTTGCATCTATCCCGTAGTAGATACATAATAGGTATGTATTTCATATAGATAGCCAGTAACTTAGCTGTAATTATAGTTTTGCTAAAATCTATGATGGCGCTTATCATCGAGTGGGCTCCTTGCTCGTCAACCACAAACCAACAATCATCATCGTCTCAGCTCATATACACTCTACTGTTACTGGCTTTTTTTTTGAGGTGGGCTGCGGTCCGCGCACTCCTCTCACCACTCCGTCCGGGGCGATAGAGAGGCGTAAGGGGCTGCTCTGCCCAGGCGGCACAAACCTCGAGCGTATGCTGCGCCGTGTCTTCGCCGCAATCGCAGTGATGGCAGGACGGTGTACTCTCCCTCCTAGCGTCCGTGTACAGGTGCTTGCCGAAGCATCGATGCCCCGTCAAGACCTGCACCAGTCGGAAGGAAAGCACCCTGTGCCGCTGTTTTAGCCACTGCATCAGCACTAGCCGGAAGGCCTCTACGGTCCAGACACCGTATCGAGGCCCCTCCAGCGGGTTTGTCCAACAGGCAACGACGTCTCGGCGGCCGTCGACGCGCCAGGCGGTGAGCTCCCTCAAAGAGACCACACCGCCTTCCACTCGCACGCCCGACACCCACCGATACAAATCAGCAAGCATTTCCGCCTCCAGGTCCCACAGGGGAGTCCTGGCCAACAGGCACGCCACCTCCGTCGCCACCATGCGGTACCCGCGGATGGCCCTGATCACCATGGCCTTCTGTGGTCGCCACAGAGTATCCCTGAGTTGGGCGGTCAGGGACCTCGCCCACACCAATGCGCCGTACAGGACCATCGACCGGATGACCCCCGCGTTTAGCCGACGACATGCAGTGCTCAGTCCACCCACATTTGGCGTAATTCAGAATAAGGCGGATGCCACCCTGACGAGCCGTGGAACGAGCTTGCGGAAATGCTCCCGAAACCATAAATGCCCGTCGAGCGCCAGGCCCAAATACTTCATATGGGCCCGGATACTGATTTCAACCGAATGGACGGTGATCGAGACGCCGATGGGATACTCGGATACTACTCTACCATTAGGCTAGTACCTCCTCCAGAATAAAAGAGAATTGAACCATACTATACCATTTCGGGAAATTGACTCACTATCTATGTCAGACTTAAATAAAATTTACTATAAATGAATTTCCTTCCTATTATTGAGGAAAGTCCAGCAGTGAGACGTATCTGAATTGAGATAATAATGATGATGACGAATTATATGTTTGTAAAGTTCCTCGAAATACAAGAATTATAAAGTTAGTGCTGCTGACTTTAAAAAGAAATATTTTTGTTGCTCCTTTTTCCTGATTACCCAGTCAATATCTTTTAGAATGGGGAATGACGCATTATTTCTCAACCCGTTACAGCACAGCGATTTATTAGACGCGGTCTGCTATAAATAAATAGGTATGTTAGCAGAGCAAATCATATACCGAGCGTCAAATTTCGTATATACATATACCGGGCAGTTGTCTTCCCCCACAGCGCCCATGTTTGTGGGGAGATGGCATTGTTCTCGTAATGTCTTGTTTTGTTTCTAGTCATGCATATTCATGTACGGATTTATACCGGGACTGAGAGCGCAGCCTCGGGCTCGAGTACCTGCCGACCGTTGTCGAACGCATTAACGAAGGACTATATTTCATGGACTGTCGAAAATATTCTGACTTGTTTAGTATGCGATACTGGTACACCCTTTAGATAGCTTAAATATGTATGGTTTTCAAAATTTCACCTTAATTCGAACCATGTTATAAATTGTGCTAGCAAAAATGGCGTAGTGATGCAAATACTTATCTAATCCAATTATTTATGATGTAAAGACCCCTGTAACATCCTTACTAATATTATAAATGCGAAAGTAAGTTTGTTTCTTTGTTACGCTTTCACGCTTAAACCACCGAACCGATTTCAAAAATTCTTTCACCGATGGAAAGCTATAATATCAGGCAGTAACATAGACTACCTTTTATTCCTGTATTCCTACGGGAACGGCAACTTGCATGAGGCGACTGAAACAAAAGAGAAGCGAGGGCGGGTTGCTAGTATACTCATAATTTTATATTTTATTTGGAATCTAACAATCTATCATGAAATCGAAACAAGACTGCAAGCTGAAAAGATCCGGCAAGAAACAGAGCGAGTTTGTCATTCTTTAAGTTACTTCTTTTAAAGCCGCGACGCGAAAAGAAAGGATATGTGCGTCTTTGTATCTCTCTGTGACATTGTAAAACCCAAAATAAATGGACCGATTATGATGTTTTTTATTGTTTGAAAACTGACATGATTATGATGGTTTGTAGCTATAGTTTGCGAATATCTGATCAAGCGTTTCAAGATTTTCAGGTTTTCTTGTTAGCTGATGTAAGGACGTTATCTGCCGTAATGATGTTGGATGCATAACGTGTATTTCCTTAATTTAGTAACATATGTGACATAACATTTGAAATCCTAGATTATCAATAAATTTGAGCTCATTGCATTCGGCTTAACTATTACTATTTATTTTTCCTGATGGCTTGAATGTGATGCTTGCAATTAGGCGTTTTTTTTTCAATTTTTTATAAATAAATTTGTATACAAAATGTTTAGTAACAATTGCCCACCGGTGCCATACAGAGTTCACAAGCGGCTCCCGAATTCACGAAAACTAGTGGAGCGGTCATTGCTGTCCTTCAACTATATTGGAGGAATTTGGAGCAGAAGGATTATCCACTGTGTAAAGCTACTGCAAGGGCAGACCCTTTTAGTGAGCGTGATTAAACCATAAGCTACATACTATAGAAGTTTTATATCCCAAGCAGTTTCTTGTACAATTCACTAATAAATCAGAGTTTGGGTGTTATTTGTAGGCGTTAATTGCGGGTTTTTAAAATTCCCAGCTATGTGTGGTTTTATTTCTTAGATATTTTGTTTTATAATATGATTTTTATTTACCACAATGTCGATAGTCGTCTGTCTCCACTCGTGAGCCCGTCTGCCCGGGGCAGTATCACACTCTCACAGAAAATTGATGTCTAAATAATAGCAATTTGTTACTGCACTTCGTTCGGTGAACAAGGGAGCCGTAAGCCCTACTTTCTGAGGGAGTTTGCGTGTAGTGGGTTTCAGTGATGTCTTTTGTAGGTATCATTAAATTTTATTGTACGCATTCACACTCTCTTCACTTTCTTCACAATAGGTAGCGGCTTAGTAAAGGTCCATCGCGCGGCAGTATCACTTCCATCAGGTGTGCTGTTTGCTTGTTCGCCATCAACAGCAATAAAAAAAGTCTTGCAATATTTTCTATACCTTTTTTGTTTGAAACCAAAAAAGTTTCCTACAGGTGGAAAAAATACCACTTCTATTATCAATCCATTGCA
Organism: Lymantria dispar; assembly: GCA_032191425.1. NCBI lineage: Eukaryota > Metazoa > Arthropoda > Insecta > Lepidoptera > Erebidae > Lymantria > Lymantria dispar. The sequence continues at coordinate 11,600,651 of CM063441.1, forward strand.
ACAATTTAAATGAAATATTGAAATATCAAGAGAAAATTTATATTTAGTTCGTAGTTCGTACACCTTGTCTTCCACATTTACTAGAACTTTTAATGTTGCCAACTTTATAGTAAATTTTACTTTACTGAAGTTTTAGATCGCGTAATGGTTACCTTATTAGTGGTTAATATTTTTATTCGATATTTCCTCTCTTACCACGAGCAAGTATCGTAAACGAGGACTAAAGGATATGTAATCTATAACATCCATGCAAGAGAAGGCAAACTCAAAACAAACCCCCAATGACCAACTACCAGCGTGGTATGGTAGGTCAATTTACTTTCATAATGGAGGGTGCCCGAGGTCAACAGTTGGAGGTGTATGGGCCGAGATGACATATTCCAAACTTTGGTAATAATTATATGACCTATCTGCCATTAATACTCTTTGCGAATGTAATTGTTTAGTCAAATGTCATCAGATGTTCAAGTACCCAGGTCGTTGAAAATATTTTAGTCATTTATTACTTAATCATTAGCCTAGCCATCATGTGTTATAATGGTAGAGCGGTCCGACGTCCCCGTCATCTTTTCGACGAAGAGGATGACTTCATCATGATCACCCAGGAAAGGGCCTACACCGCTTGCACAGAGATAACAAATAAAAATCTGTGGTACCAGCCTCGAGGTCGAGGTCGGCTACCACGCCGCCTAAAAGTCTCTAACCTAAACGTGGCCACGCCCACTTTTCCTACAGCGACGTCCCAAGCCGAGGTCCATTCCCCGCAGGGGAAGCCCTGGGGGAGCCATCACTTAAAGTTTTTACCGGGTTGAGAGCCCTCAGCGCTCACCCATAGTCCGAGCAAAGCTGTGAAGCATACATAGCCTCACGCCTGCTTCCCAGAGGGGTAGGCAGAGACTACGGATTGCCATAAGCCACGATCCTGAAATACTTCCGTCGCTTCACTCACACTCATCAAAGTCTTCATGCATTCTCTACGGTTACGCGTACTCTTAACATGACCTTTCACCAGCACATCTCCAATTTGGTCCAGAAACGTACGGTCTTCATCATTCAGTACACTGCACTAAAAATAATGATCGTATGGCGGGACGTGTCTTAACTGTAAAAAGGATAAGTTTCTTATGATAATATAAGTGATTAATCTTATAAATATATCGTAGTCCCCAGTTTTCATAGCAGTAGATTTATTCTAATACATTCTTGCTAACTTGAAATGGAAAAGTCATTGAATTAGATGTGTGCAACATTTACAATGGAAATTCAAATAAGTATGAAATAAATTTCTATTGTTATTACAACGCCATTTGAGCACGTGTGAAAGCTTTTGAATGAATTTAAACTGTAAATAAGTATGTGAAAAGTGTACAGTTCATTATATTTTTATAATAAAATACTAAATTCAATATTAAAACAAAAAATTCACATGCATTGTGTAATGAAGACTGCTGACAGAAGTGAAAACTTTAAACTATTAAGAAACTGTTGTTATTCTTATTTATTCAGCATTTATATTTTTAAATAAAACTACGGACTTTATCACGTTTGTATTTGATTTTTGATTACCCGACGTTTCGAACACTTTGCAGCGTTCATGGTCACGGGCGGACTAAGATGTTTCACGTCCAACAAGTCATCGTTACTGCAGAAAATTTATAATTATCTACCCGATACAGACATTAGTTATTAAAAATTGACCCACATTTTGATACAAATTTATTGCCAGTGTAAGAAGAAAATGATTCTATATGTAAAAATTATATTGTTTATGGTTAGTAATTATTTAACATTAAAATTAACAGTAATTATATTTAAAAAACCTAACAATCTAGTATACTACCTAGAGATTGCAACCCAGTATGTTTCTCAAACCGGCCGGGCCCGGTTGCATTCGTCACCAACCCGGCCGGGTCCGTCGGGCCCGGCCAGGTTGTAATAGAGATGAAACGTTTAAAGTATTTTATGAAAATTTTCTATATATAAATGGAAAAAGACAATGATTCAAGCTTAATATTTATTTTAAACTGGCTTATGAACAGTTATCACAATAATCAGTCTCACTTAAGTCTCAAAATCACAGTTAATACATATGTAATTGATTACTTTTACTTATGGATGGAAAAGTAACATTAGTATTAGTAATTATTCATTTTTATAAGTTCAAACAAGCAGGTCCTTCTCTTTACTCCTTGTAGTGTCTATTTGAAAACATAGTATTAAAATAAGAAAATATGTAATAACGTAGCTTAAAGTTCTAAACGTGTCATAACAACTTAGATTAGATAAATATACTAGATAGATGATATATATTAGATAGATAGACCATAGTTTATTATGGTAGCTTTGCTATAAACAAAACAAATTCTTATCTGCTAAAAGTAAAACATTATGTTTTTTCTTAAACTTTGGTTATTAAGACTAGTAAGTGTTACTATTTCTAATTGAGCAAATAGCGAAATCTTATAGGTATAGGCGGTGCTTCACATCGGCTATGTGTTGTTTGATCCGAGTTCTTATGGATCTCTTTGTTTGTTCAATATAAGAAAGACCACAGTAACACAATAATAATAACTAAAGATAAATTTATAAATTAAAACCTCTTAGTAACATAAAGTAAGCCGCCTTCAAAATTAATATTAATTTAGCATCATGTTACCTGAGTTTTCTTGCCGGATCTTTCTCAGTGTGGTCGTGTTCCGATCCGGTGGTAGTATACTAGATTGTTAGGTTTTTTAAATATAATTACTATTAATTTTAATGTTAAATAATTACTAACCATTAACAATATAATTTTTTCATATAGAATCATTTTCTTCTTACACTGGCAATAAATTTGTATCAAAATGTGGGTCAATATTTAATAACTAATTTCTGTATCGGGTAGATAAATATAAATTTTCTGCAGTAACGATGACTTGTTGGACGTGAGACATCTTAGTCCGCCCGTGACCATGAACGCTGCAAAGTGTTCGAAACGCCGGGTGATCAAAAATCAAATACAAACGCGATTAAATCCGTAAAGTTTTATTTAAAATGTGTAATACTCGCGTAAACATCAGAAATCATTAAGCATTTATATTGTTTGATCTTAAATTGAAATATCTAAATTAAAGCTTTCATCGCTACAGCTATAGTGTTAACGTTGACACGTCACGTGACCATGTCGGTGGCGACTTGCATGAATTTACTCGCCATACAAACCCGCCTATAGAAGATTTCACTCCAATATTAATGTAGAAAATGATAATATTACTTCCGTATAAATGAAACATCATAAAAGTTGTGACGCCCCAGCATGATTCTTAATGGCTGGGCCATCTTTCTTTCTTACTTCTTTCTAGAACACGGTGGGTTATGTGGATGCATTTTACCTTTTTTTCGCCCCAGATTGCACCGGCGAGGTGTGTCCGGTCCGGACCTTTACTACTACAAAAAGGTATAATAAAAGTCGCCCAAGTGAGCGCTAGATTATTCTTTGTTAGCCCTTCTCGGTAATTTATAAAAACTAAAATAGCCAATTAATAATAATATTGGTTTGGTTGACATTTGGTTTACTTAGGTAACTTCGGTGACAATGTAATAATATGGTACCATGAAGTTGATCTCAAGATGGCGTTGGAAGGTGGCCATAGGAACTCCTAAACTAAAGAAGATAAAACCGTCGAGTGTGGACTCGTTTGAATAGTCTTAACAAGCACTCACTTTTTTGATTTTTTTTTAGCTAAAATCTTTAAAAATAAAATATTAATTAATATAAAAAAAGCTTTTATTTAAATACTCTAAAGCGAAGAAAATAAATTTTGAGTGCAATCAAACCCACGATTTTATTAAATTACTAGCAACCCGCCCTCGCTTCGCTTCGGTTATAGGTTATAGTCGTTTTACCCGCGTAGTTCCCGTTCCCGTGAGAATACTGGGATAAAATATAGCCTAGTTTACGCCCTGATATTATAGCTTTCCATTGGTGAAAGAATTTTTGAAATCCGTCCAGCTGTTTTGAAGATTACCCGGGACAAACAGACAGATAGACAGACAGACAGACAAAAATTTTTTAATTGCTACTTTAGGCATAGGTGTCGTGCAAATAACCGTGTGAGCATGAAAAAAGCCTATTATTTTGACATTACAAACAGACACGCCAATTTTATTTATTGGTACAGATAAATTTAATTTAAATTTAATAAAATCGTGTTCCATTTGTAATAAATTTATGTTGATATAAATAAAAGCTTGCCTACTATTTATTATATCTACTACATCAGCCCACAGACGTCCACTGCTGGACGTAAGCCTCCCTACCAGAATACCACTTAGTCGTGTGCCACTTGCATCCAACGCTTCCCTGCGACTACTAAGATGTCGTCAGTGTACCTAGTAAGGCATCGTCCTACGCGCACATCGTCCGATTCGTGGACGCCAGTCGACAACTTTTCTTCCCCAACAGTTGTTGGTTTGACGAGCGACGTGGCCTGCCCATTACCATTACAAAATTTAAATTTACTGTTGCAATTAAATGTATTGTAGTTTTAGTTTTTCATACAAAACTAACACAATATCATAACCATACTAGCTGACCCAACAGACGTTTTTCTGTTCAATTCTCCTTTAAATCGACAACAGTGCTATTTGCCGGGTCTAATTGAGAATCTAAACCATTCTCGAATCCCCTTGAACATGCCAAAAAATGTGATCAACATCGGAGTAGCCGTTTAGTTCAATGACATACACACATACACAAAAAATTTATATATAAAGATATTGAAAATGTAAATAAGTATTACTTCATTTTAAAACATTTAGAACGGTATTTTTTATTGTGCGACAAACGTATTTTATACATGATACCCACATCGGGTTGACGTTTTGTCGCTATTAATTACGCCGTAAATAACGAACACAAAGAGTCAACGTGTAAACAAAACCTTTGTTTCACGATGTGTACCTACGTATAACAACTCGCTACGTCATAATAGAGTAAACATGTGCACTTTTAAATATTTCTGTAATTTTTTAATGACATAGTAAATGTTTCTTCCGTTTGGTGACGTAAGAATACAATTCACTGCGCCCTTTCTTGCCTGTGGGAGTCGTAAAATATGACTAAAGGATTACATTAGCAAGTAAAATTTATGCAAGAGAAGGAAACTCGAATTAAAACCCTATGCAAACCCGCTTAATCAGCGTATTATAGGAGGTCAATTTACCTCTCACTCTATAGGAGGTTTGAGCCCAGCAGTGGGACATATATAAGCCGTGTGGAAGAGTAAATTTATTTTTTTTTCCAAATTACATATCGTCATTATCATCATTTCATCTACGATCCACTACTGGGGTCGAGTCACTTCCACGGTAGAAAGGATTTGACCTACTATAACCACGCTAGTCATATGGATTGTTGCTGGATTTTGTTCCTCCGTCATTCATCTTTTAAGACACCCATATGCAAGAGATGGTGAATGTTGTGAAAGGTTTTCTGCAAACGCAAAAAACGCAATGTTAATACACTAAGTAATAATGGATAATATGAAATTCTTTTGTAAATGTCGAAGAATCGCTCCTCCGACAAATGATGTATTCGCGTGACTAGCTGATGACCCTGAAGCATAAATATCTGGCAGATAAGTAAGAAATACGGCTATATTTATGTGTTATCGGAGCTATAAGTCTTTTTGGCAGTGTCGGTGTTAATCTACTCTAAAAATATCCGACTTTTATCATCAATTAAGTACGACAGGGCTGTCATCACTCAAATATTGTTCTTACAATAACGTCATAATTATTTTTGGAAGGAAGTTCCTTATCACAAGGAACAGGCTCGGCGGATGGAAGTTAAGCGAAAATATGTTTAAGTAAATATTTTCTGACGCGACCATTTCTATAGCGTAGACGGTTATCCACAACGCGTATTCTATTGTCTGTCCCCGGTCATAGGTACGCGTTTATTGGTTTAGGTAGCCAATAAGTTTATTGGAGAATGTACTGATGAATTTTATAATGAATAAGATGTATTACATGATGCACAATAAGATTTTTATTTTCACAACTCGAAAAAATACATTGATTACGAACTTTCCTATCACTAATTAATTAGTTATATCTAATTCATTAATTATTTCTGCGTTTCATTTCATTGCTCTCAGATGCTAGTGATTCATTTATTTGTTATGTAATAATATAATACGTTTATTAATAATAATATACCATCAAAAACAAAACTTGTAAAAAAGCCAAGCCTCGCAACTCAGTTCACTCAGTTCGTCTACCATAAAAAGTTGTGAAATCCATGTTACACCAAGTCGGTTAACTCATTCAGTCTCTGCTTAAGGGACATTTCTTCTTAAGTTATAACGTAAATAGCTAACCTAACAATTTCTTATAGTGATTATATCAATATTCAAGATCTTTTATGTCTTAAATAAACAGAATGACTTGGCAATCGCCTGAAAACCCAATCTACCTCACAAGTAATACATATTATATTAAATTGTACTAAACATATTGCGATTACCAAATCAATCTGAAAATCAATCTCAATATCACTGTCTGAAAAATGATACATCTCTCCTTTCCGTTTGAGTCATTTCTATCCAAACATTCTAAACTATGCGGAGAGATGTGGAAATAAAGAAATGAATGAAATAAAGAATGTTTTTTAACACATCTCTTCTAGTCTCCACCCCACTTTCTTTCGTGCCGTTCTTTCTTTCAGGTAAATTTCAGGCAATTTAGTTTATTTAATACTTTCGGAGGTTTTGGTATAATTTCATAAGACATGTCCCACTCTTGCTTTTTCATTCCGTTTCCGTTGATTTTACAAGTTATCTTTGAACATAATTATATCTAGGTATCTGTCTACACCTATTATGCCAATCATCATTCAGCCTATCGCCGTCCACTGTAAAACATAGACCACCCTCACGCAGTCATGCTTCACCATAAAGTGCGGTACTGTGGCACCTGCATCCAACGAAGCTTAAGGGTAACAGAGTTGCCATGACTAGGGCTCATTTTTCTTCGCCATATGAGGAATAATGCCGTAATCGCCATGTTTGGTAGGCGTGTTGGTTTCGCAGTGAGATATCATACATTTCCCCAGCAAGAGCTGCTGCCCACTATCGAATCTTTTTTTAAAATGAAAATGCCTTGCACTAAGAAAATAATAATCCTTAAATTGTGGGGGACTTAAAACATATAATTCATCATCGCATTATTATCGCAGCCGTCATACGTGCCACTGTTGGGCTCGGGCCTCCTCTACAATGGGAGGGAATTTGACCCACTATACCATGCTGGTCAGACATGTTGATATAGGGATTTCGAGTTTTTCTTCTCTTGCACAGATGGTAGGTATGTGTAAATTATATCCCATAGTCGTCTTATACGACATCCACGAGCAAGATAGAGAGTGGGGAATTGTATTCTTACTTCGTCACCAAACAGAAAAGAACATATAATTAACCGACACAAATTACATTTAGACTCAGAACAACAATTTGTGGATCGTACAAGGTGTTGTCTTGCATGGGATTCGAACCCGTGATACTGACACGGGACGTTGGTATCTTAACCACTATGCCATCTGCGCAGTCTTTAGGCGGTTTTTACGATTCCCCTTGGGAAGCAATGATGGCGACAAATGTATTCTTATTTTTTACATAGTTACATTTCATTAACTGCAAATATAATTTTGCAATCCTATATATTTATATGGGTTTACAAAATTATTTATGCAGTTAGTGTATCTCGGAAACTGGTCGAAAATTAAAATGTTTCATAATTTTTCCTTCATTTATACACTAAACACTAATTGTATTCTAAATTTGAAGCTTCTATCTCTGCTAGAAGTGCCTCTTTAATATTGGTGATCGGTCAGTCAATCGGTGAGTGACAAAATTACGAAATTTTGACTAGTTACAATTCTTAAATTATTGGTTCAAATTGATTGAAATTTGAAATACACAATGTGTATACAATGCCTGCTGGGTTATTAAAAATTCAGGCTTCTAGTTTTATTCACAACGAAGTTATAGGGGTCAAAAATGGCCTGAATTGCTTCGAGAAAAGTATGTTACGGCAGTGTTGTGTTTTGCCGACTTTTTTTTTGCTCGACTTGGCGGAGGCACTGCCGTGCCCCCAGATACTAAAAAAGAAACTTCCTTCCCACTATGTGTTTCGCGATACTCGCAGTTCTTTAATTCATTAAAAAAATATCGTTTGTCCGCTATTTGTATATGGGACAGCGTATCTAAAGATCCCCGGTTCGTACCTGATGCGAGCAAAATTGTTATTAGGTATTTCACTAATATTACTAACTAGGAAGAAATCGAGATCAGATCGAGGCAAATAAGTATTTCCTCTATTAACCCAGCCAATGCGTGTTGTTACTTAGCCTTTCGAATAATTATTATAGAAAACAGAAATAGTTTAGGTTTGTAAGTACCTTTGAACTGAAACTCATGCCAACCCAACCGTCAAGTTCTTCCCTGCCCCATTTGAGGAGGCTCATGACGCACGCACAAATCGTTCATAAGCCACAGTATGCAAAAATTAAAAATTTAATATTCAACAACTTAAAAACTATTTAAACTATAACAGTTTCAAAATAACAACGTTATTTGACAATAATTTCAGCGGTTATGACAGGCTCATCCTTAGCTTTACACGGCTTACTTCCCAGGGAAATTATCTTGAAATATCACTCGTATAGCGTTGAATATAAAAGTTATTTATTATGATGCATGGCCTTCGCACCTAAAATTTATTTATAAATGGGTACGCGGACATATCTTCGAGTAAAGAAATATTGTCATTAATATTTAATCGTTATTATGTTGTAAGAATATAATTCACCACTCCCTATATTGCCCGTGGATGTCGTAAAAGACGACTAAGGGATATAATACTCATATAACATCTATGCAAGAGAAGGAAAAATCGAAATAAAAACCTAATCTGTCTGACCAGTATGGTATAGTAAGGTAAATTTCTCTCTTATTGTGAAGGAGGCTCGAGCCCAGCAGTGGGACGTTTATGAGCTGAAATGATGATGATGATTATGTTGAAGTGTGGGGTAAATACATTTATAGAATCTTTTAACTGTAGGCTCAAATATGGCACAAAACTAAAATTTTTCTATCTATATAAACGTTGATAGTATAAGTTATTAAAATTTTCAGACCCTTAAAGCCGTCCAAGTAATTTTATTAAACTAATATTTCCTCACTGTGGATAGCTGGGAGGGAAAATTATGATATCGTTTTAATATAGGTTTAGTTGTGGTTAATTATGTACGTCGCACGCTGAAATAATTTGTGATTAAGGACGAAAACCAACAAACCAAATAACGTTACAATAACGTCTCGATTCTCTGTGGATGATATTAATTATGACTGCAGTTTGAGCAATTTTTTATGATAGTTAAGAGTGCATGTAACATCATACAGACTAATAACTAGTCTGTATCGCCGATAAAATAAGAAATCGAGGTCACAATCGCTCACTATCTGGCGAGGCACTGGTTGAAACGGAAGCGTATATCTTTTATTACTCGCTGATAATACAATTATCCATTGTAGAAAGAATTTTTGATGTGAAACTTCTAAAGGTTAGGATAAACTTGATCGTTGGCGTGGCGTAAACAGGCTGCGGCGACGCAAGCCACGTTATATCACGGAATATATGTACTATACGTAGTCTATACATAATAGTGCAGTATGTTATTACAGAAATCACTGATTAAAAGAATTGAGTTATCACAATTTGAAGTATTTTTGAATTTTCAATTCTTGTATTTAATGAAAATGTGTGTTGATAAAAAAAAAATTTGGAAAAAAACTTTAATATTTTATTTATACATTATGCCAGTTAGTTTCTGTCGTAATTTGTTCTTTTATGCATATATAATATACTTGCAAAAAATAATTTTGATGTTTCATATCTGCCAGTGGTCCTGAGCGACGGCTCGCTGATTTAAAATAAACAAACATATTTGTATTATTGATACTAGTTAGGATAACTGTATAAGACTTTTACACTTTCTGTGTGTTAATATAATAAAAAGAAGTATAACGTTCGCCACCCTTTCCCTTCCCCCCTTGGATATCATAATAATTAATTACGAGATATAAGAAAATAAAATCACTACAGGAGACGAAATATAATTTTTCTCCTCTGAAGAAGACACAATTAACAATGGAATTTTTGCGGTGGAAAGAACATAATCAACTAGACTCGAGGTCATCTTTAGAATATTTTTTTTTTATTATAAACGGTGGCAAAGTGATATTGGTGGCTCAAGGACCTTTGTTAGGCCGCTGCCTATCGTGATGAAAGTGAAGAGTGTGAATGCGTGCAATTAAGATAGGTGATAGTAAAGGTAACATCAAAACCCACCACATGCAAATACCCCTAGAAAGTTGGGCTGCCGTCTCTCTCGCTCACCGAACGAAGCGCAGTAACTAATTGCTACTACTCATACGTTGATATTCTGTGAAAGTGTGATACTACCCTGGACGGACCGACCCATGGCTGCAGACAGACAGATTGTCAATAGTGTGGTCCTATGACCATTAACTATCATATCATTTCGTCGTACTTCGCCTTCGAAGCTCACTACCTTTTCAAACGTATAATTTAAAATTCAATCATTATAAATAAAACTATTTTACGGATCTTATCGCGTTTTTATTTCATTCTTGATTGACATTAACGATGACTTGTATGCGAGACATCTTAGTCTTTTTTTTTTTTTTTCACGCTGTGGAAATGCATTTGCGCACTATTCCCCCGCCGGTTACAGACAGGGGAGTATATGTGGGACTCGCCGGCCACTGAAGTGACCGAAATATCCACTAAAACCACAGCGGCCCCTTCCGCGCTTTTACGGGGTGCCGGAGAGATCGTCTGATAACATTCTATCCCCGACACCCCAACGCTTGGCCGTCTGGCCACGTCCTGTCATCATTCAGAGCGGTGGGTGGAGGAGCGCATAGCGGCGTCTCCTCCTCCCTGGTCGTCGCCGGCGGAGCGAGTCAACGGACGCAAGGGCCTCGCGTGCCCGCTCCGCGGCCTCCTTCCTTGTCATGACAGCCTCACAGAAGGAGGCCATCGACGACCAACAGCTGTCGCTGCCGAGCATCTTGGAGATGATGGTCGGCAACGACAGGTCTGTTGTTGCCATGTCCGTTGATAGGACGTGGCGCTGAGGCCCCCAGGCGGGGCATACTTCTAGTGTGTGGCGCGCATCGTCAATTGCCGCGCCACACTCATGACATCCTGGGGCCTCTTCCAATTTAGTGCAGGTACTTACCGAAGACCCCATGTCCGGTAAGCACCTGCACCATCCTAAATGTAAGGCTGCCGTGCCTTCTCCTGAGCCAGCGGTGGAGATGTGGCGTGACCGCCTCCACAGTCCCCCGCCCTGCTACGGGGGACTCCAGCTCTTCCCTCCACCGTCGGATTACTTCCCTTCGGGCCACTTCCTGGGCTCTGCCCAGTCCCCTTATGGACACTTGCTCTCCGTTGGCTCGTGCTGTGATGCGGAACCGGTACACTTCCGCCAACGCCTCCGCCACCAGTGGCCAAGGCGGGTCGCCTGCCAGCAGTGACATCTTAGTCTGCCAGTGACCACGAACGCTGTAAAGTGTTCGAAGCGGCGGGCAATCACAAATCAAACACAAACACGATACAATCAGAAAAAATAATTCTATTTATAATGTGTGATATTCGCGTAAACATTAGAAATCATTAAAATTAATCATTTTTGATCCTAATAGCCCACCATGGAATTGGGATTGAGGAAAAAATGTAATGGTTATTTTGGATAAACCTACGACTGCTTCAACAGTTAACTCTGTATCGGATACCGCTTGAGGGACTCGATTCAGTATTTCTATTATAATCATTATTATTTCAACTCTTATACGTGCCACTGTTAGGCTCGAGCGTCTTTCACAATAGGAGGACATTTAATCTACTATACCAGCCTGGTCAGATGTGTTTTGTAGGATGGCTGCCATTATATTGTGGAAATATAACTGGTTCGAGTGACATCACACTGCAGCTAATACTTACTAAATATTTTGAACAATTTCATAAATGAAATCCGCAGAGATTCTGGCCGTTCACCTTGTTCCAAACTTTATCTTGAAACAAATACTCAATAGCTCTGAATGTACCTTGCAATTCGGTGCTTAATTATGACATTAAGGGGCTGTGATTTCAACAATGCCTTTGTTTGTAAATACTGTAAGAATATTGAAAGAGAAAATCCTCTTAAGTTACCCGAAGTATAAAGAGTACATCATATTAGTTTTATTTCTTCATAAAAGTGTATATGATTTCTATTCAAGTGGAGCTAAATGAAGTAATAACCAACATTCTACGGGCGTTGCTAAAAATACAGAGTTTTGTCTAAACGAAGCGGCATTCGAAATAGCCGAGTAATCAATAGTGTGTACTGTAAAGTCTGAGTTTATACAGATCTATTTATCTCATCATGAATATTTAACATACCATTTCATTATATAATCTCTTTCATTATATCATATTTTTTTTGTATGTACTAATCTCATTATAACCAATTTTATTACACAAGTAAAAGGAAAAATTTTGAATAATTCCTGACACTAGTATTCTAAAAAAATATTATGTTCTCTTCAACAGAAATTATCATTTAATTGTCATTTGTCGACTATACTGATACGCGCGAAGCACTTAATCGAGTAATCATAAGCCAGTATATCATTTTGGAAAAGATCTGATACTGTTATACTGCTTGCTTGTCTTTCCAGGTCGACAGATGGGCGGAGCGCGGCCCCATGACCCACCCGTGACACGTCGCCTTCGTCGTTGGGCCGACCACCGGTGAAGGGTAACTTGTCTTCAGTGGTCGGCCCGAATACTGTTATACTGCTTGACTGATATTAAGAAAACATAGCTAAGAACCACCGCAATGAAACTGGCTTTCAAAGAAAAAACCGCAACGAAATCAGTCCATCCATTTGAGAGATACGATGCCACAGACAGACAAACACAGACACAAACATACAGACATCGACGTCAAACTTGTAACACCTCTATTTTTACGTCAGGGATTAAACACAATATATTATCTACATTATATATTTTTCGAAGAATTTAATATAATAATATCGAATGCTGCAATAAAGAGCGTTTTTAAATATTATTAAATTGAAAATATACTAACAACTCTTTGAACTGTGCAGCTTCATTTGCTATAAGAGAAAAAATGGGCTTGAGAGAGAGAGAAACTCTCAAAAGGAATTAATTTTGCCCATTTTTGCGATTATGTATGTATAGTTCGTGTATTGACGAAGTTCAGAATATAATTCATCACACCATTAGTTGCCTGTGGGTATTGTAGAGGTCGACTAAGGGATATAAAATTCGAAATAGAATCCTATACCAACGCGTCTGACCCCCTGGTCTCCAGCCTAGTAAGGAGAAACGTGTGAGCCGATATAAAATCTTTCAGATATCGAAAATGTACAGATATGTATTTAACAATAGATGTTAATATAATGCCAATAAATAAAATTGGAGTGTCTGTTTGTAATGTCAAAATAATAGGCTTTTTTTCATGCTCACACGGTTATTTGCACGACACCTATGCCTAAAATACAGATTAAAAATTTTTTGTCTGTCTGTCTGTCTGTTTGTTCCGGGTAATCTTCAAAACGACTGAACCGATTTCAAAAATTCTTTCACCAATGGAAAGCTATAATATCAGGGAGTAACCTAGGCTATATTTTATCCCGGTATTCCCACGGGAACGGGAACTACGCGGGTTAAACGACTAAAACCGAAGCGAAACGAGGGCGTGTTGCTAGTATAAAATAATACAATATAAATTTGTCTACTAATTAACATAATTCAAAAGTTTTCGGGTAAAATTTCACGCCAATATGAATAATTTACATTTATTGAAGCAATTGAAGCGATGTTGAAATAATATATATACACGTTTACACTCAACTGGTGTTCAAAAACATTGAAAATATTATCGGCTAATTGAAACGGCCGGCATATAAAATCTTATTTACATGTCATTAAATTTTATGGGGTTATGGTCGGATGATAGATCGGTCATCATAGCACAAAACAAGAAAAAAAGAGAGTGCTTACAAAATACGCACGTCAGAAGTGAAACTTCTTTGGTGTCGTGTTTTTTGTCAATAGAAAAAAAAGATAAAAAAATAAAAAATGATAAGAAATGTTGGACGCTACTCGTTGCTAACGCTCGCACTGGCCTGCACCCTAACCCTACAGGCACTAATTTTACAAGCTTTTTTTTTTTTTTTTTTTTTGGGTGGGTCGCGGTCGGCGCGCCTCCGCACCACTCCGTCCGGGGCGACAGAGGGGCTTAAGCACGCAACTCCCGCAACCCACCCGAAAACCACCTCGCCTTCGTCATTGGGCCGACCACCGGAGCAGGTTTACTTGTCGTCAGTGGTCGGCCTGACGGAATACCCCCTGCGCGGGGTACCCTCCCATCGACCGACGTCCCCCCCTCGGGGAGGACGTCGGTCTTTCCTCACGCGGTCGGCCTCTCGGCGGGTGACGGACTAATCCCCGGTCACGTCACCCGCGGCCTCGGCTAGGGCGGCATGAGGCGCAAATAGTTGCGCCTGCGCCGCCCACTAATTTCACAAGCTACACCATTGTCCAAATATGTAACTTGGTCGTTTCGCTAACGTCATATAAGCGTAAATTAAAAATTTAACCACAGTTTTCTTTTATACAATAGTTCTATAATAATGATTGCAGATAGAAAACTGTCAGTATCGTGGCTTCTTACTGCTTTTCACAGATAAAAGTTTTTAAATTATTACCTTTATATATATATCTTGATTACTGGATTAAAGGTAGAACATTGATTTTTTTTTTGTCAGAAGATCAGATGGCGATCACTTGGAAAATTGATATTCTGTCGAAACTAGTTATGCTAGAAAAACGTCTTTAAAATATGGAATTAATGTCAGCTTTTTTTTTGGGTGGGTTGTGGTTGGCGCACTCCTCGCACCACTTCGTCCGGAGCGACAGAGGGGCGTGAGCACGCACACCCGCAACCCACCCGCGCGGCACGTCGTCTTTGTCGTTGGGCCGACCACCGGAGCAGGGTGATTTGACGTCAGTGGTCGGCCGGATGAAATACCCCCTATTTGGGGTAACCTCCCATCAACCGACGTCCCCCCCCCCCTCGCGCGGTCGGCCTCTCGGCGGGTGATGGACTAATTCCCCGGTCACGTCACCCGCGAATTAATGTCAGCCTATCAGTTATTTACAGATTAATAGGCGATTAAAAACCAATTGCCTTTCTTTGTGTCCAAATACAACGTCTACCATCTTTAAACATTATCGTCATTATCATCATCTTAGTTTAAATACTACTTATATGGAACGTCCAGTGCTGAGTTTGAGTTTCCTTCACAATAAGAGAAAGAAATGACCTACGACGCTGAATAGTCGGGTTGATAGGTTTTATTTCAAGTTTTTTTGTTTTTTTTTCTCTCTTGGATAAATTTTATCTGTACACTATATCCATTACCCATCTTTGAGGACTTTTAGGACAAGAAAGGTGATGGTGAATTGTATTCTTATTCAGTCACCACAAGATTTAATAATCTACAGTTTTAATTAAGTACTATCCATCTAATAACTTTTCGACGTCCACTTTTACATATAAACTTTATTAAGGTGGGATAAGTCTCAAGAAAGTGCTGTTCCCTATCAAACTCGTAAAATCTCAACTGATTTTTACGCCACTTCCACAGAAGTTCAGATTGATCATTTGTAATCTTAACTTACCGCATGGTGACTGACTAAGAATACAGTTCACCACCCCCACCTTTGCCCGTGAGTGATGACTAAGGGATATTTTATTTTATTCAGCACACAACAAATTTAACAATTTTAGCTTAGTAGTAATTGCACAGATGATAGGTATGCATGACATTCATTAACACATTAAATTCGAGACTATACTAATTTTGTATATGAATATAATTATTTGTAACTAATTATTAATAAAAAAGAAAGTGTGGTAGCGGTTTCGAATACTACCAACCCTTGCTTTGCTCGTGGGTGTCGTAAAAGACGACTAAGAGCCCTAGATTGACCCGGACCAACTCCATCTGATACCATTTGGGTCAACGATTACATTCCCAAGGAGGGTTGACGTCAGGCAGGCGGCCGGTCATAAAAGTCATTGCCGAAACTTTTTGCAATATGTCAAAACAGATGACATATTGCGTCGACCCCAAGTAATTGGGATAAGAGCAAGATGATGATGATTAATAAAAAAGAAAAACAAACAAAGAAGCAATTAGTCGCCCTTTAAAAGGCAGTGTCTGTATGTTGAATATGTCATTGAAAATATGTCGATATTATCCATTTCAACAGACCTTATATTATATGACCTTGCCATGCGTGTAAGTGGACTGTTAAAAGTGGTATTTAAGGTAGATGCTGGGATATCAAATAAACAAATATATAACAATAATATATATAACAAAAAATATATATATATATACCGCCGCTATAACAAAAAATACTAAAAATAAAATAAAATAAATATTTAAGGGGGGCTCTCATACAACAAACTTGATTTTTTTACCGTTTCTTGCTCGATACTAATAACGGTGACAGTTAGACGCTTTAACTATTCACAGAATATTTAGTTTTATGTTCTCTTTAAATATAATTAATTAAAATAAAATAAATAATTAAGCGGGCTGCCATACAATAAAAGAGGTTTTTTTTATAGATGTACGGAACCCTTCGTGCGCAACTCGACTCGCACTTAGTCGGATTTTTATGCCAATTTACCACAAAAATAGGTCGTCATCATCTTGCTCTTATTCCAATTACTTGGAGTCGACGTGATATGTACCCTACTCCTCTTCAATCGTATATAACAAAAGTTTTGACAATAGTCTATGGTAAATCCTGATGTCTACCTTCCTCAGGAATTTCATTGTTGACCAGACGGCATCAGATGGAGGTAGCCCATTTCGAAGTAAAATCTTAATCATCTTTTAAGATACTCATTAGCAACATAAGCATTGGAAGTATTCTTAGCCACCGCCATAGACGTCACGAGAAGACAGCCGAATGGCAAAGGAGAGCGTATAAGGTGGGTTATGGGCCGCGCGCCGCTCTTTCGTCACCCTGGATGGAATGGACGACTTACATGCTGACCATAGAGCGAACCCAAAATAAAAACACGAAACAGTCAAGAGGACTACCGACAGAAGTGAAAACTTTAAACTATGAACAGTTACTATTTTTGCATTTTTAATTAAAATGGTCTTGTATTTTAATGATAGGTTTTCGATTTGTACGATGTCTGTCTTTTATTTAAGATTCTATAAGATAAAAATAATTAAACTAAATACTATTTCAAACAATGAACAATATATGTCCATTGCACTTTTCATTAAATCCATTCAATTTCACTTAAAAGATATACACAGCACTATAAGCATGTCGGTGACGCGAACGCACGAAATTTCACCTATACAAAAAGTGTCTAAGGCGGTGTGCCAGTCATTAGCATTTCGATGACGCGAACCCATAAGATTTTCCCTATCAGAAAGTGCCCAACTCGCCTAAAGAAGTTTTCACTTCGATTATTTGCAGACACTACACAGTGAAAAAATAAGTATCGTTAAAATAAATATGACTATTACATTGACGGCATATACAATTGTTATTTTCCTGTAAGATACATTTAAAAAGTATAATAAAAGTGTTCCGTGTACCTCGTCTATAGACTACAGAATATCTCTTACATATTTCATGAGTCTCACATCCCAATCCCCGACGCTTCAACACAGGGATTATTATAATGCTATGTCTTCACATCGCGAAACTATTGAAATACTCAAATATTAGACTTTTGTCTGTATTCTTGTGGTTGAAATAGTAATGACTGCGAATGTTTTGGGTTCAATGTTTACGTTCATTTATTTAGAATTAACTCTATGTATATCTTTGAGACATTTAATGTTTGACTTTGACTTAAATTACACCTAGATTCAAATACAATGACTTTGTGGATTACACAAATAATTGTCCGTCATGAAGATCGAACCTACAAAATTCAGTAAGAAATATTGTTGATATTTAGACCATTATACCGTCTACACAGTCGAGAATCTTTTATTAAAAAAAAATTCACACTGTACGTAAATTTGTTCAACGTTTAAGAGAGATTAATTGCTTGAAAACTGTCTAAAAATATCTTCAAGATCGTTTAGAGTGAAAGCTTCACCAAACTGCCTAAAGGCATCAAGGAGTCAATACCAGTGATCGGCTCAATGGTGAAGAAGAGGGAATATGGTGATTTATAAGGATGTACGTCGCCCTTTTGTCACCCAGACGGAACGGATAGGGTACGTCCAAATTATAGACCGCCCCTAGAAAAAGAGTAAAAGCTTTCCGAGAGTGTGTTTTAAATGTTAAAGTTAAGTATTTGTATCCACCAAAATATATACGTAGCTATTAACGGTTGAACTAGGCGGCTCACTGGAGCACGCTGTATTAGTCATCTATTCAAAAGGCGACGAGCGGTCACTCGGCGGATTATGGGTATAATATGATATATTATTCCAGAGTGGCGCATACTATAATAATTAATTGCAGGAAATACAGACAAATTCCTTTTATTTGAAATGAAAATTGTTACTAATGTAGTTCAAATCATAAATAACATATTCGGTCTTTCTTAACCCTTAAATCGTCGCATGGGGTCTTTCAAAGCCCAGGTCTTAGAAAATTGCAAAAGATGTACTTTTAGAATAAGTTTACAGATCCCTTACTTTAGGTAGCCTCCTAAAAAGGATTATGGCTCGCGCTCACGCCATTGCAACTCATTCTGGGCGCGTGCACCGTGAGATACTGACGTGTGTTTCTGCGCAAGGCTCTGAAAGACCCCACGCGACGAACGACGTAAGTAAACTTTTACTATTAACCTAATCATTTTTTATTGTTGTAGTGTTTATATTTATGTTTTATTGTTCCAGAATATTTATTATAACAGTAGGAAATGGATGATAGACAAACTCAACGTATTTTAAGATGGTTAGAAGAAGAAGGATGGCGTTGTCAATGAATCTAGCGTGAAAAATTGCCAGAAATTATAGAATTCTATAATACAACTAAAGGAGGTGTAGATGTCGTGTGAAACTTATTGGTTCCTATTTAATGGCACGAGATTGTCACCGTTGGCCACTGCGACTTCTATTTACTTTCCTCGACGTTAGGGCACTGAATGCTCATATAATACTGGACACTGTCAACCCATCAAATAAGATCCAGTGGCAAGTTTTTTTTTTTTGAAAACATTAGCATTTGAAATGTGCCGTCAAGAATTGCAGTCACGAGCAACTGTGCCGACGTTACCTCGTGATTTAAAACAGTGTATACGACGGTTTATATCTCCTCTTCGGGACTTGTCTCCTGATGATGCTCAGTTTGCACCTACGAGAAAGCGTTCCATTCGCTGTTCAAGACGTAGAGATAGAAAATTTAAGTCGATTTGTTATTATTGCAAAGGCAGTATTTGTCCAAACCATACCAAAGCCATATGTATTGATTGTATCCAAAGAAATGATTAGGTGGTTCACTTAGAGCTAAGAAGTATATATTTTTTTGTTATGTTTTTAGTTGATTCATATTCGATTTCATTTTTTAGTTCATTAATCTCAAATTCATCTATAAAAAAGAGAAGTAGTCCCTTTTTTTATTTTTAAGTTAACTTTAAGAGGACTGAGTTAAAATGTAAGGAAAAATGTAACTTCTATTTATTTAAGTTTTTTTAAATATAAATAAATGTCTGATTTGCAATATATTTACTTTTTTATTTCAATGTAGTCCTATTCAAATGTAAAACATTAAAATTATGTCAAAAAATTATGATACAATACCAATTAATTGCTATTTATTTTTGGTCGCTGCAGACCCCATGAGACTGTTCAGGTAATAAAAAAGGCGCGATAAGCGGAGGGTTAAAAGCATTTTTTTAATTTCAGGTTTATACTGAAGTCATCTTTGGGTCCGGTTGCATAAATTCTATTAAATTTATTTATTAAACGCAAAGAAAACATTAGAAATCACTATGCTCCTATTTATCTTTTCTTATCAACTTTGTTGCGGGACCCAAAACAGTTATAAGCATTTCTCTGGACTTCCTGACTGTCAAACTTTGGTTTAACTTGTGGATACTGCACTAGATCCTAACTTTCAGAAGAAGGATAGACGGTAACATTAACCGAGAGGTAAATAGAAAAAGGAATGCAGGATGGATGAAGAAGCGACAGGTCTTGGGAACATTCTGTGATACATGGATGCTCCTTAAACTTAAGGGGAAAATATACAAGAGTGTCATCAGACTTGTCGCTATGTATGGATCTGAATATTGGGCATTGAAAGAGACGGAGGAGATGGATGTGTGGGGTTACAAGGTAAGATAAGATTAGAAATGGGTATACTAGGGTAAGTCTGAAAGTGGCACCAGTGATAGAGATGATTGGGAGCGCGAGGTTGTCTTGGTATGGACATGTAATGAGGAGGGATGAAATGCATCTGACAAGGAGGGTTATCAATATGATTTTGGATAGACGTAAGAAGAATGGGGGGTCCAAAAAGACATGGATGGAATGTATGAATGAGGATATATGTATGGAAGCAATAAATGCAGTAATGACGGCTGATAGGAAGCTTTGGAAGGTGAGAACATGTTGTACCGACTCCACTTAGCGTGGAATGACGGCTGGCAAATGATGAATGACGGTGCTTTTTAAGGGGGTTTTCATTTTTACTTAATAATAGTATTTTTAATAGTCCAATATTTTCTATAAATGTTTGAAGTTATATATTTCTAAAAAAAATCGATCAATACCATTGTGTTTGTTAAACGTGGGCGTACGTGCTGAACGTTCTGTATTTTATTTAAAGTGTACTCGCAAAGCTTATTGTAATTCGAGGCACTTTTGCCCCGGAATTTTGTCGAGTGAACTCAGCAGGCAGGTATAAGTTTGATCCTTATTATATTACCTACATACCTTGCTTCTGATACCTACATAACAAACCCTTGTGACTCGAACCGGTTTTGCGTGGGCAAAGAGTACCTATGCTATACAAAAAAGTTTAATTGCTTTATTGAATTTACTGGGTTAAGTTTATAAATACATAACTTTTTTGAAGTTATACTTCTTTTGCCACGTTAGGTAATAATAATGAGAGTAAATTTTTACGATGAGAGTACGAAAAACTGTCATCCTGAAGTTAACTAGTCGACAATT
This sequence comes from Lymantria dispar, assembly GCA_032191425.1. Lineage (NCBI taxonomy): Eukaryota > Metazoa > Arthropoda > Insecta > Lepidoptera > Erebidae > Lymantria > Lymantria dispar. The sequence continues at coordinate 11,621,977 of CM063441.1, forward strand.
TTTACGAGACGCGCGCACACCGTCACGAAAGTCAACTAGATAATGCGTTATAGTAAAATTTTGGGGTGCGAGGCCGGGGCACCTCCACGTGGTGCACCCTGGAAACGTCCATTTGGACGACCAAGATTCCGGCGGGAGGGGGGGTCTCCGCGTGCCGACTCTCAAGGCAGAGCGCACGGCGGATTTGACCCGGGGCTAATGGGGCGGATGTGTCTTATGGCACTCCGTCGCCAGGGACAGTTGCGTCACGGCCTGAGGGCGTGACGGGTTGGTAGCTCGCGAGTGGCCAGACCCGGAAGACCCAAACCGTAATCCTGAGTAGGGGGGTCAAGACCGGGGGTCTTCGGACCGCGGGGAAGAAAACCCCTATAAAAAATTACCCCAAATCTCAAGTTTGGGCACTCGGCGAGGAGATGTATGGCTGGTGGGTTAAGAAGCGCGCGTGAAAAGAAAAAAAGCGTCCAGCCGCTAGAGTGGTAGTCAAGGAGGACTTAAACTTCCAACCCGACATGGCAGAAGTGAAACATCGTACGACTTCACCAGAGGGTCCCGGCCAAGCCGGGGAGTCCCTTGCTGTGCCGGTGCTTGCGAACGACGACGAGTCGCGCCCAAGTTCCGTTACAGTCAGCTCCCGTTCGTATGGGTGGGGAGCATCTTCTGCAGCAGCCGCGAGCCCGGCAAAATAGGTGGCTCCAAAAAGGAAGAGGAAGAGGAGGGGCGCCGTGGAGACTGCGCATCAACGCAGGTTGCGCCTAAAGCGGGAAGCGGAACGGCGGGCACAAAAGGATGCCGCCGTGGCCGCGCGCGACGAGGGCGGTGCATCCCCAGCTACCGCAGAGCCGTCGCGGGGCGGAAACGGCGATATCGCCGGGGTGCCGAAGGAGAAGAGTGACAGCTCGGGCCTGTCGAGCGACGAGGGCGGATCAGCCGCAGGACCGTCGCGGGACGAGGGCGGCAGGGCCGCAGGACCGTCCAGGCAAGATGGTGGGAGTGACTCCGGCCCAGACCGGAGTGACTCGCGACTGAGCGACAGCACAAACATCTCGCTGTCGAGCGACGAGGGCGGCACAGCCGCAGAGCCGTCGCGGGAGGAGGGCTGCAGTGCTGCAGGGCCGTTACAAGGTCCAGATGCGGCCGAGGAGATGTCCACGGGCGAGAGCGGTGGGACCGCGGGGCCGTCCGATGACGAAGGGCTGTGTTCAGCAGGGCCGTCCGGGATGATGGTTGGTGGGTCGTCCGGGATGGTAGATAGGGATGTAACGGTGATAGGGAGGTGGTGGATAGGGGGCCGCCGCTCTAACGGCGGCTCTTAGTGTTGGGAGGGGAAGGGAGGAGGCCCAGCCCCCGACGAGGGATCGGAAGCGCCCCCTGCCAAAGGGTGGCAGCTCCGCATCCGAATCGGATGGGAGCAACTTTATCAGGCCTAAGGTGCCGACCGCGCGCCGGGGGCGCAGGGGTCGGGGCGGTGCGGTGGCGGCGAGACCGGCGACGCCGGGTTCAGCCGACCGGGAAGGCGGGGTGGCGGCCCTTCAGGCTACGAACGCCCGCCTCAGCAAGGAGGTCTCCGGCTTGCGGGAACGCAACCGCAAGCTGGAGACGGAGTTGGAGGCGGTGCGTAGGGAGAACCGCGGGTTGGCCAAAGACATGGCTGACCTGCGGTCCCAATTTGAGCGCCTGGTGCCGGCTGCGCTGCCGGCGCCGGCCCCGCCGCCAAAGTGAGCCGCGCCAGTGAGGGCGGGCCCGTCGTCTGCGCCCGTGGCACCGGCTGCGCCCGTCGCGGCCGCTGCGCCGGCTGCGCCCGTCGCGGCTTCGCCGCTGCCTCCCCTCGTCGTGGTCCCTCTGCCGGCTCGTGGCCGCGGGAGACCTCGGAAGGGGGAGGAGCCGCCGCCCGACGAGGTGCATGGCGTGTCGGAGTCGGCGATACGCGTCATCCTAGCCCGAGTAGGGCTAATGATGGATGCGCGTATCGAGGCCGTAGCGGCCAGGCTTCCGCCTGAGCCGCCCCTTCGACCGCCGCTCGCCGCGGACAAGACGAGGCGGCCGCAAGCGTCGGCTCCCACCCCGCTGCCCTGTCAGGGTGGTCGCGTGGTGAGATACGCTGCGGCCGCGGCGGGACCCAAGGGGGCCAAGAAGGCCGGCAAGGTGCCGGCTCCCGCCAAGGCCGGGCCGCGGCCGGCGCCAGCGATTGCACCGCAGGCGCCGGCCGGCGAACCCGCGACTGCGCCTGCTGCGCTCAGCGCTGCTGCTAGGCTCGAACAGGGCTGGCAGGTGGCTGAGCGTAGCAGGAAGGCACGCGGCCAAAAACGGAGAGCGGCGGCCAAAAGTGCCGCTGTGGCGCTGACTTCCGGCGGGAGCCGGCGGAAAGGGGAAAAGATCGCGTAGGGGGCCTCAAGTCACCGAAGACGGCTGCGGTGGTAATCACCGTACTGCCTGAGGCGGCTGAGAGGGGCCTAAACTATGAGGCCGTCCTAAGACGCGCCCGGCGGGAGCTGGACGTCTCCGACATCGGGGGTGTCGAGGCGAGGACCCGCAAAGCCCGGACAGGGGCTCGAATACTCGAGTTCCCTGGGGCCGAGGGCGCGAAGACGGCCGATAGTTTGGTCACGATGCTGAGGGGGCTGTTCGGGCCGGAGGATGGAGTCCGAATCGCCAGGCTCGTCAAGTGCGCAGATATGCGCCTCACGGGTCTGGACGACTCCGTGGCGGTGGAGGACATCCGGGAGGCCATTATGGCGCGTACCGGGTGTGCCTCGGACACCGTCCGGATTGGCACCATCCGCCCTGGTCCGGGCGGCGTCGGTGCTGTCTGGGTGCAGTGCCCAGTGGAGTCGGTCAAGCAATTGGCCGACTCAGGCAGGCTCCTCGTGGGCTGGAGTTCGGCGCGGGTAACCGTGCTGGAGCCCCGGCCCGCGAGGTGTTATAAGTGCATGGCGGTCGGGCATACCCGACCGACATGCAGGAACTGCTTTGACTGCAGCGGGCTATGTTTCCGTTGCGGTCAAACTGGACACCAGGCGGCATCGTGCTCTGCGGTGCCCCACTGCCCCGCGTGTGCGGCGGGCAATAAGCCTGCCAAGCACCGCATGGGCTCTGGGGACTGCAGACCCCCGGCATCGGCCCCAAAGGGGCGGGGCGGCCCATCGACCGGGCCAGTCCCCGCTCCGAGCGCGGCCCGATCGCCCGTTAGCGCGGAGGAAGTGACGATGGATACGGACCGTTAATGGCCCCGTATCCATTCGTCTCCTCCAGGCCAATCTCAACCACTCCGCCGGTGCGCAGGACGTGTTCCTGCAAGCCATGGCGGAGTGGTTGATAGTAGTAGCCGTAGTCGCGGAGCCGTACGTGGTGCCCGACCGGATTAACTGGTTGGGTAGCACCGATGGCGCCGTGGCAATCGTCGCCTCCACGTCGTGGCCTTCGTCGTCTCTGACCCTTAGGGACAGGGGCGTCGGATACGTCGCGGCGGACTGGGGGGAGATAACGCTCTTCGGAGTTTATCTCTCCCCTAACTGGAGTGTGACCGATTTCGAGGCCTTCCTCACCATCATGGAGGCCTCGTTACGGCGACTGGCATCGCGCCAGGTCTTCGTCCTGGGGGACTTTAACGCCAAGTCCGTGGCGTGGGGGTCTCCTAGGATGGATGACCGAGGACGGGCGATCGAGGAGTGGGCGGCGGCACTGGGTCTCTGTTTGCTGAACAGGGGCTCGGTGCATACGTGCGTGCGACAATGGGACGGGTCGATAGTGGACCTTTTGTTCGCTAGCCCCGAGGTCGCCGCACGCGTGGAGAGCTGGCGCGTCGTGGAGGAGGTGGAGACCTTGTCGGACCACCGGTATATCCGGATGGAGGTCTCCCCTGCAATCAGTTAAAAAGTTTAAAAAAGCAATCAAGAGTAGATTTTGTAGAAAAGGTTATTATAAAATCTCGGATTATCTTGATGATAATACAGACTGGTTATGAGCAGCTCCTCATTCAGGCATTTTCTCATTATTTCAAAAGGTGTTACATACATGTTTATTCTGTTGCTGTTAATATAATTGTAAAGCGTAGCGTGTTTTGCCAAACGAATTTGTTGTTTAATCTGTGTTTTATGTTTGTGGCCCATGGTATTGGTCATGCTCACTGAAGGGTCTGCTTGCGGTAGCTACGAGGAGCGGGTCACTCCCTTCCCTCCATTGTGGTTGAGGGGAGTGATGGCTGCTCTAGTGGTTAACTCGTGATCGGGTGCCGCTTGCGGGATCTGGTCCAGCCATGGTACTTTTTCGTTATATTTAATAACTGTATTGTATGATGATTCGAAAGGCATCACACTGGAGCTATTAATAGACATGTTGTTGTATATTATCTTATTAAAAAAAAAAAAGTAAATGAATAAAAAAGAAGACAAGCCCACTGAGTTTCTTGCCGGATCTTCTCAGTGCGGTCGCGTTCCGATCCGGTAGTAGTGTAAGGTAAAAATGTAAAAAAGTGACCATATGTAAGTGCCCCCGCGGGGTTTATGCATAATAAAGTATTTGAATTTGAATTTGAATTTGAATCTCGACGCCCAGCAGGCGGGGATGCGGGCGGATCACGGGGCGGATGGGCGTCCTGCGTTCCCGCGATGGGCTGTGGGTCGCTTAGACCGGGACCAGCTGGCGGAGACAGCCATCGTATACTCGTGGCTGTCCTCTGCCCACCAGTCGGATGGGGTGGACGCCGAGGCTGGCCGCATCCGCAGTGCGTTGACGCAGATCTGCGATGCGGCCATGTCCCGGGTACGGCGTCTGCCCCCGAGGAGGGGGGTCCACTGGTGGTCCCGGGAGCTGGCGGATCTCAGGGCCGCGTGTATCCGCGCCCGGAGGGCCTACACCCGCAGCCGGCGGCGCCATCGCGATGCGGAGCGGGAGGCCGTGCTTTACGAGGGCTACCGCAATGCGCGGTCGGCCTTCAGGCTGGCCGTCTGCTCCGCCAAGGACGTCAGTCGGCAGGAGATGCTGGACGGTCTCGACCGTGACTCCTGGGGACGCGCCTATCGCGCGGTGCTGAATAGGCTACGCGCGCGGGTCCCTCCCCTCACCGAGACTCTCCAGCCCGGCCTTCTCACCCAGGTCATCGAGGACCTGTTCCCGCGGCGGGCGGAACACACGCCCCCGATCATGGCTCCGCCAGACACTGACCGGGAGGCCGACGACGACAGTGTTTCGCCCATCACGGAACCCGAGATGGGGGTGGCGGTGACGCGCATGCGCGCAAAGTCTACCGCCCCCGGGCCCGACGGTGTTCCTAACCGTGTGCTGGCCCTGGTCCTCGAATACCTTGGACCCCGCCTCAGGGGGCTGTTCGACGCGTGTTTAGCGTCCGGACGGTTCCCTGGGTGCTGGAAGGAGGGAAGGCTGGTGCTCCTGAAGACGGGACGGTCTCCGGAGCTACTGGAGAGGGTCGTTGCTGCCCGCATCGAGTGGCACCTCGTCGGCACGGGGCCCGATCTGTCGGACGCCCAGTTTGGGTTTAGGAGGGGTCGTTCGACGATCGCGGCTCTGTTGCGCCAGAGGGCCGTGGCGACTGAGGCCGTCACTGGCGGGGGAGTGCTGTTGGTGGTGTCAATAGTCTGCCATTCAGCTGTATCAGGGAGGCGCTCCGGTATCACGGGGTGCCAGTTTACCTGAGGCGGCTAGTGGCAGACTATTTGGAGGGGCGCAGCGTCCTCTGCACCGACCGAGCAGGGGACGTCGTGGGAACGCCCATGACGTGCGGTGTCCCACAGGGGTCGGTCCTCGGACCCACCCTTTGGAACATCGGCTACGACTGGGCGTTGAGGGGGAGCCTCCCGCCCGGGCTGGGCGTGATTTGTTACGCCAACGACACGCGCGTCACAGCCCGCGGTGGGACGCTAGAAGAGGCGGTAAGCCTGGCGACCTCTGGTACCGAGGAGGTCGTCAGGCGGATCGAGGCGCTGGGGATGAGGGTCGCCCTGGACAAGACGGAGGCCCTCTTGTTCCATGGGCGCACTATGAGCCCTCTCATCGGCGCCTCTATCACTGTCCACTCAGTCGACATCAGCATCCGGGCCCATATGAGGTACTTGGGCCTGGTGCTCGACGGGCGATGGTGATTCCGGGAGCATTTCCGCAGCCTCGCTCCACGGCTCGTCGGCACGACGTCCGCCCTTTCGTGGCTTATGCCAAACGTGGGCGGACCGAGCGCTGCGTGCCGACGGCTGTACGCGGGGTTCATCCGGTCGATGGCCCTGTACGGCGCACCGGTGTGGGCGGGGCCCATGACCGCCCGACTTAGGGCTCTTCTGTGGCGACCACAGAGGGTCACGGCGGTCAGGGCCATCCGCGGATACCGCACGGTGGCGACGGAGGCAGCGTGCCTATTGGCCGGGACTCCCCTGTGGGACCTGGAGGCGGAGATGCTCGCCGGACTATATCGGCGGGTGACGGGGGTGTGAGCGGAGGGCGGTGTGGTCTCGTTAAGGGATCTCACCGCCTGGCGCGTCGACGCCCGCCGAGACGTCATCGCCCGTTGGGCAGTCCGGCTGGAGAGGCCTCGGTTCGGGGTGCGAACCGTGGAGGCCTTCCGGCCGGTGCTGATGCAGTGATTGGAGAGGCGGCACGGGGTGCTCTCCTTCCGACTGGTGCAGGTTTTGACGGGGCATGGGTGCTTCGCCAAATACCTGCACAAGGTCGTTAGGTGGGAGAGTACACCGTCCTGCCACCACTGCGATTGCGACGAGGACACGGCGCGCCATACGCTCGAGGCCTGCGGGGCTTGGGCAATGCAGCGCTGTGAACTCGTCGCAATCATCGGTACGGACCTGACGCTGCCGGCTATCGCTAGAGCGATGGTCGACAGCGTCGGGAATTGGGACGCGGTCGCAGCTCCTCGCGCAGGCGATCCGCTGCCTCCTTCTGCGAGACAGTGATCTCGCGGAAGGAGTCGGCGGATCACCTGCGCAAGGAGCGCAGCCTCGATGAGGAGATCCGCCGCCGGCGACTGGGGCGGCACAGGCGCAACTATCTGCGCCTCATGCCGTCCTAGCCGAGGCCGCGGGTGACGTGACCGGGGATTAGTCCGTCACCCGCCGAGAGGCCGAACGCCTGAGGAAAGACCGACGTCCTCCCCGAGGGGGGGACGTCGGTCGATGGGAGTGTACCCCAATAAGGGGTATTCCGTCGGGCCGACCACTGACGACAAGTTAACGCTGCTCCAGTGGTCACCCAACGACGAAGGCGACGTGGTTTTTGGGTGGGTCGCGGGAGTTGCGTGCTTAAGCCCCTCTGTCGCCCCGGTCGGAGTGGTGCGGAGGCGCGCCGACCGCGGCCCACCCACAAAAAAAAAATAGTAAAATTTTAATGTATTAAATTCACTGTATTAAATATATCTTTCTATTATTAGTGTAGTTTTCTCTACAAACGTAGGATAACACGAAGGAAACAATTTTTATAAAGATTTTTATAATGTTAATCCAAAGATGTCGCTCCAAAAATATAGCTAACTTTAAGAGATATTGTGACATTCATGAAATGAATACTCGTAATAAGGACAGATTAGTTGTACACACTACTCGTCTCCAAAAAGTTAACAAATCATTCATGGGGCAATGTATACGCTTTTACAATAGATTACCTAAAGATATCCGAGACCTGCCTATGAAAAAGTTTAAAAAAGCCATCAAGAATAGACTTTGTAAAAAAGCTTATTATAAAATCTCGGATTATGTAGATGATAATACAGATTGGTTGTGAGCAGCTCCTCATTCAGCAATTTCCTTGTTATTTTAAATATACTGTTTGTAAATGTACTTTTAACTTTTATTGTAAAGTGTAGCGTGTTTTGCCTAACGAATTTTTGTATTTTCAGCGTTTGTAACATATTGTGGTGTTGGTCATGCTCACATAAGGATCTACTTGCGGTAGCTGCGTGGAGCGGGTCTCTCCCTTCCCTCCATAGTGGTTGAGGGGAGTGATGGCTGCTCTAGTAGTTAACTCGTGATCGGGTGCCGCTTGTGGGATCTGGTCCAGCCATAATCGTTTAAATTATATTAAGTGTCTTGCGGTTCGAAGGGCACCACACTGGAGCTAGTTCTTACAAAACATGTACACAACTGTATAACTAGTAAGAAGAAAAAAAAAATTAAAAATAATGACAAGCCCGCTGAGTTTCTTGCCGGATCTTCTTAGTAGCGGTCGCGTTCCGATCCGGTGGTAGTATATTTTTTTTGGAAATTGTAAACCTGACAATATGTAAGTGCCCTCTCAGGGTTTATGCATAATAAAATAATTTGAATTTGAATTTGATGTATTAACTACTTACGTGCGTACACACACACTTTTTTTTATTAGTCAATACTCGGCACTAAATCTACAACAGTTGTATCGCGGGATACTTTAAGAAATGTAATTAACAAACACAAATTAGGTGCACGCAGACTGAAAACACAGTATAATCTTGCGTGAAAATCACAAAATCCACAACACAGACGCGGGTTGTGAAAAAAAAAGGCCAACATAAACACTATGGCATCTGTGCGATTGATGTTAATTACAATAATTTAAAATTTTCTTATTTATATATCCCAAAATAAACTTTTATAAATTGCCTTTTTCTTTGACGGGTTATTGTCTAAACGGTGAAATTTATCCGGAGTGATGAAACGGTGAAATTTATCCGGAGTGCTGCGGCCCCATAACCTGTCGTATTCCATCGCCATTGTTCTAACCACTGGTACCAATTCCTTGACCTCTGTGGTCACCATCGCCGTTTTATAAATAGTCTTTTATTCAAAGGATAGGCTATGGCAGTATTCCGCAAACTTTTTGTGTTCAACGTACATCTAGGAAATCGAAAATTTTTGGCGGCACAACCACAAATAAAAGTCTTTTTTTTGGGTAATTTTAATCAACATTTATTTATTAATCATCGAAACAATATTTATTAACCCTAAAACCCCCTTCAAAAACCCTAAAGTTTAAATTGCTGAAGAGGTAGGTAATCAATACGAAACATGAGCTTGTTTAATCGATCGGTCTAAATTTGGCGTAATCGTTGACAAAGCTGTTCTCATTTCTTCGTCCATTATCTTGGGGCGTTTTTTTTTTGGTTTTTGTTGTGGTAAGTGTCAAAAATCTTTATAACATAACCTTATTTTTCCGAGGCACACCAATTAATGACTATGGTATATCAATGTGCCGCGGTTTATACTCTACGGAACACTGGGTTATTGTATGATCACACCCTGCGGTCTGGGGCGGTGACAAGGACGACGCGCGACTTCATAAGCCGCCATACACCTAGGCCATGTGGGAGGGGAACCTGTATCTTCACCGGCTTCATAAATAGCCATGCAATTATCTAAATGACTGATATATAGCATTTTAAATGTTATTTGTCATTTAGATAATTGAATCGTGTCATCGCTATTAATAATTCTATTTGAAATCTATACGAATAAATAAAATTAGAATGTCTGTTTGTAATGGCAAAATAATAGGCTTTTTTCATGCTCACACGGTTATTTGCACGACACCTACGCCTAAAATACAGTTTAAAAACTTTTGTCTGGCTGTCTGTCTGTCTGTCTGTTTGTTCAGAGTAATTTTCAAAACGGCTGGACCGATTTCAAAAATTCTTTCACCAATGGAAAGCTATAATATCAGGAAGTAAACTAGGCTATATTTATCCCGGTATGGCCACGGGAACGGGAACTACGCGGGTAAAACGACTAAAAGCGAAGCGAGGGCGGGTTGCTAGTAGATAATGAAATCGGAAAAATGATTAAGTGTTTTGTGTAAGACGTGATGATGTGTAAAGACGAACATGCTAGTCACAATTTGGCTATCAGATATAACACTTGTTCAATTGAGAAGACGATTGGAATGAATTTCCAGTAGATGTGGTTTCAAGTACCCTGTGTAGTTATCATTTATTACTCGCAAAATAAGTTTTAAAGTGAAACTTTTATTACATTGCCTCAAACTTTTTCATCCATCTATTTCATGTCGCGTGACGGTCGGCCGAGGAGTAGGGGTAAATTTAACTTGACAGAGCAGCCGAGGGCAATATGGCGGCGTCTATGGTTCGCATCAGCTGACCATTGTAGTGTATAGACTGTTACTCATTAGTGCCAGTGCTCCACGCTATTTGTTTGTTTTTATTTATCAGTTGTAAATATTGCATTTTTTTTTGTAATGCGAAAAAAGTTTCATCTTTACCGTAGTTTCATAAAACCACACAATCAAATTTTTTATAAATACATAGTGGAACATGCTAAAAGCTGAAATTTTAACTGAATTGATGGCGTGGTTAGGTATCTTACCAGTCATCATGCCAGTGTTAAAAGTTAGATAAAACTTTAGACGCACGTAGAACAAAACTTTATGCGATCCACAAATTGAGTTAATTCGTATCCATTGTTTGTAAAGTCCCCATAATAAAGTATTATTTCCTTTGTGTAGAATGTTGCCTTTAAAAAAATGTAATCTTACAATAATTATAAATTTTATTGTTGCTGATTTGCCCCGTGACTGTTATATCTGTGTTTATAAAAGCTTATAACGGAGCTGCTTCGTGCTACAGAATACAGTTATGCGCAGAGTTACGGGAGCTCCATAATTTTTTTTTTTTTATATATTCACGCCTTTTTCCCATAGGGGTAGGCAGAGTCCACTGCCCTCCACCTGCTACGATCTTTGACATATTCAGCGTAGCAAAGCGGTTCTCTGTGGGCCACTTTTCGCCCCCGACGGAAACGAGACGTGACGTGTCGCGAGCCACATCGCCGCCATTCGTACAGTTTTTTAATTTTTGAAACTCATTGCGTTTCCGCGAGAAATACATACACATATAATTAAACGGACACAAATTACATCCAGACTCAGAACAACAATTTGTGGATCGCACAAAGTGTTGTCCTGCGTGGGATTCGAACCCCCGACACTGGCGCTGTAGGTCACTAGCATTAACCACTACGCCATCTGTGCAGTCATAATAGCTCGCTCATAATCAGCTCCATAATACATTTATTATATTGAACTACACATCGATCTTAAACTGCTGACCATCAAGCCGTTTATGAAATGATTCTTTCGGGTGTATTTTTTACTTTGGCTTAATTTACCCTAACTCTTTCAGTGATGGGTCGATTAACTATATGGTGTCTTAAAACTCTATAACCCGTCGCAATAGATGTTTTCTGGATGCAACAGACAGTTTAAAACTCACATGGTTCGCATACAAGCGGACATACCACATAAGTAATTATGGTTCTGTCGTCGCTGTCCAGGTGCTAAACTTTACTACTAAAAAAATATTATTCTAAACGAAGAAAACCGCTTTTCTTTCATTAATAGCCAAGGCGAGGAGGTACATCACGTTATTATGTTAGTTCATATACGTTCCCCTGTTGAGCTCAAGCCTCCTCACTAATAGGAGGGAAATTGACCTACTATACCACGCTTTCGTTTCAAGTTTTCCTTCTCTTGTATTGATATTACCAAAGAAGTGCACTTAGGGGATATAACTTAGCTTAATATCATCAGGTTGAGCGCCTTGAGCGCTCATCTGTAGTAGTAGTCCAGATATAGTTGTAAAAGTTAAACATAAAAGGCAATGGCTAAAAATTTTTTAACCTAAAAAGCCGCTCTGTGTCTTCTTATCAATGTACATCAGAAAAAGCACCAGTTACTAAAATAATATTGCACTAACCTTAGTCCTGGCACATCATCAAGCTGCGCTCCATCAGGCTGCTGCCATGCGATCTGAGGTGAGGGGAAACCGTGAGCTGCACAAGATACCCTCGCCCCCGTAGTGTTAGAGAATACCAACCGTGGTGGTGGCTCCATTAGGAACACCGGCCCGTGTTCTTGCCCCTGCCCACCTGCAAATAAATATTCACATAAATAAAAATCCAACACCCCTTACTTTATCATGCTGTAAAATCCGACTAAGGGACCGACTAAGGAATCGACAGAAGAGTGGGTCGTTGCATTATTCTTCGTGGGTGATGTACGTCCAACCATTACCATCGAATAAAATAAACAACGATTAATAAATTCTCCGTGTGGTGACGGAATAGAAATATAAGTCACCACCCCGTCTCTCCCGTAACTGTCTTAAAAATGGCTATGGGATATGATACGCAGATAATATCTGTGCAAGAGAAGGAAATCTATGCCAACACGTTTGACCAATGCGGTATAGCAAGTCGAATTCCCTCCCATTGTGAAGGAGGCGTGAGCCCAACAGTGAGAGTAACGTGGGCTGAGATATTATAATAAACTAGCTGACCCAACAGACGTTGTTCTGTTTAAATAAGATAAAAGGAATTTTCCTTGAAATCGACAGCAGCGCCACCTGCCGGGTCCAATTATGCATCTAAACCATTCTCGAATCCAGTCTCGAGTCCAGCCGTTTAGGAGGAGTTCAGTGACATACACACGTTCCAAAGCAATTTGTATATATACGATACTTATGCCTCGTATGAGCATGAAAAAAAGAATGTATTATTATGACATTTTATCTATTTATATAGATAATATACTGAAAACAATACATAGGTTTCTAACATCTAACACAATATCTCAGTAATAGATAGTTACGGACTTTCGCAGCCGCACTTCTGTGATTCCCTTGAACCTAGTACAACTACTAATTGATTTGTTTCTAATTCTACGCTTATGTAGTTCTTCTTTAAGCTACATTGAGAAATTTGAGTAAAAGTATCAATATACTATTGTTTTGTATACACGATTGTGCTAAATCATTTACAATTTCCATATTGTAACAGAATAGAAATACAATTCATCACAAAGTTAAAATATATCTTTGCAGTAAATATCGTAAAAGTTGATTAATAGATATGTTTGCACATCCTAGTTACATTTTTTTACTTGCCTTAAAAAGCGGGAAAGCGTATTATGCGGGAAAGGAGGTAAAAGTGCCATTATTATTTATGATATTATATTAATATTTTGAATACCCACGTATTGAATTTAATTCATTCATTCATTTAAAATTACCTAAATAAAATGTCGTTTATTTTCTTTATTTAATATACTTACTACTAGATCCATTTTTAAATATTAAAAATAAAAAATATTTAAAAATATTAAAAAAAATGTTGTTTATTATTATTACGTTACTTAAAGTAATCACTTATTTTCGTTTGACAAAAAAATTTTGAGGCATTAGCAATTACAAGATTTTCAACGTAATTTAGTTTTCGCAGTGCATCTTCGCTTTGATTCAAAGAAGTTACATAGCGTCTTAAATCATTAACTGCTGATAATGACTGGGCGTGTCACAAAATCGGAGTTCTTCTTGGTCATTATCACTTAGGGTCGCTCGACAGTCGCTGGCCGCTGCCGCAAGGGGTAATATGTGTATTTGAGTGTCACGTGTTGGCGTATTAAACGGGATGACAATCGTATTAAGCGTTAAGAAATGTATGAAAACATGTCTCAAGTTGCTGGTACTGACGCAAAATGGCGTATTATGCGGGAAATCGTATTAAACGTGATCGTATTAAACGGGTTCTACTGTATAAATATACAAGAATTGGACGTGAAGCATCTCAGTCCGCCCGTGACCATGAAAACTTTAAAGTGTTCGAAATGTCGGGCAATCAAAAATCAAATACAAACGCGATGAAATCCGTAAAATGGTTTTATTTACAAACAATTGGATATTTAAAGTTATTAACTTAAGTTTAACTAATGTTATCAAGTAGTTCTTCCAGCCTAACATATATGGCTAATTTGGGAACATTTTAATTATTAACCGACTTGATTATAGTTTTATAATTTAATTGGTAATTTTGTAATAGAGTAAATAGTTGATTCATATTTCTGTAAGTTGATATAATTCTGATACAATGGACGCCTTACGCTTGTCAGCTTCCGGCGCGACTGCTAAATAGTGCTTATTGTTATAGACCACGGTACTTTCTTACACTATGTCGATTAATGTTTAATTATGTAATAATTATGTTTTACTAAATGTATTAGATTCTTATTATACTAATTTATGGTTTCATCATAGCGACACCTCTGCGTGTCAACTGCCGCCATGTTTAATTTTACATATTCCTGTATAATATTTGCACCTAAATGAATATTATCAATTAAGTGTGTGAATTTAGTATTAGCTCGGGCCCCGTCAATGTTTAAATACCGCCAGTTGGAATATCTTAAAGCATTCTCATTGTAACCACTGTAAGGTGAATTGCAAGTTGTAGAAGTGCAACATGTCTCACCATTATCTTAGTCGCCACCCTCGTCGCCTTCGTTCTACACTAAACTAGATACACTCCGTGTGGTAACGAAGTAAGAATGGAATTCACTACGGTCTTTCTTATCTGTGGATGTCTTAAAAACTATGATATGCAGAGAAAATTTATACAAGAGAAGAAAAACACGATGTAAAATATTTTTCTATACAAGAGAAGAAAAACACGATGTAAAATATTGTAGAGGAGGCACGAACTCAATTGTGGAACTTATGTTGACAAGAAGAAAGAAACAAGATACATTGACGAATAGCATCTAACGAACAAAGGTTAAATATATACATCGTCATCATCATCATTTCAGCTCAAATACGTCCCACTGTTGGGCTTGAGCCTCCTACACAATGGGAGAGAATTTGACCTACTATACCATGCTGGTCAGACAGGTTGACATAGGGTTTTATTTCGAGTTTTCCTTCTCTTGCATACGTGTTACTCATTTATTTCGTAAAACCAATTTACATGTCAATTTTATAGTCACATTCCATTACATTATTATTATTAAAATATTACTATTCCATTACCATGGTTAAACCGCGTTAAGACGCGTTTTAAATACATGAAGACTAGGAGCTATGGTAATTGTGCTCGGCAGCTTATTATATACTACCGGCCCCATGACATGAGTTGTTCTGGCGGTTTTTTTTAGCGTTCGTTTTATGCTGATCAATTTATTCGCGCTTCTAGTGTTGCATGAGTGAATATCGTTGTGTCTCTTGTACTCCGCTAGATTTATCCGTACATAAGTTGCCACCTGAAAGATGACTATGGAGGGTACGGTCATGATGCCAAGCTTTTTAAAATATGGTCTAGCAGAAGCGTTCTTTGAACTCCCAACAATGGCTCTAAAGACCCTCTTTTGCATGCGGAAGGCTCTCTCTCATACAGCAGCAATGCCCCACAATTCTACCTCCTATTGCAGAATTGAGTAGACAGTTACAAAGTAGCACGAGCATACTACTGTCGATGCCACCATTCGGCCAACGCGTCGCAGCGCGAAACATGCACTATCTTACTACAAACACACTGAATATGCTCATGCCACGTAAGAGCAGTGTCGATTCTAAATCCGAGAAAATTTATAGTTTCGATTTGTTGCATGCACGTTCTATTGAGGGAAACTATTAAAGGGAAAATATTCATTTTATATCCCTTAGTCGTCTTTTACGACAGCCACGGGCAAGACAGGGAGTGGTGAATTGTATTCTTACTCCGTCACCACACGAAAAATATATATACAAATGTATATAAAACAAGTTCTCTAAACATAGTTTTCTGTTACAATGTACTTAATTTGACTTGACTCAAAGATAGCCTGGAAAATATTATCCTCGCAAATGTCACATTCAGGTGTAACACACCCGCTGTAGCAGTTTGTAGATAACGAAATTGTGTCATACAACTAGTACAGGTACAGAGGAGTTGTGAAATCGTTGCATCTGCGAGTTCTATTGAAGCGTATTGCATATTTAGTTTAGTAGAGGAAAAATATGACGCGTATGATAATATTTTCTCGTTTGATGTATGATGTTTTTAATATTGAAGTATGTCTTTTCTTTTTTATGTTTTCTTCTACATATGTGTTTCACTACGAAGCGTGATATTTTTACATAACAGGAATGTTATAGACGTAGTTATTACGTAAATACGACGGCAGTCCGATAAGTACTTAGCTTCACCGCCTCATAGCGCCACTGTCGTAAGAAAAATTTACTACTGTGTAGTACATTCTTGTAGACGGCTGCTGTCAAAATTTCAGCCATGTTGGATTTGTAGTTTTGTTTCGATCGTGTGCAAAAATGGAAAAGAGGAATATCGGTCGGTGAATTGATTCTTGTTTTTGGAAAAGAAATCCCGCAGCGAAATCAAAGAGCGCTTGGATTCTATGTACGGTGACTCTTCTTCTTCAATAGCGACCATCAAAAATTGGTTTAACGAGTTTCAACGTGGTTGCACTTCCAGTTTTTGGTGAGCCACACCCAGGTGCCCCAAAAACGGGTACTACCGAAGATAATGTGACAAAAGTCCATGATATATTATTGGCAGACAGCCGACTGAAGATGCGCAAGGTAGCTAAGACAATAGGCATCTCAAGAGACCATGTGGGTTGTATCCTGCATGAAATATTGGGCATGAGAAAGCTTTCAGCTCGATGGCTGCCACGTTTACTCATTCCGAATAACAAGTGCATCCGTGAGACCACTTGAGAGCGTTGTTTGACACTGTTTAAGCGCAATCCGAAAGAGTTTCTACGTCATTTTCTGACCGTCAACAAAACGTGGATCCCCTGGTATACACCAGTGACCAAGGAATAGTCAAAACAGTGGACTGCACCTCGCGAATGTGTTCCGAAGAAGGCGAAAACTGTCCTATCGACTGAAAAGGTGATGCCACCGTTTTTTGCAATTCACAAGGTGTGATCTACATCGACTACTTGGAGAAGGGCAGAAAAGTCACAAGACTGTACTATGACGAATTATTGAGCTGATTCCACGCCGAATTAAAGACCAAAACGGCCCCATTTAACGTGCTCTTTCTCAACGATAACGCACCGGCTCACACCTCTGTCGTCGCCACAGCCAAATTCATTGAATTAAGCTACGAACCGTATTCCCCAGATTTAGCCTCGTGTGACTTCTTTTTGTTCCCAAACGTGAAAAAGTCACTCGCTGGGCAGAAATTTGAATCAAATGAGGAGGTTATCGCTGCCACGGGGGCTCACTTTGCAGACCTTCAGAAAACGTATTTTTCAGATGGATTAAAGAAGTTGGACCATCGCTGGGTCAAGTGTATTGAGTTAAAAAGGAGACTATGTTAAGAAATAAATCGTCATTTTCAAAAAAAAATTCGTTTTTATTTTGCAGGCTAAGTAACTTAGCTGCTAAGTACTTACCGGACTGCCCTCGTAGGGTAATGGATTAATGGATGGATAGTGATATGTTATACCAAGGGTCTTGAATTATATGTAACTTACCTGACCCAACAGACGTTGTTCTGTTCAAATAAATTAAAAGGATTTCTCCTTGTAATCGATCGCAACGCCACCTACCGAGTCCAATTGTGAATCTAAACCATTCTCAGATCGCCATGAACACCCAAAAAATTTCGTGAACATCGGTCCAGCCGTTTAGGAGGAGTTCAGTGACATACACACGTACACAAGAAATATATATATAAAGATTACATTGCTTTTTCGTTTGGTGACGGAGTAAGAATACAATTCGCCACCCTCTTTCTTGCACATGATTATTGTAAAGGACGACTAAGGCATTAATATGCCAACATCATTTAAGCAAGAAAAGGAAAACTTGAAATAAAACGATGTACCAGTTCGTCTAACCAGCGTGGTATATAAGTTCAATTTTCTTTCTATTATTAAGGAGGTTCGAGCCCAGCAGTGGGACCTACATGAGCTGTGATGTTAAAGAAATTCCCATAGTAACAATAGTTATACAGAATAGAAAAGTTATATCAATTTCAAAAACCTATCGACCGAAACTAACAATGGCGATTTATGTAAATCTTCCAAACAGAACGTTGGCTGGTTTATCCTCGAGGTTTAGCCGAGATTTGTCAAATTAGACATCGAGTTAACTGCTCTAACGTGGTTACCACAGACAGACAGACGCCCGCTTGATATGTATAATGCGAGATTTGAATTTCAAACTCTATTCTACCGTAAACTGAATTCAACTAGCGCTTTACCATAATGTTATGTTGAAATTAACATAATCTTATTTAGTTTTGGATGGTGACCTGTAAATTTCATTATTAAAAGTTTCTTGAATCAAATTAATTTCATATTACCCTTAATATAGATGAAAGCTTTGTTTTACTTCGTGATCCTGTATTGTACTTCGTTTATGTCACACCCTCTCGAACAAAGACCCCGTCTCGAGGCAACAGTTTCTTTTATAGAATGTTGGATACAGTTTTATATGTGATCATTGTATTGGAAGTATTATATAAATGTTTTGTTGTTAAGTGAGCCGTGTTGTGAAATAGTAAGAATACAATTCACTACCCTTTCTTTTGCTAGTGGATTTCGTAAATTATGAATAAGGGATAGATGCATATAAAATTCATGGAATGAAATAATAACTTGATATAGAACCCTATTTCAATAGGTGCGGCAAGTAGTGAATGAGTTTATTTGCCGACGTAAAATATCAGTAGTAGAAATGTCGCCAGTCGTGGACTTTATATCTGTAGCAAGTTTTCTGTAAATATTTTGAGTGAGACCATTTAAAAACTCATATTTATAAATAGCAAACATTTCTTCAAATAACGTTTATGCTCTATCTATACAAATAAATAAAATTCAAGTTATCTATTTGTAATATTAACTGCATAGATGGTGTAGTGGTTAAGATACCGACTTAGAGTGCCTATGTCATAGGTTCAAATCCCGCGCAGGATGATCAACAAATTGTTGTTCTGAGTCTGAATGTAATTTGTGTCCGTAAATTATGTGTTTGTAAAGTCCTCCGAAACACAAGGATTATGCGCATAGTGCAGCATGGTCTTTAAAAAAAATATTTTCATTTTTTTCGTGATCGCAGAATACCTATCCATAAAGTTTAAATTTTTTTGTTTGTCTATCTGTATGTTTATTCCGGGTAATTTACGAAACGGCTAGATCGATTTTGATACTACTTTACTACCAGGTAGCTGTCTGTATAAGGAGTAACTAAGGCTATATTTTATCCCAGTATTTCTACCGGAAAACTGTAGGAATTTACTATTTCTAAATTTCAGAATTGTCTACAGAACTTGAAATCTATTTACGCTATATAAGAGAACTCGTCAAGCAGATCATAATTATCATAATATTGAACAGATCTTCAGGTGGTGGAAACCTTTACGTTTTTGGTATAATATATCTCATGGTTTAGGCAGGACTACCGCGAATAGTTACGGGTGTCCTACCGGAACGAATAAGATCTGTAAGAACAGTTTATTAAGAGCCTTATAGAATAGTAATATAAAATTATGTTCTTCGCCCGCCTACTAATAAGTTATCTTGGTTAAATATAATATCTTAACTTTATACATTCTACTTAATCGGTTACTTTTAACTCTCACACACTTAACTGAGATAAGCATCTCCACTAAACCCGGTTACAAAGCAATTTAAAGTCTCCAGCAGAAACTAATTTCAGCAAAGTGTGGTGTGTTTTTATAAAACTCTCTTACTTAAGTTGTTAGCAGTTCTACGACGTCTAGTTGAACTATTTAGATGTTTAGTTTTGATTTTAAGTTTATATAGTTGTTAGAGATGAAATGAGCTTTCGTTAACGTTGCTGACATTAATAAGCGAATGGTAATAACCCGTCGGTGCTCTTATTCTTTATCCTAATGTCCTTTCTTTTTTAAGTTTTTGAATAAATCATTACTACGCGCTGAAGGTTTCTCTTCGTGTCGCGAGAATTTTACAAAATAAAATTAACGGACTCAAATAACAATATCCTTCTGATGACTGAGTAAAAATACATTTTACTACTCCCTATCTTACCCGTAGATGTCGTAAAAGATGACTATAAGATATGCATATAACATCTATGCAAGAAAAGGAAAACTCGAAACAAAACCGTATATCAACGGATCTAACCAGCGTGGTATAGTAGGTCAATAGCCCTTCTATTATGGAGGAAGCTCGGGCCCAAAAGTGGGACGTATATGAAACGAAATTAATGAAATAATAGTTAGAGGTAGAATAATAGTTTGTGGTTCACATAAAGAATTGTTTTGCTTAGGAATCTTAATTCGTGATACCTGGCAAAATAGATTAGTACTTTAACCATTACTTACTGGATATAATTAGTGTCGTTACCGGATGTAATTTGTGTCCGTTAATTATATGTTTATAAATGCCTCGCAACACAAGGATTTGTGTTTGAAAAAAATACTCCATTTGCATAGGCAGCGTTTCATCTTTTTAATTTAAAAAGTTTTGATAGCATATCATCTCTTCTTCATATGGTAATGGCGTAAGATTGAAAGAGTCACGTTGCTTAACTTTTCGGTAGTTATCATAAATATCGAGAACATATAAGCAAATATCATTGCTATAATATAAGGAAAACTCGAAAAAAAGTACTCTGTATGGTTATCGCGTTTTAGTATGTTGATCGCCCTCATCGAAGTTAACGCCTAACATTGGAACAAATGCAGACTAAGGAGATATAAATGTTGTCTGGTCACGACTTTTATTTCTATTACAGGACAGTTTCAGGAATGGAAGGATTGGGTGTCAGAAATTACAATGCCAGGAATGGGCGGTGAAATTAAAAAAAAATATAGGAATAACAGATTTTCATATGTTACTATATATTTTATTTTCAAGTAGGTAAGGTTGAAGTATTGATTTAATTTTAAAGATTTTTATTTTCTTATATGTGGAGATAATCCCTGCACACATTCTCACCAAAGCAACTACTGTAAGTCAGAATACATAATAGAAAACTATTACACCGAGATGTTACCCTCATGAAGTTCCGGGAAACGCATTTAAATATTTTGAGATCTGTAACAAATTTAATTGGAAAAGAGAATCGGTTGGAGTTAGAAAATTCAACTGTCCTCCTACTAGGCACGCCTTTTAAGTTCTGTCGTTTCCAAATTTCCCGGCAATTTTGAATTTGGAACTGTTCTATATTCGAATGTGTTTAAATTTGGAATCTCAAAACTGTTGAAAATATTAGGATTAATGCTATTGTTTAGTCACAGCGTCGATTGGAATCTATACCTGACAGATTCCAAACAAAACTTAAAAGGCATGCCTCGTATGTAAAGCGAGAGACATAAACCAAAATGTATTAAGTGAGTTGTTACTTAAGTAAGTTGCTATAAGGTTTATGTGATAGGAGCACACTGTTGATAATCATCTGGTCTTCGTGGTAGTACTACACTCAGCAGAAAATCAACGTCTGATTAGTAGCAATTTGTTACTGCACATCGTTCGGTGAGCAAGAGAGCTGGAAACCTAACTTTGATGATTCCAAACCTGATTTCACGTATTCACACACCCCTCGCAGTAGGCTGTGGCTTACCAAAGGTCCATGAGCCGCGGTATCACTTGCCATTGAGTGTATTGTTTGAGAATCAACACACCCTGGGCGACAACGGGGGAACCATGCGCGATACGTGGGGCGAAAACAGCGCTCGCGTCTGTCGCCGTTGCAAAGTGTACACTTCACTGCGCCTTTGTCCGCCTTATTAATCGTTCTTGTGTTATTGTTATTAATTATCTTGTACTTTATTTTAATATAGTCCATACCTTCCACGTACTTTAATTTGCATCCTTATTACCCTGGACAGTATACTTCATTTCTAGTACTGTTTGCTCGTTGGCCACCAATAGCAGTAGAAAAACAGTCCATATATTGTACTATTCCAGACGTGACATATAGGCTGTTTAACACGCGCTGTGTGTAAGTTTATAAAAAGCAATAGTTATAATATATATTATACTAGCTGACCCAACAGACGTTGTTCTGTTCAAATAAAGTGCCATCTACCGGGTCCAATTGTGAATCTAAACCATTTTTGAATCCCCTTGAGCACACACAAATTACTCAATCCAGTCAACAGATATCGCCATCTGTTAAAATCGTTTGGAGTTAACAGATAATTGTGAATGTCAAATAATAGACAATTAATTTGCAATAAAATAATATTGCGACTATAAATTAAAATGTAAGTTATCCTATGTTTCAAGTTGGAGCAAACTGCACACGGTGTGCAAATTTGATTAAAATCGGTTAAGTAGTTTAGGAGTCCATCGCGGACAAACATCGTGACAGGAGATTTATATATATTAAGATGACAAATCATAACATTCCTTTGGTTAATAACTATGCACGAAATATGAAAGAGCGGCAGTGATTATAAGAGACAACTTGAGTCCCTTAATTGTAAAGAAGATGATCACAACAAGAAAAGGAAAACTCGGAATAAAATTCTATGCCATTTTCATTGACGTACATTAATTTCCTTACTTTCAAGGGCCTCCACCGTGCCCTCTACTAGGAGATATATGGGTTGTTTAACCCTTGTAGCGATGGCATATTTTAATATGTGAATTTGTGTTATATTCTGGTAGTAATTCAGTATGAAGATATGAAAATTAGTTTTGTTCAGAATTAATTTTGGGACCCTAATTTTCTGTGCAAAGTAAATGTAAATAAAGGCTAAAATTGTGTTTTATATACACCCAGACCGACAACTATTCACTGAAAAACACAAGTACCCTCTCGGGAGTCGTTTAAAGTGATTTGGACTCCAACGAACAGTGTTTTTACCTACACATGTATATACTATAGGAATTTATTTTGAAGGTAACCATAATAGCGTAACTGTATTTTCATTTCACGCCTTTATGAGCAGAAATGTGCCCAAAAAGGCACGCTTGGTAGTATTTAAAGGAGTCTTAGTACTTACCCTAATGTGTGGTGCTGAAAGCTGGATTTGCAGCGTACACGGGAAATTAGAATAAATTATGTAGAGATGAGAACTCTTAGAATTATTTGTGATATAAATTTTAAAGATAAAATTGGGAATTGTTATAAAAACTGCCGTGGAGATTATACTCTTAGAAAAATTGTGATATGAATAAAATTTAGTATATAATAGTCTGAACTATCTATTACTAAAGATATATATATATATATAAGATTTGAACTGTCGAATCTGTTTCTATCTTAAAATAAAACCTCCTAGTGGCGACCGATTCTTAATCCATCGCCACACGAGCAACCAACACTCACGATCTTTTTAAATAACTCCGGTTTCCGAAGTGGTTTTAAAAGTAATTCGTGACATTTCCTAGTATAGTTGTATTTTATCTATAGTTTGTATTCTAGATAAGTAAGTAAAAATTTGGTTTTAAGTAAGTTTTGTCGTCCAATTCAGATATTCGTTCGGAAAAGTGTCGGCTATTCCGAATACTTTTCAGCATTCATATTTACGAAAGGAATCCTGCGCCCTTTGTAATATTGGGATAAAATATAGCCCACGTTACTTTTTGCTAATGTAGCTTGATATTAGTGAATTTTCAAAATCAGTTTAGTGGCTTAGGCGTAAAAGCGTAACAAATAAATAAATAATATCAGGTTGACCGAGCTCGGAGTATTTTTGTAGCATTTATTCAGGTATATATTAATAAAAAATAAAAAAATAAATAATGAAAATTATATAAAAAATTACAAAAAGAGAATAATAATAACACCGAGATTCGATCCGACACCGTTTGTCGCCGCTGTCAAAAATAAAATGAAACCTGACTACTTCGCCACTGAGCTATCGTAACTCATGAAATTGATGATAAAATTTGAATTCATATTCTTTTAAAATTTAATGTCATTATATTGTCTGACAAAAACACTGACAAAATAACATTTTCTATACATAAAACCTAGCTAGATCGATTTTTTGGGCCCGAATCCTCTAGTATGCCAAGTTTCAACAAAATCGTTGGAGCCGTTTTCAAGATCTTGAAAATATATATATTTACAAGAATTGCTCGTTTAAAGATATAAGTTACAATATAAAATCCTCACGTATATATTTAAAAATGATTAACTATGGACTTTTTATGAACATTTAATGTAGGCAATCTTATAAATAATATATTTCGTTCCGGCAACACTGAGACAATACACATGTAACATTAAATATTGATAACGATTGTGATAGTTCAATATACTAGAGAAGATTCACGATAGAATTATTCGATTACACCTACACACAACATTTATTATGTGGTTTGGGAATACTGAATATAAATTTATGTACCTGCCTTGTGTATCTACATAATACACGCTTCTATATATTATGTTGTTACGACTTTTGCATTAAGCGTTTATTGATGTGAAAATTTCTATAGGCAGGTTTGATAGAGAGTAAATGCATGTAAGTGCTCGTCGACATGGTTACGTGACGTGTTAAAGCTTAACACTATATCTGTGGGATCTGGTCCAGCCATATTTTCTTCCTTTCTTTATGCTTTAATTTTTTTTTTGTCTTGTATTAAATCTTGAAAATTTATACATATATTTAATTTCGAAGGGCATCACACTGGAGCTAATACCATATATGTTGTACGAAGCTTAATATTATGTATATTTAAAAGATTAAGAAACAAAATGACTGCCCGCTGAGTTTCTTGCCGGATCTTCTCAGTTTGTGGCCACATTCCGATCCGGTGGTAGATTATTGTATTCAAACGTGTAATTTGACAATATGTAAGTGCCCTTAAGGGGCCTATGCAGAATAAATGATTTGATTTGATTTGTAGATATGTCAATGTCACCATATCTGTGCTGATAAATGTAAAAAGTTTTAATTTACAAATTTTAATTTAATTTCAGCTCTTATACGTCCCACCGTTGGGCTCGAGCATCCTCCACAATAAGAAGGAAATTGACCTTACTATATCATGCTGATTAGACAGGTCGGTATAGGGATTTGTTTTAAGTTTTCCTTCTCTTACATAGATGTTATATGCGTATTATATCCCTTAGTCGTCTTTTACTACATCCACGGGCAAGATAGGGAGTGGTGAATTGTATTCTTACTCCGTCACTACACAGACAAAATTTTAATTTAAAATCAAACAATTAATTTTAATATCAAAAAAAAAATAATGAAAATAACAACTACTTGTTCATTGTTTTAAGTTTTCACTTCTGTCGGCAGTCCTCGTGACTGCTTTGTGTTTTATGTGTTATCTATTGACCTGCGTGACCAGCGTGATATTGTAGGTCAATATCTCTCGCAATATGGAGGAAGGTCGAGTTCAGTAGTGGGACGTATATGAACTAGCTATCATTCCCCTTAATCTTTACAGAGGGAAGGCTGAGACCCGATTCTCGCAGTTACTGCAAGCAGATCCTTCAATGAGCATGAACAACACCATGCAAGAATACGATAAGAAGAGAATGACGATGATACCATAAGGATATGCATCAGCTTTGCGATAACATGCACAGATGACGTAGTGGTTAAAATACCGCCCTACCGCGCCAGCTGGGTACGAATCCAATACAGGACAACACTTTGTCCGATACACAAATTGCTATTCTGATTCTGGATGTAATTTGTGTCCGTTAATTATATGTTTGTAAGGCGCCCCGCAGCACAAGGATTATTTCCTTAGTTCAGAGTATAGACCTTGTTAAAAAAACATACTTAACCTAAGCTCATTATCAAAAAGCATGAAAAAAGATTATATAAATTACTAGCAACCGCCCTCGTTTTGCTTCAGTTTCAATGGCCTCACCCGCGTAGTTCGCGTTCCCTTGGAAATCACGTTATAAAGTATAACCTAAGTTAAGTCTTATATAGACAGCTACCTGGTAATAAAATATTATCAAAATTGGTCGAGTTGTTTTGAAGATTGCCCAAAATTAACAGACAGACAAATATTTTTAAATCAGTTTTTAGGCATAGGTATCGTGTAAATAATCATATCAGCATGAAAAAGTCCCATTACTTTGACAGTACAAACAGACACTTAAAGTTTTATGGTGCTGTACCCAAAGGGTAAAAACGGAACCATATTACTAAGACTTCGCGGTCTGTCCGTCCGTCTGTCCATCCGTATATCTGTCACCAAGCTGTATCTCATGAACCATGATTTTATTTTTTTGAGTGGGCTATGGTAAGCGCACGCGCGGTCCAGTCCGTCCGGGGCGATGAAAGGACGGCGCGCGGGCCCATAACCCACCCGTACCCACGTCACCTCGTTATTGGGCTGACCACCGGAGCAGATGTGACTTGTCGTCAGTGGTCGGCCTAATGGAATACCCTTTCGGGTAACCTCACCTCTCGACGTCCTGGGATATCGGTCGCCGTCGCGCGGTCAGCCTCTCTGCGGGTGACGGACAATTCCCCGGTCCGATCACCCGCGGCCTCGGTTACGGCGGCATTAGGCGCAGATACTCGCTATAGCTTGACATAGATGACTGACTGACTGCACAGATGGCGTAGTGGTTAAGATAGCGACCTAGAGCGCCAGTGTTGGGGGTTCGAATCCCACGCGGGACAACACTGTGTGCGATCCACAAATTGTTGTTCTGAGTCTGGATGTAATTTGTGTCCGTTAATTATATGTTTGTAAAGTCCCCCGCAATACAAGGATTATTTCCTTAGTGCAGGGTGTTATCTTAAATAAATAAATAAAAATATAGACTCGCTATAGCTAGATAGTTGAATTTTTTACAAATTATGTATTTCTATTGCCGCTTTAACAACAAATACTAAAAATAAAATAAATATTGTGGGTTCCCATACAATAAACACTATTTTTTGCCCTTTCATTATGGTATGGAATCCTTCATGGGCGACTCCGACTCGCACTTACCCGATTTTTTATTTATTTGTATAGAGATTTCATATCTTGAGACAGCTTATACCTGAGAATTATGAAAGATACTTAATTTTCGAAGTACAGTTTATGTCTCAGCTTAATTAAGTTACTAAATTATTCATATAGTATTAATGTTACGTTTATTTATTCCGTTATAACGTTGCTAAGCTCCGAGATTACCGAGCAATGTGAATTAAGTGGAGGATTATAATGTAATAGATACACAGTACAATTAAACGATAATGGGTAGGTACTCTCCTATTGCATTCCCTCCTGAATTTGATAATTATCATTCATAATGAGGATATAGAATTTCTTCTTATTTTAACAAAAGCGTCTTTCCGTGATTTCGCCCGCATTGAAAGTAACACTGTCAAAGTTAAAATATTGGATAAAAAGTATTTAATCTAGGTTATCGCTTAACTTTATACCAAATTTTATTTAAATTGGTACAGCTGTTAGAACATGGACAGGTAATAAATATCCTATGTACATATGTGCTAATTTAGATTATCGCTTTCATCATCATCATCATTTCAGCTCGTATACGTCCCACTGTTGGGCTCTAGCCTCCTCCTTGAGGGAAATTGACCTTACTATACCGTGCTCGTCAGAGAGGTTGGCATAGGGCTTTATTTCGAGTTTACCATCTCTTGCATAGATGTTATATGCGTATTATATCCCTTAGTCGTCTTTTACGATATCCACGGACAAGATAGGGAGTGGTGATTTGTATTCTTAATCCGTCACCACACGGCAATCGCTTTACTTCATGCTAAATTTTATTAAAATTGGTACAGCTGTTAGAGCGTAGATAGGTAATAAACGCTCTGACTTTTCGCCTTAATGATATTTCAGTGTGATGTGATAGATGGAAAGAGAAGATAAACTTGATGTATGTTTTTATCAGTGATGTAATAGAGCAGGAATACGAATCGCCACCCCTGTCTTATACATATATAGATTAAACACTCATTATATAGACAGCTGGTAATATTACTCCATGTGGTGAAGGAAATGCAATTCACCACTCCCTATCTTACCCGTGGATGCTGTAAAAGACGACTAAAGGATATAATATGCATTTAATACCTATGCAAGAGAGGGAAAACTCGAAATTAAACCCTAATCCTGTCTGACCAGTGTGGTGTAGTAGATCAATTTCCCTCACATTGTGGAGGAGGCTTGAGCCCAATAGTGGGACGTATGTGAGCTATGATGATGATGAAAATATTATTAAAATCGGTCTAGCCGTTCTAAAGATTACTCGGAACAGACAAACAAATATTTTTAAACTGGTTTTTAGGCATAGATACCTATCGCGCAAATAACTGTGTGAGCATGAAAAAATCTACCAATTTGACATTACAAACAGACAGTACAATATTATGTGTTTGTATTAATTATTATTACATATACCAATACATAAAATTGGAGTGTCTGTTTGTAATGTCAAAATAATAGGCTTTTTTCATGCTCACACGATTATTTGCACTATACATATACCTAAAATACATTTTATATTTTTTTTTGTCTGTCTGTCTGTCTGTTTGTTTATTCCGGGTAATCTTCAAAACGGCTGGACCGATTTCAAAAATTCTTCCACCAATGGAAAGCTATAATATCAGGAAGTAACATAGGCTATATTTTATCCCGGTATTCCCACGGGAACGGAAACTACGCTGGCAAGACGACTGAAACTGAAGCGAAGCGAGGGCGGGTTGCTAGTAAGGAATAATGTTAGGTAAATTTTACATAATCAAACATTTAAAAAATAAATAAAAATAAAATATACCTCTTGTCTCACGAACAAGCAGTACAAAATTAAATAAGGGAGTTGAAGCGAAACTAAATCCGATTGTCCTCGCAGACGGACAGAGGGTAACACAATTTGACGGTTGACAGAGCTGTTGCTTACATGTGTGCATGACTGACAAACATAAAGACACAGTTATATACATGTCTTTAAAAACGATTGTCATGAAAATAAAGTATTTCTGTACTTTATAAAAACACAATTTCTCCTTGTGGTGACGCAGTAAGAATACAATTCACTACCCTCTATCTTGCCGATGGGTATTGTAAAAGACGACTAAGGGATTACTATGCAAATAACATATATGCAAGAGGAGGCAAACTTAAAATAAAATTCTATAACAATACGTTTGATTAGAGAAACTTTAACCTACTATAAGTTAAATTACCTCCCATTGCGGAGGAGGCTCGAGAAATATAGAAAATCTTATATCTTTAAACGAGCAATTCTTATATATATATATATATATATATATATATATATATATGTCAATAGAATATGGATTCAAATTTCGCCATCAATGTCAAGAGTGGCGATAGCTCAGTTGGGAGTCGTCCAGTTTTCTTTTTGTATTGTTTTGGCATTCAAACAGCGTCGGATCGAATCTCGATGTTATTATTCTCTTTTTGTAATTTTTGATATGTTTTTCATTATTTAATTTTTATTTTTTATTAATATGTATCTAAATAAATTTGACAAAAATACAACAAAAATATAGATTGGAAGTCCGCTGTTCTATGTGTGCATTTTGTAATGACTTTGATGGCGATAAAACATAATAGGTATATTATTATAATAATATTGTAAGTGGTAACTACCATTCATAAACTTTTACACAAAGACATTTAAAGGGGCATAACCAAGATGCTACCTAACTTAAGCTGTACTTTGATAATATTTTATTAAATCAAGTCTCTTGTCATACTACAGCTTATGTCCCACTGTTGGGCTCGAACCTGCTCCACAATAGAAGAGCATTTCGTGTTATTTGCACATTATATTGACACCCACAGGTAAAAAATGGAGTGGTTAACTCGTACTCCGGGAAGTATCGTATCCAGGCAGCGGCCTGGCTGTGCCCCTGGTATTGCAATGGTCCATGTGCAGCAGTTTCACTTACCATCAGGTGTGCTGCTTGCTCGTTTGCCACCGTTGGCAATAAAAAAAAAAAAAAAAAAGTATTTCTTATTATTTTTTTTTTAACTAATCCCACCACATATTCCCACCACTGTAACTCCAGGAAGTCAGAATTCACAATAGTCTCCGTATAAGATCCAGAGGTTTGACCCTCAGGAAGTCCCGGGAAATGCTTTTAATTGTTTTGAAATCCGCTACAAATTTAATCGGAAACGAAAAAAATAGAATCTTTCAAACTCCTCCTGTTTTTTTTTCTTGTTACTATTGTATTTTTTTTTTGTGAATTAACCTAAAACTATATAAAATTTATACTCATATGCAAGGTCTCTGATAATGGGGCTCTAAGTCTATTTCCCGTGACGTATAATAAACAAACAAAAGAAAAAGTAATATAAGTGAATCCGTCTAATTCCCAAAACGTTTGTCGTGCTATATTTCCAAAAGTTTGCCATTCAAAAAGGCTACTTATAGCTGCAGTTTTATAATTCAATATTGTTTGCTATATTCAGTTTAGGCTACACGCGAATACATTAGCATATAAACAGGGTAAGACAAGTTCTTGCGGATCTTCTCGTCCCTAGAAGTTAATGAAAATATTTTGAAAGCTCATTATATTTTAATATCGCGGGTATGAGCGAGCTATGAAATTTTATATTCTTTGAAGAGGGAATCGTCTCGATTATACGTCAGTTAAATTGTTGATAAAAAGTGATTTTACTTTGTGGATTATGGCTACTGTAATTTCGTTGGTAGCGATATTACTAATATTCAATTCAGATCAATAAAGGATTTCTGATGCTTACGCGAGTATTACACATCTATACCTATAAATAAAATTGGAGTGTCTGTTTGTAATGTCAAAATAATAGGCTTTTTTCATGCTCACACGGTTATTTGCACTATGTGCCTAAAAATCACTTTATATTTTTATTGTCTGTCTGTCTGTTTGTTCCGGGTAATCTTCAAAACGGCTGGACCGATTTCAAAAATTCTTTCACCAATGGAAAGCTATAATATCAGCGCGTAAACTAGGCTATATTTTATACTAGTGTTCCCACGGGAACGGGAACTACGCGGGTAAAACGACTAAAAGTGAAGCGAAGCGAGGGCGGGTTGCTAGTTGTAAATAAAACTACTTTAAATATATACTTAAATTATAAACTACTTTGATAATAAATTGTCACAATAATCACTACAAAGTAAATGTTTAGTAATTACTAACCAAAAACAACATATTTTTTATCATATAGAATCATTTTTTTTCTTTTACAGGCAATTAATTTCTACCAAAATGTGAGTCAAAATATTTAATTACTAATTCTGTAGCTGGTAAAAATAAATCTCTGTAATAACGATGACTTGTTGGACGTGAGACATCTTAGTCCGCCCGTGACCATTAACGCTGTAAAGTGTTTGAAACGTTGGACAATCAGAAATCAAATACAAACACGATAAAATCCGTGGTTTTATTTACAATAAATAAAAAGGTTAGTGCCAATTGAAACCTGTCTAGTCTGTTCGTAATGTCAAAATAGTTTTTTTTTTTCATGCTTACACGGTTGTTTGCACAATACCTATACCTAAAACTCGGTTTAATTTATTTTCTGTCTCTCCTTTGCTCCGGGTAATCCTCAAAACGGCTGGACCGATAATGATAAAATATTACCATCAGGTAGCTGCCTATATAACGAATAACTTAAGCTATATTTGATCTCGATATTCTTATGGGAACGGGTACTACACAAGTCAAAATGCGGGAATTTGCTAATTAATAATATGATCGATGTTTTAGAGGAAATATCAACCATACCCCCATCACCATTTAGGCGGGTCACAACCCTAGTCTTCGACAATCTAAAGTTAGTAATTTTTACTAATTTATTACAAATTAAGTTATTTTTATTACCCGTTGACCTGAGCAACTATCATGATAGGACTTCCATTCATCATCATCATCATTAAGCCTATCAATATTCGCTGCTAGATATATGTAGGCCTATCTACAGACGCTACAATACAGTTGACGGCCGCATCTGTGACGATGACATTGTATTCTCAACACATCGCTAAATCGGTGATTTTAATGTTATGTATCTGTTATTACTCTTTGCTGTCTAAATAAGAATGCAATTCTCTAGTCCTTTTCTTGTCCCAGAGTATCATAAATAATTCTAAAGGGATATAATAAGCATATAACATCGATACTAGAAAAGGAAAACTTAACAACCCTATGACAATCAGTCTCATTAGCGTAATATATCAAAATAAATAGATTTTTTTCAACATACAGAATTATTATCATCTTAAGGTATATGTGTCCCACTGTTGGGATCAGGTCTCCATCATTTTAGAAGGGAATTTGACCTACTATGTCATACTGGTCAGACATGTTAGCATAGGATTTAAATACAAATTTTCCTTCACTTACATCGATGTTACTTATAAATCTCCCTTAGTTGGGTTTTTACAATATCTACGAGTAGAAGAAAGTGTTGTGAATTGTATTCTTACTCCTTCACCACACGGTAAAATTATACAAAATATAACATATTGCCAGATCTCATATTGCTTATCAAAATAATTTGATAATAAAACCTATATAATGCTGGTTGTAAAAAAATGAATGAATATGCTGGCTTAAAATATATTGAAGACTGTATTACTATATAAATAAAAACAAAGACTTAATAATGCTATTTTCTTAAATAAGACAGTATTCTTGTATTATATCATCCCGTCTTCCATATTTCTCACAGTATAAACTTCTTATACATTGTTTTTCTTTTACTGTAGCTCGTAAAACAATACTTAAAATCCACCGGTTGTGAGAGGCTGACAGCTCCATATTATGAAGCCGTAAAATAAAGAAAATTCACTAAGTATCCTCCGTTCTAAAAGTTAATGATCAATACATAATAAAGTATTAAAAAGATAAAAGGAATATATTAATTTATGTTATATATAAATTAAAATTGGTAAGAAAACAGTGGCTATCGATGCTACAAATTGAAACGTTGATCAATCTGAAGGGACGCATTTACCCTCACAAAGGAGATTCTTAGATGGTTCTTACAAGATTATAGGAAATTAATGAAATTAACATTTAAAATAATCACCATGAAATCAGCTTTAACAATGTTATTTAACCCCCGACGATAAAAGAGAGGCTTTTAGTTTAAAATCGATATCTTTCTCTGCGTGTGTGTGTCTGTCTCTGGCATCGTAGCTCTCAAACGGATGGACTGATTTCGATGCGGTTAATTTCATTTAAGCCAATTTTCTTTGCGGTGGTTCTTAGCTATGTTTAATTAATATCTATCTAGTAGTGAAAGAGTATCAGCTGTTTCCAAAATGATGTAATGTCGTATGATTACTCGATTAAGTGCTTCATGCGTGCCAGTCTGATCGATGATTATTAATTGATAATATCTGATCGTGTCTTGATTGATTTTTTTTAATTTTACTTATATTACCAGCTGTCTAATTGTCACCAAATTTTTTTGACAAATAGTTTATTAACTAGTGACACTATGTTTAAACTTACTTTATTTAAGTAACTAGCTGACCCGGCGAACTTCGTACCGCCATAATTTTTTTCGTAAATATATATTCTAAATTCTCTAATATATAGTCTCTAATGGAAGAAACATTACGGCTTTGTCGGGCAAGATTCGATCTTCTTGGTCGCGGCATTGTTAATGAAGATTCAAAGAGAATACAAATTACCTATGATTATTGATTTTTGACAAAATAATAATTATCAAATTTTCAACCATACTTGACTATAGACAAAATTACACTTTTAGCTATCATTTGCGTTTTGTCGTTACATATCAAATGCGTTTTTGTTATCCTACGTTTCATTGTGACTTGTATTCTCTTTGACATGAGTTTCGGTGCGAATATGGAAATGTCATATTAAGCTTTTGTATTATACTAATTTTTTTAGTGTTTTATAGTGTTATATTGAATAATTTTGCTGATATTTTATGTAATATAATACAGTTAAGGTGCTGAAGTGTGGTGAATGTGATATAAGAGTGATTTACATGTATTTTCATATTATACCGATATTGCCAGAGAAATAATTTAATATAGGTTTTCAGCGCCTAATTAATGGTAACGACTTGACTTATTGATGGACATGACTATAAATAAGCTAAGATATATGAAGAAATGTTAAATAATATGAAGAATATTGTATCAGACTTGGCTGCATGGGCTTTGATCCGTTTGCCTATCTGAATGGACAAACAGAAACTAAAAAAAATCTATTTGACATTTTATGTCACGTCACACGGGAACGCGATCGAATGGGATAAAAAGTAGCTCATTGCCATTAAGAAGAAGAAGATGATGAAAAACGGGATAAAAAGTATCCTATGTCCGTCTCCTGGTTTTAAGCTACCTACCCACCAATTTTCAGCCAAATCTGTACAGCTGTTCTTGAGTTATAAATAGT
Organism: Lymantria dispar; assembly: GCA_032191425.1. NCBI lineage: Eukaryota > Metazoa > Arthropoda > Insecta > Lepidoptera > Erebidae > Lymantria > Lymantria dispar. The sequence continues at coordinate 11,656,035 of CM063441.1, forward strand.
GTAACTAACACGACTTTCTTTTATATATATATAGAATATCTGGTTGACCGAGCTTCGCTCGGAATATTTTTGTTGTATTTTTGTCGAATTTATTTAGATATATATTAATAAAAAAATAAAAATTAAATAATGAAAAAAATATAAAAAATTACAAAAATAGAATAATAATAACACCAAGAGTCGATCCGATGGCGTTTGAATGCCAAAACAAAATTAAAAGGAAACTGTACTATTTCCCAACTGAGGTATCGTAACTTATGACGTTGACGGCAAAATTTGAATTCATATTCTTTTAAAATTTAATGTCATTATATTGTTTTGCTAAAAAAACTGACAAAACATTTTCTATAAATAAAACCTAGCTAGATCGATTTTTTGGCCGCGAAACCTCTAGTATGCCAAGTTTCATCAAAATCGTTGGAGCCGTTTCCAAGATCCTGAAAATCCTTACTAATATTATAAATGCGAAAGTAACTCTGTCTGTCTGTCTGTCTGTCTGTCTGTCTGTCTGTCTGTCTGTCTGTCTGCTACGCTTTCACGTCTAAACCACTGGACCGATTTTGATGAAATTTGGTACAGAGATGGACTAAAGCTTGAGAAAGGACATAGGCTACTTTTTATTGCGAAAAAATGGGTATAAGGGGTTGAAATAGGGGATGACATTTTGTATGGAAATTCGTCATTTTCGATGATAGAACCACGAATTTTTGTATTAAGGTACCTGATAATAAATAAATAAATATTCGTTCAAGCGTTTTGGAAATTTCATTTACATGGGGATGAAATTCAACCCCTAAAATACCAAAAAGCATACAGCCGAAACCACTGGGCCTAGAAACGTATTTTTTTTTTACACCATCGTATCTTTTAGGGTGCACGAGCACTAGCAAAGGATTTTTGGAAATTCACCCCCTTAAGGGGGTGAAAAGCATATAGTCTTTCACGTCTAAACCGATTTTGATGAAATTTGGTACAGAGATGGACTAAAGCTTGAGAAAGAACATAGGCTACTTTTTATTGCGAAAAAATGGGTATAAGGGGTTGAAATAGGGGATGACATTTTGTATGGAAATTCGTCATTTTCGATGATAGAACCACGAATCTTTGTATTAAGGTACCTGATAATAAATAAATATTGGTTCAAGCGTTTTGGAAATTTCATTTACATGGGGATGAAATTCAACCCCTAAAATACCAAAAAGCATACAGCCGAAACCACTGGGCCTAGAAACGTATTTTTTTTTACACCATCGTATTTCTTGGGGTGCACGAGCACTAGCAAAGGATTTTTAGAAATTCACTCCCTTAAGGGGTTGAAAAGCATATAGCCTTTCACGTCGAAACCACTTAACCGATTTTGATGAAATTTGGTACAGAGATGGACTAAAGCTTGAGAAAGGATATAGGCTACTTTTCATCGCAAAAAATTGGGTATAAGGGGTTGAAATAGGGGATGACATTTTGTATGGAAATTCGTCATTTTCGATGATAGAACCACGAATCTTTGTATTAAGGCACTTGATAATGTATACATAAATATTTGTTCGAGCGTTTTGGAAATTTCATTTATATGGGGATGAAATTCAACCCCTAAAAGACAAAAAAGCATAAAGCCGAAACCACTGCACCTAGAAACGTAATTTATTTTTTTACACCGTAGAATTTCTTAGGGTACACGAGCTCTAGCAAAGAAATCGCGAAAAAATGGGTATAAGGGGTTGAAATAGGGGATGACATTTAGTATGCAAATTTATCATTTTCGATGAAAAAACCATGAATCTTTGTAATAAGGCACTTGATAATATATAAATAAATATTTATTCTAGCGTTTTGGAAATTTCATTTATATGGGGATGAAATTCAACCCCTAAAAGACAAAAAAGCATAAAGCCGAAACCACTGCACCTAGAAACGTAATTTATTTTTTTACACCGTAGAATTTCTTAGGGTACACGAGCTCTAGCAAAGAAATCGCGAAAAAATGGGTATAAGGGGTTGAAATAGGGGATGACATTTAGTATGCAAATTTATCATTTTCGATGAAAAAACCATGAATCTTTGTAATAAGGCACTTGATAATATATAAATAAATATTTATTCTAGCGTTTTGGAAATTTCATTTATATGGGGATGAAATTCAACCCCTAAAACACAAAAAAGCATAAAGCCGAAACCATTGGGCCTAGAAACGTAATTTTTTTTTTACACCGTAGAATTTCTTAGGGTACACAAGCTCTAGCAAAGAAATCGCAAAAAAATGGGTATAAGGGGTTGAAATAGGGGATGAAATTTAATATGCAAATTTATCATTTTCGATGATAAAACCATGAATCTTTGTATTAAGGCACTTGATAATATATAAATAAATATTTATTTTAGCGTTTTGGAAATTTCATTTATATGGGGATGAAATTTAACCCCTAAAAGACAAAAAAGCATAAAGCCGAAACCACTGGGCCTAGAAACGTAATTTTTTTTACACCGTTGTATTTCTTGGGGTACACGAGCAGCGAGCGAAAATCACCCCTTAAGGGGGTGAAAATCGTATAGCCGAAACTATTGGGGCTAGGAACGTAAAACTATGTAGTTCTCTGTATTGTGCGATTCTCCTTCTTTTATTGTAAATGAGCTCTAAGAAATTAGTTTTTGAAATTCAATCTCTATGGGGGTCAAAAATGTATATCCGAAATCATTAGGCCTAGAAACTAGAGATGTGAAAAAAATAATCGATTTTTATAATAATCGATTATTAATCGATTTTTTTTGTAATAATCGATTTTTACAATCGATTATCAAAATAATAGAAAATCGATTATTTTTATAATTAAATAGATTTTCCTAAAAAAGAAGGTAATAACAATACTGCGTGTAGTATTTCATACTATACTAGCTTCTGCCCGCGACTTCGTCCGCGGAAAATTTCTTGTTTTAACATAAGATTACACTCGATTGATATTACTGTATTTAATTTTATTAGTAAAATATTTTTTGGAATCAGATCAGTAACTTAAAAGATTACCGAAGTTCTATTTTCTGCTCAAGGTAACTTAACCCTTAGTTGCCTTTTACTTATTTTATTTATTTGTTTAAGTTAGGTATCTATTTAATTTAAAGCTTCTCTATATACAATGTTTGAGGTTGTTTTATTTTCCGGTAACAGAATAATCTGCCTTTCGGATGATCCCACTCTTGATAGACCAACATATAATTGCCCATGGGAAAAACATTCTTTTCGTAGGTCAATGCCAACCAAAGAGAATGTTTGTCCCTGGGACTTATTAATAGTCAGGGCAAATGATGTTTTTATTGGAAACTGGAGTCGTTTAAACGGTATGGGTAGGTCCGTCGGAATCATTGGAATTCTTGGGATGTGCGCCAACTGGCCAGCTCCTGGGCCGATGAGAATGGTCGCCACAATTAGGTTGTCTTTTAAATCTTTTATTAGTAGCCTTGTGCCATTGCACAGGTTAGGTGGGCTTAAATTTCTTAAAAGCATGATAGGTGTCCCGGATTTCAACAGCAGTTCGTGAGGTGGCAGACCAGATGGTTTAAGGGAATTTAAAAATTCCTGCGGATAGTGGACTGCATCCTCGATATTACACACTGTATCAATTGACTTGTAGATTTTACCATGGCCGGGAACTTTTTGTAAAATTAGATTATTGATTTCATTGACTGTATCGTTCCTTGGTGAGACGATAGCCCTTGAACAATGCCAATGAATGTCTCTATCTAGTAAATATTCGAGGTCAGGATATACTGCATCTATAAGATGCTGTAGACTGTGAACTATACGACCCAGAGTCTCATTTATAACGATTTCCGCAGAGTTAGAGTCCAAGGTTCGAGAAGAAAAAGACCCTTCTCCAATTTTGAGCAGCTGTTGTGGAAAATCGTTATCCATATTTCCAATAACGTGGACTCTCATGTTCGTACGTAAATTCAAAGTTTGGACTATACTCCATAGGGGCGATGATTTTAGACATGCCTTTATGATATCCGCACGTGTACCTCTTGTGACGACGGGAAGTGTCTGACGAAAGTCACCTGCAAACACAAAAGTGACACCACCCATGACAGCGACTGAGTTTCTCAAGTCCTTAAGTGTTCGATCCACTGCTTCAACATGAGCTCTATGACTCATGGTACATTCGTCCCACATTATCAACGACGTATTCTGTAACAATTGACCAATGGGCCCATTTTTGCGTATCGAACATACCGACTGTTGCTCCAATGAAACTGTCAATGGGAGTTTGAAGGTAGAGTGAGCAGTTTTACCGTCACTCAATAAAGTAGCCGCAATCCCAGAAGAAGCCACTGCCAAAGCTATTTTTCCGGATTGCCTAACATGTGCTAATATTAAATTAGCGAGGAATGTTTTCCCTGTGCCTCCTGGGGCGTCTAAAAAAAAAATTTTTCCTTTATTATTCGTTACGCTATCAATAATTTCATCAAAAGCCTGTTTTTGGTCTGTGACTAATTTAGGCAAATTTTCATTTACAAAAGTAGCTAATTCACTGATGTTGTGCGGATGTACCAACATTGTATCTATTGCATCATTTACAGGGCGAACTGGAGACGGTAATCCAAAGTCACTCAATGTTTTATCATTCAATGCTAAAAGTTTGTTTTCAATTTGTATTAAACCTTCATTGTACATAACATCATTAAAAGGCATGGTAAAGTCCTGATTTTGTTGTCGATTTCTATGTCTGATATCTTCACAAAAATTGTCCTTGAAGATATCCCATAGTTTTAACGGTTCAGATGGCTGACAAAATAGCAGTATCACCACAAATAACTCCCTAAGTTTCAATGAACATTCCGACATCGAAGCTTCTCTTAATGTCTTCTCCCAGTGATCATCATTTTCCAGCAAACCTCTGTCCCGGCAAGCCGCTTGATACGTCTCCTTGACCACTCCATTTATAGTTTTCAAATCTTTGAATGATGTGGGACCGCGTACGTGGTGCAATAAAATTCTTAGATAAAAGCATTCTGATTGTGACGGATGTACACCGTACACTCTTCCCAAAGCTTCATCTCTTTTTATTTCTGGATGCCCATCGACGTCTTGACCGCGCCTTCGTCTTGAAAATTTGTTATTAGCCCACGTATAATAGTGTGGAACTTCGTGGTACAACAGCGTTTTTGCAAATTCGTCGGTATTGCAGAGTTCAAAAAACGCTAATAGAGTGGTTTTGCGCGGATTTTGGGCAACTTGTCGCGCAGTTCCTGGTGTGAAAAACACCCTTTGCCCGTTTTCTAAGTGCACGGCCAAATGCACGACCGTGGGATGTCGGTCGTGGATCGGAAATTCGAGTATTCGCCAGACGGCTTCCGATGTACTTATATATCGCCCATTTAAATAATTTTCCACCTCATCATGCGGATTTCTAACGCTGAACGTGGCTTGATCGGAACCTTTATTTATATATTTACATATATATTTTATAGCCTGAACTGAATGGCAGTATTCGACGTTAATGTGGGCGTTAAATGACCTGCACAACATTGGAGAGTATGGTACAATCCATCTGTTATCTATTGTAATCGGCCTCCCTCTGATGTTTACAACTGCGACTTGACCACCATTTTCAGCATTACGACGACGATATACAGGATAACCATCCTCGCCTGTCTGAGTATCGGTGACGAATCGCCGAGGATATTTCTTTGAACATATACCGTTCTTCATACACGGTGATGATAAATTGTGCTCCCCACAAGGTCCATGGATCATGTTTTTGGTGATAATATCGAATAATATTGGGTCATCATCTTTGTTTGGTAGTTCAGCAACTATTATACTGTCTATTTCATCTGGTTGTATTTTTTGTGCAAACCAAAACAGCATATGACAGTGTGGTAGTCCGCGTTTTTGCCATTCAACACTAAGCATATGGCATTTGACTTTGCCGAATACCTCGTCTTTAGTGAACGACTTGATCATTTTCTTCATCTTTAAATGAAAAACCCTAGCAATAATGTCATGACGGTCGAAAGAACGTTGGCCAGCAAATAGCTCTTTCTTAATTTCTGGCCACTCCGGATTGCAAGTGAACGTCACAAATAAATCGGGTCTTCCATAGTTGCGTACATACGTCATTGCATCTTGGGTTTTTTCATGCATGTAACGCGGAGAGCCGGTGAAAGATGAAGGCAAGATGACATGTTGGCCAATATTTGCAGCGTTGACATTAGCATCCTGATTTATAGCGTCTCTTAAATGGATATAGTCATCAGCTCTCAGTTGTTGTTGATTGCGACTTATGTAACTTAGTCTCTCTGTTATCATTTTAGCCATCATGTCAACACAGTATTGACTAAACAAATCCCGATAATAATGAAGGGGATTAAAACTGTTGGCCCTGGTCATCAATCTATACATATAAAATTGCATACACGAAACTGTTTTATTTCGCGCTGAATTTTGTAGAGGGATAGTCAAATAATAACCATCTTCACCGTTAACAAACATCAAAGGGTATTGTAAGGGATCGTAAGCTCTGTGTAATTCAGAAACTCTTTTCAGTTGACCATCTTTGCAATGAAGGACTATATCTCTAGGTCCCTTATCTTCGTCCACCAATAATACTGCAACTTCGTTTGCTGTAGGTGAATTGTATCTTCCACGATGTTGATTTTGTGGAGTGCGGTCAGCGTGAATGATTAATTTTAAGTTTTCAGATGAAGAGTTATGTTCTAAATTGTATTTGAAACTGCGAATATAAATGTTATGACTATTTAACGACGTCTGTAAATCATTGATTAAATCGATATTTAGGTTAGGAGCAATATTAGACCGCAACGAAAGTTGGTCGGCATCAGAAATGAAATAAATTTGTAGAAACTGCGGGCTTTGCCCTGGCGAAGGGAGTAGACTACCAATTAAGTGATAAACTTGCCCTTCTACTTTAAATGTAGGCATAAAGTTTCCTTCGCGAATTTCTTTAGCACCGAATGACGTCATTTGGAAGAGTGTATTATACTTTCGTATGTTTTTTAAAAAATGCGCAGATAATAGATGATTGCCCAGTAATAGATCTTTTATTGGTTGTGGTGGTGCCTGGATATCAGGAAGAACCACTTTTCCTGCAGCACAACACATACCATTTGGTTCATCGCTCCATTTATTTGCAAAACACTTAGGACATGTTTTATTCATTTCGCCTATTTTCACAGTGTTTTGCTGAGCATAATCTATATTGGCATCGTAATTGAAGGCTGATCTATTTCCTTGGGCTATATTCCGATTACGCGCTCTGACTGTAGCTGCTCGCTGTCTTTCTGTTGCTAGGCGCTGCGAGCGCTCAGTGCTAGTCTCCCTATCCCTTGTCTCACAGACATGCTGCCTTAACTCAGATAGACGGTGCGCACGTTCAGCGCTAGTTTCTCGAGCACGGGCCCGCGTCGTCCTCACATTTTGGCTTGCGAGGCGCTGTGAGCGCTCGGAGCTAGATTCTCTAGCGCGTGCTTGCGAAATATATTCTCTATTTCTCGAGAGGCGTTGCTCATTTTCAGGGGCAGATTCTTCCGTACGGCGTACTCGATCGGCTCTTGTCTGTGATGTCTGCCGAGACAGTTGAGATTTCCTTTTAGGCATGCTCTCAACAAACCACGCACAGACTTGAAAACAATTATGAACAAAGGGAGAGCGACTCGAACACCGTCCGCCTTTACAAAACAAAACAATCGTAATATCGAATAACTCGTGTCGATTATTACGATAGAACGAAGTACGAAACTACGAACATACAAAACAAACGTACAACGAAATTACGATATTTTCGATTATGAGGTATCTATCAACAACAACAACCATGCGAACGAAACAACCGAAACCAATAACCAACTGACATGTAATTTTTAGAACTCCAACTAACGACAACGTGGGCATAATAATTCGAGAGGGTCATCAATCCACGGAAAGTCTTAACACCGCGATTCAGAAAAATGACGTCATTGCAGAACGCCATCTATGGGCAAATAGGTAAAACGTCTGCACAATGAAAGTTATGCTAGGGTCATTTTGCGTTTTAGTAATTTTATATTATCTCCGAAACTTTATGACCAATTGATATACTGTAAATGGCAAATCTTATCTGTATGATGTTCCTGTGATACTGAAATAATTTATTGTCATAAGAATTAATATTTTGTTGCTCAAATAATCAACCAAACGTAACAATGCCGAAAAAAAAATTTTTTAATGCAATAATAGAAGTATAAAAGATAAAATATAAAAGATAGAGATATGGTATCGCTGACTTTTTTGTAGAAATAATTAAGATGAACCAGGTAGCCATACATTCTTTTTAATTTTAAGCAACTGTTTAGGCAGCGCACGCAAATAATTCTGTTTTACGAGGTATTTTTTTCCGACTTGCCAGACAAAAGTTGTGATAGCTCGGTTAATATACATGTTATAGAAACAATTTATAGCCTATAGCACTCAGGAATAATGTAGCTTTCTGCCAGTTAAAATAAAATTAGAATTAGATTATGAGTTCCAGAGATTACCCCCTGCATACAAACTTACAAATTTTACCTCTTTATAATATTAGTATAGATTAGAAGATGAAGCTCACATTTCCTAAAAAAAATCATCATAAACCTGTTGGGAAAAATCGATTATTTTATAATCGATTATTTATTTTTAATTAATCGATTATTTTATAATCGATTTATTTTGAAGAACAAAAAATCGATTATTTAAAAAATCGATTATTTTCCCTCCAAGTCACATCCCTACTAGAAACGTGAAATTTTGTACAAAGTTCTCTTTCTTGGGGAAAGTGCTCACTAAAAAAGAGTTTTTGTAATTTTACCCCTAAGGAGGTGAAAAGCGTAAAACCGATATCACTGAGCCTAGGAACGATCATTTTAGTACATGATCGGCTTTCTTGGGTTACCCCATTATTTTTTCTTAATGCTCGCTTATTAAGATTACTTTGGATCGACGCAATATGTATTTGGTCCTCTGCCATCGTAGATATATTGCAAAAGTTCTTTTAGCAACATTTTATGACCAGCTGCCTGCCAGACGACATAGCTGGCTAGATGGCATCACCAATTGGTCCAGGTCAATGTAAATCTTTGTCTTAGTAGTATTTTGCGACACCCACAAACAATGAAAATGTTATAATATTCCTAGCCGCTACCAGACAGTAAGTTAAAATCAAGATATTAATCCAATTTTCTATCTTTAGAAATAAACAAATTTGAAGCGTCTATTTGTTGTCAAAATAATAGGTTTTATTTATGCTCACACAATTATTTGCACGATACTTACGTCTAAAAAACCGGCCAAGTGCGAGTCGGGGTCACGCACGAAGGGTTCCGTACCATTATCTATAAAAAAGGGGAAAATTGGGTTTGTTGTATAGGAGTCCCCTTAAATATTTATTTTATTTTGTTTTTAATATTTATTGTTATAGCGGCAACAGAAATGCATAATTTGTAAAAAATTCAACTGTCTAGCTATTGCGGTCCTTGAGATACAGCTTGGTGACAGACAGATGGACAGACAGACAGCTAAGTTTTAGTAATAGGGTCCCGTTTTTACCCTTTGGGTACGAAACCCTAAAAACGGCTCAATTTTTTTGTCTGTCTATTCGATACGGGTAATCTTCAAAACGGCTGGACCGATACTGATAATACTTTACCACCAGGTCTACCAAGCCTTACATAAGGAATAACTTAGGCTATATTTTATCCAAGGCTATATTTTATCCCGGTGTGGCTGGAGCAACTGTGAGAATTTAATCGACTTTAAAATTATTTCACTAATGGAAAGCTAATTTTAAGCGTGTAACATATTTAGGTTTTATTCCGTGTGGTGACGGAGTAAGAATACAATTCACCACCTCCTCTCTTACCCATGGGTGTCGTAAGAGATAATTCAGGGATATATTACGCATATGACATCTATGCAAGAGATGGAAAACTCGAAACAAAACCCTATACCAACCTGCATGACCAGCATGGTATAGTAAGGTTAATTTCCCTCCTACTATGGAGGAGGCACGAGCCCAGCAGTGGGACGTATATGAGACGAAATGATGATGAACATATTTAGGCTATTTTTTTATCCCAATATTCCTACGGGTCCGGGCACAATGCGGGTGAAATCACGGACATTTAATGGATATAAAAATTAATTTACGAATGAAAATCTACATTATCAGCGAATAACAAATAAAGGCTATTTTCATCCTGGTGTTTGCCCGGAACGAGAACTGCGAGAGAAACCGGTGCATGTTTACCAATTTTTAAAATTCTTTCAACAATAGGAAGCTACGTTATCAGCGAGTAACATAGGCAATTTTTATCTTGGATATTTGTGTGGGATTTGTTAGTACAATTTTTTTTTCCACCTATGTAGACTTATAATATCAGCGAGTAACATAGGCAATTTTTATCTCGGCATTCGCATGGGAATGGGGTCTACGTGGGTGAAACAACGGTCGTTTGATCAATATTATTCTTTTTCACCAATGGAAACCTATCATGGATAATGTTATTATCAGCGACTAAGGATGGCCATATTTATCAACGTGTTTCCACGTGAATTTAAACTACAAGGGTGGAAGTAATATTCAAATATAAAAATTTGTGAAGTTATTTGGACCTTTCTTACTCGATCACGCGTAAACTGTTGACCAGATTTGGATGAAAATTGACACACAGATAGAGTATTTCTTAAATTAAGAAATATCATCATCATCATCATCGCAGCCCACGTACTTCCCACTCTTGGACTCGGGCCTCCTCCATAATGGGAGGGCATTTGACCTACTATACCATGCTGGTCAGATATCTATAGGGTTTCATTTTTCGAGTTTTCCTTCTCTTGCATAGATGTTATGTGTATATATCCCATAGTCGTCTTATACGACATCTACGAGCAAGATAGGGAATGGTGAATTGTATTCTTACTCCGTCACCACAATAACACAATAGAAAGAAATATGCAAGCCAACTTTTACGCGGGCGAAGCCGCGGGCAAAAGCTAGTAAATAATAATCTCTTTAATTTGAACTAATATCTTATTTATATCTTTAAACGAGCAATCCTTGTATATATATATATATATACTAGCTTTTGCCCGCGGCTTCGCCCGCGTAAAAGTTGGCTTGCATATTTCTTTCTATTGTGTTATTGTGGTGACGGAGTAAGAATACAATTCACCATTCCCTATCTTGCTCGTAGATGTCGTATAAGACGACTATGGGATATATACACATAACATCTATGCAAGAGAAGGAAAACTCGAAAAATGAAACCCTATAGATATCTGACCAGCATGGTATAGTAGGTCAAATGCCCTCCCATTATGGAGGAGGCCCGAGTCCAAGAGTGGGAAGTACGTGGGCTGCGATGATGATGATGATGATATTTCTTAATTTAAGAAATACTCTATCTGTGTGTCAATTTTCATCCAAATCTGGTCAACAGTTTACGCGTGATCGAGTAAGAAAGGTCCAAATAACTTCACAAATTTTTATATTTGAATATTACTTCCACCCTTGTAGTTTAAATTCACGTGGAAACACGTTGATAAATATGGCCATCCTTAGTCGCTGATAATAACATTATCCATGATAGGTTTCCATTGGTGAAAAAGAATAATATTGATCAAACGACCGTTGTTTCACCCACGTAGACCCCATTCCCATGCGAATGCCGAGATAAAAATTGCCTATGTTACTCGCTGATATTATAAGTCTACATAGGTGGAAAAAAAAATTGTACTAACAAATCCCACACAAATATCCAAGATAAAAATTGCCTATGTTACTCGCTGATAACGTAGCTTCCTATTGTTGAAAGAATTTTAAAAATTGGTAAACATGCACCGGTTTCTCTCGCAGTTCTCGTTCCGGGCAAACACCAGGATGAAAATAGCCTTTATTTGTTATTCGCTGATAATGTAGATTTTCATTCGTAAATTAATTTTTATATCCATTAAATGTCCGTGATTTCACCCGCATTGTGCCCGGACCCGTAGGAATATTGGGATAAAAAAATAGCCTAAATATGTTCATCATCATTTCGTCTCATATACGTCCCACTGCTGGGCTCGTGCCTCCTCCATAGTAGGAGGGAAATTAACCTTACTATACCATGCTGGTCATGCAGGTTGGTATAGGGTTTTGTTTCGAGTTTTCCATCTCTTGCATAGATGTCATATGCGTAATATATCCCTGAATTATCTCTTACGACACCCATGGGTAAGAGAGGAGGTGGTGAATTGTATTCTTACTCCGTCACCACACGGAATAAAACCTAAATATGTTACACGCTTAAAATTAGCTTTCCATTAGTGAAATAATTTTAAAGTCGATTAAATTCTCACAGTTGCTCCAGCCACACCGGGATAAAATATAGCCTTGGATAAAATATAGCCTAAGTTATTCCTTATGTAAGGCTTGGTAGACCTGGTGGTAAAGTATTATCAGTATCGGTCCAGCCGTTTTGAAGATTACCCGTATCGAATAGACAGACAAAAAAATTGAGCCGTTTTTAGGGTTTCGTACCCAAAGGGTAAAAACGGGACCCTATTACTAAAACTTAGCTGTCTGTCTGTCCATCTGTCTGTCACCAAGCTGTATCTCAAGGACCGCAATAGCTAGACAGTTGAATTTTTTACAAATTATGCATTTCTGTTGCCGCTATAACAATAAATATTAAAAACAAAATAAAATAAATATTTAAGGGGACTCCTATACAACAAACCCAATTTTCCCCTTTTTTATAGATAATGGTACGGAACCCTTCGTGCGTGACCCCGACTCGCACTTGGCCGGTTTTTTAGACGTAAGTATCGTGCAAATAATTGTGTGAGCATAAATAAAACCTATTATTTTGACAACAAATAGACGCTTCAAATTTGTTTATTTCTAAAGATAGAAAATTGGATTAATATCTTGATTTTAACTTACTGTCTGGTAGCGGCTAGGAATATTATAACATTTTCATTGTTTGTGGGTGTCGCAAAATACTACTAAGACAAAGATTTACATTGACCTGGACCAATTGGTGATGCCATCTAGCCAGCTATGTCGTCTGGCAGGCAGCTGGTCATAAAATGTTGCTAAAAGAACTTTTGCAATATATCTACGATGGCAGAGGACCAAATACATATTGCGTCGATCCAAAGTAATCTTAATAAGCGAGCATTAAGAAAAAATAATGGGGTAACCCAAGAAAGCCGATCATGTACTAAAATGATCGTTCCTAGGCTCAGTGATATCGGTTTTACGCTTTTCACCTCCTTAGGGGTAAAATTACAAAAACTCTTTTTTAGTGAGCACTTTCCCCAAGAAAGAGAACTTTGTACAAAATTTCACGTTTCTAGTAGGGATGTGACTTGGAGGGAAAATAATCGATTTTTTAAATAATCGATTTTTTGTTCTTCAAAATAAATCGATTATAAAATAATCGATTAATTAAAAATAAATAATCGATTATAAAATAATCGATTTTTCCCAACAGGTTTATGATGATTTTTTTTAGGAAATGTGAGCTTCATCTTCTAATATAGTATGAAATACTACACGCAGTATTGTTATTACCTTCTTTTTTAGGAAAATCTATTTAATTATAAAAATAATCGATTTTCTATTATTTTGATAATCGATTGTAAAAATCGATTATTACAAAAAAAATCGATTAATAATCGATTATTATAAAAATCGATTATTTTTTTCACATCTCTAGTTTCTAGGCCTAATGATTTCGGATATACATTTTTGACCCCCATAGAGATTGAATTTCAAAAACTAATTTCTTAGAGCTCATTTACAATAAAAGAAGGAGAATCGCACAATACAGAGAACTACATAGTTTTACGTTCCTAGCCCCAATAGTTTCGGCTATACGATTTTCACCCCCTTAAGGGGTGATTTTCGCTCGCTGCTCGTGTACCCCAAGAAATACAACGGTGTAAAAAAAATTACGTTTCTAGGCCCAGTGGTTTCGGCTTTATGCTTTTTTGTCTTTTAGGGGTTAAATTTCATCCCCATATAAATGAAATTTCCAAAACGCTAAAATAAATATTTATTTATATATTATCAAGTGCCTTAATACAAAGATTCATGGTTTTATCATCGAAAATGATAAATTTGCATATTAAATTTCATCCCCTATTTCAACCCCTTATACCCATTTTTTTGCGATTTCTTTGCTAGAGCTTGTGTACCCTAAGAAATTCTACGGTGTAAAAAAAAAATTACGTTTCTAGGCCCAATGGTTTCGGCTTTATGCTTTTTTGTGTTTTAGGGGTTGAATTTCATCCCCATATAAATGAAATTTCCAAAACGCTAGAATAAATATTTATTTATATATTATCAAGTGCCTTATTACAAAGATTCATGGTTTTTTCATCGAAAATGATAAATTTGCATACTAAATGTCATCCCCTATTTCAACCCCTTATACCCATTTTTTCGCGATTTCTTTGCTAGAGCTCGTGTACCCTAAGAAATTCTACGGTGTAAAAAAATAAATTACGTTTCTAGGTGCAGTGGTTTCGGCTTTATGCTTTTTTGTCTTTTAGGGGTTGAATTTCATCCCCATATAAATGAAATTTCCAAAACGCTAGAATAAATATTTATTTATATATTATCAAGTGCCTTATTACAAAGATTCATGGTTTTTTCATCGAAAATGATAAATTTGCATACTAAATGTCATCCCCTATTTCAACCCCTTATACCCATTTTTTCGCGATTTCTTTGCTAGAGCTCGTGTACCCTAAGAAATTCTACGGTGTAAAAAAATAAATTACGTTTCTAGGTGCAGTGGTTTCGGCTTTATGCTTTTTTGTCTTTTAGGGGTTGAATTTCATCCCCATATAAATGAAATTTCCAAAACGCTCGAACAAATATTTATGTATACATTATCAAGTGCCTTAATACAAAGATTCGTGGTTCTATCATCGAAAATGACGAATTTCCATACAAAATGTCATCCCCTATTTCAACCCCTTATACCCAATTTTTTGCGATGAAAAGTAGCCTATATCCTTTCTCAAGCTTTAGTCCATCTCTGTACCAAATTTCATCAAAATCGGTTAAGTGGTTTCGACGTGAAAGGCTATATGCTTTTCAACCCCTTAAGGGAGTGAATTTCTAAAAATCCTTTGCTAGTGCTCGTGCACCCCAAGAAATACGATGGTGTAAAAAAAAATACGTTTCTAGGCCCAGTGGTTTCGGCTGTATGCTTTTTGGTATTTTAGGGGTTGAATTTCATCCCCATGTAAATGAAATTTCCAAAACGCTTGAACCAATATTTATTTATTATCAGGTACCTTAATACAAAGATTCGTGGTTCTATCATCGAAAATGACGAATTTCCATACAAAATGTCATCCCCTATTTCAACCCCTTATACCCATTTTTTCGCAATAAAAAGTAGCCTATGTTCTTTCTCAAGCTTTAGTCCATCTCTGTACCAAATTTCATCAAAATCGGTTTAGACGTGAAAGACTATATGCTTTTCACCCCCTTAAGGGGGTGAATTTCCAAAAATCCTTTGCTAGTGCTCGTGCACCCTAAAAGATACGATGGTGTAAAAAAAAAATACGTTTCTAGGCCCAGTGGTTTCGGCTGTATGCTTTTTGGTATTTTAGGGGTTGAATTTCATCCCCATGTAAATGAAATTTCCAAAACGCTTGAACGAATATTTATTTATTTATTATCAGGTACCTTAATACAAAAATTCGTGGTTCTATCATCGAAAATGACGAATTTCCATACAAAATGTCATCCCCTATTTCAACCCCTTATACCCATTTTTTCGCAATAAAAAGTAGCCTATGTCCTTTCTCAAGCTTTAGTCCATCTCTGTACCAAATTTCATCAAAATCGGTCCAGTGGTTTAGACGTGAAAGCGTAGCAGACAGACAGACAGACAGACAGACAGACAGACAGACAGACAGACAGACAGACAGAGTTACTTTCGCATTTATAATATTAGTAAGGATTATTCCGTGTGGATACAGCCCTATATCAACACGTATTTTTTTTATTGCCAACGGTGGCAAACAAGCAAGCAGCACACCTGATGGTAAGTGATTCTGCCGCACATGGACCTTTGCAATACCAGGGGCACAGCCAGGCCGTTGCCTATCGTGAAGAAAATACTCTTCTTTTACCTCGTTACAGAAGGACATGTCATAGCGCTCGGGAGACACAGCAGCAGGTAGTTTATTCCTAAACTTGCACCTACGTGGGAGAAATGATCATTGGAAACCCATAGTTGAAGACCATAACGTTTCCAGGTGAAATGGATGAACTCTGCTACGATGTCGAGTGGTACGTTGGTAGAATGGTGACGGTGGTACCAAGTCAAACCGTTCCTCGGAGCAATCTTCGTGAAAGAGTCGGTAGAGTACACAGAGTGACGCAAAGTCTCTCCGCCGTTCCAGCAACTTTAATCCGTCCGTAAGATTGCGATCCCCGACGATTCGAACGGCACGCATTTGCAGGGAGTCAAGTGGGTCTAGCTAATATTTGGGTGCATCTGCCCAGAGATGTGAGCAGTACTCCACATGAGGACGAACTTGACTAGCACAGTATAGGAGGTGAATTTTCCTTCAACTGTTTAGGAGGGTCTAACCCCACAGTGGGAACTACATATATGAGCTGTAATTAATGAATGTAAAAATGTTTAATTTAATTCTGTGTCTCCTGTGAAAGGTGATTCAACTTGAGTTGTACCCTTTCTGTGATTTTTTAATAGAAACGATCAGAAAAAAAATACGGTTTTTTTGGTCTATCTCACGTGCTTATATCTGCTATAGTTTCGGAGATAATTTAGTGCAAAGTGATATAACTGACAGGATTTTGGCAACTATAATTGTGGATTTAGGTACATGTCAAGTTGTAACCCCTTTAAGTAATTGATCCACACAATTTTTTCGTGCCTTGTGGTATAAGAACGATTATATTAAAATTTCCATTTTATTTTTCAATGTTTTTATCGTGAATATTAATATATTTAGAGTTATATCACTTTGAACCGATCTTGCTTAATACTAATTACGGTACAACTCAATATGTACCTAATAATTTTAATTTAAAGTTACGCCTAATTAGTGATAAGTGATACATCTCGTCTTACATCATTCAACACAAAATATTTTTTACGTGTAAACTAATATAAATTGAATTGTATCTAAAATAAAAATCAATCAATTTGCTTTTTATGAATAACAATATGTGCTAAGTGATACAAGAGCGAGCATGAGGAGTAGCGGGGATACATGCGACGTCTTAGAATGCTCCTTCTGGTTGCACTTTCTGGGAAAATAGCGGTATGAATAGTGGCGGAAAAAGAAAAAACAAGAAAAATGTGAAAGAAAACAGGAAAGATAGAATAAAGAGAAAACTCTTTCGTAACATTGGTTTAGAATACACCACGAAGTCAGGAAAAACAAAGAAAAGTCGTGAATTGCGTGATCTAGAGACTATTGTCAGAAGTGCAAAGAGAGGCTCCCATTGCATGTCAGGAAAAATCATTTCGATACATATTGAGGCCTATTTTTCTTTTTGAGGTGGGCTGCGGTCGGCGCGCTCCTCACACCACTCCGTCCAGGATGACAGAGGAGCGTAAGCACGCAACACCCGCAACCCACCCGAACACCACGTCGCCTTCGTCGTTGGGCCGACCACCGGAGCAGGGTTACTTGTCATCAGTGGTCGTCTCGACGGAATACCCCCTATTTGGGGTACCCTCCCATTGACCGATGTCCCCCCCTCGGGGAGGACTACGATCTTTCCTCACGCGGTCGGCCTCTCGGTGGGTGATGGACTAACTCCCCAGTCACGTCACCCGCGGCCTCGACTAGGGCACATATTGAGGCCTACCAAGTTATGAGAGTAGGTCCGATTATTTGGCGCAATGCATTGAAGTTTGCCGAAAGAATACGTCAAAGTCTTTACCAAAACAAAAACGCAACGTCAGCTTTAGATATTTCGTTCAAAGTTCTGAGCTAACAAAACATCTAATTTGCAAACGATGTTTTTTAAAGACATTCGACGAAAGTCACAAATTTTTACAAACCGTTTGCGAAAAACTAAGGAACAATAGCGGTCAATTACCACCACGTAAAAGTAGAGTCGGTAAGTCGATTCTTGATTTCAAACTAGAAGAAATTAAAGCTCATATTGCCAGTTTCCCTTGCACAGAAAACCACTACGGCCGCAATATAACGACTAAGAAATTCTTGAATTCTGATATCTATTTACAAGTTCTTTATAATCCGTACAAAGTGAAGACTGAAACTCCAATCAGCAAAACCATTTTCAGAAATTTTAAATGTTACTCCATAAATATGAAACTTACTCGTAAGTACGCATCCGAGGACAACACAGATAGCAGATTTGAAAAAGATACTTAAAGAGCATCAAGATGCATTTAAAGTTGCTTACGAAGAAAAGAAAAAAGATGAGCAACTGGCTCAGTCATGTGAATATGTAATGGTTATAACGTTTGATTTGCAACAATGTTTGCCCACCCCACACTTGCAAACGAATGTAGCATTTTATAAGAGACAGCTTTGGACATTCAATTTGACCATACATGATTTAAAAACAAACAAAGATTTCTGTTATATGTGGCCGGAGTGTGAAGGGAATAGAGGAGCAAACGATATAGCTTCATGTCTATGCAATTTCATCATAACTAAACTGCCGGATTTAAACCCAAATGTCAAGAAGCTGATCATATACTCTGATAGTTGCCCGGGTTAAAATAAGCATTTGATTGTTACAACAATGCTGATGCTGGTTGTTAAACTATCTCGACAGAGGGGCGTAAGCACGCACACCCGCAACCCACCCACGTGCACGTCTCCTTCGTTTTTGGACCGACCACCGAAGCAGAGTTACTTGTCATCAGTGGTCAGCCCGACGGAATACCCCTATTTGGGGTACCCTCCCATCGACCGACGTCCCCCTCTCGGGGAGGACGTCGATCTTTCCTCATGCGGTCGGCCTCTTTGCGGGTGACGGACTAATCCCCGGTCACGTCACCCGCGGCCTCGGCCTCGCCGGCGGCGGATCGCCTCATCGAGGCTGCGTTCTTCGCGCAGGCGATCCACCGTCTCCTTCCGCGAGACTACTGCCTCGCAGAAGGCTGCGACCGCGTCCCAGTTCCTGACGCTGCCGACCATCGTCCTGGCGATAGTCGGCAGCGTCAGGTCGGCAGAAGATTCCATACTATGGCTGTGCTGTTATGTTTTGTACTAAGTAGATATATATTTATTGTTGTGATAGTTGCGTAAAATTGATATGCGCTATTTCTTAATAATTCCAACTGAATAAAAAATAAATAAACCTTAATAAAGAAAACCTTAATAAACGTTAATGTTTTTCTAAAAATTGTATTCATTTACACCATAAATAAGTATTTGAATGAGGGGTATAACTAGACTTGTATCATTTAACACATATTTATAAAAACTAGAATTTTAGCAAACTGATACAATTCTGCAAAAATATAAAAATTAGAGATTTATGAGTAAAAAAATCGAATCCTTGGAGTAGGATATGTATGATTTGTTTCAGCAACAATGTGTTTTGAGCATTTTCTTGGAAGTTATTCGATTTTTGTACTATATGTATATCAGTTTACACAAAGACAACATAACGGTGGAACTTGATTTAACTCTACTTGTATCATTTGTCACGTAATTTTAACACATTTTATAAATAAAAAAGGTACAACTGCTAGGTTTTTCACGAATTACTTAAAAATATAATATTTACCACAGTACTTAAAATACACAATGAAAGTGAATGCTTTTATCTACCATAGAAGGTACCCAAGTGTAATCTAACCCACTAAGTACATGAACTAGAATTTTTTAAACCTTTATTTTGCTCTCCTGTAAAATTGTGATTTTTCAGTTGTATCACTTGTCACAGGAGGCACAGAATTGGTCTGATTGAAATATCATAAAATAAATTTTCGGCTTAATCACGATAACTCAGCAAATGTATCGGCAGTTTTGAAGGCCTAATAACTAATAAGACCCTTATTAAACATATTTTTTTTATAAGAATATTTTTGTGAGTGCAAAATTGAAAGCAAAGCATCTTAAAATGGAGATAATGTGGATACATTTTTACAATAATATTTTTAGTCATATTCTGTTACAACAAAGTAGGGGACATAGAGCAGTAATATCTGGACAGCACGCTGAAGTGGCAATTTGCAGGTCACGTTGCAATCCGGCAAGAAACTCAGCGGGCTTGTCATTACTTTTAATTTTTTTTTTCTTCTTACTAGTTATACAATTGTGTACATGTTTTGTAAGAACAAGCTCCTGTGTGATGCCCTTCGAACCGCAAGACACTTAATATAATTTAAACGATTATGGCTGGACCAGATCCCACAAGCGGCACCCGATCACGAGTTAACTACTAGAGCAGCCATCACTCCCCTCAACCACTATGGAGGGAAGGGAGAGACCCGCTCCACGCAGCTACCGCAAGTAGATCCCTATGTGAGCATGACCAACACCACAATATGTTACAAACGCTGAAAATACAAAAATTCGTTAGGCAAAACACGCTACACTTTACAATAAAAGTTAAAAGTACATTTACAAACAGTATATTTAAAATAACAAGGAAATTGCTGAATGAGGAGCTGCTCACAACCAATCTGTATTATCATCTACATAATCCGAGATTTTATAATAAGCTTTTTTACAAAGTCTATTCTTGATGGCTTTTTTAAACTTTTTCATAGGCTGGTCTCGGATATCTTTAGGTAATCTATTGTAAAAGCGTATACATTGCCCCATGAATGATTTGTTAACTTTTTGGAGACGAGTAGTGTGTACAACTAATCTGTCCTTATTACGAGTATTCATTTCATGAATGTCACAACACGTGTTTTTTACTGCATAAGCCGCTGAGCTAAGCCTACTCGACAACTTTTCAATATGAGATCCCCACTGAAGTTTAGCATCTATGGTGATACCTAAAAAGACTGTTGACTCCACAAGGTCTAGAGCCACACCATTCATTTGGACATTGGTTTCCACTTGCCTCACATTAGGAGTAGTAAATTTGATACATTTAGTTTTTTTCTCATTGAGAACCAAATTATTAGTGTTAAACCAATGAACAACGTTAGACAGTGCATTGTTCACATCTTCATAATTCAACATTTGTCTTTTAATTTTAAATAACAGAGAAGGGTCATCTGCGAACAACACAATGTCCAGATTGTCCCCTATATGGTAGGGTAGGTCATTAATATATACAAGAAACAGAAATGGCCCCAGAATGGACCCTTGTGGCACGCCCATTTTTATAATAGAACCAGATGATCGTGCACCATTAACATCAACCCTCTGGATTCTGTTGCTTAAATAAGAAGTTACAAGTTCAAGAGCGTTATTCCTGATCCCATAGTGGTATAGTTTTCTGATGAGTGTTTCATGTTGTACACAATCAAATGCCTCGGATAAATCACAGAAAACACCTAAGGCCTCATGTGATTCCTCCCAGGCTGCAAAAATATTTTTCAATAACTCTACGCCCGCATCAGTAGTAGAGCAATTCTTAGTAAAGCCAAATTGATTTTTGTGAAAAATACCATGTCTCTTAAAATGAATCAACATCTGATTAAGCATAATTTTTTCGAATACTTTACTGAGTGTTGGTAGTATGGAAATAGGACGAAAATTATTAATATCTGACATACTACCAGATTTAAATAAAGGAATTACTCTACTAATTTTCATGAGATCAGGAAACACACCCTGAGCAACACAACCATTAAATACAAATGCCAGGTGGGGAGCAATAACAGGTATTATAAAATCAATAGTCTTTACTGATAAACCCCATAAATCTGCTGTTTTCTTAATATTAAGATTTTTAAAAGACTTTAAAATATCATCCACACCTACATCTGAAAATTCAAAGGAAGTGTCACATTTTACAATGCTTTGTTTAAGGAGCGATTCAGCCAAAATAGGGCACGACGCTAAGGATTTCGAGGTTTCGTTCTCTTGTACAGATCTTATGTGCATATTATATCCCTTAGTCGTCTTTTACAACATCCACGGGCAAGATAGGGAGTGATGAAGTGTATTTTTACTCCGTCACCAAACGGAAAGTCTTTCTCTTGCATGGATGTT
Source organism: Lymantria dispar (assembly GCA_032191425.1). Lineage (NCBI taxonomy): Eukaryota > Metazoa > Arthropoda > Insecta > Lepidoptera > Erebidae > Lymantria > Lymantria dispar. The sequence goes on from CM063441.1 coordinate 11,678,206, forward strand.
ATACGCATGCTGTATCCTTTAGTCGTTTTTTACGATACCCACTTAAAGAAAGAGAGGTCGATTGCCCCTCTACTGTGGAGGAGTCTTATGAACAGTAAGACATACGAGTATACAAGCTAAGTAGATAAGTCGATGATCCTGGTCTTTCCGTGACCATGAACGTTGAAAAAAGTTCGAAAAGTTGGAAAACTAAAAATCAAATACAAGCGCTATAGAAACTGTAAAATACTTTTATTTCAAAAATGTTGTTCGAAGTATGTATGAAAATAAATTATAGCCAAAAATGTTTACGAATAAAGAATTGCAAATTGCGTCTTGTGAAATTTCTATATGTTTAAAATTTTTAATTGGTTGTAAAAAGACGAGAAGCAAATAATTTTCTTTAAAGACTATAAAGTAGTACAGAAATAGCCAAGAAACCATGATTACAAAGTGTCATGTTTTGTGTTTTTTTATCAGCTGTCCCGTCAATTAACATGTAAATAGGATCCACCAGTTGATGAGGCCTGTATGTGTAGGGTTGTCAAATAGTTAAAAAAATCTTCAAAATCGTGTAAATATTATTTCTTTACTAAAACTATAAAGCTTAAATATATCTACAAACTCTTATTCGATTTTATTTTATGACAAAATTAAGATTACAAAATGCCAATCTATTCGTTTCCACTAGTCTCCATTCAGGCGAATGAGAAATTAAAGACAGGACACGACAAGTAACGATTAGGGACAATGGTTTCCTAAATCGTCCCCACATAGGGGTAAAAACGCTGTACCTATTAGTTAGTAACTGTAATTTGAGAATCTAAATATTACTTAAACTCGTGATATATTTTCAACTATCAACATAGGATATTGTAAATAAAACTACTTTTACGGATTATATCGCGTTTGTATTTGATTTATGATTGCCCGACGTTTCGAACACTTTGCAGCATTCATGGTCACGGGCGGACTAAGGTGTCTCACGTCCAACAAGTAATATAATAATAAGTTTTGTTAGTTTTAAATCAACAAATTGTAATAATAATTGCTACAAATTTAATAATTAATAATTACTAACCATAAACAATATAATTTTTTCATATAGATTCATTTTCTTCTTACACTGGCAATAAATTTGTACTAAAATGTGGGTAACAATTTAATAAATTTATAACTATTTTCTGTATCGGGTAGATAATTGTAAATGTCTGTAATAACGATTACTTGTTGGACGTGAGACACCTTAGTCCGCCCGTGACCATGAATGCTGCAAAGTGTTCGAAACGTCGGGCAATCATAAATCAAACACAAACGCGATATAATCCGTAAAAGTAGTTTTATTTACAATGTGTAGTGCTCGCGTAAACATCAGATATCATTAACATAGGATATATTAAGAACATTCGCAAAGAGGTTTGACGTCAGGAATGATCAAAGACTTTAGCTACCAACCTACGTAACGTCTTCTATTGTTTCGCCTGTTAAATTAATAAGACATTATGTGCCGACGATACTAAGGGTGGGATGATGATAATATTTTAATTAGAAATTGTTTTATGAGTTAATTCATATGATTCTACATAAAATATATATATTGCCTTATCATCTATTACAAATAAATAAAATTGAAACGTCTGTTTGTAATATCAAAATACTGGGCTTTTTCCATGCTCATACGGTTATTTGAACGACACCTATGTATGTCTAAATTACAGTATAATTTTTTTTTGTCTGTCTGTTTGTTTGAGGTAATTTTCAAAATAGCTAGACCGATTTCAATAACATTTTACTACCATGTAGCTGTATATATAAGAAGTAACTTAGGCTATAATTTATCCTCGTATTCCCACGGGAACGGGAACTATGCGGGTAAAGCGACTGGAACCGAACCGAGCGAAACGAGGGCGGTTTGCTAGTTTTATATAAAAATGGTGACGTTACTAAAATAATATTAATGTCTTTAGGAAATTTTAGAGGAATGGTTTTTGGTTACTATCACTATTCCAAAGATGTTATGAAGCAAATAATTGTCCAATTTAAAAATAAATATGAATTCCACAATTTATTTTAATTACCTTAAACAGCGAAGATTATGCAAATTTTTCACAATTTATAGATATTTCCTTATTATGGACATACTTCCAAAAGAATATTTTAATCAAAACCATTTTGAGGTATCCCTTTTAAACATATAAATAATATTAAAACGATGCCAACCCTAATCAGGCACGTTGATATATACAATGTGTATAAATTGAGAGTCCACATTTTAAGCGGCAAAGAGGATTTACTTAATAAAACATCGGATTTATTTGATTCGGCGACCGACGGGTGTTCATACAGAACTTAATTAAGATGCGGATTAAATATTTTCTGAATATCTTACGAGCAAAATTTGTGCTTGTATGGTAATTAATGTATTTTTGTACGATCATTTATAAACACAGCCGGGGTTGGAAAATTAGAAAACAGTTTAGAATATTTGCATTTTCGTTGTCATGTTTCGTATGGAATTGTCGGCCATTATCATCTAGTCGTTATTGCCTACTTTATAACTTAAAATTACAAGTCCTTGTATTATAGTAGTTGAATACCATCACTATCGAAGGAGTCTTAGTTTCTAGGTCGTGTAAGTCTTCCTGAAAAGAGTCTGGACACCCGGACACTATTACGGAGGTTGTTATATGTTAGTTTACCCTCAACAGGGTAGCAGAAATACAGTTTTTGTCAAAATTGCATAAACGGTGGAGGGATCTAAATACTGATGCTGAGTGAGCTCATGCCGAGTCATGCGTGTAATTATAACGTTATTTCTCCTTCGTAGGCAAACTAATGTGTGTTATTAGCGAAGATATAGGGTAGTGAAACATGATCTCTAAATGACGGTCACATAAAAAGACTCACAGCTTAGCCCGGACTATGGGTGAGCGCTGATGGCTCTCAACCCGGTAAGCTATTGGTGCTAATGTCGAGTTATATATACATATATATATATTCTTCACGTCTTCAGCCTTCGTCTTTTAGTCTTAGTCGTTACCAAAGTCGCTTAAAATGCTACGGAGAGGCCTGTGATCGATAGATCGAGGAGAGTGATGGCTGCTCTAGTAGTTAACTCGTGATCGGGTGCTGCTTGTGGGATCTGGTCCAGTCATATTTTCTTCCTTTCTTTATGCTTTAATATTTTTGTGTCTTGTATTAAATCTTCAAAATTTATACATATATACAATTTCGAAGGGCATCACACTGGAGCTAATACCATATATGTTGTAGGAAGCATAATATTATGTATATTTAAAGGATTAAGAAAAAAAATGACCGCCCGCTGAGTTTCTTGCCGGATCTTCTCCGTTTGTGGCCGCGTTCCGATCCGGTGGCAGATTATTGTATTGTATTCAAACGTGTAATATGACAATATGTAAGTGCTCTTAAGGGCCTATACAGAATAAATGATTTGATTTGATACTGGAATTCAGAAGTGGATATAAAAACGGTTGCAACCGACATAATCCGATGAATTAGCGTGCTTAAATAGCAACGGCTAGTCATAACCAACCAACCGGCCGTAACCAACAACCGTAGGAGAAGAAAGACTCCCAACTGGTGGTACAGGATGTTTCTTAGGGGCATTCTATGGTATTTATGTCCAACAGTCTACGGGCTGATGGATGCATGAAGAAGAAATTACATCTATCAATGGACCTCAATAGACTGATACCACGTGTCATTTCCAAATCCTCAAGACGTATTATAAATTACGTTGCCATTTTGCTTTAACTATTTTGGACAAAGGTTTTGAGATAAAGCAAAGACAGGCCAGATCCGCGATGACTTAGATAAGTTCAACTTAAATGTCACAAGGAAATTGAATGGGAGTTTAGATCGAGCCGTTTTATACAAGTCTTTGTCTTTGACCTCTTTCTTCGTTGTTCGAGAGTTGAGTGAAGATTGCCAGGGATCGACTTCATATAATTAATGTGAATTTATGTACGCTGAAATTTTTGGAAGTTTTAGAAATATGGTGAAGGATGTTCTCGATAATTTTAAAGTGCTTGATTAATAGAATACGTACTACACTTGCGTGGGTAACTAATAGAATCAACTAGAATCGCCGATTCGACTGCAAAGCGTGATGATTCTGACATAGTCTTCTTAGATAGGTTTAACAATATCGAATCTCTTATTATGAATTCAATCTCTCTCTTATTAAGAATAAAATACGACAGTCAGAATGGATGTAACCGATATTACTCTAAGAATCGGATTACTAAAATGGTTTTAAGCAGTTCATACTACAGATACCACCAAAACCCATCACACGCAAACACCCTAAGAAAGTTGGGCTTACGGCTATCTCACTCACTGAACGAAGTGGAGTAATAAAAAAACTACTACACAGATTTCGATTTTCAGCGAGAGTGTGGTACTTCCTTGGCTGCAGACAAAAGACTGTCAAAAGTATGCTTCTACCACAAATAATAACAATGAATTACTTTTTTAAATATTATATTTAATAATTCACAGTCTTATATCATGAAGGGAGCTGAACAGCACTACAATGAACTAGTTAAATTTTAACTTAACTCATATAATCAACCAACTCTTTGTCAAAGGCTTGATCATCGACTGCTATCTGCCATTATGATCTTGATTATTCAAAAACTCTACTACAATTATAATTCACCACCCCTATCTTGAAAGATGACCAAGGGATTTCCTGGGAAAGAGAACCTTTCCTCCCCAACAGTTGTCAGTTCATTGAGCGATGTGGCGTGCCTATTGCCACTTTAGCTTGCTAGTTCTTCGTGCTATGTCGGCTATAACTGATCTTCTGCGAATTTGTGTATTTCGGATTATATCTCGTAGAGAAATCCTGAGCATAGTCCGTCCCATAGCACACTGAGCAACTTTGAGTTTGGGTATGAGACATTCAGGGACCACGTTTCTGTGCCGTAAGTCATCTTTGGTAACAAACACTGGTCGTAGACCTGTGTTTTCAGACACTGAGGTATGTTGGATGAGAAGATCTGCTAAGTTTTACGCTGCCGAAACGACCTCGGTAGACCTCTTTCTCAAAAGGGTTAACGTAACTGGATTGTATGTCCAAGGTAAACATAATGATCGACCAACATGGGCATTTGATACAACTTTCATCTTATCCATGATAAATCTATCAGTTAGGATACCCTGTTGAGATCGTTAAGCATGGTATCAAGGTCCTCCATGAAAAACTAATCTATTATTGCTTTTAAAATCTAATTGTGATTAATGTTAAAAAAAAACCAATAACCATATCATTTGGTAAGCAATTAATGTTAAAAATGCTTTGGTGTTGTTATTAGGCTAATGTAATTGTTACGTCATGAGTGACGTCATAATTATTATTATATACCTAAGTCATTAGTTGTAATGTTATAGAAATGAAACAAAAAGACCAATTTCAATGTATATTATGTAATATTAATGATGTGTTTACTGTTTTCATGTTTATTATGATTACTATAATTGGTTGAATCAGTCAATAAATATATGGAAGAATCCCCAAATTACCTATATAATACAACCATTATTATTATTATTATTCAATTGTGTGACACAACAGACCTTGCTCTTTTATTTTCATTTTTTAGAAGGCTGTAGTGCGGACGCATGCCGTCCGACCAGTCCGGGGAAACAAAAGGGCAGCGCGCGACCCCATAACTCGAAACCAAACCAGATATCAACACATCTGGTGAACGTGATATAGTAGCTTAATTTCCCTCCCATTATGGAAGAAGCTCAAGCCCAGCAGTCGAGTATACAAAAAGATTTTTTTATTGCTATACCCGGCGTCCATACACGCCTATACATCCACGCCTCTTTCCCATAGGAGTAGGCAGAAACCACTTCCCTCTCTCAATGGTACACCACTTTTGTCTCCTCCATATTCATTATCCTCAACCATGTTATTCGGTTTAGGGTACTTCTAATCTGGCCTCGGAGTCCAACTTAAAATATTACGTTCCGAAGCACACACTTAGTTCAATTCATCATTTCAACTCATATACGTCCCACTATTGGGCTGAAGCCTCCTCCATTGAAGAAAGTAAATTGACCTGTTACACCATTCTGGTCCGACATGTTGGTATAGTTCCGAATTTTCTTTCTCTTTTTATTTTTTATTTGGGACTAATCCCACCACACGTTCCCACCAATGTAACTCCTGTAAGCCAGGATTCACGATGGTCTCCATAAATGACACCGAGGTTTGACCCTCGGGCAGTCCCGGGATATGATTTTAATTGTCTTGGGAGCCGCAACAAATTTAATTAGAAAAGATTAAAGAGGAGGAGTTGGAAAGAGAGATTCCACTTCCCTCCTAGGCAAAGCGGGAGACAGGAAAACAAAATTACTAGTCAGCCAGTAAGTAAAAAGGTGTAGGTGCAGCTACGATAGCGCAGCAGTACGGCACCATGGATACGGAAGAGCTTAACGGGGCCTATATGTGAGCGTTAAGATTGATTGCTACAGTAGGTATGGCAGAAACGCATGAATGCACGGAAATTTTCTCGAGTTGCTACAAGGTCCGTATAGTATACTACCCCACAGGTGACTTGCAAACTGTTTAACATAAGGTTACGCTCGTTTCGCCAGAGATCGCACTCCTAGAGAATGTGATGTGTTGATTGTTCATACTTGTGGTCAGATGTGGAACATTGACATAGTGCAGAAGGTACGTTTTCTTTCTCTTGCACAGGTCTGGAGGACTCCCTGTCATATGCATATTTATTGCCCTTAGTCGTCTTTTACGACACCCACGGGCAAGAGAGGAGGTGGCGAATTATATTCTTACTTTGTCACCACACCGAAACTTAGATCACTAACTACAGTAATTTCTATCTTTATTGAATAGTCAAACTAATCACTAATTAGTAAAATTACTTTGATAACACAAATACCGTTAAACTATAATTAATATTTGATCTATCCACTCAATAAACTGTTCTCGTAAGATCAAATCGGTAACTGGAAACTAACGGTGATACAATCTACAGCTAATATTGATTTGTACGTTTGAAACTGTACTCAGTGAAGTATTCAAGATGAACCACTAAATCCGTCTATTCACCAATTGATAAATTGATTGATTAGTATTAATGTGGAAATGTTATTTACCTATATAAGCCTATATTCCGTGTGGTGACGGAGTAAGAATACAATTCACCACTCCCTATCTTGCCCGTGGATGTCATACAAGACGACTTTGGGATATAATATGCACATAAGATCTGTGCAATCTTCTTGTACTGGTAATAAATTTGTACCAAAAATGTGGGTCAAAACTTAATAACTAATTTTCTGTAGTCGGTAGATAATTATAAAAATCTATAATAACATTGACTTGTTTGGACGTCAGACATCTTATTTCGCCCGTGACCATAAATCCTGTAAAGTGTTCGAAACGTCGGAAAATGATAAATCAAATATAAACGCGATAGATCCGTAAAAGTAGTTTCATTTACAGGGCTTTATTTCGAGATTTCCTTCTTTTGCGTGGAACCCATATTGACTCCCTTGGTCGTCCTTTATGACACCGATGGGCAAGAGAGATAGTGGTGAGTTGTATTCTTACTTCGTCACCACACGGAGAGAATGACTTAATAGAAGATGTTAATTTCAACTTTCTTCTCTACCTCCATGTTATTTACATTTTTTTATCTTGTACCCCACTTATATATTAGAAAATAGGTGATAAATATTACTCTTACTCCGTTTAAACACAAATAAATTCTATTTAAGTATGACTTACCCATAGCGAACAGGATGATGAGGGCGGATACTACCCATGAGCCCATGATGACGTCACTCGCGGTCTTGGCTCACATGGCACAATACCACACTTGTCGTAATTCACAAGGCCTATAACAAACAAAATATACGCATAAATAAACATATTTATAAATAACGTTAGTGATAGTTAGCCGAGGCCGCGGGTGACGTGACCGAGGAATTAGTCCGTCACCCGCTGAGAGGCCGACCGCATGAGGAAAGACCAACGTCCACCCCGAAGGGGGGACTTAGGTTGATGGGAGGGTACTCCTCATGGGGTATTCCGTCGGGCCGACCACTGACGACAAGTTACCCTGCTCTGGTGGTCGGTCCAACGACGAAGGCGACGTGGTGTTCGGGTGGGTTGCGGGTGTGCGTGCTTACACCTCTATCGCCCCGGACGGAGTGGGGCGCAGAGTGCGCCCACCGCAAGCCATCCCAAAAAAAGTGCTTAGATAGTAAAGTGGCCTAGCACAATTCTCTGTGCGATTCACAAATAATTGTTCCAAGTCTAGGTGTAATTTTAACTAGTGTCTCGTAACTACATGTTTGTGAAGTACCCCGCGATACAAGAGTTTATTACTTAGTATAGGGCTCTGCCTTTATAATAAATAAAAAAGGGAGCAGTCGCTCAAGACGCCTCACAGATGTGAATCATCGAAATTATTTTGTACAAGTATATATATGCATAAAAGAACAGATTACGACAGGAACTTATATGACATAAAGTATTAATAAAATATGAACCGACGACCGCTGGGAAAAAAGGGTCTCGAATGGCGACTACGTTTCGCGACGAAGGGTACGACAATTTCCAGTGGATAGACGGACGACCTGGTGAATATTGTTGTGCGTCATTGAATGTAGGCGGCACAGGATACTTTGTAGTGAAACATGAGGGAGGTCTATGTCCAGCAGTGGACACCGATAGGTGGAATGATGATGATGGTGATTATGTCAGTTGGTAGTTTTTTTTTTTTCAAATAAGGTGATATTTTTTGGAGAAGGCTTGAACGCAGCAATATAAGCTGGCTTCACAAATATTTTAACCTTTCTATTAAAAGTTTCGCATAAAATTACTACTTAAATTCCATTTTTTGTCGTAGATTGAGGGTAACAAGTTTGATTAAAGAACCTTTAGACACGAATAGAAGTACGCTTGTTCGAGTACCCTTATCCTCAGATAGGGGGCACGCGTGGTTTTGAAACAAAAGAACCCCAACGTCATGCGCTACCGAAAAAAAAATTACAATTCAATAGTCGAGACACCCTTTCATTTCTTTGCTTTCATTTCTTTTCAAAATAGTTTTCTATTAGAATAATCTTTTTTATCGAATACATTATTTTTTGTTTTCCGTGTGGTGACAGAGTAACAATATAATTCCCTACCCCCTCTCTTTCCCGTGGCTGTCGTAATAGGCGAGGCATGAGATACGCATATAAAAACTATGCAAAAGATGAAAAACTCCAAATAAAACCCTATACCAACCCGCCTTACCAGCACAGTACAGCAGGTCAGTTTTCCTCTTATTATGGAGGAGGCTTGAGCCCAAAAGTGGAACATATATAAACTGGTGATGATGTAGAATTTTATACAAAATTATTGCCCATAATGCAGATGCAGTACAACATTGCATTTCGTTTTCACACATTCTTACGTACAATTCATTCTCAAGTATGGACGAGTTAAAATATTCATGAAAGAGAATCTCAAATTCGCGAACGTACTGAATAATACTTTAGAAACGTCAAACTTTATTTCCACTCGGAAGAAGTTACAAGTATTTTGACGAAATATTTGCTTTATTTCAATTTAGTTATTTATATAGAATATTTGGAATATTTTCGCATATCATTAACATATTTTATACAGCCAGTTTATGCTCGGTTAGTTAGGTATTTATGATATGTTAAAATGTGGGCTCCTTTTGCATAATTTATTCGGAAGAGAACGGGATGGTGTCGCTATCAATAAATATACTGTGAAAGAAGATTAAGTTTTGGTCGGGCGGTAGGTACTCCTATCACTAGATTTGATTCTTATATATTCTTCTTACCGTGCGAAGAATACAATTGACCACTCCCTCTCTTACCCGTGGATATTGTAAAAGACAAATAAACGATATAATGTGCAGAAAACATCGATGCAAAAGAAAGCAAATTCGTAATAAAACTCTGATTAGCGTGGTATAGGAAGTCAATTTTGTTTCTCACAATGAGGGAGGACCAAGCCCAGTAGTGAGACATATATATGCTGAGAGGAGACGATACATTCTTATTTCCTAAATAACATAAAAATCAAAGTAATGTTAACTTATTATGTAACACCAACCGTTGCTCCCCTGGGTGTCGTAAAAATAGATTGAAAGATTATAAATAAAATTATTTTTACGGATTTTATCTTATTTGTATTTAATTACCCAACGTTTCGAACACTTTTCAGCGTTCATGACTGTGGACTAAGATGTTTCACGTATAAAATACTATGCAAGAGAAGAAACACTGGAATTAAAAACTATACCTACACGGCTGATCAGTGTGATCTATTAGGTCAATTACCTGCCCATTGTGGAGGAGGTTCGAGCGCAACAGTGGAACATATAATATGAGCTGAGATGATGATAAAGTTAATTTTTAGGGTTCCATACACAAAAGGTAAAAACGGGACCCTATTACTAAGACCTTCCGTGTGGTGACGGAGTAAGAATACAATTCACCACCCCCTAACTTACCCGTGGGTGATCGTACGAGACGACTAAGGGATATAAAATGCATATAACATCTATGCGAGAGAAGGAAAACTCGATATAAAACCCTATACCAACACGTCTGACCAGCGTGGTATAGTAGGTCAATGACCCTTCCATTATGGAGGAGGCCCGAGCCCAACAGTGGGACGTATATGGGCTGAGAAGATGATGATGATTACTAAAACATTTTTCTTTTTGGGGTGGGTTATGGTCGGCTCACTCCTCCCTTCCGGGGCGACAGAGGGGTGTAAGCACGCAGACCCGCAACCTACCCGAACACCACGTCGCCTTCGTCGTTAGACCGACCACCGGAACAGGGTTACTTGTCGTCAGTGGTCGGCCCGACAGCATATCCCCTGAGGAGTACCCTGCCATCGACCGACGTCCCCCCCTCGGGGAGCATGTCGGTACTTCCTCACGCGGTCGGCTTCTCGGCGGGTGACGGACTAATTCCCCCGTCACGTCACCCGCGGCCTCGGCTAGGGACCCTATTACTAAGACTTCGCTATCTGTCCGTCCGTCTGTCTATCACCAGGTTGTATCTTAAGAACCGCGATAGCTAGACAGTTGAAATTTTAACAATTTATGTATTTCTGTTGCCGCTATAATAACAAATACTAAGAACAAAATGAAATAAATATTCAAGGGGGACTCCCATACAAAAAAACGCCATCTTTTGCCTATTTTTTATAAAAAATGGTACGATACCCTTCGTGCGCGACTCTGACTCGCACTTAGACGGTTTAAATTGCCGTGATATAAGTTCACTCACAATATTAATAGTTCGCGGTTGTTTGTTCACTAATTAAGTTAATTTGACACGAATAATATCATAACTAATACACCTGTAATTATTAATAGTTATATACATAATTGTGTGGTTGAGAAATATTAATATTTTAGCATTTTTAATTTAGACAATATGTGGTAGGAGTACTCTGGCGACTGTCTACAGCCGTAGGCTGACCTGTTTGCGGTAGTATTACATTATAGCAGAAAATCGAGATCTGATTAGTAGCAATTTGTTACTGCACTTTAATCGGTGAGCGAGAGAAACGGAAGCCCAACTTGTGTGTTAACATGTGGTGGGCTTTAGTGATGCCTTTAGCATCTCGAACCTCATTGCACGCATTCACTCTCCCTTCACTTTCTTCACAGTAGGCAGCGGCCTAGCAAAGTTTCATAAGCGACTGTATCATTTATCATAAGGTAAGCTGTTTGCTCGTTTGCCGCCAACAGCAAAGAATTTGAGTTTGAATAAATACTATAGTGGCTCAGAAATATTTTTTGAGACAAGTGTATGTCCATTCAATTTTATAAAGGTTAAAAAATGGTAGAAATGTTGCTGATACAGTATTGCTGACTAAAAGTACAGATGCTGATGGGTGACTGGTTATTGCCAACTAAAATTAATTAATTTTATTTTCTTCCCTTTATTTCTAAACCTACTGCACAATATATTTTTAAAATCAAATAATAGAAATATGTAATAAACTTTCCATGTGGTGACAGAGTAAGAATATAATTCACCACTCCCTTTCTTGTCCGTCGGAGTCTTAAAACACCACTAAGGGATTATAACATGCATACAATATCTATCCCAGAGAAGAAAAACTCGAAATAAAATCCTCTACCGACCCGTCTTATCAGTATATACCACAGTCCTCCTTTAAGACATCCTCGGGTAATATAGAGTGTTAAATTATATTCTTTCTCCATTATCTTTCGTATTGTAATTCAAAAAGTCATATTTATAAGCAGCAAATATGTAATAGATATTATTTAATATAGTAGATATAAAACAAGAATTATTCCGTGTGGTGACGGAGTAAGAATACAATCACCACCCCCTATCTTACCCGTGGGTGATCGTACGAGACGACTAAGGGAGATAAAACGCATATAACATCTATGCGAGAGAAGGCAAACCCGAAATAAAACCCTATACCACGTCTGACCAGCGTGGTATAGTAGGTCAATTACCCTTCCGTTATGGAGGAGGCCCGAGCCCAACAGTGGGACGTATATGGGCTGAAATGAAAAACAAGAAATAGTTTAAATAAATGTGTTTAAAAACATTTTCTATTAAAATAATTCTGGATTGTCTACAAAAGTTGGCACCCATTTGAATCTCTGTCGTTGGTGAAGTAAACAACACTATTTATCATAATATTAAACTTGGCACCTATTTTTATATTTATGTTTTTGATGGGATAGATTTATATAAAAGCAATCAACAAGCTTAAATAACATAAAACTAATTCTTCCATACATATTTCGCTTTTCCTTGTAAGTTGCGTGCGTGGTAGTAATTCAGTTATGGGAATTATCTCCCAGAGGTAGTTAAGGATATTAGTGAAAGCGAAATTGCGGGCAAGTCGTTTCACCATTAAGTTTTTTGATTTTCTTTTCTAATGGTACTAATTGTACACCCGACTCCGCTCGCATCTATTATAATTTATGAAACTTATTTTCGTCGTTACCGCTAACACTATATCTGTAGCTAAACATCAATATCGCTCTAATGACTACTGATGTTTACGCGAGTATTACGCATTTTAAATAAAACTACTTTACGGAATTTATCGCGTTTGTATTTGATTTTTGATTTGCCCGACTTTTCGAACACTTTGCAGCATTCATGGTCACGGGCGGACTAAGATGTCTTACGTCCAACAAGTCATTTATAATTATTACAGACATTTATAATTATCTACCCGATACAGAAAATTAGTTATTAAATTTGACCCACATTTTAGTACAAATTTATTGCTAGTACTAGCAATCCGCCCTCGCTTCGCTTCGGTTATAGGTTATAGTCGTTTTACCCGCGTAGTTCCCGTTCCCGTGAGAATGTCGGGATAAAATGTAGCCTAGTTTACGCCCTGATATTATAGCTTTCCATTGGTGAAAGAATTTTTGAAATCGGTCCAGCCGTTTTGAAGATTACCCGGAACAAACAGACAGACAGACAGACAAAAATTTTTAATTGCTATTTTAGGCATAGGTGTCGTGCAAATAACCGTGTGAGCATGAAAAAAGCCTATTATTTTGACATTACAAACAGACACTCCAATTTTATTTATTGCTAGTATAAGAAGAAAATGACTGTATATGAGTATGAGTGTTATTCTTCAGCGAGAATTTATAATAGTGATAAATGATTTCGAAGATTGACTTTCAGGAAGTCCCAAGAAAGGTTTGCAATTGTATTAAGACAAGTAGCAAAATTATTTAGAAAATAACACAGGAGAAAACGATCTATTTCCATTGCATTCAAGAAGCTGAATTCATGAATAAGCCAATAAATAATAAAAGACGTATAGGTGCAAAAAGGCAGCAGTTCTACACCAGGAATATGACAGGGCTTAAAGGATCTATTTGTGAGCCTTAACATTGATTGCAATAAAGCCTTAAGATTGGCAGAAACGCTTAAAATCACGGAACGGTTTCTCTAGTTGCTACAAGGTCCCTTTAGTATCTTAGATGTGTCTTGCAGACTCTCTAAATTAAGGTCGCGTTTGTTACGCCATAGATTGCAGTTTTAGAGGATATGTTTAGCTATTTGTTCGGTATTGCAGTTAGAGGTGCAATATTGGCAAAATAAAGTATCATCATCTCAGCCCATATACGTCCCACTGTTGGGCTCGGGCCTCCTCCATAATGGAAGGGTAATTGACCTATAATTATAATTAACTATACCACGCTGGTCAGCTAACGCTGACGTGTTGGTATAGGGTTTTATTTCGAGTTTTCCTTCTCTCAAATAAAGTATAACTACATTAAATTAAAATAATTTACTTATAAAATTCCAACGGCCGATGAGGAAATGGGCTTCATAGTGATCAATTTTCAGCCATATTTTCTCTAAACGATCCCAAATGCATTGGAAAATAGGGAGAGATGCCGGTCTTTCGTTGTTGAATACCACCTTACCTGCTATTTGCTCAAGAGCTATCGGATCTCGAATATCAGATATCAGGAGCAATCCGGAGTATACTTTGTACACTCTGGTAGTAATCCGAAGTGTACTTCGTCCACCAGAGAAGCCTGTAATTTTATTACAGTCCTGTGAGTTGTGACAGAAAAATATTGGTTGCTATATTTTTCTTGATAGAATTGAAGCACGCATTTACATCTCTAAGTCAAGTAGAAGTATGCCTGCAAGTGCTAGTAAGGCTTCTTGTACTATTTTGCTTGCCTGATACAAATAATAGAAAATTGTTGACTTTGAAGTAATTTACGCCATGCCACACCTATGATAGCTCTATCGGCCCAGCCTGGTACACCATTACATGTGCAATACCCCCTAACTATGTGGCTTCATATATACTATTTTAAGCGAATTAAAAATTGTAAGCGTATTAAAATGAAGGTGAAGGATAGACTTTGAAATTTTAGTAAGTACAAAGATTTTAGTTTCACTTTTTCATATACAATTTTAATGTTTTCAATTAATGATATTTTCTTTTTAAAACAAGTTCCAAGGCAACCTAATCACTATTTTCTTTTAAAAAGTGCGAATTTTATAGGAAGACTCGACTACAAACAATCACATTGTGAATTATTTGTGATTCGTACATAAAATCAAACCTCGACACTTGGCAAGACAGATCGAGGACGAGACTTCTCTACCGTCATTGCATTCCAAGTATAATTATACATTTGGTTAAGTGTACGTCATAAATCGCTATGACAAGATTGTATAACGTAGCGAGTATAATAAATAGGTGTATGGATACAGGCGTGTCTTCACTTTACTTCTAGCACTTTTACGACTTGGTAATTTCAAAGCGTACGAGGAACGTTTTATTGTACTCTGAAGTTGTTATTAAAAGTACCAAGTGCAATATTTTGAGATCACAGATTACTATTTACCAGATGTAGAGCGCTAAAGAAATAGTTGAAGTTTAATTTTGTAATCTCTTTAAATTTAACCATAACTTATGAGATACGAGAGAATTATTTTAGTTCTTACATAAAAATTTGCATGCATTTCTGAAAAATTTGCATTGAAATAATCGTGAATTATTTTATAGTCTGTATAATAATGATTTCTGATGTTTACGCGAGTATAAGGACTAAGGACAATCTGCCCGTGACCATGAACGCTGCAAAGTGTTCGAAACGTTGAGCAATCAAAAATCAAATACAAACGCGATAAAAGGCGTAAAGTAGTTTTATTTAAAAGTCTCTATAATAATTTCTTCCTACCTATTAAATAAAATCTACCGACACCCAGAAGTTAACTTTTCAATATTTGAACGATACGTGCGCACATCGTCATACTGCACAACTAACAATGAATTATGATAAAACTTTCAATGTAGTAAACATCTTTTTTCTATTATTACTTTTGTTTTTTTTTAACAACTTAGGACAACGTGAAGGATAAAATTATTAGAAAGATTCTTATCTTGTTACGCAACAGAAGTACACACATACTTTTTTTTTCAATAGAAGTAATTTTGACGAAATTTACTTAATGAATAAAACTATTTTTACGGATTTTATGCCGTTTGTATTTAATTTTAACTTTACCGACGTTTCGAACACTTTTCAGCGTTCGGGGTTCATTACAGTTTGGCAAAATAATCAATGCATCGAAATATAAACTTTCTGAAATAACTACAAACTACAGTTCATTTAACTCTATATAAACAATTATTAAATCATTTCACAGTAGCCAGAAATAATATTTTGAAAAGTTAATTAAATTTCAAACGGAGTAATTAAGAGAAGAGGTAATAAAACTAAAACATCAAGGAAAGAAATAAAAACCGTATGCACTATGCAGAGTAGTTCTTATTCAGGAGCTTCAATTAAAGTTGCACGACAAAAATAGATCTATTTCAAATTAGTTCGGACTTCGGGTAATAACGTGAAAACATGATAAAAATGTATTTTAGAGGCAGATAATGTAGTGATGTATGCTGTATTGTGGTAGCTACGAATACTACCAATCCTTACATTAATTGTGGATGTCGTAAAAGACGACTGAGAATTTAAGATAGACCTCCGTGGTCGGCCGGACGGAATACCCTGAGGGGTACCCTCTCCTCTCAACGTCTCTTTCCCGAGACGTCGGTCGTCATCGCGTGGTCGTCATCGGACCTCTAATAAAGCCTAACATGTAAGTGTGACGATTTGAAGTGCGTCAAGATAACGTTAAGAAGCAGAATAAAATATGGACTACTAATATTAAATATTTTCCGTGTGGTGACAGAGTAAGAATACAATCGGCAATTTTGTCCGTGGATGTCGTAAGAGACGACTAAGGGATATAATATGCACATAACATCTGTACAAGAGAAAGAAGACTCGAAACAAAACCCTATACCAACATGTCTGATCAGAATGGTATACTAGGTCAAATTCCCTCTCATTATGGGGGAGGCCCGAGCACGACAGTGGGACGTACCTGGGCTGCATTGATGATGATGAAATGCTGAATATTAAATATAAACAATTTTAATGGTCTCCTAAAAACCTACGCGCAACGTAATAAGACTAAAAGTGCAAGATGGTTTGATATCAAATAATAGCCACTTTTTTTCTTTTAGGGAGTGGGATAAGGTCGGCGCACTCCTTTCTTTTTTGGGGGTGGGTTGCGGTCGTCGCACTCCTCGTAACACTCCGTCCGGGGCGACAGAGTGGTATAAGCAGGCACACCCGTAACCAACCCGTGACACGTCGCCTTCGTCGTTGGGCCGACCACCGGAGTAGGGTGACTTGTCGTCAGTGGTCGGCTCGACGGAATATCCCCTGAGGAATACTCTCTCCTCGAGCGACGTCCCCAAGGGAGGACGTCAATCTTTCCTCGCGCGGTCGGCTTCTCGGCGAGTGAAAATAATAGCTCCTAAACCAAAAAGCGGTTAATTTTTTTATTTAAAAATATATATGGCACCAATTAGCACATTTAGATTCAGGACAGAGTTTGTGATTTATGCGAATGATTGCAACTGATACATTTGTAATTAGTTCGAGACTGTTTTGATTACGTACGCTTTCAAAGGATATTAATTAATGAAAATCGAAAGCCCAAAAGCGTTCGTAATATTTAATAGTTATGAATTACAAATAATAATGGTTTCTCACTGTGTGATCATTTATTACGAATATTAAATTGTATATCTTGTCATTACTCTACGTCTGGTAACGTTTACGGCAATTGTAAAGCAATTCCAAACTCACACGTCCCTACAATTATTAGTTTTAAAGCTGTAAACCACCGATTTGTCGTTACATATTTACAGATTCATGCGATCACTCTATGATGAGTATTTTTATAGAAAAGAAAAAAAAAACATTTCTCCAATGTACTTATATATACACAACACAGGTCTACGACCAGTGTGTGTTACCAGTGATGACTTACGGCACAAAAACTTGGTCCCTAAATGTAGGCCTCATAACAAGGCTCAAAGTCGCTCAACATGCTATGGAACGGTATATGCTCGGGATTTCTCTGCGAGATAGAATCCGAAATATGGAAATCCGCAGAAGAACGGGTGTAACCGACGTAACACGAAGAATTAGCACCCTGAAGTGGCAATGGGCAGGCCACATCGCTCGAAAAACTGACAACCGCTGGGGAAGAAAGGTTCTCGAGTGGCGACCACGTATTGGACGATGCAGTGTAGGACGCCTCCCCACTAGGTGGACTGACGACCTGGTGAAAGTTGCTGGGCGTCGTTGGATGCAAGCGGCACAGGACCGCACTTTGTGGTGTAATATGAGGGAGGCTTACGTCCAGCAGTGGACGGTGATAGGCTGAAGTGATAATGATGATGACATATATATATTCCCCAAAATTTTTTATTGTAGAGGAATATTCCATTATCCATCTTAGGCCGTAGCGTCCCGTTGCTGTGCTTGCGCCGCCTGCACTGTGGAAGTGAAATTGATCCACTATACCTACCACGCTTATCACACCGATTGTTATAAGGTTTCATTTCGAATATTCCTTCTCTTACATAGATGTTATTTTGATATCATACCTCTTAGTGGTAATCATTCATCACCTCTTTTCTTAATGGTGAATGGTATTTTTACTCATTTATCACACAGCAATTCCACTATCCATACTAATATTATAAATGCGACAGTAAGGATGTTTATTTGTTTGTTTGTAACGCTTTCACGCTTAAACCACCAACCGATTTCAAAAATTCTGTCACCAATGGAAAGCTATAATATCAGGGAGTAACATAGGCTATATTTTATCCCGGTATTCCCACAGGAACGGGAACTACGCGGGTTGAAGCGACTGAAACCGAAGCGAAGCGAGGGCGGGTTCCTAGTATATTCTATAAAATCAAATATTTGATATAAAACGAATTAACTTAGTACTTATTAAAATATCAATATTCTTACATTTTTACGAATTAACCCCAACAAATAAGTAGCCAGCTAAGGAAAAACACACATCTACTACCGCTGTCTCCTGTATCTAGGCTTTGATTAACAAATATATCCTTTATAATCAAGATGAAATAAAGTTGAAATTTGCTTACACATTTCATGTGCCGTATCGAGAGAGTTGGCCATTAGAGAATGAAATAGATCAATGATGCACGATAATGGTTGAGGGAGGCTTAAATAATAAAGAGGATATATTCAAAGTCAAGGATTTGACGCGGGTAATTAGTGAGTCTATATATACAATCGATAACCTAGTGAAGTGAATACGACATGAGGAATCTTCTCAGTGTAGTTACAGAGTAAGAATATTGGGGTAGCGAAACTCGAAGGCAAACCCTTTTTTTTGGTAGGACACATGGGGCGACGGATAGACGACGTGCGATGACGTGCGACGGTATTGGTCATGCTCACTGAAGGGTCTGCTTGCGGTACCTATGATGAGCGAGTCACTCTTTTCCCTCCATTGTGGTTAAGGGGAGTGATGGCTGCTCTAGTGGTTAACTCGTGATCGGGTGCCGCTTGCGGGATCTTCTCCAGCCATGGTAATTCTTCATTATATTTAATAACTATATCATGGTTCGAAAGGCATCACATGGGAGCTATTAATAGGCATGTTGATGTATGTAATTTTATTTAAAAAAACTAGTAAATGAATTAAAAAGAAGACAATTCCACTGAGTTTCTTGCCGGATCTTCTCAGTACGATCGCGTTCCGATCCGATAGTAATTTAAGTTAACATGTAAAAACAAAAATGACAATATGTAAGTGTCCACGCGGTGTTTATACATAGTAAATGATTTGACTCCATAACCTACCGTATTTCCTCCCTAACGTCATAAGGGCAACCACTGGCACCGATTCCTTAACGTCCTAAGCTGTACTTTACTATCTATACAGACGAATATACTTGGTTTTTTTAAGCTATTGCATAGCTTTTATCGCGGGCTTTGAGCGTGGCGACCGAATCAAGAAATTCCGTAACGAAAATAAAACCTAACACTCCGCCTACCATGTAGCTCGACCGAGCGTTCGGTGTGACGGTCGTCGACATTCTGCGTTCGTCCGTCTCGGTGCGCACACGTGCCATCGCTTTGCGTAGCTTACGTCAAAAAGTATTTTCGCGCGTTTTCTGACGGTCCCAACGATCTTCAGCGGACGACAGTGGTAATCCAAACCGCCTTTATTGTTATACAAATAGTACATTTGTTTTCTTATCGGTCACCACGCTCAAAAAGTGTAACTTGAATTAACATCAAAGAAAAAAAATTGCATAAATAAAAAATAAAGAAATAATTATAATTGTAGAACTTGATAAAAATGCTATGCAATAGCTTTACCGTGGCAGTCCCCGAGTGCCAAACCTTTTTTTTTCTTTTTAAAAAGATAACTCTCTACTATTAAAATAATCTGTGTATTGCGGTGGACTTAACAAACATACAATCTTAACAACGACGCCATCTGTCCAGTTTTATTGCTATTAGTGGCAGACGAGCAAACAGAACATCTGATGATAAGTGGTATTTCATCGTAACAGCTCTTATACTTGCCATTGGTGGGCTCGAGCGTTTTCCACAGTGAGAGGGATATTGACCTCATAGACTACGCTAAATATAACCCCCTTAGTCGCCTTTTATTAAACCTATGGACAAGAAAAGGGGTGTTGAATTGTGTTCCTACTCCATCACCACACGCAAGTAGTATTTGCCAGTTACCGTCAGCCATACCGCGAGTAAAGTCAGATCGTTATACTACCGCAGGGAATGAGCCATGTAGTTTAAAATAGTTTTTAAATATTTATTTTTGCATGCTATTATTTAATGGCTACATAGGTGATCCAATTTCAAATATTTCTTAGGCCCATGTACACCCTATTATTAAGCAAATATTTTTTTTTAATTTGAATTTAAGTTGAAGGTCAGCCTTACGGCTCTTTTAAAATATTATTGCTCAAATATTCTCTCTGACAACTTAGTGACCTTTTCCGTAGGGGAACGGAGTAAAAATTAATTATTAACCATTCTCTTTTTTAGCCGTGGGTGTCCTAAAAGACGACTAAGGGATCAAATATGCAGGAGAAGAAAAATTTTAAATAATACCCTAAAACAACGCGTCTAATTAGAATGGTATAATAGGTCAATAACTTCCTCCCATTGTGGAAGAGGTTCGAGGCCATTAGTGGGACCTATATGAGCAGAGAAAATACTTATAATGAGGCGACTCATTTATTGCTATTTCAATAAAACTCTCAACATCACCTATCACTTAATCATCAACATCTCATCTTAGCCCATACACGTTCCTCCGTTGCGCTTTTTTTTGGGGTGGGTTGCGGTCGGCGCACTCCTCGCAACACTCCGTCCGGGGCGACAGAGGGGCATAAGCACGCACAGCCGCAATCCACCGGAACACCACGTCGCCTTCGTCGTTGGACCGACCACCGGAGCAGGGTTACGTGTCATCAGTGGTCGCCCCGACGGAATAACCCCTAGTGGGGTACCCTCCCATCGACCGACGTTTCCCCCTCGGGGAGGACGTCGGTCTTTCCTCACTTCCACCGTTGGGCTCGGGCCTCCTCCACTATAGGAGGCAAATTGAAATTGAATCACGCAGGTCAGTCATGTTGATATAGAGTTATGTTTCGAGTTTGTCATCTATTGTGTATTTAATATTAAGTATATGCATATTATATCCCTCAGTCGTCTTTTACGATACCCACGGGCTAGAGAGGGGGTGATAAATTATATTCTTACTCCATCACTACATGGATAGATAATACTTTACAAAATATCTATATCAAATAGAAGACAGTAATATTTATATATCAACGTACTTCTTCATTGTCTACCTCTAGCGACACATCAAGCACGGAACAAACTATCACTTGGAAACAAGAAAAATTCCTACCCTAATGTGATTACCCGCCGCCAGTTCGAGACCCGAGTCGGGTCACGTCGCCTCTAATAATACAAAAGTGCGTCAGTTTGTTCAATAGATTTGAGTGCTACAAATTGACACCGGACTACTCGATACAACTGTCATTATACGTGAATTCATTATTGGATTAAGTAATTTTTATTTGGTATCGTGACTAAGTAAAAAATACAATTTACCAACACTTTACCTGGCCGGTGGGTGTATAATATAATTAAGAGATATCATCATCATCATCTTGCTCTTATCCCAATTACTTGGAGTCGACGCAATATGTCATCTGTTTTGACATATTGCAAAAAGTTTCGGCAATGACTTTTATGACCGGCCGCCTGCCTGACGTCAACCCTCCTTGGGAATGTAATTGTTGACCCAAATGGTACCAGATGGAGTTGGTACGGGTCAATCTAGGGCTCTTAGTCGTCTTTTACGACACCTACGAGCAAAGCAAGGGTTGGTACTATTCGAAGCCGCTACCACACAGCAGAAGACACACAATTAAGAAATATAATAATAATAATAATAAAAAAACCCTCTGGGCTAGTCGTTATCTCACCATGAGACTAACGCAAACCTCGGAGGAACATTATATGGCTCTCTAAGTTCTTTTGATATAAAAGAAAAAATGTATCACAAGATTTACAGAAAAGCCAATAAACCGCAGGGCAGCTTGTGGCGTGCTGAATGTGAGTGGCGACACTGCGGTCCTGAATGCCCCAGAGAGTCGGCCCGGGCCTCGTATCCAGCTCGCCTTTATTGGCTGGCTGGAGTGGAAACCGAAGAGTGCCCGCAGGATTCTCAACTCTGGCTTGCCTTAAATGGCTGGTCAGAGAGGGGTCGCCAGAGCTATATGCGCGGGGGTGGAAGTGTCATTTTCAAGAGCATAACTGCAAGGAAACCACTGCGATGGTGAAACCGGCGCCGCACCGCTCGACGCCCCAAGCCACTTGCACCAATGTTGCCCCCCTGTTGCCCGTATGACCTGCGTGTCCGTGGCGACCGTTTGGGGGGGCCCATTCAGTGAGTTGGCGAGTCACCGTCTGCCAAAAATCAAGACGATAAGGGTATTGAAGGCAGACAACAGTTTTTCAATCAATAGTTATTGGTTTAGCCAGTACATCAAACCTCCAACCCCATAAACAGTTATTAGATACAATCATCACACAATAGTTTTACACCTACCGTTGGCAGTCCACGTGAGTTATGTGCAGACGTGGAGTGCCATCGGTAGACGTGCCATCCCATTTTAACATTAAATTTCTCCAAAGGCCTCTGCGTGTTGGATCCATATCCCCATGTAAGCCTTTCAAAGGACCGGGTATCTTCCCTTGGAAGATAGCCGTGAAATTGAGAGATACAATATAATAATAATAATATTTATTCAAGTAACCAAGACTCATTATTGTTAGTAATTCTTAATCTAAAGTTGTTAGTTAATTAAAATTACAAATTACAATATGTTATCTTGAATAGCAGTTATATAGGTTTATAGTTTGCGTTTTCCGTCCTTGATGGTTTTTTAAGACCCACCCTGCACTAAGGAAATCCATGTGTTGCGGAGGATTTTACAGGCGTATAAGCCAGCCAAGCCCGACTTTCTGGGAGTATTTGCGTGTAGTGGGTTTTAGTGATGCCTTTAGTATCACCAAACCTCATTGCATGCTTTCACACTCGCTTCACTTTCTTTGCGGTAGGCAGCAGCCTTGCAAAGGTCCATGAACGGCAGCAACACTTACCATCAAGTGTAGGTACTGTTTGTTCGTTTGCCACCATTTGCATTAAAAAAATATAATTAACGTACACAAATTACATTCAGTCTCAGAAAAATAATTCGTGGATCGCACAAAATGTTGTCCTGTGTACGGTAAATCGGTATCTCAATCACTACGCCATCTGAGCAGTCCGTCTATGATGTCAATTATCTTCTGTATTCTTTAGTTGTTACCTGCAAAAGCCGTGAGAACGGAAAAGTTGATAGAATTTCGTGATCTTATTCTGATCGGGATAGACAAAATTACGAAATTATTTAATACTTTGCACGTAGACCGGTGGTCCTGTGGTGGACCGGTGATAGTCGCGTGTGGTGATGGAGTAAGAACTCACCACCCCCTATCTTGCCCGTGGATGTCGTAAAAGACGACTAAGGAATGTAATACGCTTATAACATCTATGCAAGAGAAGGAAACCTCGAATAAAACCCTATACCAACCTATCTGACCAGCATGGTATAGTGAGGTCAAATGCCCTCCTATTGTGGAGGAGGCTCGAGACCAGAAGTGGGACGTATTTGAGCTGAAATTATTATGATGATGACATAGACTGGAGAATAATGAATAATTAATAATTAAGTAAATTACTAGGCATTTATCATCATTTTAGTTTGTATATATCTCACTATTGGGTTTGAGGCTCCTCCACAATAAGAGGAAAAAAACAATCACCCTTGGAATACAAATCACCACCCCCACTCTTGCAGGCATGTGTCGTAAAAGACGACTAAATGATATAATATATAGATAATATCTTTGAGGATAGCTCGACAAGAACCCTATTCCAACACTTCTGACCCGCATCATCATCATCATCATTTTAGTCTATCGTCGTCTGCTGGACGTAGGCCTCCCTCATATCACGCCACAAAGTACGGTCCTGTGCCACCTGCATCCAACGAAGCCCAACAAGCTTCACCAGGTCGTCGGTCCACCTAGAGCTCAACAATTGAACTTAAGTGACCTGGAATAAGAATTGATGAAATTGGGCATATACCTTTTAGTATAATCTACTAATATTTAGCTTAGGTTTAACTCTGAAAGGACGATTCTAAATAAATATTAGCCAAAACTAGAGTAGGTTAGATACTGTTTTTATAACACAAGTATTTTCCTTTTGTCCCTCGAGCGCAGTTTTAAATATAATTTACTTAGCCTTAGGTTTTATAAAGTAGGCGTCGGAATTTGTTTAAAAAGAAAAAAATATAATTTGGAATGACCTCGTTCTGTTAAAGAACATATAATATTAACATTTTTACGTATCTTTGTGCTTTTAAGTATATAAAGTATTTAATAAACTATATTTCTATGTTTTTAAGAAGTTTGCTAAATAAAATTATTTCATTGAAATTTTTGTAATTATTCCATTTCGTAGACTAGCTACGTCGTAGCTGTGGATCGGCGTATTCAGTATTTTCGGTTCGTATTTATGCTCCAATATATATTTTTTTTTATTACTCTGCCTATGTCTTCTTTTCATACCATTTTTTTTTTAGATAAATAATCATCATCATCATCATCATCACAGCCCACATACGTCCCACTGTTGGGCTCGGGCCTCCTCCATAATGGGAGGGAATTTGACCTACTATACCATGCTGGTCAGACATGTTGGTATAGGGTTTCATTTCGAGTTTTCCTTCTCTTGCACAGATGTTATGTGCACATTATATCCCATAGTCGTCTTATACGACATCCACGGGCAAGACAGGGAGTGGTGAATTGTATTCTTACTCCATCACCACACGGACAGATAAATAATGATGAATATTAAATGAAAAAGAGGCCTAGATAAAGGTAAAAAAGAAAAAGATGACCAAAAATTTATTCTGAATTATCTTGTTCGACTATACAGATGACGTAGTAGTTAAGATACCAACCTACAATGCCAGTGTCCTGGGTTTGAATTCCACTCAGGACAACACTTTGTGCTATCCACAAATTGTTCTTCTGAGTTTTGATGTAATCTGTGTCCGTTAATTATATGTTTGTTAAGTCCCCCGAAACACAAGGATTATTTTCTAAGTGCAGGTTGTTGTTATTTAAAAAAAAATTAAAGTACGCATGTCAGAAGTGAAACTTCTTTATCCTTTATCCTTCATCCCTCATCCTTTATACTTTAGTCAGTCAATTATAGATGGATTTAAAATTAATATCAAATAGTATATATATATATTTCTGTCTCATTTTTTGCCGGCTTCATCCTACACATTTTTGTATTTGTGTCTCTTACCTGTCGTTTTTTCCGTTGCATCCGGTTTGAAATCGCAACGATTCTAAAGAAGTTTCACTTCAAAAATACTTTCTTTAACTTTTCTGGAGAACAGAGGCGACACAGGTTAGTTTATAGATTTTTGAATGAATATAATTGAATCTTTGTTTGTGCTGATAACCTTAGAATACAGATAAACCAAAAATAACGATTCGGTACTGATTACCCATTCTAATGATAATAGAGAGAAACATTACGGTAGACTATTAGGTTGCATGAGGGAAGTAGTCGCCGCCTTCTGCGAGACGGTCATCTCGCGGAAGGAGGTGGTGAAGCGTGAGCGCCAGAATCTCCTCCACTACGACACGGTCCGCTGCCGGCGACTCGGGCGGCGCAGGCGCGGGTACCTCCGCCTGATGTCGCCCTAGCCGAGCCCTCAGGTGACTAAATCGGGGATTAGTCTGTCACCCGCAGAGAGGCTGACCGGACGAGAGTGACCGACGTTTCGGGAGGAGCGTTGGAAAGGGAGGGTACCCGTAAAGGTATCCCGCCGGGCAAATCACGGAGGACAAGGGCCTCGGTACCGGTGGTCGGCCCAATAGCGAAGGAGAGAAGAAACGGTGTCCCTGGATGGAGCAAATGCCGTGTACGCTGAATATAGCCCACCACAAAAAAAGAAGGCTATTGCATACTTTATTGCATGCTTTGCCTTCCACTGCCTTGGATGATTTATGTGGTGTGCACTATAGCCCGCAGCCAAAAAAATCCTCAAAAATCCCTATTAGTAAGGATTAATCATCATTACAGCTCATATACAGTCCATAGTTGAGTTTGAACGTTCTCTATAATAGGACAGTACTTAACTTATATACCACGTTGGAAAGTACTTAACTTATATATCACATAGGTTGGTACAGGGTTTTACATCGGGTCATTCATATACATTCAACCGTTGCGGAAGAAAGATTCTCGAGTGACGACCACAAATCGGACGACACAGCGTAGAACTCCTTTTTTTTTCTGGGGTGGGTGGCGGTCGGCGCGCTCCACGCACCACTCCGTCCGGGGCGACAGAGGGGCGTATAGCACGCAACACCCGCAACCCACCCGAACACCACGTCGCCTTCGTCGTTGGGCCGCCCACCGGGCTACTTGTCACCAGTGGTCGGCCCGACGGAATATGGGGATATTACTTGGGGTACCCCTCCCATCGACCAACGTTCCCCCCTAGCGTAGAACTCCTAGGTGGAGTAACGACATCTTGAAAGTTACAGGGAACCTGGATGCAAGTGTGTGGGTATGATCCGAGTGACAGTCTAGTTTGGAAACTTATGTCCAATAGTGGACGTCTTGAGGTTGATGGATAGATTCTCCATGAATGCCGTAGAAATCTTCTGAAAGATCACTAGAAGGATGGGGAACAGCACTCTTCTGAAATACTACTATTTTATATATCATCATAAACATTTCAGCTGCTATACGTCTCACTCTTGGGCTCAAGCCTCCTACAAAATAGGAAGGCAATTGACCTTACTATACCATGCTGGTCAGACAGGTTGATATAGGGTTTTGTTTCGAGTTTTCCTTCTCTTGCATAGATGTTATATGAGTATTATATACCTTAGTTGTATTTTACGACATCCACGGGCAAGACAGTTTTTGTTTTTTTGTTTTTGAATTGTATTCTTACTCCGTCACCACATGGATCTTTTAATTTTTATCAAATATTTACAACATACCCTATTTAATTTTTATTTATAGCCATTGAGTGGATTATGACAGGAATATGAGTATCGTATTGTTTGTCTCAATTGTGTATTCGTGGTCTGTCACTATAAATTTACTAAGAAATGGGCAATAAAATACGCTTGTTTTTTACTATTTCAGTAACAGCAGTAGTTCCTTAAGTATAGTTTTACGTGGTGTTCAATAAATAAGCAGGGTTTTTACGATATTCAATAGATTGAAAATCTTCTAGCGTTCCTTTCAACTTAATTCACTGAATACATGAAAGACAAACAGTTTTAGGTGTAAGGGTAAGCTGTAAATCGAACAAATAAAAAGAAAACCGGCTAAACGCGAGTCGGAGTCGCGTACATAGGGTTCCGTACCCATTATCTTAAAAAAAATCACGTTTGTTGTATAGGAGCCCTCCTTAAATATTTATTTAATTTTGTTTTTAATATTTGTTACTGTAGTGGCAACAGGAATACATAATTTGTAAAAATTTCAACTGTCTAGCTATCGCGGTTCTTGAGATACAGTTGGCGACAGACAGACGGGCGGACAGACAGCGAAGTCCTAGTAATAGGGTTCCGTTTTTACCCTTTGGGTACGGAACCCTAGAAAGGTTACCAATAGTTCATTTTGTTCTTGTATCTTAGAAACTTCGCGATAAGCGATTTGCTCTTCAATGTTTTGCGGTTCTGTGTAATAAAACATGTATACAGACTTGAGTTAATGAAATAACCTTATTATCACTTTACTCTTGTCTCCAATTACTGGCGGGACTACGCTCACAAGGACGTTATTTCCTGTTGAGCAATCCAGCCAAACACCTCGGTTCGGTGTTCATACTGGCGAAGCCTTCCGACTGGTTTTAATGGAGTGGTTAGGTTGGCTTCAAGATCAGAGGAAGGAGAGCCTTCCAACTGATGCAGGTCTCAACGGACATGGCTGCCTCGGCAAGGACCTGCACACGGGTCGCGAGGAGGAAGAAGACACCGTCCTGCCACCACTATGATTGCGACGAGGATACGTCATAGCACACAGTCGAGTTTTGCATGGCCGGATGGCGATAGGGAGGCAATATGGTAGTTTATGGGGTCAAACATCGCACTTCCATTGCCCTGAACGGATTGGGCGATGTCCACATCATAGCTTTTTTTTACCCTAAAAAATGAGAATAGTCCTAATTATTAAATGAAAACAATAATTTTTATGCAGAAGCAGTGACGTAGCAATATTTCTCTTACAAAATATATTCCTGTAATATATATATAGATAAATATTATTTGTATTTTCTTTTGACTAAAATATAAATAAAATGTCTTATTGCCACAAGTTGTAAAACTTGAACGGAGAAAATGTGTTCAGTAATAGTATTTTCAAGTTTTGCCTACTTCTATTACATTATGTGGGCAATAAACTTAACTTATAGTTATTTTTATGCCGTCAACAGTATTTTTCGAGGTTATGTTCTAAATTGAGCAAAACAAATCTATTGTGAGGTCCATTAGCTTTCAGCTGAGAATGGCATCCAATCACTGTCTGTGGGACAATTGCGGTAATATGAGAATTGGGAACACGCCGCGCCTTTGTTCTGACTACCAAACCAATTGTTCAACTAATTCTTTTTGGTTTTTTGTTAGGCTTTTATAAATAGGATACTTGACCTCGACAACTACTTGTATTAAAATTGTAGAGATACAAAATCTCTATAGTAATATACTCTACAATTGTTATACGCTGAGAATAATGTGGCGAATAATTTCGATAATTTTCTAATTGAACTAGCTGCCGTGATGTTTTCTAAGTGGTGGTGTGCTTCGTTAAGCTAAGTTAAAAAGCCTTGTATTCTCATAGTAGACAGTAACTTAGCTACACTCCTGGAGGTCCAGAGATCCATAAGCGGCAGTTACGACCTAATAGCAGGTGTGCTGCTTGCTCGTTTGTTACCGAAATGTAATGTGTTTATAACTAACGATATCTCTGTGTGGTGATGGAGCTAGAATATAATTTATTACCCCCTTTTGTGCCTGTGGGTTCCGTAAAAGACAATTGAGGATATAATATCCACATGAAATCAATGCAAGAGAAGGCAAATTTGAAATAAAACTCTATACTAAAACGTCTGACTAGCGTGACATAGTAGTTCATTTACCCACCTATTTTGAAGTAGGTTCAAGCCCAACAATGGGCCGTATATGACTAATAGGTATGAATACTACATATTTTTTTATAAATTTTATAATGTGGCCATTTTTTGGACTAATCGCTTCCCACCACTGTAACTCCTGTAAGCCAGGATCCACAACCGTTGCCGTATAAGACACCGAGGTTTGACTCTCAGTAAGTCCCACGAAACGCTTTTAATTATGTTGAGACCTTTTTTTCACGCTGTGGAAATGCATTTACGCACTGTCCCCCTGTCCCCCTCCGGTGATAGATGGAAGAGTATGTGGGACTCACCGGCCACCGTGTGACCGGAATACCCACTAAAACTACAGCGCCCCTCTTCTCCCCTTTTGCGCTTTTACAGGGTGCCGTGCAAATTCAATCCCCGAAACCCTAACACATGGCCATCTGGCCACGTACTATCGTCATTCAAGGTGGTGGAAGGAGTTGCGCATATTGGCGCCTTCTTCTCCCGGGTCACCACCGGCGGAGCGGGTCAGTGGAGGAAAGCGCCTCACATTCTCGCTCCTGAGCCTCCTTCCTTGAAACGACGGCCTCACAAAATAAGGCCATCGACGACCAGCACCTGTCGCTGTCGAGCATTTGAGAGATGATTTAGTTTATATTCTAAATTCCATCGATAGGACGTGGTTTTGGGGCTCCCAGACGTGACAAATTTCCAATGTAAATTATCTTGAGACCTGCAACAAATTTAATTAGAAAAGAAAATTGGAGAAATTGGAAACCACTTCCCTTGTATGCAAAACGGGAGATCTAGAGCAAAAATTGTCTAATAAACCAGCAGATAAGAAGATATACAATTACGTGAAGCGCAGCAATACAGCACCACGCATTTCATAGAGCTTAAGGGGTTTATATAACGCGGTCCATATAATTCGGGCAATTCGATTATACAATTCGGTCGGCCGAATGCAACGCACGAAAAACTATGCTATAAACAGTATAATTTCATAGATTTGTTGTTGACGTTTATTGCCGTTCACTTGGCAGCATGTTCAGATGATAGCTATCATCATCGTGTCGGCTAATATACGTACCAATGCTGGGTGCAAACCTTCTCCTCAATAGGTGGAAAATTGACTTAAGACCGTTCACACGAGTTGATAAAGCATTTTATTTCGATTGTTCATTCTCCTGCAGATATATTATTTGCTATATAGTGTCGCTTAGTCGTCTCTTACGATTATCTACGAATAAAAAGGGGGTCCATACT
Organism: Lymantria dispar; assembly: GCA_032191425.1. Classification (NCBI taxonomy): domain Eukaryota; kingdom Metazoa; phylum Arthropoda; class Insecta; order Lepidoptera; family Erebidae; genus Lymantria; species Lymantria dispar. The sequence goes on from CM063441.1 coordinate 11,709,212, forward strand.
CTGTCAGCACATGCAAATTTATATATTTATTATAGAGTTTATACGTCATAAATTAGAATATATATAGCTTACAATAGTGTAAAATATTTATTTGACTTTTTTTTTAAACGCAACATCCTGCACTAAGGCAAAATAATGCTTATGTTGCATGGAACTTTACAAACATTTAATTAACGGACATAAATTACATCCAGATTCAGAACAACAAATTGTGGATTGCACAAAGTGTTGTCTTTTGTTGGATTCATACCCACGAAACTGGCACGGTAGGTCGGTATATTAACCACTACGCCATCTATGCAGACTTTTAACAAATATACAATCACTTTTAGCCCATAGATGTACGATGCTTCACATAGCCGAAACGAATGACTTAATCGCCACCATTAGTAGGCGAATTGAAAACTAATATCTATACCAATAAATAAAATTGGAGTGTCTGTTTGTAATGTCAAAATAATAGGCTTTTTTCATGCTCACACGGTTATTTGGACGACACCTATGCCTAAAACAGCATTTAAAAAATTTTTGTCTGTCTGTCTGTTTGTTCCGGGTAATCTTCAAAACTGCTAGACCGATTTCAAAAATTCTTTCACCAATGGAAAACTGTAATATCAGGGCGTAAAAAAGGCTATATTTTATCCCGTTATTCCCACGGGAACGGGAACTTCGCGGATAAAACGACTATAACCGAAGCGAAGCGAGGGCGGGTTGCTAGTCAGTACTATAATTTGACTAGGAGAACTTTGTTGCCCACTAACGGCAGAGTTATCATTGTGGAAAATTGACGGAGAGTTCTTGTTATATAAGTGTTAGTAAAATTCGGATGGTGACTGAGTAAGAATACGAATAAGAATATAAAATACAAGACCCTTCTTATATGAAAGGATAAAACATATGCAAGAGAAGGACAATTTGAGATAAACTCTGTACCAACTCGTCTAACTAGCGTGGTGTATTAGATCAAATGCGCTCCTATTGTAGAGGAAGCTTGGACCCACATCATCATCATCATCTCAGCCCATATACGTCCCACTGTTGGGTTATTTTTTTTTTGGGATGGGCAGCGGTCGGCGCACTCCTCGCACTACTCCGTCCCGGGCGACAGAGGGGCGTAAGCACGCACACCCTCAACCCACCCGAACACGTCGCCTTCGTCGTTGGGCCGACCACCGGAGTAGGGTTACTTGTCATTAGTGGTCGGCCTGACGGAATACCCCCTACTTGGGGTACCCTCTCATCGACCGACGTCACCCTCCCTCGGGGAGGATGTTGGTCTTTCCTCACGCGGTCGGCCTCTCGGCGGGTGACGGACTAACTCCCCGGTCACGTCACCCGCGGCCTCGGCTAGGGCGGCATGACGCGCAGGTAGTTGCGCCTGCACCGCCTCAGTCGCCGGCGACGGGTCGCTTCGTCGAGCCTGAGCTCCACGCGCGCGCGACCCGCCGTCTCCTTCTGCAAAATAATTGCCTCGCAAAAGGCTGCGACCGCGTCCCAGTTCCTGATGCTGTCGAGCATCGCCCTAACGATGGTCGGCAGCATCAGGTCGGCACCGATGATTGCGATGAGTTTACGACGCTGCTTTGCCCAGGCGGCATAAACCTCGAGCGTATGCTGCGCCGTGTCCTCGTCGCAATCGCAGTGGTGGCAGGACGGTGTGCTCTCCCTCCTAGCGACCGTGTACAAGTACTTGCCGAAGCATCCATGTCCCGTCAAGACCTGCACCAGTCGGAAGGAAAGCATTATATATTTATATATTAATGCAGCACGCATTAATATATAAATTACTTATTAAAAACATTAATTTATTTGAAGTTTATTTCAAAGATGTGATGCCAAATGAATACTAGCTGACCCAACAGACGTTGTGCTGTTCAAATCTAAAAATGGTAAAAGAAATTCTCCTTGAATTCGATCGCAGCGCCACCTACCGGGTCTAATTGTAAATCTAAACTATTTTCGAGTCCCCTTAAACATGCACAAAAAATTTCATCAAAATCAGTTCAGCCGTTTAGGAGGAGTTCAGTGACATACCTGCACACGTACACAAGAAATTTATAAATAAAGATGGAAATGTCAATAATATGCTTAATACTTTTTATATTTTTTGAGAATAAATTTCAATACATGCACACCAAATGGGTGTATTGAAATATGAAAAGTAACTTCGTTAGTTACAAACATACTTAATATCAGAAATATATTTATTAAATATTTGTAGCATTATTTACTAGGTTATTCGAACACTATATGGCGTAGGCGGTAACTATTTGTAGCCATGTTTATTTACGATACATAGTAAATAAAAAAGAAAACATTTTTACAACCACTAACTACATTCGCTAGCAATGAACTGTACAACACCTAAAAGGTATTTAATTCAAACTTTCATTTTGAGTTCATTTTGCGTGTAGAATATTGCGGGTTTGAGTCCTAAACATGAAATAACCTTGCTCATGAGCGTGTCTGTCAGTAGTACGATGTAAGAATACCATTCATGACCTTCTCTCTTGCCTGTAGATGTCGCAAGAGACGACTAAGGGATTAAATAGTAATAAATTAATAGTTTGAGTAGTAGCAATTTGCTGCTGCACTTCGTTCGGTGAGCGAGAGAGCCGGGAGCCCAACTTTCTGGGTGTGTTTGTGTGTGGCGGGTTTTGGTGAGGCCTGAAACCTGCGGTGGTGAGGTCTTGGTCGGGGTATTGAGCGTGAGGGGCTGGCATGGTGTACAGGGAGACCCGATGGGAATGGTCACCGCCGGCCACCTGCCGGTCAGCAGGGGACCCGAACCCAGGATCCTCCTCCCTGGGAGGCTGTCCCACCAACCGGCGAAAATCCCGTTGGGTAGTCGTCGTGCCGGTGTGGGAAACCGGAGTGGACCTCGGCGGCTACACACGGGGGGGCATCGGGGGCCCTTCCGTGCTTCGTGTTAGCTCCTCACAAAACTCACTCCTCGACCATGCACTATGCCCTGCCTTTTTTTTGGTATCACCGAACTCCGTTATACACATTCACACTCCCTTCCACCTCTTCTTAAATTAAAAATCATGGCCAAGAAAGTTATAAAGAGACGATTTTCTACGGCGGTTCCCTTATCCACATTTGATGTGGATTTTTGCAATATCAGGGGTTTACATAGCAATCTCGACGCCGTCCACCATCACCTCGAGACGGCGCGGCCTGCCTTACTCATTTTAACGGAGACGCAGATAGGTGCTCCGGATGACGTTTCGTACCTAAATTACCCCGGCTACGAGTTGGAGCATACCTTCCGTCGTAAAGCCGGGGTGTGCGTATTCATCCGAGGTGATATCTGCTGTCGCCGTCTTCGGGCCCTCGAACATGGTGACTTGTCAATCCTGTGGCTACGCGTAGACTATGGAGGGCTTACCCGCATCTACGCATGCCTCTACAGGTCCCATGGCAGTGATCCGGGGTCAATTCAATTATTTGAGAACGTCCAATGATTGACTGAATATTGGAGCAATGTCCATCAGCGGAGGTGGTGGTTCTTGGAGACTTCAACGCTCATCATAAAGAGTGGCTGGGGTCCCGAACCACTAACCTCCAGGGTCGACATCTCTTCAATATGGTCTCGGCCTATGGTCTCTCACAACTGGTGACACAGCCCACCCGTATCCCAGATATTGAGAGCCATGAGTCTTCTTTACTGGATCTTCTGCTGACTACATACCAGCACGGATATCAGGTAGTGGTTGAAGCGCCTCTTGGGTCTTCTGACCACTGCTTGGTTCGTAGCAGTGGCCCTGTTGTAAGGCCTAGTCGTTCTAAGGCGACTGGGACTCGCAGAGTCTGGCAATATAAGTCAGCAGATTGGGATGGACTCCGCGAGTTTTACGCATCCTACCCATGGAAGCGGCTTTGCTTCGCCTCTGGGGACCCTGGCGTCTGTGCGGACTGCGTTACCGAAACGGTTATTACGGGGATGGAATTATTCATCCCCAACACCAAAATACCCGTCGGTGGCCGCAGCCGACCCTGGTTTAACAAAACCTGCAGGACGGCTGCATGCCAGAAACAGTCCGCATATCGAGCCTGGAATAGGGCCAAAAACTGCCAGGACCCGAACGCCAAAGAGGTGAAGCGGAAATTTAAGGCCGCTTCTAGATCTAGTAAGAAGGCTATTGCCAGAGCCAAGGCGGAACATGTTGCCAGAATTGGCGAGCGATTGCAAAGCTATCTCGCTGGGAGTCGTGCATTCTGGTCGCTCGCCAAGGCTGCCCAAGGCAACTTCTGCCAGCCCAATCTCCCACCACTGCAGAAACACGATGGTAATCCGGCCCACAGCGCAAAGGAGAAGGCCGATCTTCTAGGTCAATTCTTTGCCTGTAACTCGACTTTGGATGCCGGAGCTGCCACACCACCTACCATCCCAAGGTGTAAAAGCTCACTGCCCGAAATCCGAATCACGCAGCGAGCGGTTAGGCGGGAGCTGCGGCTTTTAGACGTCCATAAGTCGAGTGGACCGGATGGCATCCCTGCAGTGGTACTAAAGACGTGCGCCCCTGAATTGACTCCCATCCTCACGCGCCTATACCGACTTTCCTACGCCACTAATAGGGTTCCGTCTTCGTGGAAGGTAGCCCATGTCCACCCGATCCCTAAAAAGGGAGACCGGTCTGACCCATCGAATTACAGGCCAATTGCGATAACATCCTTGCTCTCCAAGATAATGGAGAAGGTTATAAACCGCCAGCTTCTGCAGTACCTTGAGGATCGCCAGCTTATCAGTGATCGCCAATACGGCTTTCGTCATGGTCGGTCGGCTGGTGATCTTCTTGTGTACCTCACACACCGTTGGGCAGAGGCCTTGGAGGGCAAGGGTGAGGCGCTGGCGTTCAGCCTAGATATCGCAAAGGCGTTCGATAGGGTCTGGCACAGGGCACTTCTATCGAAGCTACCATCGCATCAAAACACAATGTACTTCACAAGTAATACATATTATATTAAATTGTACTACATAGTGCGATTGCCAAGTCAATCTATTTATTTAAAACATAAAAGATGTTTAATATTGATATAGTCACTATAAGAAGTTGTTAGGTTAGCTATTTACGTAATAACTTAAGAAGAAAGGTCCCTCAAGCAGGGACTGAATGAGTTAACCGACTTGGTATAACATGGATCTCACAAATTTTTATGGTAGAAGAATTCAGTTGCGAGGCTTGGCTTTTTTATACAAGTCTTGTTTTTGATGGTATCTCATTTCTTTTTGTAGATAGACCTACTTATTTGCCTTTTCGGTACCTTCTACTTCAAAGGATTTTCTTAGAGCACACTCTCTGAAAAATGAGACATCTCTCCTTTCCGCTTGAGTCAATTCTATCTAAACTAAGCAGAGAGATGTGGAAATAAAGAAATTTGAATGGTTTTTCGAAACACATCTCCTCTAGTCTCTTCTCCGCTTTGATGGCAATCGAGCCTAATGATGGCGTTCTTTCTTTCAGATTAATTTCAGGCAATTTAGTTCGCTTAATACTTTGGAAGATTTCAGTACAATTTCATAAGACATGTCCCACTCTTGCTTTTTCATTAAGTTGATTGACCATTTTACAAGTTATCTTTGAACATAATTATATCTAGGTATCTGTCTACACCTATTATGCTAATCATCATTCAGCCTATCACCGTCTACTATAGAACATAGACCCCCCTCATGCTTCACCAAAAAGTGTGCTACTGTGGCACCTGCATCCAACGATGCTCAAGGGTTGTTACCCTTTGTTGACAGTTGTCTAAGAGTTGCCATGAGTAGAGCTCATTTTTCTTCGCCATATGAGTAATAATGACGAAGTTGCCACGTTTGGTAGGTGGGTTGGTTTCGCAGTGAGATTATCATACATTTCCCCGGCGAGAGCTGCTGCCCACTCTCCTTCCTGTTGAATCTTTTTTTTTTAAATGACAACGCCTTGCACTAAGGGAATAATAATCCTTATATTGTGGGGAACTTTACAAACATATAATTCAACATCGCATCATCATCGCAGCCCTCATATGTCCCACTGTTGGGCTCGGACCTCCTCCACAATGGGAGGGAATTTAACCCACTATACCATGCTGGTCAGAAATGTTGATATAGGGTTTCATTTCGAGTTTTCCTTCTCTTGCACAGATGGTATATTGTATATTATATCCCATAGTCGTCTTATACGATATCCACGGGCAAGATAGAGAGTGGTGAATTGTATTCTTACTTCGTCACCATACTTAAATAACATTTAAATAACCGACACAAAATACATTCAGACTCAGAACAACCATTTGTGGATCGTTCAAGGTGTTGTCTTGCATGGGATTCGAACCCGCGACACTAGCACGGTACGTTGGTATCTTAATCACTAAGTCATCTGTGCAGTCTTTAGCCGGTTGTTACGATTCCCATAGAAAAGCAATGATGCCGACAAATGTATTCTTATTTTTTTACAAAGTTACATTTCATTAACTGCAAATGTAACTTTGTAATCCTATATATTTATATGAGTTTACAAAATTATTTATGCAGTTATTGTATCTCGGAACCTGGATGAAAATTACAATTTTTCATAATTTTTCCTTCATTTATACACTAAACACTAATTGTATTCTAAATGTTAAGCTTCTATGTCTGCTAGAAGTGCCTCTTTAATATTGATGATCGGTCAGTCAGCCAGTGAGTGACAAAATTACGCAATTTTGACTAGTTATAATTCTTAAGCTATTGGTTCAAATTGAATGAAATTTGAAATACACAATGTGTATACAAGGCCTGCTAGGACACTAAAAATTTAGGTTTCTAGCTTTATTAACAACGAAGTTATAGGGGGTCGAAAATGGCCTGAATGCCTTCGAGAAAAGTATGTTACGGCAGTTTTGCGTTTTGCCCGACTTTTTTTTTGCTCGACTTGGCGGGGCCACTGCCGTGCCCCCAGATATGTACCGCGGATGAAGAGTGCATATTATCTCCTCTATCTATATAAACCCATATACGTCCCACTATTGGGCACTCCATGTGGACCTCCTTCACTGTGGAAGTGAAATTGACCTACTATACCACGCTAATTAGACATGTTGGTTTAGGATTTCATTTCAAGTTTTTCTTATCTTGCTATATGCATATTATATCTCTTAGCAGTCTTGTACGACAGGCAAGAAAGGGTGTGGTGAATTCTATTCATACTCCGTTACCACATGGATAATTATCATCATCAAATCAAATCAAATCATTTATTCTGCATAGGCCCCTTAAGGGCACTTACATATTGTCAAATTACACGTTTGAATACAATACAACAATCTACCATCGGATCGGAACGCGGCCACAAACTGAGAAGATCCGGCAAGAAACTCAGTGGGCAGTCATTTTTTTCTTAATCCTTTAAATATACATAATATTATGCTTCCTACAACATATGTGGTATTAGCTCCAGTGTGATGCCCTTCGAAATTGTATATATGTATAAATTTTCAAGATTTAGTAAAGACAAAAAAATAATTAAAGCATAAAGAAAGGAAGAAAATATGGCTGGACCAGATCCCACAAGCAGCACCCGATCACGAGTTAACTACTAGAGCAGCCATCACTCTCCTCAACCATATTAGAGGGAAGGGAGCGACCCGCCCCACATAGCTACCGCAAGCAGAACCTTATTCAGTGAGCATGACCAAACCATAAATAAAAATACAAAACGAACTACAACTACTACTATATAAAAAAAAACTAGTACTATAAAATAAACTATGAACTATAGCAGGTATGCAAAGAGATCAAAACCAAAATTCGACAGGCAAAACACGCTACGCTGTACAACCACAAGAGTAAGAGAATGAAAAAAAAATAAAAATAAAATAAGTTATAAATATTACAAGTTAGGAATACCTTAAAGCTATTACCTTAAAACAATTACAATAACATGAATTGCTGAATGAGGAGCTGCTCATAACCACTCTGTATTATCATCTAAATAATCCGAAATTTTGTAATAGCCTTTGCTACAAAGTCTACTCTTAATAGCTTTTTTAAACATGTTAATTGGCATGCCTCGGACATTTTTAGGTAGTTTATTGTAAAAACGTATACATTGCCCCATGAAAGACCTACTAATTCTTTGTAGACGAGTAGTATGAATTACTAGATTATCCTTATTCCTAGTGTTTACATGATGAATGTTACTGTACTTTTCAAATTTTTCAAAATTCTTTTTTACATACATACATCATCATTTCAACTCATATATGTTCCACTGTTGGACTCGAGCCTCCTCAACAATAGGAGGGGAATTGACCTTACTATATCATGCTGGTCAGACAGGTTGATATAGGGCTTTATTTCAAGTTTTCCTTTTCTTGCATAGATGTTACCTATGATGATTATGATCCGACCGATTGCGGCCATGGCGACAGCTTCAGCTCCGCCGTAATATTCGATCATGCGCTTGCATATGACTAAGGAAACCAGTCTTATTACAGAAGGACCTCGCACATAGCGGGCGCACCACGCTTATTTATTTTTCACATAAATACAAATCTGCCACATGGTAAATATATTTAACAACAATTTTTTTACTCATAGCTTATATTTGTCCCAATTTGCTGTGTGGTGACGGAGTAAGAATACAATTCATCACCCCCTTTTTGCTTGTGGATATCGCAAAAGCAATACAAGCAATAAGCAATACAACATGCCCATTACATCCATGCAAGAGAAGCCAAACTCGAAATGAACGCTATAACAACTTTTCAAAATTTTTTTATGATCACCCGCGTTAAGTATAGTGACCATTGTCCAATACGTGGTCGCCACTCGAGAACCTTTCTTCCCCAGCGGTCGTCTGTTCATCGAGCAATGTGACCTGCACATTGCCACTTCAGCGTAGTAAATCTTCATGTTATTTTGGCTACATCTCTTCTTCTAAGGATTTTCGTATTTCGGATTCTATCTCGCAGAGAAATATCGATTATTGCTCGCTAAGCAATTTTGAGCTTGGTCATAAAGATCACATTTAGGGTCCATGTTTTCGAGCCGTAATTTATCGTAAGTAACACACATCGCTCGTGGACCTGTGCTTATAGATACTAAGGTATGTTGGATGAGAAGATAAGTCGGATGATAAGATAAAAAATAAAGAATATTTTTTTTATTGTCAAATTTATCATTATCATCATCATTTCAGTCTATCGCCGTCCACTGTTGGACGTAGGCTTCCCTCATGTTATGCCACAAAGTGCGGTCCTATGCCGTCTGCATCCAACGACGTCCAGCAACTTTCACCAGATCGTCGGTCCACCTAGTGTGGGGGCGTCCTACACTGCGTCGTCCTATACGTGGTCGCCACTCGAGAACCTTTCTTCCCCAGCGGTTGTCAGTTCTTCGAGTGATGTGGCCGCCCATTGCCACTTCAGCGTGCTAATTCTTCGTACTATGTCGGTTACACCCGTTCTTCTGCAGATTTCCGTATTTCGGATTCTATCTCGCAGAGAAATCCCGAGCATAGCCGTTCCATAGCACGCTGAGCGACTTTGATCCTTGTTATAAGGCCTACATTTAGGGACCACGTTTGTGTGCCGTAAGTCATTACTGGTAACACACACTGGTCGTAGACCTGTGTTTTCAAACACAAATACAAATTTATACTATTAAGAAATTTATCTCTCGAGGCAAAACTAGTAAAACCAGAAACATGAAACACTATTTCAGTAGTTTCTTTGTTACAATAATATTAATTGAGACATGATTTTATAAATTTAAATCCCAATTTAAAACGCAATGACAAAGTATCTAGGGAAACAAAAATAAAATATATACTGTCAATAAATTAATTCCTTTTTAGTAAAAAGAAACATCAAACAAACCATTTTACAGATGACAAACTTAGCATGGTATCGTTCTTAATATTATATTAAAATATTAACTAAACTACAACTAACTAACTCAATTAGTATTATTTTGTTATTAATATTACTTTAATATATAATATTTGAATAAAATTTATATATGAATAACCCATGTGCTCCCTTCTACAGTACAAACTACTACAGTAAGAGAGCACGTGAATACCGTCCAAAAATAGTTACTTCCGCCCGAAAAAAATAATCTAAGTTACGCCTAAGGTGAAACTAAAGAACTTTAACAACAAACAATAAATGTTTCAGCATTTCTTAATTTTTATCCTCTAAGACTGAAGAAAAGAAATATTGCGATAAATAACTATATTTGTTCCTCCCTCACGTTCTAAAATAAATAATTAAAATTATATTTTACGGTGACATCACACATGATTTCGATGTACTCCAAGCTTTTATTCAAAAGCTATTTATATATACACTCATTTGCAAAAAAAACGGGCACCTAAGCAATGAACCATTTCAAATGTTAATATTTCTTTGTTTGATAATTATAGGTAGTTTTATCCACACAATTTGCTAAATTAATAAGAAAATAATCGTTTTCATCAGTATTTCATAAAATTTAGATACAATTTATGGGAAATAATGCTAAACCTCGCTAGTAGTGTATATTCGCTAGTAGTGCGTATGCTCACGAAGTAAAAATAAAAAAGGTTTTTTGTTTGTTTTTCTTTAATAAAGTAAAAGCAGATAAATGTTTAGTATCGAGTGTGACCCCCTCTAGCTAAAATCACAGCTTGAATTCGTCTGGGCATGCTAGCGAGTATATCCCGGATACTTGCTTGCGGAATACGTTCCCACTCCGCAGTAATCACATTCTTCAGCTCTCTGATGGTCTGCGGAGCCGGGTGTACTGATCTCACACGCCGTTTCAGAACGTCCCAGACATGCTCTATGGGATTGAGGTCGGGACTTCGAGCTGGCCAATCCAAACGACGAATGCCGACCTCTTGCACATACGCATTAACATCGCGGGATCGGTGGGCGCGAGCATTGTCGTCCATAAAAATCGAGTCTTCACCTAGAGCGGCCAATGCGGGTTGTGCATGAGAAATTAGAACTTCCGTTATGTATCGATGCCCAGTCAGTGAGCCGTTTTCAATGAAGACTAACTCTGTACGATCCATTGAATTTATTCCTGCCCAAAACATAACAGAGCCCCCACCATAAGGTGTGATTTCTTCGAAACATGCCTCTGCAAAGCGTTCTCCTTGTCTTCTTAGCACTCGCCGACGTCGATCTTCACCGAACAGAGATATCCTGGCTTCATCAGAGAACAAAACCCTATTCCAATCGTCTTGAGTCCATGATTCACAATTTCTAGCGAACCTAAGCCTGTGAACTCTGTGCTCACGGAGTAATTTGGGGCCGCGGGCCGGGCGGTGACTGCGTATATTGGCAGCGAGAAGCCTCCTCCTGACCGTCCATAGACTAATATGCACATTTCTTACTTCTTGGAGGTTGTTCTTAAGATCCACATACGAAGATTTGCGATTTCTCAATGCGCGACTCACAAGAAAACGATCATCCCGTGGTTGGGTACATGGTTTTCTTCCAGAACCAGGCCTTCTCTCGACGGAACCAGTCTCCTGATATCGCTGCCAGGTCCTTTGGACTGTCGAGCGACTAACATTTAGCCTCCTAGCCACGAAACATTGGCTGCAACCCTCTTCAAGCAGCGCGATAATTTTGGTAGCTTTTACCACTTTATCTACCATTTTTGATACAGCCAAACAGCATTAAATAAAGCTTTGACAGTCAAGGATATGAAATTAATCGATAAAAATTGAATAAAAGTTATGAAAGTCGATGTTAACTTCTGGAACTTCGCGCCAAAAATGTAGGATAAAAAGGGGTTTTCTGTAAAAATGAACATCAAATGAAAAATTGAATTTAGAACGTACTTTTTTAAATACCACAGCATTTTTAAAACCGGCCAGTAACGTGTACAAACGATTGAAACCTTTTTGGTATTGTATCTTTTTAAATATGAATGAAAATCAAAACCGCCCGTTTTTTTTGCAAATGAGTTTATAATCATTCAAAGTTTCAATATAGATATAATTATAACCTCAAAATGTAAACTAAATTGAACACTAACTCTACTGTGTATTACAAGTGACATACTATTAAACAGTCCTGTTGCTGGTCATTAGTGACGTCACACATCTATACAATGCCACTACATTCGGCGTAGATCATTATCTATATTGCTTCTTTGACACACTTTCAGAAAACAGCAAATTTCGCCCCAATCTATTACAGCATCCTTTGTTTATTGTTATCAGTGAAATATTACAAGAAAATATCGAATATTTTCAATCAGTTTGATTAAATATTAATAAATTTTTATTATAAATATCCAAGAAAAGCTTGGATAGTATATAAACAGCTGATAAATACAATATATTGTAATAAATAACCTCAAATTTCATTTGACAACCCCAAATGTTCTGCAAGTTAGAACCAATTACCCCTTCATGTAAAGAGTTTCACTAATATGAACTTTAACCCCACATTACTCCGGTGACACTTAATTACTACATACCTATTTAAACCGCGATTTTTTCCCGTGCCTTTTCGCACAAGTGTTGGTATCGGTTGGCAGGAAAGGGATGGACAGTGTGGATGGTATAGAACGCGAGCGAACACCCGCCAGCTACGGCGTCGCGAGCTTTACTGAAATCTGTGGCCCTCGTCCCTCAAGATCAAAAATCCTACCCGGCGCTAAACAGCGTTGCAGAAAGCGGTCAATTATATAAAGCTCCAAAAACTAAAAAAGCGCTTATTTTTCATAGAAAATTACGCTTAAATTTACCTCAATATACAATTATCGTCGTAATGAAAGTTTTGTAAGCTAACAAAATTAAGAGAAATAAAAATAGCTTCAAATAATTTTCAATTATTTTAAACTTATATCTATCAATTGTAATTATATTATAAGATAATACATTTATTTAAATTCATTATTCTCTATTAAGATAATGTATTTAATTCAACAAATTTTGTTTTAAAAATGTATATAAACGTTTATATTATTATTAATTTCAAGATTTTTAATAAAAGCTACGAATGCGCGCCAAATATGCAAATTTCGCTATATATAGCGTCAAAAGCGCTGTAACTGTGTTGCGGAATCTGTGTCCCTCTCAAGGCGGGTCAGGTCACACGTAGAGCTGCGTCCAGAGGACCAAATTTCCTGAATAAATTGTGTAAATATTTTAACATGGGCCCCGATGTTTTCAGCGGCAATTTGGTGGGACGCGGTGCGTTCTAACAAATTTGTTGCTGTCGGTACAAATTTTATTGTGTCCGATTTGTTTGTGAGCACGTGTAGGCGCGTGGAACAAACACATACGTCTAATTTTGTTTGATGTTTATCTTTGTCGTATTGGACAAGTATTTTAAGAGTAACACATCTATTTTCTATCAGAGTAAGAATACAATTCACCACCCCCTCTCCTGCCCGTGGCTATCGTAAAATACGACTAAGGGATATAATATGTTTATAACATCTATGCAAAAGAAGAAAAACTCGAAATAAAACCTTATACCAACCCGTCTGGCCAGTGTGGTATAGTAGGTCAATTGCCCTCCTAATGTGGAGGAGATTTGAGCCCAAGAGTGTAACGTATACGAACTGTGATTGGTGGACGATAGAACTCATCTATTAGAACATTAATCAAATAAATGTAAGTAAATCATCATTACCATTACCCTATTCTTATCTATACTAATATATAACGCTGAAGAGTTTGTTTGTTTGTACGCGCTGATCTCAGGAACTACTGGTTTAATTTAAAAAATTCTTTCACTAATGGAAAGCTGTAATATCAAGAAATAACATAGGTTATATTTTATCCCGGTATTCCTACGGGAATGGGAACTATGCGGGTAAGGCGACTGAAACCGAAGCGAAGCTTGGGCGGATTGCTAGTACCAATTAATTGTGATCAACATGTACTCTTTTTAATAGTTTGGCATAAGTTTTGGCAATAGTTTTATGTCCGTTCACCTATCTCATGTCAACACTTCTCGAAAGTATAATTTTTGACATTAGATAGAGTTGACTCCAGTTGAAATACAGCGCGTCGTTTTTTACGACAGCCACGAGTAATAAAAAGGTTGGTAGTATTCGTACCCGCCATCAGACGGTATATAACACAAAGCTAAAATTAGCATAAATATATTTATGATCACTAAATAAACACATTGATATGTGACGGAGTAAGAATACAATTCACCAACGAGGGGTTGGTGAATTGTCTTACCCGTGGGTGTCGTGAAAGACGACTGAGGGTTATAATATGCATATAATAGCTATGCAAGAGAAGGAAAACTCGACACGTTGGTAGGATCGTGGTAGGATCACACTGTTGACAGTTATCTGTCTAGAAATGACAGTTATCTGTCTAGTATCATCCAGGGTAGTACCATATTAAGCAGAAAATCAACGTCTGAGTAGAAGCAATTTGTTACTGTGCTTTATTTGGTGAGCGAGAGAGACGGAAGCCCAACTTTCTGAGGATGTTTGCACAGCACAAGTTCATGAGCGGCAGCAACATTTACCATCAGGCGTACTGTTTGCTCGTTTGCCACCGATTGTAAAAAAAAAAGAAAAGGATAAAATCCTATGCCAACACGTCTCACCAACGTGGAAAAGAATCCATTTAATAACAAACAAATAATATGAAGTAAATACAGAGCTGATCTGCACATAACAATATAGTTTATAATAAATTTCTCCAATAAAATCGCTCTCATGATAACAGAACAATTCCATTCCTTACTTGCCCATGGACCGCCCATAACGGAAAGAAAGCATAAAGGATCACTAGGAAAGTGGACAACAGTATCACCATATATAATATATCACCATCACCAACATATATAATCACCAACCCGCCTGCCAAGTCTAAAGACATTTACAATCAGGCACTACGACAGAATCTTCGCATTGATGAGGAACGCTTACTGAATCATTATGAAGAAAACGAAATTTCTATATAGCTAAAGGACTTTATATAATCAATTCGTATATAAACTAAAAGAAAATACCACAAAAAAACCTTAGAAGCATTTATTTATGCTGATCCAACAGACAAAGTTCTGTTCAAATCTAAAAAAAATAGTAAAAGAAATTCTACTTGAAATCGATCTCGACATCATCTACGATTTCAATTATTAATCTAAACCATTCTCATATTCATCGGAACAGCCAAGAAAAAATCATCACAATCGGTCCAGTCGTTTAGAAGGAATTCAATTACAAACACACGAATAGAAGATTTATATATATAAAAACTTAATATCGAATACACAGATATCGTAGTAGTTAAAAATCGGACCGCTCAATTGTCGTGGCTTCGATTTCCACGCAGGAAAATTTTGTGCAATCTACAAATTGTTGCCTCGAGGTCATTTACGGCCGTTATGATCTTAATTGCCCGGCATGATATGATATAATATGAACTCCTACAATTTCACTCGCATAGTTCTCATTCCCCTGGAAAAAATGTGATAAAATATGGTCTATATTACTTGATAAAAGATGTTTTAAATCGGTTTAGTGGTTGAGGCACGAAAGCGCAATAAATAAACAAACTTACGTTCGCATTTGAAATTAGAATTTACTTATTCCGATATTACAAAGTTGTCTTTAACATAAAAATGTGTACTTACTTATGAACCCACGTAAGAAGTTATAAATACTTCTTTGGCGTAACAAGATAAAAGTCTTTATAAAAATTTTATCCTTCTCGTTATCATATGCAGAAAAAATGGCACTAATAATAGAAAAAAACGTATTTAATACATTACAAGTTTTATTATAACGCATTATCTAGTTGACATCTGTGATGGTGCGCGCGTATCATAAAAATGTTGACTAGCCAACTTCATGGTGTCAGTTTTTCGTGATGGTGTGTAAAAATTTACTTTCATAATTTTTCCTAACGCGTCAAAAGAAGTATAACTTCAAAACAAATTTAAAAAAGCAATATGAAAAAAGGACAACAATGTTTTTCAAACGTTGATCGAACTATATTTACGCAATTGTAATCATATAAGGAGGTACAATGTTACGTGCGAGGCATAATGGAACTGTTCACAATCTCAGTATAAGCTCTATAAATAAACTCCATGTAATCCACAGTCCCAGGACCCGAGCAAACAATACTAGCAACTCAATCAGGTAACGTCCATATGGATGTGACTTTATCCAGCCTCCAACTCACACATACAGCTTAAACACACACATTCAAACGTATCCTTTAGCAAATTTGATACAAATATCAATGTATGCGTACCAAGAGCATGTGTATATGATTCTAAAATACGTCTGTGTGCATTTCCCTGAAAATGGCCGCCGAGGAAAACGCGCATGCGTTGAAAAACAATCGAAAATGTTGTATCAAATTACTTATTGGTATTGCAATTTCAACTTTATTGATAAGAACACAAGATATTAGTTTGATTTGATTGAATGTAATTAAAGTTTGTATTAAACACGGCGGGTTTTTGAAGTTTGGACTTGAGTAAGGTAAAGGACACTTCTTGACGTCGGTTGCGCATAGAGAATTAAAATGTATACTTGTGTGCTGCAAAGTTGAGTGTTTGGTACGTCAAAGTTAATTCATAGCGTTGCATTGAAACGCAAATAAAAAATTTACTATTATAAATGATTGCACATTAAATATTGTTTAGGAAATATATTAATCAAGTACAAAAATATATAATTTCCATAATTCACCCCTATCTTAGCCATGGGTGTCGTAAAAGACGACTAAGGGATATATGTAAATAACATGGATGCAATAGAAAGAAACTCGAAATTAAATCCTATTCCAACATGTCTGACCAGCGTCGAACAGTAGGTCAATACCTCTCCCATTGTGGAGGAGACCCGAGGCGAAAAATGGGACGTATATGGGCTGAGATGACAAAAATGTACAATAAAATGTATTGCCTTTATCATTTTGGTCTTAGGCCAATTAGCTGGAAGCATAACTTTCTGAGTGTGATTGTGTGTGATGGGTTTTAGTGAAGCCTTTAGTTTCACCGAACCTCATTGCACGTATTTACACTCCCTTCACTTTCTTAATGGTTGGCAGCGGTCTAGCAAAGGTCCATGAGCGGCAGTAACACATACCATAACGTGTACTGTTTGCTATTTTGCCACCGTTTGCAATAAAAAAATAAATAAAAAATAAAAATTAGTTGTCGTCTACTTAAAATGTACTCTCTTTTTATAAATAAAGGGGTACAGCTACTAACCATTCTAATACATAACCTGATCATATGTCATTCTATAAGGAAATTCTACGTAAATACTGGACCAGGTAAGGCAGAATATTGAGGATGCAAATATTTTTAAAAATATAATATTTCAAACACCCAATGATCATTCATGGATATGTTACCACGTGGCTAACTTGAAGGCGAGGATGTAATGACCTGGCAGAGTCTTCATTCGTGTCGAGAGTTACTGAAAATTTCAACTATTTATTAACTTCATAGGGGAAATAAAAACTCTAAATGAAATTTTGGTATAGTCCTATACCAATATTGTCCTTCAATAGCACGAACTCATGTTCAACATTTGAGCTGAGAAGAAGAAAAGAAAAAGTGAGCCCTCGCTCAGTACACCTAGCAGTTGTGAAACATTGAAATTATTTTGTACAAGTATATATGCATAAAAGAACAGATTACGACAGGTACTAATATGGCACAATGTATAAATAAAAATTTAGCTTTACGTCACGCGTAGCTTCACGCCACGTGTAGCGTCACGCCACGCGTAGCTTCACGCCACGTGTAGCGTCACGCCACGTGTAGCTTCACGCCACGCGTAGCTTCACGCCACGTATAGGGTCACGCCACGCGTAGCGTCACGCCACGGGTAGCTTCACGCCACGTGTAGCGTCACGCCACGTGTAGCTTCACGCCACGTGTAGCGTCACGCCACGTGTAGCGTCACGCCACGTGTAGCGTCACGCCATGTGTAGCTTCACGCCACGTGTAGCGTCACGCCACGCGTAGCTTCACGCCACGTGTAGCGTCACGCCACGTGTAGCGTCACGCCACGCGTAGCTTCACGCCACGTGTAGCGTCACGCCACGTATAGCGTCACGCCACGGGTAGCTTCACGCCACGTGTAGCGTCACGCCACGTGTAGCGTCACGCCACGCGTAGCTTCACGCCACGTGTAGCGTCACGCCACGTGTAGCGTCACGCCACGCGTAGCTTCACGCCACGTGTAGCGTCACGTCACGCGTAGCTTAACGCCACGCGTAGCTTTGCGTCACGCGTAGCTTTACGCCACGCCAACGATCAGGTTTACTCTCACCTATGTTGATGTTGATGCTTCACATTAAAAACATCTAAGATATTCTTAATATAAGTTAGAAGGTGAATTTATTACACAATTTGATATATCAGAAAACCATTGGATGAAGAAATTTGTTCTAATAAAAAAATAATGCTCAATTTATCCAATGCCGTGGATTGTTAAATCCCATTACCGCCGTGGTAATTTACAGTGCGCGATGTACCCACACGAGCTGATGTAAAACCTATAAACATAGACATAAAGCGAACTGCGACCGGAGATTGTAAAATTTTATGTTTGATATCCTCAGACGAGTCACTTGATACAGCACCAACGTTATCGAGGGAATTCGCAAATTTATTGGGAAAATAAATGAGCAGACATCGAAATGGAGTCTTTTTATGTCACTGAACTACTCGTATATATATATTTATCATTTCAGCTTGAATACGTTCCACTGCTGGGCTCTCCAGCCTCGTTCATAATAGAAGATAAATAGACCTAATAAAATCTTATACCAACATGTCTGTCCAGCGTGGTATAACATCACGCTGGACAGACATGTTTGTACAAGATTTTATTTCGAGTATTTATACACTTGTATAGATGATTTCTGATGTTTATGCGAGTATTACACATTAGACATAAAACTTTTCAAGTTTTATGGCGTTCGTGTTTGATTTTTGATTGCCGATGTTTCAAACCTTTTAAGGCGTTCATGATCACGAGGGGACAAAGATGTCTCACATTCAACAAGCCATAGTTACATCGTTATTACAGATACTTATATATCCGCTTCTGAAATAGTTATTAAATTTACTCTAGGACTATTAGATTTGATAGGTTTAAATGAACTAGTGGTCGCCGAGTGGTCGAACTTCGGCCATAATTCACGTAAATTAATTTTTGTGCTACAAAATTTTCTTATATATTGAGCAAGTTGTATTTCACTAATAACTAATAAATAAATATAAATATCTATTATACATTGTCATCGTAATTATGATTGTTTAACATACAGTTCTACCGGAGATTTTAACCGTAAACAA
Organism: Lymantria dispar; assembly: GCA_032191425.1. Taxonomy (NCBI): domain Eukaryota; kingdom Metazoa; phylum Arthropoda; class Insecta; order Lepidoptera; family Erebidae; genus Lymantria; species Lymantria dispar. Next base: position 11,728,493 of record CM063441.1, read on the forward strand.
AAGTGTATATTAACGCGTGTGTGTGTGTGTGCGTGTGCCGATTACATGGTAGTGTGCGTAATGCCTTTTTTAATGAATTCAATGTATTTCTAATCCATTATTATATAAAATTTCAGTTTTATGCACTTCTCCTCATTACATACTTCAACTGTGCAATGCAACTGTGGATGCAAATTTAATAAATATTAAATTTCCATCCACGTAATTTTCGTAAAAATGGGTACAAAGTTTTTGCTTCACGTATTAATAATTATATATGTGTGTGGTAGCGGCTTCGAATACTACCAACCCTTGCTTTGCTCGTGGGTGTCGTAAAAGACGACTAAGAGCCCTAGATTGACCCGGACTAACTCCATCTGGTACCATTTGGGTCAACGATTACATTCCCAAGGAGGGTTGACGTCAGGCAGGCGGCCGGTCATAAAAGTCATTGCCGAAACTTTTTGCAATATGTCAAAACAGATGACATATTGCGTCGACCCCAAGTAATTAGGATAAGAGCAAGATGATGATGATGTATTAATAATTATATATATAATGTCATAATAATTACTACAAATTTAATCTATAAATTTAATTACTAATCAAAAACAACATTTTTCTTTTTGTATTGGCAATAAATGTGGGTCGAAATATCTCTGTAATAACGATCACTTATTGGATGTGAGATATTTTAGTCCACCTTTGACTACAAGCGCTGAAAACCATTCGAAATGTCTGTCAATCAAAAATCAAATACGCAATAAAATTCGTAAAAATAGTTTTATTTTCACTTGCATAAATGTTATTCGCATATTAAATAGTGAATTATATTTTTATCTCGTCACTACTTCGATTTAAATATATTAGATTCAACATAATAAAATACTAACAGACAATTATACCTGTTTATACATACAAGTTGTATGTGCAGTAATTGTTCAACCACAGCGCTATGCGGTTTAGTGACAAATTGCTACTGTCATCTCATCGCCTATCCCATTGCCGCAAGCATAACTCAATTGCTACGGAGATAAATTTTCACATTTTGTAAACTACTCACATTTTTTTTGGGTGGGCTATAGTCAGCTCACACGCTGGCCCCATAACTCTCCATATTATCCTCTCCTTCGATTGGGCCCACCACCTGTACCAAGTGCCTTATCGTCCATACCTAGCCCGGCGGGATACCCCTTCGGGTACCCTTCGTCCCGAATGCTCCTCCAGGGACGTCGGTCGCCCTCACGTTTTCAGCCTCTGTGGGTGATGGACTATTCCCCGGTCCAAAGCTACTCATATTTACCGTGTGAGTAATAATACAATTTAACACTCTCTTTCTTGCTTGGATTTCGTAAAAGACGACTAAAGAATACTGTATGCGTATACCATCCTTGCAATAGAAGGAAATCTTTATACAAATATGTCTGACCAGTGTAGTATAGAAGGTCAATTTGCCTCCTATTGGGCATGAAGCTTGAGCCCAACTGTGGAACGTGTATAAGCTAATCATCATCATCATCTCAGCTTATATATTTGACCCAATGATGGGTTCGAACCTCCTCCACAATAGGAGGGAAATTAACCTTACTATACTACGCTGGTCAGACTGGTTGGTACAGGGTTTTATTTTGAGTTTGCCTTCCTTTGCATAGTTGTAATTCTTAAGTCGTCTTTTACGATACCAACGAGCAAGATAGGCAGTGGTGAATTATATTCTTACGCCGGTAACGGCATATGGGATAAGCGAATATGGACGACGAAATTACTCATACTAGTGGTCACCTAATGGTCGAAATTCGACCATAACTGATTTAAATTAATTTTTCTGCTACACAATTTTATTTTAATTATATTTATGCACTAGCAACCCGCCCTCGCTTCGCTTCGGTTTTAGTCGTTTTACCCGCGTAGTTCCCGTTCCCGTGGGTATACTGGGATAAAATATAGCCTAGTTTACGCCCTGATATTATAGCTTTCTATTGGTGAAAGAATTTTTGAAATCGGTCCAGCCGTTTTGAAGATTACACGGAACAAACAGACAGACAGACAGACAAAAATTTTTTTAACGCTATTTTAGGCATAGGTGTCGTGCAAATAACCGTGTGATCATGAAAAAAGCCTATTATTTTGACATTACAAACAGACACTCCAATTTTATTTATTGGTATAGATAATTGTACATTAAGCAAGCTGTATTGCACTAATAACTAAATATATAAGTACAAATGTACATTAGACATTGTCATCATAATTATGATTTATTCGACATTCAGTTCGACCAGAGATTTTAACCGTAAACAAAAGTGTATAAGCGCACGCGTGTGTGTGTAGCGATTACATGCTAGTGTGCGTAATGCCTTTTTTAATTAATTTAATGTATTTCTATTCCATTATTATATAAAATTTCAGTTTTATGCTCTTCTCCTCATTATATACTTCAACTATGTCAAATTTCATACTTGTCCATCCACGTAATTGCCGTAAAAAGGGGTAAAAAGTTTTTGTTTCACGTATTAATATGTAGATTCCGTATGGTGACGTAGTAAGAATACAATTCACCACCCCCTATCTTACCCGTGGGTGATCGTACGAGACGACTAAGGGATATAAAACGCATATAACATCTATGCGAGAGAAGGAAAACTCGAAATAAAACCCTATACCAACACGTCTGACCAGCGTGGTATAGTAGGTCAATTACCCTTCCATTATGGAGGAGGCCCGAGCCCAATAGTGGGATGTATATGGGCTGAGATGATGATTAATATATAGATAGTAATTGCTTTATTGTTCAATCTATAACCGATATTTGTACGGTTTTTTTTTTCGTATCTATACCAATAAATAAAATTGGAGTGTCTGTTTGTAATGTCAAAATAATAGGCTTTTTTCATGCTCACACGGTTATTTGCACGACACCTATGCCTAAAATAGCAATTAAAAAAAATTTGTCTGTCTGTCTGTCTGTCTGTCTGTCTGTTTGTTCCGGGTAATCTTCAAAACGGCTGGACCGATTTCAAAAATTCTTTCACCAATGGAAAGCTATAATATCAGGGCGTAAACTAGGCTATATTTTATCCCGGTATTCCCACAGGAACGGGAACTACGCGGGTGAAACGACTATAACCTATAACCGAAGCGAAGCGAGGGCGGGTTGCTAGTAAGAAATAAGAATATAATTTATCACCTTCATGCACGTGCGTATCATAAGGAATATTATACACACATCCTTACTAATATTATAAATGCGAAAGTAAGTTTGTTTGTTTATTTGTTTGTTTGTTAAGCTTTCACGCTTAAACCACCGAACCGATTTCAAAAATTTATTCACCAATTGAAAGCTATAATATCAGGGAGTAACATAGGCTTTATTTTAGCTCGGTGTTGCCACGAGAACGGGAACCACGCGGGTAAGGCGACTGAAACCGAAGCGAAGCGAGGTCGGGTTGCTAGTAATATCTATGCAAGAGATGGCAAACTCGAAATGAAACCGTATACCAACATGTCCGATCAGCGATATCTGATAGATCAATTTCCCTCAGATCAATTTCTCTTCTATTGTGGAGGAGCTTCGAGCCCAGCAGTGGGACGTATAGCTAAGAAGATGATGATACGAGTGAAAAATAATTTTATCAAACTACTAATGTCAATGGTCTATACTATTGTACAAAGAAGTAAACAGTCTTATTTGTTACTAGCAACCCGCCCTCGCTTCGCTTCGGTTATAGGTTATAGTCGTTTTACCCGCGTAGTGCCCGTTCCCGTGGGAATACCGGGATAAAATATAGCCTAGTTTACGCCCTGATATTATAGCTTTCCATTGGTGAAAGAATTTTTGAAATCGTTCCAGCCGTTTTGAAGATTACCCGGAACAAACAGACAGACAGACAGACAGACAAAAAATTTTTTATTGCTATTTTAGGCATAGGTGTCGTGCAAATAACCGTGTGAGCATGAAAAAAGCCTATTGTTTTGACATTACAAACAGACACTCCAATTTTATTTATTGGTATAGATTAACTAAATACAATATAAATAAAATGAGAATACTAGTGATCAATAAGTCTGTCGTAAGATCTTATAGGTTTACAAGTTATTGAATAAGACAATAATAAGATAATAAATAGACAAATACATTTATTATTAATAGATAAATTTAGTTTATTGCTTGTGTATTTATTTTTATGTTTGTAGCGAGAAATATATTCTCGGATTGTATAGTCAGATACTTCCATGTGGCGACAGAGTAAGAATATCAATCTTACTCGTGAATGTTGTAAAAGACGACTAAGGGACATAATACGCATATAACATCTATGCAAGAGATGGAAAAGTCGAAATCAAACCCTGTACCAATCTGTCTGACCAGCATAGTCAATTTCTCCCTTTTGTGAAGCAAGCTCAAGCCCGAATAGTGGGACTTATATGAGCTCAAATGATGAATGGTGAAAGTGAAATATTATATATATTTAAATTTTTACTCAATGTTTCCCCCGGGTTGAGAGCCATCTGCGCTCACCCATTGACCGCGTTAAGCTGTCAAGGTCATCTGCGACCAACAGCTACACACACAAAAAAAAATATCAATGTTTCTGATTTCTTCTGTGTATTTAAATTTAATTTTACTTGAAAAAACAAAATAAAATTCCGTGTCATCCCCATTGGTAATCAGTCCTACGGTGGTCACCAATGTAGTTCCCTCTATAAGTAGGGAAAATGTTTTCTAAACCAAACTTGTCAGGCGTCTTAATAATTCAATCAGTGTTATTTTTAAGAACGAATTGCCCAGAATGCCGTCGCTCATTGTTACGGTGATTCCTTAGCCCATTCTTAATTATCATTATGAAAACCAACCCATCAGAAGATATATCCCTATCCCAAGGGGGTATAATGAGGTGGAGAATCTTTTTTGTTTCTTCACCCTATAACACAAGCAAATAAAATCGCATTTGACGGCAACAACATACATGATTACTTCGTCGAAATCGCCCGCAAAAGGGGCAAAAAATATTTATATAAATGATACCTACTTAATATTTATATTCATTTTGGCTCTATACGTCCCACTGCTGGGCTTATCATACCATGCTGGTCAGACAAGTTAGTATAGGGTTTGGTTTCGAATTTTCCTTCTCTTGCTTATTGTATGTTATATGCTTATTGTAACCCTTAGTCGTCTTTTATGATATTCACGTGCAAGATATGAACTAAGATGATGTCATCATCTCAATTTATATACGTCCCACTGTTGGGCTCAGGCCTCCTCCACTATAGCAGGGACAACAACCTACTACACCACGCTGGACAGATGGGTTGGTATAGGGTTTTATATCGAGTTCTCCTTCTCCACGGGAACAATATTTATATTATCTGAGGGTATTTTTACAGTATATTCAGCAATAGTATAGATAAGGATATGACGATGGCCACTTGCCAGCCAATGAATTGAAAGGTCTTGTATTTGGCACTCAATGCTTAGACGACAACAAGCCGTATGCCAACAAAACTATCGATGAAAGCACCGTAATAGTACTAAGATAACATCGTTAGAGATAACTTGAGAGATATTCGGGGCTTTTACGAGAAAATAGTGACTTGTTTTCTATTATATTGAAGTAAATATAGGGTATCAATATAATATTTTAGTTTTGTTCAGCACGAGTTAACGAGTTAGTCTTTTGATCTATTCTAAAATTACTGGTACGATGTTAAAATAAAAAGGGAGCCGTCGCTCAGGACGCCTGTCAGATGTGAAATATATATATTATTTTGTACACGTAGTATATGTATAAAAAGAACAGATTACGACAGGAACTAATATAGCATAAAGTATTAATAAAATATTACGATTTTTTTATCCAGAAAATGGTGATTTTTATTCAATAAACATTTATTTTCATTAGTATAGACTTTAGTAGTATGTATTTAGGTCAAACATTTATTTTGAGCTAACTAAATGGCGTTGTACAAACTTCTAAAACATGGTTTCGTTACACAAATGTACATATCTAAGCGTGACCTTAATGTCACGCCAACACTGGGTTGACAGCCATCAGCGCTCACCCATAGTCCAGGCTAAGCTGTCAAGGTCATCTGCGACCAACAGCTATACACACAAAAAAAAACGTCACGCTAGGGATGTGACTTGGAGAGAAAAAGGTTTTTTTTCTTTAAAATAAATCGATTATAAAATAGTCGATTAATTAAAAATAAATAATCGATTTTAAAATAATCGATTTACCGCCCAACAGGATTTCTCACAACAAGCTCACATTTCCTAAAAAAAAACAGGTCATGACCTTTTTTTTTAGAAAATGAGAGCTTTATTTTCTACTATAGTATGAAACGATCGTGATGACTTTTTTTTTTTAGGAAATCTAGCAGTGATTAATCGATTAATTTCGATCGAATTTCGAACAATAAAAAATTTATTGTAAAAATCGATTATTAATCGATTCACGGTTCACCCTCACCTATAGATGTTTCACTTCAATATAATTAGAGAAATGTAGACATACATGTTCTGCAAATACACCACTATCTTTTTTATGGGTATCGTGAAGGACGACTAAGGGATTCTCATACATTGTTACCTGCTTGTGTCCCTTTATCGTTTCTTAAAACACCCACGAGTAATAAATCGGGTGAATTTTTTTTTTTTGGGGGTGGGTTGCGGTCGGCGCGCTCCTCGCACCACTCCGTCCGACAGAGAGGCGTAAGCACGTACACCCGCAACCCACCCACGATACACGTCGCCTTCGCCGTTGGGCCGACCACCGGAGCAGGGTTACTTGTCATCAGTGGTCGGCCCGACGGAATACCCCCTATTCGGAGTACCCTGTCATCAGTGGTCGGCCCGACGGAATACCCCCTACTTGGGGTACCCTCCCATTGACCGACGGCCCCCCCTCGGAGAGGACGTCGGTCTTTCCTCACGCGGTCGGCCTCTCGGCGGGTGACGGACTAATTCCCCGGTCACGTCACTCGCGGCCTCGGCTAGGGTGGCATGAGGCGCAGGTATTCGCGCCTACGCCACCCCAATAAATGGGGTGGTGAATTGTATTTTTACTCTGTAACTACATAAATGACATCATCATCATCACAACTCAGCATGTACGTCCTAGTTCTGGGCTCGAGCGTCCTCCACAATGGGAATGAAATTGACCTACTATACGAGTCTGATCTGACGTATTGGTATAGGGATTTATTTTAAATTTACTTTCTCTTGCATGGATGTTCTCTGTATATTTTTAGTTTCTATTCCCTTAGTCGTCTTTTAAGACACCCACGAGCAAAAAATGTAATGGTGAATTGCATTCTTGCTTCGTGACCACATGGAAAGCAAATTAACTGTTTCACAGAAACTAAGTATTAAATATATTGTTCAATAATTAAGATTAAAGAAAAATATTTTATAACATCTAACTAAAAATAATCCTTGTATTGCGAGGGATGTTATAAACATACAATTAACAACACACATACACAGCCACACACACAGCCATATACACACACAAACACGCACGCACGTACGCAAACACACACACACCGCACGCACGCACGCTGCACGCACGCACTCACGCACGCACGCACGCACGCACTCACGCACGCACGCACACACGCACGCCGCACGCATGCACGCGCACACGCACACACACACATCATGTATGCAGTTGGTTGTGTCTTAAATTAGTTCGTAAAAATAAAGTAATTTGCTCTATAATAATCCCATGAATATTAAAAATGTAAAAGTTGGTAAAGATGTTTTGACGAAAATTGGCATGGTTTCCTTCCTGAATTTACTCATAGGAAACTTTGCCGGTGTAATTGTATCTTTTTATATCGGTAATGCGTATGTTTTTGTATTGATAATGTGCATGCTTTTATCTCGGTAAATCCCTTGGGATAATTCTTCAACTTTGTTTTCATTACTTAGCTTTGCTTCCACCCTTAGTAATTTTTGAGTGGATTTCGGATAATATTTATTTTTAATATAAATTTTCGCCTTAGGGCAAGGTACTTTATACACAGGCGGGGCCGCAGGCAGACTCGTGGAGATATAAAAATGTGTACGGACTTAAAATAAGTACTATGTTAGTTTTAATTGCAGATCCAATTTGTAAGTAACACTCAAACGGCGGGCATCTCCACTTCTAGGTCCCACGGAGGAGTACCTACTTGGCACAGCAACGCTGCCTCCGTCGCCACCGTGTGCTATCCGCGTATAACTTGCCATGGCTCTCTGTGGTTGATTCAACGCCAACCCGGTGTACCGTACAAGGCTATTGAGCACACTACCCCCGCGAACAGCCGTCGGCACGTAGCGCTGGGTCCGTCCACAATCTGCATAAGCCTTAGAAGGGCGGACGCCGCGCCGACAAGACGTGGAGCATGTTTTTTTTTAAAGACAACACCCTGCACTTTGCTTTGCACTTCGATCCCGCGACACTGGCATTGTAGATCGATATCTTAACAACCACGACATCTGTGCAGTCAGCTTTTACAACATCCACGGGTAAGATAGGGAGAGGTGAATTGTATTCTTACTCTGTCACCACACGGAAACTCTGTTAACTCTAGGAATCTTAAAAAGCATGGGGAGGCGTTGGATGCAAGCGGCGTATGACCGCTCCAAGTGCAATCCTGATGGGGAGATCTCTGTTATGCAGGTGAACAGTCATACTTAATACTATTGTCAAACTATTTGTAATATGTACTATGAAAGATTAGATACGGTGTCGAACCCAAGTAACTGTGATATGAGCAGAATGAATGATAACTCTATAATCTTCATTTGGAGTACTTTCATTCATTCATTCATATAGAAAGTATAGAACTATTCTCTTCATTCTCACGGCTCATAAACGTCCCAGTGCTGGGCGGTGAGTCACTTTCTCCACAAGAGGGCAATTGACTTACTCTACCACGATGTTCAGACGTGTTGGTAGGGTTCTATTTCGAGTTTTAGCTGAGGCCGCGGGTGACTGGATCAGGAAATTGGTCCGTCACCCGCCGAGAGGTTGACCGCGTGAAGAAAGACCGACGTCCTCCCCGATTACGTCGGTCGATGGGAGGGTACTCCTCAAGGAGTATTCCGTCGGGCCGACCACTGACGACAAGTCACCCTGCTCCGGTGCTCGTTCTAACGACGAAGGCAACGTGTCACGGGTGGGTTACGGGCGTGCGTGCTTACGCCCCTCTGTCGCCCCGGATGGAGTGGTGCAAGGAGTGCGCCGACCGTAACCCACCCCCAAAAAAAGGGGTTTATTTCGAGTTTACCTTTTCTTGCGTAGATGTTATCTACATTTTATAATTCCTTACTCGTCTTTTACTACACCCACGGGTGGAAAAGTGGATGATGAATTGTATTCTTACTTCGTCACCACACGGAATATGATCACAGTACTAGTTATATAATAATTAAAATAACACAAAATACGAATCAATCGATTTATTTTTCATAAAATTAATATATTTACAACCAAACATAGGCAGTGTAACGTATTATTGTAATTAGATTTGTTTAATTACAGCTATTGTTAAAATATTGCATTAGGTATTTTATGTGGATTTTAGAGTACGTAAATGTAATGTAGCGTCTATTATAATATTGATTATTACATTAATATATTTATTGTTTTAAATTGTGTTGCCAATTATTTTTATAACACAATTCGATCTGTATAACAGGCGAGTGAGTTTAATCTGTGAAATGTGAGTAGTGACTAGGAAGCCTACTATAAGCTCTTGATAAACAATGATGTTATCTTGTTTTAATCTTAAAATAATATAACTCAATTCCTTAGACCTCTTTATTATTACAAGGCCCGCAATAAGGAATTGATGAGGTAGTTAATGAACACAAATTATACCAGAATCGAGAACCCACGACACACACAAGAGGGATCAGTACTTAAAGCACTCCATCATCTGTTCAGTTTTTCTCTTCTTATCTTTGTAAGAAGTAATAAAGCTTTAAGATCTAAGGCTTTAATAAAGTTCTAATATATTGTTATAGAATGAACTACATACGAGTGAACAAAGGCAAATTTATAATGTGACATTTCATATAAAACTTATCCTTGTTCGAAATAATACAACGAAAACAGTTTAGTGGTTACAATAATAAATTGAGGACATTAGTCACAAAATTGCATTTTTAAGATTGAAATAAATATGATAGTAGACCTCCCAGTTCTAAACATTTTCTTATAAAATATTTCAATGACGTTAATAACTGTGAAAAGCGACACGCCAAATTCATAACAATACTCAAAAATTTATTTAAATAATGTGGAAAATAATTTATTTAAAACTCACGCAATACGTCAATAAAATTTTACTATAGCGCCATCTATGTTACAAAACTTGCAACTTTCCAATTAATAATATCTAATAAAACGTTGTACTTATTTTGTATCAATTTCTTACACTAATAACTATATTTTATTTGTCAGATATGATCAGTTTATAATTGATTTCTTTTTCTATTAATGAGTGTATGTACGAATACAATAAAGTTTTATGTGAGACAACATAGTAAGTACCTAGTATGTAGGGTATTATAATTAACATAAATTCGTTTAAAATTTTTAACACTGAATAGGCCGTGTAATTTCACATTCAATATAGTATAAAATATCCTAAAATATGTACAATTTTATTTGTTGATTTAAAAACTCTTATAATAAAACAATAAAAATTAGCTAAGTAACAAATATTCGCTTATAGCAGTCTTTATTGTCCTCGTAATTATACGTGTATTGTAAAATCTCTTCTTTCTTGCTCCTGCCTTTGTTGATACCTGTAAAACAATATGTCGTCATTATTTTAGCTCATATGCGTCCCACTGCTGGGCTTGTGCCTCGTTTGCGATGAGAGAGAAATTGGACGTAGTTTAGCAAACTAGAACCAACCCTCAGAAAATCACTTTCGAGTTATAGAGGTTTTTGTTTCAAATATCTGTTGAAAAGAATGGAACAGTTATTTTGAAAAAAACAAATTTATAATGATATTCTGTTTTGGGTTAGTTTTTTTGACCAGGATATTTTTCGAGTGGGTGCACAGCACGGTTGAGGGTCTACTTTTATACTTAATTCAGTTTCACTCAAGGTGTGGTTGGTTCTAGTTTGCTTAACTACGTCCAATTTATCCCTAAATAAACCTTGGTTGGTTAGGCGGTAGATTAGCTTTTATTGCAAAAGGTACTTATTATATGCATACTATATCGCTTAGTTTTTTACCTTCGGGCAAGATACGTGTGGTAAATTATATTTTTACCTCGTCATCATACGGCAAGGGAAGGAGAAATGAAATACAAGTTATTAAAAAAAAACTTTTCAACGCATTTACGCTGTTTTAATATGAAAATTTAAAGAATTAAATACAGTGACATCTAGTGATAAAATATGAAAGTTTCAACACTTTGACGACCTAGTTTGTTTAGTGATGTAAATTTTATAGCTAAGGTTCATGTTGATACAGCAAGCAGATAATAGAGGTCATTAACTACTAAGGATAGTACAGGTGTATTTAACATTACTGTAGTATAGAGTTTGAGAGTGGAGAGGTTAGTGCCGTAATAGACGCTTTGACACATGGGTTGCCCAAGAAAGCGGTACAGCCCATTCTCCTTGTAATCTCTCAGCCGACTACTAGAGGTCAGTAAGAGGAGCCGAAAACTCTATTCGAATCTTAAGAGACCAAGAATATTGAAACATTTATAATCCCTTCACCACTAGCGGTGAAGATAAATATTTAATATTTATCTTTTATATTTATATATTTCTTGTGTATGTGTCTATGTCACTGACCTCCTCCTAAACGGCTGGATCGATGTAGATGAATTTTGATGAATACACAAAGTATGTTCAAGGGGATTCCAGAATGGTTTAGATTCACAAATCGACTCGATAGGTGGCGCTTATGTAACCAGATCAACGTCTGTTGGGTCAGCTAGTATATTTACCTACTAGCAAACCGCCCTCGCTTCGCTTCGGTTATAGGTTATAGTCGTTTTACCCGCGTAGTTCCCGTTCCCGTGGGAATACCAGGATAAAATATAGCCTAGTTTACGCCCTGATATTATAGCTTTCCATTGGTGAAAGAATTTTTGAAATCGGTCCAACCATTTTGAAGATTACCCGGAACAAACAGACAGACAGACAGATAGACAGACAGACAGACAAAAATTTTTTAATTGCTATTTTAGGCATAGGTGTCGTGCAAATAACCGTGTGAGCATGAAAAAAGCCTATTATTTTGACATTACAAACAGACACTCCAATTTTATTTATTGGTATAGATAAGTCTTCTGTTCGTGTGTTTGTAATTGGTATACTTCTAAACGGCTGGACCTCGACTTTGATGAATTTTTTTGTGTATTCGAATGGGTTCGAGAATGGCTTAGACTAATATTTAGACCCGGTAGGTGGAGTTGCGAAAGAGAATTCCTTTTTTTAATTTGAACAGTACAGCGTCTGTTGGGTCAGTTAGTATCTATTAAAACTTGGCTCATATCATATTCTGATCCTGTCTGAATTATCATCATCTTAGATATAAGTCCTACTGTTAGGCTCGGGCATCTTCTGCAATGGGAGGGAAATTGACCTACCGCGCTGGTCTGACGTGTTGGTATAGGGTTTTATGTCGAGTTTTCCTTCTTTTACATAGATATTATCTGCATAGCATATCTCTTAGTCGTCTTTTACGACACTCACGAGTAAGTGAAGGGGTGGTAAATTGTGTTCTTACTCCATCACCACATGAAAAAACATATGAATTATAGTTTTATTTTATTGAAACAATCTTGTTATAGATATTTGTATACAACGATGTTGATTTATTTTCAGTGTGGTGACGGAGTAAGAATGTCATGCACCGCCCTATTCCTTGCTCTGGATTATAATATGCGGATAACAACTATGAAAGAGAAGGGAACCCTAAATATTTCATATAATTTTTTTTTGTTGTAAATGGTGGCAAACGAGCAAACAGTACACCAGATGGAAGTGTTGCTGCAGCTCATGAACCTTTGCATTACCAGGGGCACAGCTAGGCTGCTGCCTACCGCGAAGAAAATGAAGGGAGTGTGAATGAATATACTAAAGGCATCACTAAAACCCACTACACGTAAACACTCTCAATAAGTATGCCAAATTTCGAGTTAATCCAACGTTTTGAAGGGGGTCAAAATCATGTTCAAAGATTCCGTTACATACTAACATACATACGTCTAAAGCTAATAAAAGCGTATTAAAAAGTTGGACTACCGGACCTTTCCGGATAACAAATTGCTACTACTCAGATCAGGGTCGATTTTCTGTTTAGTATGGTACTAACTCGGATAGACCGGCCCGCGGCTATAGACAGACAACTGTCCAAGAGTGTGCTCCTATCCTAATATGTCTGACCTAGTGGTATAGGTCAATTTTCTCCTTCAATTTGGAGGAAGATTGAGATCAGTAGTGGAACATACATAAGCTGAAATGTTGATAATAAGATGCCACCTGCTATCATATTATGGGACTTAACCCTGTCTCAGAATAACTTTTAATGGCTCGCTCAAGGTTATATGTAATATTGAATACATAGCAACTTTTACAAGCGGCTAAATTTACCTAGATGCAGCCGATGGTGTATGATGACGTCGGGGTCGCCGCCTCGCCTTGTCACCCGCCCCGGCGCCGCCTACCCCGCGTCGTACAGAACGTGCGTCCGCAGACTCCGCACTTGAATCTGTCACTGCTCGGAACACATCCTCTGCAAAAACTTGTACATAAATACCACAGTGAAACTTAATTAATTGGGATCCCAAGAGACCGAGGATGTTGTACCATTTAAAAAGGTTTTTATTTATCCAGTCTTTGAATTAGACAAGTTTCAAATTTTAAGGAAGAAGGCGGTGGAGCGTGTTCGAGAGGAACTCCTCTACGGCGACACGGCCCGCCCGCGCCGCCAACGACTCGGGCGACGCAGACGCGAGTACCTGTACTTGATGCTGCCCTAGCCGAAGTAGCGGATGTCCGGACCGGTGATTAGTCCGTCGCCCGCAGAGAGGCCGACCACGCGAGGGCCACCGGCGTCTCGGGTCGGAGGCCGACCGTCCACGGACGACAAGGAACTCTGTACCGGTGGTCGGCCCAATGGCGAAGGAGAGGAATTAGGGTGGGGGCCATAGGGCCGCGCGCCGCCTTTTTGTCGCCCCGGACGGAATATTTTCTTTTTCTTTCTTTAATTATGTTATTCACAAAACAAATTGTTTTTAACGTACCTTTCCCAGGTGTGACGGGCATCCTGTACGAGACACTAGAGTTGCACTCGGCGCAAGGAGAACCACTCGAGTCCGAATCCGACTCCGAACGGCGCACCATCAACGTCATGGCGCGAGACAATGTGTACTCCTCTAACAATAATACATAGAACATTTTGATTATAACGATGATTATCATTTACCAATGACGGGTCGCGGTTTATTAATCCAATATGTCTACCACCCATTAATTTCCCATGGGAGTTAAAAACTGGATAATGTAACACTACTGGACTGTATAGCAAACAATAACAGTTATAGTTAACTTATATACGTAGCATGGCGATTATCTCATTATCTATGATTATGGAGAAAATTCACAATATGATGTGGTCACAAATGGCGTAGTGGTTAAGATACCGACCTACATTGCCAGCGTCGCGGGTTCAAATCCCGCGTAGGACAACACTTTGTGCGATCCACAAACTGTTACCCTCAGTCTGGATGTAGTTTGTGTCCGTTAATTATATGTTTGTAAAGTCTCCCGGAATACAACGATTGTTTTCTTAATACAGAGTGTTGACTTTTCAAAAATAATAAACAATACTATTCTATTTGCGCTGTAGCATGGTGCAGGTGACACATGTCAATACCAGGTGACTAGGGATGTGACGATTCGCAATTAAATTTTTATCACTAATTATACTCGTAGCATAAATAAATGTTGTTCTGTTTATTATTGTCACGAAAATTATATATAGGAAAAAATATATTCATACAAATTATTCAATTAATTTAATAGTTCAAAAATTTTAAAAAGTTTCGTAAACGCATTCAAAACAACTGGTATTTCATATTTTTTCGTGGCATATTTTTATTCTGTGGCGCATCGCCGAGTCGGCCATTTTGTTTACCCGTGCGATGCTGTCAGTACGAGTGCTACCGCCTTGTATGTGACACGTATTATCCATTTTTCATCAGTTTGTTTTCGTTAAATTGTTATTTGTTATAGTTCGTTGTTTTATTTGTTAAAGTTTGTTGGTTATAACCATGCCTAAGCATACGAAAAAAACTGTTTTGGGTAGTCAAGCTAGAGAGTTTGTTGTTCGCGTCCGAAACTACTTTGAAAGAGAACAACAAAATAATGGACCGTTGTTACCACTGAATCGAATTGTAGAACGAGTAGCCGAAGCTCTTGATATTGGCCGCAATACTGTTTCGCGTATAACACGCGAGAAAATTGGTCAAGAAGGGACGTCTGAAAATAAATTATTTACACCGAACAAAAAGCGGACCAAGGTGAAGCCAATCACAGATTTGGATGAATTTGCTAAGGACGCTATTAGAAATCACATTTATGATTATTATAGAAGAATGGAGGTACCCACGTTGCTTAAGCTTCTAAAATCATTGAAAGAAGCTGAACTGTTCAAAGGAGGTATTACTTCATTGCGGAATGTTATAAAGGATATTGGCTTTGTTTACAAAAAAGTTAACAAAAGAAAAATTATTATGGAAAGGACTGATATTGCCCTTGCAAGGTGTACTTTTTTAAGGAAGGCTAAAAACATAGTTGATTGGAGTAAAGTTGTGTTTTTGGATGAAACGTGGCTAAACGCTAACCACACAGTGGGTAAAAGTTGGACCGACGATACGGCACAGTCATGTACCAAAGTCCCGGAGGGCAAAGGCGAACGCCTCATTATTTGCCATGCAGGTACAGCAAGTGGATTTGTCCCTAATTGTTTACTGGCTTTTAAATCGAAAAAAACTACGGAGTATCATGAGGAGATGAACTACGAAAAATTTAAAGTTTGGTTCATAGGCCTCTTAGAAAACTTAAAAGAGCCTATGACCATAATAATGCATAACGCACCCTACCATTCGGTACAACTTAATAAACCTCCAACACAATCAAACCGCAAAAGCGAGTTGGTGAAGTGGCTGAGTGAAAACGGAGTTACAGCAGATATGAGTATGCTAAAGACTTATTACTCTAGTACGGCGTCATAAGCCACCAACTCCTACCTACGCTCTGGACGAGATGGCAAAAGAAAAAGGTCACCAGGTCCTGCGACTACCACCCTACCACCATTGTCAATATAACGCTATTGAGCTAATTTGGGCCCAAATAAAAGGTATGTTTTTAATTTCAATTCTCGTTTTGATACTTTGAAAAAGTAACAGCTTTCTGAACGAAGCATGTAATTTAAAAACATTACCAGGTATCAGATTAGACATATTCAAGAGTAAATTTTGCATTAGATATTTGAAATTAATTTATTGATTAAAAACTAAATATTTTTTTTCATAAGTCCATTTATGTTTATGTAGGTCACGCCGCAAGAAATAATACTACACCGCCATTTACGGCAAATAAGATGTTGACCCTGTTACAAGAGGCAATCAGTAACGTTCAACCTAAGGACTGGTCGGTGGTGAATAAAACGAAAAGGGACATTATGTCTGATTGGGATCGTGACGTCCGTATTGATAACATAATTGAGACATCTTTAATAATATCCGTCACAGATACGGATGATGAAAGTGACAATTCCGATGTTCCTGACTCTGATATGAGTTTAGAAGAGGATTAAAATTGAATGAAAAATTGAAGTAAATATGTAATAATTGTATACTTTTTAACAATAAAAAATTGAGCGCACAAATTTTTTTTTATTTATTTTTTAATCGACAATTCTTCGTAGTAGTACATCCCATCACTAAATACGTCTTTGGTGTTACGTTATACGCATACCACTTTGATTATTTTTTCTTTCAATTTCATTTGATTTGTAGGCTAGAACATTCTAGTTGGGTTTAATTTGGAAGGTATACCTTTATTACTACAGTTATTAGTGATTTAATATATTACCGATGTGGTACAGCTGAATTAATAGATCATAATTATAAATCGCGGCAACTTTCAAGAGTGAAACGAAACTCGCCATAACTGTCACCCGCACCATGCTACAGCGCAAATACTATAGTAGTAGGCTGATAAGCAGATGATTGGAAATACGATTTTTCATGATTTCGGCTCATGTAGGTATGTGCCACTGCTGAGCTTTCCTCTTTATAATAAAAGGGAAATTGACCTATTATACCACGCTGGTCAGATGTGTCGGTATAGGACTTCAATTTTAGTTTTCCATCTATTACATAAATGCATATTCTTCCTTCACCTCCTTCTCCCAAGGTGATATTACAATTCACACGTTTTTTTTTTTACCCATAGCTATTGTAATAAACTACTAAGAGATATGATATGCAGATAACAACTATTCAAGAAAAGGAAACCGCAAAATATAAACATATACCACCTCGATACACAGTGCGGTACGGTATGTCAATTTTTGTTCCGATTGCGGAGATGGCTAGAGAGTCCAGCAGTCGGATATATACAATTTAAAAAGAAAATCATAAACATGATGAAATGACGAATCAAAAATTAAAACGATGTTATGTATGAGCTTACCGGCGGCTTCGTGTACATGATGTGGTGCTCGCACAGCGGGCGGCACAGCTTGTAGTGGAGCTGGTTCAGCGCGACCGAATGTGCGAAGCGTGCCGCCCGCCGCTGTCTCCTCATCCGTTGCAGCACCTCCAGCCATGCTGAATGTCGCATACGGACTTATCTCGTACATCTCTTGAAAACAAACAAATAGTTAAATATCGCACTATTTCTGTAAAAAAGACGTAAATATGGTACACTTGCGCCCAAAATGTTTTATTGCGTGAATAAAGCGAGCATCGTGGTTTACACCTGTCAAAATCTCGTGAAGCTGTCATGAAAACTAAAGGAATAAATGCAAAAATACTATAATTTTGCGATCTTAGAAAACATAAAATGCCAGCATAAAATAGAAGTATGCATATTTACATTTATAAGCTTTACAATATTATCCCGTTCATAAAGTCATAATTATGTTTATGTAAATTTTAAAGGAAGATTTACAAGAAAATTTTTAACGCAAGTATACTTAAATACTTTTGCCAGCATTGTACAATCTAGGAATTATGTGTAATTCTAATTAATTATTTCTTCTACGAAACTTTTAGGTGACAGTTAATGTGTAATTATTGTTACATACTTTTCATTTGTTTTATTTTCCGTTAAGGAATAATGTGATTATACTTACAACGCATTAAATTAGTTCATATACTTATTTGAAAATACATGGCGAAAAGGCAATAATTATACTTAACCCTGTAAATATTCTTTGCGTTTCGTGAAATACATAAGTAACAGTATTTTTTAGATTATCTCGAAGTACATTAAGCTATTCCTAAATTAAAAAACAGGTGTAGTTGAAGGCAACTGTGACCTACGATTTTCTCTTTGAAACATATTTCTAGAACTCATAATTAAAAATATAGGACATATTTTAAAGTATAAGTAAGTATTTTCAAATCATTTACTTCTTTCTTCCAGGAATAGTGCGATATGTTTACTTCTTAAAAATTTGCACCTTACGCCATCTAACCATCGCAGTTCATACACGTCCCACTGCTGGGCTCCAGCCCCCTCCACATTATGAGGGCAATTAACCTACTACCCCACCCCAGTCAGACGTATTAGTATATGATTTTATTTCACGTTTTTTCTTCTCTTGCATAAATGTTACGTGCCTATTATATCCCTTAGTCGTCTTTTACGACAACTACAGACAAGATATATTTTTAATCTTTTACATTTTTTTTCGTGTAGCTAAGCATACAATTAATCACCCCCCTTTCTTATCCTTGGGTATCGTAAAAGACGACTAAGAGATTTATACCCTATACCAAAACGTCTCACTAGAATGGAATATTAGGTCAATTTACTTCCGATTGTGAAGGAGGCTCAAGCCCAGCAACTAATTGACGTCCTCCCCGAGCGGGAGACGTCGGTCGATGGGAGGGTACTCCACTAGGGGGTAATCCGTCGGGCCGACCACTGACGACAAGTAACCCTACTCCGGTGGTCGGTCTAACGACGAAGGCGACGTGGTGTTCGGGTGGGTTGCGGGTGTGCGTGTTTACGCCCCTCTGTCGCCCCGGACGGAGTGGTGCGAGGAGTGCGCCGACCGCGACCCACCCCAAAAAAAAAAGCCCAGCAATAATTATGAAATATATTTTTTTTATTTTACCATGTGGTGACAGAGTAAGAATACCATTCACCACCTCCTCTCTTGCTCATGGGTGTCGTAAGAGACGACTAAAAGATGCAAATATGTATATAACATCTGTTGAAAATTCGAAATGAAAGTCTAACCAACACACCAGCATGGCGTAGTAAGTCAATTTCCCTATTGTTGTGGAGGAGGCTCGAGCCCCGCAGTGGGACGCATATGATAATCATGCTATTATAATGTAATTTCATACACTTGATTTCTTATTATTTCTCGTTGGTTATAGTAAAATACAAATATGTATTGCCAAAACGCTTATATTAGCTTAGTGTACTTATTTGAATATGATTTTCATCAAGCACAATCCCCAAAAAAGTCGGATTCATTTGAAACTTTGCCAAATTAGGAAGGACCGATGAAAATCCACAAATAATAGTTTATCTCAAAAGGATAAGCGATTATTTTATGTGGCTGAGTTTTTGACAGGACTCGATTGACGTCGCGATTACTATTTTCTGCATCGCACTTTTTACCTCGGCTATCTATAAAAGCGTGTTTGATTAGATTTTGAACTATATATTTGATTAAGTTAAATGAATGATAAGTACCTTGTTGTTCTTTTTTGCTAAGAGGATGTTTAATTGGCGATGATGTATACACTTGCTGACAATTTCTTCTGTTATCTCTTTTTTCCACTGACTTATCTTCTTCCTCTGATATGTCTCCCTGTTCGTAACCCTTCCTGAAGCAGGTTGTTGATGGACTGAAAGTTAAAATATATTGATATAATTGGAATAAAAAAAACAAATCCTTGGTCGTCGTCGAATTGGTTTTTAATAACAAGAAATTCTCAATATGCATTTAGTAACAATTTCCAACTATTGGACGATAATAGGTTTGTAAATAAAACTATTTTTACGGATCCGCCCGTGACCATGAACGCTGTAAAATGTACGAAACGTCGGACAAGAAAAAAATCAAATACAAACGCAATTAAATTCATATAATTTTATCTATTTTAGGTTTTCTCGTAGCAAAATAAAATTAAGCTGTCTGCTATCCTTGTAAATAAAATTACTTTAGGTATTTTATCGCGTTTGTCTTTGATATTTGATTGCATGACATTTTGAATACTTTATAGCGTTCATAACCACGGGCGGACGACGGTGTACCATTCCTTTTTTGGGGTGGGCTATGGTCAGCGCTCAAGCCGTCCTCTCTCGCGCGGTGGCGCCCGGTCCCATAGCTCACCGTATTCCCTGCTTTCGCCAGTAGGCCGACCACCAGTACTGGGTTGATTGTCGTCCGTGGTCAGCCTGGCTCCGTGGCCAACCCGACAAGCTATGTACTACCCTGGCTTATCCATATTAGTTTACCTTTTTTTATATGCAAATGCAGCCAATAATAACAAAGCAGCAAGGAGGCCACATGCTGCAGCCGCGAGCACAGCTGTAGCTCGTTCCTCACCCTCCTCACTTCCAGGTGGGAAGTATGCAGGTGCCGGTATTTGATCTGAAATTTTAATTAAATAACTTAGAGATTTTATTTCTGTGTGGCGACGACACAAGATAAGAATACAATTGTCGCCACCACTTGCTTGCCCGTGTGCTTGCAGCACTTGCGGCTCAGGGTTCATCAGGAGAGTGAGCAGGAGCGCTCACTTTCTTTTTTGGTAGACTATGGTCTGGACACCCAGGCCCAATCCATTCAGAGTGACGGATAAGCGGCGTGCGGCCCCATAACGTACCGTATTCCCTCCCTATCACCATTGGATTGAGAAAATGATCTACCTCGCTGGACAGTTGGATGAAATAGGGGTCTTTTTTCGAGTTTGCCCTATCTTGCATAGAAGTCATCTTCATATTATATTACTTAGTCTTCTTTTATGACATTCATTGACAAGTGAGGGGACAATAAATTGTATTCATTGGTCCTCGTACGAAAAACTATCACTATATAAGCAAATATTCTGTTCATTGCTTGAGAAATATGACTTCTTTCAGGTAATTCTGGATAATGTTTCCGTTTTTTATTTAGTTTCACTTACCTCCAGCTTCTGTTAAAGTTGAAAAATAATAATTTGCGAGTGTAGTTCCAGCAGCACTAGTGGCTACCACCTTCAGATGATACCACGTAGCCACTGATAACCCGCATAGCACAGTTGGTTGTGCAGCCGGATATACCGTCTGCGTCACCCAGGAGGACTCTTCGAAGCTCCTCACTGACACCACGAATTGGTATAAGGGACATCCATTACTGTCCCAGGTTAATAGATTGAGACGAACGCATGAGCTGTTTGTGGTAATTAAATCTTTTTCTGATGCTGCTTTTGATGCTGAAAGTGAAAAAAATCTATGTAACCTCAGAAACAAAACCCTATTTGCTGCCACTTTGCTGACACGGTATAGCAAACCATTTTCACTGTTATTGTAAAGGATACTCTTGGCTTGTAAGGAGGCCTGCAGATGTGAAAGAATACGGAAGAAGAACTATTATTAAGAAGACATAAGAACTATTATACATTTTAAATAAAACTACTTTACGGATTTTATCGCGTTTGTATTTGATTTTTGATTACCCGACGTTTCGAACACTTTACAGCGTTCATGATCACGGGTGGACTAAGATGTCTCACGTCCAACAAGTCATCGTTACTGCAGAAAATTTTATAATTATCTACCCGATACAGAAATTAGTTATTAAATATTGACCCACATTTTGATACAAAATTTATTGCCAGTGTAAGAAGAAAATGATTCTATATGAAAAAATTATATTGTTTATGGTTAGTAATAATTAAACATTAAAATTAATAGTAATTATATTTAAAAACTAACTAATAATCTAGTATACTACCACCGGATCGGAACACGGTTACACTGAGAAAGATCCGGCAAGAAAACTCAGGTAACATGATGCTAAATTAAAGTTAATTTTGAAGGCGGCTTACTTTATGTTACTCAAAAGGTTTTAATTTATAAAATTATCTTTAGTTATTATTATTGTGGGTCAAATCTATACAATATGAGCTCACGGTGTCTTGCAGTCTTGTGGTGGTCTTTTTGGATTTCTTTTTAATAATGTTTATAACAGGATCCCAGCTTGATGGTAACACCCAGCCATCCTCTCTATTGAAATTTTTGTGTTTTTTAATCTCAATAGCCTCGCGTACCATTCTAGGCAGGTATCGGTGTTCTTTTGCGAGGATTTGTGGTTTATCAAACCTGATGTTATGGTGGGCGCGGTCCTGACTATGTTCACAGACTGCAGACCTAGTGTCCCGGCGGTGCTTCACATCGGCTATGTGTTCTTTGATCCGAGTTCTTATGGATCTCTTTGTTTGTCCAATGTAAGAGAGACCACAGTCACAGTCCAGTTTATATACTCCTGCATCTTGTAAAGGGATCTGGCACTTGACAGGTGGTAAGAATTGGCTCTTACCGATACCTGCCTAGAATGGTACGCGAGGCTATTGAGATTAAAAAACACAAAAATTTCAATAGAGAGGATGGCTGGGTGTTACCATCAAGCTGGGATCCTGTTATAAACATTATTAAAAAGAAATCCAAAAAGACCACCACAAGACTGCAAGACACCGTGAGCTCATATTGTATAGATTTGACCCACAATAATAATAACTAAAGATAATTTTATAAATTAAAACCTTTTTAGTAACATAAAGTAAGCCGCCTTCAAAATTAACTTTAATTTAGCATCATGTTACCTGAGTTTTCTTGCCGGATCTTTCTCAGTGTAACCGTGTTCCGATCCGGTGGTAGTATACTAGATTATTAGTTAGTTTTTAAATATAATTACTATTAATTTTAATGTTTAATTATTACTAACCATAAACAATATAATTTTTTCATATAGAATCATTTTCTTCTTACACTGGCAATAAATTTTGTATCAAAATGTGGGTCAATATTTAATAACTAATTTCTGTATCGGGTAGATAATTATAAAATTTTCTGCAGTAACGGTGACTTGTTGGACGTGAGACATCTTAGTCCACCCGTGATCATGAACGCTGTAAAGTGTTCGAAACGTCGGGTAATCAAAAATCAAATACAAATGCGATAAAATTCGTAAAGTAGTTTTATTTAAAATGTATAATACTCGCGTAAACATCAGAAATCATTAAGAACTATTATTATTATATTTACATCCTATATTAACAATTTCTCGACACAAGGACACGGGGAAATAATTTGATTTATAACATTCATGTTATTCGAAACGTAGGGAAATTTGCAAAAAAGTCATAACAATATTTCCATTTATGTCCAATATGCCTTATTTTGTAGTTTTTTTTTATTTAGTATCTTTACTTTAGTTACCTCTTACCAAGCAATTGCAATTTATGTTTATGTAAATATTACCAAAATACAATACTTACGACCTCCTTTCGTAGATACTACAAGTTCTTCACTATAGGATGAAGGTCCCACGACGTTGTAAGCTATAAGTCTAACTCTGTACAATATACCACAAGATAGTTGTTCCAGTATATGGGAGCGGATATCAGCGGGCAGACGAATTGTATGCCATTTTATGTCATCCGATTGAGTATATTCTATTATGTAACCTGAAACAATGCTTGACGTTATAAATAAAACTATTGTTATAGATTTTATCGCGTCTATACTTGATTTTTGATTTTCTGACGTTTCGAATACTTTTCAGCATTCATTTTCACGAGAGTGGTCGAAATTCCATGAACACTAAAAAGTGTTCGATATACCAGAAAATCAAAGAACAAGTTAGACGCTAAAAAATACGTAAAAATTGTTTTATTTAAAATGTGTAATACTCGTGTAAATATTGTTGATTTATATTATATACATTTATATTGGCAACACTGATTGTAACTCCTCCCTTTTCCAATCAAGATGGTGAAAGCATAGTTGTGTTTTACTTGTGTGTTAATATTAAAATAAAGAATAAAGTATAAAACCATAAACGGGCCTAATTATTTTAACAAATATTGTCAACATAATGCTTCATTTCAGCTCATATACGTCCCACTGCTGGGCTCAGGTCAACTCAGGTGTCCTCCAAAATGGGAGGAGAATTAACCTACTATTCCAAATTGGTCAGACGAGTTGGTTTTAGTTTTCCCTCTCTTGCTTAAATGTTATATGAGTATTTAATTCCTTCATCTTGTTTTACGGCACCCACGGTAGGAGAGGTGATGGACTCTAATAAGTGAAATTTTTGATTATCTAACCTATTACGTTTAAACCTGGTTCTATATTAACAGAAATTTAACTAGAAATTCGTGTAATATGCCCAAGTTTCTATAAGGATATCTTACCAAGAATACTAGCACCACCATTGCTGGGCTTTTCCCATATCAAGTGCAGCTTGGCTGGAGCTGAAGCAGCAAGTCTAAGTACAGGCTGAGCTGGTACCGCCAACACGCGCAGTTCCCATGTACTGCGCTCCTCACCCCATGGATTACGGACCGTACATGTGTAGTTGTCTGCTGAGTTACGGTCTACTCCTGCCAGAAACATATACTAATATGAAATACCTATGATAAAATGAAAAGAACATAGCCTATTTCCATCATCTCAGCTTATATATATCCCACTACTGGGCTGAAATCTTCTCCACAATAGGTCAGAAATTGACTTACTACGATGATCAGACAGGTTGATAATTTTATTTCGAGTTTACCGTGTCTTGCATATCTCTTAGTCGTCTTAAGACTCCCACAGGCAAGATAGAGTGTGGTGGGCATTTTTATTTACACATCATATGAAATTATATTTTACCCCATTTTACCCTAATATCAAAATATAACCTAACCTAACCGTTTACCAGAACGTCTGAAAATTGTTTTGAATAATTATATTTCCTTAAAAAATATATTGCACACTTTATTTTTGGGGTGTGCTATGGTTAGTGCACTCGCCGCCCGGCTCCACCCGGGGTGACAGAGGGGCGCCGCGCGGCCCCATAAACCACGCGTAGCACGTCGTCTTCGTGGTTGGAACAATATATTGTACATTTAAGACTACATGTGAAGTCTCCAACTTGCCGTGTGGTGACGGAGTAAGAATACAATTCAGTATCCCCACTCTAGCTCGTGGCTCGTATAGGATAACTAAGGGATATTAGGCATATAACATATATACAAGAGAAAGAATACTTGAAATAAAACCCTATGATAACCCGTTTGACCAGCCTGATACAGTAGGTAAATTTCCTTCCCATAGTGGAGGAGGCCTATGCCCAACAATGGGATTTATATGGGCCGAGATCAGGATTACCTATTACAATTCTATATATTATTTTCTTTTCAAGAAGAAACAAAACTTCTATTGTTTCATTTCAGTAATAGGTCATTGATAAAAATATGCCAAAGACTAACTGAGTATAACAAGATAGGATCCATCCAAGAGGTAGTTATTGTCATGTTGCAGTGGAGCTGATGGACGTCGCCGTGTCCAGGTACGATGCAAAGGCGGACTCCCGGCTGCTCCGCATCGAAGTCGCGCGCGGGCACCTGTTCGTGCCTCTAATCGACGACCAAACGAAGTTATTTTTGCTGGTGCTGTGAAACGAACGGAACACCGTATAATAATAGTGTAACTTTAAAATCGTAACGGGGTAAGAATAGAATTTACTTATACCCCTTACCTTGCCCGTGAGTGTCGTAAGAGACGTCTGAGTAATATAATGAGCTTATAATATCTATGTAGCAGAAGAAAACTCGAAATGAAACCCCCTTTTTTGGGTTTACGCTCGGCGCATTCCTCGCACCACTCCGTCCGGGGCGAGAGAGGGGTGTAAGCACGCACACCCGTAACCCACTAGACACGTCGCCTTCGTCCTTGGGCCGACCACTGGAGCAAGGTGACTTGACGTCAGTGGTCGGCAAATGAAACCCTCTGCCAACGCGTTTGACTAGCATGGTATATATGTATAGTAAGGCAATTTTCTTCTTATTGTGGAGGAGGCTAGATTGGGCTCTAGCCATAGAATGTATATGAGCTGAGATGATGATGATGATGATAACGAATATTGTAACGATGGTAGTATCACTCAATACAAGTTGTATCCCGAGTCTGTTACCACTAACACTACACTAACACTAATTTCACAATCAATTATTACATAAAAATCTATTTCATCATTTCATTTCAGCTCATATACGTCCCACTGCTGCGCTTAAGCCTCCTCCTCAATAGGAATGAAATTAATATACTATATCACGCTGGTCAGACCTGTTAGTATAGGGTTTTATTCTGGGTTTTTATCTTCTTGGATAGATATTATATGGGTGTAATATCTCTTAGTCGTCTTTTACGACACTCACGGGCAAAATAGAGAGTGATAAATAGTATTTTTACTCTATCATCAACAAGAAAGAAAGTATTTATTCTTGATGAAGAAGATAACATCCATCCAGAATGGATTATAGTTTCATAATTCTAACAAATTGTATATTGCAGCGTAATCTGGGATTAAAAAAATGGGAGATCCAAAACTTTACGACCAGAAATGGAACCGAATATGGTTCGCTTTAATCGATTCATAGTGAAAACATTATTTTAATGTTAATTATACAAGTAACACGCTTCAAAATATAACTTCTATCACTCTGCCTATCTTCAGAATTATCAGGAATGCTAAATAAGAATTGCCTCCCGTGTTGCAAGAAGATAAGAATACAACTGCAGCCACCCCTTACTTTACCCATGGGGGTCAAAAGTAAAAATTGGAGAATCGGAAGCAGCTCCCTCCTGGGGAATGTATAACACCTCTCTGCGGGTTATCGCACTCGTCCGTCAAGCGTGGCGTTTATCACATTATCCCCTTATATCTGTGCGAAGATCACACTTCGTGGAGAAATATGTTGAATATTGAAATAAGAATTCAAATACTCTTATGCACATAGCTTCTAATTCAGAAACTATGACTTCTTTAAATCCAACTTAATCAAAATGCAATATAACTGTTATCACTTCAGTAAAAGTCCTAAGCTAAGATTACTAGTGACTGACCTCGGGCGCTAGGCTTCTTTGCCACGATAGTGCTCATTTCTCCTTCACCAGACATAGTAGCCGCCGTCACCCAGAACTCATACACTTGATGCTCCTGTAGTCCTCGGATTTCTATTTGATATTCATCTTCATCATCTTTATGTAGTACCATCATATGAGAATGTTGACCGGTTCTGTAATATTAGAATCAAGATCTTTGATTATATTATTTACAATAACATGATATAATTTATTTAATATCTGGTTGACCGAGCTTCGCTCGAAATATTTTTGAAGAATTTATTTAGATATATATTAATAAAAAATAAATAATGAAAAATATATAAAAAATTACAAAAAGAGAATAATAATAACACCGAGATTCGATCCGACACTGTTTGAACGCCAAAAAAAACAAAATTTGAACAGGTCAACGTCCCACCTGAGCTATCGTAACTCATGACGTTGACAACGAAATTTGAATTCATATTCTTTTAAAATT
The DNA here is from genome assembly GCA_032191425.1 of Lymantria dispar. Taxonomy (NCBI): domain Eukaryota; kingdom Metazoa; phylum Arthropoda; class Insecta; order Lepidoptera; family Erebidae; genus Lymantria; species Lymantria dispar. Next base: position 11,756,333 of record CM063441.1, read on the forward strand.
TAATGTCATTGTATTGTTTTACTAAAAACACGGACAAATCAACATTTTCTATAAATAAAACCTAGCTAGATCGATTTTTTGGACCCGAATCCTCTATCAACAAAATCATTGGAGCCATTTCCGAGATCCTGAATACATATATATATATATATATATATAAAGAATTGCTCGTTTAATGATATAAGATATAATAACATCACTATGGTTACGGAGTAAGAATACAATTAACCACACCCTATTTTACCCGTGAGTGTTCTAAAAGACGAGTCAGGGATACATACAGGTAATATCCATGCAAGAAAAGGACAACTTGATGTAAAACCATATGCCAACAAGTCTGACTATCGAGGAGTATTAGATTAATAGCTCTCACGTTGTAGAGGAGACATGAGCCAATAAGTCGGATTGCATAAACTGATATAATAACAAGTAATACATACAAAATAAAACTGAACATGTTATAAAAGCGTCCATGGAATATAAATAAAGAAAAGACACATAGAATTAACATTACTCTTCGTCGTGTAGTAAGAATTATCTTAATTTATAAATCAGACTGCGCTCTAATTTACAAAATATTATTTGCCATTATAGAGGAATGTTTATGCTATGATGATAAAGTATTGTGCGTAAACTGTATAGGAAATGCTGTAATAGTATAGAGTATAGTTTAGGACTAAGTTTATGAATCGATTGAGCATCCGATCATGAAAGAGTTGTAAATTTATAGATGTATAATTAATCATATGATAGAAAATTTCATTTTATAATCGCAAAACTACAGATATTTCTTTTTTAATCTAAATAAAATTATACGTGGCAATAAATAAACTCACCCATTTATATAACAAAGAAAGAGATCGTAAAAGAGCAAGTCACTTAGTCATTAAATTTTAATTATATTATTTACACTAGTATAATAAACTATGGCACACCCCATTGTTTTAAGGCCCACGGTTTATAACAGAGAGAAACATGTACGTAATGTTGATGTACTAACCTTTGAGGTCTGTTATACACAGTGTAATGTTTGATCTTTCCATTCTTTTGTAGCGGAGCCAACCAACTGACTATAACGGTTTCCTCAGAATTGGCTACCACTTTTATATCCATTGGAGCTCCTGGAACTGAAATTTAGGATTATCATTATAATATCACAGAATTTGGTCATTATTATTAATAAGAAAGAAAACTTTTTCTGGAATAGTATGCAAAGAGGGGAAAATATGTTTGGATTAAAAAAAAACCGAGTAAGTATGAATGGTTGATATAGCTCTCAAACTTTTCTTGACTTTAACTCAAGCAATATTTTATATATTATCATCATTCAATCTGTCGCCGTCCACTGCTGGACGTAGGCGTACTCATATTTCACCACAGAGTGCGGTCCTGCCCCGCATGCATCCAACGACGCCCAGAAACTTTCACCAAGTCGTTGGTCCATCTTTTTCGTCCTACATTGCATCGTCTGATACGTGGTCTCCACTCATGAACCTTTCTTCCCCAGCAGTTCTCGGTTTATCGAAGGATGTCGCCTCATTACAGCAATTTAAGCCTGTTCATTATATACCTACAAAAAGTAATAACAAGCCAGAAAAAGAAGTAAAAGAAGGTAGTTAATTAAAAATAGCTTACTATCTTCATGAGTAGTGCAATAAATTGGTTCGCTGCTAGGTCCCGTCCCAGCCGCAGTTCTGGCGCGCACTGATATGCTATAGTTGGCAGCTCTCTGTAATGTTTGTAGAACTGTTTCACTACTACCAGAACGGCGAGTTTCTACTTGACTCTCTGGAACGTCTAAAGTCTGTAAGAAAGAAATAGAAAAATATATATCATATCGTTACGGCTAAATAAATATCATTATTTATATGTAAATGTCCGATAGATTTTAAAATTAATTTTATAGTCAACCCTTCCAAGACATTAAAGGGTTCACCTTTCGTCCAAATCGTCTTCCAGATTCGGACGATTCGACGCGGTCAAGTGTGCGAGGTTTCATGAGATTTCATATAAAGAATTCTAAAATTCGTTTCGTTCGAATCGTTCGACGCGTTCAGCACGGATAAGTGTGCATTCACCGTAAGAATCACAATGAAATCTAATCAATATAACTATACTGTTACAGATCAAACCCACCTCATACAGTACTTCATATCCCAGTAGAACACCACCCCTTAAGGCAGGTGGTGGTGATTCCCACCACACTCGGATAGATTGTGCTGAAAGTGACTCGCATCGAACGCGTTCTGGAGGCACCTCAGGGGCTGAAAACAAAATGATTAAGCTTATGAATTCTGGTGGATTACGATACACGCCGTCTATTCTATCCGGAATTGGGAAAGGACGGCGTGCGGCTCCCTAACCCACCACGTTCTCTCTCCTTCGCCAATGGGCCGGCCATTGTTACCAAATTTCTGGATGTCCCAAGCCAGCTCGGCGGGATAACCTTTCAGATACCGTCTCTTCATGACGTCCCTCTCGAAGCATCACCCTCACGCGGTTAGCGTGCTATAGTAGGTCAATTTCCTTCCCACTGTGGAGAAAGCCAGAACCCAATAGTGGGAATGATGTGAGCTGAGATGATAGATGACGAAGAGGTTTATTAGTTCTGAAAGTTCGCCTAATGGGTTGAGAGATATTACAGCAGATTATCAATCAATAACATCAATAATCTGCCAACTTCCTGATGCTCCGAATAATTTCAGTGTAGGTAGCCAAACCTGCTGAAAGAAAAGGAAAATAAATATGTATTTCAATTTACCTCCCTCTAGTGTTGTGGCAGTAAGTGTGGCCGGTGGTCCGGCACCGACAGCGTTGAAAGCTCGCACTCGCACGGCGTACTGAGTATGCGCTCGTAGCGGTGCTAACAGAACGTGAGCGGAGCCCCATCCTCGCGCCGTCAGCGCTGAACTGCCATTGTCACGTAGCCCTCCACCACCCGCCTCACTCCACCAAACTACGTAGCCCAACAGCTCACCGTTCCATGACTCTTGAGGTGGCGCCTAATAAAATCCATAAAAAGAGTTTTATGACCTGACTATGGAGGGATATGATTTTCACAGGCTATGTATGTATGTTCATCTGCTCCCTCACAGCTCCTCAACTACTTATTAGAACTGGATAAATGAGGTATCGTCAGAAGCATATTGATCGTCTGCTAGTTATCGGTTATATTATGTGTCACTGAATCTAATATAGCGCCCTCTGGCGGTCATAAAGTACTGTGTTAAAAATAAACTTGAGATAAATGTGCTGTGTTTGGTATCATTGGAAAGGGCGTTGCTTGTAAATTTCAAAAATATATAAATTATTAGCATTTGCTCGTGACTTTAACAATACGTGACAACAGCTTTTCAAACATGAATAAGTGTACTAATACGATACTAAAGTACACAATTATCAGTGTACAGTGTACAAAATTGTGTGTATACTTTTTAGCTTAGTTTTCTGTTGTAGTTGGGTTTTAGTTTTTATTTTCTTTTATTTCATGTAGTACTTGTTTAAACATGAGAAGTATTTAATGAGATGCTACTTTTCAAATTAAGTCTGCAATATAATTTTGCGTAATAAAACGTAATGCGTAATAAAACCAACTAGGTGGGCCCCTGTGGAACATAGGCTATGACTGGGCGTTGCGAGCTTGGGGTGGGACGCTGAAAGAAGCGGCATGCCTAGTAACTGTCGGCACCGAGAAGACGGCAGATTGAGCCGACAGGGCTTAGGGTAGCCCTAAACAAAATGGAAGCCCTGTTATTCCATGGGTCCCACTAAAGTCCACCCGCCGGTGCCTCAATTTAGTTCCTTTTAGCATTCGGGTCCAGATAAAATATTTGGGTCTGATATTTGTCAGGCGATGATAGTTCCGGGAGCATTTTCGCCAACTTGCTCTGGGAGAGACGTTATCTGAAAGGATAATCCGCCGGGCTGGCCACGGACGTTATGAATTCGGTATCAGTGGTCGGCACAATGATGTAGGAGAGCAAATACGATGGGTTATGCGGCCGCGTCTTTTATCACCTCGGAGGGTACGAATGGTGTGGATCCAGGCTTTAGCCTAAAAAGCCTTGTCTTTAACTTTATGATGTCCATAAAATATTCTATTGTGTTGTACTGTGCGTCGCACTATTGCCATAAATAAATAATTTTAATTTAAATGTACCTGCCACTTGACGAGTAGTTCCCCCGGGGCCATTGCTTGAACCTGGACGTTATGAGGCGGTTCTGATGGGGCTGTGAATATTTTACATGCTTATTAGTTAAAATAATATTTATATTTTTAAACCAATAAGAATCCTTAAATAAGAAATAATAATTACATGATTTCTATGTGATTGCGGTACAAAATACAATTTACCGCCTTTTCCTTCTTTAAGGGTCTTAAAATTACTGAGGAAGTAAGAAAATAATAACTTTGTAAGAGATGGAAAACTCGAAACAAAACCCTATACCAACACGTTTGACCAACGTGGTATAGTTGGTAAATTTTCGTCCCATAGTGGAGGAGGTCCGAGCCCAACAGTAGAGCTTGTGCGGGCTAAGATGATGATGTTCAATAGTTGAATTCATATGAGCTGTAAAAAAGCTGAATATACTTATGGACAAATTACCTTCTTCCAAAGTCTGCACGATAACAGGATCAGAATAGTCGCTATCTCCAATCGCGTTCACAGCGGCTAGTCTCAGTGCATACGCCGTTGCTGGTCGCAGTCCCTCTACACGGTAATGCAATTTGATTTCTGTTCCAGAGTCCAAGTCCTGTCTAAATACACGAGAAGGTATTCGTATCACATCAAATAATTGTATACTCTGAAGGAATGAATATGATTAAAAAAAACTTTTGTGTGTACTTATGTACACAGGTAAGAAGTTATACTTCTTTAGTTCAAGATAAAAATCTTTACAAAACTTCTATCCATTGTAAATAAAACTACTTTTACGGATTATATCGCGTTTGTATTTGATTTATGATTGCCCGACGTTTCGAACACTTTGCAGCATTCATGGTCACGGGCGGACTAAGGTGTCTCACGTCCAACAAGTAATCGTTATTACAGACATTTACAATTATCTACCCGATACAGAAAATAGTTATAAACTTATTAAATTGTTACCCACATTTTAGTACAAATTTATTGCCAGTGTAAGAAGAAAATGAATCTATATGAAAAATTATATTGTTTATGGTTAGTAATTATTAATTATTAAATTTGTAGCAATTATTATTACAATTTGTTGATTTAAAACTAACAAAACAAATATACTACCACCGGATCGGAACGCGGCCACACTGAGAAAGATCCGGCAAGAAAACTCAGGGGACATGATGCTAAATTAATATTGATTTTTAATTTAGATGCGGCCTACTAAAAGATTTTTGATTTATAAAATTATCTTTAACCATTATTATTGTGGGTCAAATCTATACAATAAGTGCTCACAGTATCATGCAGTCTTGTGGTGGTCTCTTTGGATTTATTTTTAATTATGTTTATAACAGGATCCCAGCTTGATGGTAATACCCAGCCATCCTCTCTATTGAAATAACCATATTCCTAAACCATCTTAACTCCATCAATCCAAAAATTCAATTTACTATGGAACTGGAGTCAAATAACTCATTAGCTTTCTTAGATATTTTGGTTATCCGTAAACCCAATAACACCTTGAGTCATACAGTGTATCGTAAGGCAACACATACTGACAGATATCTGAACGGAGATTCTCATCATCCCCCTTCACAGTTAGCTACCGTGTCTAAATCTTTGTTGCAGAGAGCACGAGGAATCTGTGACGAGGAGCACCTGGCTGGGGAGCTGCAGCATGTCAAGCAGGTTCTACGTGCAAACAAGCTGCAAGTTCCACGCCCCCGTCGCAGAGACCGTGTGAAACCACCCACAGTTGAGCGCCTCCCTGCAGTACTACCTTATGTGAAAGGAGTCACTGACAAGATTGGCTATATCCTGAAACGGGCTTCCATAAAAACTTATTTTAAGCCACTCAAAAGGATAAGTCAGTTCTTACCACCTGTCAAGTGCCAGATCCCTCTACAAGATGCAGGAGTTTATAAACTTGACTGTGACTGTGGTCTCTCTTATATTGGGCAAACAAAGAGATCCATAAGAACTCGGGTCAAAGAACACATAGCTGATGTGAAGCACCGCCGCCACACTAAGTCTGCAGTCTGTGAACATAGTCAGGACCGCTCCCGCCATAACATTAGGTTTGATAAACCTCAAGTCCTCGCAAAGGAACACCGATACCTGCCTAGAATGGTACGCGAGGCTATTGAAATCAAAAAACACAAAAATTTCAATAGAGAGGATGGCTGGGTATTACCATCAAGCTGGGATCCTGTTATAAACATAATTAAAAATAAATCCAAAGAGACCACCACAAGACTGCATGATACTGTGAGCACTTATTGTATAGATTTGACCCACAATAATAATGGTTAAAGATAATTTTATAAATCAAAAATCTTTTAGTAAGCCGCATCTAAATTAAAAATCAATATTAATTTAGCATCATGTCCCCTGAGTTTTCTTGCCGGATCTTTCTCAGTGTGGCCGCGTTCCGATCCGGTGGTAGTATATTTGTTTTGTTAGTTTTAAATCAACAAATTGTAATAATAATTGCTACAAATTTAATAATTAATAATTACTAACCATAAACAATATAATTTTTCATATAGATTCATTTTCTTCTTACACTGGCAATAAATTTGTACTAAAATGTGGGTAACAATTTAATAAGTTTATAACTATTTTCTGTATCGGGTAGATAATTGTAAATGTCTGTAATAACGATTACTTGTTGGACGTGAGACACCTTAGTCCGCCCGTGACCATGAATGCTGCAAAGTGTTCGAAACGTCGGGCAATCATAAATCAAATACAAACGCGATATAATCCGTAAAAGTAGTTTTATTTACAATGTGTAGTGCTCGCGTAAACATCAGATATCAAAACTTCTATCCTTCTCGTTACCCTACGTTTGTAGAAAAAACGTCACCGATAATAAAAAAAAGATATCTAATACATTGAAAGTTTTATTATAACGCGTTATCTAGTTGACATTTGCGACGGTGTGCGAGCGCATCGGAAAAAAAGTTGACTGGCTAACTTCAGGGTGTCGGTTTTTCGTGACGGTGTGCGCACGCATCGTAAAAATTTAGTCGCATCATTTTCCCTAACGCGCTAACAGAAGTATAACTTTCATAAATGAAATTGGAGTGTTTGTTTGTAATGTCAAAATAATAGGTTTCTAAACGCTCACAAGATTATTTTGGTAATAAAATATGCTGGAAAACCATTTAATAACTTTTACTCTCTCCGTCTGTTTATTCCAGGTAATATTCATAACGACTAGACCGATATTAAAAATCAAATCAAATCATTTATTCTGCATAGGTCCCTTAAGGTCACATATATATTGTCAAATTACACAACGTTTGAGCACAATACAATAAATTTACCACCGGATTGGAACGCAGCCACAAACTGAGAAGATCTGGCAAGAAACTCAGCGGGCAGTAATTTTTTTCTTTAATCTTTTAAATATACATAATTTTATGCTTCGTACAACATATATGGTATTAGCTCCAGTGTGATGCCCTTCGAAATTGTATATATGTATAAATTTTCAAAATTTAGTACAAGACAAAAATAAAATAAAATTAAAGAAAGGAAGAAAATATTGATAATATTTTACTATAACTATACCACATAGCTGTATATATAAGGTATTCCTTACATAGGCTATATTTAATCCTGATATTTCTATTACACACGGGAACTGCAATCTAAATTAATATTGGTGTATTGTTGACTTGACTGCACAAATGGCGCAGTGCTTAAGATAACGACTTACTGTACCAGTGTCGTGGGTTGGAATCCGACGCAGGGTAACATTTTGTACGATTCACAAATTGTTATTCTGAGTCTGGATGTAATTTTTGCTACTTACTACTTCTGGATAAATTATAAGTTTGTAAAGTCACCTGCGATACAAGGATTATTTCCTTAGTGTAGGGTTAAACCTTAAATAAATGTAAATAATGTGTTTTCACCTTTCGTCTACTCTATCAGCGGGTATGTCTCTAGTTGGTGCATCATTCCATTCACCAACATCTGGTCTCTTTGCGTCTCCAACCACTCTATACTGCAGTCGATATAGTAATACTCGAGCGTTACCATCATAGCCTTGACGCCAGGAAATGGTAGCCCCACGTCCTGATCGACGGATAATATGAAGACCCAAAGGTGCTTCTGGAAACTCTAAGCCGAAACAAAAAACTGTATTATAGACACAAGTATGATTGTAGCTATCATCATCCCAGCTCTTACGTCCCACTGTTGAGCTCGGTCCTCTTCCACATTGGGAGGGAATTTGATCTACTGCACCATCCATCCATCCATACATCCATCAGCCTACAGACGTCCACTGCTGGACATAGGCCTCCCCACGAGAATGCCACTCGGAATGGTCCTGCGCCACTTGCATCCAACGGTTCCCTGCGATTTTGAGAATTTCGTCAGTCCACCTGGTGGGAGGTCGTCCTACGCTGCGCCGTCCGATTCGTGGTCGCCACTCATGAACCTTTCTTCCCCAACGGTTGTCGGTTCGACGAGCGATGTGGCCTGCCCGTTGCCATTTCAACGTGCTAATTCTGCGGGCTATATCGGTTACACCCGTTCTTCTACATATTTCCTTGTTCCGGATTTTATCACGTAGAGAAATACCGATCATAGCCCTCTCCATATCACGCTGAGCGACTTTGAGCTTTTTTATGAGGCCGACATTTAGAGAGCACGTTTCAGTGCCGTAAGTCATCGCTGGTAACACACACTGGTTATAAACCTTTGTTTTCAAACACTGCGGAATATTGGATGAGAAGCACTGCTGGTCATGCTGGTCAGACTGCACCATGCTGATCAGAAATTTTGGTATAGGGTTTCATTTCGAGTTTCCATTCTCTTGCACAGATGTTATGTGCATATTTTAGCCCATAGTCGTCTTTTACCCACCCAAGATAGGGAGTGGTGAATTGTATTCTTACTCCGTCACCACACGGAAAAACCAAAATGGGAGGGAAACTGACCTACTATACCACGCTAGTCATACATGTTGGTATGGGGTTTTATTTCGAGTTTTCCTTCTCTTACATAGATGTTATATGCATATTATATCCCTTAGTCATTTTTTACAACCCTCCCACGGACAAGAAACAGGGTGGAAAATTGTATTCCTACTCCTTCACCCTTAAGCAGATTATTGTAGTATTTAACTGTATAGATAGCGTAGGCTAATATGCCGACCCACCACGTCGTGTTGTGAGTTCGATTTCCATGCGGAATTACATTATGTTTATACTTTGTTAAAAAGTGCGTTTAGGGTGGCCGGTTAGGCAGGTAGCCATCTAAGGCTAAATTCTTGAAAGAGTGAGCGCGATACGACAGGTTATAAATTAATACACCACTCTTTTGCTACCTCGAATGGTTTGAAGGGTATGCTATTAACTACACTATAAAAAGTGCATAAACTAAGTTCTGCGTAAAATCTGCCGAATTATTGGAAGTCATTATTATCCTACGTTTAGCCTAATTATTTAGGGTGAATGCAAAAGGTACTTCTCTTATATAGTACGTATTGAAAAAAAATTAACAATATGTTTATAGCCGGCTGCTGGCCTAACCCTTCCTAGAAATATAATTGTGGTTCAGATTAGATGTCGTTGGCTCAGTTTTATATAATTTCTTTGTCGTCTCCCACGAGCAATGTGATAGTATTCCTAGCTGCCACCACACAACAATTGCAGTATTAGAAGTAGCTGGTCTAAATAAAATGGGGTAGTAATATTTGATATAAGAGATCATCTATATAGTACGTCACACGTTCAGTAGGAGGAAAGATGTCAACGAAATATGACATTGTGTGACAAGCGATGGAAGGGATCACATATATTAAAATAATAAAATATAAGTACTAAAATGTTAATTTTGAATTATTAACGAAACAATAATATTTCCAACCCTATATCTTCAACAGCATCAACTCTTTGATAAATTCTGCCACACCTGCCATCTTTCGTCGTAATTCCTTTATTTATATTTTATAAAGTTGCAAAATATAGAAAGTTACACTAGGTAGGGGGTCTATAAATGTAACCAACTGTGGACGGGGTGTAAAATCGCAAAATATATGACGGCATACTAGGGAGACGGGTCTACAAATGTAACCTGGTTGGTTGGGACAAGGACGGGAGAGGGGCCAATAAATCACAAAAATATTGTGACGTACTTTATGGATGAACCCTAAGCGTACCTTGTACTGCGAGATATATGAGTAGTTCGTCTCTGCCATATGAGTTCTCAGCGCGACATCTATACACGCCAGAGTCGCGTCGTTCAGCGTGCGCTATACTCAGCTGTGAACTGACACCACTCTCTAACCGTTTCTCTGATACTGATATTCTGAAACACATACATAAGCTCATTAATAGTATTCCAAAAAATAATACATAGCAGTCATTAGATCTACGACTACGACAGAAGTAAAGACTTAAAACAACAAAAACGGTTTTCTTTAAAAAAAAAAAAGAATATAACGTTTCGTCTACAATCTTCGGTCTATAGCCTTGGGACAGTCCGTCCAGGGTAGTACTACACTGTCGCAGAAAATCGACGTCTAAGTAGTAGCAATTTTTTATTGTACTTTATTCGGTGAACGAGACAGTCAGCAGCGCAACAAGCGCAAGAGGCTTCAGTGATGCCTTAAGTATCACCGACCTTATTCCACGCATTCAGATTCCCTTCATTTTCTTCGCGGTAAGCAGCGACCTAGCAACATTCATGAGCAGCAGTATCACTTACTATTAGCTGTGCTATTTGCTCGTTTGCCACTAAAGGCGATATAAAAAATTGGCGAAGGTATTATCAAAAGAATGGATACTCTCATCCATTAACTAAAAATACATATTAATCTTCTGCAATAACTAACCCGCCTACTAAGCATAGCATTTATGATGTTCCCACCCTTAGTAAGGCATTTTTTTATTGTCGATAGTGGCAAACGAGCAAGTAGTACACCCGATGGTAAGTGATAATGCCGCATATGGACCTATGCAATGCAGCTAGTCTATTGCCTTTCTTCATCATTCATCATTTCAGCTCATATATGTCCCACTGTTGGGCTTAAGCCTCCTCCACAATAGGAGGACAATTAACCTTACTATACCAGGCTGCTCAGACAGATTGGTTTTATTTCGAGTTTTCCTTCTCTTATACTCTTCTTAAAGCTCGTTTAAAGGACATATCATAACTCTCGGGAAACACAGTAGCAGGTAAATCATTCCACCTGCACGTATCTGAGAGAAATTATCGCTGGAAACGTACAGTGGAAGACCATAGCGTTTCCAGGTGAAGTAGATGAAACCTACTACGGTGTCGAATGGTATTTCGCAATGGAGTTCGATAGGCTGATGGATATATGAATGGATGACATTTCAGGACATATAGTTTACCTATAGGTGGTGAGGTCCACTCTGTTCATGTTATGAGTCCATTGTAGCTGTATTGGTGGATCACCGCGGGCATCACACTGGAGAACTGCCTGACCAGTCCTTTTCACGGTCATATTACGTGATGAGAATTCGAAGTGAGCTGGCTCTGAAATGAAGGTAATGTTTCAATTTTAGTTTAAGCGTGACTTTTTTTTTTGGCGGGGTAAGTCTGGACACTCGGCGTCCGTTCTTTCAGAGGTCACAAAAGGGCAGCACGCGGGGCCATAATCCACTGTATACCCTCCCAATTGCCGTAAGAGCGACCACTAGTACCAAATCCTTAACGTCCATGGCCAGCCCGTTAGGATACCCTCCCCAAAAGCCCAATTAAATCATGGCACTTTTTTTGTAATTTGTACACCTTTATCAGTAAAGAAGTTATAACAGAGATTTTTTGCATTAAAATATACAAATTTAAAGTATTGAATCAAGGAGATCATTTTAATTCATTTAGTAAAAATTTATTTATTTTTAAATTTTATCCATGTGGTGACGGAGTAAGAATACAATTCACGACCCCTTCTCTTAGCCGTGGGTGTCGTAAAAGTCTACTACAGGATTCGATAAGTATAGAATATTTACCATTTACAGAAACGGAAATGATTTTGGACAGTCCTCTGCCGATTCCATTTTCAGCTCGACACATATACTGCCCTTCGTGATGATGTGCGGCTGGTGCTATGCTCAAAGAGCCGTTTGGTAGTACAGAAAACTGTAGATCAAGGTTCGATACTGGTTTGAAATCTACACCAGAGCCTGGAATAAACGAGGACATATATTTTGTTTAGTCTATAGATAAAACCGCTAACCGTTATTTTATTAAGATACTAACTTTAAGACTTCTAAGTAACTAGCTTTTGCCCGCGACTCCGTCCGCATAGAAATCGAAAATGGTTCTAATAGGGTTTTTACTGTTTTTTACGTTATTTATTTCGTTATAACATATAAATTATGTTAACATATAAATTATTATGTTTAAAAGTTTGAATACTTATAAAATATAATGATCTTTATTGTAGGGATTTACAGGTTAAATAAATAGAAAAATAAAATTTTGTTATATTTTATGTATATATTTGTCCGTGTGGTGACTGAGTAAGAATACAATTCACTACACCCTATTTTGCCCGTGGATGTCGTAAAAGACGACTATGGGATATAATATGCACATAGCATTTATGCAAGAGAAAGAAAACTCGAAATGAAACCCTATAGCAACATGTATAACCAGTATGGTCCATCCATCCATCAGCCTACAGACGTCCACTGCTGGTCATAGGCCTCCCCACGAGAATGTCACTCGAAACGGTCCTGCGCTACTTGCGTCCAACGGTTCCCTGCAACTTTGAGAATGTCGTCAGTCTACCTAGTGGGGGGTCGTCCTACGCTGCGCAGTCCGATTCGTGGTCGCCACTAAAGAACCTTTCTTCCCCAACGGTTGTCGGTTCGATGAGTGATGTGACCTGCCCATTGGCATTTCAACGTGCTAATTTTGCGGGCTATGTCGGTTACACCTGTTCTTCTACAGATTTCCTTGTTCCGGATTTTATCATATAGAGAAATACCGAGCATAGCCCTCTCCATAGCACGCTGAACGATTTTGAGCTTTTTTATGAGGCCGACATTTAGAGAGCACGTTTCAGTGCCGTAAGTCAACGCTGGTAACACACACTGGTTATAAACCTTTGTTTTCAGATACTGCGAAATATTGAACGAGAAGATCCTCTTAAGTTTCCCGAACGCTGCCCAGCCGAGTTGGATTCGTCGGCTGACCTCATTTTCGAAATTGGATCTATCTAACTGGACTGCTTGTCCTAGGTAAACATAATGATCCACAACTTCGAGAATCGCATTCCCAGTATGGTATAGTAGGTCAAATTACCTTCAAATGTGGAGAAGCCGTAATCCGTGTGGTGACGGATTAAGAATACAATTCACCATTCCCTATCTTGGCCGTGGATGTCGTAAAAAACGACTAAGGATATAATATGCACATAAGATCTGTGCAAGAGAAGGAAAACTCGAAATAAAACCCTATGCCAACATGTCTTACTAGCACGGTATAGTAGGTTAAATTCTTTCCCATTGTGGAGGCGGTTCGAGCCCAACAGTGGGACGTATGTGGGCTGCGATGATGATGATGATATGGAGAAGCCTTGAGACTAACAGTGGGACATATATGAGCTGAAATAATGATGTTGGTACATACCATGTCCTTTCAACCAGGCGACTCTTGGTTCTGGATATCCTTTAGTGACACAATTCACAACTATTTGTGTACCCAGAAGTGCTGATACGTCTTGAGGCTCATACACCCAAGATGGGGCAACTAAAATAAATGAAAGATAATTGTAATAGACCAATAAATGACTGGATATGTAACGAAGTTGTCTTAGTAGGGGTTGCCCATATCCTACGTCATAAGTTCGATTGCTATATAGAAAAACTTTGTTCTTTTAGTGAACCAGAGATTTATTTGGGTGTATTAAATACAATAAAGTCGTGAGGATAGCACAGAAATGAAAACTTAAAACTATGAACAAACAGTTATTTTCGGATATTCAAATAAATTGTTTGATCATAAATAAAAAATTGTAAATTAAAACTTTACATTCATATTTTTTTAGCATCTATTGGATGATCACAGATATAGTAACAATATCTGGTTGACCGAGCATCGCTCGGCATATTTTTGTCATATTTATTTAGATATATATTAATAAAAAATAAATAATGAAAATTATATAAAAAATTACAAAAAGAGGATAATAATAACACCGAGATTCGATCCGACGCCGTTTGTCGCCGATGTCAAAAATAAAATGAAACCTGACTACTTTGCCACTGAGCTATTGTAACTCATGACATTGACGTCAACATTTGAATTCATATTCTTTTAAAATTTAATGTCATTATATTGTCTGCCAAAAACACTGACAAAACAACATTTTCTATACATAAAACCTAGCTAGATCGATTTTTGGGCCCGAATCCTCTAGTATGCCAAGTTTCAACAAAATCGTTCGAGTCGTTTCCGAGATCCTGAATATATATATATATATATATATATATATACAAGAATTGCTCGTTTAAAGATTAACATAGTTATAGATGTAGTGTTAGTGTTAACACGTCACGTGACTATGTCAATGACAACTTACATGAATTTACTCCCCATATAAACCTGCCTATAGAAGTTTTCACTTCAAAAATAATTACATGTTTTTTAAGAGATACAACAACACCCTACATTGAGATAATTCTTGTATTGCGTGGGACTTCACAAACATATAATGTAAACAAATTACATCCAAACTGGTGGGAATTGAATCCTCGACAGTTGCAACTACACCATCTGCTCTGTCGTACTGGTTCACTTATGAATTTGAAAAAAATAAACATCTATACCTTTGACTGCGAGCCTGGCTGTGTGGTTTACTTCAGCTGCAGAATTTCTGGCCACGCAGGTATATTCACCGCTATGTTTGGAAGTCACGTGAGAGAATATCAGGAAGCTGAACTCGTCTAAAGATTTTTCTTGTACCTGTATAGAACATAAAAATATTCCCATATTATAAAAGTTAGCCTTTAAAAAAATTTATATCTGTGATTACATGATAACACATAAATATAAAGATGGCTATGATAGTGAAGAACACATTAGGCAGAGATTTTGGGGCGGCGCAGACCGGACCGGGGATTTAGTCCGGACACCCGCGGAGACATTAGCCTCGCGACGGCGATCGGCGTCCCGGTAGGGGACGTCGATGGGAGAGGGTACCCTTGGGGTATTCCGTCGGGTCGACCACAGAAGTCAAGGAACTCTGCACTGGTGGTCGACCCATCGACGAAGGTGACGTGCTATACGGGTGGGTTACGGGTGTGCGTGCTTACGCCCCTCTGTCGCCCCGGACGGAGTGGAGCGAGGAGTGCGCCGATCGTAAACCAGCCCTAGAAAAAAAAGAATGAGGCAGAGATTTAATAAGGAATTTTAAATCAATAGAAAATGAAATACATAAAATTTGCTGTTTGAAAATGAATAAGATATAGCAAATTTATTATCATCACCACCATCATCACTGCTAGAGTCGAGCCTCCTCCACAATAGAAGGGAAATTAAACTTATTAAACTATACTGGGTTTGTTTCGAGTTTTCCTTTTCTTGCATAGATGTATATCCCTTAGTCATCTTTTAAGACACCCTCGGGCAACATAGGGAGTGGTCAATTGTATTCATACTGCGTCATCACACGGACGGCGGATTGAAGAAATGTATTATATGCACCTGTAATATTGATGGTATATGTTGACCATCTTTCAGCCAGGAGAAATAAACTGGTTTATCTCCTGAAGTAATGCCACATAGAACTTGGATTGAACTGCCCTCCACTAAATCCGTTGGAAAAGAAAAACCTGCTATTTTTGGAGGATCTGAAAAAAAAACAAACAAGAATTTAAAATAAAACTATTTTATGGATTTTATCGCGTTTGTGTTTTTCAGTGTTTATGGTGACGGGAGTTTCTGAAAGATGTAAAAAATTCGAAACACCGGGCAATCAATAATGAAATGCAAACGCATTAAAATCCATAAAAATAGGTTTCATTCAAATGTGCAATGCTCGCGTAAACACCAGAAATCATTAAATAAGAATTACATTTAGCAAAAAATCTTCACTTATATTCTATAACTATACTGGTATAAACATTCGAATATCTGGTTGACCGGTATATCTTTTGTTAATAAAAAATAAAATTATGAAATAATGAAAAAATATCAAAAATTACAAAAAGAGAATAATAATAAAACCGAGATTCGATCGCACGCTGTTTGAATGCCGAAACAAAACAAAAAAAACTGGACAACTTCCCAACTGAGCTATTATCGCTCTTGACAGCGACGGCGAAATTCGAATTCCTATTTAGAGAATGTCATTAACATTTTATGTTATTGTATTAATTAGCTAAAACACCGACAAAACAACATTTTATATAAATAAAACC
The DNA here is from genome assembly GCA_032191425.1 of Lymantria dispar. Lineage (NCBI taxonomy): Eukaryota > Metazoa > Arthropoda > Insecta > Lepidoptera > Erebidae > Lymantria > Lymantria dispar. Next base: position 11,772,894 of record CM063441.1, read on the forward strand.
TAGGTAGATCGATTTTTTGGCCCCGAAACCAAATTTCATCAAAATCGTTGGAGTCGTTTCCGAGATCCTGAAAATATATAAGATAATATATCAAGATTTTTTTAACAAATTCAAGAGCCAAGAGCTGGTAAAAAATAAAACATAATATTATTTATTTTTCAGCTGGATATAGGTATATATTACTATAGTCCATGAAATATAGCTTGATCTCTGTGACAGATGTCAACGAAACCAACGAAGTAAGTATGAATGAGCAACATGTTTACAATTGCATTTTCTATCAAATATATTTTCATTCTTTTCGTGCAAGTTTTATTGCAACTGGATTGCAATATACTATAAATATAAAAACATTAATATTCATGCCTAAAATGTACCTCGTAAGTACTAAAATACCTAGTAAACATTTTATACATAAATGACGCTTACACACGTATAAGGTCATACTGGATTGAAAATAAAAAAGAGAAGGGACAGTCGAGATACGAAAATCGATAACATTATAAAATACATAAATTGAATTAATTAAACATTAAAAGCTACTTTTCGTCTTAGAGTAGATGATAATATTATGTACGCATTATTGTCAATAAACTAGACATATTTATTTATAAAACAGTCGTAATTGATTGATTGATCTAACGACTGTCCCTATTTGGCAAAAAATGATAAATGTTCTAGCAGGGACGCTCCAGTGATGACGATAATAGTGACCTAGACCTTGATTGTACTCCTTTTGAATAATTAAAACAGTCAAAAAACACTTTTTGTTTGAAATAAATTCAAAAAGATTTTTATTGATTGTATTTTAATTAAAATAGAAAATCACAATTATCAAAAATAAAGAGTTTCATCGATAAAAACTACGTACTTTATCGTAAGCGTGACAGCACTAGGGACAACTGTCACAGAGATCATCCTATATTTTATGGACTATAAAATACCAAAAAACGGGCAATTTATTATACTTACTTTTAACAAATATCTGAATATCCTTTTGCGCGTACTGTCCTGATGGTGAGGAGACTTTGCACGAGTATACACCAGCGTCAGCTGGCTCTGCTGGCCACAACAACAGCTCACCGCCAACACCAGCTAATGCTCGACCACCCGAAGAACTTAGGTCCATGCCACCGCGTTGCCAACGAATTTCGCTAAGAAGATATAAATCAAAACATTTATTTACTGACAACTAACTTAAAATATTATATGAACTATAAAAATACCTGTTTAATAGAAAGAAAAAGAAAATTATATTCACACTAATGATTTTTATAATTAAAACTCTTTCTTTTTTATTAACTTTTTTATTGCTGTTGGTGGCAAACGAGGGAACGACACATCTGATGGTAAGTGATATTGCCACCCATGGATCTTTGCTAGGCTGCTGCCTATCGAGAAGAAAGTGAAGGATGCAATGGGGTTCAGCGATACTAAAGGCATCGCCGAAACCCACCACACCCTCAGAAAGTTGAATTTCCGTCTCTCCTGCTCACCGAACGAAGTACAGTAACAAATTGCTACAACTCAGACGTCGATTTTCTGCTCAATGTGATACTACATCAGATCGTCCGGCCTACGGCTGTATGGTCATACCCCTAGTGTTTATTGGAAATTGGCATTATAAGTCAAATATTCAGTGTAGGGATGAATTACGGTGGGTCTGTCACCACCCCGTTCTTAGTTAAGGAATTCCGAAAACCCCTATGGGATTACTGTAAGAGTAGGTAGCAAGACTCGCATGGAAACTAAACTAATAGCCACAATTGTGTTCGTAAATCCGAATGCGGCATTTTTGTGATATTATCATCAGTCGCGGGGAGATCCATGCCCAATAGTGGATATTGATAAGCAGATGGCAAATAGCTGCATTTACTAAACTGCTAACACTCCCTGTATTCAATTTCAATTTACATCAATCACACTTCTGCCTATTTTAATGAGAAAAATATAAAAAAAAAACATTATTAAAATTATAACTGACGTACTATAGACTACAAGAGTCGCCAAGAAAATACATTTAATAGATACATCATCACTATTCTGCAATCCTGCTCATATACCAATTTCTTGTGGTCGAAAAAATAACTCTTATTTTATCAAAGAGAGTAGGCACCAGGAGTTGGTAACTTTCTCCTGGAAAAAGTATCATATCCTACTGCGATCGGTAAAGCACCTGCCAAGAGTGATAATTACGGCATTGTTTCTTCATTCTTGTGGGAAGAGGATCCACTTTTAATAGAAAATGTCAAAGAAATTGCTGATCATGATAGTCACTACCAAATGCGTTCTCTTAGCGACGTACTAATGTTATTAAAGTAATATAAATCTACAAAAACAAAACAAAATGAAACTTATAATGTTACTAAACAAATGCACCTCCATCAACCTGATTGGAAATCCGGAGTAGGGACAGTAGATAGTGGTGTTGACTGCTGCAACCACACGGACCGGTCCTATACTCCTTATTGATGGCGGACCTGTAACACAAAATTGTGAATAAGTTTTGATGGTAAATAATCAATTACTGGTGCTTAGATCTTTTATTTGTTATTTTAATTTTTTTATATAAATTTCTTGTGTACATGTGTATGTCACTGAACTCCTCCTAAATGGCTGAACCGATGTTGATGCTTGACCTGTTTGGTGGCGCATAGACTATATTAATAGTGGAGTATATTGAACATAAAATATGCCTGAGTTTTCATAGTCTACCAAAATTCTCAGAAAACTTTTATGTATGTAACTATCACTCTATTCACCTCCATGACTTGATAACATCTTTTACGCGTGGATGTCGTAAAAAAGGATTGAGGCATTAAATATACATTTAAAATCTATGCAAGAGAAGGAAAACTCAATATAAAACCCTATACCAACACATCTGACCAGCGTGGTGCAGTCTGTTCATTTCACTCCTATTACAGAGGAGGTTCGAGCCTAACAGTGGGACGTAAATGAGCTGAAATGATAATGAATGATGATATGCAACTCTAGAATGATATTGTTTAACTAACCGTAGACGTTTAGTCTGGTAGAATGTTCGACGGCTCCCCTTGAGTTGTGAGCGCGACACGTGTACCTCCCACCGTCCTCAGGTCTCACCGAGGTCAGGTTTAAGTAGCTCACCACATCACCGTTCGAGTTCATAAACTGACTTATACTTCTGTAAATTATAATATAATTATTCAAAACCATTCAATGCCCGTCTGTATAGTAAAAATCGATTATCATAATTATCATTCAGTTTATCATCGTCCAATACTGGAGGTAGGGCATCCTCATGTTTCGCTATGAAGTGCCTTCCTGTACAGCCTGCACCCAATGACGCTCGGCCACTTTCATCAGCTCATCGGCCCACCTAGTCATACAATGTGTCGTCCGATACTCTAGAATTTTTCTTTCCCAGCAGTTGCTCATTCGTCAAATGATTAAGGAATTATTTTATTAATATATAACTTACTAAAAAAATCTGTATGTAACTTGTGCCCGTTAATTATATGTTTGTAAAGTCTCACATAGTACAATACTCATTTCCTTAGTGCAGGTTGTTTTAGAAAATAGAAATACATAATTCGATAAAAGGCAATAAGATTTACCATCGTTTTAAAAATTTTTGTATATTTATCCACGTTTTGTATATTTATCCTTGCGGTGTCGGAGTAAGAATACAATTCACCACTCTCTAACTTACCCATGAATGTCGTAAAAGACGATTGAGAGAGTATGCATAAAATGCCTGTGCAAGAGAAAGAGAACACAAAATGAAACCCGATACCAATCCGTTGGACCAGCGTGGTATAGTAGGTAAATATGCCGAGGATCGAGCTTAGCAGTGAGAAGTATATAAGAAGGGATGATGATAATAAATACATTCACCAACTTTAGGAGTAAACTTCTCGAGTCTCTTGTTCTTCGATCAATTAAATACTTCGTTAATATTGACAAAAACTACCTTTGTTGTGTGTTATGTTCCTCTACAGGCTGTCCGTCTAATAGCCACGTAAACCTGGGCGGTGGGGAGCCAGAGGCAGCGCAATGCAGCGTCAGCGCCGGCCCCGGGTGTAGTGCTTGCTCTATGAACGTGTAATGTAATTCTGGTGCTGTATCTGTGAATAATATGAAAGAATAAACTGGTATATATAAAGTACAATAAGGTATCACCGTGTCATGTTTAGTACTTCGGGGATCGTCTATTTCAAAAAAAAAAAACAACAACAGCACATTTGCACTTTGGACTTTACAAAACAGTAATTAAACTGAGACCAAATGCACCCAGAGTCAGGAAAAACTGCATTCACTCCATTTCTTGCCCGTGGGTATCTTAAAAGACAACTAAGGGATAAAATATGCATATGTAAGAGAAGGAAAACTCGAAATGAAACCCTATACAAACCTCTCTGACCAGCACGGTATAGTAGATCATGCGGGAAGTTCGAGTCCAACAGTGAGACGAAAATGAGCTGCAGTGATGAAATTACACCTAAACTCTGAAAAAATAATTTGTGGATTGCATAAAATGCTATTCGGACTGGAAATCGAACCCATGATGGTATAGTAGGTCGGTATCTTAATCACTCTACCATTTGTGCAGTCAAATTGTTGCTCTGAGTCCATTTTCTTATTTGGGTCCGTTAATTATACGTGTGGTGAGGGAATAAGAATACAATTCACCACTAAATATCTTGCCCGTAGATGTCGTAAAAGACGACTAAGGTATTTTAAGATGCAGATAACACCTATGCAAGCGAAGAAAAACTGAAAACCAAATTCTAAACTAACACGTCTGGCCAGCGTGGTATAGTAGACCAATTTCGCTTCCCTTGAGGAGGAGGTTCTTGCTCAGCGTATATTAATTGTGATGAATTATAATTTTTAAAGTCCCGGCAATACAAAGATATTTTTTTTCGTATAGGTACATTTTTATCAGTAAGACTGAACATATGGCGTATTGGTTAAGACATTGACCTACAGTGCCAGTGCCGTGGATTCGAATCCCACGCAGGACACTATGCGATCCACAAATTGTTGTTCTGGGTCTGGAATATGTGTCCGTTAATTATATATTTGTAAAGTCCCCCAACACAAGAATTATTGCCTTAGTGCAGGGTGTTGTCTTATAAAAAAAAAAGTGAATGTACCTTTAAGTATTTCTTCCTTTCCCCTAGATGTCGTAAATAACTACAAGGAATAATGATTATTATTATATCACTATGAGAAAAAGACTTGAAGGCACTCGAAATAAGCCTTTTATCAAGTTGTGGTCAGACAATGTGTATGCCATATCATAAGTCACGTAATTTGCTACCCCTCGTATTAGGGTTCTATAAATTACGATCCAACGGACACTAGAATAAATTAACAACCATATTATTAAGAGTTATAACATATTATATAAAATGTTATTTGCATATTATATCCGTTAGTCGTCTTTTACGACACCCACGGGTAACACTGTGGGTAGTGAATTCTATATTTACTTTGTTACCACACTTTGTTAGACAGTTTTTATTAACAAAATAACAAAATTATAAACATCCTGTTCAGTTTAGAAAACAATTTTATATAAAAACTAAAAACTGATAATTTTTTTTAAATTTTGCGAACTGAAATAAAATACATTATTAATCTCTATGCACTTGTCACAAATATTAACTAGCAAGTCTCAAAACTCTCAACAGCTTCTTATCTTGCCCGTGGATGTCGTAAAAGATGACTAAGGGATATAATATGCACATAAGATCTTTGCAAGAGAAGGAAAACTCGAAATGAAACCAACATATCTGACCAGCATGGTATAGCCAGATTCGCTCCCGTTGTGGAGGAGGCTCGAACCCAACAGAGGGACGTATGTGGGCTGCGATGATGATGATGATGAAGTCTTAAAAAGTACATGAAGTTATTTTTAAATCAAATTATAATAAACAACAATAATTTTAATAAATATTCATCATGAACATAAAAGTCGTAAGTTAGAACAGAATCCAATCAACATTTCGCAAAGGCAAATGTATGAGAGGCCGTTAATCAACGACCACAAAACAGTGCCGCCATCAGCTGGGAATTTATTATATACGTGACACTCGCATATCAACATAACAGATATATGACAAATATCATACTAGTAAAGCCTCCATATAGGTTATGTAAAATTAATAAGAATTTTTCCTCGTAGTTACGAATTGAGAATATCATCATCATCTTGCTCTTATCCCAATTACTTGAGGTCGACGCAATATGTCATCTATTTTGACATATTGCAAAAAGTTTCAGCAATGACTTTTATGACCGGCCGCCTGCCTGACGTCAACCCTCCTTGGGAATGTAATCGTTGACCCAAATGGTACCAGATGGAGTTGGTCCGGGTCAATCTAGGGCTCTTAGTCGTCTTTTACGACACCCACGAGCAAAGCAAGGGTTGGTAGTATTCGAAGCCGCTACCACACAGCACGAATTGAGAATATAATTCACACAATTCACCACCTTTTTTCTTGCCCGTGGGTGTCGTAAAAGACGACTAAGGGTTATAATATGCAAATTAGTATAGTACCACGCTGTTGACAGTTGTCTGTCTACAGCCGCGGGCCAGTCCGTCCGGGGTAGTACCACACTGAGCAGAAAATCGATGTCCGAGTAGTAGCAATTTGTTACTGGCACTTCGTTCGGTGAGCGAGAGAGCCGGAGGCCCTACTTTCTGAGGGTGTTTGCGTGTGGTAGGTTTTAGTGATGCTTTTAGTATCACCGAAGCTCATTGCACGCATTCACACTCCCTTCACTTTCTTCACGGTAGGCAGCGGCCTAGTAAAGGTCCATATGCGGCAGCATCACTTACCATCAAGTGTACTGTTTGCTCGTTTGCCACCGTTCACAATAAAAAAAAAATAACATATATGCAAGAGATGATTAACTCGAAATAAAACCCTATACCAATACGTATGAACAGGGTAATATAGTTAGTCAATTTCCCTTCCATTGTGGAAGTGGATCGAACCTAGCAGTGGCAGGCTTTAATAGCCGTGATGATGATGAAAATGCTGGATACTATCTATAATAAAATTAAAAAAAAATTGGCAGTACGGGACACGAACATGAATCTCTAATAAGTAAGCATCACGCCATGTTATGAAGGGAAATGAACACCAGTTAATATGAAGCCAAAGAGCCCAAACTTGATAGCTTTTACTAATCGGCAATCTAGAATTTCATCTTCTACCTTCTAACCTCATTATCAATCCAGTGTACTAACATGGTTATTTCAAATTTTAGTTTTATATTTGTTTAAAAATTAAGTAAACGCCCATTATGTGTCTGAGCTCCAAAAAGAGCTGTGTTTTTTTTTTAAATAACACCCCGTATTAAGGAAATAATCTTTGTATTGCGGTGGGACTTTTCAAACGATTCATTCAGTCGCGGATTCGAAGCCGCGACACTGGCGTTGCAGGCCGGTATTTAAACCACTGTCATAGGGCCAACCACTGGTATCGAATGCTTGACGTTCGTGGCCAGTATATGTTTAAAAATTAAGTAAATTTCCATTATGCGTTTAGGATTCCTAAAGGATCTAATAAAAACATTTGATAAGCTTCAAAAGCCTGAACAGATATTTACGTACTGTACTTTTTAAATTTTACAGTTAAGAACTATTTCAATCACGTCAGCTTATAAACTACAATAGAAGTTATTATAATCAGTTCATTCGTTTAGGAGCTACCGCGCCATCGACAGACACTTCGTCATCGCACACAGCACATCACAGCTAATATACCATATATCCCATTCCTGAGTTCGAGCCTCCTCAATAATGGAAGCGAAATTAACCTTCTTAATTATATTTATACCACGCTGACGTGTTGGTACAGGATTTTATTTCAAGTTTTCCTTCTCTTGCATAGATATCATCTGCATATTATAATCCCTTAGTATTTTTTTACGATACCTACGGTCAAGAAAGGGGTGATGATTATTACTTTATCATCACGCGAAAAGACAGACACACAAACAACAAATTTATAACACCACTATGTTTGCATCGGGGATTAATAAAATAAAATGTATTCTTAACCCAGATAATAGAAGGAAACGAAACACTCAAAGTATACAAATATTTCTATAGCTTAATAACTCAATCAAGCATTTAAGGATAAATGTATTAATGGCCGCCCTCGCCTAAATCTCAATCACCCTTGTCTGCGTAAACGTTCCGTCGAATAAATTCAATTAGCTGCACTAATACAATTACGCGTGAATACAATAGATGCGGTCGAGTTATGAGACTCGAGGTGGTTAACGTTCACCCTCGCTAAGCACTTTATTACAATAACAGAGCGGACACACAATACGTTCGCTTGTTGTGTAACTTTATATCTGTTAGACTGCATTGAAAACTAACGTGAACTCGTTTGTATTAAATTTTTACTATTTCGAAGTTTTGGACACTTTTCAAATCATTTTGTAGTTCTTCTGCGACCATGATGCAATTTTTTTATTGCGGTTGATGGTAAATGAGCAAACAACACACCTGATGGTGAATGATGCTACATTTTTTTTTGAAGACATTTATTTATCGATCGCACAAAGTGCTGACCTATGTGGATGGGCCTTTTGCTAGACCGGTGCCTACCTTGAAGATAATGTAGGCAATATGAATGCGTGCAATGCGGTTCAGTTTAGTGGTACTAAATGTGTCACCAAAATTCACCACACACAAACTTTCAGAAAGATGGGCTATCAGCTTTCTCGCCCACCGAACGAATTGTAGTAACAAATTGCTACTACTCAGCCGTCGAATTCTTGCGAGACTGTGGTACTACACCTGACGAACTGGCGCGCGGCTATAAACATAAGACTGTTCGATAGTGTGCTCCTACCATATATAACTTTTAAGCGTTCATAAAATTAAAGGAAGAGTTCTTCTACCCGACCGCTGAGTATTCAAAATATCGGGAGAGTATCATATAAATACGCGTTACAACAAGAACAGAAATATTGTATAATAGAAAAGTAATGAACAGTGAATACATTTTTAACCTTACGCCCATGTGACGGTAGCGAAACGGCTATACCATTTATTTTGAGTAAGGTGTAGAGTTTGTGAATTTAGGGTTTCTAGAGTAAGAGGCTTGGCTACATAAGATCTGATAACGCTTTGACAGTGCAAGTCATATGGTCACGTCCTGACAACATAACCCCCCACATGCAATCACCCTCAGAAAGTTGGGCTTCCGGCTCTCTCGCTCACCGAACGAAGCGCAATAACAAATTGCTACTACTCAGACGTCGATTTTTTGCGAGAGCATGGTAAGCCCCGGACGGACCGGCCCGCGGCTGTAGACAGATAACTGTCGACAGTGAGGTCCTACCACTCCTAATAAAATTTACGTAATAATAAGTTTAAAATAATACGATAAACTAATAATAAACTTAAACGATCTACTATGTGCAAACTTGTTTTCAACCTATATATTTCACTGTTCGCTCAAAAAGGTCGTCTAAATTTTAACGTTAGCTAGGCGTCCGCCTACAATTAGTTTTTATGAGCGTTGCAAGCTTTCACGAATTTATATCATACAATAGTTATCTTGATAAGCTAATTATACAATTGTACACAATCCACTAAAACTAAGCATGAAACTTTAGAGAATTGTTGTTATTATAACGCTGGTTGTTTTATTGTACTGAAATTACACACACTAACTAAAATAACTATACAAGATACAATAACTACACACATTAAAATGATACAAAAAGCATTACGTTCTCTTCAGCAGTAATAATTAATTATTGTCATTAAACGATTATACTGGCACAGGTGAGCACTTAATAGAGTACTCATACACCATTACATCATTTGGGCAAAGAGCTGACACTATTACACTGCTGGCCCTAACTAACCAAAGGAACCACCACAAGGAAACTAGCTTTCAAATGAAAAACATTTCATCGAAATCGATTTATTCGTGCGAGAGATACGATGTCACACATACACACAGACATCGACGTTAAAGTTATAACACCCCTCTTTTTGCGTCGGGGGTTAAAAATCGAGCACGACTTTCATATACTGTAGCCCTTATAAGGATCCGCTTGTTTATACTAATAATGTTATATATACAGTAAAAGTTCTTTATTCGCGGGGTATAGGTTCCATAAATATGCTGCGAATACAGAAACCGTCAATACGGAATGGTAATTTATATGGGATTATAGGGGATACGTTCTTAGGTGACAAAATAAAAAAGCAGGCAATTCCTGAATGTTACTTGATTCTATCTATTCGAACCCATTTCGTCCTATTCTATTTGCGATTTCGGCTATGTTTGCAGTCAAAGTTTGAACTTGCACAGATTCCTCGTCATTTTCCGCAGTCAGAGCAGGCCACAGTATTTTCCGGCATGACTCCATTGTGTGTGTGGCTTCAGTCCTTTCAATGATTCTTTTATGTTTACGATGCATTTTGCTATGTTAAATTTCTTTCAGCATTCCATAACATTCATAATAGGATTACATTCCATATTATCCAATGTGATTTTAAAGATGTTCGTCTAATATAATAGAGCTGAAGGCCTGGATTATGCCTTGGTCCATAGGTTGAAGCAAAGCCGTCGTGTTGGGAGGTAAAAATGACACTTTTATATTTGGATGCAATAAGATCTATTTTACTCTTTTTATTAGTCCATTTGACGGCATTTACAAAGGATATTGGGTTGGATACCTATTAGAATCCTTTTTATTATTATGTATGTACTTATTAGATCCGCGAATAAAGAAATTTTTAGCCGCGAATATAGGAATTGGGTCGCATTTTTTTAATCCGCGAATAGTGAAAACGTGAATAAAGAAAGCGCAAATATGGAACTTTTACTGTATAGCTATTTGAAGGCGAAGAATACAATTCACCATTCATTTATAAACGTATTAATAACAGACACAAATTACATGCATATCCTGTACAATCATTCCAAAGATTCTTCCAGAATTCGAACCCAAGACACTGGGCAGGATAGGTCGTTATTTAAACCACTATGCCATTTGTGCAACGAATTATGGATGATTAATAAGGGATAAAAATATAATGTCTCCGCACTTTCTATCTGCCTACTGTTGTAAGAAATTACTAAGAACCATAAGTAGTTGAGATAAATGGAAGTAAAAGTAGGTCGAAGTGAAAATAGTGTAAACAGCATTAATTAGTAGGTTAAACTTACTCCCATTAAGAGGGCAAATTTTCCGAATTGCTCACACTATTCAAAGCGTATGAACTAAATCAGACACTCGTGCAATAACAGCACGAAATAACAAAAGCCATATCTCTCAACGCTATGCTGTAATCCCGTCTGTTCGTTAAATATATGACGTCATAGATCCTCTCTATTATTCCATTAGACCGAGCGGGATTATCCCGCAGTTTGACTTACGGGCCGTCCGCGACATTATTCCGAGAGTTATGGCCACCATAGCGGAACACAGACACGGGGGGAGGGGAGGAGCGCTAGTTATCTTCGCGTTTGTGTTCACATCCTGTTCGATAGAGTTGGTGTGATTATTGATGCGTATATCCCTCTGATATTATTCATAATTCAATTTATAACTTTTATCATTTTCATGAAAACAGGCTAATAATTTTATTCCCATTCACCGCGGTGAATTACGATTTATCACTTCGTTTCCTGTAGATGTCGTATAAGTCGACTGAGGGATATAAGTGAATCAAATTCAGAGGAGAAAATTTCAAAATGGAATCCTTTATCAAGTGATAGGAGGTTTGAGCCCAAAAATAGGACATAAGTGAGTTGAGAAGAACAAGTAGAAAAGATTTTTGAACAACAGATTATGGCCTGTCTATTTTTTTTTGCAGATGGTGGCAAACGAGTAAGCAGCACACCTAATGGATCTTCGTAATCCTAGGGGCACAAGAAGACCACTGCCTACTGGAATAAAGTGCTCTTCTTAAACCTCGTTTAAAGAATTAGAAATAGTAGTTCATTCCAGAACCTGGAATGAAATGAAAAGAACACTGGAAACATACAGTTGAAAACCATGCTTCCAGGTGCAATTGATGAACTTTGTTACGGCATCGGCTGCTACGTTGTTAATAGGGTAACGGTGGTACTGAGTCTAACAGTTCCTCAGAGTACTCTTCATAAAAGAACCGGTAGAGTACACAAACTGACCTAAAGTCTCTCCGTCACTCCAGCGACTCCAATTTGTTAGTGAGATTGGGATCGATCTATTTCGAGCTTTCAACAAATTTTTAGTCAATACCGATAACTCTTTCAACTGATTTAAGCGAATTCAGCACTTAACTCACCAATTAATCAATAAAATGTCGACACACGAAATGGTCACACTAGTTCACTGCAAAATTACACCATTTGTAATTGCAAGCCGAGCACTCGCTGATTGATCAATCCGTTCTCAAAGAACGCTAATCGATCAACTACCAATTTTTGCATCGCAAGAGATTTTTACGCTTTCGAATGAATTTTCTGGCTGTTAGATTGAAATATATACTATATGTGAGGCAATTTACCTTGGAGCAAGTTGCTTTTGGGTTAATAATGTGACACCACCCCTTAATTTGCTGCGAAAATTGTAAAAACCGACTAATGAATCACAGAAAAATGGCCAACATTGCTCTGTAAGGAAATGTATACTTATTTCTAATCGCTAAACCGTCTTCCAAACATTACAATTATGTTATGAACTGCTCTGAGCATGCCTACATCCATGAATGATGGTTGAATTTAAAATTAATAGTATATGATTGATTATCCGTACGGTGACAGAGTAAGAATACAATTCACCACCCCGAATCTTACCCATGGGTAATTGGGTATTGTAAATTATAAAAATCGGTCTGACCAGCATGATGTAGTAGATAAATTTCCCTTTCCCCATTATGGAAAAGGCTCGAGCCCAGCAGTGGAATGAGCTGATGATGATAATTTTATGATTATCATAACAAGATAGTTCTATACATTATTCTTCGATAATAATCGTGAGAGAAGGAAAACGCGTAACAAAACCCTATTCCAACACATCTGACCAGCGTGGAATAGTAGGTCAATTCTCCTCCCATTATGCAGGAGGCCTGAGCCCAACAGTGGGCCATAAATAGGCTGAGATGATGATGATGATGATGAATAATCGTATTTTGGATTATAAAAATTAAACGTCTGGCGATTACGTCATTATCTCATCTGAAGAGGACTATATTCAAAACTGAACGTGTATAAGATTATGAAAGGATGAATTTAAAATTAATATTTTATAATTACAATAAAATTATGATTCCTACGATTACATTCCGATAACAATCGTACTTTGAATAATAAATTCAATTAAACAATTCTCCTCCAAAAAAAATTCTTTGCGTATTGAACGCGTAATATAAATGTGATGTAATACTCGGAAAAATACAATTAATGGTTGGCAGGTCCTAAACAAATACGCTCCGATGCCCTTGAAACAAACCATTAATTCTAAATGGACCCTTGGTATCGTACTAAACATTTGAAGGGAAATTAATTCTAACGGACTATCAGCTTTTCGTAGGAAAAAGGAATTGAGATGTCTCTGTATTTGTACGTGAATGAAACGCGAATGTGTGTGTAAGAGCTTTTATATTCTTTCGTTAATAAAACATCTCAAAAATGATGAATTATTTTTCATTTAAAACATTCCAAACAACAAATAATCGGGTGTTTGTTTGTTTGTTGCCCGAGCCCAACAGTGGGACGTATGTGGGCTGCGATGATGATGATGACGATACATTTTCTGTTCGTGTGTTTGTAATTGAACTCCTAAACGGCTGGAATAATACTGATGATTTTTTTGTGGCTGTTCTAATGAATATGAGAATGGTTTAATAATCAAAACCGGTGGGTGGCGTTGCGATCGATTGCAAGAAGAATACCTTTTGTTATTTTTTTAATATTTGAACAGAACAACGTCTATTGGGTCAGCTAGTAATGTTTAAAATTAATAGTTTGTAGAGATTAATTGTTTTTCATCTTTATAAATGTAGTACATTTAAACAATTAATCGCTGACCCAACAGACGTTATTCTGTTCAAATAAAGCGCCACCTACCGGGTCCAATTGTGAATCTAAACCATTCTCGAATCTCATTGAGCACACACAAATTACTTAAATTACTTAAATCCAGTCAACAGATATCGCCATCTGTTAGAATCTTTTGGAGTTAACAGATAATTGTGACTGTCAATTAATTATAGACAAATAATTTGTAATAAAATAAAATTGCGACTATAATTAAGGATCTAAGCTATCCTATTTCTCAAGTTGGACCAGACTGCTCACGGTGTGCCAATTTAATTTAAAATCGGTTAAGTAGTTTAGGAATCCATCCATCGCGGACAAACATCGTGACAGGAGATTTATATATATAAGATTTATTGTGTACGTGTGTATGTCACTCACAGAGGTTGTTCTGTTCAGATAAAATAAAATGAATTCTCCTTGAAATGAATCGCAACGTCACTTACTGGGACCAATTATCTAAACCATTCTCGATCCCCTTGGAGCACAAAAAATTTCATCAACATCGGTCCAGTTATGGACAGATGTTGACATACACCTACATAAGAAATTTATAAATAAAGACTAGCTGACCCGGCGAACTTCGTATCGCCTTTTCTTCGTAATTATTTTGTTTTAGTATTTATCAGTTTAGTATTATCCGTGCGGTGACGAAGTATGAATACAATTCACCACCCGTGTGTGTCGTAAAAGACGACTAAGTGATATAGTATGCATATAATATCTATGCAAGAGAAGGAAAACTCGGAACAAAACCCTATACCAACACGTTTGACCAGCGTGATATAGTAGGTCGATTTTCCTCCCATAGTGGAGGAGGCCCGAGCCCAACAGTGGGACGTGTATGGGTTGAGACTATGATGATGATTTATCAGCCTCCTAAAAATGGTGTAAAGTTGCAGATTAAGGAAATATAACACTAACTTGCCGTAAATTCAATCCAGATAGATTATCAATAATACCATTATATCGACATGTTTGTGACCGAGACCGAAGACCTTCGGCACCAGCCTCTCCTCCTTCCAGCATCCAGGGAACTGACCAAACGCTATTCAAGCGTTGTACAGGCCCGTGAGATGTGGTACCAGGTGCTTAAGGACCAGTGCCAGCACCCATTAGGGTTGATCGTTTGGCCGGAGAGTGATAGATTTAACACGTAATGGTTTTGGCTTTCTGCGGTGGAAAAAGGTCCTCGACAACCCTGATCGAGGAGGTTGGGGTAGGAAATTTCGGCGAGGCGAGGATGGCGTAGCTTACTCAGCGCTGCGCAATAGAGGCGACCTCAGGGGTCACATTCAAGACTATCCATAATTTTCTACTGATTGAGCTGAAGAAAAAGTGAAATCTCTACTTAGTGCCGCTCAATAAGGACGACCCCAGGGCTCACGTTCGATACTCTCCAGCATCTCTTGATGGGTGCTGGCGCTGATCTTTAAGCACCTGGTACCTTGACTTTGACTGTACAACGCTTGAATAGCGTTTGGCCAGTTCCTTGGATGTTGAAAGAAGGGGAGGCTGGTGATCCTGCTGAAGCTGAGGCGGTCTCCGGACTCGGCTTCAAATGTATCAATATAATGGAATTATTGATAATCCAACTGAATTGAATTTACGGCAAGTGTTATATTCCTTAGTCCGCAACTTTACACTATTTGTGGGAGGTTGATAAATCATCATCATCATCTCAGCCTATACACGTCCAACTGTTGGGCTCGCACCTCCTCCACTATGGAAGGGAAATCTATATATATAAATAATAAAACTATATATAAACTATATATATATAAATAATAAAACCTTTTTTAATCTAGATCTACATGTAATTATGCCAAAAATGCCGAACCCACACGGGACGAACGTCAAATGTTTGACAGGTAAGAACAGTTTGTATGGGAAAATAAAATTGTTGTTTTTAGTATTTTACTCGCAATTTTGCCATATTTTCTCACCGTATAAACCTTCCCTGGACTTCCACAAATAATTCAAGACCAAAATTGGTCAAATTGGTCCAGCCATTCTCGAGTTTTAGCGAGACTAACGAACAGCAATTCATTTTTATATATATAGTTTATTAGAATTTGCTCGTGACTTTATCCATATTTATCCGACAACTCGTTTTTGTCATAGTTGGGTTTTAGTTCTTACTTTTATCCTGTTGTGGTCTAGAGATTTGCTAAAAAGGAATAGCCCAAAAGTCACTTGAACATAACAATGTCTGTTGAGTCAGATAGTATATGTATATATTTTTGAAATGTACAAATAACGGCCTTTCTAATGATATGAAAAACGACAAATTTATCTCAAATTTATTTTTTAACACAGTGCTTTAAGACCTCTAGAGGGCGCCAAATTAGATTCAGTGACACATCATATAGCTTACAACCAGCAGACGATCAAGACGCTTCTAACGATACCTCATTTGTCCGATTCCAATAAGTAGTAGAGGAACTATGAGGGAACAGATGAACATACATACATAGCCTGTCAAAATTATAACCCTCCGTAGTCGGGTAAAAAGAGGCTGCCAAATTATTATTTTATTATTTTTAGTTTCAGTAGTTTCGGCTGGACGTTGAAGGGTTAATAAACCGGGAGATAATTAATACTATCGCCCGGTTTAACCCTTCAACGTCGCAACCTGATAATTGAATACTTTTACCAATTTTTGAATTATTCACAGCCACGATAAAAAAACACAGAATTGAAATTCAAAACAAAATTAATATTCAAAACTCTTATAAAATTTTAGATTGAAACCGCAGAGTTTAAAGAGTCCCCGAAGGTACATTGGCTTAAAAACATTTCGAATAGGATTAACACTTTGTAGGAGCTGTAACAATAGATGACGGGAATGGAACGAAGCTGATTAGGGTAGGCCCGCATTTATAAATGAAGCTTTGAAATAAGTTCTGTAGCTTTTCATTAACTGCATTATGCTATAAATTTATTTTCATTATAAGTAAAATTACTCTTCAGTTCATTTAATTTTAATGTAAATCTCTTATAAATTAAAAAATAAATGTGCGTTACACCCTTTACTAAGGAAATAATCATAGTATTGCGGGGACTTTAAAATATAATTAACAGACACAAATTACATTCAGACTCAGAACAACAATTTGTGGATCACACAAAGTATTGTCCTGCCTGGGATTTGAACCCACGACACTGGCACGATAGGTTGGTATCTTAACCACTACGTCATCTGTGCAATCGAGTTAGTGCTATTATTGTAAACTATTTGAGGAGTTGTGGTCAAACAATGTTGATAGAAATATTACGATAAAATCCGTTAAGATATTTATTATAGAGATTTTACATTCAATAAATATTTTATTGAAGTTATACTTCTTTTGGCGCAATAGGGAAAAATTATGAGAGTAAATTTTTGTTGAACATAATTACCACTTTTTTTTTTGGTGGGCCGCGGTCCGCGCACTCCTCGCACCACTTCGTCCGGGGCGATAGAGGGGCGTAAGCACGCACACCCGCAACCCACCCGAACACCACGTCGCCTTCGTCATTGGGCCCGACCACCGGAGCAGGGTTACTTATCATCAGTGGTCGGCCCGACGGAATACCTCCTAGTGGGGTACCCTACCATCGACTGACGTCCCCCCCTCGGGGAGGACGTCGGTCTTTCCTCGCGCGGTCAGCCTCTCGGCGGGTGACGGACTAACTCCCCGGTCACGTCACGCGCGGCCTCGGCTAGGGCGGCATGGTAGTTGCGCCTGCGCCACCCCAGTCGCCGGCGGCGGGTCGTTCCGTCGAGGCTGCGCTCCTCGCGCACGCGACCGGAAAAGACCACTAAGGGATATAATATGCACATAACATCTGTGCAAGAGAAAGAAAACTCGAAATAAAACCCTATACCAACATGTCTGACAAGCATGGTATAGAAGGTCAAATTCTCTTGCATTATGGAGGAAGGCCGAACCCAACAGAGGAAAGTATGTGGGCTGCGATGATGATGATGATGATGACGACAGCTTAGAGGTTCTGTTAATAAAAGCTAGGTGAAATACTGACCTCCTAATCTTAATTCAGCAGCTCCCTGTGCGCTATCCAGGTCCCTCTCAGCAATACATTGATACATCCCCCTATGCGCTCTCACCACGCCGTGAACTCTGAGAACACGCTCGCCTCCACCGACTGGCACACCATCATGAAGCCAGCGGATACGAGCATCGCCGCCATCAACTGAGCAATTGAAAGTCACTGAACTGCCTGAGTTTGCCACCTACAAAAGAGAACACAAAGTTGTCATGAGCACTGCCGACAAAAGTGAAAACTTGAAACTGCGATCAATCGTCGTTATTTTTTAATATTCAAAATAATACTTTGATTTTAAATTCATCAGCATCATCATCATTTCAGCCTATCGCCGTCCACTGCTGGACGTAGGCCTCCCTCATGTTACGCCACAATGTGCAGTCCTGTGCCGCCTGCATAGGTCATAGGGCAATTGACCTATTATAACCACGCTGATCAGACGTGTTGGCACAGAGATTTATTTCGAGTTTTCCTTCTCTTGCATATGCGAGTAGGCATAGCTAATTACAAGAAAGGAAAATAGCATCTGTACGTTATACGTCTATTTTATCCTTTAACAGTCTTTTACGACACCCACGGGCAAGAGAGGGGGGGTGGCGAATTGTATTCTTATTCCGTCGGCACACGGACAAACATAACTTCAATTTATCATTATTGTTATTTAACATATAGATGGCAATCTACTGTATTACTTAAAATTTAAGTGACCTTATTGAAGAGAAATACTATATTATTAAGTCTTTTATTTAACTGTCATGAAACCAATCTTCAGTGTCTGAATCATTGTTAGTAAAATTAGCTAATAGCTAAAAAATATTTGCTTTTAAAATGAAGGGCCACTTCTCTATGTAAGCGATCCGCCTTTTAAGCGTGGCGCACTTTTATACATTAATCTTTCAAAGTTAAATTAAAAAATAGTAAAAAGTCGTAAATTATAAGAACACGTAATTAAAATTATATGTATATTCCCCGTAAGGTAACGGAGGGAAATTGACCCTGTTATACCACGCTGGTCAGACAGGTGGGTATAGGGTTTTGTTTCGAGTTTGTCTTTCCTTGCATAGATGTTTTATGCTTACTATATCCCTTATGGCCGGTTTCTGAGATACTTTTAACCAGAGTTTAACCGTTCGATAGCGCTATCGGTTCAATAACTTGTCGAATTGCGTTTCTGAACACAACATCATACGACAAACCAAAGTTAAACTTGGTTTAACTTAACCGACCAAAAAGGGACGTTTATCGATTCGATAAGTATTGTTTGTAGTTCTGACAGAACTAACCTAAAACCATTTTGTGATTTTTATTTAGGTTATTTTTGGATTTTCATTTTGTAATAATATGTTAGTCAATAATAGCTATACATATTTATGAATACCAATAGTTCATCGGAGTTTGATGCGGCAATTCTGGAGGTTATTTTTATTATGTCCATATCTTTAAACCTAACAAGTCGCAGAAATAGGTACATTCGGAATGGTCACAAACGAAGAATTTAAAGTGAGCTAGGTATCGCTTTCACAAAGGTAGTGTGGTGTATCTTTGTGAAATATTCCATCACACCCGCTCCTGTTGCTAATAGTAAATTCACTTTATCCGTGTTGAACCAAATTGTTATTCCCTTTCGTTTCCGCGCTACAGTTCCTTTCCAAAAAGGTTGTTATTCGGGACGACATTTTGACGACATAAACAAAACAGCATGCACAAAAAAAACAAAAAGTTTTTTTTATTGTAATATAACGATTTGACAATGCTGTCGCTCATCCATACGTCCGTTGAGTTGTAATGAATTAACTTATTTAATAATTAAAACATTGTTAATACACATATTTACTTTCTTAAACTTATTTATATTAATAATATTGGTAATAAAGATGAAATAAAATGAAAAAATCAATTGTAAACTCAGTCTTGTTAAGAGCCCCATCTAGTGACAATTTAAGAAACCAGTTATCGGTTTCATAGTTATTTGACAGCACGTGGGGTATTCAGAACCGCAGTGTAAGTTATCGAGCGTTTATCTTACGCTTAACTTTATTGAACCAATAGCTATTGACAGTTTTACTGAGGATCTCAGAAACCGGCCATTAGTCGATTTTTACGACATCCACGGATAAGATAGGTAGTGATAAATTGTATTCTTATTTCGTCACCACACGGATAATATTTAATTCATACAAACACATTGATAGGTAATTTGCATTCATCTCTAAAAATATTCAGTACGCTTGAATAGAAATCACATAGGAAAATAAATGTTAATTCGTAAGTACAATCTCGTCAGATGTCTGAAGACGTTTGACTCCATAAATACACTTCCAAATTCATCAAATACGCACAAAGAGCTATTAACGAACTTTGATCTTGAGATAAACGAATGAAAACACTTTTGTACGATGCCTTTATCAAATTATCTACACTTGTATTTACTTCTAAATTAAATTACGGCGAATCAAGCCGACATTATTAAATTTCATCCCTTCAAACGTTGTATTAATTGAAAACCATAATAAAGTTTCTCTATTCATTCATTTCGTTTTGTCAAACACTAGGATTAAAACAAGTTTTGAAAAATTATCTATATTTTGGTAATGGTCTGCTACAAAACCGTGGTATCCTAATTATAAATGGTGTCCTCATTATTAATGA
Source organism: Lymantria dispar (assembly GCA_032191425.1). Taxonomy (NCBI): domain Eukaryota; kingdom Metazoa; phylum Arthropoda; class Insecta; order Lepidoptera; family Erebidae; genus Lymantria; species Lymantria dispar. The sequence goes on from CM063441.1 coordinate 11,793,653, forward strand.
AATATTTTTTTTTATTGCAAACGATGGCAAACGTGCAAACAGTACACCTGATGGTAAGTGATGCTGCCGCTCATGGACCTTTGCTAGACCGCTGCCTACCGTGAAGAAAGTAAAGGGAGTGTGAATGCGTGCAATGGAGCTTCGATGAAACTAAAGGCATCACCAAAACCCACTACACGCAAACACCCTCTGAAAATTGGGCTTCTAACTCTCTCGCTCAACGAACGAAATGCAGTAACAAATCGCTACTACTCAGACGTCGATTTTCTCCTCATTGTTGTACTGTCCCAGATGGACCGGCCCGCGGCTGTAGATAGACAACTGTTAACAGTATGATCCTATTACTACTAAATCTTATAAATACTTGGAATGTACATGAATAATTCTGTGTGATAGCGGCTACGAATAGTGCTGATACTTACATAGCTCATGGGTATCATTGAAGGTGACTAAGATTTGCATCATCTTGGGTCAACTCCTTCCGATGACATCTGGTTAACAGTTATATTCCTAAGGAGGTCTGACGTCATGCAGACTGTTGGTAATAAAACTATTGTCAAAAATTTGACACAACAGGTCTCAATGCCCAATATCCAAGAATTACATATAACCTACAGTATGGTATACCAATTATCATAACTTTAATTATTAATAATAAGTTACATTATTTTTTTTTTCTAAATAGTAAAACCATGTTCCTTTTGTGGCGCAAATAAATTTTTAACAAAAATGTGGGACTTAATCTAAAAAATAATACTACAATGACTTTATAAAAACCTCGATAATAACAATGAGATGGAATATTTTAGTTCTCACATAACTAACACTAAAAACATTCAAAACAGCAGTAAAGTATAATTCAAATGCAAAAAAGGTAAAATCCGTAAAAATAGTATTATTTCAAACGTGTAATATATGCCCATAAATATATTCATATAGTTAATTTTAAATAAATAACATACCTTCGTAGATATGTTTTTTTTTAATAGATTTTAAGTTTAACAGTTAAAACAATATATAACAAGATGTCAAAAATTTGAATATATACAGTGTGACTGGTAAAAGATTGTACATATTGAAGGAGGGTATTCAGTAATCGATTCTGATACCGAATATGTAAAAAAAACGGTACTTAAATTTTGAACCAATTATCTTATAAAGATATTTAGTTACGGACACGGCTGAAACAACTGTATTATTTATAGGTACCTATTTATAGGTCAACGCACTTGAATGCGCTACCAGTGTTTCCACTATTACGTTGTAGTTTTACCCTAGATTTTTTCATTAATTTGCCCTAAATACCCTAATCAGTCTCCAAAAATCCTTGATTTAGGGTGCAAAATTTAAATGAGTTTGAAATAAAACAAAACTTGATGGTTTGATTTTTATTTTAATTTTCATCTATTAATCAAAGGTAGTAAACATGTAATCATAAAAAGAATTCATTTTAATATGTGGAAGAAGTAGATGATGAACAATATGATGCTGTTGTTGAAGCTGAAGCATTTGGCTTAAGTTTTTTAGCTGCGGGTAAATGTTGAGTACATTTGTATGTCGGGTTCTTAAATCGAATCTGTCATACTTAGTCTGGTGTGCAACAAACCATTGAGGGTTTCATTATGATGCTTTTTTCTTGGGTTGGGTTGTTTTTTTGAGCCAGCGCATACACCGTCCATTTCTTCCGGGGGTGATGAAAAGGTGACGCAAGTCTCATAACCCTCCCCTTCGCCATTGGGCTGATGGATTCTCGTCGCAATCGCAACGTTGGCAGGACGATGTACTCTCTCCTCACGACCGTGTGCAGGTACTTGGCGAAGCAACCGTCCGTCGTCACTACTTACGCCAGTCAGCAAGTAAACACCCCGTGCCGCCGTCCTCAATACTCCAAGAGCACCGGCCGGAAGGCCTTGACGACCCCAACATCGTAGCGGGGCTACTCAATGAGCAATTTTCCTATACCAGCTGTTAGTATCACACTGAAATATCAACATCTAAACACTGCAATATATTTAATTTAAATTCTACTATCGTGTCTTACACAAAGCAATTTCGATGAGCTCTGGGAGCCCATAGAGGGTAACCATTGTTTGTGGTCGGAAAAGTCTATGATAAAATAGTGCTTGCTATTTTTATATTCAATTTTACACCAAATTACCCTAAAACCCTAAAAATATTAAATAGCCTTAAGCCCTATTTTAAATTAGTAATTTCACCCTAAAATAGGTTGAAATCCCTAAAAGTGGAAACACTGCGCGCTACTCCCATTGGGTCCAGTGTGACCAGATTTAGCAGAATTCTGCGAATTTAGCAGAATTCGATACCTAATTTAGGGCTTAGCAGATTATGTCGCAGATTTCGAAAATTTGGCAGATTTTAGCATAATATTAAAAAGCCTTGCAGGAAAGTAGCAGAATTAGACATTGACTAAACATATAAACATATTTAAAAAATCTATCTTTCTTAAATAATGTAAGTTCTTTTCTTCTGAACTTTTACTTTCTTTTTTTTTATAGGCAACGCACTAAGGAAATAGTTCTTGTATTGCTGGGGACTTCACAAACATATAATTAACGGACACAAATTACATCCAGATTCAGAACAACAAGTCGCACAAAGTGTTGTCCCGCATGGGATTTGAACCCGCGACACTGGCACAGTAAATCGATGTCTTAACCATTACGCCATCCGTGCACTCAATTCTTGTGCATGTGGCAACTGGCAATTCTCATATACATTCTATGTTTAATACATCTTGTGAGCGCATATTTTCTCAATTGAACAGTATAAAAAAATGACGTGCGAAACAAATTTAAAAATGAACATGTTGCTGCAATTCTACATGTCAAACAGGTAGTTAAAGAACAGGGTGATTGCGTAAATTTTACGAGCTAGCTTAAAACCCTATACAGGTGATACACTCTGCATACATAACCTGATACACTCTGCATACAAATGTGAATAGAATTTAGAAACTTTTTGTTGATAAACATTTGAAAATACTAAGTTGCGTTTTCCTTTAATATTCGTGCACATTAAAACGTCATCTATTAGTAGAATTTTAGCATTTCTTCCAAAAAAAATAGCAGATTTTAGCAGAATTCAAATAAGTAGCTAGCATAATTTAAATCTGGTCACACTGCAACCTAAAATAACATAACCTAAAATAATTACGGCATCGTATTAATGTATTTCTAATCCTTGCGTAGCTCCGCACGCTGTATTGTTTTTTATGCACGTTCGTTATTATTTTGTTTAATATTATGTCAATAACAATTTAGCAGCGATTACACATATGTCATTTTCAACGTGTTCGAGACTGGTGAACGGGATTATTCCCCGCGAATATGGCCACATAAATCTAGTGAGATTCATTGTGTTATCATAAATGTTATAATTGTAGTGTTATAAGTGTAGTGTTGTTATAAGTGTAGTGTTTTTCTGTTTCTAATGCGCCCTCGTCGTGAGACGTATGGTCGTAACAAGGTACACTGGCAAAACTATTCTTTTGACAAGAAACAAATCACCTTATTTCGGGATTGGTATGAGCTAAGTCTGCAACTTTTAATGGTTTTTATGACATTATTCCTACACCTAGTTTTAGTAATTCTAGTAAAAAATATAAAAATCTTGACAACAGTTCTAACAAAACTGTAATTGTAACGCTATCAGAATCAACGTATCGCCTATAGGGTGACCGACTTTTTAGGAGTCTTGCGACACTAACGTTGTTGATGTTTACTATGTGGTTAATTAATATTGTCTTCTTTTTACATTTTTATTGGTTACATGTGACCATTGTCTATTGTTTCCTTCAATATGTACAATCTTTAACCAGTCATACTGTATGTCATTATTTGCCGTGCGCTGCGGCACCTATTGATGATACATAAAATATATCTTATATCTTATCTTATATTTTTAAACGAGCAATTCTTGTATATATATATATATATATATATATATATATATATATATATATATATATATATATATATTCAGGATCTCGGAAACGGCTACAATGATTTTGTTGAAACTTGGCATACTAGAGGATTCGGGTCCAAAAAATTGATCTACCTAGGTTTTATTTATAGAAAATGTTGTTTTGTCCGTGTTTTTAGCAAAATAAACAAAGACATTAAATTTTAAAAGAATATGAATTCAAATTTTGATGACAAAGTCATGAGTTACGATAGCTCAGATGGGAAGGTAACAGGTTTTAATTTTGATATTTTTTCAATCAAACGGCGTCGGTTCGAATCTCGGTGTTATTATTATTCTCTTTTTGTAATTTTTTATATATTTTTCATTATTATTTTTTTTTATTAATATACTAGCTTTTGCCCGCGGCTTCGCCCGCGTAAAAATTGGTTTTCATAATTCTTAATTTAAGAAATATTCTGTGTCAATTTTCGTCCAAATCCGGTCAACAGTTTACGCGTGATTGAGTAACAAACGTCCAAATATCTTCACAAATTTTTATATTTGAATATTACTTCCACCCTTGTAGTTTAAATTCAAGTGGAAAGACGATGAGAAATATGGCCATCCTTAGTCGCTGATAATACATTATCCATGATAGGTTTCCATTGGGGAAAAAAATAATATCGATCAAACTCCCGCAGTTTCACCCACGTAGACCACATTTCCATGCGAACACCGAGATAAAAATTGCCTATGTTACTCGCTGATATTATAAGTTTATATGGGTGAAAATAAAAATAATAATTATCAAATCCCATACAAATATCCGACATAAAAATTGCTTATCTTACTCGCTGATAACGTAGCTTCCTATTGGTGAAAGAATTTAAAAATTAGTCAACATCCACCGGTTTCACTCGCGGAGTTCTCGTTCCCGGGCAAACACCAGGATGAAAATAGCCTTTATTTGTTATTCACTGATAATGTAGATTTTCATTCGTAAATTAATTTTCATATCCATTTAGTTCCCGCAATTTCACCAGCATTGTGCCCGGTCCCGTAGGAATATCAGGATAAAAAAATAGCCTAAATATGTTACTCGCTCAAAAATAGCTTTGCGTTAGTGAAATAATTTTAAAATCGACTAAATTCTCACAGTTGTTCCAGCCACACCGGGATAAAATATAGCCTTGGATAAAATATAGCCTAAGTTATTCCTTATGTAAGGCTTGGTAGACCTGTTAGTAAAGTATTATCAGTATGGGTCCAGCCGTTTTGAAGGTTACCCTGTAACGAATATAAGTCAAAAAAAAATTGTCCGTGCGTCTGTCTGTCACCAAGCCATATCTCAAGGACCGCGATAGCTAGACAGTTGAATTTTTTACAAATTATGCATTTTTGTTGCCGTTATATCAATAAATATAAAAAACAAAATAAAATAAATATTTAAGGTGGCTCCTATACAACAAACGCAATTTGCCCCCTTTTTATAGATAATGGTACGGAACCCTTCGTGCGCGACCCCGACTCGCACTTGGCCGGTTTTTTAGACATAGGTATCGTGCAAATAATTGTGTTACCATAAATAAATCCTATTATTTTGACAGACAAATAGACGCTTCAAATTTGTTTATTTCTAGACATAGAAAATTGGATTAATATCTTGATTTTAACTTACTGTCTGGTAGCGGCTAGGAATATTATAACGCTTTCATTGTTTGTGGGTGTCGCAAAATACTACTAAGACAAAGATTTACATCGACCTGGACCAATTGGTGATGCCATCTAGCCAGCAATGTCGTTTGGCAGGCAGCTGGTCATAAAATGTTGCTGGAAGAACCTTTGCAATATCTATGATGGCAGAGCAGTGCCTACATATTGCGTCGATCCAAAGCTATCTTGATAAGCGAGCATTAAGAAAAAATAATGGGGTAACCCAAGAAAGCCGACCGTATACTAAAATGATCGTTCCTAGGCTCAGTGATATCGGTTATATGCTTTTCACCTCCTTAGGGGTAAAATTGCAAAAAACTCTTTTTTAGTGAGCACTTTCTCCAAGAGAGACAACTTTGTACAAAATTTCATATTTCTAGGCCTAATGATTTCGGCTATACATTTTTCACCCTCTTAGAGAATGAATTTCAAAAACTAATTTCTTAGAGCTCATTTACAACAAAAGAAAGAGAATTGAACAATATACAGAAATACACAGTTTCACGTTCCTAGCCCCAATAGTTTCGGCTATACGCTTTTCATTCCCTTAAGGGGGTGATTTGCCAAAAATACTTTGCTAGTGCTCGTGTACCCCAAAAATACGCCGGAGTAAAAAAAAAATACGTTTCTAGGCCCAGTGGTTGCCGCTGTATACTTTTTGTTTTTTTAGGGGTTGAATTTCATCCCCATGTAAGTAAAATTTTCAAAATGCTAGAACGAATACTTATTTATTTATTATCAAATACCTTAATACAAAGATTCATGGTTTTATCATCGAAAATGTCGAATTTCCATACAAAATGGCAGCCCCTATTTCAACCCCTTATAACTATTTTTTCGCGATTTCTTTACTATAGCTCGTGTACCCCAAGAAATACTACGGTGTAAAAAAAAAATTCGTTTCTAGGCCCAGTAGTTTCGGCTGTATGCTTTTTTGTCTTTTAGGGGTTGAATTTCATCCCCATATAAATGAAATTTCCAAAACGCTAGAACGAATATTAATTTATTTATTATAAAGTGCCTTAATACAAAGATTCATGGTTTTATCATCGAAAATGACGAATTTCCATACAAAATGTCATCCCCTATTTCAACCCCTTATACCCATTTTTTCGCGATTTCTTTGCTAGAGCTCGTGTACCCCAAGAAATACTACGGTGTAAAAAAATTACGTTTCTAGGCCCAGTGGTTTCGGCTGTATGCTTTTTTGTCTTTTAGGGGTTGAATTTCAACCCCATATAAATGAAATTTCCAAAATGCTAGAACGAATATTTATTTATTTATTATAAAGTGCCTTAATACAAAGATTCATGGTTCTATCGTCGAAAATGACGAATTTCCATACAAAATGTCATCCCCTATTTCAACCCCTTATACCCATTTTTTCGCGATAAAAGTAGCCTATGTCCTTTCTCAAGCTTTAGTCCATCTCTGTACCAAATTTCATCAAAATCGGTTCAGTGGTTTAGACGTGAAAGCGTAGCAGACAGACAGACAGACAGACAGAGTTACTTTCGCATTTATAATATTAGTAAGAATAAGGATATCTAAATAAAATCGACAAAAATATTCTGAGCGAAGCTCGGTCAACCAGATATTATATCTTTAAACGAGCAATTCTTGTATATATATATATATATCCAACGATTTTGTTGAAACTTGGCATACTAGAGGATTCGGGCCCAAAAAATTGATCTAGCTAGGTTTTATATATAGAAAATGTTGTTTTGTCAGTGTTTTTGGCAGACAATATAATGACATTAAATTTTAAAAGAATATGAATTCAAATTTTGGCATCAATGTCATGAGTTGCGATAGCTCAGTGTCCAAGTAGTCAGGTTTTTTTTTTTTTTTTTGACATCGGCGACAAACGGCGTCGGATCGAATCTCGGTGTTATTATTATTCTCTTTTTGTAATTTTTTATATAAATTTCATTATTTTTTTTTTTTTATTATTTATCAATATACAACATGTAACATAATTAACGCACACCCTGAAAGTAATTTGTTCAGAATCGGTATCTGGATCGATTTTGAGTGTTTTTTATGTAGCTAATTTTTTTTCTCAAATTTAGTTAGAACTAAGTAAATTACAGTCATACTAAACAGCTAGCTAAACAGTTCATAGAAACGAAAATGGAACGCAAATCAGTGTATTAAGACTTTTTAAAATGGGGTGCAAGGCCGGGGCACCTCCACGTGGTGCACCCTGGAAACGTCCATTTGGACGGCCAAGATTCCGGCGGGAGAGGGGGTCTCCGCGTGCCGACTCTGAAGGCAGAGCGCACGGCGGATTTGGCCCGGGGCCAATGGGGCTCATGGCACTCCGTCGCCAGGGACGGTTGCGTCACGACCTGGGGGCGTGACGGGTCGGTCGCTCGCGAGCGGCCAGACCCGGAAGGCCCAAACCGTAATCCTGAGTAGGGGGGTCAGGACCGGGGGTCTTCGGACCGCGGGGAAGAAAACCCCTATAAAAAATTACCCCAAATCTTAAGTTTGGCCACTTGGCGAGGAGATGTATGGCTGGTGGGTTAAGAAGCGCGCGCGAAAAAAAAAAGCGTCCAGCCGCTAGAGTGGTAGTCAAGGCAAGACTTAAAAATGATCCAAATATGGCAGGAGTGAAAACGTGCGTAAGTACTCCAGAGGGTCCCGGCCACGCCGGGGAGTCCCTCACTGTGCCGGTTTCTGAGCGCGAGACGCGCACAGTCACCGGCACAGTCAGTCTCCATACGTATGGGAGGGAGACATCGACTACTCAATTCGCCGAGAGCCCGGCGCAACAACTCGAGGCTCAACACTAAGGAGAAAAAAAAAAGGAGAAAGAGGAGGAAGCTGCTATCCGAAACGACGCACTCGTAGAGGGTGCACGCCAGGAAGGATGCAGCGAAGAAGGAGGCGGCGCGGCAGGCGCAAATATCTGCCGCCGCGGCCGCGAGCGACGAGGGCGGTGCGACTGCAGCCACCGCAGAGCCGTTGCAGGAAGGGGACGCCTGTTCTGCCAGGTCATCCGACAATGTGGAGAGCGACGAGGGCGCATCAGGCGCAGGGCCGTCGCGGGACGAGGGCGGCGGGGCCGCAGGACCGTCCAATGGATGGAGCGACAGCGCTAGCATAGTGCTGTCGAGCGACGAGGGCAGCACTGCCGCAGAGCCGTCGCAGGAGAAGGGAGGCGGTGCTGCAGGGCCGTCGGAGGAGACCGACACGGGATCGGCGATGTCGGCGGACGAGGGTGGCAGGGCCACAGAGCCGTCCTGTGAGGAGGGGCCTAAAACTGGCGAAGGAGTCGGCAAATTCTGGGCGTCGGGGATGAGGGTGGTGGAGGTGTCGTCTTCGTCGTCCGGAAGCGATAGGGAGCTAGGAGGTAAGGGGGCTGCTGAGGAGTCCAAGCTGCGTTCTGCGGCGAAGACTGACGGCGGCCCTAAACGTTAGGGAGAGGGAGGGGGCCCGCTCCCCCCCGAGGGAAAGGAAGCGCCCCCTAGAAAGGGAGGGCAACTCCGCGTCCGACTCGGAGGGGACCGATTCCATCAGGCCTCCCCCCAAGGTTGCGACCGCGTGCAGGGGGCGCAGGGGTCGGGGCGGTGCGGTGGCGGCGAGGCCGGCGACGCCGGGTTCAGCCGACCGGGAAGGCGGGGTGGCAGCCCTTCAGGCCGCGAACGCCCGCCTCAGCAAGGAGGTCTCCGGCTTGCGAGAACGCAACCGCAAGCTGGAGACGGAGTTGGAGGCGGTGCGGAGGGAGAACTGCGGGTTGGCCAAAGACATGGCTGACCTGCGGTCCCAATTTGAGTGCCTGGCGCCGGCTGCGCTGCCGGCGCCGGTCCCGCCGCCGAAACGGGCCGCGCCAGTGAGGGCGGGCCCATCGACGTCTGCGCCCGTGGCGCCGGCTGCGCCCGTCACGGTCGCTGCGCCAGCTGCGCCCGTCGCGGTCGCTGCGCCGGCTGCGCCCGTCGTGGCTTCTCCGCTGCCTCCCCTCGTCGTGGTCCCTCCTCCGGCTCGTGGCCGCGGGAGACCTCGGAAGGGGGAAGAGCCGCCACCCGACGAGGTGCATGGCGTGTCGGAGTCGGCGATACGCGTCATCCTAGCCCGAGTAGGGGTAATGATGGATGCACGTATCGAGGCCGTAGCGGCCAGGCTCCCGCCTGAGCCGCCCCTTCAACCGCCGCTCGCCGCGGATAGGACGAGCCGGCCGCAAGCGTCGGCTCCCACCCCGCTGCCCTGTCAGGGTGGCCGCGTGGTGAGCTACGTTGCGGCCGCGGCGGGACCCAAGGGGGTCAAGAAGGCCGGCAAGGCGCCGGCTCCCGCCAAGGCCGGGCCACGGCCAGCGCCAGCGATTGCACCGCAGGCGCCAGCCGGCGAACCCGCGACTGCGCCTGCCGCGCTCAGCGCTGCTGCCAGGCTCGAACAGGGCTGGCAGGTGGCTGAGCGTAGCAGGAAGGCACGCGGCCAAAAGCGGAGAGCGGCGGCCAAGAGTGCCGCTGTGGCCGCCGCTCCCCAGGCGGGAGCCGGCGGAAAGGGGAAAAGGTCGCGTAGGGGCCTCAAGTCGCCGAAGACGGCTGCGGTGGTAATCACCGTACTGCCTGAGGCGGCTGAGAGTGGCCTGAACTATGAGGCCGTCCTAAGACGCGCCCGGCGGGAGCTGGACGTCTCCGACATCGGGGGCGTCGAGGCGAGGACCCGCAAGGCCCGGACAGGGGCTCGAATACTCGAGTTCCCTGGGGCCGAGGGCGCGAAGACGGCCGATAGTTTGGCCACGATGCTGAGGGGGCTATTCGGGCCGGAGGATGGAGTCCGAATCGCCAGGCCTGTCAAGTGCGCAGATATGCGCCTCACGGGTCTGGACGACTCCGTGGCGGTGGAGGACATCCGGGAGGCCATTATGGCGCGTACCGGGTTTTCCTCGGACACCGTCCGGATTGGCACCATCCGCCCTGGTCCGGGCGGCGTCGGTGCTGTCTGGGTGCAGTGCCCAGTGGAGTCGGTCAAGCAATTGGCCGACTCAGGCAGGCTCCTCGTGGGCTGGAGTTCGGCGCGGGTAACCGTGCTGGAGCCCCGGCCTGCGAGGTGTTATAAATGCATGGCGGTCGGGCATACCCGACCGACATGCAGAAACTGCTTTGACTGCAGCGGGCTATGTTTCCGTTGCGGTCAGGCTGGACACCAGGCGGCATCGTGCTCTGCGGTGCCCCACTGCCCCGCGTGTGCGGCGGGCAATAGGCCTGCCAAGCACCGCATGGGCTCTGGGGACTGCAGACCCCCAGCATCGGCCCCAAAGGGGCGGGGCGGCCCATCGACCGGGCCAGTCCCCGCTCCGAGCGCGACCCGATCGCCCGTTAGCGCGGAGGAGGTGACGATGGATACGGACCGTTAATGGACCCCGTATCCATTCGTCTCCTCCAGGCCAATCTCAACCACTCCGCCGGTGCGCAGGAAACAAAAGGTACTTTCAGATTTCACATAAAAAGACTATTACTTTATGAACAGAAATCGGATGTTACTTATATGTGAAATGAACAACATTACCTTTATACACCTATACACTTCCTTCTTTACTCAATTTTGATGTACATATATATGTGCACTTGTACAGATTATTAATACGTATCATATTGCATTGTATTATATGTCTATTTATATTGAATAGGATGTATTATTTAGGTATTTATATATATATATATATATATATATTATATACATAACAATTAACTTATATTACTATAATTACTATAATTTATATATATATGTATACGACTACTACTATTCACTTTTTATTATTATTAACATTTTGCCTTCATACATTAGTTAAGTAAAGTTGTTATATAATTGTACCCCGTAAGTCACTTGAGGTTGACACTGAAAACCAGCGCTGTGTTGTGTCCTCATAACGCAGCATTATGCTGAGTGTACGCCTCGTTGACACGGTCACGACACATGCAATTGCCAACGGATTTTAGATAAGTATTAACTGTGTTTAATATTGCTGCTTTGTTGTTGTGTGTCGAGACGGTGGTAATAAAAGTATTTTCTTTCTTTCTTTTCTTTCATGACGTGTTCCTGCAAGCCATGGCGGAGTGGTTGATAGGAGTAGCCGTAGTCGCGGAGCCGTACGTGGTGCCCGACCGGATTAACTGGTTGGGTAGCACCGATGGCACCGTGGCAATTGTCGCCTCCACGTCGTGGCCTTCGTCGTCTCTGACCCTTAGGGACAGGTGCGTCGGATACGTCGCGGCGGACTGGGGGGAGATTACGCTCTTCGGAGTTTATCTCTCCCCTAACTGGAGTGTGATCGATTTTGAGGCCTTCCTCACCATCATGGAGGCCTCGTTACGGCGACTGGCATCGCGCTAGGTCTTCGTCCTGGGGAACTTTAACGCCAAGTCGGTGGCGTGGGGGTCCCCTAGGACGGATGATCGAGGACGGGCGATCGAGGAGTGGGCGGCGGCACTGAGCCTCTGTTTGCTGAACAGGGGCTCGGTGCATACGTGCGTGCGACAACGGGGCGGGTCAATAGTGGACTTTTCGTTCGCTAGCCCCGAGGTCGCCGCACGCGTGGGGAGCTGGCGCGTCGTGGAGGAGGAGGAGACCTTGTCGGACCACCGGTATATCCGGATGGAGGTCTCCCCTGCAATCCCGACGCCCAGCAGGGGTCACGGGGCGGATGGGCGTCCTGCGTTCCCGCGATGGGCTGTGGGTCGCTTAGACCGGGACCAGCTGGCGGAGACAGCCATCGTATACTCGTGGCTGTCCTCTGCCCACCAGTCGGACGGGGTGGACGCTGAGGCTGGCCGCATCCGCAGTGCGTTGACGCAGATCTGCGATGCGGCCATGTCCCGGGTACGGCGTCTGCCCCCGAGGAGGGGGGTCCACTGGTGGTCCCGGGAGCTGGAGGATCTCCGGGCCGCGTGTATCTGCGCCCGGAGGGCCTACACCCGCAGCCGGCGGCGCCATCGCGATGCGGAGCGGGAGGCCGTGCTTTACGAGAGCTATTGCAATGCGCGGTCGGCCTTCAGGCTGGCCGTCCGCTCCGCCAAGGACGTCAGTCGGCAGGAGATGCTGGACGGTCTCGACCGTGACCCCTGGGGACGCGCCTATCGCGCGGTGCTGAATAGGCTACGCGCGCGGGGCCCTCCCCTCACCGAGACTCTCCAGCCCGGCCTTCTCACCCGGGTCATCGAGGACCTGTTCCCGCGGCGGGCGGAACACACGCCCCCGGTCATGGCTCCGCCAGACACTGACCGGGAGGCCGACGACGACAGTGTTCCGCCCATCACGGAACCCGAGATGGGGGTGGCGGTGACGCGCATGCGCGCAAAGTCTACCGCCCCCGGGCCCGACGGTGTTTGTAACCGTGTGCTGGCCCTGGTCCTCGAATACCTGGGACCCCGCCTCAGGGGGCTGTTCGACGCGTGTTTAGCGTCCGGACGGTTCCCTGGATGCTGGAAGGAGAGAAGGCTGGTGCTCCTGCCGAAGCCGGGACCGTCTCCGGAGTCGCCTTCGGCCTACAGGCCTATCGTGCTGCTCGATGACACGGGCAAGCTACTGGAGAGGGTGGTAGCTGCCCGCATCGAGCGGCACCTCGTCGGCACGGGGCCCGATCTGTCGGACGCCCAGTTTGGGTTTAGGAGGGGTCGTTCGACGATCGCGGCTCTGTTGCGCCTGAGGGCCGTGGCGACTGAGGCCGTCACCGGCGGGGGAGTGCTGTTGGTGGTGTCCCTAGACATCGCCAACGCATTCAATATTCTGCCATTCAGCTGCATCAGGGAGGCGCTCCGGTATCACGGGGTGCCAGTTTACCTGAGGCGGCTAGTGGCAGACTATTTGGAGGGGCGCAGCGTCCTCTGCACCGACCGAGCAGGGGACGTTGTGCGAACGCCCATGACGTGCGGTGTCCCACAGGGGTCGGTCCTCGGATCCACCCTGTGGAACATCGGCTACGACTGGGCGTTGAGGGGGAGCCTCCCGCCCAGGCTGGGCGTGATTTGTTACGCCGACGACACGCTCGTCACAGCCCGCGGTGGGACGCTAGAGGAGGCGGTAAGCCTGGCGACCTCGGGTACCGAGGAGGTCGTCAGACGGATCGAGGCGCTGGGGTGGAGGGTCGCCCTGGACAAGACGGAGGCCCTCTTGTTCCATGGGCGCACTATGAGCCCTCCCATCGGCGTCTCGATCACCGTCCACTCGGTCGACATCAGCATCCGGGCCCATATGAGGTACTTGGGCCTGGTGCTCGACGGGCGATGATGGTTCCGGGAGCATTTCCCCAGGCTCGCTCCGCGGCTCGTCGGCGCGGCGTCCGCCCTATCGTGGCTTATGCCGAACGTGGGCGGACCGAGCGCTGCGTGCCGACGGCTGTACGCGGGGGTCATCCGGTCGATGGCCCTATACGGCGCACCGGTGTGGGCGGGGTCCATGACCGCCCGACTTAGGGCCCTTCTGTGGCAACCACAGAGGGTCACGGCGGTCAGGACCATCCGCGGATACCGCACGGTGGCGACGGAGGCAGCGTGCCTGTTGGTCGGGACTCCCCCGTGGGACCTGGAGGCGGAGATGCTCGCCGGACTATATCGGCGGGTGACGAGGGTGCGAGCGGAGGGCGGTGTGGTCTCGTTAAGGGATCTCACCGCCTGGCGCGTCGACGCCCGCCGAGACGGCATCGCCCGTTGGGCAGTCCGGCTGGAGAGGCCTCGGTTCGGGGTGCGAACCGTGGAGGCCTTCCGGCCGGTGCTGATGCAGTGGTTGGAGAGGCGGCACGGGGTGCTCTCCTTCCGAATGGTACAGGTTTTGACGGGGCATGGGTGCTTCGCCAAATACCTGCACAAGGTCGTTAGGAGGGAGAGTACACCGTCCTGCCACCACTGCGATTGCGACGAGGACACGGCGCGCCATACGCTCGAGGCCTGCGGGCTTGGGCAGTGCAGCGCTGTGAACTCGTCGCAATCATCGGTACGGACCTGACGCTGCCGGCTATCGCTAGGGCGATGGTCGACAGCGTCGGGAATTGGGACGCGGTCGCAGCCTTCTGCGAGACAGTGATCTCGCGGAAGGAGGCGGCGGATCGCCTGCGTGAGGAGCGCAGCCTCGATGAGGAGATCCGCCGCCGGCGACTGGGGCGGCGCAGGCGCAACTATCTGCACCTCATGCCGCCCTAGCCGAGGCCGCGGGTGACGTGACCGGGGATTAGTCCGTCACCCGCTGAGAGGCCGACCGCGTGAGGAAAGACCGACGTCCTCCCCGAGGGGGGGACGTCGGTCGATGGGAGGGTACCCCAATAGGGGGTATTCCGTCGGGCCGACCACTGACGACAAGTTAACGCTGCTCCGGCGTCGGCCCAACGACGAAGGCGACGTGGTTTTCGGGTGGGTCGCGGGAGTTGCGTGCTTAAGCCCCTCTGTCGCCCCGGACGGAGTGGTGCGGAGGCGCGCCGACCGCGACCCACCCACAAAAAAAAAACAAAAAAAAAGACTTTAAAATGAAATATCAAATTAGTAAGCAAATTTCATCATTCAATTAAAGAAATCTGATACTTATTTCAAGGCTAATAATCTTTTACAAATACCTACAGTGACAGCCGGTGCACAGCAACACTACAGTACCTACATAAAAGAAAGCCACGTACCTAATACAAAAATAATTACTTTCTCTTTCTTTCAGCGGCTATTACCTTACAATAGAGCGAGACGACTGCGCCGGCGCCGATCAAAAAAGCCTAAACAACGAAATCAATAAAATATGTTTGGGACAAGTCATCAGTCAGTCACTCCTTATCGATAAGAGGTCAATTGTAAAGTGCAAATAAAATATCGTTATCCCGCATTTCACTATGTCTTTTCGGTATACCAACGTTCAATACACGGAAATGGTGAGAACTTTGGTACGGTGTGATGATAATGTGGCACTAGCGTGTAGAACATTTAACGCGAGATACGGTACTAGTGTAGACCGCCGGACTATGTTATCAGCAACACAACGGCTTCGAGACCACGGAACTTTTCGTCCAAACACGGCTATCGACAGGGGAGACAATATGCGTATACAAACTCGTCTTCAAAACGAAATTCTCGATTATTTCGACGAAAATCCGCATATTAGTACCCGGGAAGTAGCGCCACGCTTTGGGTGTAGTCATATGCACATATGGCGCACGCTTTATGGTGATGGCGAGCATCCATTCCACCTCAGGCGATGCCAGGAGTTGACGCCAAGTGACTACTTACCACGCTTAGAGTTCTGCCGCTGGTTATTACAAAATTGGCAGCGAAACATTATTTAGACTGACGAAAGTACATTCACTCGTGTGGGAATGTATAATCAACATAACACGCATTTATGGATGCATGAAAATCCACACGCATGCAGAGTAGACTCCTTCCAACATCGATTTTCAATCAATGTCTGGGTGGGTATGATCGGTACACACGTACTGGGACCCGTATTTTTACAACGTCTAACAGGAGAATCATATTTACTGTTTTAGGGAGAAACTTTACCTTCTCTATTAGAGGACATACCTCTTATTAATTTACAAGAGTTATTTTACCAACACGATGGTGCCCCCGCGCATTTCACCTGGAGTGTTCGCCAGCATCTTCATGCCGAGTACGGAGAACGCTGGATCGGTCGCGGGGGGCCTGTCCAGTGGCCTCCTAGATCAGCTGATTTGACGCCACTCGACTTTTTTTTGTGGGGGCGAATTAAATTGCTAGTTTATAACACAGAGACAACAAGTGCCGAGGAACTAAAAAATAAGATAATAACCGCCTTTGAAAAAGTGAAAAGTGACACTGCAGTATTATCTAAAATAAAACAACAATTACGAAAACGGTCATTAAAGTGCATTGAACAAGGCGGTGGACATTTTGAAAATGTTTTCAAACAACGCCGTGTGAGTGCAAATTAAACTGTAAGTTTGTTTATGATCTTTAAATTATTGTAAATATTTTGATTCACACCTTTTACGCCGACTTTGTTTAACTTTGTCGTAGGTATTTTGGCGTCTAATAAAATCATACTTTATCAGCAGTTAAATCATTCTTATTTACAATTTTTTTAGTTTAACAAATCAGTAATTACGAAATATTGACTTCACATTGAACAAAATTATTCAATGTCGACAATCCAAAGCCTGAAAAGTGTGATGGAAAGAAGAATCGTAAATATTTACTATCATAAAGCATAATGTAGTTATTTCGTGTACCTATTATTACCAAGTAGGTAATTATTGTCGGGCGGCACTCGGAGTTGGTCAATCGGTGACCATTTTATTTCCACGAAATGGGAATAACTAATTTCACAAATAAACAATGTGGACGTACATATAAATAATATTTGGTGTATGCATTGCGTTTATATCATTATATTCTAATTGGGGTGTTTGAGGGTGTGCGTTAATTATGTTACATGTTGTATATCTAAATAAATGCTACAAAAATACTCCGAGCGAAGCTCGGTCAACCTGATATTGTTTATAATACTCACAGCTACACAAAAGTTTATTATCATTGAATTATTATAATAATAATAATAATAACCCTACCCCTCTGGGCCAGTCGTTATCTCACCATAAGACTAACGCAAACCTCGGAGGAACATTATATGGCTCTCTAAGTTCTTTTGATATAAAAGAAAAAAATGTATCACAAGATTTATAGGAAAGCCAATAAACCGCAGGGCAGCTTGTGGCGTGCTGAATGTGAGTAGCGACACTGCGGTCCTGAATGCCCCAGAGAGTCGGCCAGGGCCTCGTATCCAGCTCGCTTTTACTGGCTGGCTGGAGCGAAAACCGAAGAGTGCCCGCAGGATTCTCAACTCTGGCTTGCCTTAAACGGCTGATCAGAGAGGGGTCGCCAGAGCTATATGCTCGGGGGTGGAAGTGTAATTTTCAAGGGCATAACTACGGGGAAACCACTGCGATAGTGAAACCGGCGCCGCACCGCTCGACACCCACTTGCACCAATGTTGCCTCGCTGTTGCCCGTATGGCCTGTGTGTCTGTGGCGACCGTTTAGGGGGGCCCATTCAGTGAGTTGGCGAGTCACCGTCTGCCAAAGTTCAAAACGAAAAATGTATTGAAGGCAGACGACAGTTTTAAATCAATAGTTTACCATTAATCCAGTCCATCTAACCTTCAACCCCATAATCATGTATTAGATACCATCAACACACAATAGTTTTACACCTACCGTTGGCAGTCCACGTGTGTTATGTGCAGACGTGGAGTGTCATCGGTAATGTCCCATCCCATTTTACATTAAATTTCTCCAAAGGCCTCTGCGTGTTGGATCCATATCCCCATGTAAGCCTTTCAAAGGACCGCGTATCTTCTCTTTTTAACAATGTGGAAGATAGCCGTGAAACTGGGAGATACAATATAATAATAATATTGTTTATTCGAGTAACCAAGACTCAAAAAAGTTAGTAAAACTTATTATAATAACCTAACTAATTGAACAACAATAAATAATGACTTCTGATATTTACGCGAGTATTACTCATTGTAAATAAAACTATGAATTTTATTCCGTTTGTATTTGATTTTTGATTGCCCGACACTTTGCAGCGTTCATGGTCATAGGCGGACAAAATCAAATACGTAAAGTAGTTTTATTTACAATAACAATTATATTTTCCTTCCTATTGTGGAGGTGATCTGAGTGCAACAGTGGGGTTTATTTGGGCCGAGTTGATATTGACATTCGTGTCATAATTGATAATTCTGATCCAATTAAAAATTTCTATAATAATAACGTGTTATGTAGTTGTAAATTTCTATTTAAATTATTCGTATTGGATAGGATTTACAAGAGATTTATCAATACTAAAAAGTGAGAAAAATCTACGGTCTATAGAAACTGTTCCATATTAGTAGATGATGATCTGTAAAATATTTGTAACAATTACACTGTGCCCGCTTACACAGGCACCCCGCCCCACCTAGTCTATATTCGATGAGCGTGTAGCAAGGATCACATTGTAGCGATGTGTCTCGTCCCCACAATTGTGCTCTGAATACTTATTTTTCAATTTTTGCAACGTCAGCCGCTTCTGACGTAATTTAGCTGATACGCCGTGAAATACAAATGTCGAGACAATCGCGTTATCCTTTAGATCTTTTCGTTGTAACGGAAATCGTTTTTACATACCGATTGCTTTTAATTTTTTTTTACTTATTTGATGATGAGTCAAGCTGCTGTGTGGTAGCGGCTTCGAATACTACCAACCCTTGCTTTGCTCGTGGGTGTCGTAAAAGACGACTAAGAGCCCTAGATTGACCCGGACCAACTCCATCTGGTACCATTTGGGTCAACGATTACATTCCCAAGGAGGGTTGACGTCAGGCAGGCGGCCGGTCATAAAAGTCATTGCCGAAACTTTTTGCAATGTGTCAAAACAGATGACATATTGCGTCGACCCCAAGTAATTGGGATAAGAGCAAGATGATGATGATGATGATGATGATGAGTCAAGCT
Organism: Lymantria dispar; assembly: GCA_032191425.1. Lineage (NCBI taxonomy): Eukaryota > Metazoa > Arthropoda > Insecta > Lepidoptera > Erebidae > Lymantria > Lymantria dispar. Next base: position 11,812,749 of record CM063441.1, read on the forward strand.
ACGATTTTTGTGTGATGACGGCTTAAAAATGCAATGATTGTGATACCTTTATTAGCTCATGTACGTCCCACTGTTGAGTTCGAGCTTTCTCCATTAGAATCATTAGGAGAGAAAACAAGCTGGTGAAACACCACCAAAAAAAACCACGTTGGTCAGGCGGGAAGGTATAAGGTATTTTTGTTTTCGTTTTCTTTCTCTTGTACAGATTTAAATGCATATTACATCCTTTAGTCGTCTTTTATGACACCCATAGGCAACAAATGGGGTGATGCACTAAATTTTTACTCTCTTACCACACGAAAAGGGGATAACTTACCGGTGCAATTTTAAAACACACCGAGGGTAGTACCAAGCGAGTGGATATCTAAACAATACTGTATGCCCAGAATTCCTTTCCATAATGAAATCTTTTGGTAGAAAAGTCTAAATGTTGTCCTATATAGCTAGAATTACTTAAAATGAAGCCATTGATTGACTAAGATATAATAAAAGTTACCTGCAATTGTGGGTGGACGCTAACAACCAGTCTAGAGCGTACTCTGAGGCGGGCGTCTCTCCTCTGCTCCCCAAACTGATTGTGTGCCCTACAGGTCCATACTCCTCCATCTGACAGCTGGGCTCGACGGATGATTAGCACTTGATCCGACACAGATATCCTTATGCTGTTTGAAACTGGACTGAGCCGACCATTCGAGTGACGGAACCAACTGGAAGATAAATAATTAATTAAATGAGCTCTGATGTTTACGCAAGTACATATTGTAAATAAAACTATGGATTTCATTGCGTTTGCATTTGGCTTTTGATTGCTCGACGTTGCGAATACTTTATAACGTTCATCTTCACGGGCGGACTAAGATGTCTGACGTCCAAAAAGACATAGTAGTTTTATTTACAATAAATAATTTAAATACCTCCTATTCACAAGTAATGGCCATCATCATTATCTCAGCTCATATTCCACTAAAACTACTAGGCTCGGCTCGAGCCTAGTCTAGTTTTAGTCTAGCCTAGTTTTAGTCTAGTCCTTTACAATAGGAGGGAGATTAACAAACTATACTCCGCTTGTAAGACGAATACCACCAACCCTTGTATTGCTCGTGGGTAAAATAAAAAATGACAGTTACTTTACATAGACCTGGGACAAAAGAATAGACGTCAGGCAGGCGGCCAGTAATAAAACTATTGCCAAAACTTTTGCAATACCTATGTCATCATCATCATCATCGCAACCGACATACGCCTCACTGTTGGGCTCAGGTCTCCTCCACAATGGGAGGGAATTTAACCTACTATGCCGTGCTGGTAAGACATGTTGCCATAGGGTTTTATTTCGTGTTTTCCTTCTCTTGCACAGATCTTATGTGCATATTATATCCCTTAGTCGTCTTTTATGACGGGCAAGATAGGGAGGCGTGAATTCTATTCTTAATCCACGGTTACCACACGGAAGCATTAATATTATTAGACTGGAATTAAAATTTCTTAGAAAATGGCAAATTTACGGGCATCAATTTAACTATAATCACTTAGCCGAACTTCATCCGTTGGAAAAAAAAAGGCGCAAACATCCTTTAGTTTTCTAAAGCCTTTGCTAGTTATTATGAAATCTTCATCGTTAAAATAGGAAGAAAAAATCTTTGTATATTTCGTAGGTTTCCAGTTTTTCTACTGATTTTTGAAATCCATTGCTTTTTAAAATTATTATTGGCCGGTATTAAGTGAAACGTGATTCCTTCCAGTATGAAAGAAAGAAAGAAAGAAAGAAAGAAATTTTATTTTGTAAACCTCACACAATATAGACACCAATGAAAGAAATAAGAACTACTAACTAAAAACAAGGAGTGGAATATGTAATATGAAAGAAAAGTACAATAGGGAATATGCACGAAACTCCAAAATGAACAAATTATTTTTATTTGTAATCTTTATTGCTTAAAAAACGTACCTATACAATTATTTTTTAATTTAATCATTATTTAGTAATTAAATTTTATTATCAAAAAGTACCTTTTTTGAGATTCGCGCGCAAAATTTCTGAAACGCACCGCATTGGTTGGAGTACTATGATGTCACGTTTTGAACACGTGACATCCGAGTCTTCTAGTTAGGGCTGTCTATATTAACCCGGCGAGAGTGTGGTAAAAAAATGTAACAAGGGCTATGTGGCAGGGTATGACATACCCGTTTACAAATGTGGCAGTAAAACTTTATTCTTGTATATAATAATATTATTTTTCATTTATAATTATAAACCAACTATATAATAAAGTATTAGAAATAAAACATTTTATTATTTTTATAAATCTTATTTGTTAATCAACTTTAATCAAATGTCTATGAATTTTTACCAAAAAAAAATTAACCCCTCATAAAAAATCCAGAAAACGGAAACAAAACAAACTTTATCAAAAATAACTTGAAACTACTATAGAGCATGACATAAGTAACAATATAAACTATTAAAAAACACAATTAGTCTTAGGAACATCTCAAAAATCGGAGTTCAAATCAATGCAGTTTTTGCAAATAAAAGTTGCGTGCTCCATACAAATAGCCTTTCCACAGCTTGCACACGGATGTTTTGTCTTTCGATCTTTTTTATTTGGACAATCTCCGCATCTGACATAGCGACCAGGAACATTTTGAGTTGATGCAAGTAGTTCGTTGATTTGTATAGAAATTCTCTGACGTATATATGTTGGGATATTCCTTTGGTCTCTTCGCAATTTGAGGTATCCGTAAACTAAAGTGAGGCCTAAATTACGTAAGAAATCTGTTTGTTTGATGTTTTTGTCTAGATTTTCACGCAAAATAATGGTTGCATTTTAATGTTGCTATTACAAAGAAAATAACTCAAAATAGTAAATAAAGCACAGCTAGTTTTTGTCACGAAATATGTACATTAACTTTGTGGCAGGGTATCTCATACCCAAACGTAGTTTGCAAGCGTTTTACTCGACTGCAGGCTGCCGCGTCACTGCGATCACGCCACTAGCCCCTCTCGCACCCCTATACCTCCAGCTACTCAGGGCGACAACAACTTTGAACGTCACGAACAAAAAATATACGCAAATTAGTATTATAGTGGGTATGACATACCCTGCCATACTCTCGCCGGGTTAAGAATTATAACTAGTCAAAATTTCGTAATTTTATCACTCACTGACTGACTGACCGATCATCAATATTAAAGTGGCACTTCTAGCAGACATAGAAGCTTTAAATTTAGAATGCAATTAGTGTTTAGTGTATAAATGAAGGAAAAATTATGAAACATTGTAATTTTCATCCAGTTTCCGTGATACACCAAATGCATAAATAATTTTGTAAACTCATATAAATATATAGGATTACAAAGTTACATTTGCAGTTAATGAAATGTAACTTTGTAAAAAATAAGAATACATTTGTCGCCATCATTGCTTCTCTATGAGAATCGTAACAACCGGCTAAAGACTGCGCAGATGACGTAGTGGTTAAGATACCAACGTACCGTGCTAGTGTCGCGGGTTCGAATCCCATGCAAGACAACACCTTGTACGATCCACAAATTGTTGTTCTGAGTCTGAATGTAATTTGTGTAGGTTATTTATATGTTCTTTCTGTACGGTGACGAAGTAAGAATACAATTCACCACTCTCTATCTTGCCCGTGGATATTGTATAAGACGACTATGGGATATAATGTACACATACCATCTGTGCAAGAGAAGGAAAACTCGAAATGAAACTCTATATGAACATGTCTGACAAGCATGATATAGTGGATTAAATTCCCTCCCATAGCGGTGGAGGCCTGAGCCCAACAGTGGGACATATGAGGGCTGCGATGATGATGCGATGTTGAATTATATGTTTGTAAAGTCCCTCACAATATAAGGATTATTATTCCCTTAGTGCAAGGCGTTGTCATTTTAAAAAAGATTCAACAGGAGAGTGGGCAGCAGCTCTCGCCGGGGAAATGTATGATATCTCACTGCGAAATCAACCCGCCTACCAAACGTGGCGACTACGTCATAATTCTTCATAAGGCGTAGAAAAATTAGCTCTAGTGATGGCAACTCTGTTACCCTTGAGCGTTGTTGGACGCAGGTGCCACAGTACTGCACTTTATGGTGAAGCATGAGGGGGTCTATGTTCTACAGTGGACGGCGATAGGCTGAATGATGATTGGCATAATAGGTGTAGACAGATACCTAGACGTAATTGTGTTCAAAGATAACTTGTAAAATGGTCAATCAACTTAATGAAAAAGCAAGAGTGGGACGTGTCTTATGAAATTGTACCAAAATCTCCCAAAGTATTAAGCAAACTAAATTGCCTGCAATTTACCTAAAAGAAAGAACGCCATCATGAGGCTCGATTGCCATCAAAGCGGAGAGGAGACTAGAGATGTGTTTTAAAAAACCAATCAAATTTCTTTATTTCCACATCTCTCCGCTTAGTTTAGGTAAAATTGACTCAAGCGGAAAGGAGAGATGTCTAATTTTTCAGTGTGTGCTCTAAGAAAATCTTTTGTTGGTATCAAGAAGTAGAAGGTACCGGAAAAGCAAATAAGTAGGTCTATCTATAAAAAGAAATGAGATACCATCAAAAACAAGACTTGTAAAAAAAAGCCAAGCCTCGCAACTGAGTTCTTCTACCATAAAAATTTGTGAGATCCATGTTATACCAAGTCGGTTAACTCATTCAGTCCCTGCTTAAGGGACCTTTCTTCTTAAGTTATTACGTAAATAGCTAACCTAACAACTTCTTATAGTGACTATATCAATATTAAAGATATTTTATGTTTAAAATAAATAGATTGAATTGGCAATCGCACTATGTTTAGTACAATTTAATATAATATGTATTACTTGTGAGGTGTGTTTTCATGCGATTGCCAAGTCATTCTGTTTATTTAAAACAAAAATGATCTTTAATATTGATATAGTCACTATAAGAAGTTGTTAGGTTAGCTATTTACGTAATAACTTAAGAAGAAAGGTCCCTTAAGCAGGGACTGAATGAGTTAACCGACTTGGTTTAACATGGATCTCACAAATTTTTATGGTAGAAGAACTCAGTTGCGAGGCTTGGCTTTTTTTTACAAGTCTTGTTTTTGATGGTATATTTATTTCTAGTAATGTAATAACTAGTAGAAACGTTTAAAAAAATAAAAAAATATCATGCATATTCCTTATTATTGAGTCGACCTCAAGTACTGCACAGATGGCGTAGTGATTAAGACCTACCGTGCCAGTGTCGCGGGCTCGAATCCTGCGCGGGACAACACTGGGCGATCTACAAATTGTCTTTCTGAGTTTAGATGTGATTTGTGTCCGTTAATTATATGTTTGTAAGCAATACAAAAATTATTTCCTTAGTGCAGGGCGTTATCTTTTAATAAACTTAAATGAACTTAAACTTAAGTAACTGACATTGGAGCAGAATGATGGTAATCATTATTTCATTCATAATTTCAGCCTATCGCCGTCCACTGCTGGACGTAGGCCTCCCTCATGTTACGCCACAAAGTGCGGTTCTGTGTCGCCTGCATCCAACGACGCCCAGCAACTTTCACCAGGTCATCGCTCCATCTAGTGGGGGCCGTCCGATACGTGGTCGCCACTCGAGGACCTTTCTTCCCCAGCGGTTGTCGGTTCGTCGAGCGATGTGGCCTGCCCATTACCACTTCAGCGTGCTAATTCTTCGTGCTATGTCTGTTACACCCGTTCTTCTCCGGATTGCCGTATGCCGGATTCTATCTCGCAGAGAAATCCCTCCCCCCTTTCAGCCTTGTTATGAGGCCTACATTTAGGGACCACGTTTCCGTGCCGTAAGTCATCACTGGTAACACACACTGATCGTAGACCTGTGTTTTGTTCCCTGACCTGTCCAGTTTGGGAGTCATTTGGAGGACAAAGCCAAATTGGCAAGCAAAAAGTTGGGTGTCCTGAACAGAGCCAGGTGGTATTTCACACCGAGACAGCGTCTTGTGTTATACAAAGCACAAGTTCGTCCTCATGTGGAGTACTGCTCTCATCTCTGGGCAGGTGCGCCCAAATATCAGCTAGACCCACTTGACTCCCTGCAAAGATGGGCTGTTCGAATCGTTGGGGATCCCAATCTTATGGACAGATTGGAGTCGCTGGAGCAGCGGATAGACTTTGGGTCACTCTGTGTACTCTACCGACTCTTTCACGGGGAGTGCTCCGAGGAACTGTTTGACTTGGTACCACCGTCACCATTCTACCAACGTACCACTCGACATCGTAGCAGGGTTCATTCATTTCACCTGGAAACGTTATGGTCTTCAACTGTACGTTTCCAGCGATCATTTCTCCCACGCACGTGCAAGCTCTGGAATGAACTACCTGCTACTGTGTTTCCCGGGATTTCCCGGGAAACACAGCAGCAGGTAGCTGCTGTGTTTCCCGAGCGCTATGACATGTCCTTCTTTAAACGAGGTTTAAGAAGAGTATTTCCTTCACGGTAGGCAGCGGCCTAGCTGTGCCCCTGGTATTGCAAAGGTCCATGTGCAGCAGTTTCACTTACAATCAGGTGTGCTGCTTGCTCGTTTGCCACCGTTGGCAATAAAAAAAAAAACCTGTGTTTGTAACTCTTTGACCTGTGTTTGTAGCTCTGTGACACTGAGTTATGTTGGTAATAGAACAGCGGTTATATTTAGTTTTAATATTAAGGTTCCATACTAGAATGAACCCACGAGGTTCGTGGGTTCATTCTATATTCTCGCGTAATATATTGTCCAATTTACAAATGGTTAATTTATATCTTGGGTGTAAAATAAATTCGTAAATCGTATATAAGAATTGTGAAATCAATTCACCACCTTGGTTGTCATAAGAGGGACTTACGGGATAAAATATGCATATAACATGAAAGAGAAGGAAAACTAGAAATACTATATTGAATACCATATTAACGGCGTAGTATTGTAGGTCAATTTCCCTCCTCGAGCCCAATAGTGGGGGGTGTATGAGCTGAAATAATGCTAATAATAAATTCTACTAATATTATAAACGCGAAAGTTTATATGTGAAGATGTGACGATGTTTGTTGCTCTTTCACACAAATACTACTGAATGGATTTTGATGAAACTTCACAATAATTTAGTTTATATATCAGAATAACACATAGATTATAATTTATCTCGATATTCCCACGGGAAGGGGACCTATGCGGGTGAAACCGCAGGGTGCTGCTAATTGTATATATTTTTATTCCCCAGTGACCTAGTGCAGGGAGTCTTATTCTTTAATCATATAATATAATAAACTCTTTATAAATGCTTGCTAGTTCTGGCAAATTTTACAGTGTACCTAGCATTGCTAAAGTTACTATGAACGACAGTGATCACTTACTGTTAGGTGGTCTGCTTTTTTATTACTATAAGCAATAAAAAATCTACTCCCATAGCAATTAAAAAAAAGGGAGCCGTCGCTCAGGACGCCTGGTAGATGTGAAACATCGATATTAATTTGTACAAGTATATATGCATAAAGGAACAGATTACGACAGGAACTAAAATGGCATAATTTATTTATGCAGAAAATAATGATTTTTATTCAATAAAAATTTATTTTCATTAGTATAGGTAATAATTTATTTTGGGTGCACTAGATGGCGTTGCACAAAATTATTAAACAGGTTATGGTTTCGTTACACAAATGTACATATCCAGGCGTAGCGTTAACGCCAACAATCAGTTTCACCATCGCCTATAGAGGTTTCACATTAATAAAATAATAAACTCATTTGCAAAAAAAACGGGCACCTAAGCAATGAACCATTTCAAATGTTAATATTTCTTTGTTTGATAATTATAGGTAGTTTTATCCACACAATTTGCTAAATTAATAAGAAAATAATCGTTTGCATCAGTATTTCATAAAATTTAGATACAATTTATGGGAAATAATGCCACACCTCGCTAGTAGTGTATATTCGCTAGTAGTGCATATGCTCATGAAGTAAAAATAAAAAAGTTTTTTTGTTTGTTTTTCTTTAATAAAGTAAAAGCAGATAAATGTTTAGTATCGAGTGTGACCCCCTCTAGCTAAAATCACAGCTTGAATTCGTCTGGGCATGCTAGCGAGTATATCCCGGATACTTGCTTGCGGAATACGTTCCCACTCCGCAGTAATCACATTCTTCAGCTCTCTGATGGTCTGCGGAGCCGGGTGTACTGATCTCACACGCCGTTTCAGAACGTCCCAGACATGCTCTATGGGATTGAGGTCGGGACTTCGAGCTGGCCAATCCAAACGACGAATGCCGACCTCTTGCACATACGCATTAACATCGCGGGATCGGTGGGCGCGAGCATTGTCGTCCATAAAAATCCAGTCTTCACCTAGAGCGGCCAATGCGGGTTGTGCATGAGAAATTAGAACTTCCGTTATGTATCGATGCCCAGTCAGTGAGCCGTTTTCAATGAAGACTAACTCTGTACGATCCATTGAATTTATTCCTGCCCAAAACATAACAGAGCCCCCACCATAAGGTGTGATTTCTTCGAAACATGCCTCTGCAAAGCGTTCTCCTTGTCTTCTTAGCACTCGCCGACGTCGATCTTCACCGAACAGAGATATCCTGGCTTCATCAGAGAACAAAACCCTATTCCAATCGTCTTGAGTCCATGATTCACAATTTCTAGCGAACCTAAGCCTGTGAACTCTGTGCTCACGGAGTAATTTGGGGCCGCGGGCCGGGCGGTGACTGCGTATATTGGCAGCGAGAAGCCTCCTCCTGACCGTCCATAGACTAATTCTTACTTCTTGGAGGTTGTTCTTAAGATCCACATACGAAGATTTGCGATTTCTCAATGCGCGACTCACAAGAAAACGATCATCCCGTGGTTGGGTACATGGTTTTCTTCCAGAACCAGGCCTTCTCTCGACGGAACCAGTCTCCTGATATCGCTGCCAGGTCCTTTGGACTGTCGAGCGACTAACATTTAGCCTCCTAGCCACGAAACATTGGCTGCAACCCTCTTCAAGCAGCGCGATAATTTTGGTAGCTTTTACCACTTTATCTACCATTTTTGATACAGCCAAACAGCATTAAATAAAGCTTTGACAGTCAAGGATATGAAATTAATCGATAAAAATTGAATAAAAGTTATGAAAGTCGATGTTAACTTTTGGAACTTCGCGCCAAAAATGTAGGATAAAAAGGGGTTTTCTGTAAAAATGAACATCAAATGAAAAATTGAATTTAGAACGTACTTTTTTAAATACCACAGCATTTTTAAAACCGGCCAGTAACGTGTACAAACGATTGAAACCTTTTTGGTATTGTATCTTTTTAAATATGAATGAAAATCAAAACCGCCCGTTTTTTTTTGCAAATGAGTGTATATAGAAAACTAAAAAACTTTTCAGTAAGCAATATTATATTATGTTGAGTTATATTCATTAATCTTATAGTACGAAGTGAATAGCTTTAAGAATTCGTTTAATTTCACTCCTCGAATTTCCATCCAACTATAAATAATGACGTCGCTGTACTTGAGGATGAAAGAGAAACAAAGTGTAAGTCGATAAGCGGTTTATCTCCTTCCAGGAGCTCCCATCCCCCCCTACCTCTGAGCGGGATTACACAATAATCTCTTAAGAGAAACTTCAACTATATGAACATTGAATTTTGTATCATAATATTAAGTGAAACATCTTACATATAGTTATACAAAATATATTTTTTAATTAAGCGGTTGCCACAATACACTACGTAAATTCTTTTTTCTGTTTATTATTGGACATACTGGGCTTTTAGAAGCTTTAATTTAACTTGGAATTGGTGTTTGAAACTAATTTTGTATTGAATTTTACAGAAACATTAGTAAGTAGTAGTATTTTACCTTCAACCTAAATTTTATATACATACTAAGTTTAGATGACATTTTAAGTAAAGTAAGTGACGTCATTTTAAATCCAATATGGCGGACAATCCAAGATGGCGGATTAGTTATTTTATGTACACTCGCACAATATAGATATCTAATTCCAATTTTCAGCTAGCATTATATCACCCCTGTGGCGACGGAATAAGTATACAATTATCCTTGTTTGCCCGAGGGAGTCGTAACAATTATCAGGTTCACCAGGAGAATGGGCAGCAGCCCTCTCCTGGGAAACGTATAACATCCCGTTGCGGCCGCCAACTCACCTGCCAAGTGATTATGGCATTACGCTCTCATTTGACAGGCTGAATAATAATAAATGATTATGTTAAACGATGACCTAATATAGAATCATCAAATCATTATGGCAAACACCTTTTTTCTTGGAGTGTATAGCTGTTAGACGCAGATGGCTTTAACAGCTCCAGGCGGACTATGGGTGAGCGCTGAGGGCTCTCAAGCTGGTGAAAGAAAACTAAGCGACATCGCCCAAGAGCTCCCCCTGTGGGGAACGGACCATGGCTTGGAGCTTCGCTGGAAGTAAAATAGGCGTGCTCACGTTTCAGGTAATGACTTTTACGCGAAGTGGTTTTGAACATCGACGGCGAGATTGCAACCGCGGGTATTTACGTGTAATGGCCTCGCGGGCCGTGTACGCTCCACGTTGTCATCCTCCTCGTCGAGAACGTGTCGAGGACGTCGGATGGAAATAGTAAACATCATCATCATCTCAGCTTAAATACATGCGCTGGGTTCGAGCGTCCTACAGAGAGGAAAGGATTTTAATTTGAGATTTCCTTCTATTGCGTATATGATATTTGCATATGTTGCAAAGTCGTCTTCTATCATTACCCACGGAAAGGAAGTGATGGTTTTAAATTCTTACTTTACGACAGAATATGGAATATAATGTTGATGTTGTTACTGCATAGAGGGTGTAGTAGATTAAATATCATGCTACAGTGCCAATGTCGTGATTTCAATTCTCAGGACAGTAGTTTTTCATCATCGTCATCTCGGCTCATGCACGCCCCTCTTCTGAGCTCGAGCTTCCTCCACAATAAGAGGGGAAATTGACCTACTATACCATACTGGTCAGATAGGTTGCTATAGGGTTTGTTTTGAGTTTTCCTTCTCTTGCGTAGATGTTACATGCGTATTATATTCCTTAGTCATCTTTTACGAAATCTACGTGCAAGAAAGGGAATGGTGAATTGTATTCTTACTCCGACACACACATGTTTTCCTTTTACGGGATGTAGTTTAAAAATAAAATATAATCAAATAGCATTCTAGGATAACAACAGATTTTGAGACATTTGGGATATTACGCCAGATTTGAACCATCGCTAATATTAATAATAACTGATAGAAAAGACGAAACGTTATCTCCGTGTCCTGAACGTAAAAAAACGAACACAGAAATCGTTGAGTACAATTTTAGCATTATAAATCACGCAATTTTTTTCCGTCTGTTAACAATTTAATAGGGATAATTTCGAAAAATCAGAAATGTGAAGACCTCTTCGCTTCTCCACGGGGTCGTTAAGATGAAGGCCATTAAGAAGAAGAATCAATTTTTCGTTTGTAAAGTACACTGATTTCGTGGGTATACATATGTTACTGTATAGAAATTACATTTTTATAATTTTATATCATTCCACCAGTTGCTGAAAGACCAAACGTGCTTAAAGTTTACCAATAACTACACACACACACGCACACGCGCGCCCACACGCAACACACACTCGCACACACACACACACACATTCACACAAAATAAGAAACATACACATACGCACACGTACATGCAAACGCACGCACGCACACACACGCACGCGAGATCATGCACCCACGCATTCATACGCACATGCACACACACACATACACGCACACATGCATACACACTCATATACGCGGGCACACACAGTATTACGCGCGCACACGTATATATAAGTATACATATGGATTTTGAAAGTGTCTAATTCATTTCTTAAAGAGTCTGTTCGTTATGTTTATTTGATTTTCATTTATATTGCTTACTCCACTTAGTTCTAGAAAATATATTTTATTCATACCTATATGTCGGTGGTGGGCTACCGACAGCACAGCACACCAGGCGGATATCTTCACCTTGAAGTACTTCTTCATCTTCTGGTATTGGCAACATCCTTGGCGCCATACTCGACGTTGCATCTAAAGACATCATCGACATCATAATCACAGTTAATGTAAGTACTACTGGGTTCATGCCTCCTCCACGTGGGGAAGGAAATTGAACTTTAATACCACGCTGGTCAAACGTGTTGGCATATGATTCTATTTCGAGTTTTCTTTCTTTTATATACTACCAAGTCATAAAAAGGGTAGTATATAACTAATTTTCGTGTGGTAACAGAGTATGAATACAACACACCGCCCCTCTATTGCCCGTAGGTGTTGTAAAAGACGATTAAGTGATTATAATATGCGTATATGTAATATCTATGCAAAAGAAGGAAAACTCGACATTAAACTCTATACCAACACGTCTGATCAGCGTGGTATATTAAGGTCAATGTCCCTCTTATTGCGGAGGAGGCTCAAGCCGAAAGTGGAAGGTTACTCAGTAGATGAACTGAAGACTAAATCCTTACTATGGAATGAAAAAAACATTCGACAAATACCTCCTTCAGATGTAGGATATAAGACTACAACCGCATGCTCAGCAGACTGGTTGCATCTCTTGCAGTGATATTATTTAATTGAGTTACATACTCTTTTTTTTTTCATTCGTGTGGTGACGGAGTAAGAATACAATTCACCGCTCACTATCTTAGTTGTGGATGTAGTAAAAGACAAGTAAGGGAAATAATATGCACATAACATCTATAAGAAAGAAAACTCGAAATGAAGCCCTATATCAACCTGTCTCCGGTAACAAGAGGTCGCGCAGGAGGCTCCGGCCGCCAAAGTCAGCCGCGGTGGTGATCACCGTGCTGCCTGAGGCGGCCGAAAACGGCCTCAGCTATGAGGCCGTCTTACGTCGCGCCCGGCGGGAGCTTGACGTCTCCGATTTAGGAGGCGTCGAAGCCAGGACCCGCAAGGCCCGGACAGGGGCTCGGATTTTAGAGTTCCCTGGGGCCGAGGGCGCCAAGACGGCCGATAGCATGGCCGCGAAGCTGAGGGGTTTGTTTGCTGCGGAGGAAGGCGTCAAGATCGCCAGACCCGTCAAGTGTGCGGAACTGCGGGTCACAGGTCTGGACGACTCCGTGACGGTGGATGACATCCGGGAGGCCATCGTCTCGAAAACCGGATGTCCCGTGGACACCGTCCGAATTGGCGCTATCCGCCCTGGTCCGGGCGGCGTCAGTGCTGCCTGGGTGCAGTGCCCGGTGGAGTCGGCCAAGCAATTGGCCGGCTCAGGCAGGCTCCTCGTGGGCTGGAGCTCGGCGCGGGTGACCGTGCTGGAGTCCCGGCCTGCGAGGTGCTACAAGTGCATGGCGGTCGGACACACTCGGCCGACATGCACTAACTGCTTTGACTGCAGCGATCTTTGTTTCCGCTGCGGTCAACCCGGGCATAAGGCGGCATCGTGCGCCGCCACTCCCCACTGCCCCGCGTGTGCGGCGGGCAATAGGCCCGCCAAGCACCGCATGGGGGGCAAGGAGTGCAAACCCCCGGCTTTGGCCCCAAAGGGGCGGAGCGGCCCGACGACCCCGGCCGCTGCCGCCACTAGCGCGACCCGATCGCCCGCCAGTGTGGAGGAGGTAATGGATACGGCCCACTAATGGCGGCCGAATCTTATCACCTCCTGCAGGCCAACCTCAACCACGCCGCCGAGGCACAGGACGTTTTCCTGCAAGCCATGGCGGAGTGGTTGATCGGTGCAGCCGTAGCCGCGGAGCCGTACGTGGTGCCTGACCGGCCCAATTGGCTGGGCAGCAGTGACGGCTCTGTGGCAATCGTCGCCTCCACGTCGTGGCATTCCCCGCCTTTGTTGCTCAAGGACAGGGGCGACGGGTATGTCGCGGCGGAATGGGGAGAGGTTACGCTATTTGGTGTTTACTTCTCCCCGAACAGGAGCGCGACGGATTTCGGGGCCTTCCTCACCATCCTGGGGGCCTCGATACGGCGACTGGCACCGTGCCAAGTCTTCGTTCTGGGGGACTACAACGCCAAGTCCGCGACGTGGGGGTCCCCCAGGACGAATGACCGCGGGCGGGCGGTCGAAGAGTGGGCGGCGGCACTGGGCCTTTGTTTGCTGAACAGGGGCTCGGTGCAAACGTGCGTGCGGCAGCAGGGCGGGTCGATAGTGGACTTGTCGTTCGCTAGCCTTAATGTCGCAGCACGTGTGAGGAGCTGGTGCGTCCAGGAGGAGGTTGAGACCCTATCCGACCACCGATACATCCGGATAGAGGTCTCCCGGACCCTCCTGCAGCCCAGCAGGGGTCACACGGCGGATGGAGCTCCCGCGTTTCCGCGGTGGGCTGTGGGTCGATTGGATCGGGACCTGTTGGCGGAGGCAGCCATCGTTCAGTCGTGGCTGTCCTCACCGCCCCAGTCGGACGGGGTGGATGCCGAGGCTGGCCGCATCCGCTGTGCGTTAACGCAGATCTGCGATGCGGCCATGCCCCGTGTGCGGCGTCTGCCCCCAAAAAGTGCGGTGCCCTGGTGGTCCCGAGAATTGGCGGACCTTCGGGCTGCGTGCATACGTGCCCGGAGGGCCTACACCCGCAGCCGAGCGCGTCACCGCGACGCTGAGCGGGAGGGCCAGCTGTACGAGGCTTACCGCAGTGCGCGGTCTGCCTTCAGGCTGGCCGTCCGTACCGCCAAGGACGATAGTCGGCGGGAGATGCTGGACAGTCTCGAGCGTGACCCATGGGGTCGCCCCTACCTCGCGGCGCTGAACAAGCTCCGCGGGCGGGCCCCCCCCCCCTCACCGAGACTCTCCAGCCCAGCCTCCTCACCAGAGTTGTCGAGGACCTCTTTCCACGGCGGGCGGAGCACACGCCCCCGGTCATGGCTTCGACAGACAGCGACCGGGAGGCCGACGATGAAAGTGTTCCGCCCATCATGGAGCCGGAAATGGAGGCGGCGGTGGCGCGTATGCGTGTGAAATCCACCGCCTCCGGGCCCGATGGTATTCCGAACCGTGTGCTGGCCCTGGTCCTCGAGCACCTGGGACCACGCCTCAGGGGACTGCTCGACGCCTGTTTGACGTCCGGGCAGTTCCCTGGGTGCTGGAAAGAGGGGAGGCTGGTTCTCCTGCCGAAGCTTGTCGGCGCGGCGTCCGCCCTTTCGCGGTTGATGCCGAATGTGGGCGGACCCAGTGCTACGTGCCGACAGCTGTACGTGGGAGTGATCCGGTCGATGGCCCTGTATGGCGCACCGGTGTGGGCGGGGTCCCTGACCGTCCGTCTTAGGGCTCTCCTGTGGCGACCACAGAGGGTCATGGCGATCAGGGCCATACGGGGTTACCGCACGGTGGCGACAGAGGCAGCGTGCCTCCTGGCCGGAACTCCCCCGTGGGACCTGGAGGCGGAGATGCTCGCCGACATTTATCGGCGGGTGTCGGAGACGCGCGCCCGCGGCGGCATGGTCTCCATCAAAGAGATCACCGCCTGGCGGGTCGACGCCCGCCAAGAAGTCATTGCCCGTTGGGCAGTCCGGCTGGAGAGTCCTCGGTACGGTGTCAGGACCGTCGAGGCCCTCCGGCCGGTGCTGATGGAGTGGTTGGAGCGGACGCACGGGGTGCTTTCCTTCCGACTGGTGCAGGTGCTGACGGGGCACGGTTGCTTCGGGAAGTACCTGCACAAGATTGTCAGGAGGGAGAGCACACCGTCCTGCCACCACTGCAGTTGCGACGAGGACACGGCGCAGCACACGCTCGAGGAGTGTGCTGCATGGGAGGGGGATCGCCGTGAACTCGTCGCAATTATCGGTGCCGACCTGGCGTTGCCGACCATCGCCAGGGAGATGGTCGTCAGCGTCAGGAACTGGGACGCGGTCGCCGCCTTCTGTGAGGCCGTAATCTCACGGAAGGAGGCGGCGGATCGTGTGCGAGTAGAGCTCCTATTCGGCGACACGTTCCGCCACCGGCGACTCGGGCGGCGCAGGCGCGAGTATCTGCGCCTAATGCCGCCCTAGCCGAGGCCGCGGGTGATTGGACCGGGGAATTGTCCGTCACCCGCAGAGAGGCTGACCGCGCGACGGCGACCTACGTCCCAAGACGTCGAGAGGTGAGGTTACCCGAAAGGGTATTCCGTCAGGCCGACCACTGACGACAAGTCACATCTGCTCCGGTGGTCGGCCCAACAACGAGGTGACGTGGGTACGGGTGGGTTATGGGCCCGCGCGCCGTCCTTTCATCGCCCCGGACGGACTGGACCACGCGTCCTGTCTGACGAGCATAGTAAGGTCAAATTCCCTCCTATTGTGGAGGAGGAGCCCAATAGTGAGACAGATATGTGTTGAAATGATGACATATTCTTTCTGATTTTTACGATAAACCACGTGAGGGAAGAAACTCAGCGTATTTTTACTCAATTATCACACATTTTTTTTTTTAGTTGACTCATGCATTCATTACAGCTCATACACGTCCCTCTGTTGGGCTCGAGCCTCCTCCACAGTGGGAGGTTGATCTATTATACTACGCTGATTAAACGTTTTGGTATTAGGTTTTGATATCAGGTTGACCGAGCTTCGCTCGGAGTATTTTTGTAGCATTTATTTAGATATATATTAATAAAAAATAAATAATGAAAATTATATAAAAAATTACAAAAAGAGAATAATAATAACACCTAGATTCGATCCGACGCCGTTTGTCGCCGATGTCAAAAATAAAACGAAACCCGACTACTTCGCCACTGAGCTATCGTAACTCATGACATTGATGGCAAAATTTGAATTAATATTCTTTTAAAATGTAATATCACTATATTGTCTGCCAAAAACACTGACAAAACAACTTTTTCTATACATAAAACCTAGCTAGATCGATTTTTTGGGCCCGAATCCTCTAGTATGCAAAATCGTTGGAGCCGTTGCCGAGATCCTGAAAATATATATATTGTTATATATATAAATATACGAATTGTTCGTTTAAAGATATAAGATTTCGAGTTTTTCTTATCTTAAGTAGATTGTATGTGCATATTATATCCCTTAGTCGTCGTTTACGACATCCACGGGCAAGATAGGGGGAATGGAAAATGAAATGTATTCTTACACCGTAACCACACAGATTTTTTAATACTAAAAATAAATAAAGCGATATATATTGAAAGCTAACGTGAAACAGTGAGTGCCGCAGGGTGACTCCGTCGTTTCACGCCGGTGAGGGTGTGCTGTGCCTCACAGGAGTATGTGCTGATGTCATCGGGCTTCGCATCACGTACCACCAGGATATCTCCCCGACTACCACCAACTATATAATCGCCACCTGTGAATATACCATTAAATGCAAATAGAAATTGAACATACCGTTAAGTCGATTGTCTTAGCATACGCTCGAGGTTTGTGCCGCCTGGGCAGAGCAGCGTCGTGAACTCGTCGCAATCATCGGTGCCGACCTGACGCTGTCGTGCAGGGACGCGGTCACAGCCTTCTGCGAGACAGTAGTCTCGCAAAAAGAGGCGGGGGAGCGCATGCGCGAGGAGTGTCTCCTCGGAAAGAAAGACTGACGTCCTCCCCGAGGGGTGGACGTCGGTCGATGGGAGGGTACTCCTCAGGGAGTATTTCGTCGGGCTGACACTAATAACAAGTCACCCTGCTCCAGTGGTCGCTCCAGCGACGAAGGCGACGTGATGTCACGCGTGGATTACGGGTGTGCGTGCTTACGCCCCTCTGTCGCCCCAGACGGAGTGGTGTGAGGAGTACGCCGACCGTAGCCCACCCTCACAAAAAAAGTCGGTTGTCTTACTATTTTTGTCATTAACATCATTTTAGCTCATATACGTCCCACTGCTGGGCTCGAGCCACCTCCACTATGGAAGAGAAACTAACAGACTATACCACGCTAGTCAGACGGGTTCATATAGGATTTTATTTCGATCATTCCTTCTCTAGCATAGACGTTATATGCATAATAATTACTTAGTGGTTTACACGCTGGTCAGATAGCTTGGTATAGGGTCTCATTTCAAGTCTTTTTACTCTTGCATAGACATTATATGCGTGTTATAACCATTAGTTGTCTTTTACGACATCCTCAGGCAAGATAGGGTGGAACGAATCTTATTCTTACTCCGTCAGGGTAATCTGAATTTGATTTTTACGCAAATATCTATATATATAAATAAAATTGAAGTGTCTGTTTGTAATGTCAAAATAATGGGTCTTTTTCATGCTCACACACACGGTTATTTGCACAACACATATGCCTAAAATTCAGTTGAAATTTTTTTTGTCTGTCTGTTTGAGGTAATCTTCAAAATGTCTGGCCTGATTTTTGATAATATTTTACTACCAGGTAGCTGTCTACATAAGGAGTAACTTGAGCTATATGTTATACCGCTATTCTCACTGGAACGGTAACTATTAATAAAGGCGATTAAAACCGAAGCGAAGCGAGGGGGGGGATTGCTAGTTTAAAATAAAACTACTTTCATTTTTCTATCAAAATAACGATGACTTGTTGGATGTGAGTCAACTTAGTTCGCCCGTGACTATGAACGCTGTAGGGAAATCAAAAATCAAATACAAATGCGATAATATCCGACACCGCACAGTTCAAAACTTCACGTAGCCAAGCAAGTTACAACAGTCAAGCTCTTTATTTGATTAAACTACATTCCTTTACCCATTCATCAATATTTAGTGAAGGCAGTCTAAGTGACGACGGCAGATTGAAGTGGGGTGTAAGGAGGGGGGTGGACGAACGCTCATGACTTTGAAATTAGGAGACAACTTCGATCGAGTGCACTTACCCATTTATGGGGGTGACACCATTTGACCGACAAGCCGTCGTCCCCTTTGTGTCGGACAGACGAGTACAAAAGTCTTAGCGTTGCCTAAGTAGCGAGCCCTTGGGTGGAGAAATACAGTTGTGATTTTCATATATTTGTGTATATAAAAGTATCTGTGTTGAATATATGTTTCATGTATAATTACAAAATAGATATATATATATATATATATATATATTTCTTGTAGTATGAAGTTCACTGAACGGCTGGACTGATGATGACAAAATTTTTTGTGTGTATTCATTGTATTCATTCGGGCAGGCAAAATGAACAAAGCTATACAGCTAAGTCTTAATTACCATTAATTGGGCGCTACAAACTAAATTCTCTCTGCGAATTTTGATTGAACATGAAAATACAGGTCCAACCACACTTCAACGCCTTAACTGTATTATATAAAATATCAACAAAACTTTTTAATATGACACTAGAAAATACTAAAAAAAAAGTAAGCCGTCGCTCAGGACGCGTGGCAGATGTGAAACTTCGAAATTATTTTCTACAAGTATATATGATTTATTCATATATACTTGTAGAAAATAGATTACGACAGGAACTAATATGTAAAGTATTGAATAAAATAATACGATTTCTACTATTATTTAAAATATTACAAAGAAATGATATTAGTTCAACGCTCAGTCGCTTACGACCTAACATAGCGTCGCTACGTCTCCCTCACACACTTCTACGTAGTTCAAATCAAAAGGATCGGTTAAGAAAGTATGATCTAGCTAACAGAAATAACGACATCTATCGAGCTAAGACTAAATCTCAGCTACAAAATATATTTTATAAAGAAATCTCTAATCCTGTAATGATGATGATGATAATGAGGCAAGCTATTTAAATTATTTTATCGTCATTGGTCCTTGTTAAATTAACAAATTTTAAATGAAATCTGACTGTTGAAAGTGAGTCAAGATCCAATTCCTAGGCGTCTGTAACACAAACAAATAAATATACATCTGAAACTAATAAAACACCTATAAAAAGCGATTGTCCAGTTTTCGTACATGAAAGTACTGTAAGTAGGTATGGTATACTTATGTTGGAAAGTTAGAGAATTATACATTATTTTATAGAACATACATTATTTTATAGAAGTATATATGCATAAAAGAACAGATTACGACAGGAACTAAAATAGCACATTAAATAAAAATAATATTACGATTTTTTTTCACGAAAATGATGATTTATATTCAATAAACATTTATTTTCATTATAGGTAACAATTTACTTTAAGTGCACTAGATGGCGTTGTACAAATTTTAAATCGCACTATGGTTTCGTTACAAAAATGTACACATATGTATCCGAATTTTTATTTGTAATTAATTAAAATGGTATCCCGAGGCGTGGCGTTAACGCCACGCGACAATCGGGATCACCCTCGCCTATAGATGTTTCACATCAAAAAAAGAATGTGACATGACACTTCCATGTTCGCACCAAACTCCCCTACAAATAGATGATTTGCATTTTTGTTGTTTTTTTCTTTTTAATGACAACCCCGTGCTAGTGCAGTAATAATCCATATATTGCGGAGGACTTTACAAATATATAATTTAACCGACCCAAATTATACCCAGACTAAAAACATCTATTTGTGGATACATAAAGTATGGTCCTGCTTGGAAATTTTAGGCATTTGTCATCTCCATACATCGATATATATGTACTACGTACTAGATTTCGCGATCCGAACACTTGCTTTGTTCGACTGAATTGTACTGCAATCCGTACACCTTACTTTAGTGTGCCTACGACCTTCATGTAGTGTGGATGCATACAGAGCAGCGGTATAGTACGAAAACTCGGATGATTCGAGTCAAAACGTGAACCTGGATGTGAATAAAAATTCTTTACTCATTTAAGTAAAATGTTATGTTGTTAAAGCGAATAAATAGGTAATTATATCGAAATAACACAATAAAAACAAAATATTCAAATGTATTATACATTTAAATGTCACACCATCTTTGATCATAGACTAAAATACGCAGATATTCAATGCCACAACTCGTTGAGGTAAAAATATACCTATATGATTAAAAACAGACATAACATGATGTTTCACCAAACTATTTTGATTGCTTATATTCTTTTTTCTATAGTATATATTATCAATTAATACTTATTTGTGAAAATACGACAACGTGCCCCATTGGAATAGAGTATGTGTTTTTTTTTATGAATGTAGGTACAAAAATTGTCACGTCTGTAGTGTAAAATCGTTGTATAACGTGTAGTTACTATAGTAACCATACGTTACACAATTTTAAAGCGATCTAGCGCTGTGTGTCTCAATGTTTGGGTTAGACTACTATTTATTTTTTAAGCGCTGCAGCGAACTTTAGTGTAATTAATAACTGTTATCAAAATGGAACAAAATATTTATTCGGGATAGCTTCTCTATACATATAACTCTATGTCTCCATAATATTATTTCCGTTGGCCTACTATATCACTCCGATCTGAAGAACTGGGACAGTGGATTGAAATTATTTTTTATTCTCAATCGTGTTTTTTAATATAACGTACTTTTTTTTTGGGTGGGCTACGGTCAGCGCACCCACCGCCCACCTCCGTCCGGGGCGACAGAGAGCCGGCGCGCGGCCCCGTAGCCCACCCAATAGCACGTCGCCTTCGTCGTTAGGCCGACCACCGGAGCAGAGTTCCTTGACTTCAGTGGTCGGTAGAGATGATCGAGGTTCGAAAAACATCGATGTTAATATCGATGTCATAATCGAAAGCTCAACATCGATGTTCGATATTTATCGAATGTTAGACAAACATCGATGTTAGAAAAATATCGATGTTGAGTAAACATCGATGTCATTATCGAACGTGTATAACATCGATCTTACTAAGAAATAAAATTCTCAAAATTTTGATAAGCTTTTTTTTTAGGATAGTCAATACATTGATGGTCGATTCCGTTAACATCGATGTTACGATATTTTGCCAATAGCAACATCGATTGTTCTCCTTCAACATCGACGTTAAAAACATCGATTATGAATTGCGTTAACATTGATGTTACGATATTTTGACTATAGCAACATCGATGTTATTCCTTTCAACATCGATGATCATCGAACATCGATATTCATCGATCATCCCTAGTGGTCGGCCCGATGAAATACCGAGAGGGAGTACCCTCCCCCATCGCCGTCCTCTTCCTGGAACGGCGACCGCCATCGCGAGGCTAGCCTCTCCGCGGATGCCAGACTAAATCCCCGGTCTGGTCACCCGTAGCCTCAGCTAGGGTAGCATCAGGTGCATAATATAACGTCCTGGTGAATCGTCGTCGCTTTTTATGATTACCACGGACATCCACGTACGTCGATACACAAGTAATTTTAAATATTTATTAGAAAATTCTTAATTTATCCCTTTGTTACGAAAGTATTCATACGACCATAAAGAATATACCCGCGATAAAATATATCCTAAGTTATATTTATGGCAAAATCTTTATTTTCCTCAATGCTAAAAACGATATGCATGTTTTAGCCATACATCTTACTGATTGGGAGGAGGTAACCAATATAAAAGAGATATATATTTTATAATAAAAAGGTTGTTTTATTTAAAACTCTGTTAAATAAAATGAGAAATTACACCAACCAAGTTGTAACAAGTTAAATAAAAGAAGTGGAAAATAGATTGAAAAATTATCATCATCATCTCGGCTCAAATACATCCCACTACTAGACTAAAGTCACCTCCATAATAGGAGGGATATTGACCAACTATTGTGTAGTTCACTGGTCAGACGGGTTGGTATTTTTTGTTTTTTTTTTTTTATTTGTGGGCTATGGTAAGCGCACGCGCGGTCCATGCCGTCCGGGGCGATGAAAGGACGGCGCGCGGGCCTATAACCCACCCGTATCCACGTCACCTCGTTGTTGGGCCGACCACCGGAGCAGAGCGACTTATCGTCAGTGCTCGGCCCGACAGAATACCCTTTCGGGTACCCTCACCTCTCGACGTCTTAGGACATCGGTCGCCGTCGCGCGGTCAGCCTCTCTGCGGGTGATGGACTAAATTCAGACAGGTTGGTATAGGGTTTTATTTTGAGTTTTCATTCTCTTGCATAGACGTTATATGCATATTATATCCCTTAGTCGTCTTTTATGACATCCACGGGCAAGATAGGGAGAGGTGAATTGTATTCTTACTCCGTCACCACAAGGATATGCATTTCTTTGAAGTATTTTATTACTATCATCATCGCCACCATCATCACCTTGCTGTTATCCTAATTATTTGGAATTGACTTAATATGTACTTTGATAGTACATATTTGGAAATGTATTGGCATTGTTTGTTTTATAACCAGCCGACTGCCTGTCGTCAACTCTCCTTGTGATTATAATTGCTAACCAGACGGCGTCCTTACAATAGACCTTGGTCTATTCTTAAAATAGGTAGAAATTACAATAGCAAAATATATCTTTTGTTATAGTTATTTTGTTATTGTTTCTAATCTAATTCTAATTTCTACCTCTTTTAAGCTCATACACATTGTATTGTTATGAACAAAATTTTGCCATTCCTACATTCAATTGTATTAGAAGGGCTTTTATTTTTAATTTTACTGCAATGATCTTGATAAGTTAGTCAGCATCTTCATCATTTTCATCATTTCAGCTCATATGCGTCCCACTATTTGGCTTAAGCCTCCTCTACAATAGGAGGGAGATTGGCCTTACTATACCATGCTGGTCAAACAGGTTGATATAGGGTTCTGTTTCGAGTTTTCCTTCTCTTGCATAGATGTTATATGTATATGTATTGTATCCCTTAGTCGTCTTTTACGACATCAACGGACAAGATAGGGAGTGGTGAATTTTATTCTTACTCCGTCACCACACGGAAAAGTCAGCATCTTACTCTACCGTAAATAATCACAATTTACATTCGTTACAGCAAATCCTTCTCAAATGAAAGGCAACATATATGGTTTTAACTACGTTTACGTCCTGTCCACTTGTTTCATGGAAACTCTCTTTAAGCATCTATCGCTGAATATATGGTATTAGGTCAGGCTCTTAATCCACTTCAAATCAACCACATACAATGCTAGTTAGATTGGTAGTTGACAAAAAGATATTGTGGTTGCACGTCGTTCCTTCCTTCAAAGTAACAAACAAATAAACAAACTTACTTTCGCATTTATAATATTAGTAAGGATTTCTGATATTTATGCCAGTACTACACATTATAAATAAAACATTTATTATGGACTAGCAACTCGCCCTCGCTTCGGTTTCTGTCGCCTTATCCCCGTAGTGCCCGTTCCTATGGGAATACCGGGATAAACTATAGCTTAGTTTACTGCCTGATATTATAGCTTTCCATTGGTGAAAGATTTTTTTAAATCGGTTCAGCTGTTTTGAAGATTACTCGGAACAAACAGACAGACAAAAAAAATATAAAGTGATTTTTAGGCATATGTATAGTGCAAATAACCGTGTGAGCATGTAAAATGTCTATTATTTTGACATTACAAACAGACACTCCAATTTTATCGCATTTGTATTTGATTTTTGACTGCCGAACGTTTCAAGCAAATCGTTGAGTGTGAGGCACCCCCGTCCGCCCGTGACTATAAACGCTGATAAATGTTTAAAACGTCGGGAATAAAAAATACGTAGATTAACTCCTATAAATGATAGTGACTGACGAGCGAGCAAGCTACTTAATGGGCACTAATAACTGGTAATCATTGACCTCTGCAATGTCAGAGGGTAAAGCCTGCTCAGACGCGTATCATAATTTGGGATTTGGGCCATCCGCTCTCGCGCTCAGCGGACGCGTATTAACAGATTACAAATACCTACAGAAACAACGATTTATTGTTTTAACTTTGGTGTTATCTTTTTGGGCCTACGTCATCATTATATCCGCTCATATACGTTCCACTGTTGAATTCTAGTCTCCTCCACAATAAGCGGACAATTGCCTTACCATACGCTGATTGGTCATATTTTATAAGATTTTATTTCATGTTTTCTTTTTATTGTATAAATATTATAATCTTTAAGTCTTCTTTTAAAACACTCATGGTCAACATAAATGGTGAATTTTATTCTTACTTCGTCACCACATGGAGTATTATAACTAGAATCCTTACTAATAGTATAAATTCGAAAGTAAGATTGTGTGTTTGTTTGTTTGTTATGCTTTCACGCTTAAACCACCGAATCGATTTCAAAAATTCTTTCACCATTGGAAGACTATAATATCAGGGAGTAACATAGGCTACATTTTCGCCCAGTATTCCAACGGGAACAGAATCTACACGCGTAAGGCGACTGAAACTGAAGCGAAGCGAGGGCGGGTTGCTAGTTATCAATAAATATGACAGAACACTTTTGCGCTCGAGTGTAGTACGCGGTGTCTCGACGCTCGTCAACGTTTACGATCAGATAACTTTCTAGCGTGAGTTTTTCAATGAATTCTAAATGCACGACTACCGGGTGAGCTCTCATCATAACATTTTGTCTTACAGTCTTCAACTTTTAACCGATAATGTCTAACAATACTGATGTAATAGTGATTTTATGACCGACCCTTGAAATGAAGGTGTTGGCTCGTTTGATATACTTTATGCTACAATGTATCCGCAACTTTGTCCGCGTGAAAGTTGCTTTGCTTTCTATTGGTGGCATATTCCGTGTGGTGACGACTTAAGACTACTCATCACCAACTCCTATCTTGCCTGTGGGAGTCGAAAATGATGACTAACGGAAACAATATGTGTATAACATCTACGTAAGAGAGGTCAAACTCGAAATAAAACATTGTAAATCTTCAGTCCGCCTTTGACCATGAAAGCTTTAAAGTGTTTGAAACGTCGGGCAATCAAAAATAAATATCACTACAAACCGCGATAAAAGCCGTAGAAATAGTTTTATTTAATATGTGTAATATTTGCGTAAATATCAGACATTATCTATACCAATAAATAAAATTGGAGTGTCTGTTTGTAATGTCAAAATAATAGGCTTTTTTCATGCTCACACGGTTATTTGCACGACACCTATGCCTAAAATAGCAATTAAAAAATTTTTGTCTGTCTGTCCGTCTGTTTGTTCCGGATAATCTTCAAAACGACCCGACCGATTTCAAAAATTCTTTCACCAATGGAAAGCTATAATATCAGGGCGTAAACTAAGCTATATTTTATCCCGGTATTCCGACGGATACGGGGACTACGCGGGTAAAACGACTATAACCTATAACCGAAGCCAAGCGAGGGCGGGTTGCTAGTTATCTAAATAAAACCTTACGAAACCACTATAAAACTGTCTGATCAGTACCACATTCTTTTTTTCTAATTGTGATATAACTTAACAGTTACCTCATAATAATTACAATCTAGCCATGAGGCTAATAAGTAATTTAAATCTTACTTAATTTGCAATGACTTACAGAGTAAAGAATGTGTCCATTGGCACTTATCTTATTGTCTCTAATAATAATAAAATACACTTTGTTGTTTTGTTCTTCAAGGATAGCACTCACTACACTACTTATCACTAAGTTCACTAAACTAAATCAAAAGGCTTAGTTTTTTTCAGACCAGTGCCACATAGTAAGTCAATATCCCTCACATCGCGTAGGAGCCTCGAGCTCAACAGTGGGACATTTATGAGTTGTGATGACGATGATTTATGGCAAACGAACACACTTAATGATGCATAATACTGCCGCTCATGTACTTTTATCAGAGAAACGGCTACGCTGTTGCCTACTGGGAAAAAAGCGCTCCTCTTAAATCTCGTTTAAAGAAGGACATGTAATAGCTCTCAGGAAACACAGCAGCAGCAACGTACAATTGAAGACCATAACGTTTCCTGTTCAAATGTATGAACCCTGTTACAGTGTCAAGTGGTAAGTTGGTAAAATGCCGACGGTGGTACCAAGTCAAACAGTTAGTTACTTTCCTAGACTTGATATATTATCCCAAACGACAACATTACCGGAATAAAAGTATCCTATGTGTTAATGCGGATAGGATATCAACTAACTCAATGCCAAATTTTATGAAGATTAGTTTCGCCGTTTAGCGTGAAATGATGACAAATATACACTCACAAACTTTTGCTTTTAAAATATTATTGTGATGTGATCTAACGTACTACCTTACCATATGGTGATGAAGTAAGAATATAATTCACCATGAGGTTTTTTCTTACCCGTGAGTGTCATAAAAGATGATTAATACCTATACTATAACGATACGATGATAACATCTTTTAGTTTATTGCTGTTGTTGACTAAGGAGCAAACAGCACATCTGATGACCTTAGAAAGTTTGTCATCGCCTTTCGACTATATCGAATAGAATGGTATCTTATTGAAAATTTTCAAATTACAACTGGTAGTTCTAGGGATTATTAACAAATATTTTATCTCAAAGCCAGTAGTACACTTGCAGAGGTGTAGGGCTATGTAGTGACGTCACGGATGACGTCACAGCCGCTTAGTTTATACCCGCCAGCGCGGAACAGTATAACGAAGTAATTATTAGCACAAACTTTTGCGTTCTTTGTGTCAAAGTAAGATAAATAAACAGCTATGTAAACTAGATAATATTTGTGTACAGGTAACACTCGCGCGGTTACTTAATTACATTTTATAATTAAACAGTATCTACGTATGTTAGCCAAAAAAATAGCAACTGTTTTTGTTGTATAAACATGTATGACGAAATAGGAATATAATTTAATACCACCTATCTTGCTTTCAAGTATCGAAAAAGACGACTAAGGGATTAAATATAGACGACTAAGGGATTAACCTACCTGTAACATTTATTTAAGAAAAGAAAAACTGGCAAAGAAACCCATTTACCATTCCATCTGACCAGCGTATTAAAATATATCAATTACATTCTTATTATGGAGGAAGCTCGAGCTCACTGTGCCATGTCCTGGTCACAATAGCAATGGTGGCAGGACGGTATACTCTCCCTCCTTACGGCTTTTTGCGGGTACTTGGTGAAACAACCATGTCTCGTCAATAACTGCACCGGTAGGAAGGAAAGCACCTCGTGCCACCGACCCAACCATTCCATCGGCACCGGCCAAAACGCCTCGACGGTCCGAACACCATACCGAGGCCTCTCCAGCCCCATTGCCTAACGGGCAATGACATCATGGCGAGTATCGCTCATCAGTCGGCCTTCAAGGAGACTGTACCGCCTCCCACCTGTATCTCCAACATTCGCCGGTAGAGCCCGGCGAGCATCGCCGTCTTTAGATTCCACAGTGAAGTTTCGGCTAACAGGCACGCTGTCTCCGTCGCCACCGCACGGTATCCGCGTATGGCCCGGACCACTATGGCTTTCTATGGACGCCACAAGAGAACCCTAAGACGGAGGGTCAGGGACTCA
This sequence comes from Lymantria dispar, assembly GCA_032191425.1. Classification (NCBI taxonomy): domain Eukaryota; kingdom Metazoa; phylum Arthropoda; class Insecta; order Lepidoptera; family Erebidae; genus Lymantria; species Lymantria dispar. The sequence goes on from CM063441.1 coordinate 11,841,025, forward strand.
ACCTATGGAATATACTATTTTATGGAAGACATAATTTTGAAACGAAAAAGAAAATATGACCCGTGATAAAAACCTATAACTTTTTAAATTTACAATAGATAAAAGCTACAAAAATATCCATGATTCTGGTAATCGGGACATCAACGAACTTTTCCTGACGGTAAAAATAATCTAAAGAACAGAAAAAATGTCGCCTACAAAATTAACTGGCCTTTATCGCAACGGTAATTTGTTTTACGTTGGTCTTATAAATATCGTGTCATTCAAATAACGATAAAAATGAATGTCGGAGCTTAGAAATGAAAGTATCTATGTTGAGATTTAGTCTACTCCACGGGTAAGTTACTTTAAGAATCTCGCAATGACTACAAAAAACGTCTGCTCCATCCTGATAAGAGCTCATAAAATTAGCACTTAAACAAACGACGAAGCTCTTTTAATTCCAACAAGTTAAGGGTAGTTTATGTTGGTGGTAAAATTAATAGGAAGGTAGAATGCTAATTAAAAATTACTTCGAGAGTTCGCATTTCTTACTCCTTCCCTGACATATTCTCGTATTAAAAAAAGAATACTTATACTTAATGAATTTTGATATTTGCACGAGTATCACACACTATAAATGAAACTATTTTGGGCATTTTTATCGCGTTTGTATTTGTCTTTTTATTGCTCGACGTTTCAAACAGTTCACCCGTAATAATGAACGCTGTAAAGTGTTCCAAACGTCGGGCAATCAAAAATCAAATGGAATCGCGAAAATAATTATATTTCTTATTGAATATTATAGAATTAAAAAAAATAAGATATCATTCGACTACTTTGAATAAAGGACATTGAACAAAATCTGACCCACTTAAAAAAAGGTTTCCTACAAAAACCAAATTAAGTGAAATTATTAAGTATTAACCAATTATTAATTTTATGTAGTTATTTTTTTTAAACCATGGGAATGAAATTAAAAGATGAATAATAAATCGGTATTCAGTGAGCAGTTTTATATGTAAAATATTTAGATAACACAATTTCAATGAAACATTCTGTTAAATAAAAAAAATAACGGTTTGCGTGGTAAGAATGCGTAGTCAGCATGCATACGCCTTCTCTACCGGCACCATGAAATGATTAACAACAATTTTTTTTCTGTAGGCCGTGGGTAAAGATTTCATACTAAGGTGCCCATTGTCCTTTACTAATATTAGTGTATTAGACTCCACATCATTAACGTCCTACCCGTAGTGTTGTGCTACTGCGCACTAGCTAATTTCGCTTCTTGTCTCCCACACTGCATAGGCGGGATCAATGTCTTCCAATTCCCCCTGTTCCACTTTTTTAATTAAATTTTTGGCACACAAGATAATTAAAAGAGTTGCACGGGAACATCCGAGGCACAAATCTCGATCTCATCTATGTTGATCTTGGCGTACAAGCGTTACAATGATAGAAAAGTATATTGGAATTAGTCCTAATTTTGTAATAGGCCTCGCCTGGAATGAGAATTATTCTAATGTGACAATTGTCATGCTTAGCAGACAGTTGGCAAGTTCAGTTGATTTAACAAAACTCAATTAATTAATTTATTTATCCATAGAAAACGTCATTAATTAAATACTAGCTTCTGCCCGCGGCTTCATTCGCGTCGATATTAACTTTCCCAAAATTGAACTATTATCCCAGAGAAACACTCATCGGAACAAAAATTAATTTTCATTCAGTAAATGCTCTATGTAGAAATTTCCATTCAAATCTGGTCAAAAGTTAACGCATGACTGCATAACAAATATCCAAAGATCTTCACAAAATTTCATATTTAAATTACTTCCACCCTTTCAGATGCTCATAGAAATACGATAACCTCGACTATGAATACAATTTACCTCCTCTCCTCTCTCTTACCCATAGGTGTTGTATAAGACGACTACGGCATTAATTATGCATATAAAATCTATGAAAGAGAAAGAAACCTCAAAATGAAACCTTGTTGAAATGCCAGAACGTCTGACCAGCGTGGTATACTAAATTCAAATTCCTTTCTATTGTGAAGGAGGCTCAAGACCAACAGTGGGGTGTACATATAAGAGGTGAAATGATAATGATGATGTTGGTTGATAAAAACTCTGTAATACTATTCAATCTAATATTCGAACTCGAAACTTTATCACGGCAATCATTATAGAACAAATATCAAGTACTACAAAGAATATTATAACGCTCTAAGCGAAGTTTCTGCAACTAGCTGTGGACGGATATTAAATCAAGCGCGCGGGTAATCTGCATAATCGCCGGCAAAACTGCCAACTTCGTCTTGTAACAGCCCTCTACACTAGATGGTGCAAATTAGTTCTATTATGAGCCAAGATATTTTTTCTGTTTTATAAAAAAATCTAGTCTTTTTATCTCGCTCCATAAACTTTTCATTGTTAAGCAAATGCCTGTTTTAGATGACTTAAAAATAAGTTTTATCAATTTAAATCTACCCCCCTAGAGATTAACGTTACAAACCAAAGCAGCTATTTTATAATTCACGCTGAAAGAGTTATCATTCTCGAATTCGATTTACTGCCACGCTTGTCATACTAGGTTTATCACAGAATTTTGTTTCGAGTTCTCCTTATTGCAGAAAAATTATCCATTCATTTATTGGTCCATAGACGTCTATTGTTGGATTTAGACTTCCATATGAGAAAGTTACTCAGAACCGTCCTGTGCCTCTTGGATTCAACCATCGTCAAATGTTATTAATTCAAACTCAAATCATTTATCATGCATAAACTTCGAGAGGGCACTTATATATTGTCAATTTTAACACAATTAAATCAAATTATCCAATAAATTACCACTGGATTGGAACGCGATCGCTACTGAAAAGATCCGGCAAGAGACTAAGCGCGTTTTTCTATTATTTTTTATTATTAATATAAAATTGTGTACAACATGTTTGGTAAGTATTAGCTCCAGTGTGATCCTCTTCGAACCACATGATACGTAATATAATAGAAACGATTATGGCTGGACCAGATACCACAAGTGACCGTGACCCGATCATAATTGAATTACTAGAGCAGCCATCACTCCCCTCAACCACTATGAAGGGAAGGGAGAGACCGCTCCACACAGCTACCACAAGTAGATCCTTCAAAGAGCGTGACCAAAACCATATTACAAACTGAAAATACAAATATTCATTAGACAAAACACGCTTTACAATAATAGTAATGAAAAAACAGTTTATTTAAAACTAGCAACCCGCCCTCGCTTCGCTTCGGTTTCAGTCGCCTTACCCGCGGCGTAGTTCCCGTTCCCGTGGGAATACCAGGATAAAATATAGCCTATGTTACTCCCTGATATTATAGCTTTCCATTGGTGAAAGAATTTTTGAAATCGGTTTGGCGGTTTATGCGTGAAAGCGTAACAAACAAACAAACATCCATACTTTCGCATTTACAATATTAGTAAGGATAACAAGCAACTTGAATGAGAAGCTGCTCACAACCAATCTGTATTATAATCTAGATAATAAGTAATGTTAGCGTCCTTTACGACACTCGTGCATATCGTGGTACGTTAGGATGTGGTGCATTGCTTTCTTAGTCCTTCACCACACAGAAGTAAGTATGGAGCTTCATAATCCACCAGGTGCCTCTGTCTATAAAGTGGACCATCGCTATCGTTGCCTCGAATTTCATCATGAGACTTAAAATCGAATTCGTTTACAAGTTTTGTTTGAAAATTTTACCACCTACCGCTATTGCCTGAATCTCTAAGATAAAGACGATTCCCGCAGAGAAACTTTCAATTTATCTAGTGAAATGCAAAGGTTGTTAATGCCTTCCAACTTCATCAAAGTCGGACATTAAAGTTGCATTAGCCAAGTTTAACTTTTACGTAAAGTTTGAATCTTATTGGCGAACGGACAATTGAAGGAGTTCCATTGTATTTGTACAGTTCTTTATTAAACGTTAATTCAAGTTGACGCTGAACGGAAACCCTCAAACGTACATTGTTATGGAAATAAAGGACTTGTAATACTGTTATTTTGAAAAAGAGGTTTTAGTCAAAAAATCCAAAAACTATTTATATTGTAGTCATCATCATCTCAGCCCAAATACGTCCCACTGTTGGGCGCGAGTCTCCTCCGCTATGGAAGGGAAATTGAACTACTAAAAGAGTGGTAGGACTACACTGTCGACAGTTATCTGTCTACAGCCGCGGACCGGACCATCCGGGGTAGTACCACACTGAGCAGAAAATCGACGTCTGAGTAGTAGCAATTTGTTACTGCGCTTCGTTAGGTGAGCGAGAGAGCCGGAAGCCCAACTTTCTGAGGGTGTTTGTGTGTGGAGGGTTTTGATGGTGCCCTTGGTATCACCGAGCCTCAATGCACGCATTCACACTCCCTTCACTTTCTTTGCGGTAGGCAGCGACTCTGTAAAGGTCCATGAGCGGCAGAAACCCTTACCATCAGGTGTACTGTTTGTTCGATTGCCACCAATTGCAATAAAAAAAAATACTATACCACACTAGTCAAACATGTTGGCATAAGATTTTGTTTCAAGTTTTCCTTGTCTTGTATCTTGTTTATTGTATGCATACTATATCCCTTAGTCATCTTTTACGGGCAAGAGAAGAGGTGGTGGGCTGTATTTTTACTCCATAATCATCATCTCAGCCTATATATGCCCCTCTGTTGGGCTCATACCTCCTCCAGAATGGAAGTGTCATTGACCTATTATTCCACGCTGGTAAGACTTATTGGAATAGGGTTTTGTTTGGAGTTTTTCTTCTCTTGGACAGATGTTTTATGCTTATTATATCCCTTAGTCATTCTTTACGACATCCACGGGCACGAGTGGTGAATTGTATTCTTACTCCGTCACCACACAGAAACTTACTCCATCACTGTAGGGAAAATAAGAATATAATATTTTAAAATAAAGAAATCCCTTCTTTCTCATGTCCATCGTAATGACTAAGACACGTAAGAAATAAAGAAATTGTCGACAGTCATCTGTCTACAGCCGCCGGCCGCTCCGTCCGGGATAGTACCAAACTCGCACAGATAATTGACATCGGACTTCTAGTAAGCAATCTTCTTCGTTCATTGGGCGAGAGATACGAAATCTCAACTTTCTGAGGGTGTTTGTGTGTGGGTTTTGGTGATGGTTTTAATATCACCTATCACTCGGATACTACTAGATATGCGTAAAATTGCAATTAATGTTTAAATAAAAAATATATATCTGAGTATGAAAACAAGAATATTAGAAGTCAATATTTGACTAACCCAACTATGCCTGTAATCTGCATTTATCTGCTATAACTATATTTCCACATAATAGCATCAAGTTTCTTTATGATTCGTAATACCCATCTTATTCAATGACTCGTACTGATAAATGAAATGTTCTATATCAAAAGCCCGATTATTATTTCAGCAGTCAGCGCGATTGTCCCCTTGTCAGTGTATCCCTTAACGCTGAGATAGGGTATTAAAATGTTGCTTGCTAATATTATTTCTACCTTTCTATTGCATAATTTAATTAATGCCTATAATTTTACTTCGGTGATAGGGAAGAAGTATAAGTTAAGGTAATGCATCAATCCTTACTATCCTTCTCAGAAAAATTTACTGCAGTCTTCTGAGAAGCTTATTATATCAATTTTGATAGCCAAAATATTTGCCATGCGCAATAAAGACAATTATATACCAGGGATGTTATGGATATGATATTTCGGTTCCGGATACGGATATAGGAATAGAATTATATGAGTTACGGTTTCGGTTACGGATATGTAATTATTTCGAATTATCCGTTAGTTTCGGATAGTTTCGGTTACGGATATTAGATTGAAGTAAAATAAATATAAACAAAATTACTATGAAATAATTTGGTTTTATTTAGTATAACAAATAATAAACAAATTACAAAATAGGAATGACACATTAGCTAAAAATATCGGTGTTTTAACTCCGATAACATCGATACATCGAAGAAAAAAGAAAAAAACATTGAATAGTCAATAATTCTTTAGAGCGTCATTAGAAACACCTGTTGGAATTAATTTTTTACAGTGTGCCTAAACGACACTAAGACTGCTGATTTTTCCCTTATTTTTATTTCAAACATTTTTATTTTTATGAATAGAAACACATTTCATAAAAAATAACATTAAACTTTCATTTGATTGTTACCAAAAAGATCGATGTTTTCTTTTGTTTCGTGTAAAAATAAGTAAAATTACATTTTATAAATGATACAAATTTTAGACAGTTTTATTTGTATGTTGTCAAAAATATTGATGTTTACTTTTGTTTCAAAACACAAATAAAACCACATTTCATAAAAATGTTTTGATTGTTTTATTTGTCGGTTACCAAATATGTCAATGTTTACTTATGTTACATATAAAAGTCGTCGTAGATGGCTCCTGCTCCGATACCATGACCATTAATGCTGGTGTACCACAAGGCTCACTGCTCTTCCCGACGTTGTGTATCCTGCATATCAACGACATGCTCTCTATCAAGAGTATGCGTTGCTATGCGGATGACAGCACGGGTGACGAGCGGTACATCGAGCAACGGAATATCCCTGGGAGTACACATTAATCCCACAAAGATATAAGTTTGCGCATTCACTGCAAAGAAAGACCCATATGTCAATGCGCTTCAGTTCCAAGGAGTAACTCTTCCAATTTCTGAGAGTATTGGGATTCTCGCCGTCGAAATATCGAGCAGAGTCTAGTTTAGGAGTCATTTGAAGGACAAAGCCAAATTGGCAAGCAAAAAGTCGGGCGTCCTGAACAGAGTCAGGCGGTACTTCACACCGAGACAGCGTCTTGTGCTATACAAAGCACAAGTTCGTCCTTATGTAGAGTATTGCTCACATCTCTGGGCAGGTGCGCCCAAATATCAGCTCGACCCACTGACTCCCTGCAAAGGCGTGCTGTTCGAATCGTCGGGGATCCCAATCTTATGGACGGATTGGAGCCGCTGGAGCAGCGGAGGCACTTTGGGTGACTTTGTGTACTCCACCGACTCTTTCACGGGGAGTGCTCCGAGGAAGTGTTTGACTTGGTACCACCGTCACTATTCTACCGACGTACCACTCGACATTGTAGCAGGGTTCATCCATTTCACCTGAAAACGCTATGGACTTCAAAACTGTACGTTTCCAGGATCATTTCTCCCACGTGCGTGCAAGCTTTGGAATAAACTACCTGCTGCTGTGTTTCCCGAGCGCTATGACATGTCCTTCTTTAAACGAGGTTTAAGAAGAGTATTTTCTCCACGGTAGGCAACGGCCTGGCTGTGCCCCTGATATTTCAAAGGTCTATGTGCGGCAGAATCACTTACCATCAGGTGTGCTGCTTGCTCGTTTGTCATCGTTGGCAATAAAATAAATAAATAAACAAAAACTCATTTCCTAAAAAAATTGGTGTGTTTATCTATTTGTTACCAAAACATCAAACATTTCTTTTCTTTCATATAAAAATAAATAAAACCACACTTCATTAGAAAATTAGACAGTTTTATTTATTTCGTTACCAAAATATCGATGTTTTTAATACATTGATGTTTTGCAATCGATATATGTCGTGCATTGATGCTTTGGATTCGATCTTGACGTCCATATAAACATCGACGTTTTTCTAATATCGATCGTCCTACTACAAAATTCACAGGGAGTGCAAGCGCGGCGAAACAAAACCTGTCGAAACATGTTTTATTTAGACTCCACCCTTATTTGAAATTATCCGAAACTTTTGAATCGGTTACGGTTACGGTTACGGATATATATTTATTTCGGATATCCGATAGTTTCGGTTACGGTTACGGAGCTCCATAACATCTCTATTATATACGCCTCTCTCCAACAACAGACGTCGATAAGCTTGATGCTTGTAATTATCAGAAATCTGTTTAATAGAATCATAATCATATCCATCGTCCTTCACCGAGATGCAGCTTTTAAGTTCTGACTAAAAATGTGTTTGAGATTTTTTGACGAGTTACATTTTTTTTGACGTGAAACATCTATAGGCGAGGGAGAACCTGATCGTTGGCGTGACGTTAACTCCACGCCAATGATCAGGATATGTAGGTACATTTATGTAACGAAACCATAACCTGTTTTAAAATTTTAAACAATACCGTGTAGTGAGCTCAAAATAAAGAATGCGCTACACGGTTACAAATAATAGTTTGAAACAGAAAAAGCAGAAAAGCACTCTGCTGGTTACATAGTTTTTAAGCTAATTTGAAACCAACAGTGTCAAGAGAACATGGCGCGGATAGGACGTCTTTCCGCTCGCGTACCGCATATTCACTATAAAGTCGTCGACGTCATGGCGCCTTACCTATCAAAACAACAAAAAGTTGGAGTAAGTCTTGCAGTTTTGTGTGCAATTCAAGGAAAAAATTAAAATATCCCACGCATTTCTTCTTTGTGTTTTATTTTTATACCCTTCACAATTTAAGTCCCAAAGGCAGGGCAATTTTTTGTATAACTCGAGAAGTTGAGTAATAACATCGCGATCGCGTTCTGTCTGCCATGCGATAGGGAGTGGTGAGTCGTATTCTTACTTCTTACTACTACTAACTACTACTTACACACGTATTTCTTTATAATGCAATACTTTTTTATAATGTAAAATCCCTCTTTCATCATCATCATCTCAGCCCATATACGTCCCACTGTTGGGCTCGGGCCTCCTCCATAATGGAAGGGTAATTGACCTACTATACCACGCTGGTCAGACGTGTTGGTATAGGGTTTTATTTCGAGTTTTCTTTCTCTCGCATAGATGTTATATGCGTTTTATATCCCTTAGTCGTCTCGTACGATCACCCACGGGTAAGATAGGGGATGGTGAATTGTATTCTTACTCCGTCACCATACGGATAAATCCCTCTTTAGAAGCATTAAATTATTAAAAGCGAATTACATTATAATGTATAGTTTATTTAAGGGCAGTAGTGTAGCTACAGCGTGAGTATGCTGAATGGACTGTCATGTGTCCATTAGAGACAAGATTTTTAACGTAAAGTAATGAGTTTCATATATACGATATTTTGTATATCTCAATTGTAGTTCGTCGTATAACTAAATAATATCAGGTTGACCAAGCTTGGCTCGGAGTATTTTTGTAGCATTTATTTAGATATATATTAATAAAAAATAAAAAAATAAATAATGGAATTTATATAAAAAATTACAAAACGAGAATAATAATAACACCGAGATTCGATCCGACTCCGTTTGTCGCCGATCTCAAAAATAAAATGAAACCTGACTACATCGCCACTCAGCTATCGTAACTTATGACATTGATGGCAAAATTTGAATTCATATTCTTTTAAAATTTAATGTCATTATATTGTCTGCCAAAAGCACTGACAAAATAACATTTTCTATACATAAAACCAAGCTAGATCGGTTTTTTGGGCCCGAATCCCCTAGTATACCAAGTTTCAACAAAATCGGTGGAGCCGTTTCCGAGATCCTGAATATATATATATATATATATATACAAGAATTGCTCGTTTAAAGATATAAGATTGTGTTGTAATGTTAAAATATGTTAAGTCTTTTAGATGAATAATGCGGAGTGCGGAGGATGTTAAGGTTGTACTTCAATAGTGCACAAAGTTGGCACACACTCAAAACTGTTCAGTATGTAAATAAAACTAATTTACGCGTTTTAACGCGTATTCGATTTTGATTCCTAAACGTGATAAAAAATAACAACGCTATAAAATCCCTAAAATATTTTTATTTATAACTAGCAACCCGCCCTCGCTACGCTTCGGTTTCAGTCGCTTTACCCGCGGCGTAGTTCCCGTTCCTGTGGGAATACCGGGATAAAATATAACCTATGTTACTCCCTGATATTATAGCTTTCCATTGGTGCAAGAATTTTTGAAATCGGTTCGGTGGTTTCAGCGTGAAAGCGTTACAAACAAACAAACATCCTTACTTTCGCATTTCTAATATTAGTATGGATGTGTAATACTCGCTTAAATATCAGTAAACTTTTTAGTATGTTTCTTTTCAAAATTGTAGGTATATGAATGTAATTCAATTCGTATTTTTTTAACTTTTCAATTAGCAAGTTAACTATTATTTATTCAACAGTCAAGTTAATAGAATACGTGACCAAATATCGAAAAATTTCAATATGTAAATAGTGGTGACCCGAACAGGACCGTACGGCCTAAATTGATTCGATTATCCGATATCTATTCAACTGGCAAACCCGTCCGCTGTACACACTGCAAAGCTTCAGATTACGTGGAATTACAATCATACGTATACTGGATATATATGTATACTAACAATCCGCCCTTGCTTTGCTTCGGTTATAGGTTATAGTCGTTTTACCCGCGTAGTTCCCGTTCCCGTGGGAATACCGGGATAAAATATAGCCTAGTTTACGCCCTGATGTTGTAGCTTTCCATTGGTGAAAGAATTTTTGAAATCGGTCCAGCCGTTTTGAAGATTACCCGGAATAAACAGACAGACAGACAGACAAAAATTTTTTAATTGCTATTTTAGGCCTATGCCTATACGACACCTATGTGTCATGCAAATAACCGTGTGAGCATGAAAAAAGCCTATTATTGTGACATCACAAACAGACACTCCAATTTTATTTATTGGTATAGATAGATAGTAATAACTCCCGTGTGGTGAAAGAGAAAGAATACAATTTACCACCCCCTTTCGTGCCCGTGGGTGTCGTAAAAGATGACTAAAGGATATAATAATATATATATACTAGCTGACCCAACAGACATTGTTCTCTTCAAATAAAATAAAAGGAAATCTCGAAATCGACAGCAGTAACGGGGACTGACCGACTGCAGTGCCATCTATCGGGCTGATTTGTGAATCTAAATCATCCAGGCCCCCACTTGAATGCATTCACAAAAATTCATACAAATCCATCCAGCCATTTAGTTACAGTATAGATAAATAACCTAGATACCTAGTCGTTAAGTTTTCTTAAATTTTCTGATTTTCTTCGCAACTTTCAATTTTTTTTCCATAAAAGCCTTTCTCAAAGTAATAGTAAATAAAAAATAAAAGATTGACGGAATCCGTAAAGTCGTTCTCAAGTTATGTTATTGTCCTGCCCAAACAGCGCCACCGGGTCCTTTTGTGAATCTAAACCATCCTCGAATACCCTTGAACATCTATACCAATAAATAAAATTGGAGTCTAAAAAAAGCAAAAGCATAAAAAAAGCCTATTATTTTGACATTACAAACATGTAATGTCAAAATAATAGGCTTTTATTATGCTCACACTGTTATTTGCACAACACCTATGCCTACAATACAGATTAAAACATTTTTGTATGTCTGTCTGTCTGTTTGTTCCGGCTAATCTTCAAAACGGCTGGACCGATTTCAAAAATTCTTTCACCAATGGAAAGCTATAATATCAGGGCGTAAACTAGGCTATATTTTATCCCGGTATTCCCCCGGGAACGGGAACCACGCGGGTAAAACGACTATAACCTATAATCGAAGCGAAGCGAGGACGGGTTGCTAGTACACAATAAATTTCGTCAACATCGGTCAAGCCGTTTAGGAGGAGTTCAGTGATATACACACGTACGCTAGAAATTTGTATATAAAGATTATCAGCTAGAGAAGGAAATCTCCACAAGTCAATTTCCTTTTCATTGTGGAGGGGGCCCGACCCAACAGCGGGACTTAAGTGGACTGAAATGATGACGATAATGATATGATAATGTTAAAGTAAATACCATGTTTTCGGATAAGCATAAAATCAATCAAAAACATCATTCATTTTAAATGACCGTCAAGTTGAATAAGTCATTAGGGCGAGTAATCAAAGGAACGGAACGGTCCCTAAATGAAAACATTAATCGAATTTCCCACTTTTAATCGAGAACTCGTAACTCATAAAGCGATTTCACAGCACTCTACAATTCTGTTGTCGACAGCGGCTTCTTATACTTGAATTAATGAAAAATCCTTAATTTTCTTCTTTCGAAAGCAATAATCGAGCGTTTCGTCCCTTCGTGGAAATTAATTTTATTTTTCTGATGTTTCGCGGTAGGTATTGTTGGAAACTTTCCAGACGAGACTATATCTATGTTAAATCCTGCCTGTATTATATTTGACTGTAAGATTCAGTACAATTGACATGTTTACAAAGCAATATCTCTCAAACTTTCTAATTTAGATACTCGTAATTATTTTCAATTCAGATCTCACCTTTAGAGACGTGGAAAGTTTCTATGGTCATTATATTAATTATGCCAGAATATTATTGCTAACTTGGCCCAAGACCCCAGATATAACTCGACACTATATGGAAGAAATCCACTGCTTGTACGAGATCAAAATGGCTCTGAAACAATTAAAGAATTGGAAGGTACCAGGAGATTAAGGAATTACAGAGCTCCTGGGTGAAACAATATTAAAAGTTCTACAATTCTGTCGTTCTCGAGGTGCGATGAATGTGGTAAAGAATTACACTATCAAGAAGTATGAATTGTTTACTTCAAACTTTATACAACATTTGTTACAGTTTTATCATAAGGGGTCACAAAAAGAGATCTCATCTTTGTTATCATCGCTGTCATGGTATTGGACTAAGAACAGGATAATGAGGAGGTTGGGCGACATTGTGTGATTCACAAAATGTTGTTCTGAGTTTGAATCTGATTTGCGTTAGTTAATTGCATACTTGTAATTCCCTTTCAGCCTAGATAATATCTTAGTCCCGCTGTTGGGCTCGAGCCTCCTCCACAATAGGAGGGAAATTGACCTTACTATAGCATGCTAATCAGATAAGTTGGTATAGAGTTCTCTTTAGAGTTCTCCATTTCTTGCATGGATGTCATATGCGTAATATATCTCTTAGTCATCTTTTACGACAACCACGGGTATGAGAGGGGGTGGTGAATTGTATTCTGACTCTGTCACCACACGAAAAGTGAATGTATAATGCTTATATATAAAAATTGAATCAATATTATAAATAGATCAACTTTATATTAAATGTTTGTAATCTTAGATAGAATTGATTTAAAAATCACTCAATAACAGAAAACTATATTAGACCCCGAGTGTTATATAGGTCACAGTTCATTCCGGCAAAATATGTCATTCCCACGGGAAGGGAGAAAACTTGTGTGCGGAATCATCGCGTATCTAGTTGGAAATAAACAATATTTTTAGAATGGATAATGTGATGGCATGGATTGAAAGGTATGTTTGGTTGAGTAAGTTAAGTACCTAATAGCTTATCTCATGATAGTTAGAAGAAGACTTATTTTGATTTCTTAATTTCCTATATAAATATACTAGTTTTTCTCACGTTTTCGTCCACATTTAAATCGTGTAGGTAGGTGGACCGACGGCCAGGTGAATGTTACTGCGCGTCGTTGGATGCAGGCAGCACAGGCTTGCATTTTGCGGCGAAACATGAGGCATGCCTAGATCCAGGAGTTGATGGCGATAGGGTAAATAATATTGATGATAAATCATGGGTGATCTCTTTAAATATGATTTTCATCATTATTGCTGTACTGTAAATAAATCTGTGCAAAATTTACTAACACTTCATCCCTTGAGAGGAAAATATCAAAGGACTATTCCAAAATATTCTTCTTTATCGAGCCTTCACATCACGACAAAAGTAAGAACGGAATCATTTGTGATAATTTTTAATTAAGTAAAAATCCTATACCAACTCGTCTGACCAGCGTGGTATAGTAGGTCAATTTCTCACGCATTATGGAGGAGACTTGAGCGCAGTGGTGGGATATACATGAGTTATGATGATAATGGTAATGAATTCTATACGTGTATTTGTAAAGTATCTTTTTACACAAGGATTTATTCCTTAATGTAGCGGGTTCCTTAGTAGCGATGGGCGACAGCATCAGGAACTGGGACGCGGTTGCTGCCTTTCGCTATCTAGTCATTTCGCGGAAGGAGGCAGCGGAGGGGAACTCCTGTATGGGGACATGTTCCGTCATACAAATGCAATAATAATCGATCAAAATAGCCGCGTATCCTGATTAGATTCGATAGTATTTAGAAATTTCGAATCGTATCCTTTGCATAAAAGCTAGAAAGATAGAGCCAGTGTGCTACGCATGCGCGAAATTTGAAGCTTCCATAATTCGATTTATCAGCTTATTACAATGCAGCAAAGACTATCTCCAGGTAGTTGCGTTCAAAACTTGTAAGATGAAAGTAAACTACTAGTAACTACTAGACTTGAGTGTTTTTATTTTTTTTTAAACTGTAATTTAATAAAGTTATATTTTTGATGCCATATATTTTATGCATACAAATACCTCATTATTATCACCGACTATCGAAATTCATTCCTGGGCAGAGGCGTCGCCAATAGTTGAGAAGTCGATCAGATAGTTTGGTCGGTATAGGGTTTCGCATCGAGTTTTCCTTATCTTGTATACATACATGTTAAATAAATATTATATGCCCTTTTTTTTTTTTGTTTGGGTGGGCTGCGGTCGGCGCGCCTCCGCACCACTCCGTCCGGGGCTTAAGAGGGGTTTAAGCACGCAACTCCCGCAACCCACCCGAAAACCACGTCGCCTTCATCGTTGGGCCGACCACCGGAGCAGGGTTGCTTGACATCAGTGGTCATATTATATGCCCTGACCACATTTTATGACACCCACGGGCTAGAGAAAGGTGATGAATTTTATTTTGACTTCGTGACTACAGGGAGCAGCGGATAATGTATTAAGCGTTTGTATTCATCTACGAAAGGATACTTACCAGAATCGACTGCATTCGGTGCTAACACCCCTCCATCCTTGAACCACCTTGTAACGGTGATATGGTGCTTGACGGTAGATGGAACTACACATGTTAGGAGTTCCGCTCCACCTGCTACGCCATGAGAAGACTGCACTCTTGGCTCCCATGGAATATCCATCACTGAAAACATATAGATATTATAATTTTGTATAAATAAAAATAATATACATCACCACTCCGTATCTTACCCGTGGATGTCGTAAAAAACAATTAAGGGATATTATACGCAAATAATATCTATGTAAGAGAAGGAAAGGTCGAAATAAAACCCTATACCAACCTGTCTGACTAGCGTGGTGCAGTAGGTTGATGCCCCTCCCACTGTGGAGGAGGCTCAAACCCAACAGTTGCACTTATATGAGCTGAGATAATAAAATGTAAATCTGCAAAGATATCCTTATAATCTAAGAAGTGAAATCTTATGCCTTATAAATCTTATATCTTATCGTCTATGTTCGATTAAAAAAAAAAATTAACGTGTGTACAAAGTACGCATAGCAGAAGTGAAACTTCTTTATCCTTTGTCCCTTTGTCCCAGTGTTCCTTTGTCTCTTTGTCCCTTATCCCTTTATCCCCTTATCCCCTTATCCCCTTATCCCTTTATACCTTTATTTCCTTTATGTCCGCTTAAATGACATGCTATCCCTACTCTACTGGAGAAAGTACTCTTTATTCGAATCGACCGTGGTGGGGACGAGAAAAAGATGGCGCGTAACGAAAAAATGAGCATTCATGGTCACGCGCTGACTAAGATGTCTGATGTCCAAACAAGTCAACGTTATCACAGATTTTTATAATCTACCCGCTACAAAAAATTGATTATTAAGTTTTGACCCACATTTTTGGTGCAAATTTATTGACAGTACAAGAAGAAAATGATTCTACATGAAAAAATTATTATGATTAGTAATTATTCAACATTAAAATTTGTAGTAATTAGTATTACAATTTATTCTCCTATTACAGAGGAGGGTCCAGCCCAACAGTGAGTTGTAGCTAGAAACTGCAATAAAATAACCTATCATGTGAAATAATAAATCTTATTAAGATTATAGTACAATAGGGTAGTGCAATTATTAATTTTTTCCTTGTGGTGACGCAGCAAGAGTATAATTCACAACCTCCTTATCTTGCCCGCGGATAATATAAAAGGCGACTAAGAGATATAATACGCATATAACATCTATGCAAGTGAAAGAAAACTCAAAATTAAACCCTATACCAAAACGTTTTACTAGCGTGGGTACGTGGATACATTAGCTCAAATTGCCGTAATGGTAGAGGCCCGAGCCCAACCCTGGGACTTATATGGAATACGATGATGATATTTCAATTGCTGTAACAATAAATCAATAATTATTAATCAGATTTTATATCGCAATGTATACTTATTGTTTTCATCATCGCAGCCCACATATGTCCCACTGTTGGGCTCGGGCCTCCTCCACAATGGGAGGGAATTTAACATACTATACCAAGCTGGTCAGACATGTAGTTATAGGGTTTCATTTCGAGTTTTTTTTCTTTTGGATAGATCTTATGTGCATATTAGAGTCGTCGTCTATTACAACATCCACGGGCAAGATAAGGAGTGGCGAATTGTACTCTTAATCCGTCACCACACGGAACATTTATTGTTTTAATAAGGACAAACGACAATAGCACATAAATAGGTCACCTGTACATGAATAATTCGTTATGAGCTCTCACTGAGTGCATCGTTACTAATTATTGTGTGCCACCTCGATAAAACCCCCCCCCCAATCCCCTGTTACGATGACATGACATCGAGTGACGTCATTAATTAAACCAGTCCCACATTCAACGCAATCTGGTTAACGGTAACTCCATACATCAATTACGTTCAATTCGATCATCAATTGTATCTCAGTTTTGGAAATTATATTAGGATTTATAGTTATTCACTGAATTCGATTTATCTCTGTACAGTGACGATATAAGTATAAAATATTCTAGTCTTTATTATCTCGTATAAACCTTACTAATATTATAAACGCGAAAGTTTGTCAGTATGTGAGGATGTGAAGATGTGAAGATGTTTATTGCTCTTTCACGCAAATACTACTGAATGGACTTAGATTAAACTTCACAATGATATAGCTTATACATCAGAATAAAACATTTTTTTATTGGTGGGCTACGGTAAGCGCACACGCGGTCCATTCCGTCTGGGGCGATGAAAAGACGGCGCGCGGGCCCATAACCCACCCGTACCCACGTCGCCTTCGTCGTTGGGCCGACCACCGGAATAGGGTGACTTGTCATCAGTGGTCGGCCCGACGGAATACCCTTTCCGGTACCCTCACCTCTCGACGGACTAAAATCCCCGGTCCAGTCACCCACGGCCTCGGCTAGAGTGGCATCAGGCGCAGGTAATCGCGTCTGCGCCGTCCGAGTCACCGGCAGCGGAACGTGTCACCGAAGGGGAGCTCCTCTCGCGTACAATCCGCCGCCTCCTTCCGTGAGATGACGGCCTCACAGAAGGCGGTGACTGCGTCCCAGTTCTTGACGCTGCCGAGCATCTCCCTGGCGATGGTCGGTAGCGTCAGGTCGGTACCGATGATCGCGACGAGTTCACGGCGCTCCCGCGTCCACGCGGCACACACCTCGAGCGTGTGCCGCGCCATGTCCTCGTCGCAATCGCAGTGGTGGCAGGACGGTGTACTCTCCCTCCTCACGACCGTGTGCAGATACTTGGAGCAGCATCCATGCCCGTCAACATCTGCACCAGTTGGAAGAAAAGCACCCCGTGCCGCCGCTCTAGCCACTGCATCAGCATCGGCCGGCAGGCCTCGACCGACTGTCGGACCGTCAACGTGCAATGACGTCTCGGCGGGCGTCGACGCGCCACGCGGACAGCTCCCTTAACGAGACCACACCACCCTCCGCTCACACCCCCGTCACCCGCCGATATAATCCGACGAGCATCTCCGCCTCCAAGTCCCATGGGGGAGTTCCGGCCAACAGGCATGCTGCCTCGGTTGCCACCGTGCGGTAACCGCGTATGGCCCTGACCACCATGGCCCTCTGCGGATGCCGCAGAAGTGCCCTAGATGCGCTGTACATGGCCATCGACCGGATGACCCCCGCAATAGAATAATTGTTTGAGAAAACTTATAAAGTCGTGTATTCTGTGTGGTGACGGAGTAAGAATACAATTCAACATTCCCTATCTTATCCGTGGGTATCGTAAAAGACGATTAAGAGATTAAATATGCTTATAATATCTAGGATATAAGAGAAGGAAAACTCGAAATAAAACCCTGTACCAACACGTCTGATTAGCGTGATTATAGTAGGTTAATTTCTCTCCTATTGTGGAGGAAGCTCGAGCCCAGCAGTGGGACGTATATGAATTGTGATGATGACGGTATACAGCCCCGAGTACAGCTATTGGATAGAATTGTAAAATCTATTCTGTAATAATTTGCGTTTTTTACAATTTTAGTTTTAATTCAATTAAGTAGTTGATAGCGACGCTTGGAACCGTTTTCATTTCAACTTTGCCTCACTGAACTTAGTTCTTATATCGTCCTCTCATGCCGAGGGTTTAATCTCCATGTAAGATAATTGCTTGTGCGATTCACAAATGATTGTTCCGAGTTTGGTGTTATTTGTGTGCGTTTATTTTTGCAAAGTCCTCTAGCAACACAATGACTTAGTGTGGGGGCATTATCTTTATAAATAAATGTTCAACAAGCGGGCTGACGTCCATAAGCTTCCTCAAATCAATAATGCCATAATTGCCACGCTTGAAAAATATGTTCGCGATTACAGATGATTTTGTAAGATTTTCAGGAAAGCGTTGCTGTTCCATACCTAGAACGGACTGGGTAAGGCTTGACTATACCTACTGTCAGTGAAAACAAGGACTCGGCGCCGGTATCTTAAACAAATTGCGATGTAGCGATCTGTAAGACTTTCTGCTTATTATATGGATCACAGTGCAAATAAATATGGTATATACCTTGTGCATGTTTTGTATATAATTAATAGTAAGTTGTTGTTATTCACAAGTAATCGGATGAAATGTCAGTGTATGTTATTATAATTATAGTTTATTTAATTTTAATTTAATTTTAGTAATAATAATATTATAATATAGTAATTTCATAATGTTGTGAAAAATTGTGCTAAAACCCAGGGAGCTTCATCTGCCAACAAACTGTAATATAGTTTGGCAGAAGTAACCAATTGTAAATATGTGCATTTTCTTTAATAAATTTATTTCTATTCTATTCTATGAAAAAGCAATGTACAGCATGCTCTGGGCTTGCAGATTGTCCTTTTTTTATACTGTAGGGGATTATAGGGTGTAAAAATATCATATTGTGTCCAAAGAAAACAAACCGCCGCAGCCATGTTTCATAGTACTCCCTTAAATTTAATCTCCTCAGTTTTATACGTCCCTCTTCTAGGCTTACACAATAAAAGTGAAATTGACCTACTATACCACGCTGGTCAGACGGGTTAGTATAGAATTTTATTTCGAATTTTGCATCTTCTACGGGTTTTTACGATTTCTATAGGTAACTAAGGGGCGGAAACATCTAAGCGCCCATTATAGTAAATTTATACCATGAAATAATTTACTCTGAATTAGAACAGTATTAAAATTAAAATATTATTTATATTTGAATATTATAAATCGTACCAATTAAACATCACGAAGCAGTCAGTCAGAAGTAATAAGGTGTCAAAACGTACAGACCCCCCTCCCTCCCCACCGGGGGAGGTGCCCGTAATGAAATCCGCGGGAGGTCGGTCATGAATAATAAACAGACATCGGACTATGATTTCCCTCGTCGCCGATGGTGGCCGAACAAAATGTTGCCTAACTCAAACATTAGTCGGCGAGGCAAATGACTATCATTCGGTATTGGGAACACGATATTATATCGCGGTCAAACTTTTATACATTATTTTTCATATTTTGCGCTGTATTTGATCAAATTTTACATACCGCTGTATTATAAAGTTTTTTTTTTTTGGTTCTGTGTGTTTATTCGTGCAGGCAAAGGGAACAAAGCCCACACAGCCGATACGATTTTCTTCACAGATATATTATAGTGGTATGACTATATTGTGGATAATCGTTTGTTTTCAGCCGCGGGCCGGTCCATCCGAGGTAGTACCACACTGAGCAGAAAATCGATGTCTGAGTAGAGCAAGAGAGCCGAAAGCCCAACTTTCTGATGGTGTTAATGCTTAGTGAGTTTTGGTGATGCCTTTAGTATCACCGAATTCACACTCCCTTCACTTTTTTTACGTTAGGCAACTGCCTGGCTAAGGTTCATGAGCGGCAGTATACTAAGTAGTATTAGGAGCAGCTATTTGCTCGTTTGCCAACAAGTCGTCAAGTCGTTACCATTAATTAAACCGAATTAAGATTTCTCTGGAAGTTTTGATATAATAAGAAAAAATACGTAAACCACTAGCATATCATATTCATCACACTTAACTGCATTATATTACGTAAAATATCAGCAAAATTATAAAACAATTTAGGAGTGGTAGGACCACACTGTTGACAGTTATCTGTCTACAGCCGCGGGGCGGTCCGTCCGGGGTAGTACCACAGTCTCGCAGAAAATCAACGTCTGAGTAGTAGCAATTTGTTACTGCGCTTCGTTCGGTGAGCGAGAGAGCCGGAAGCCCAACTTTCTGAGGGTGATTGCGTGTGGAGGGTTTTGGTGGTGCCCTTGGTATCACCGAGCCTCAATGCACGCATTCACACTCCCTTCGCTTTCTTCGTGGTAGGCAACGGCCTTGTAAAGGTCCATGAGCGGCAGCAACACTTACCATCAGGTGTACTGTTTGCTCGTTTGCCACCGTTTGCAATTAAAAAAAAAAAAAAAAAAAAAAACAAAAAATATCATATAATTCAAGAGCTTGACATGATACTTCCATATTCCCGCCGAAACGCCTTTATCATAGAGTACATGAGTTTTTTTTATTGTAAACTATGACAGATTTACTAAACACACAATAAAAAGAGCAAATAAATTCTTTCATTTGCTTTGATCACCATGACGTTTTAAAATACTCCTTTTTAGTTTATATACGTTCTACCGTTGGACTCAATAAAATGATAAAGTTAATTTAGACATTTATTTTTCCCTCTACGTCTCATGGCTGTTTCTCACGTGAAAAAGAACTAAGCAATGATTATATGCAAGTTTAAATTCATTTTAGTATCATTTTAAATGTTTAAAACTGTCATGTTTTGGCTGAATTTAATCTATTATCATCATCAAAGCCCGCACAAGCCCATTCCTACGTTCGTACCTTCCACTACAATGAGAGAAATATTGATCTAATATACCGCGCTGGTCAGGCGTATTCTCATAGGGTTTTATGTCGAATTTTCTTTCTGTGCATAGATGTTATTCCGTGTGGTGACAGATTAAGAATATAATTCATCCCTATCTTACCCGTGGATGTCGTAAAAAACGACTAAGGGATGCACATCTATGGAAAAGAAGAAAATCTAGAAATAAAACCTTATAGCAACATGTCTGACCAGCGTGGTTAGGTTTCTTAGGTAGATCGTAGGTCGATTATCTTCCCATTATAGAGAAGGCTCGAGCCCAACAGTGCGACTTAAGTATGTGGGCTGAGATGAAATGCTTATTTCCTAATATTAAGAACATCACCGGCCGAAAATCCAAACTAGATTCAAACTCGAAATTATTGCATCTATACAAGTCAAGTAGTTCATATAAGATATATGATCAGTTTTTTTTATAAATAGTGTGTTTTTTTTCGAAATTATGAAATAAAAAAACATTTTACTTTCATGATCACGGGTGGACTAAACGCTGAAAAATATTCAAAGCGACGGGTAATCAATAATCAAATACAAACGCAATAAAATTGTAAATATAGTTTTATTAATAATGTGTATAAACATCAAAGATCATTGAAAAAAAACAAAAATAAACAAAGAGAAAATTATAAATAAAAAACGGGAAAAGCATCGAATCGAGGCTGTGTAGTTTGATCGACAGCTCGATTTCTCAACAGAATTATTTTTACTCTTGACAACAGTGGTCAAATTTACTTCCATATTCTTTTATTTTATTTATTGGCTGTACACACTGACATAATGAATGTATATAATATAGCTATATTCTTAATAAAAACAAACGAAACTGTTGGTGCAACTAGTTTTTAACATCATTCATAATACAAGAAACCAGTTTTGCAAAGTACTAGTGTTTTTTTTATCAGTCACAATAAACTTTGAAAGAATCAACCTGTTGGTAGACGTTTCAAGTGTTTAAATTAATTTTAGGTAAGTTTATTTGAGCGCTATTTAAATAAGAAACAATTTTCTTCGTAATTCCTTTTCTTATATGAATACTATTTCCCTTATTCGTATCTTACTACACTCACGGCCAAGAATGAGTATGGTGAGGATACCCACAAGGGGGTATTTTTATTTATTTATTTAAATAGAAACATCAAATTAATTAAATTAAACTTATTTCAGCATACATTTATATCCATTTGCTAGATTAGGTTTAGCTCTGGACTCCACACTTGGAAACCCTGTATCGTGGAGGCTAGTCCATTCCCAAATAATTAAATAGTGTGTATTTAAAATGAGATTTGCTATAAATGAAAGATAGCTAGATAGATTTATCGCGCCTCCTGCATACTAAATTTTGTGGAAATCATTGTAGCCGATTCCTAGATTCTGAACATATAGAAATATGCAAGAATTGCTTGTTTGAAGATATTAGATTTATTCGTAGCAAATGAAATCATAGAAGAGTATACTAAACCGCATTGAGAGTCCAAAGGTGTGGTAGATTACGCTCTAGAATACTCTCCTGCAAAGCATAGAGATATGACAAACGGTGAATTTATAATGACTATCCATCCTATCAAAATCTACGGTCAGATACAGACCTCCTTTAAGGAAAGATCATGTAATAATTGTCACGCTTGACATACGGATTGGAGATCAAATTTAATTTTATAAATTGCCAAGGCGACAACTTATTCTCCTCCTTCGTATGGTGACGGAGTAAGAATACAATTCACGACTCCTTGTCTTGCCCGTGGATATATAATAAAACCCTGTACCAATACGTCTGACCGGCGTAGTATAGTAGGTCAATTTCCCTCCTATTGTGGAAGAGGCTCGAGCCCAACAGTGGGACGTATATGAGCTGAAATGATGATGATGATGACGATGATTCTCCTCCGGTTGATCCTGCAGATAGTTTTTAATACTTTCAAAGGAAAATAAGATAAATATTGTTATATTTTAACCCATCATCACTAGGTTGATAAATCAATACAGTCGACTCGAGTCAACTTTGTCACGTCCAATTTTCTTTTTACTTCAAAAATTGTGCAAAAATTGACGAGAGACTTCTTTGAAGTTCGTTGATGCGCCATTCAACTTCGCAAATACGAACAACTTACACAAATTGATTAAACGACAAATTGCGGAAGCGAAGTGTTAATCTTTTTCAGCCAAGTTTATATAAACATAGTACTGACGAAGGGATGGGAGAATAAAAGAGGGAGACTCGATTGGGATTTTCTTTAATCTGCCAGATATATTTTACTAAATAAATATTCACAACTTAATTTCCTGAAGCGCTCACGAAATCGGTTTCTATAATTAATTTCTTTTTGTGCAACATCAAAGATATTTTGTAAATTAAGTGAAGCTGGTAAACGTTTGTAAATTAAAAACGTGTTCCTCACGGGACTGGAAGGATTCTCTGCATAAATAGGCTTGATTATTTTTTGTAAATACATTGTGTAAAAACCTCTAGGTACCCGAAGTAAGAAAACAGCGGTGGGCTTTTTAATTATTCAAAATATTTATTGGTTTCTGTTTCGGTGGAAACAATTGGAGCAGAGGAAATTGGGATGGATGAAATTGAATTTTGTGTGGGCGTGAAATTGTTGATCGCGAGGTTTAAGGGCCGCAGAGCCTTTTATTCGAAACATATTTTTTTCATGTAATAGTGCCCAGGGGAACAACTCTTGATTTATAACTGGTAAAATATTAATATGTTTTTTATTTTACTGTAAAAGCATTAGTATATACTTTGCTATCTCATACTTGAGTAATGTGGGTTCATAATCGAGTAATATATTCAAGTTTTAGACTTCATATTTTCTTAATAACTCGACCGTTGGATACAAAGGAGAATAATGTATCGCTTTACCTACTCCTTATACCGTGATTATTACAGATGCTGGACTGTTAAAGCCCTTCTACCACTTAACAAACTATGTGATGCTTAACAAAAGATTATACTATTATTACTTAAAATATAAACAACGAACGCATTTCACGACTTCGTCCGCGTAAAAGACAATAATGTTTCTAATAGCGCCAATGTAATTTAAATCAAAAGTACTAACGAGTGTGAATAACAGCTTCGAAGCAAATCACCTCCAAAATAATTTTCTACCCCTTTTTAACTGAATTTTAATAAAATACGAAACACGTTTTCCTTAAATTCTGTTAAAGAATATTTCTACCAAATTTGACGTAGATTGGACCAATAAATCACGTTATGCTATTCAAACTTCTTTTTCACCCCCTTAGAGGTAGAATTTCGAAAAATCCTTTCTTAGCGTATGCCTAAGTCATACAAGGAATACACCCTCCAAGTTTCAGGTCTCTATGATCAACGGTTTAGGCTGTACGTTGATCCGTCAGTCAGTCAATCAGGACTTAGCATATTATATGTATAGGTTAATTAATATTTATAATCACCATCTCGACTCATGTAAGTCCCACTGCTGGGCTCGAGCTTCCTCCAGAATAGGAGGGAAAGTGACCTCACTTATGCTGGCCAGACAGGTCTGTTTTTTTATTTTTTTTTTTTATGGGTGGGCTATGGTAAGTGCACGCGCAGTCCAGTTCGTCCAGGGCGATGAAAGGACGGCGCGCGGGCCCATAACCCACCCGTACCCACGTCACCTCGTTGTTGGGCCGACCACCGGAGCAGATGTGACTTGTCGTCAGTGGTCGGCCCGACGGAATACCCTTTCGGGTAACCTCACCTCTCGACGTCCTGGGACGTTGGTAGCCGTCACGCGGTCAGCCTCTTTGCGGGTGACGGGCTACAGACAGGTCTGTATAGGGTTTTGTTTCGAGTGCTCCATCTCTTGCATAGATGTTATATGCGTATTATATCCCTTAGTTATCTTTTACGATATTCACGTTTAAAATAGGTAGTGGTGAATTGTATTTTTATTTCATCACAACACGGTAAATTAAACATTTATAATAAAAATATTCAAAGATTTTTTCACGTGCTTAAGTTACGAACTCCATGTATTCTGAATGTAGGCATCAAATAACTTTCAAGAAAATAATTAGTTACAAAATGTTCTTAAGACTTACAGTTCAGAAAGTAGGTATTGTTTTACCTACAGGAGTTTATAATAAAAACTGTTAAACACACATCTTAGAATAAAGCTATCATAAGACTCCGTTCGTACTAGAGTTAAAAAAACCGTAGCGTAAAGACCCGACATTGGCGCTATTTTATCTTTCCCAATATTTGTGTTCATTTTGAACGCTTAAAACGTAAGTTTTAACATTTTAAAATGAGGACTTTCTGCAATCCTCACTGGTCTGGATAGGTATGTAAGGCTAACATTACAATGTCTAACAAAAATCATTGTTAATTATACGCTACGCTGCGTACATTATTTTTTTGACAATAGCTTGCATGATAATTTATTAGAGGCCTATACTAAGACAATGGCGAAATTACAACCATTCCACGCAGACGAAATCGCGGGCATAAGCTAGTTATCTATATGGGGTTTATTTTGAGTTTACCTTCTCTCGTATAGAATATCTATATTCATGTCAACTCAAATATGTCCCACTATTGTGTACCCGGACTTATGTGTGGTGACGGAGTAAGAATACAATTCACCACCCCCTTTCCTGCTCGCGAAGAGAATGAAAACTCGAAATTTCAAACAAAATAAACCCAATACGATACAAACCCAAACCAGCCCGTCTGACTACCATGATATAGCAGGTCAATTTCTTTCCCATTGCAGAGCAGGCCCAGCAGTGGGACGTATGTGAGCTGTGATGATAATGATAATGATGATGATGATGATTGGGCGAGCGACGGGTTAGTATAGGGTTTTATTTAGAGTTTGCCTTCTCTTGCATGAATGTTTTTTTTTTAATCTTTATTTAAGGACTTGGTACACAAAAGGAAGCGACCATGTCGTCCCTGTAAGTTTCCATACAATAATACATTTTTTAAGAACTACCCTCGTCCGCTCTGCATGAATGTTATGCGCATGTTGTATCCATTAGTCGTCTTTCACGACATCCACGGCAGGAAAGGGGAATTGTATTCTTACTCCATCACAAAAACAAATTTTTGGTTAAGTTGTCCTTTTTGTTTACGAATACTTTAACCGTATTTATTATTCATTGCATAAATGGCTAGTGTCGCAGGTTCGAATCCCACACATGGCAACACACTTGGCGCCCAACAAATTTCTTGTTCCGAGTTTGGATACAATTTGTGTCCGTTAATTATATGTTTGTTAAGTCCCCCGCAATACAATGATTATTACCTCAGTGCAGAGTGTTGTCTATTTTAAAGTTGTCTTTTTAAAGAGCATAATTGTTAAATTATTTTTCTTAAATACAAATTTTTTACAAGTTTGCGTATTTATAAGGGCAAAGTTACCGTATACAACTCAGTGCGTATCACACAGTGTTAAAAATACAATAAATGGCCGCTGATTAAAAAAAAAATGTATATGTTTTAATGTAATTAACCCATCATCATCATTGGAGGTTTCACCATCCACTGTTAGATAATGCTACCCCACAGATTGCCATATAGCGTGGTCATTCTTCAATAGGATTTTGTCTCAATCATCGTTTAGAATGCGGGGTAGTGAAGGCAATAAGTTGCTAAGCTGATACGTGATGACTCTCATCTATTCCTCAGTGCCCAAAACGTTGACATATTAAAATATCTGTTACCTAAACGTTTAAAAAGATGAATGCAGAATTCCTCATGATATTTTTCTTTCTCTCAATATAAGTATACAAAGATCAGAGCAATAAGTAACATCTGGCGGTGTGACCGCCGACCCTCGACTTTCTGACTAATTAACTTTCACCAAGGCATGTTACAAAAACTCCACTTAACATTCTAATCATAATTTTTTCACATAAATTACTTTTAAAATTCTATAGAAAATGAAATTTGGTGAGTGAACTATATTTTTTTGGAGATTTAATGAAACATTTGTATATGCTGACGTTGGGAGAAGAATATCATTATCATTACGTATTCTTCTTGGCCGTGGGTTTCATAAAAATTAACTAAGTGTATCAGGTAGTACAAAGCTAGTGGATAGCAGATAGTTTTGACGAATGGTATAAAAACCAAAAGGTTCAACCACCACTGTAAGATACACTTATTATGTGCACTTGAAGTGGTTGTCTGATTCAAAAATGCGGTACTTCTAGACATGGCGTATTGTGAACAAGTTCTTCTCTTTAAAACACTAATTACCGTCGACTGGGTCTTGCATGAAAACAAAAATTGGTATTTACTTAAGATCACAGTACAGAAGTGGAGACTTAACACTTTGAACGCCATGGGGATCACCATGTGGGCCCCACTTATCTAGCTTATGAAGCCAGCATAAAATCGCTTGTTTTTAAAATTTTAAAGACAATTTTTATTGCTGTAGTGGCTTTAAAATGAATTACGCATTAAACACCGAAGAAAAGTAATTTGTGACCTTATTTTGCTTAAAGTCGCCCCTGATTCGTTGTCACACGGTGTCCCGCACGGCTCCAACGGAGCTACTGTATATCGGCTACATGGTGTCCCCCATTGCCCAAATGAAAAACTGAAAAATCAGGCCGTCGTTTAACGTGTTAATCAAAGCATTTTATATAAACTTATAACAATGGGAATTAACAATAGGAATTGAACTCCAATCTATTGACAACCATTTCTAATGGTTTTGCTAATTGAACTAGCGTGGATGTTATGTATAATAACTAAATTATGACTTGCATTGTCATCTTTATGGAAGACATTCCATATGTTTAAGGCTATGGCGATTTAGTTTTATACTATATTATTTTATTTAATTTATATTACAGCTGACCCAACAGACGTTCTGTTCAAATAAAATAAGAGGAATTCGCCTTGAAATCAAGAGCAGCGCCACCTACCGGGTCCAATTGTGAATTTAAACCAATCTCGAATCCTTTTCAACACACACAAAAAATTTCATCAACATCGGTCCAGCTGTTTAGATGTTCAGTGACATCCACACGTACACAAGAAATTTATATATAAAGATAAAGATAATATAGGTTTTTTTTTCTAATTATGATATAACTTAACAGTTACCTCATAATAATTACAAACTAGCCATGAGGCTAATAAGTAATTTAAATCTGACTTAATTTGCAAAGACTTACTGAGTAAAGAATGTGTCCATTGGCACTTATCTTATTGTCTATACCAATAAATAAAATTGGAGTGTCTGTTTGTAATGTCAAAATAATAGGCTTTTTTCATGCTCACATGGTTATTTGCGCGACACCTATGCCTAAAATAGCAATTAAAAAATTTTTGTCTGTCTGTCTCTCTGTCTGTCTGTTTGTTCCGGGTAATCTTCAAAACGGCTGGACCGATTTCAAAAACTCTTTCACCAATGGAAAGCTATAATATCAGAGCGTAAACTAGGCTATATTTTATCCCGGTATTCCCACGGGAACTACGCGAGTAAAACGACTATAACCTATAACCGAAGCGAAGCGAGGGCGGGTTGCTAGTTTCTAATAATAATAAAATACACTTTGTTGTATTCTTCAAGGATAGCACTCACTACACTAATTTCACTAAACTAACTCAAAAGGCTTAGTTCTTTTCAGTCTCGTCACTATGTCCTTGGTGTCGAGGAGCTGGATAGCCTCGACATTTACGTGTTGTATTAGTCTTTGTTCACGTGCCTCGGCATATTTTTTATAACCTTAGTAACAAAGACCACTCCTAAATCACGGTGGATGTCCTCATTTTTAATGTACCAAGGAGCGTTTACTATACTCCGAAGTAATCTGTTTTGGATTCTTTGGATTATATCAACATTGGTGCGTACAACCCCAAAGTTGAATGCCGCATGCCCGTACAGACATAAGTATATGTTTGTACAGACAATATAGGTAAAAAGAAAAGTATTGCCTTGGCTTAATATACATATTGGTACCTTACCTAAACTAGGTTAGATTTATATTTGTGACTAGCAACCCGCCCTCGCTTCGCTTCGGTTATAGGTTATAGTGGTTTTACCCGCGTAGTTCCCGTTCCCGTGGGAATACCGGGATAAAATATAACCTAGTTTACGCCCTGATATTATAGCTTTCCATTGGTGAAAGAATTTTTGAAATCGGTCCAGCCGTTTTGAAGATTACCCGGAACAAACAGACAGACAGACAGACAAAAATTTTTTAATTGCTATTTTAGGCATAGGTGTCGTGCAAATATCCGTGTGAGCATGAAAAAAGCCTATTATTTTGACATTACAAACAGACACTCCAATTTTATTTATTGGTATAGATTTGCCGCTTTGTCATACATTTCGAAATATGACTTACGAGTATATATTATTTTCATGTGGTAACGGAGTAAGAATTCAATTATATACTCCCTTACTTACCCGTGGGTGTCGTAAAAGACGACTAAAGGATATAATATGCATATAACATTTACATAAGAGAAATAAGACTCGAAATAAAACTCTGTACTAAAATGTCTTACCAGTATTGTATCATCACCATCATCTCAGCTCATATACTGCACTGATAGGTTCAAGCCTCCTCCACAATAGGAAAGTAATTGACCTTACTTAATCATTCATATAGTGACGGAGTAAGAATACAATTCACCACCCCCTATCTTACACTTTTGTGTCCTAAAAGACGACTAATGGATATAATATGCGTATAACATCACCACAAGAGAAGGAAAACTCCAAACAAAACCCTATACCACGTCTGACCAACGTGGTATAGTAGTCAATTTCCGTCCTGCTGTAGAGGAAGCTCAAGCCTGACAGTGAGACGTATATGAACCGAAATGAATATCATGCTAGTCAGACAGGTTAATATAGGGTTTTATTTCGAGTTTTCCTTCTCAGTATAGTAGGTTACTTTGCATCCTATAGGCGCGGTGGCTGGAGCCCAACAGTGTCCCGTTTATGGTCTGAGATGACGCTGTATTAAATTTCTATAGTAGGGTATATTATTATTTCTAGTTCATCTCAGCAGTTCGCCGTTAAAATCCTTACGTGACAGTTCCTTAGTGCGCACACCCTCGGTCCAGCCGTGGGTGAACAAAAGGCCTTTTTACTCAAAAGCTCGAGGGCCATTAATTCCACTCCTCGCTGAAGTACTTTTGGAAAAGGCTCAAGTTCATTTGTTTAGTAGCAGCTCTAAAGCGGTTTTATGTTTTGTGTGATTTTGTCGATAAACCCCTCAAGTTTTGGGCTCACTTTTGTTTACTGCTGTATTTGGTATATGGAAATGTCAATATATATATATATATATATATATATATATATATGTTTAGCGAACAAATTACATATGTATATATGTGTATTGTTTGTGGAGCTTATTAAGCCGTCCCTATAGTCGCTGGGTATTCATATAAATTTCTGGAGGCTTTTATTCTCATATTTGTTAACGCACAGAATAATTTTAAACAATATTAATTGGTCTACTATATATTAACACAAGTAAAATTGTAAATTTTGAATAACGCCCGACACAAAATAAAAATTATTATTTAAAAAAAATTATGTTCTCTTTAGCAGGAAATATCAGGTTGACCGAGCTTCGCTCGGAATATTTTTGTCGAATTTGTTTAGATACATATATATATATTAATAAAAAATAAACAATGAAAAATATATAAAAAATTACAAAAAGAGAATAATAATAACACCGAGATTCGAACCAACGCTGTTTGAATGTCAACAAAATCAAAATGAGAACCTGTCAACTTCCCATTTGAGCTATCGTAGCTCATGACGTTGACAACGAAATTTGAATTCATATTCTTTTAAAATTTAATGTCATTGTTTGTTTTGTTTTGTTTATTTTACTAAAAACACGGACAAAACAACATTTTCTATAAATAAAACCTAGTTAGATCGATTTTTTGGACACGAAACCTCTAGTATGCCAAGTTTCAACAAAATCGTTGGAGCCGTTTCCGAGATCCTGAATATATATATATATATACAAGAATTGCTCGTTTAAAGATATAAGATTATCAATGAATGGTCATTTAACTATTATAGTGACACGCGTGAAGTACTTAATCGAGTAATCATAGGCCATTACATCATTTTGGTAAAGAGCTGATACTCTTACACTGCTGAACCTTTCTTACCTGGATATTAACCAAACAACCACCTTTTTGTGTCGGGGGTTAAAAATAAAACGAAATACAATATACAAAGAAAATATTATTAAAACTTGTAGGAAATATTGGGTTATGAAGGAAATATTAATCAGTCGATCATCATAATTACCTTAATTACCATACTTTCCTACATAGATCATATACGTCTTACTAATACATTTGAGCTTCCTCCGCTGTAGGGTTAACTGAACTACTCTACGATGCTTGTCAGATAGGTTGATATAGAGTTCTATTTCAAGTTTTCTATCTCTTAAATAGATGTTATATGTATATTACATCTCTAAGTCTTTTATGTCATCCAGAAGAAGGAAGTGTTGATTTATATTCTTACTCCGTCAACACACGGATAGAGAATTAGAAGATTTGTAGTTGTTTGAAAATTATTAGTTCAAACATAAGTTAGCTAATATAGGAAAAAGCTGAACAGAAATAAAGAACTTATTACTTTGAAAATAGTAATTAACGGGTACATGGTTAATAACTTTGAACTAAATACTGAGATGACCAGACCCGTCGTTATGAATAATTCAGATAGCCTCAGACTGCGCAAATTCATAGGTCATATAGTTAACTGTAATATACTGATTGATTTAACCATTAACACCGGTAATAAAATAAATTTTGCTTTGATATAATAAGAATACAAGTCAACATTTCTTCTTTGGAATTCGTAAAAAAGACATTTTAATAAAAGCGTTATGAAAATAGAATAAAACTCAAAATAAAAAACTTTTAGTGGTAGGAACACTCTGTAGCTGCGGTCTATCCGTCAGGGGTAGTCGCCATATTGAGCAGAAAATCGACAGAGTAGTAGACGACAATTTGTTACTTCACTTCGTTCGGTGAGCTAGAGAGCCGGGAGCCCAACTTTCTGAGAGTTTTGCCTGTGGTGGGTTTTGGTGATGCCCTTAGTATCATCGAACTTTATTGTACGCATTCATACTGCCTTCACTTTCTTCACATTAAGCAACGGCCTGTGAGAGTTCCATTAGCGGCAGTCTCACTTACTATGAAAGAAGAAGAAAGCTGTTCGCTTGTTTGCCACCAAAAAAATATATATAATTTGTTTAATTTGTTTATGATATTCACACGCGTAAATATTATTCACTCATAAACAACTAATACAAATAACTTATTATGAAAAAATCTATTATTTAAATAAAAACCTATACTAACACGTTGGACCATAGATTACATGACATGGCTTCCCTAAACAATTGTCTTATTATATCAAACTTTGTATCTTGTTCGTCATTTCTCTTCATCATCACAGCGCATTTACGTCCAACTGTTGGGCTCGAGCCTCCTCCATAGTACATTGACCTAGTATACCACGCCGGTGAGACGTGTTGGTATATGGTTTTATTACAAGTTTACCTTAGATGTTATAGACGTATATAATTCCTTAATCATTTTTTACAAAGTGTATAGTATTCTTACTTGCTCACCCTACGTAATTTCTTCTAGATATAGCTAACACGTATACAATTCTACATCAGTCTATAAGCTTTTTACGCTATTCATGGAAGAGTTGATTTTATTATTTATTCGGTCATTACACGAATTGAAAGTACAAATATATGTATTTGAGTAGTAACAACACGCCCACAGTGGCCGCTATCACAATAGCGTATAGGTAGCAATATCGAGTCAGGCCCGCTTCAGTACAATGCCGTCGTCAGCGCCACTTATCTACTCTCGTATCAGCCGATTTGCCACTCGCTCTCGGCGGCCACTCGGCGCTCTTTTTGCGATCGCGAACAAAGACCACCCAACCCACAATAGCTCACGTAAAACGTAGCTTAACGCCTGATATTGGGGGCGGAGACGTGTTTTTATGCGTTAGAGATAATTTTCTATTGAAATGGTAGTTTAAGGGTTTTATATTGATTGAATAATGCAATTGTGTGGTAATAGGTATCAACTGTCAACATAACAGGCTTCTAAATGAGCGTAATAGAAGACTATCTAAAGATCGCAAGTAAATAAAACAGCTACTTGATAAAGAAAACTCCAAATAAACTATATCAATCCATTTGATCAAAGTCATGTAATAGGTTTTTTGTGTGGTGTCAGAATAAGAATACAATTTATAGACCTTTGCTTCCCGTGAAGAAAGTGAAGGGAATGCATGCAATGAGGCTCGGTGATACTAAAATCAACAGTAATCCACCATGCACAAATACCCTCAGAAAGTGGGATTTCTGGTTCTCTTGTTCAACGAATGAAGTGCAGTAATAAAACAAGGGTGGTACTATCCCAGACAGACCCGCCTGCGGCAGTAGACGGTTCACTGTCGAAGCTGTGGTCCCTACTATCAAAGATATGGGAAGCTTTTTAACAACAAATGCGATCACTAATCTACCTACTGAACAACTTAACTTATAGTATTATCCGCCCTTAATGATAGCCTATATCCAACGGTGGACACCGATAGCCTGATAACCAATCTCTTATATAATTATAACCATGAATCTGAAAATTGGTAGACTTATTTGAAACCATATTACATAAATAAATAAAGAAGTGTTTAATTTCGTTTTGACGCTATGAAGATTTTCGGAGCAGGTTTTTATGAGCCAAATTACTTATGAGCGTTGATATGAATTACTTTTAGAATAACAGTTGATCTGCTTCAAGTATTTATATATTGGTTTTTTATTATTATTTGTAATTTTAGAATTGCTTTTAATTCACTTGCACGAACATTCCACTATCTATAGTGTCCTCGTTGCTAATTTTTATCCACACACAAGTGTTATTGAGCCTAAAATACTGACTTAAAATTTTTTCGAAAGATATATTAAAGGGTAGCTATGAGTTTAAGCTAAGAATGTATATCACTAACTCTTCCGTACCCTGTGTATTGTAAAATATGACTAAAGAAAAGCAAATAATATCAATACAATAAAAAGTATGTTGAGGTGGTTTGGACATGTAGAAACAATGAGTGAAGAGAGAATGGCGTAGCAAGTATACAAAGCAACTGTGAGTGAGACAGTTGTAAGAGGAATATCATGCCGTACCTTTCTGGATTAAATTGGAGATGTGCTGATGATGTTAAGAGTACGCGTAACCATAGAGAATGCATGAAGACTTTGATGAATGTGAGTGAACGATGGAAGATCGTGGCTTGTAGCAATCAGTAGTCCCTGCCTATTCCTCTGGAATGCAGGCGTCAGGCTATGTATGTATGTACAATAGAAGGAAAACTGTGAAAAAAAAAACACCTCTACAAAACATACCTACTTTATCATGTCAGACGGAGACTCCGTCTTGGTAAAGTAGGTCAATGTATTCTGCTATTACAGAGGAGGCTTAAGCCGAACAGTGAAACGTATATGACATAAGAAGAACAAGAAACTTTAAATTGGCAACTATATTCAAAAAAGAGCGATGAGCTCAGATCAGTGTGGGAATTAAAGAACACCTAACATAATTTGGTTATGCTAACAGTAGCACAATCGAAGCTCTCATAAATTAAGTATAATCATATGGTTGATTTTCGCCCGTTTATAACACCTTTACTTACCTCTTCTAAGATAACGGTATAATGCTATAAAATAAAAAATATATTATAAGTCTCAACCTCAAGTCTATAAAAGTCGAAGTGTTCAGTTATATTGTGCGACATTATCTTGGTCCTATCTCTATAAATATTGAAGCACCGCAAATCCCCAATTCGACTTAATTCCTTCACCTTAACATCAAAAAAAATCCTTCCAAAATGGAATCCGAACATAGTACGCATTTTCACAGGTCCTGATTCCATTAACGGACCTTTTTCTCGCCATGCACAAAGCGGGGATATTGAGGGCCGCCGTCCCCAATCTCGAAGGTTTACGATCCTCAAACCTCTTCTACAAAGAATTGTATTTGCATTCCGAGGCTGCGAGATTGATCCTCGACTTAGCATGTCAATACTGGAGGTCAAGATGTCGGATGGTGGGATTAAAACCTTATTTGTGGAAAATTAAGATTTCTTTTTCAAAGGCTTATTGAGTTAAGTATTTTGAGGATTATTTGTAAGTTTCTTTGATTAAATGTCGGTAGTAATTATTCAATGTGAAAAAGTACCAATTAAATTGCATGTCAAGTTAAAGTATTATTTAACATTTAACTTATTTTGACAGAAATTATTATCATAGCTCATAAACGTCCTATACTGGGCTCAAGTTTCCTCCATAATGAAAGGAAATTGACCTACTATACCACGCTAGTCAAACGTGTTAGTATTTTTTTTTATGGTAAGCGCACGCGCGGTCCAGTCCGTCCGGGGCGATGAAAGGACGGCGCGCGGGCCTATAACCCACCCGTACCCACGTCACCTCGTTGTTGGGCCGACCACCGGAGCAAATGTGACTTGTCATCAGTGGTCGGCCCGACGGAATACCCTTTCAGGTAACCTCTCACCTCTCGATATACTGGGACGTCGGTCGCCATCACGCGGTCAGCCTCTCTGCGGGTGACGGACAATTCCCCGGTCCGATCACCCGCGGCCTCGGCTAGGGCGGCATTAGGCGCAGATACTCGCGCCTGCGCCGCCCGAGTCGCCGGCGGCGGAACGTGTCGCCGAATAGGAGCTCTACTCACACACGATCCGCCGCCTCCTTCCGTGAGATTACAGTCTCACAGAAGGCGGCGACCGCGTCCCAGTTCCTGACGCTGACGAGCATCTCCCTGGCGATGGTCGGCAGCGCCAGGTCGGCACCGATAATCGCGACGAGTTCACGGCGCTCCCCCTCCCATGCAGCACACTCCTCGAACGTGTGCTGCGCCGTGTCCTCGTCGCAACTGCAGTGGTGGCAGGACGGTGTGCTCTCCCGCCTGACAATCTTGTGCAGGTACTTCCCGAAGCATCCGTGCCCCGTCAGCAACTGCACCAGTCGGAAGGAAAGCACCCCGTGCGTCCGCTCCAACCACTCCATCAGCACCGGCCGGAGGGTCTTGACGGTCCTGACAACGTACCGAGGACTCTCCAGCTGGACTGCCCAACGGGCAATGACTTCTTGGCGGGCGTCGACCAGCCAGGCGGTGATCTATTTGATAGAGACCATACCGCCACGGGCGCGCGTCTCCGACACCCGCCGATAAATGTTGGCGAGTTTCCGCCTCCAGGTCCCACGGGGGACTTCCGGCCAGGAGGCACGCTGCCTCCGTTGCCACCGTGCGGTAACCCCGTATGGCCCTGATCGCCATGACCCTCTGTGGTCGCCACAGGAGGGCCCTAAGACGGACGGTCAGGGACCCCGCCCACACCGGTGCGCCATACAGGGCCATCGACCGGATCACCCCCGCATACAGCTGTCGGCACGTAGTACTGGGTCCGCCCACATTCGGCATCAACCACGAAAGGGCGGACGCCGCGCCGACAAGCCGGGGAACAAGTCGATGGAGATGCTCCCGGAACCAAAAATGCCCGTCGAGCACCAGGCCCAAGTACTTCATGTGGGCCTGGATGCTGATGGTGACTGACTTCACGGTGATCGAAGCGCCGGCGGGAGGCCCGGCGGTACGGAGGCCATGGAACAAAAGGGCCTCCGTCTTTTCCAGGGCTACCCACAACCCCAGCGCTTCGATCCGCCTGACAATCTCCTCGGTGCCGAGAGTTGCCAGGCGTGCCGCCTCCTCTAGCGTCCCACCCCGGACTGTGACGAGTGTATCGTCGGCGTAGCAAATTACGCCCAGCCCGGGTGGCAGGCTTCCTCTCAACGCCCAGTCGTAGCCGACGTTCCACAGGGTCGGACCCAGAACCGACCCCTGTGGGACACCGCTCGTCTGGGCGTTCGCACAACGTCCCCTACTCGGTCAACGTAGAGGACGCTGCGCCCCTCCAAGTAGTCTGCCACCAGCCGCCTGAGGTACACGGGCACCCCGTGATATCTCAGCCCCTCTCTGATGCAGCTGAATGGCAGACTGTTGAAAGCGTTGGCGATGTCCAGGGACACCGCCAACAGGACTCCTCCGCCGGTGACGGCCTCCGCTACCACGGCCTTCAGGCGCAGCAGGGCCGCGATCGTCGAACGCCCTCTCCGAAAACCAAACTGGGCGTCCGACAGATCGGGCCCGACCCCGACGAGGTGCCGCTCGATGCGGGCAGCCAACACCCTCTCCAGAAGCTTGCCAGTATCATCGAGCAGCACAATGGGCCTATAGGCCGAGGCCGACTCGGGAGACCGTCCCGGCTTCGGCAGGAGAACACTCTCGTCGTCGGCCTCCCGGTCGCTGTCCAGCGAAGCCATGACCGGGGGCGTGTGCTCCGCTCGCCGTGGAAAGCGGTCCTCGACAACTCTGGTGAGGAGGCTGGGCTGGAGAGTCTCGGTGAGGGGGGGGGGGTCCGCCTGCGGAGCTTCTTTAGCGCCGCAAGGTAGGGGCGATCCCAGGGGTCACGCTCGAGACTGTCCAGCATCTCCCGCCGACTGACGTCTTTGGCGGTACGGACGGCCAGCCTAAAGGCAGACCGCGCACTGCGGTAAGCCTCGTACAGCTGGCCCTCCCGCTCAGCGTCGCGGTGACGCGCTCGGCTGCGGGTGTAGGCCCTCCGGGCACGTATGCACGCGGCCCGAAGGTCCGCCAATTCTCAGGACCACCAGGGGACCGCACTCTTCGGGAGCAGACGCCGCACACGGGGCATGGCCGCATCGCAGATCTGCGTTAACGCACAGCGGATGCGGCCAGCCTCGGCATCCACCCCGTCCGCCTGGGGCGGTGAGGACAGCCACGACTGAACGATGGCTGCCTCCAAAACGTATTAGTATAAGGTTTTATTTCGAGTTTTGCTTTTCTTACATATATTTATATGCGTATTCGTCTTTTACGACAGCCATGGGCAGGAAAGGGGGCGATGTTTTGTATTCTTACTCCGTCACCAGACGGAAAATTAATAGAAATCATAACTTTTCGTGCGAAGCTTTTGCTAGAATATTTCCTAGTTTTTTAAAGATTTTAAAGATTAATATTTAATTTTTGTTCAAATACGTACTTAGTGTGAAAAAATAATCTTATAAGTTCTTAAACATATTAAATCTTATAAAAAATCAAATAAAGCTATTTTAAAATCTTTATTTTTCAATTCTTTTTTTTCATGACCCTGCTGTTGTCCGAGTTACTTGTGGTCGCCACAATATGTACTCTTCTATAGTACATATTCCAAAAGTAGGCAATAGTAGGCATAAGCTATAGTTGTATGATCAGTCATCTGCCTGACCCTATTCTGACAACAACACTCCCTGGAAATATTATTATTATAAATATTATATATGAGATTCGTAGCTGCTACACGCAAGTATTTTAAAATCTAATAAGTCACATTTGACTGGCCCCGTATGAGTATGAGAATGGTGAGTAAAGAATACGAATTTCTCACTAACTTTTATGTTACAGTCCAGAAGAAATAATAATCGGCTAAACGAAAACCGCGACAATAGGTGTATGCAGTGTAGCATAGGTACTAAACCTATATGTGCATGATTTATTCTGGATATAATATGCATTACTTAGAATAATAACATATAAAAGGTAAGTCCACGCACAAAAAGTGAGGCATTTCAATTGGAGCCTAATGGAGCTTACGCCGGAACAGTCCCGTAATGTACAAGTCACGAACGTACGTAACTCTTAAAAAATAAATAGGTAATTATGACGGCTTGTGCATTCAAATGGTGCCACAACACATTTGAAAAACATAAAAAGGTTTTTAACATTACCTTTAAAAGTATTTCGACGATTTATGTTAATAAAAACAAAATTTGATTTCATAATTTGTATAATGGTTTCCGTGTGTACGTGTGTAATCGTCTGCCCGCCATTAGTATTTTTAGATTCAAATTTTTAAAGTTCGAAGTACTGACACTATCCTTCTATACGTTATTATTCTAAGATGCATTATTTATATAAGTAATAGCTGACCCGGCGAACTTCGTACCGCCATAATTATTTCCTTAATATATTTTCTAAATTTCCGAAAATATAGTCTCTAATGGAAGAACTATTACAGCTTTGTCGGGAAAGATTCGATCGTCTTGATCGCAGCATTGTTAATGATGATTCAAAGAGAATACAAATTACTCATTATTGATTTCTGAAAAAATTATAATTATCAAATTTTCAACCATACTTCTTCTTCTTCTTCGTCTTGCTTTAATGGCCTTAGCAGCATAAGTGTGCTACCATTCTGCCAACAACCATACTTAACTATAGACAAAATTACTCTTATCATTGCTGTCATTTGCGTTTTTTTTTATTACATACAAAACAAACGTACAACGAAATTACGATATTTTCGATTATGAGGTATCTATCAACAACAACAACCATGCGAACGAAACAACCGAAACCAATAACCAACTGACATGTAATTTTTAGAACTCCAACTAACGACAACGTGGGCATAATAATTCGAGAGGGTCATCAATCCACGGAAAGTCTTAACACCGCGATTCAGAAAAATGACGTCATTGCAGAACGCCATCTATGGGCAAATAGGTAAAACGTCTGCACAATGAAAGTTATGCTAGGGTCATTTTGCGTTTTAGTAATTTTATATTATCTCCGAAACTGTATGACCAATTGATATACTGTAAATGGCAAATCTTATCTGTATGATGTTCCTGTGATACTGAAATAATTTATTGTCATAAGAATTAATATTTTGTTGCTCAAATAATCAACCAAACGTAACAATGCCGAAAAAAAAATTTTTTAATGCAATAATAGAAGTATAAAAGATAAAATATAAAAGATAGAGATATGGTATCGCTGACTTTTTTGTAGAAATAATTAAGATGAACCAGGTAGCCATACATTCTTTTTAATTTTAAGCAACTGTTTAGGCAGCGCACGCAAATAATTCTGTTTTACGAGGTATTTTTTTCCGACTTGCCAGACAAAAGTTGTGATAGCTCGGTTAATATACATGTTATAGAAACAATTTATAGCCTATAGCACTCAGGAATAATGTAGCTTTCTGCCAGTTAAAATAAAATTAGAATTAGATTATGAGTTCCAGAGATTACCCCCTGCATACAAACTTACAAATTTTACCTCTTTATAATATTAGTATAGATGTTTGTGTGGTGAAGGAGTAAGAATACAATTCACCGACCTTTGTCTTGTCTGTGAGTATCGTAAAAGCCGACTAAGGGATATAATATGCATAAAACATATATGCAAGAGATGGAATACTCCAAATAAAACCTTATGCCAACACGTCTGACCAGCGTGGTGTGATGAATTTCCCTCTAATTTGGAAGAGGCTCGAGCCCCAGCAATGAGACGTGTATGAGTTAAGATGAATCATGAAGGATAGAGGAAAAAAAAGGTATATACATACATAGCCTCACACCTGCTTCCCAAAGGGGTAGGCAGATTGCGGATTGCCACAAGCCACGATCCTGATATACTTCCATCGCTTCACTCACACTCATCAAAGCATCATGCATTATCTGTGGTTACGCGTACTCTTAACATGACCTTTCACCAGCAAATTTCCTATTTGATCCAGAAACGTATTATCTTCCTCTCAACGCGTGATTTTCCTCTTGCAATCGTCCTCAACTCATACTTGCTTTGTGTAGTTGCTTCGTCATTCGCTCGTTCACTCCACAGTGCTCTTTTATTACACTATTCCTAATTTTATCTTTCAGTTTTACACCGCACATACTACGTAGAGCTCTCGTAGAGATAAAAAGATTATATATATATATACTAGCTGACCCAATAGACGTTATTCTGTTCAAATAAAATAAAAGGAATTCCCTTTGAAATTGATCACAGCACCACTTACCGGGTCCAATTGTGAATCTAAATCATTCTCGAATCCGCTTGAACATACACAAAAAAATTCATCAATATCGGTCCAGCCGTTTAGGAGGAGTTCAGTGACAGAGTTCAGTACACATGTACACAATAAATTTATATGTAAAGATAAAAATATGACACGAGGCGCGCAACACACAAAACGAAAATATCTTATAAACTTCCAAAAAGAATGTTGATATTACCAAAAAACGACACGTGTATAAATTCCCTAAAGGCCTTCCTATTTCGTATGCAACCAGCTCTGAGTCATCGAACTAGTCACATCTCACACTCTGACAAACGCCATTCGATTTCTTCCATTGAAATTCAGTTCACAGATGGTCCCTTTAGGTGCTAGATTGAATATAAAAACACAGGTCACGTTCATACGTGTTTTCCTGTACATGACAAAGAAAGGTCTCGCTCAAATCGTTTAGTGGACATAATCAAATATATATAAGATAACTGTATTGATTCAATAACACTTTGCTAAATTGTATCAGCATTTTATTAGGAGCTGATGACGTAAACAATTTACATTAATTTTACCCTATTTCATGAATGCTGGATTGAAAAAACAATGTGTTACCAGCCTTTATTTCTCCGAGCTACCGAGGACAAGATCTTAGTACCGGTGGTTTGCCCCAATGGTGAAGCAGATTATGTGGATACATGCTGTCCTTTTCATCGCCCTAGATTCTTTGGATGGGGTGTGACCGAAACACAGCTTGACTAGTAAGAAAAGAACATAAAATGACTATTTCAACCTGGTGGGTTACACTTTTGGGTACCATGCCCATAAATCGATATGCGATTTTTAACAACCTTACCTAGGTCCTCTCGTATATCTGGACAGGTGAGGTTCAATAGATCATAAATTATTTTAATTGAGTATATCCGTTTATCTATATATTAATACGTGAAGCAAAAACTTTGTACCTCTTTTTACGAAAATTACGTGGAAGGACAAGTATGAAATTTTGCACAGTTGAAGTATATAATAAGGTTCTACTTATTGTGCATACAATTAAATTTCATATAATAATGGATTAGAAATACATTAAATTCAATAAAAAAGGCATTACGCACACTACCATGCAATTTTACATACACACACACTAGCGCTTATACACTTTTGTTTAAGGTTAAAATCTCTGGTCGAACTGAATGTCAAATAATCACAGTTATGATGACAATATCTAATAGACATTTGTACTTATATATTAGTTATTAGTGAAATACAGTTTGCTTAATATACAATTATGCATTAATAAAATTAAAAGAAAATTTTGTAGCAGAAAAAGTAATTTAAATGAATTATGGCCGAATTTTGACCACTCTGCGACCACTACTTAGAATATAAATAGTCTAATTTTAAATAGAAC
The DNA here is from genome assembly GCA_032191425.1 of Lymantria dispar. Lineage (NCBI taxonomy): Eukaryota > Metazoa > Arthropoda > Insecta > Lepidoptera > Erebidae > Lymantria > Lymantria dispar. Next base: position 11,883,552 of record CM063441.1, read on the forward strand.
ATTTTTGTAGCAAAATTAATATTCAATAAATGGTATTTTCAGTTTATTTCAGAACTAGCAACCCGCCCTCGCTTCGCTTCGGTTTCAGTCGCTTTTCCCGCGGCGTAGTACCCGTTCCTGTAGGAAAACCGTGATAAAATATAGCCTATGTTACTCCCTGATATTATAGCTTTCCATTGGTGAAAGAATTTTTGAAATCGGTTCGGTGGTTGAAGCGTGAAAGCGTTACAAACAAACAAACAAACATCCTTACTTTCGCATTTATAATATTAGTATGGATACTATACATTCTACTGAGAAATAAATTTCAAAATTGTCTTCAGTTCTTAACAGCCATTATTTAAACGGTTATGGTCACTTATTGTTGAGTAAAATAAATAAAAATAGGTGATGGTTGTTCGTAATAGTCGTCTTGACCCATTGATATCAATAAATGATATTCATATAGTTTTGTGCTAGACAGAAAAAGTAAAAGGTATCTGTGACATACAGAATAAAATAACACAAACGTAAAATCATCTCAACTTATACAATTCCCACTGCTGGGCTCGAGTCTCCTCTAAATGAGCGGGAAATTCACTTACTATACCACGCTGGTGAAACGTGTTGGCATAGGGTTTTATTTCGAGATTTCCTTCTCTTTGGAAAGATGTGTTTTGAATATTGTATTCCGTGGTCATCTTTTACGACATCCACGGATAAGACAGGGAGTGGTGAATTGTATTCTTACTTCGTCTTGTCCGTGAATGTCGTAAATGACGACCAATATATTTGACCAGCATGGTATAGTAGTTCAAATTCCCTCCCGTTGTGGAGGAAGCCCGAGCCCAATAGTGGGACGTATGTGGGCTGCGATGATGAATAATGTCTGATATTTACGAGAACATCCGTGTGGTGACGGAGTAAGAATACAATTCACCACCCCTTATCTTACCCGTGGGTGATCGTACGAGACGACTAAGGGATATAAAACGCATATAACATCTATGCGAGAGAAGGAAAACTCGAAATAAAACCCTATACCAACACGTCTGACCAGCGTGGTATAGTAGGTCAATTACCCATCCATTATGGAGGAGGCCCGAGCCCAACAGTGGGACGTATATGGGCTGAGATGATGATGATGATTTACGAGAATATTACACATGCAAAATAAACTTATTTTTACGGATTTCATTACGTTTGTATTTGACTTTTAATTGCCCGAAAATTTGAATTTAAATTTTGAATTTAGCGTCCTCTCGTGACCAAAATAATTATATTTCAACTAATAATATGTTATTTACTTTGTAATTGTTTTTCTTTTATATGAAATAAATTTAAAATCACAAAACATTATATCCTTAACTGTACTGTTTAAATGATGTTCTGCCTGTGTAAGGCAAAGTTAACGATATTTCGATAAGGATTACAGATCGTAATGAATCGATTTCTTGCTAATGATCCCACCAAAGACCTCAATAGTATTATACTCAGTAACTTTATATTGGAGCTGGTAATCGACTACCACTGAAATTCAGATAGCAACTTCGCAATGTACTTCGCCGAGTAATTTAAGAATATTATTACAGTTATGTTTGAATATATCTATACTAATATTATAAAGAGGTAAAATTTGTAAGTTTGTATGCAGGGGGTAATCTCTGGAACTCATAATCTAATTCTAATTTTATTTTAACTGGCAGAAAGCTACATTATTCCTGAGTGCTATAGGCTATAAATTGTTTCTATAACATGTATATTAACCGAGCTATCACAACTTTTGTCTGGCAAGTCGGAAAAAAATACCTCGTAAAACAGAATTATTTGCGTGCGCTGCCTAAACAGTTGCTTAAAATTAAAAAGAATGTATGGCTACCTGGTTCATCTTAATTATTTCTACAAAAAAGTCAGCGATACCATATCTCTATCTTTTATATTTTATCTTTTATACTTCTATTATTGCATTAAAAAATTTTTTTTTCGGCATTGTTACGTTTGGTTGATTATTTGAGCAACAAAATATTAATTCTTATGACAATAAATTATTTCAGTATCACAAGAACATCATACAGATAAGATTTGCCATTTACAGTATATCAATTGGTCATACAGTTTCGGAGATAATATAAAATTACTAAAACGCAAAATGACCCTAGCATAACTTTCATTGTGCAGACGTTTTACCTATTTGCCCATAGATGGCGTTCTGCAATGACGTCATTTTTCTGAATCGCGGTGTTAAGACTTTCCGTGGATTGATGACCCTCTCGAATTATTATGCCCACGTTGTCGTTAGTTGGAGTTCTAAAAATTACATGTCAGTTGGTTATTGGTTTCGGTTGTTTCGTTCGCATGGTTGTTGTTGTTGATAGATACCTCATAATCGAAAATATCGTAATTTCGTTGTACGTTTGTTTTGTATGTTCGTAGTTTCGTACTTCGTTCTATCGTAATAATCGACACGAGTTATTCGATATTACGATTGTTTTGTTTTGTAAAGGCGGACGGTGTTCGAGTCGCTCTCCCTTTGTTCATAATTGTTTTCAAGTCTGTGCGTGGTTTGTTGAGAGCATGCCTAAAAGGAAATCTCAACTGTCTCGGCAGACATCACAGACAAGAGCCGCTCGAGTACGCCGTACGGAAGAATCTGCCCCTGAAAATGAGCAACGCCTCTCGAGAAATAGAGAATATATTTCGCAAGCACGCGCTAGAGAATCTAGCTCCGAGCGCTCACAGCGCCTCGCAAGCCAAAATGTGAGGACGACGCGGGCCCGTGCTCGAGAAACTAGCGCTGAACGTGCGCAATCATTTGCCCTGACTATTAATAAGTCCCAGGGACAAACATTCTCTTTGGTTGGCATTGACCTACGAAAAGAATGTTTTTCCCATGGGCAATTATATGTTGGTCTATCAAGAGTGGGATCATCCGAAAGGCAGATTATTCTGTTACCGGAAAATAAAACAACCTCAAACATTGTATATAGAGAAGCTTTAAATTAAATAGATACCTAACTTAAACAAATAAATAAAATAAGTAAAAGGCAACTAAGGGTTAAGTTACCTTGAGCAGAAAATAGAACTTCGGTAATCTTTTAAGTTACTGATCTGATTCCAAAAAATATTTTACTAATAAAATTAAATACAGTAATATCAATCGAGTGTAATCTTATGTTAAAACAAGAAATTTTCCGCGGACGAAGTCGCGGGCAGAAGCTAGTTAAATGATATTTTCATTGTTCTATACTTTCCTTACGTTGCTACGCTTATCTTGGAATCATTTAAAGTTGTTCAACCACACTTACTTCAAAGGCTTGTTGTTTTAAAATAATTGAACAATCTTATACGTGCCCTCTGAAGCAGAGTTTTAGATGTGAAACATCTATAGGCGAGGGCGAACCTGATCGTTGCCGTGGCGTTAACGCCACGCTTCGACGTGTACATTTGTGTAACGAAACCATAACCTCTTTTAGAACTTTATACAACGCCATCTAGTGAACTCAAGATAAATGATTAACCTAAATACAAACCTATAGTGTATACTAATGAAAATAAATGTTAATTGAATAAAAATAATTATTTTCTGGAAAAATCGCAATATTTTATTAATACTTTATGCCATGTTAGTTCCTGACGTAATCTGTTCTCTTATGCATATATATTTGTACAAAATAATTTCGATGTTTCACATCTGATATGCGTCCTGAGTGACGGCTTCCTTTTTTTGTACAAAACACTTAATCGTCAGTCTGTTCATGTAGATTGAATACATTATATTCGGCTAAAAGCTATTTACATCCGATTCTGTTTCTTCGGCATATAATGTCCTACTATTTAATACAGGCTTCTTTAACAATGGGAAAAAATTGACACAAAGATGGTCAGATATATTCTTTTGTGTTTTTTACAACACTTGCAGCGGGTACTTTATTGTCATTGTATGATCTGGAAAAGAAGTTATCCGTGTGGTGACGGAGTAAGAAGTTCACCACCCCCTCTCTTACCCGTGGGTGTCGTAAAAGACGACTAAGGGACATAATATTCAGATAATATCGATGCAAGAATAGGAAAACTTGAAAACCAACCTTTTTTTTATTATTTTAGTTTATTTCGGGGGTTATTTAAAATTTACAATATTACTGATTATCTCAGAAGAATAGTGCACCCCTATAGTGCTCTCAGCTGGTTTTTGATATACATTTTTACTAGCTGACCCAACAGACGTTGTTCTGTTCAAATAAAATAAAAAGAATTCTCCTTGAAATCGACAGCAGCGCTACTTACTTCCAATTTAGAATCTAAACCATTCTCTAATCCCCGTAAATACACACAAAAAATTACTTCAACATCGGTCCAGCCGTTTAGGAGTTCAGTAACATACACACGTACACAATAAATTTATATATAAAGATTAGTCTGTCACCACGTGAGGCAAGTTTTATTTACCTAAGTGGTAATTGAATAATATTTTTTAATATTACAAGTCATGTTTCAGCGCGACATCTAATGAATTCTTAGTTCTTCTCAGCCCATATTTATCTCATTGTTGAGCTTTAGCCATCCGTATTGGGAAGGAAATATATGTACTACACAGTAAGCCAATCAGAAGACTAGCCCAGGCCGCGGGTGACGTGACCGGGGAGTTAGTCCGTCACCCGCCGAGAGGCCGACCGCGTGAGGAAAGACCGACGTCCTCCCCGAGGGGGAGATGTCGGTCGATGGGAGGGTACCCCAAGTAGGGGGTATTCCGTCGGGCCGACCACTCATCAGTGGTCGGCCCGACGGTCGTCATCGTGCCCGGTGGTTGTCATCGACAAGTAACCCAGCTCCGGTGGTCGGTCCAACGACGAAGGCGACGTGGTGTTCGGGTGGGTTGCGGGTGTTACGTGCTTAAAAAAAAAAGCCAATCAGAGTACTTAATATAAACGTTTATGATTAATTTTCATCTTCTTGCGTTATATACATAACATATCTCTAGCGAGCAAGGTGTTGTTCGAAATAAAAATGTCACCATCGTCATTGGCATGCCCTTATCTTATATTAAGTGGGGTCGCCACATTTCCTTACCTTCTATAGAGTCCTGTCAGCCATCATATATGTTTCTTCTCTTTGTGATTCACCCAAGATTATTACGTCTATCCATATTTATATCAATAATCCTCCTTGTCACGTATCTTTCTTTCCCTTATTCCAAAATAATAATGTAGTAATGCTATTTATCTATTGTCCGTGTGGTGACGGAGTAAGAATACAAGACCCCCCCCCCACCCTATCTTGCGCATAGATGTCGTAAAAGACGACTAAGGGATATAATACGCAAATAACATCTATGCAAGACATTGAAAATTCGAAACAAAACCCTATAACAACCTGTCTTACCAGCATGGTATAGTAAGGTTAATTGCCTTTCTATTATGGAGAATGTTCGAGCCCAACAGTGGGACGTATATGAGCTGAAATGATGATGATCCTTCTCATTCCAATTACTTGGGGTCAGTGCAATATGTACTCTTCATTTATAGTACATATTCCAGCCACTATTACTATTCATACATTACTACAACCCCTACCATTCGTATGCGTTCATATGCGTCCCACTGCTGGACTAGAGCCTCCTCCATAATAGACGGGAAATGGACTTTACTATACCATGCTGATAAAACAGGTTGGTATTTTTTTTTTATTTTTTTTTTTATGGGTGGGCTATGGTAAGCGCACGTGCGGTCCAGTCCGTCCGGGACGAAGAAAGGACGGCGCGCGGGCCCATAACCCACCCGTACCCACGTCACCTCGTTGTCGGGCCGACCACCGGAGCAAATGTGACTTGTCGTCGGTAGTCGGCCCGACAGAATACCCTTTCGGGTAAAAACAGGTTGGTATAGGGTTTCATTTCGAGTTGTCTTTCTCTTGCATAGATGTTATGTGCGTATTATATCCCATAGTCGTCTTATACGACATCCATGCGCAAGATAGGGGGTGATCAATTGTATTCCTACTTCGTCACCACACGGAGATACAGCACCATACAGCAATATATTTATGTTTTTTAAGTATATAAAATATTTCTTTTTTGAAATTATACTTCTTTTGGCGCGGAAGACAATTATGAGAGTATTTTTTTACGATGCGCCTGCACACTATCACAAAAACCGATATCCTGAAGTTAGCCAGTCAACATTTTTTTACGATGGGCGCGCAGACCGTCTCAAATATCTATATCTATCATTCATCTTGTTACGCCAAAGAAGCACAACTTTTTACGTGCCTACCTACATAAGTACACACACATTTTTTTAATTATTTAATAAAATTATTCACTTAAACATTCAAGCAAAACGTGATAAAACTTGTAACTTTAACATAAATGGGCTAAATTCTATACATACGTATATTGTATATAATCTTAAAGGCTTTATGAAGATATTTTGCGGTTCGTCCTTAGGATTACAAACGCTCCAACGTGGCCGGTGTAGCGCGTAACGCGAGATTAACTCCAACAAATCTCTCAAGTATTTCCCCATTACAAAGACGAGGGTGCTGTGTCATTTTGGTATACACCGGGGAACGGATCTCGAAAGGTACATATATATTTAATTAATGAATAGGTAGATAGGTATAATACGGTATTAATAATACCTTCCTAGTCCGAAAAGGTTAAGTAAGGTAATATCAATTTCTTGAAAATAAAAGTAATATTAGATTTCCTCACTATGAAATTATTAATATTTAACGTGAAATCTGACATTAATGCATATTTATCTTCGCCCATATAAGTCCTATTGTTGGGCTAGGGCCTCCTACTATGGGGGGAAATTGATTATACCACGTTGGTCAGACGTGTTGGTAGGTATAGGGTTTCATTATGAGTTTTCCTTCTCTTGCACAGATCTTATGTGCATATTATATGCCTAAGTCGTTTTGTACGACATCCACAGGCAAGATTTGTAGAGGAATTGTATTCTTACTCCGTCACCACGCGGAAAAGTTTAATTCTGTGATTAATTTATTATTATGTATTTTATACATAATAAATAGAGGGACGTATATGAGCTGTGATGATGAGGGTGATAAGAGAAAGCTCACTCGAAAAAATCCCTATGTCAACATGTCTGACTAGCGTAGTGTAGTAGATCAATTTCTCTCCTATTGTGATGGAGGACCGAGCCTAACAGTGGGACATATGTGGGCTACAAAGATAATAATGAATCATTTAATGATCTGGAATATTTAAGTTAACTAGTGGCCGCTTAGTTTTTTATTTTTTATTTATTTAAGACAACACCCTGCACTAAGGAAATAATCCTTGTATTGCGGGGGACTTTACAAACATATAATTAACGGACACAAATTACATCCAGACTCAGAGCAACAATTTGTGGATCGCACAAAGTGTTGTCCCGCGTGGGATTCGAACCCTCGACACTGGCGCTGTAGGTCGCTATCTTAACCACTACGCCATCTGTGCAGTCAAGTGGTCGAAATTCGACCAAAGTTCATTTAAATTAATTATATTTATGTATAATTGTATATTGAGCAAGCTGTATTTCACTAACAACTAATATATAAGTACAGTTATTTTACTATTATCTATTAGACAATGTCATCATAATTATAATTATTTGACATTCGACTAGAGATTTAACCGTAAACAAATGTGTATAAGAGTTGTTGTGTCTGCGTGCGTGTGTAACGATTGCGCGGTAGTGTGTGTAATGCCTTTTTTAATGAATTTAATGTATTTCTAATCCATTATTATGCAAAATTTAAATTTTATGCACTTCTCCTCATTATATACTTCAACTATGCCAAATTTCATACTTCTCCATCGACGGAATTCCCGTAAAAAGGGGTATAAAGTTTTTGCTTCACGTATTAATATATAGATAACTAATAAAAAGGGGAATGCCCATTGAAGTATGGAACACGGTTTCAAATTGAACATTCATGAAACTTACTTTATTTTGTTAGGTTTTAGATATATATTTTACAACAGAAAAAATTATATCTCTAACTCGACGGGTTATAGCAGAAAAATATTTATTCGTCTTATGAAATTACGTTATTTTCATGTAGGTAAACAAAATAAGTATCGCGTTTTAACGTGTTTTTTTCAGTTATAATTTGCTCAATCGCTGTTTAAAAATAATAAAAATGTTATTCCCTTTATCTTATAATGCATATTTGAAGCGTAATGGGTTTTTATAATTCATGTGTATGACCTATAATTAACGTTAACAGCAACCGAACCCGGCTGGTGAAGATTCACTTTAAAATGTTTTAGTAACCATTTCGGTGTTAATAGTTACCTATATAGTTATAATAATAATAATCTTTTGATTAATAAATACGTGTTATAAGTCTCGTTACCAATATGTTTAGACATTTCCCACTTAATAAATAATTATTAGTTCGATTTCGAAAGCGGAAATGTCAGTGATGAAAAAATAAATCATTTGTATATTCACTTGTCATATTCGGTGTTGCCAGTATGACATCATATTATTGTAAATCGATAATCGATAAGAATTGTCTGTATATTCATATATTTATTATATTATGTTAATGCATAATCATTACACTAATAAAAAAAAATGTGTTATGTAAAACAATCTGCTTTGATTGAAATATTTTATTAGTTATCTTTTTAAATCTTTCTCGCGATCATGCTGACGGTTTGTGCTTTTCAATGTTTGTCGACTTCATCTTGTTTTTGATTACCCATTATTAGTTTATTTGCCAAGATATTTTAAGAATCCAGGCTCGTGTTGCCATTGAAGCCACATAATGGTGTTTTCGCAATATCAGGCATCCAAAAAATATTGTTTGGCAAATAATAGCTTTTAAAACATGTTTAATTAACGTTACCAAAATCCAAGACACAGAAAATATATACTTTTAAAACGATTTTTGGTTTTATAACATTTTTATTATCTATACGTACACTTTTAATTTATTATTATTATTAATAAATAATGAGAATCTTTGAATCCTCAGAAGTAGTACAGGCTGCCTGGCAAGGGACGATAAAATCATCGTTGAGTGTCGTTTACCGTTCGATGGTTGCTGGCAAATGGTGATTTGTATTCAATCATATTGCGAATAAAGTGAAACTTGTTTTAATTAGGACCTATATAATACCTATGACTAGGAAAATACATTTGTAACAATAAATAAAAAACCGCTACAATTTAACTCTCGTCCTGAAATCGATTAAAATCGAGAATCGTTTATAATTAGTATAGTTTTCAATACTGGCAACTATAGTGAACAATAAAATAAAAAATGGCCGGAACGTAATTACAAGGACGTGAAACAACTTTTTATTGTTTAACATATTTAATCCGGCGTTGTGATGGCTTGATATTTTAAAGGGGAGCATGATAATTAAAAACTTAATTTTTGATAATAATTTGATTGCTGTTCTTCACCGCACCCAGTGGAAACCATGAATGGGCATACCCCTTTAGGAACTAATGTTATTTTATTAATCACTACCGACGCGCCCATTTTAGTTTTTTGATATCTCGTAACAAGTACATTTTCATTATATACCGTAATGTACTATTTTGAATTAAATTAAATGAACAATGTACCTTATGTATTTAATAATATGAGGCACAGTACTGTATTGTTTAAAATGGTTTCGTAAATAATCCATTATTTTTTTGCGAGCTCTTCTACTCTTGCATAGATGTTATCTATATAATCCCGTATTTTACGACACACACGGACAAAAAAGGGGGTTGTGATTTGTATTCTTACTCCGTCATCACATGGCTTCTCACCGCTTCTGCAGCATCTTATAAAGGAATATACGTAATTTCAGATGCCTCTCTGCTTTGTCTACATTATTCAAAAGCATTCGACTTTATCTCACATAATTCATAGAGGCAACATATTCTATAGTCCATAAAATATAGCTTGATTTCTGTGACAGATGTCAACGAAACCAACGAAGTAAGTTTGAATGAGCGACATGTTTACAATTGCATTTTGTATCAAATATATTTTTATTCTTTTCGTGCCAGTTTTATTGCAACTGAATTGCAATATACTATAAATATAAAAACATTAATATTCATGCCTAAAATGTACCTCGTAAGTACTAAAATACCTAGTAAACATTTTATACATAAATGACGCTTACACACGTACAATGTCATACTGGACTGAAAATAAAAAAGAGATGAGACAATACGGAAATCGATAACCGATCTTTATTAAATTATTCATTAAAGAAATAAACCCAATACAGTACCTATATAAAACTTTCAACATATTTTTTTACAATAAAACAGACAGTTACATTATAAAATATATAAATTGAATTAATTAAACATTAAAAATCTACTTTTCGTCTTAGAGTAGATGATAATATTATGTACGCATTATTGTCAATAAACTAGACATATTTATTTATAAAACTGTCGTAATTGATTGATTGATCTAACGACTGTCCCTATTTGGCAAAAAATGATAAATGTTCTAGCAGGAACGCTCCAGTGATGACGATAATAGTGACGTAGACCTTGATTGTACTCCTTTTGAATAATTAAAACAGTCAAAAAACACTTTTTGTTTGAAATTAATTCAAAAAGATTTTTATTGATTGTATTTTAATTAAAATAGAAAATCACAATTATAAAAATAAAGAGTTTCATCGATAAAAAACTACGGACTTTATCGTAAGCGTGACAGCACTAGGGACAACTGTCACAGAGATCATGCTATATTTTATGGACTATAATATAATTAAAAATATTTATGGCCGGAGCTCAAGTAGAGCGAGCTTAAAAACGAGTGGTCTGGGAATAAAAATTAAAGAGAAAAAAAACCATCTTCAAAACCAATAAAAAATCTTTAAAGATTAACTAGAGAATATGATTTAATGAAATTGTAAATATGTATATTTAAATGATTGTGTACTCGTATGTCGAGGGTGTGGGTCATACCGCAGGTCGTGCTACAACCACGCTCTGTACAAACATGTCTCCGGAAGCTGTGAAATTAATTTATTACAATTTACAGACGTACCTATTTAGATCTCTAAATGTAGAAATTAAATAATTTTCTAAGTAAAATATAGGTAAAAAAAATCTTATTTATCTTTTCAATAGAATACAACGTAAATAAATAGTTTCTGTGAATTATGAATTATTAAGATAAGTATTTTTTCATTTGTAAAAGATTGCTTTAAAAACCAACATTGCATGCTAAGGAAGAATTTCAAGGGTTTTTTTTTTTGGGGGGTGGTTTGCGGTCGGCGCGCTCGTCGCACCACTCCGTCGCCAGAGGGGCGTAAGCACGCAACTCCCGCAACCCACTCACGATGCACGTCGCCTTCGTCGTTGGGCCGACCACCGGAGCAGGGTTACTTGGGGTTACTTGTGTACTCAGTGGTCGGCCCGACGGAATACCCCCTACTTGGGGTACCCTTCCATCGACCGACGTCCCCCCCCCTCGGGGAGTTAGTCACTGTTAATGGAAATCATTATCACCCAGCCTGTCATCGTCCACTGCTATATGTACAGCATTCATCATCATTTCAGCCTATCACCGTCCACTGCTGGACGTAGGCCTCCCTCATGTTACGCCACAAAGTGCGGTTCTGTGCCGCCTGCATCCAACGACGCCCAGCAACTTTCACCAGGTCATCATATATGTTATATGTACGCCTGCCCATAAATGAGAGGTTCTACCATAATGATCATGCTTGGTAGGCCAGTTGGCGATCGCAATGAAGAGTTATAAGTTTACCAAAAGAGCTGCCGACCTACTTTCTTGGTTAACGGCTCCCTCGGGTAAGTAAGAGGTGATGACAGTTGTATTCGTATCCTACCACCACACGAGGAAGACCAGCATGCCATAGTAAGTTAATTTAGCTCATATTGTTGAAGAGCATCAAGGCCAGAAGTAGGATGTATACGAATGAAGATGTATTCTTAATCTGTCGACACACGGGAAGATAAGTTATCCAATATAATATTAATATCGTAAGAGCCGCAACAAAGGCACAAGTATGTCGGTCGCAGTGACGCACCACAAAGCCGTCAACATTCTGTGAATGTGTGGTTTGCGAGCCTTACATTTATATAATTTGGTATAACCGTTCGTACATGTTTCCTTCGTATATTTCAATGTGAAGACGCATGTGGTTTAATTAAATAGAAAATCAACCCTGCATACGCTGTTTCTTGTCGATAGATTGCCATATACATGTTACAGTCAGCCGTGAAGACTCTAGTTTTAATCCTGGATCTAGTAGCAAGGTTTTGTTGGTGTTTTCGGAATAGTTTTCTGAGACTTATTCAGATAAATCATATTAACAAGTTTGTATTTTGGAAATTGGTCGATTTAAAGGCTCGCTTTTTATGCGTTTTAAATGATACCATGTTATGAACAGGAATGTATACTTAACATCATTGTATACTTCATCATTTTTTTAATTTTTGGGATTACATGGTGTAGACACGCTATGCATCTCGTGCGGGGTGAAGAAAGATCAACTCGCGACTCCATGTCCCGCCATATGCCCCACTTCTCTATTGACTACTGGTACGGAATCCTTGATGGTATTATATGGTGGCTCAACCGGCGTCATCTGTTTTCATTCTGTTTTTTTTCCCAATTATTTGAGATTGACTAAGGTTAAACCTCCTTGGAAATGTAATTATCGATCTGATGGCTGATCTGATGGAGTTGACTCACATCCATAAAAAAAAATTGTTGTATTTTACGACACCTACGTGTATAAATAAGGGTGATGCTTTGTATTCTTACTCCATCAAAACACGGAACTTACTTATTCTTGCCATAAAATACAAAAATAAACATTAAAACCAATTTGTGTTGACGCTTGCGAAAATCTCGTTTATGTTTCCACCACTGAAATCAGTGTCAACAGATATTAGTCATTAATATAAGATTTAACCCAGAATTGGATCTTTGGCATACATACACTCTTTATTAATAAATAGAAAATAAAAAGTGAAAACGTTTTTATAGAATGTAGGGCGAAAATTTGACACGAACGTGGAGAGATTAGACGCAGGCCCAGTGATTTTACGCATCCTCTAAAGCAGACAATATTTTAAAAATTATCGCATATAGAATCGATAAGTGGAGCGTGCTTTGGCTTTTATTTGATACTTTAGACGAGAATGTGAAGGGTTCACATTATTTCTGAAAAGTATTTGTTGTGTTTATGAATTTACTAGAATAAAACTGCATCAGCTTCAATATTTGATACACAATTTCAAAGATTCATTGTCGTTCTAACGACGACCCTAAATAAATATATCAGTGCTTTTATTTATCTAAGCTTACTTTATAGCATTGTTGAACTCAAGCCTCCTTCACAATGGGAGAAAATTGACCTACTATTCAATGTTAGTCAAATGTGTTAGAATGAGGTTTTATAGCGTGGTATACGTTGGCTCGATAGGTTGTCAAAGGACTTCATTTAAAGTTTTTTGAAGTGAAACTTCTTTGCGCGCATGAGGGTTAATTTTGTACGGATGAAACGCAATTTAGCGTCTCGAATATGTACAGCGTTTTTGTCGAAGGAGAGGGAGAGAGCGATTGAGACCGATTGAGAGTGAGTGAGAAAGGGCGAACATAGCACGAAGCATAGCCATGGGGCTAGAGTAGGGAGTGAGAAAGACCGAGATTTTTTTTTTATTTTTTTTTATTTTTTTTTAATATTGATAAAATCACATGGAACCAAAGAAGTTTCACTTCTGACATGCGTACTTAGTATTCACACAAATTTTTTTTTCTTACAATGGTTGATATTTACTAGACTACCCTCAATTATTTTTGACGTTAGAACTTCTTAGCAGCTTTGTATGGTGAGTAAATTCATATAAGTCGTCATCGACGTGATCACGTGACGTGTTAAGGCTAACACTGTATCTGTAGCTATGTCTTTGTGCACTGTATATACCTACTGATAGATGTCAAAACAAGATAATTGTAAAAATTTGTTTACAAATATTTATTCAAGAGCAAACAAATAATTTGAATATCCAGAAATAACTATTCGTTCTTACCTTTATATCTATTAACTATTCGTTCTTATCTTTATATCTATTAACTATTCTTTCTTATCTTTATATCTATTAACTATTCATTCTTATCTTTATATCTATTAACTATTCGTTCTTATCTTTATATCTATTAACTATTCATTCTTATCTTTATTTCTTGTGTACGTGTGTATGTCACTGAACCCCTCCTAAACGGCTGGACTGATATTGATGACATTTTTTGTGCGTCTTCAAGGGGATTCGAGGATGGTTTAGATTTACAATTAGACTCAGTAGGTGGCGCTGCTGTCGACTTTGAACCGAACAATGTCTGTTGGGTCCTCTAGTTGTTTATATAATTTTAAGTTTTCACTTCTATTGGCAGTGCTCATAATCATGATTTGTGTTTGAGATACTCACGTCTATCGGTCACTATACAAAAGAACTTACCTTGCCAATACCACTTCAGTATATTGAGCATTTTAATGTTCATCACTAACCTGCTTCCAGGCGCATGTCACGCGACAGGACTGTCCCGGTAGAGCTGGCAGCTCTGCACCTGTACAGTGCCGCGTGTACGTCAGCTCGGTACTGCGCAGCGGTGAACGAGCCCAACCACAGCGTACCGTTAGGCAGAGCACTCCTATTGAAAAAACAAAAATTTTGTATATCGAGGGATTGGGGGCCGGGCTGTATCACTATCAGATCGGTCACACATCCCGATGGGGTAAAATAATATTTCGGATGGCTACTTTTAAATTGTATTCAACAATTAGCGTTAACACTTTTCTATTATAACCACTAATTACACGGATGCCGACAGCTAACTTACAAGTTAGGGGAAACGCGGTGAATTTGATACAACACGGCAGCAACAACGACTGATCGCTCTCGTGTTTCGCACTGAACTGCGTATTCAACGGACCGCTCTCAATAAAGAAAGCTCGGTAATATTTGAAACGTTAACGGTCAAACTACAAATATCAAAAATCATTGCCAACGTTGTATCAAAAACACCCAAGTTTAATACTTGACGTTTCCGTAATCGATTGATTCTTAAAAACTGTCAAGATATTGTTGCCAGGGGTAGTGACGCTGCGACATATACATTAATACCTATTCAGATCTACTTCGGCTCTCTTTATTATCGGTTTTCTGATAAACTTATTATTAATTGGAATCACAAATTAAGATTAAATAGGTATCTTTCATTATATAAAATTCCCTTGGAGCCAACTACATATTGTCAATTTTACAGTTTAAAATTAATCCAATAAACTACTACCGGATTGAAATTCGACGTCTACTGAGAAGATGCGCCACAAAACTAGCGAGATTGTCTTTTTTGGTGGTGAAACAAATACTGTATCAGGTAAAGGGGGGCGCAGTTTCATGCTTATCGGTTATCGGCGTGAAGCATACACACTTATCGTTTTCATAATTTTATGTGTGTCAATGAAGGGGGAATTCGTGTTATACAAGAGTGGTTGAGAATTAATTGAACTTTTTCATGTAGCTGATATTCTAATTTTCATTATCATTATTCCATCCAACATAAGTGCCATTGTTGGGCTGGGGCCTCCTTCATAATGGAAGGAAAGTTAACCTATTATACCGCGTCTAGTCAGAGGTGTTAGCAAAGAGATTTATATTGAGTTTTCCTCCTCTTACTTATATTATACTACTATTATACTACTTACTTATATTATTCCCATATCATATCCCTTAGACATTTTTACTACACCCGCGGACAAGATAGGGATTGGTGAATAGCATTCTTACTCCGTCACTACACAGAGAGTGATTCTAATCCTTACTAATATTATATACGCGAAAGTTTATGAGTATGTGAGGATGAGAAGATGTTTGTTGCTCTTTCACGCAAAAACTATTGAATGGATTTTAATGAAACTTCACAATAATATAGATTACATATCAGAATAATACATAGGCTATAATTTATCCCTAAATTCCCACGGGAAGAGGAATTGCGGGTGAAACCGCAGGGCGCTGCTAGTACGAAAGTAAATTTGTTTGTTTGTTACGCTATCACGCTAAAACCACTGAACCGATTTCAAAAATTCTTTCACCAATGGAAAGTTATAATATCGGGGAGTAATATAGGCTATATTTTATTCCGGTATTCCCACAGGAACGGGAACTTAGCGGGTAAGGCGACTGAAACCGAAGCAAAGCAAAGGCGGGTTGTTAGTCTTTAATACGACTAAATGAAACCGATTACGAGATTTGGGTATATCATTATAATTTCAGGTGATATTAGAAACCCAGAAGAATATCAAACTGGACCATAATGCCTGCTGAAGTTAAAAAATTAAAAAACAGCATCAGCCCAGTTCAATATTCGTCTCAGCTCATATACTTTCCCCTATTGTGCTCGAGCCTTATTCAATTGACTGGTCAATTGAATACTGAATACTGAATTGAATACACCACACCGGTGAGATGTATTGATATATGGTTTTATTTCACGATATCCTTCTCTTGTATTGATGTTGCATGTATATTATATCCCCTTTTTTTTTATGGGTGAGCTATGGTAAGCGCACGCGCGGGCCTGTCCGTCCGGGGCGATGAAAGGACGGCGCGCGGGCCCATAACCCACCCGTACCCACGTCATCTCGTTGTTTGGCCGACCACCGTAGCAGATGTCATCAGTGGTCGGCCCGACGGAATACCCTTTTGGGTAACCTCACCTCTCGGCGTACTGGGACGTCGGTCGCCATCGCGCGGTCAGCCTCTCTGCGGGTGACGGACAATTCCCCGGTCCGATCACACGCGGCCTCGGCTAGGGCGGCATCAGGCGCAGATACTCGCGCCTGCGCCGCCCGAGTCGTCGGCGGCGGAACGTGTCGCCGAATAGAAGCTCTACTCGCACACGATCCGCCGCCTCCTTCCGTGAGATTACGGCCTCACAGAAGGCGGCGACCGCGTCCCAGTTCCTGACGCTGTCGAGCATCTCCCTGGCGATGGTCGGCAGCGCCAGGTCGGCAGGTGGTTGGAGCGGTCGCCCGTGCGTCCGCTCCAACCACTCCATCAGCACCGGCCGGAAGGCCTCGACGGTCCTGACACCGTACCGAGGACTCTCCAGCCGGACTGCCCAACGGGCAATGACTTCTCGGCGGGCGTCGACCCGCCAGGCGGTGATCTCCTGCAGGGAGACCATGCCGCCGCGGGCGCGCGTCTCCGACACCCGCCGATAAATGTCGGCGAGCATCTCCGCCTCCAGGTCCCACGGGGGAGTTCCGGCCAGGAGGCATGCTGCCTCCGTCGACACCGTGCGGTAACCGCGTATGGCCCTGACCGCCATGACCCTCTGTGGTCGCCTCAAGAGGGCCCTCACCCGGACGGTCAGGGACCCCGCCCACACCGGTGCGCCGTACAGAGCCATTGACCGGATCACCCCCATGTACAGCTGTCGGCACGTAGAGCTGGGTCCGCCCACATTGGGCATCAGCCGCGAAAGGGCGGACGCCGCGCCGACAAGCCGGGGAACAAGTCGATGGAGATACTCCCGGAACCAAAAATGCCCGTCGAGCACCAGGCCCAAGTACTTCATGTGGGCCTGGATGCTGATGGTGACCGACTTCACGGTGATCGCAGCGCCGGCGGGAGGCCCGGCGATAAGGAGGCCATGGAATAAAAGGGCCTCCGTCTTTTCCAGGGCTACCCTCAACCCCAGCGCTTCGATCCGCCTGACAATCTCCTCCGTGCCGAGAGTTGCCAGGCGTGCCACCTCCTCTAGCGTCCCACCCCGGGCTGTGACGAGTGTATCGTCGGCGTAGCAAATTACGCCCAGCCCGGGTGGGAGGCTTCCTCTCAACGCCCAGTCATAGCCGATGTTCCACAGGGTCGGACCCCGAACCGACCCCTGCGGGACACCGCACGTCATGGGCGTTCGCACAACGTCCCCTACTCGGTCAACGTAGAGGACGCTGCGCCCCTCCAAGTAGTCTGCCACCAGCCGCCTGAGGTACACGGGCACCCCGTGATATCTCAGCCTCTCCCTGATGCAGCTGAATGGCAGACTGTTGAAGGCGTTGGCGATGTCCAGGGACACCGCCAACAGGACTCCTCCGCCGGTGACGGCCTCCGCTACCATGGCCTTCAGGCGCAGCAGGGCCGCGATCGTCGAATCGCCGAAAACCAAACTGGGCGTCCGACAAATCGGGCCCGACCCTGACGAGGTGCCGCTCGATGCGGGCAGCCAACACCCTCTCCAGCAGCTTGCCCGCATCATCGAGCAGCACGATGGGCCTATAGGCCGAGGCCGACTCGGGAGACCGTCCCGGCTTCGGCAGGAGAACCAGCCTCCCCTCTTTCCAGCACCCAGGGTGCAGCCCGGACGTCAAACAGGCGTCGAACAGTCCCCTGAGGCGTGTTCCCAGGTGCTCGAGGACCAGGGCCAGCACACGGTTCGGAATACCGTCGGGCCCGGGGGCGGTGGATTTGACTCGCATACTCGCCACCGCCACCCCCATTTCCGGCTCCGTGATGGGCGGAGCACTTTCATCGTCGGCCTCCCGGTCACTGTCCGGCGAAGCCATGACCGGGGGCGTGTGCTCCGCCCGCTGTGGAAAGAGGTCCTCGACAACTCTGGTGAGGAGGCTGGGCTGGAGAGTCTCGGTGAGGGGGGGGCCCCGCCCGCGGAACTTGTTCAGCGCCGCGAGGTAGGGGCGACCCCAGGGGTCACGCTCGAGACTGTCCAGCATCTCCCGCCGACTAACGTCCTTGGCGGTACGGACGGCCAGCCTGAAGGCAGACCGCGCACTGCGGTAAGCCTCATGCAGCTGGCCCTCCCGCTCAGCGTCGCGGTGGCGCGCTCGGCTGCGAGTGTAAGCCCTCCGGGCACGTATGCACGCGGCCCGAAGGTCTGCCAATTCTCGGGACCACCAGGGGACCGCATTCTTCGGGGACAGACGCCGCACACGAGGCATGGCCGCATCACAGATCTGCGTTAATGCACAGCGGATGCGGCCAGCCTCGGCATCCACCCCGTCCGCCATATTATATCCCCTAGTCGTCTTTTACGATTTACTTTTTTATTTCGAGTTTTCCATCCCTTGCATAGATGTCATCATTTATCATCATCATTTCAACCTATCGCCCTGGACTCCCTTATGTTACACCACGAAGTGCAGTCCTGTGCCACCTGCATCCAACGACGCCCAGCAACTTTCACCAGGTCCTTGATCCATCCATTTTGTCCTACACTGTGTCGTCCGATACGTGGTTGCCATTCGAGAACCATTCTTCCCCAGCGGTTGTCGGTTCATCAAGCTATGTGGCCTGCCCATTGCCTCTTCAGCATGCTAATTCTTTGTGCCATGTCGGTTACACTCGTTCTTCTGCGAATTTTCGTATTTCAGATTCTATCGCGCAGAGAAATCCCGAACATAGCCCGCTCTATAGCATGCTAGATGTCTGCGTATTTGTCTGTCTGATGTATGCGTAATATATCCCTTAGTCGTCTTTTACGACACCCACGGGTATGACAGAGGGTGGTGAATTAGATTCTCACTCCGTCAGCACACGTAAAATTATTTTTTCTATAACAATTCTTTAAATATAAATGATAAGTGAAAACAAAATACTCAGTTTAGATACAGCCACATAATTAATCACAAGAAATAAAGAAACAGACATCACAAGATTTTCTATCATTTAAATTCAATTCCTTGGCGTTTTTGAATGAGAAAATCTTTTTAATAGAATCCGTGGGCTTGTGAATAAGATAAATGAGCTACGATTTTTGGTTTGGATAAAAAATGGAGGTGAATTTAAGAAAAATAACGTTTGAATGGAAGTCGGGTCGGACTGTGGTGGCCGTCATCTATATACGTCGCATTGAAATCATACTATATTTCCCTAATACTTACAGTTATATCTCGATGATTTCATTATGGCACATAATTTCACGTAAACTAGCTTTATAACGTCACCATAGGATATGAATACAATGGCCACTAGCTCTATTTACGTCTACCGGTGGATGATCGGCACGAGACACAAGAATACGGTAGACTACGAGGCTACACGTCACCCTTAAGATACTCCAACGGACGGCGTGGTTCAAGATGGCTATGTGGAGAAGGCTACGTTCCCAAAAAAAAAGCGGTCGACTGTGAAAAGCTGAACTATGATAGTGAAGCTATCACCGATTACTGGGTGGTGGAGTAAAAGAATACAATGGTCACTGACTCCTTTCATGTGGAATAAATTAAGGGCTATAAACTGACAATATAACTGCAAAATTAGGCAAACACGAAATAAAATTATAAACATATGCCTTCTAAAGTAATTTATGCTTCATAGTATAGATATATTTAATACTAGCAACCCGCCTTCGCTATGCTTCGATTTCAGTTGTCTTACCCGCGTAGTTCCCGTTCCCGTAGGAATACCAGGATAAAATATAGCCTATATTACTCCCTGATATTATAGCTTTATAGCACAGTAGTTTTTTGAGTTTATTCATTACATGCATACGCACACACAAAAATACAAGTTTTTCTTCTTTATAATATTAGTGAAATACACGTACACAACACGGCAAAAGCTAAATTGAAATTTGGTATAATATTAATTTGTAATGTGTAGTAATGTACATTTTAACATCAATAATTTAGGATATTCATCGTGGATTCGCGGGCATGACTTGAATTCAAATTTTTCAAGTCATTTATTATAGATAAACCCCGCGCAAGCATTTACATACTGTAATTTTTACATTTTATTTTAAATGACTACCGGATCGGAAACCTTACTTTTAAATAAAATTACACGCAGCATACCTATAAATATGTCCAGTTTGATGTCTTTTGAACCACGATGTAATACAATTTTCAAATAAAATGTCAAAGATTATGACTGAACTAGATCTCGCAAGCGGCTCCCGAGCACGAGTTAACCACTTGAGCAGCCATCGCTGCCTTCAACCACAATGGAGAGGAGGGGACGACGCGCTCCTCCTAACTACCGTAAATAGACATTTCAGTGACCATGATTAATACCATTTGCCACAAAAATAAGTCGCAGACAAAATAATAAGCTCCGTTTAGCAAAACACGCTACACTTTGCAATTACAGTAGTAACGAAAAAATAAACATGTTTCAATAATAAGGAAATTGCTGAATGAGGAGCTGCTCATAACCAATCTGTATTCTCATCAAGATAATCCGAGATTTTATAATAACTTTTTTTACAAAAACTGCTTTTGATTGCTTTTTCACAATTATTCACTGGCATATCTCGAATACTTTTAGGTAGTTTGTTGTAGAAGCGTTGCCCCATAAAAGACCTTTTGTTTTCATTTTACATATATACATATATTGTGATACAACAGTCAAAATATTCACTTCTTTGCTATTATTATTACAATTTTGTACTATTATATTAAATATATAGCTAATAAATTAATTACGTATATTAAATCAATAACGTACTTCAAACAAAATAGAATAAGCTATTCGTGAAATTCATCTGTCTAACTAATAAGCACCTTCAATTATATTTTGAGAATTAATTTATTTTCACTAAAATTTTATGGTATTAATTGAAGTAAGTTTATATCTCGTCATCACCGTCTCGGCTCAAATATTTTCCACAGCTGGGCGAGCCCACGAGCCCTCTCTACGATAGGAAAGAAATTGTCATGCCACGGGTTAATTAAGAGTTTATTTCCAAATTCTTTTTACTATATTCCTTATTTTAATACAACATCATCATCATCATCATTGCAGCCCACATACGTCACCGTTGGGCACGTGCCTCCTCCACAATGGGAGGGAATTTGCCCTACTATACCATGCTGGTCAGACATGTTGGTATAGGGTTTCCTTTCGAGTTTTCATCCTCTTGCCCAGATGTTATGTGCTTATTATATCCCTTAGTCGTCTTTTACGACATCCACAGGCAAGATAGGAAGTATTGTATTCTTACTCCATCACCACACGGAAAATACAACACCCATGGGTAATTAAAGGAGAAGGGAATTGAATTCTTACTATAGAGTAGTGTGGTAGCACACAAACAGTTTTTTAAGTAATTTATCTTCACTATGGATGTCGCATGTCATGTCACGGTGGCATAAAAATAAAATTATTGCCGTCCCTTAATTACCCGTAGAAGTCGTAAAAGATGACTAAGGGATATAATAAGCAAATAATATCAATGCAAGGGAAGGAAAACTCATAACAACCCTATATCAAACCGTCTATCTAATGTCAGCATGGCGTTAGATAATTATCCTTCCTATGGAGTGCTCGGAGGCTTAGTCCCAGCAGTGGGACGTACATGAACTGAAATGATAATGATCAACATTGTGGGCATAAACTCGTATATAATAAAATATAATGTTTATACATACATAAACATAAAGTTGCATTCCATGTGGTGACGGAGTACAAAAACAATTCATCACTCCCTATACTGTCGGTGGGTGTCCTAAAAGACGACTAAGGGATATAATATGCCGATAACATTGATGCAAGAGAAGAAACACTCGAAACGAAACCCTATGCCAACACGTCCAGCGTGGAATAATAGATCTAACACCTTCCCAAATGGAGGAGGCCCAAGCCCAACAGTGGGACGTATATGGGCTCAGATGAAGATGATAAACGTTGCTAATTTGTATAAATATCTCAATTTTTTACTTATTACAGAATTATATAATTTTGGTGATATCTGTTCACAAAGCTTCATTTAGTACTAACTTTAAGATTTCGTATTCATGACATTATCTTATACAGATGCTAAGAATATTCTCAAATACTAGAATTAATTACAAATTCCAGTAGATACCCATCTAACTGTTTAATATGACAAAGGGCTTTCAACAATGGCGACTCAATCTTACTGTTAATTATATGAATCTTGTCTAAAATGATATTGACAACTTGCTTCGCTAACAATATAGCTCAATCGTTAATATTCTACATAAATTTTATTTATTATCAATATTGATAGACTAAATCATAAAGACGTGTGGTGAAGGAGTAAGAATACAATTCACCATTCCCTATCTTGCCCGTGGATGTCGTCAAAGACGACTATGGGATATAATATGCATATAGCACCTGTGCAAGAGAAGGAAAACTCGAAATAAAACCCTATACCAACATGTCTGGCTAACATGGTAGGTCAAATTTCTTCCCATTGTGGAGGAGGCTCAAGCCCAATAGTGGGACGTATGTGGGCTACAATGATGAGATCATAAAGATACAATAGATTTTCATCATCATCATCTCAGCCCATATACGTCCCATTATTAGGCTAAAGCCATCTTCACCATGGGAGGGAAATTTCCCTACTAGATCACGCTAGTCAGACGTGTTGGCATAGTATTAAATTTTGAATTTTCAATTATAGTATTATAGGGATAAAGATAAGTCTTTTGAGTAAGACATATCTCCAAAAGTAGAGGTCAATTGGCTGATATATATATATATATATATATATATATATATATATATATATATATATATATGTGTTGTACCGATCCTGAAAAGGTGAGATAGTGGCAGGAGGATAATTATAGACGCATTATTGACAAAACACTAAAACGTAGACCTATATCGAGCAACAGTGAAGTAGGGTCTTAATGACGCTCGAAAAGGTAACATAAGGTCCCTAAAAAAACTCCTCACAAAAAAAATAGGAACGTAAAATGTTGACGTTTTAATTTGACAATATTTAAAACAATGATGTGAATTTGGCGAGACCTGGCACTCGTATGTTACGGACAGTCAGGAATTTTAATGTGGTCGGTAAGTTCAGAATATAATAGGAATATTTTGTTTCATTTGGTCCTTCACAAATATTTACTTTGTTATAATTCATTTACAGTCCAAAAATATATTACTAAGTATAAGCAAAAAATTGTTTAACGTATGGTGACGGAGTAAGAATACAATTCACCACTCTCTATCTTGGCCGTGAATGTCGTAAAAACGACTAAGGGATATAATATGCACATAAATCTGTGCAAATATTTCTGACCAGCATGGTATAGTAGGTCAAATTCTCTCCCATTGTGGAAGAGGCCCGATCCCAATAGTGGGACGTATGTGGGCTGCGATGAGAAACAAAAAAACACTCCTATGACCAAAGTTTTATTTAATCCGTTTGTCATATAATCTGCTTATATCTGTATTGTTTTCTTATTCTGTGCTGTTACGGAGTAAGAAAACAATTCGCTACTGCCTATAGGTAGGAATCGTAAGAGATAACTAAGAGATATAATGGGCTTATAACGTTTATGTAAGAGAGGGAATATGTAAAATGAAACCCTTTACCAAACTGTCTTACTAGCGTGATAATAGACCAATTTCCGTTCAATTGTGGACGAGGCTCTAATTCAGCAGGGGCGCATATGTGAGCTGAAATGAGGATCTTGGCCGTCAGTATTGTAATAGACAACTAGGAAGACGACTACCGGATATAATATACATTTAACATCTGCACAGGAGAAGAAACACTGGATATGAAACCCTATGTAAATATGTTTCATCATCATATTCGCCCTCATACGTCCCATTGTTGGGTTCGGGCCTCCTCCACAATGGGAGGGATTTCGACCTACTGTACCATGCTCGTCAGACATGTTGATATAGGGTTTCATTTCGAGTTTTCCTTTTCTTGCACAGATGTTATGTGCATATTATATCCCATAGTTGTCTTTTACGACATCCACGGGCAAGAGAGGGAGTGATGAATTGTATTCTTACTCCGTCACCACACGGAAAATATAGTCAATATTGGATCGTATATAGACAAAGGTAATAATATAGGGGTAGAGTTATAATTTTATGAAAAAATAACGTATATAACCACTTGAATGTAACAAGAAAACCGTCCCGTATATTCAAAGTTAATCCCATATTCGTGATATAAGAACATGAGGTCACAATAAAATAATCATGCGTGTGTTTACGCGGCCCCAAGGAGCATGAATATTGTATACGAATGAGGAGTACAGCTTGCGCGGAGACATCGGAAACTTTTACGAGTCCATCATGTGAGAATGTGGAACGAAGCCTTTTATATTCTGCCCATTTACAGAGTGGAATTTCTTAGACAATAAGAATTTGAAGGGCACGTAGAACTTACGACGGAAGACGGTGTCACGACCTTGTCTATAATATTCAAGTGCATTTATGATCTTGAAGTTTTTAATGGACTTAGAAAAATACCTTTTTTATTTATGAATATTTGAGCATAACTCTGCTACGAGTAAAAATTTAAAAAATATTAAAATAATCTATTTTGAATTTCGTATAAGTTGATGATGCAAGTTTTTTGAAGTTTCACTTCTTTAAGGAAAAATGATGAACGAAATTTTTTACAATGTGCGCGCGCGCCCTCACGAAAAACCGACAACGTGAAGTTAGATAGTCAACATTTTCTCGAAGCTCACGCACATCGTCACTAATGTCAATAGACAACAATAGACAATTAGATAATGTGTTATAATAAAGTTTTCAATGTATTCAATATTTTTTTGTTTCATTATTAGTGTCGTTTTTCTACAAACGTAGGATAACGCGAAGGATAAAATTTTTAAAAAGATGTTTGTCTCCTTACGCCAATTAAATATAACTTCTTACATGCGTACACAAGTACACACACACACACACACACACATTTTTTGTTAACAAACTTTTTTAGAGAAAATTACCAATAAAAGAATTTGAAATTACGTAAAATTTTCTGAAAGAACTGATAATGGGTATAATATAATACTTAAAGAGCTGAATTTATTGTGAAAGGGAATTTGATTCAAAACAAAAGTGTGAGAAAAAATACGCCATTTGTACAAAAATTGGGAATACTTCGTCTATTCTTATATAACCCTTGGTGACTAATGTTGGACATAAAACTAATGCCATCATCATTTCAGCTCATATACGTCCCACTGTTGGGCTCGGGCTCCTCCACAATAGTAGGGCAATCGACCTTACTATACCATGCTGGTCAGACAGGTTGGTATACGGTTTTGTTTCAAATTTTCCTTCTCTTGCATAGATGTTATATGCCTATCATATGCCATAGTCGTCTTGCGACACCCACGGGCAAGACATAGAGTGGTGAATTGTACCCTTTTTCCGTGACATTATATAGGAACTGAAATGATGAATAATGATATTGAATATCATCACCATCACCTTAGCCTATATAAGTTCTCCTGTTGAGCTTGGACCTCCTCTATTATAGGAGAGAAATTGACCTAATATACTGCACTGGTCAGATATGTTGGCATAGGGTTTCATGTTAGGAGAGGGTACTCTTTCTGGGTATTCCGTCGGGGCGACCACGGAGGACAAGGTATTCGGTACCAGTGGTCGGAGTACCAACGACGAAGGAGATGTGCTACGGGTAGGTTATGGGGCCACACGCCGTCCCTTTATCGCCACAGACGGAGCCAGGCGGCGAGTGCGGTGACTATAGCCCAAGCCAAAAATAAAAACCAAGTTTCATGTCGATTTTTTCCTTCTCTTGTCTAGATTTTAAATGCATCGTCTTTAGTCAGCTTTTACGACACCCACGGACAGGTTTAGGTGGTTGTAAATTATACTGACTCTTTTCTTACATGGAATATAAGCAGTGTATTAACATAACTTTCTACTACATAAGCTTTCTACATCAAGATTAAGTTATCTAACGAGTAGACTAACTTGTACAAAGTTTATGTTACTCAAGGACATGTAATTACCAAGTGTATTTGATTAAATGTCGTGCCAATGTCGTTTACTTAATCATTACTTAAGATTGATACTTCTTCAAGCGGCACGTTGACGAGCTGACGTGTGAAGTGAAGTTTCATTAAACTTATTTGTATAATGTCATGTGTTAGTGTCATCTATGTATAAACATTTAATCTACTATATTAACTTATGAAGTAACTTGATGGTTAAGTTAATGGTTTTGACGGCACAGATGGCATAGTGGTTAAGATACCTACTTTGCCAGTGCTACAGCACTGGTTAACCTACAGGTTTGAATCTCATGTCGAACAAAACTTTGCGCGATTCACAAATTGTTGATCTGAGTCTGGATGTTTGTAAAGTCCCCCCTCCGTGTGGTGACGGAGTAATAATACAATTCACCACTCCCTGTCTCGCCCGTGGATGTCGTATAGGACGACTGTGGGATATAATATGCACATAACATCTGTGCAAGAGAAGGAAAACTCGAAACGAAACCTTTTATCAACATGTCTGACCAGCATGGTATAGTAGATCAAATTCCCTCTAAACTACTAGAACAGCCATCACTCCCTTAACCACATTGGAAGGGGGCAATCCGCTCCACAGTCACTGGGACTGCCCTGGCAAACAATATTATTGTCGGACAGTATCAGGCACCTACATTGCGAACATTTTACTGCCTGCAGTCATAAATGGACCGACTGGCCCGGGGTAATAAAATACTCTTACCGAAAATTGATGCCTAAATAGTAGCCATTTGCTACTGCATTCGATGAGTAGGCCATAACCCCATAGGTAAGCAGCGACTTTGATCCTTATTAATACAGAAGTCCATGAAGTTCTATTATCAACTGATAGGTTAGTTCCTCTGGCACCAAAAACAATAAAAATAATAAACTTGAAGATTATTTTATGATGTAAAGCTGATTCAATTTGTTGTTCGCCCATTGTCTACGCGGTACTTTGACCCAGATATTTGCAAGTGTAATCCCGTTGAGACTGAGAGAGCAAAATAAAAT
This sequence comes from Lymantria dispar, assembly GCA_032191425.1. NCBI lineage: Eukaryota > Metazoa > Arthropoda > Insecta > Lepidoptera > Erebidae > Lymantria > Lymantria dispar. Next base: position 11,911,306 of record CM063441.1, read on the forward strand.
CTGACTTACATCCTAATCGTATGTTCGTGATATATGAATTATTCATGACGGAATATTGAATAATACTGGGAGACGGACATTGCACTCTGTATACTGATGGGGAAATATTCGTTTTGATTCATGAAACGAAACATCAAAAGAGTTTTATTGAAATTTGTACGTTATCATAACAACGTTATGCATTACAATTATGAAGTATTTCTTTAAGATTTTTTTTTATGATTCTCCTTTCGGTATGGTGTTCCTGGTGAATATGAAAATAAGACGTACTCGTATAAGGTATATTTAATACAATTTTCGTTTAAATTTTTGGTTATATTATCGCGGCGTTTCGATTACTACACAACGTTAAAGATCACGTGAGGATTGAGACTGATTATTTAATATTTTATCAGTGTTGTGGCGGAGTAAAAATACAATTCACCACTCCCCGTTTTGCCCGTAGATGTCGTATAGGACGACTAAGAGATATAATAGCACATAACATTCGTGCTAGAGAAAGAAAACTCGAAATAAAACTAAACTGTCTGATCACCTTGCTGATCAATAGATCAATTTCCTGATTGTAGATCAATTTCCCTCCTATTGGAAAAGAAGCTAGAGCGCAGTGGTAGAATGTATGTGAGCTGTGAGGACCATAGCACATATTAAAAGTTATTGGCAATAATTTTAAAACCAGCCTATCAACCTGCCACATGAAGGTAATTGTCGACCAAACGACATTATATGTAGTTAGCCCAGGTTGATGTAAAGCTTAAAGTTGTTTATCTTTTATGAAACTCACGAGCAATCTAAGCATTGATAATATTGGCAGTCGCTGCCGTAGTGTATGTGTTCTCATGTGAGTGCGTAATAAATTATACTTCATAATGATTTCTGATGTTTACGCAAGTATTAGTATACTAAATTTGTTAGGTGTAAATTAGTAAATTTTCATAATAATTACTTTCAATTTAATGTCTAAAAACTTTCCGTATGGACGGACCGACAATGACGGAATAAGAATACAATTCACCACCCTCTCTCTTACCCGTGGGTGTCGTAAAAGACGACTAAGGGTTATATTACGCATATGACATCTATGCAAGAGATGGAAAACTCGAACCAAAACTCAATACCAACCTGTTTGACCAGTATGGTATAGTAAGGTCAATTTCCCTCCTAATATGGAGGAAGCTCGAGCCCAGCAGTGGGACGTATACGAGCGGAAACGATGAAATGATGAATTGCTAATCGTAAACAGTATTTTTTTCATATAGAATCATTTTTTTCTTGTACTGACAATAAATTTGTACCAAAATGTGGGTCAAAATTTAATAACTAATTTCTGTAGCGGGTAGATAATTATAAATCTCTGTAATAACGATGACTTGTTAGACGTGAGACGTCTTAGTCCACCCGTGACCATGAACGCTATAAAGTGTTCGAAACGTCAGGCAATCAATAATCAAATACAAACGCGATAAAATCCGTAAAATACTTAAATTATTCTTCTTTCATTAAAATAGAAACGTGTAGAGTATTTTACTCTGTATTTAGAGTCTAAAAATGTTATATTTTGATGATAATGGCAAATTATAAAAAAAAACTTAACCTTCTGAAATAAATAATAACAATAATATTGACTAAGGTACAGTATATTTAAATAGAAGTCTATTAATCGCGAGCACATATATAAACCGGGCAGTAAAGGGATCAGAAAGTAGTTTGTTATAATGTCATTATTATCTTTGTGTTTGAAACAATAATAGAACAGGCATTTACCTAACGCAGAGTTAGTAAAGTTCACAGAAACAACTAACTCCACTGAGCTACGCACATATATATAACATTTAACTGGGTTCACATTCAAAGTCAAACAATGGCTAGTTTTGAATAGTTGTATAAAGGTCTGTGGGCTAATGCCTTACGTCATCGTTCCTGTTCACTCGCACGGATTCATCAAGGGTCGACTATACGACTATACGGTTCGTATCAATCGTTATAACGAGCCCCGGGTACAAACTAACCCCGCAGAGCCTGCAAATATTTAGTGGGGACAACTTGTGGGTTGAAACGTGTTTACTTGACTGTATGGGAAATTTTCAATAGCCACAGAAATGGGAGGTTATACTACTAAAAAATGTTAGTTACGTTTGTGATTCGATCACTCGCCTGTTTTACGAAAGATACAAAGGATTGAATTTATCTTTGAAAACTAAAAAATGTGTGTACACACGTAAGAAGCTATACTTCTTTGGCCTAATTAGATAAAAATCTTTCTGAAAATCTTATCCTTCACGTTATCCTACGTTTATAGAAAAAACGAATAATAGAAAAAAAATGTATTTAATACATTGAAAGTTTTATTATAACGCATTATCTAGTTGACATTTGTGAAGTTGTGTGCGCCTGCATCTTAAAAAATATTGACTAGCTAACTTCAGGATGTTGGTTTTTCGTGACGGTGTGCGCGCGTCACAAAAATTTACTCTCATCATGTTTCCCTAACGCACCAAAATAAGTATAAGTTAACGCCATTATCTTTATAAATCAATTTCTTGTGTACGTGTGTATAGCACTGAACTCCTCCTAAACGGTTGGGCCGATGTTTATGAAACATTGTGTGTGTGTTCAAGCGGATTCGAGAATGGTTTAGATTTAAAATTGTACCCAGTAGGTGGCGTTATTTTATTTGAACAGAACAACGTCTGTTGGGTCAGCTAGTCTCTAGATATATATTTCTTGTGTACGTGTGTATAGCACTGAACTCCTCCTAAACGGTTGGGCCGATGTTTATGAAACATTGTGTGTGTGTTCAAGCGGATTCGAGAATGGTTTAGATTTAAAATTGTACCCAGTAGGTGGCGTTATTTTATTTGAACAGAACAACGTCTGTTGGGTCAGCTAGTCTCTAGATATATATTTCTTGTGTACGTGTGTATAGCACTGAACTCCTCCTAAACGGTTGGGCCGATGTTTATGAAACATTGTGTGTGTGTTCAAGCGGATTCGAGAATGGTTTAGATTTAAAATTGTACCCAGTAGGTGGCGTTATTTTATTTGAACAGAACAACGTCTGTTGGGTCAGCTAGTCTCTAGATATATATTTCTTGTGTACGTGTGTATAGCACTGAACTCCTCCTAAACGGTTGGGCCGATGTTTATGAAACATTGTGTGTGTGTTCAAGCGGATTCGAGAATGGTTTAGATTTAAAATTGTACCCAGTAGGTGGCGTTATTTTATTTGAACAGAACAACGTCTGTTGGGTCAGCTAGTCTCTAGATATACATTTCTTGTGTACGTGTGTATAGCACTGAACTCCTCCTAAACGGTTGGGCCGATGTTTATGAAACATTGTGTGTGTGTTCAAGCGGATTCGAGAATGGTTTAGATTTAAAATTGTACCCAGTAGGTGGCGTTATTTTATTTGAACAGAACAACGTCTGTTGGGTCAGCTAGTCTCTAGATATATATTTCTTGTGTACGTGTGTATAGCACTGAACTCCTCCTAAACGGTTGGGCCGATGTTTATGAAACATTGTGTGTGTGTTCAAGCGGATTCGAGAATGGTTTAGATTTAAAATTGTACCCAGTAGGTGGCGTTATTTTATTTGAACAGAACAACGTCTGTTGGGTCAGCTAGTCTCTAGATATATATTTCTTGTGTACGTGTGTATAGCACTGAACTCCTCCTAAACGGTTGGGCCGATGTTTATGAAACATTGTGTGTGTGTTCAAGCGGATTCGAGAATGGTTTAGATTTAAAATTGTACCCAGTAGGTGGCGTTATTTTATTTGAACAGAACAACGTCTGTTGGGTCAGCTAGTCTCTAGATATATATTTCTTGTGTACGTGTGTATAGCACTGAACTCCTCCTAAACGGTTGGGCCGATGTTTATGAAACATTGTGTGTGTGTTCAAGCGGATTCGAGAATGGTTTAGATTTAAAATTGTACCCAGTAGGTGGCGTTATTTTATTTGAACAGAACAACGTCTGTTGGGTCAGCTAGTCTCTAGATATATATTTCTTGTGTACGTGTGTATAGCACTGAACTCCTCCTAAACGGTTGGGCCGATGTTTATGAAACATTGTGTGTGTGTTCAAGCGGATTCGAGAATGGTTTAGATTTAAAATTGTACCCAGTAGGTGGCGTTATTTTATTTGAACAGAACAACGTCTGTTGGGTCAGCTAGTCTCTAGATATATATTTCTTGTGTACGTGTGTATAGCACTGAACTCCTCCTAAACGGTTGGGCCGATGTTTATGAAACATTGTGTGTGTGTTCAAGCGGATTCGAGAATGGTTTAGATTTAAAATTGTACCCAGTAGGTGGCGTTATTTTATTTGAACAGAACAACGTCTGTTGGGTCAGCTAGTCTCTAGATATATATTTCTTGTGTACGTGTGTATAGCACTGAACTCCTCCTAAACGGTTGGGCCGATGTTTATGAAACATTGTGTGTGTGTTCAAGCGGATTCGAGAATGGTTTAGATTTAAAATTGTACCCAGTAGGTGGCGTTATTTTATTTGAACAGAACAACGTCTGTTGGGTCAGCTAGTCTCTAGATATATATTTCTTGTGTACGTGTGTATAGCACTGAACTCCTCCTAAACGGTTGGGCCGATGTTTATGAAACATTGTGTGTGTGTTCAAGCGGATTCGAGAATGGTTTAGATTTAAAATTGTACCCAGTAGGTGGCGTTATTTTATTTGAACAGAACAACGTCTGTTGGGTCAGCTAGTCTCTAGATATATATTTCTTGTGTACGTGTGTATAGCACTGAACTCCTCCTAAACGGTTGGGCCGATGTTTATGAAACATTGTGTGTGTGTTCAAGCGGATTCGAGAATGGTTTAGATTTAAAATTGTACCCAGTAGGTGGCGTTATTTTATTTGAACAGAACAACGTCTGTTGGGTCAGCTAGTCTCTAGATATATATTTCTTGTGTACGTGTGTATAGCACTGAACTCCTCCTAAACGGTTGGGCCGATGTTTATGAAACATTGTGTGTGTGTTCAAGCGGATTCGAGAATGGTTTAGATTTAAAATTGTACCCAGTAGGTGGCGTTATTTTATTTGAACAGAACAACGTCTGTTGGGTCAGCTAGTCTCTAGATATATATTTCTTGTGTACGTGTGTATAGCACTGAACTCCTCCTAAACGGTTGGGCCGATGTTTATGAAACATTGTGTGTGTGTTCAAGCGGATTCGAGAATGGTTTAGATTTAAAATTGTACCCAGTAGGTGGCGTTATTTTATTTGAACAGAACAACGTCTGTTGGGTCAGCTAGTCTCTAGATATATATTTCTTGTGTACGTGTGTATAGCACTGAACTCCTCCTAAACGGTTGGGCCGATGTTTATGAAACATTGTGTGTGTGTTCAAGCGGATTCGAGAATGGTTTAGATTTAAAATTGTACCCAGTAGGTGGCGTTATTTTATTTGAACAGAACAACGTCTGTTGGGTCAGCTAGTCTCTAGATATATATTTCTTGTGTACGTGTGTATAGCACTGAACTCCTCCTAAACGGTTGGGCCGATGTTTATGAAACATTGTGTGTGTGTTCAAGCGGATTCGAGAATGGTTTAGATTTAAAATTGTACCCAGTAGGTGGCGTTATTTTATTTGAACAGAACAACGTCTGTTGGGTCAGCTAGTCTCTAGATATACATTTCTTGTGTACGTGTGTATAGCACTGAACTCCTCCTAAACGGTTGGGCCGATGTTTATGAAACATTGTGTGTGTGTTCAAGCGGATTCGAGAATGGTTTAGATTTAAAATTGTACCCAGTAGGTGGCGTTATTTTATTTGAACAGAACAACGTCTGTTGGGTCAGCTAGTCTCTAGATATATATTTCTTGTGTACGTGTGTATAGCACTGAACTCCTCCTAAACGGTTGGGCCGATGTTTATGAAACATTGTGTGTGTGTTCAAGCGGATTCGAGAATGGTTTAGATTTAAAATTGTACCCAGTAGGTGGCGTTATTTTATTTGAACAGAACAACGTCTGTTGGGTCAGCTAGTCTCTAGATATATATTTCTTGTGTACGTGTGTATAGCACTGAACTCCTCCTAAACGGTTGGGCCGATGTTTATGAAACATTGTGTGTGTGTTCAAGCGGATTCGAGAATGGTTTAGATTTAAAATTGTACCCAGTAGGTGGCGTTATTTTATTTGAACAGAACAACGTCTGTTGGGTCAGCTAGTCTCTAGATATATATTTCTTGTGTACGTGTGTATAGCACTGAACTCCTCCTAAACGGTTGGGCCGATGTTTATGAAACATTGTGTGTGTGTTCAAGCGGATTCGAGAATGGTTTAGATTTAAAATTGTACCCAGTAGGTGGCGTTATTTTATTTGAACAGAACAACGTCTGTTGGGTCAGCTAGTCTCTAGATATATATTTCTTGTGTACGTGTGTATAGCACTGAACTCCTCCTAAACGGTTGGGCCGATGTTTATGAAACATTGTGTGTGTGTTCAAGCGGATTCGAGAATGGTTTAGATTTAAAATTGTACCCAGTAGGTGGCGTTATTTTATTTGAACAGAACAACGTCTGTTGGGTCAGCTAGTCTCTAGATATACATTTCTTGTGTACGTGTGTATAGCACTGAACTCCTCCTAAACGGTTGGGCCGATGTTTATGAAACATTGTGTGTGTGTTCAAGCGGATTCGAGAATGGTTTAGATTTAAAATTGTACCCAGTAGGTGGCGTTATTTTATTTGAACAGAACAACGTCTGTTGGGTCAGCTAGTCTCTAGATATATATTTCTTGTGTACGTGTGTATAGCACTGAACTCCTCCTAAACGGTTGGGCCGATGTTTATGAAACATTGTGTGTGTGTTCAAGCGGATTCGAGAATGGTTTAGATTTAAAATTGTACCCAGTAGGTGGCGTTATTTTATTTGAACAGAACAACGTCTGTTGGGTCAGCTAGTCTCTAGATATATATTTCTTGTGTACGTGTGTATAGCACTGAACTCCTCCTAAACGGTTGGGCCGATGTTTATGAAACATTGTGTGTGTGTTCAAGCGGATTCGAGAATGGTTTAGATTTAAAATTGTACCCAGTAGGTGGCGTTATTTTATTTGAACAGAACAACGTCTGTTGGGTCAGCTAGTCTCTAGATATATATTTCTTGTGTACGTGTGTATAGCACTGAACTCCTCCTAAACGGTTGGGCCGATGTTTATGAAACATTGTGTGTGTGTTCAAGCGGATTCGAGAATGGTTTAGATTTAAAATTGTACCCAGTAGGTGGCGTTATTTTATTTGAACAGAACAACGTCTGTTGGGTCAGCTAGTCTCTAGATATATATTTCTTGTGTACGTGTGTATAGCACTGAACTCCTCCTAAACGGTTGGGCCGATGTTTATGAAACATTGTGTGTGTGTTCAAGCGGATTCGAGAATGGTTTAGATTTAAAATTGTACCCAGTAGGTGGCGTTATTTTATTTGAACAGAACAACGTCTGTTGGGTCAGCTAGTCTCTAGATATATATTTCTTGTGTACGTGTGTATAGCACTGAACTCCTCCTAAACGGTTGGGCCGATGTTTATGAAACATTGTGTGTGTGTTCAAGCGGATTCGAGAATGGTTTAGATTTAAAATTGTACCCAGTAGGTGGCGTTATTTTATTTGAACAGAACAACGTCTGTTGGGTCAGCTAGTCTCTAGATATATATTTCTTGTGTACGTGTGTATAGCACTGAACTCCTCCTAAACGGTTGGGCCGATGTTTATGAAACATTGTGTGTGTGTTCAAGCGGATTCGAGAATGGTTTAGATTTAAAATTGTACCCAGTAGGTGGCGTTATTTTATTTGAACAGAACAACGTCTGTTGGGTCAGCTAGTCTCTAGATATATATTTCTTGTGTACGTGTGTATAGCACTGAACTCCTCCTAAACGGTTGGGCCGATGTTTATGAAACATTGTGTGTGTGTTCAAGCGGATTCGAGAATGGTTTAGATTTAAAATTGTACCCAGTAGGTGGCGTTATTTTATTTGAACAGAACAACGTCTGTTGGGTCAGCTAGTCTCTAGATATACATTTCTTGTGTACGTGTGTATAGCACTGAACTCCTCCTAAACGGTTGGGCCGATGTTTATGAAACATTGTGTGTGTGTTCAAGCGGATTCGAGAATGGTTTAGATTTAAAATTGTACCCAGTAGGTGGCGTTATTTTATTTGAACAGAACAACGTCTGTTGGGTCAGCTAGTCTCTAGATATATATTTCTTGTGTACGTGTGTATAGCACTGAACTCCTCCTAAACGGTTGGGCCGATGTTTATGAAACATTGTGTGTGTGTTCAAGCGGATTCGAGAATGGTTTAGATTTAAAATTGTACCCAGTAGGTGGCGTTATTTTATTTGAACAGAACAACGTCTGTTGGGTCAGCTAGTCTCTAGATATATATTTCTTGTGTACGTGTGTATAGCACTGAACTCCTCCTAAACGGTTGGGCCGATGTTTATGAAACATTGTGTGTGTGTTCAAGCGGATTCGAGAATGGTTTAGATTTAAAATTGTACCCAGTAGGTGGCGTTATTTTATTTGAACAGAACAACGTCTGTTGGGTCAGCTAGTCTCTAGATATATATTTCTTGTGTACGTGTGTATAGCACTGAACTCCTCCTAAACGGTTGGGCCGATGTTTATGAAACATTGTGTGTGTGTTCAAGCGGATTCGAGAATGGTTTAGATTTAAAATTGTACCCAGTAGGTGGCGTTATTTTATTTGAACAGAACAACGTCTGTTGGGTCAGCTAGTCTCTAGATATATATTTCTTGTGTACGTGTGTATAGCACTGAACTCCTCCTAAACGGTTGGGCCGATGTTTATGAAACATTGTGTGTGTGTTCAAGCGGATTCGAGAATGGTTTAGATTTAAAATTGTACCCAGTAGGTGGCGTTATTTTATTTGAACAGAACAACGTCTGTTGGGTCAGCTAGTCTCTAGATATACATTTCTTGTGTACGTGTGTATAGCACTGAACTCCTCCTAAACGGTTGGGCCGATGTTTATGAAACATTGTGTGTGTGTTCAAGCGGATTCGAGAATGGTTTAGATTTAAAATTGTACCCAGTAGGTGGCGTTATTTTATTTGAACAGAACAACGTCTGTTGGGTCAGCTAGTCTCTAGATATATATTTCTTGTGTACGTGTGTATAGCACTGAACTCCTCCTAAACGGTTGGGCCGATGTTTATGAAACATTGTGTGTGTGTTCAAGCGGATTCGAGAATGGTTTAGATTTAAAATTGTACCCAGTAGGTGGCGTTATTTTATTTGAACAGAACAACGTCTGTTGGGTCAGCTAGTCTCTAGATATATATTTCTTGTGTACGTGTGTATAGCACTGAACTCCTCCTAAACGGTTGGGCCGATGTTTATGAAACATTGTGTGTGTGTTCAAGCGGATTCGAGAATGGTTTAGATTTAAAATTGTACCCAGTAGGTGGCGTTATTTTATTTGAACAGAACAACGTCTGTTGGGTCAGCTAGTCTCTAGATATATATTTCTTGTGTACGTGTGTATAGCACTGAACTCCTCCTAAACGGTTGGGCCGATGTTTATGAAACATTGTGTGTGTGTTCAAGCGGATTCGAGAATGGTTTAGATTTAAAATTGTACCCAGTAGGTGGCGTTATTTTATTTGAACAGAACAACGTCTGTTGGGTCAGCTAGTCTCTAGATATATATTTCTTGTGTACGTGTGTATAGCACTGAACTCCTCCTAAACGGTTGGGCCGATGTTTATGAAACATTGTGTGTGTGTTCAAGCGGATTCGAGAATGGTTTAGATTTAAAATTGTACCCAGTAGGTGGCGTTATTTTATTTGAACAGAACAACGTCTGTTGGGTCAGCTAGTCTCTAGATATATATTTCTTGTGTACGTGTGTATAGCACTGAACTCCTCCTAAACGGTTGGGCCGATGTTTATGAAACATTGTGTGTGTGTTCAAGCGGATTCGAGAATGGTTTAGATTTAAAATTGTACCCAGTAGGTGGCGTTATTTTATTTGAACAGAACAACGTCTGTTGGGTCAGCTAGTCTCTAGATATATATTTCTTGTGTACGTGTGTATAGCACTGAACTCCTCCTAAACGGTTGGGCCGATGTTTATGAAACATTGTGTGTGTGTTCAAGCGGATTCGAGAATGGTTTAGATTTAAAATTGTACCCAGTAGGTGGCGTTATTTTATTTGAACAGAACAACGTCTGTTGGGTCAGCTAGTCTCTAGATATATATTTCTTGTGTACGTGTGTATGTCACTGAACTCCTCTTAAACGGCTGGACCGATGTTGTTGAAAGTTTTTTTTGTGTGTTCAAGGAAATTCGAGAATAGTTTAGATTTACAATTGGACCCGGTAGGTGGTGCTTTTATTTTATTTGAACAGAACTACGTCTGTTGGGTCAGTTAGTTATATATAAAGTTACTTTACTAGATTTGCCGTGGTCATAGTTAAGAAAAGTGTCTTAAGTTTCAAAATAACAGAAAATTTATCGCTGATCGGTACTTCTTAGTTCTATAATAGAAAGGGAAGAGGAAGTAATGTCTAATTATATATGGTGTAAGAATAGTCAACTAGATCTACCTGTTCTTTTCACATATTTTTAAATCAATTTTATTTATCATAGTTGTTATCCGATACATTTAGATAATTAATTTAAAAGCTCCTGACAATGAGACATTAAAATGGCAGTGGGCAGGTAACATCGCTCGAGGAACCGACAACCGCTGGGGAAGAAAGGTTCTCAAGTGGCCACCACATATTCGACGACGCAGTATAGGACGCCCTCCTCCACTAGGTGGACAGATGATCTGGTGAAAGTTGCTGGGCGTCGTTGAATGCAGGCGGCACAGAACCGCACTTTGTGGCGTAACATGAGGGAGGCCCACGCCCAGCAGTGGACGCTGATAGGCTGAAATGATGACGATGATGAGTTGCCTCGCAACTCGTACACACTGTTACCCATGCTGTAGTGATCTCGTTGACGGGCTCATCAAGACCTGGGCTGTCTCTGGGAAGTCTCAGCTGAGGGACCTTCGACATTTAGAATGAAGTTGTTCGCGAATCAAAGTATCTACGGCTTAAATAGTACCATATCACCATATGAGCCCATGGCATGTCCCTCTCCTGGCCTCGGGCTTCCTCCATTATGGGAGGGAAATTTCTACACCATGCTGGTCAAAGGTGTTGACATAGATTTTTGAAACTTACTTTTCTTCAAAAAATAAATAAAACATCAACATCGATTCAAGAGTAGGAAAACTCGAAATGAAAATCTACACCGATACGTCTGACCAGCATGATATAGTAGGTGAAATTTCCCTGCAAAGTAGAGAAGGCCCGATCCGTTTATGAGCTGAAGTAAAATGAGATGATAGTAGAAATGACAAAAATAATAATTTATTAAAACGGCGTATATCTCACAAGTTGGACCACACAGTGCGAGTGTCGATAGTCATAATGTAGTTGGCTGTGCGAGTTGTCGGGTCGGTTTTACGAGCGAGCCCAAAGGGCCGATTGTTTGCTCTCCAAAGGCAATACTCCCTTACTATTGCAGAGCTGACATTATTAATATTAGCACAATTTATTGGGTGTGCGCTTCGAGTTATAAATATATATGAAAATTTTGTATTATTCGAATATATATTTCTTTTATTTTCTACCCATTTATCCACTAGTCTATCGCTGTTACCCATAACTTCTAATGGGCAAGATCCCCGGTCCGGTCACCTGCAGTCTCTACGGGGGCATTATTAACATATTCCAATTACAACTCTTAACAGATGTGAGTCCGTGTGGTGACGGAATAAGAAAATAATTCACCTATCTAGTCCGTGAAGGTCCTAAAAGACGACAGATGAAAATAATACGCATATAACGTCTATGCAAGAGAAGGAAAACCCGCAACAAGACCTTATACCAACCTGTCTGATTAGCATGGTATACTAACGTCAATTTCTCTCCTGTTGGGGAGGAAGCTCGGGCCCAGTGGGACGTATATGAGCCGATAATTTTATTGAAATTTTTGACCTACGCTGGGAGAATAAACTTTAATTTTAAATTATAATATTTTTTAACAAGAGATAAGTTCTTCAGATAATATCTCTATAAGAGAAGAAAAACTGCATAAAAACCTTGAAGCTACAAGCAAGCACTTCTGTGTGGTGACGGAGTAAGAATACTATTCACAATCATCTCTCTTATCCGTAGGTATCATAAAAGACGAATAAGGGATGTAAAACGTATATAAAATCTATACAAGAGAAGAAAAGCACTTAATAAAACCATATACCAATACTTCTGACCAGCGTGGTATAGTTGGTCAGTTTCTCTCACGTTTTGGAGGAGGCTCGAGCCCAAAAGTGGGACATATATGAGCCATAATTATACTTGGTATGGTATACTAACCTATTGTATAGGTTAGTTTTGCTTCCGTTTTAGAGGAGGCACAAGCCCACGAATGGGACGTGCATATATGAGACAGACACAAATTACACCAAAACACGGAACAATTTATTTGTGCACAAAATATTATCCTGTTCGGGAATCGAGTCCGCGAAACTGGTATGATAGGTCGGTATATCACTACTATGTCCACGATAATACCATTAGAAATACACTAATGGAATTATCAAGAAATGGAATTTATTTTCAAGTCTTACTTCAACATTGTGTGGGCTTACAATTTTGTTTAGAGCACTCCGGGGAGCAGTCGCCATTACACACGAGGGTATAACTACGGTGCCGCCTGATCGTTAAGGACCAAGCCGTTATAAAAAACAAGCTTTTGTCACAAAACATCAGCTCTGAAGTAATAGAAACTGAAAAATATCTTTTGTTACTTCGATAATAATGTGAAGAGTGAAGTTTTTCTTTAATGGTCTAAAATTGATTACCTTCATAGATATACTATATTTACGGATTTATCATATTTGCATTTGATTTATGATTGCCCGACATTTTAAACAAATACAAAAGCGATAAAATTCGTAAAAATTCATCATAATCTTGCTCTTATCCCAATTACTTGGGGTCGACGCAATATGTCATCTGTTTTGACATATTGCAAAAAGTTTCGGCAATGACTTTAATGACCGGCCGCCTGCCTGACGTCAACCCTCTTTGGGAATGTAATCGTTGACCCAAATGGTACCAGATGGAGTTGGTCCGGGTCAATCTAGGGCTCTTAGTCGTCTTTTACGACACCCACGAGCAAAGCAAGGGTTGGTAGTATTCGAAGCCGCTACCACACAGCACGTAATTCGTAAAAATTGTTTAATTATAATGTGTAATATTCGCGTAAACATCAGATATCATTATTGATTACCTTCGTTAGTTTATCGAGTTAAAAACGTGGCTTGGCTGTAAAAGTTCGATTTTCGAACTGAGGATTATCTTTACAGTATTAAGTAAAACTGTTAACATAAATGCGTAAGACAAAAACTGTGACCACCCACTCATCCATCCACGTATCAAACTTCATTTACAGTTGCACATAGGTCATTCCAACTTATTTTCAAAGAGGAAGCAAGTACATCATTGCTACACTTAGTATGTTCGCGTTGTAAGTTAATAAGCTTTACATTAGAATACCATTGTATGTTTCAATTATGTTCTGGCAGCCTATCAATTCTATCCATCCTCTATTATTGTGTAACTCAAAACCTACATAACATTATCAAGTTTTAAATTTATTTTAGATAAAATTATCTGGTTTGAATCATACTCGTATTAAATTAATTACTTCATATGTAGTTAAATTAAGTTCGATAGGCTGACATTTAAGTGTTAAGTATACTTAAGTAATAAGTGTTAAGTATGCACTGTTGTTATCTATGCAGTTTTCCCATCTCATAGGTAGTTCATTGATCCTTTTACTAAAAAAAACCATGAGGACGAGAATTAATAAACTCTTTGAAGGTGGTTTGAACTGCCACGTCGAATTTGTTTCCTTGTGAGAAGTTGTCCAAATTCCAGAAAAAAATGGTAATCTGTTAGAGCAAGTGTCACGTCTTTACCTTACCAAAGGAAAAATAAAATAAACTGATCGCAACTAAGTAGCATGAGTTTAATAAAGACCAAATAAAGTTATATAAACCAAGGTCTCAGTCGCGGGTAGGTTCGAGGTTCTACAGCAGCCACCAATATAACCCACTCTCCTGTGCTTTGTCCTCCGTTGACATCCCCCGGCCTGAAGCAAGCATGAGAACAGGGCTGAGTCGGCAGCGTCCAGTCCACGGGTGGTTCCTGCATAGATGACATTAACCTTATTTTAGTGTTAAGTGGGTAATATCATGTACTGCCACTATTCCAAGCGGATGATCTTCGACATGATAGTAGCGAGCGAAGTCGGATGGAATTACTAGTAAGCACGCTAAGAGAAACAAAGGGTTATTTAAACATTACAGCTGGGTGGAAGTGGCAGTTAAAAACATTCAGTAACGGTTTTTATAACTTGCGGGTTGATCAAATATTTGCACTAAATAACTAATGAATATGAATAGCATAAGCAACTAAATGATATGAATACCTACTAAAGTGTTTGAAAAACTAATAGGCTCTAAATAGCTAAGTTAGAATACATCTATTGTGATATCTATCTATCATCTACAAAATAAATTATACACAACTTACCCAGTACGGGAAATCAAAACTATTAAATAGCACAGTGATAATAACTTTGCAAAAAGAACTATTCATATAATATGTATTATAATAAATAAATTGTTATTATATTAATAACAATTTAGTAGATCTACTGCTCGTTAGTATTAATTTTAAAGAGAGCGAATATACGCCAGTATGTTAACACGATTAGTCGGCGTCTGCGTGAGCCGCGATCAAAATGTCACAGCGACCCGAGCTGGCGAATAACCGGTTTGGCGAACGCGGCGACCGAAGGAATTCAATAATAAATAAGTAAAAAATGTTTGCGTGTTTATTGAGACATAATTATTTTTTATTATTTAATTTTCAATTATTATTTTTAATGTTACACAAGGTCCGGGAAGTATGGTGGATGTCGCAGACATTCCAACTGTAGCTCATCTAACTTAATGGTTGTTTGTTGTGCAGTGTGTGGTCTTGCGTTGTCGTGAAGCAGCAGTGGCCTAGAGCGATTGACCAATCTCGGTTGTTTATCAGGTAACTCTTCCTTCATGGTTTGCAGTTGCTGACAATAGATATTTGCCGTAATCGTTTGGCCAGATTTTAGAAAGCTGTAGTGAACGACACCAGCGCTAGTCCACCAAACACTCACAAGTAACTTTTCTAAGTAAATTTTCGTTTTTGCAGAATTTGGCTGGGTCTCCAGGGTTAGCCATTGCGACGAGCGCTGCTGATTATCGTACAGTATCCACTTTTCATCACATGAAATGATTCGATTTAAAATCTCTTCATTATTGTGTCGATTGAGCAAAGTAACACAGCAGTCGACGTGTGTTTGCAAGTTCGATTCACTCAATTCATGAGGTACCCATAGTTCAAGTTTTTTTACTTGCCCGATTTGCTTCAAGTGGATTAATACAGTTTTGTGACTTACCGGGGTAAGTCACAAAACTGTATTAATTATCCACAAAACTGTATATATATAATTTCTTTATCCGCTTTTTTCCAGCCTAAAATAGATTTTTTTAAAATATTACGTTGCTCTTAAAGGAAAATTATTTCTCTTTCATTAAGATCTTAATATATATAATACATTCTTCATTATAATTAAGATTGAAGGTTATAATGAAATTTCTTATAAATTATTCTTATTTAAATAGAAAAAATAGTTCATTAGTACTGAATGTAGTTTCTTTTATACATTAAGTTATTATAATTAAATATTTGATGAACTTGAATAGCTTATAATTAATTATATTTTTAATTACTCTTAAAAATTAAAATTAATTCGGTAAATCATATATTTTAAATGAAAATCTTAGTAATTAAATGCTCAGCGTTTTACTGACAAAATTGTACGTGGTGATTCGTTAAACCATATAATTGTGGTAAGTGTATGAATTAGCGAAATTAATGTTTAAAACAATTAGTTTTTAATATATACATATACTATCCGTTTGGTCACGGAGTAAGAATACAATTCACCACCTTATGTGGCTCGCGGATTTCTTCAAAAACGACTAAGGGATATAATATGCATATAACATCTATGCAAGAGAAGGAAAACGCGAAATAAAATCCTATACAAACACACCTTTTTTTTTTGGGGGGTGGATTACGGTCGGCGCACTCCCCGCACCACTCCGTCCGGGGCGACAGAGGGACGTAAGCACGCACACCCGTAACCTATCCGCGCGACAGGTCGCCTTCGTCGGTGGGCCGACCACCGGAGCTTGACTTGACGTCAGTGGTTGGCCCGACGGAATACTCCTTGAGGAGTACCCTCCTATCGACCGGCGTCCCCGCCTCGGGGAGGACGACGTCCTCCGTCTTTCCTCAGGCGGTCGACCTCTCGGTGGGTGATGGACTAAATCCCCGGTCCAGTCACCCGCGGCCTCGACTAGGGCGGCATCAGGCGCAGGTACTCGCGCCATACCAACACACCTGACTAACGTAGTATAGTAGGTTAATTTTACTTCTATTGTAGAGTAGACTCCAGCCCAGCAGTGGAACGTAACTGAGCTGTGAAGAATATTTCGAAAATTTGTAATTTTTATAATGGAAAATACCCATACTAAGTGACTTATTTTTTGATTTTGCGACCCCACCCTCCCCTCAGTGACCACTCGTAATATATGCCAAACCCCCCCACTCACCCTTTAGTTTTCACGTAGTAATTCATAATTTTTCCGTGTGTTGACGGAGTAAGAATACAATTCACCACTCTCTATCTTGCCCGTGGATGTCGTAAAAGACGACTGAGAGATATAATAAGAATATAACATCTATGCGAGAGAAGGAATACTCGAATTAGAACCCTATACCAACCTGTCTGACCAGCATGGTATAAGTAAGCTCAATTCCCCTCCTATTGTGGAAGAAGCTTGAGCCCAACAGTGGGACGTATATGAGCTGAAATGATGATGATGAATTCATAATTATGATTTTTAATCAATTCACAGGCAAAAAGTGAAAAAAAAAATGTCTCGTACTCGTCTTTATTGCATACGACTGCATGCGTACTTAAATTACTAGTGAATTATATACTACGAAAAGTTATTCGAATATAGGTAAAAAAATACGAGATTTTTCTCAATAAAAACGACTACGTGATAAAAACCTGAGCCATCAAACATTTCTTCTTTAGGTATGTATAACAGATCCAGCTTTATATTATAAATGTAATAGTTTTCTCATATGTCGACCTTGAATATTCACTCACTTGTTTCTAAGTATTGCTTTTATTTAACAAAAGCTGTCTCCGAATAAGTGCTTTCAATGTTAGCAAATAAGAAACAGCCCGCATGAATTACACGCGGAAATAAATTTCAGAGTGAAATTATGGTGGAACATCCCGGGAATAAAAGTTAAATTAAAGGTCCAAACAATCGACGTCTGTATTGTGCAATGGTCCACAGTGCTAGGAAATTCTTTTTTTATACCTTCCACCCGCATCTCGCCTTATCTATTATTCTATGAAATGCTTGGGATGATATGAAAAGGAAAATTTGAGGAGTCAAGCTCAGTGTTATGATATAAATTTTAGTCCGATTTCAATATTTATGAATTACTAGATAACTAAAAAACTGGTTGTCTTTTTTTAAATTTTTTTAATTTTACTTGATAACGTCATTAGAAAATATTAATAAAAAATGCATACGTTAATTAATTGAATTATTATCATTAAAGTATTATTATCTTATATCTTTAACTAATCAATATCATCATCATCATCTTGCTCTTATCCCAATTACTTGGGGTCGACGCAATATGTCATCTGTTTTGTCATATTGCAAAAAGTTTCGGCAATGACTTTTATGACCGGCCGCCTGCCTGACGTCAACCCTCCTTGGGAATGTAATCGTTGACCCGAATGGTACCAGATGGAGTTAGTCCGGGTCAATCTAGGGCTCTTAGTCGTCTTTTACGACACCCACGAGCAAAGCAAGGGTTGGTAGTATTCGAAGCCGCTACCACACAGCAATACTAATCAATATAATGACATAATTTTTTATTAGAATAGGAATGTATTTAAATTTACATACAGCCGTCGCCGTCAAGAGTGACAATAGCTCAGTTGGAAAGTTGTCCAGTTGCATTCAAACAGCGTGAGATCGAATTTCGGTGGTATTATGATTCTGTTTTTTAATTTTTGATATATTTTTATATATTTTTTTCATTATTTCGTCACTTTTAGTTTTTTATTAATCTAAATCCGAAATATGTTCGTTAAAAATACTATTCACTTACAAAAAAAAATTACACCGAGCCAAGCACGGTCAACCAGGTATTTTGATATAATACAAAATAAAATTTAATTGAGAATTGCAATGTTATGCTATTAATAATTTATTTACGAAATGATTTCTGATGTTTACGCGAGTATTACACATTTTAAATAAAACTACTTTATGGATTTTATCGCGTTTTATTTGATTTTTATTGCCCGACGTTTCAAACACTTTGCAGCGTTCATGGTCACGGGCGGACTAAGATGTCTCACGTCCAGCAAGTCATCAGTCCACCACGATGACGCAATAAAATCCGTAAAGTAGTTTTATTTAAAATTTATTTACAACTTAGTATTGGTTGTCTGTAAAGAGTCACAAACCGAACGCTTAGGCCCGTTGTGACTCTTTAACGTTTGTTCCACGCTCTCGCTTGCACGCTCGGCTCAGGAACATGACAATGAGTCATAGCTTTATGTGCATGCAGCCGGCGTTCATCATGTCAATCGACGTTATGACGCCCAAAAAATAGTGAGACTTCTGTTACTATTTTAAGTTATACTCAAAGTTATTTCATTTCCAAGGTCTTGGTACTAACGTCTTACGAATTGTCAGTTTGTTACTGAACTTGAATACGTGAATAATTTTATTATTACATTCAATTTCATCTGTCACAAGAAGTCGCGTTTACAGAGCAGTAAGTTGTTTATATCTTTGAATAAATTCAACTTATATTTGAAAGACATTTTTTATGAATTTTCTTTCTCCAGAATTTTTTTAAAATGTTTCTTGTAACTTCAAGAGTACCATTTAATGATGCAGTGGTTGGAAAGGCGGCACGGGGTGCTCTCCTTCCGACTAGAGCAGGTGTTGACGGGGCATGGGAGCTTCGCCAAATACCTGCACAAGGTCGTAAGGAGGGAGAGTACACCGTCCTGCCACCACTGCGATTGCGACGAGGACACGGCGCGCCACACGCTCGAGGCCTGCGCGGCTTGGGCAGTGCAGCGCCGTGAACTCGTCGCAATCATCGGTGCCGAGCTGACGCTGCCGGCCATCGCTAGGGCGATGGTCGACAGCGTCGGGAATTGGGACGCGGTCGCAGCCTTCTGCGAGACAGTGATCTCGCAGAAGGAGGCGGCGGATCGTCTGAAAGAAGTCACGTCAAAAAAGGAGTACCATTTAGTAATGTTTATACTATTAAATATGTTGTGATGTAAAATATTTTTTCCGTGTGGTAATTCAATTTATCTCTTCATCTCTTGCCTGTGGGTGTCGCAAAATATGACTAAGAGATATAATATCCTGACAACATCGATGCAAGAAATAGAAAACTCGAAATGAAACCGGATTCTCACACCTTTGACCAGCGCGGTACAGTAGATCAAATTCTCTACCACAATGCAGGAAGCTTGAGGTCAACAGTGGGCGATTAATGAGCTGAGATCATGAGATGAAATTAAAATTTTATATCATCATCATCATCATCATCTTGCTCTTATCCCAATTACTTGGGGTCGACGCAATATGTCATCTGTTTTGACATATTGCAAAAAGTTTCGGCAATGACTTTTATGACCGGCCGCCTGCCTGACGTCAACCGTCCTTGGGAATGTAATCGTTGACCCAAATGGTACCAGGTGGAGTTGATCCGGGTCAATCTTGGGCTCTTAGTCGTCTTTTACGACACCCACGAGCAAAGCAAGGGTTGGTAGTATTCGAAGCCGCTACCACACAGCACAAATTAAAATTAAAATTTTATGTATGAAAATATATTTTTCATTTAAAATTCAATAATATGAACAACCCATTTTTTATTCAATTTGTAAATTAAATATTGATAATAAATGGAACATTTATAGTTCATACATATTGTACTTAACCTCAAATAATATTTTAAAAATAAAACCAGGTAGAAATTGATTAATAATTTATTTATTATTTCCCGTATTTTTTGTTGCGGTTGTGGCTTGTTAAAAGAACGCAAATATAAAATAAAAGTTTACCTTAATTTTTGTAGTCAGTGTGATCCCATCGTCACTAAGTTGCTACCCCTACTATCCCCTCCCGTGTTATCACCAAGGCAAAGGATATCAATACTCATTTGAGAAGCTTATTAAGCAACTAAGTTTATTCTCTCTTGAGGCGAACCGTGTCTAACAGTAGCCGTCAGAGCGACAACTCTGTATTCAATGCATTTAAGCTCTGTCAGTGGACAGAAATTTTATATTGGGACTTTCTACCCAATATTGGAGCTTTCTACGCAGCATTGGGACTTTCTACCCAACTTTGGAATCTTTTACCCAACATTGGCATTTTCTACACAATATTGGGACTTTCTGCCCAATATAGGGACTTTCTATTCTGTATTGGAACTTTGTATTCTATATTGGAACTTTTTATACAATATGGGAACTTTCTACTCAATATTGGGAGTTACTACCGAATTTTGAAATTTTTTACCAGATATTGGGTTTCTCCGCCCAATATTGAGACGTTATACCCAATATTGGAACTTTCTATTTTATATTGGAACTTTTTTATATAATATGGGCACTTTCTACTCAATATTGGGCCTTTCTACCTATTTGGAATAAATATGAAGTTAATTACTGAAACAAGTACGAGAAAAACTACAGTCGAATAACGAGTTAGCCGTACCTAAGAATATATACGGCTAAGCACTTGTATTTAGTTGCTTGGAAAACTAATCAGAGTAGTGTTAACTTTCGTAATAACTGCTCAGCGGTATGAATTATAGCCAATCGGTATGGACATTACTTACTAGCGATAATTGTTAGGTATATATCATATGTTATATCCGTAATATCCGTTTAGTAATAGCTAATAACTACACAGCTATTTTCGAGTGTTTTAGTTTTAGAATCACGTCCCCATTGAGGCTACATCTTCATCCCTCACAGTCTGATTTATGTATCACCAGGGTAATAGAGGCCTGGGAATCTTGCAAAATTAATTGCCATCGTCTGTCCGCCTGCTACACTTGTCGAAAATATAATTATTTCCACTTCTTTTTTACTTACCAATAAACTATCACTATTATTTTCATGTATCTCCGATTCACGGGATCTTCCTAGGGAAGATGCCCGGTTCTTTGAAAGACTTACATGGGTGGATCCAACACGCAGAGACCTTTGGAGAAATTTAATCTAAAAATGGGATGGGACGTCTACCGATGACACTCCACGTCTGCACATAACACACGTGGACTGCCAACGGTAGGTGTAAAACTATTGTGTGATGATGGTATCTAAAATCTGATTATGGGGTTGGAGGTTCGATGGACTGGTTAACTTAAGACTATTGATTTAAAAACTGTCGTCTGCCTTCAATACCTTTATCGTCTTGAACTTTGGCAGACGGTGACTTGCCAACTCACTGAATGGGTGCCCCTGGGGCAACATTAGTACAAGTGGTTTGGGGTGTCGAGCGGTGCGGCTCTGGCGACCCCTCTATGACCAGCCGTTTAAGGCAACCAGAGTTGAGAACCCTGCGGGTAGTCTTCGGTTTCCACTCCAGCCAGCCAGTAAGGGCGAGCTGGATACGAAGCCCTGGCCGACTCTCTGGGGCACTCAGGTCCGCAGTGTCGCCACTCACATTCAGCATGCCACAAGCTGCCCTGCGGTTTATTGGCTTTCCTATAAATCTTGTGATACATTTTTTATTTTATATCAAAAGAACTTAGAGAGCCATATAATCTTCCTTCGAGGTATGCGCTAGTCTCATGGTGAGATAACGACTGGCCCAGAGGGTTTATTATTATTATATTGTTTTTAACATTGTTGTTCTCCCAGGTGATTGGGGTATTTTTATCAATTTATTGCGGGTACAACACCAAGCAATAAAAGGTTTACGAGAAATGAAAATACTACGTAATATATAAGTAATAAATTAATACATAAGATAATATACATATATAGACAGACTATATATACAGATTTGTAAGAAAATTTCAATTTACAATGATAGAAATTTTCTCACAAATCTGCAGGTATTGAGAATGGTAGCTTTTTGAAGAAGGATGTGTTAATCTATGTATGCCTCAAGTTTCCAAACTGGTGTGTAGCGTATGGGGTATGAGGACCTGTAGTAGAGAGAACTATTGGGACTGTAATTACTGTTTGGACTTTCCATTGACTTCGGAGTTGTATAGATAGATCAGTATATTTGGCTATTTTAATCAAGGAAGTGGAAGTAAGGTTATGTGTGTTAGGTATAGCGATATCAATTAGGTATTATTATTCTTTGGAATTTCAACAATAATCGTTGATAGACTGAGATTCTTAAAATTCTCTTTGCACTCTTTGTGTTCTGGACCCTAATACGTCAACAAGGTTAATATCACCGTGCATTGGTTGCAGGTAACGTGAAGCTATTAAATGGCGGTCATTGATCACATGTCGTCGGTGGACTGTTACCGATCGAAAGTAGTTTGTCTGGGAAGCTTCTTGTACAAGGACTAATGCTCTCCGAGTATGCGCTTTAAGAGAAATTATTTTTATACTAACATTACACATGTCTGTCCGTGTGTTGATGGAGTGACAATATAAAAGTTTAATGTCCTTTCTTGAAGAGTATCATGAAAATCAATTTGGGGCTTTCAGCATTTAGTAGGGAAGCTGGAAATAAAGCTCATGACTATTTAAGGCCAGCGTGGTGCAGCAAGGTTTTTCTAGTCATTTTCATTTAGATACTAAATAGGTCTAAATAAGACTTTTCACACGAGTTCCATCTATCTGCTGTGGCGACAAGATGAGAATAAAATATTGTAATAGACGATTAAGAGATCTTTAACATCAATGAAGAGGAAGGCAAAGATAAAATAAAACCTATTCCAACTCCACTATTTTTATTCCAAAACAATTGGAACGGATTGCTAATATGTGTTACTAGACAGAAAAAGTTCTGCATTGGGCGTCGTAAGAAACGAGTCATCATCATCTTGCTCTTATCCCAATTACTTGGGGTCGACGCAATATGTCATCTGTTTTGACATATTGCAAAAAGTTTCGGCAATGACTTTTATGACCGGCCGCCTGCCTGACGTCAACCCTCCTTGGGAATGTAATCGTTGACCCAAATGGTACTAGATGGAGTTGGCCGGGTCAATCTAGGGTTCTTAGTCGTCTTTTACGACACCCACAAGCAAAGCAAGGGTTGGTAGTATTCGAAGCCGCTACCACACAGCAGTCGTAAGAAACGAGTAAGGGATTATAATATGTGGATTATATCAATGGAAGAGAAGGAATACCTAAGATAAAACCTGATACCAACACGTCAGGCCAGCATAGTGCAGTAGGTCAATTTCACCCCCATTGTAGGGCGGCTCGAGCCCAGCTATTGGACGTATATGAGATATAATGCTAATGATATTTCCGCAGCAATACCTAAGTCCGTATGTCGCGGGCAACTACAATTAATAAAAATGCAATTGATAAATACAAACTACACCCTATAATAATATATGCATCATAATTAAAATGTTCCCCACAATATTACTTACATTCTGCCTTATCACATAGTCATACTGTTAGACGTTAATTCTTCAGTCTTTGCAATTTCAAAAGGGCAGCGAGCGACCGCCTAATTCACATAAGCCGCCGTATTCCTTCTCCTTCGTCATTAGACCAATCACTGGTACCAAATACTTCTCATTCGTGGCCAGCCCAGTGAGATATGATTTCGGGTACGCTGTCTCCCTAACATCACCTGGGGCGTTGCCTTCAAGCCGTGAGCCTCTCTGCGGGTGATGGGCTATTTCCCGATTCATTCACCCGTACGTCGTCCGCCTGCAGTCGTCTCTCATCTCTAGCTTTTACAGTCCAATATGCTGTCGCATACAATTCAGAGAAAAACCAAAATTCATAGCATTTTCTGATGGAAATTAAATTATGCGATATTGATGAATATTTTTGATGAGTCAATCTATCGACAATATCATCTAAGTACAATATATTGTTCAATAAATAAGTAAGCCTGACGTTGAATAGCGCGTTGATTTTTTTACAATTTACATGAAAATTGATGTCCGCTGATGCGAAAGCACAATTATAGGTTCAGATAGTGAGTTGTGACGTCACATGACGCTTGCTATACATTTCCACATGAAATTGAACTTTATGTTTTTCTTTAAACAACACCCTGCACTAAAGTAATATCCAAGTATTGTGGATTTTGCAAGCACAATTAACGAACAAAAATTACACTCACACTCAGAACAACAGTTTGGGGATTATACAAAGTATTGGCCTGCATGGGAATTGTATCCATGATACTGGCATGATAGGTCGCTATTTAAACCATTACGCTATCTATGTAATGGAAACAATGATCGGCGAAATGCTAAATCATGGTCTCTGTCAAGTGCCAAGCTAACTAAATTACTCAACAATATTTGGTTTTGTAATAACACAGACAAATTAGTTTTCTGTAAATTTTCATATTGTAACACAGTAGAAGCCGTGTGGTAACGGAGTAAGAATACAATTCACCACTCCCTCTCTTACCCGTGGGTGTCGTAAGAGACGACTAAGGGATATAATATGCATACAACATCTAGCAAGAGAAGGAAAACTCGAAACAAAACCCTATGCCAACACGTCCGATCAGCGTGGAATAGTAAGTCAATTTCCCTCCCATAGTGGAAGAGACCCGAGCCCAACAGTGGGACGTATATGGGCTGAGATGATGATGATGAACACAGTAAAAATGTAATCAATCATCATACCGTCATTCCTTACAAGTATTATATGACTGATGAAATGTTTTTTCTGGTTGTTCTATAATCATTTAATAATATTAAAAGTAGTTAATTAAAGTAAAGTATACACCGTGGAATTTAATTGGCTGTTTTCCTGAAACGTACGTTCTCCGTTAATCATTCTTAATATCTCCACATAACTAAAAACACATTTAGAAACACAACATTTAGAAAAAGATTCTGATAATTAGACGTTGTTAACTTTGTCTGGCATGCAGCGGTATTGTTCCCAACATGCCTTGCGTCCCAACAGCCAATTTGATTTCACGGTGTATACACATGATATAGTTGGATATAGTTTTTATTGTAAAAAAGGTCTCGCCATCCTACACTGCGTCGTCCAATACGTGGTCCTCACTCGAGAACATTTCTTCCCCAGCGGTTGTCGGTTTGCCGAGTGATAAGGTCTGCCCATTGCCACTTCACGTGTAACATAATTACAAGAAAATGCAAACTCGAAATAAAACTCTATACCAACCCGTCTGACCAGCTTGGTATAGTAGGTTCATTTTAACTCCTATTATAAAGGAGGTTCGTGGCCAACAATCTGATAGGTATACATAATATATCAGGTTATGGAGCAACTGTTCGAGTATGTTGTAGTTTAACGGTCATAGATCGTAATTAAAATGTATATTACACAAAAAACAATACAACATAAAAGTTATAGTAATTTAAAAAAATGTGTGTTAAACAGTCTATGCCTTAAATGTTACGTATTATGTAGGCATGTATAGATAGAATACATGTGGCATATCAAGCTTCGACAGTATGAACCAGTAAAAAATGCGTGAACGTTTCAATGGTAGCATAGGTAAAAACGCGACTCGGCGAAGGTCATCGGCCGATCAGCTGATTTAAAGCAAAGTTTGTTTTGCTTATGCGAACTTAATCATTGATTTTTTAAATTTTTAATGAACATTAAACAAAGTACGAATATGTTGCAAATTAAGTATCACTGACTTTATACATTCGAATCAGATTTCACGAAGAAGCGATGACAAAATTGAAAACTTTATGTCTCTAATTCACTAACGAATCGATATTTTTCCTTCAAATTTTTTTATTGGTTCCCACCATTGCCTATCTCCCATTTGACCAGTTGCCCCATAACTTGATACATGCTGTATATGAATTGAGATGATAATAACATGACTTTTCAGTAGAAATAAATAAATATCCATTTCACCATTGATGTGAAAATTGTACTGTTAATCAGTATCTAATTATCGCGATGATTCACTAAACACAAAAACGCGTGTGGGACGCCCGACAGAAGTGATAACTTACACTTACTTAATACTTCTTACTACTTCTAACTTACACTTACTTAATCACTTTCAAAAACGGTGATAGTTTTAGGTTATGCTGTTCACTGTCAACAGTATATGTTTATCGCACACTAAATGAGAGAGAAATGGGGAAGCGTCTGCTCGAAATACGGCTGAGTGAGTTAGAGTGAGAGAGGAGGAAACTGCCTACCGCTGCCATATGCGTGAGAGAAAAGGACAGATCATAATGATTTACGTAACGAAGCGGTTTACACTCCTATAAGAAGTTACCTCTTCAAAATCAGCCCTTCAGAGGACATACTCCTCCCTATGGATGTAAAATAAACTTGATATTTCCCCCCCTACAATACTAATATTACAAGTCACATTTCAAGTGAACTTCATAGGGACGAAAGTACGTACAAAAGTTATACATATATACATAATTTCTAATCGAAGGTCTACATTAACTACTTGCAGCTATTTCGGACGCGTGATCAATCATATGCGGTGGAGCGTGTATAACTCGTGACGTCATTAATATGCCACCAGCGTGCCCGTGACGTCACGGTGTCGTACATCTCTGTCATTGAGTACGCATCGTTCACATTAACAGATAACTAGTTAGCAATTTTATTTCAAATAATTAATCTGTGTGGTGACGGAGTAAGAATACAATTCACCACTCCCTGTCATGCCCGTGGGTGTCGTTGAAGACGACTAAGGGATATAATATGCATATAATGTCTATTCAAGAGAAGGAAAACTCAAAACAAAACCCTGTTTCAACACATCTAACCAGCGTGGCATAGTAGGTCAATTTGCCTCCTATATGGAGGAGGCTCGAGCCCAGCAGTGGGACGTATATGAGCCAACATGATGAGGATGAATTGTTAATATCATCATTAACATCACAGCCCATATATGTGCCACTGTTGAACTCGGAACTTCTCCTCTGTGGGAGAGAGATTGACCTACTATACCACTCTGGTCAAACGTGTCGGTATAGGGTTTTATTTCGAATTTTCCTTCACTTGCTTGGATGTTGTATGCGTATCATAATACTTTGGTTGTCTTTTACGACACCCACAGGCAAGAAATGGGGTGGTGAATTGTATTCTTACCCTGTTACCATACGAAACTCGCTGATAATGTAGTTTTGTATTAGTGAAATAATTTCTACAATTGGTTTAGTAGTTCAGGCGTGAAAATGCAACAAACAAAATAAACAACATTTAACTTGTTCTTACTACGTAATTACTAAAATTTATAATTGTAAGAACAACTTAAGAAAAGTTTTGGTAAGAAAAATAGAAATAAATAAAATTTGAAAGCTTGAGGCACTATTCGCATACATGTTACTTATAAGTTACTTATTAAAGCTTGTTTTTATTTTCTTTTTTTTTAAATTTAATATTAAGTATTTTTTCATTATCATGACTAATATAATAACCGATTTTCATTTACCTATTTTAATATTTAGATCTTTATGGTAGTTTCTAAAGTTCAGGAACAACTGGCTGATCAACACTGTATCAGCAATGCTATTATATAAATGTATTTAAAATAGCTTGAATGAAATCATTGCAACCCTCTTCAAAATAAATATATTAAGATTCAAGGTGCGGTATGGGACAGTATATTACAAGGGTTGACAGACCTATTAACTGTCGGAGCTCATCTCGCATCGCTTGCCTTTTGAAATTACCTCATCATAGATATAGGACTCATGAAATTATTATTACACACGAAATAATTTGAGTTAAATATATTTACAACCACTATTGTTTGACACAAACAACGCACCTTTATTGGTGTTTACGCGATGATACACAAATATTTTTACGAATTTCCTTCCTTCCTCGAACACTGTAAAGTTGTTGAAATCCATAAAAATAGTTTTATCTTACGATGAAACTTGTTCAACGCTGTCAGCTAGTTTATCAATATATGTTTTAACTTATATCTCGACTAGGCCTCATAACCAAACTCACAGTCGTTCAGCTTACTATGAAGCAGACCATGCTGCGCATTTCTCTGCGAAATGGACTACAAAATACGTAAATTCGCAGAATAACAGCTGTATCTGATATATCACGAAGCACACTGAAGTGGTAATGGGCAGGCCACTTCACTCAACAAGCCGACAACCGTCGGAGAAGAAAGATTCTCGAGTTTTGGCGGCCACGTATCGGACTATGAAATATAGTAGCTTGCCTACAAAGTGGGCTCCGTGAAAGTTGCTGGGATTCATTGAATGCAGGCGCCACAAAACCGCTTTTTGTGGTGAAATAAGCCTACGTTCAGCAGTGGATACCGAAAGCCCCATATTCTGAAGGTGTTTGCGTGTGGCGGGTTTTGATGACACCTTTAGTATCACCAAACCTCATTGCACGCATTGAAATTCCCTTCACTTTTTCACGGTAGGCAGTAGCCTAGCAAAGGTTCATGAGCGACAGCTTTACTTACAATCAGGTGTAGTATTGGCTCGTCTGCTACCGTTTGCAATAAAAAAAAAGAAAGGTTGAATAATCATGAAAATATGAAAACCTTTTCAAATTTATAATGGTTTTCCGTATGGTGACGGAGTAAGAATACAATTCACCCCCACTCTTGCCTGTGGGTGTCGTAAAAGGTGACTAAGGGATATCTTGTGTATATTACAGCAATGCAAGAGAAGGAGAACTCGAAATAAAACCCTATACCAACCCGCCCAACCAGTATGGTATAGTAGGTTAATTTCCCTCCCAATGTGGAGGAAGTTCGAGTCAGTAGTGGGTCAGTATGCCCTGTGATAATGATGAAAAGTTTCAATACACACTTCTACTTATCTAATAAACAGTAGAAAATTGGGCTGAAACAAACTATTTATTTACCAAAGATATTCAACTGTCCATAAATAAAGTTATAAGGAAAACCATTCAGAATGATGGCAGTAAAGATAACAGCTAAAGACATTAAACCACCTCCGCTGTAAAATGTTTGTGAATTCGTAAATTTATATTTATTTATCAACGGATCTATCTTATCAACAGAATTTAATAAATGTTTCAGGACAACCTCCATACAAATTGAAGTTATAAATAATCCTTTTAGTTCATAGAAGCAGCGGTAATTGAAATCGTTTAAAATACAATCTTAGTCTTAAATATATTAATAGAAGAACAAATTATTAATAACTAGCTTTTGCCCGCGACTTAGTCCGCGTAGAAGTCCTAATATGTGGTAGGGGCAATCACAGATGAGCGGACGCACGGGGTGCTTTCCTTCCGACTGGTGCAGGTGCTGACGGGGCACGGGTATCTTGGGAAGTACCTGCACAAGATTGTCAGGAGGGAGAGCACACCGTCCTGCCACCACTGCAGTTGCGACGAGGACACGGCGCAGCACACGCTCGAGGAGTGTGCTGCGTGGGAGGGGGAGCACCGTGAACTCGTCGCGATTATCGGTGCTGACCTGGCGCTGCCGACCATCGCCAGGGAGATGCTCGACAGCGTCAAGAATTGGGACGCGGTCGCCGCCTTCTGTGAAGCCGTAATCTCACGGAAGGAGGCGGCAGATCGTGTGCGAGTAGAGCTCCTATTCGGCGACACGTTCTGCCGCCGGCGACTGGGGCGGCGCAGGCGCGAGTATCTGCGCCTAATGCCGCCCTAGCCGAGGCCGCGGGTGATCGGACCGGGGAATTGTCCGTCACCCGCAGAGAGGCTGACCGCGCGATGGCGACCGACGTCCTAGTACGTCGAGACGTGAGGTTACCCGAAAGGGTATTCCGTCGGGTCGACCACTGATGACAAGTCACATCTGCTCCGGTGGTCGGCCCAACAAACAACGAGGTGACGTGGGTACGGGTGGGTTATGAGCCCGTGCGCCGTCCTTTCGTCGCCCCGGACGGACTGGACCGCGCGTGCGCTTACCATAGCCCATAAAAAAAAATTAAAAAAAAAAGGGGGCAATCACAGATAACTGTGTAGTGTATTCAGCGTTCTACAGGCCCACTCTTGCTCTTGATGGCAAGCTAGTCTAGAGAATCTTGATTGTCTGCACCTTAGCGAGGTTGTCTCGATCAGACCAACCTTTTCTGGCAGACGACCGCAACCTTCCTATGCTTGTAGCCCGTTGTCATTAAGGCGCTCACTGTCAGAGAAGTGCTGTTGGCGGTGTATTTAGATGTCGTTAACTCATTTAATAGTTTACAAATCTGGTATATCAGGCAGGCGCTGTTATCAAGGGGTGCTTCTATACTTAAGCGGCTCATTCTAGATTATTTGAAGCGGTGTAGTGGCCACTGCGTGAAGCGCGCAGAGGACTTTGTGCTAACGCCTATTTTGTTCTGCTCCCAGCTGTGGTAGTTCGTGCAGGTGATTGTATGGTATATTAGCTGAGACTGGACATGCTCCAGTTTGGGCTTAATTTAAATAAGCGTTACATTTGGCCATACCTGGTATCGAAGTGGTGATTAAATGAGTCACGCTGCCGCTTAGAGTAGGTCTATATAAAACGAATGATTTGCTGTTTCATAGACCTCGTAACTTTTCGCCCTTTCCCTCCTCCCCTCCGCTCGATGCAGTGCGAATTCAGTTAGCGCGTATAATAAAAATAGTTTTTGTCCTTTTAAGGATTAACTAACGGCTCGTGCGTTGTTTCTAATTGTGTTTTATTGTGTTTAGTGCGTGTTTACGTTCATTACGATAAGTATTTGTGCTTATTTATTCTAAAATCCAGCTTAAATCGGTAAGTCTTTAACTTTTATTAAGTAGTGGGTAGTGACAAGTCACTTTACGAACAAAATAATTTTTGTTCGTTGATTGTTACTTTGTTTACATTCGTTGAGTACTTTTATTTAATTATAAAATGTCGAAATATTATACGGACACTGAACCCCCTGATCGCGGGGAAGAAGTTTTTCGCCTCAGTCAGCTGACACCGCGGTCACCGCCCGCTGCCAACAGCAGGCGTGCGCTCTATACCCAGCCATCGCCTGCCTACGTTACACCCGAAACTAGGCTTCAACAGGAGAATAGTGCAAAAAATTCTCCATCACTTAATATTAGCGATGCTAGACAGGCCGACTATTGCGATCTCGTCACGGAGGCATCGTTATTTTTATCGAAAATTAACTATATCGTCAACGATCAAGGTTCTCGCATGAACATCGCGAACAAAACAACGATAATGGATTACACTCAACGTGTTACTACCATTGTATCTCTTTTAGCCTTGAAATCATCGTCTAATGAGACTAAATTAGCGAATATTGAGCTAGAATTAAGCCATACTAAAACCCAACCGCCGTCAAATATTCATAAACTATCTTACGCTGAAAAACTTAAGCTACCAAAGGTTGTGCCAAGTGTTGAGGTGCGAACGTCACGCGCTCCCTGCGTTATCGCTTATCCGACCGCTGAACGTTCAGCCGATTACGCGTCGTCGTCTGCCACAAAGAAAGCGTTATTGAGCGCGATTAAGCCAGTTGATGATGGCTTTCAAATAGTAGGCGTTAAAAAGGCCGCGAAAGCAGGTGTAGTTCTGCGAGTCACTAACGAAAAGCAGATTAAAAAATTGGAATCTGTAGACGCCATTAAGGCTGCGGGTTTACGTCTAGAAAAACCGAAAGGTCGACGACCGCGCTTACTAATTAAGGACGTCCCCATCTCTATGGAAGACAATGCGTTCCTAGTCGCTCTCTATCGACAAAATATTAAAGACGAAATATCTATTAAAGAGGACGACTTTATTAAAGCCACTAAAATTATTCGCAGTCGAAAATTGCAGAACGGTCGCAAGTGGATAGGCATAGAACTCGACCCAGAAGTACGTACCCATCTGTTAAGCACCAAAGAAAAAGTTTTTATAGATTGGGCTAGCTGCCGTTTTTATGACGACCTTGAAATTGTACGTTGCGCGAACTGTCAACAGTATGGTCACGTCGCTAAATACTGCAATGAAAAAACACCCACATGCGGTCACTGTACGGAAGGACATATAACAAAGTCCTGCACAAATAAGAAAACACCTGATTTTAAACCAAAATGTGCCTCCTCTCGATCACCCCTGCGGCGCGTCGGACTGTCCCACCTACAAATTTAAGCTGGAACAACTAGTCTTAAACACTAACTATTAAAAATGGATAGCTTAAACATAGGACAGCTAAATCTTCACAATGATAGGGTGGCTACATCAGAATTAGACCGTCTTGTTATGGAAAATAATTTGTACATAGTACTTATTCAAGAGCAATACCAGAATGCTCGCTTGCGCAGTAGGGTTGTGCAATTAGATAACAAAGCACGCGCCGGAATATATGTATCAAATTCTAAATTTACAGTCACATCGTTACAAAATCTAATGACATCACACTGTGCTGTCGCGGAGGTTACATCCCCATCCTGTAGGGTTTACATTGTGAGCTGCTATTTTCAATACTCAGACCCTGTCACCTCACACTTAAACCATCTCCGTCATGTCTTGCGGTCTCTTACGGGCCGTAAAACGATAGTAGGTGCTGACGTAAACGCGTCATCTACTCTGTGGTATGGCAAGATTAGATACACCGATACTGATCATCGGTGTGCGATAGAAGATTTCATCGCCGAGATGAACCTGTCCATCCATAATACACCTGATGCACCACCAACTTTTTGCAGCCCTTTGGGCGAATCTTCTATTGACGTCACGCTATCAAGCGCGGACGTCCGCTTGGATAGGTGGCGCGTCCTCCCAGACGCGTCGTGTAGTGATCACCGCCTGATCGTGTACGAATTTAAACCGAGACTGATACAAGATCCTCCCAGTCAGAGTTACAATTATAGATATAAAAGTAAGGGAGCAAACTGGGCATTCTTTAGTTCGTTATTTTCCTCGTGTGCCGGGCATTTTACTCGCGAAGAATTAAACGCGGAAGAAAGCGCTGAGATAATGTCACACTCTATGATATACTGTGCTGACATAGCCCTAGGTCGCATATCTATCCCTAACACCAGAAGGTGCGACTGGTGGAACAATAAACTGGCCGTACTTCGCAGACGCTTTCGAAGAGCACGTAGAAAATTTAACAAACTTAAAAAGTCATGTGTAACGGGAGTAACGTTTGATGAGTCCTCACTTGCACTCAGAACTGCAAGGTCTTACTACCGGATTGCGGTGGAAAGGTCTAAAGATGCGTTATTAAATAGGGTAGTAGAAAAACTGGAAAATGAAGGCCCGTGGTCTCCATTATATCACGAATTTAAAGCCAATCGATCAGTTGACCTAGCTTATATACAAAATATCAAAATAGATAATAAACACGCCACGGGTGTAGAGGAGACCACAGAAGCTCTAATAAATACTTTAATACCGGACGATAACGTAACAGCTGATAGCGAACATCATACGCAAATAAGAGCGTGGGCCACTTTGCCACCTCTATCTCCTATGTCTGACCTTCCCTCTCTAACTGAACTTTTAAATACCGTAAAAGCCCTTCCTCTAAACAAAGCAGCCGGTGAAGATAAAATCTCTAATAAAATGATTAAAGAAGCTTGTCGAACGTCAGCCGACTCAATGTTACTAGTTTTCAATCGTTGTATAGCGAAAGGCATCTTTCCTCGGCTATGGCGTCGTGGGTTTATACGTATAATACCGAAACACGGTGATAAGCCACCAGACGACCCGAAGTCATATCGACCAATTACTCTACTGCCGTCACTAGGAAAACTTTTAGAACGTCTGATTGTTCCCCGTTTGTTACCGGGTGGCCCCACATTCAATCGTAGTCAGTTTGGATTTACCCCGGGGAAATCGACTGTCGACGCGGTCATTGCCGTTAGAAAAATTGTTTCCCTATCAGATTTTAAATATATACTAGGTATTTTTCTAGATATCTCAGGTGCTTTTGATAACGCATGGTGGCCGATGTTACTTCTTAAACTGAAGGCTCGTAGATGCTTTAGGAACATCTACCAACTCGTACAGTCATACTTTCTACAAGGTTCAACCACACTGAAACTCGGTCACCATGCCGTGTCTAAATCACTGACGTTGGGCTGTCCTCAAGGATCAGTGTTAAGCCCATACTTGTGGAATCTAGGGTTTGATGACCTTCTTGAGCTACCTCTACCGCAAAATTGCTCATTGATTGGCTATGCTGACGACGGTCTCCTACTTATACAGTCAAACACTAGAGACGGACTGGAGAAATTGGCGGATATATGTCTCAACTCAATACAAAAATGGGGCATACAAAATCGACTTACTTTCGCCCCCCACAAAACGTATCATCTTTTACTGAAAGGTAATTTACAGTCGAGCCCCCGTATAAAATTTAACAACACTGTAGTTAAAAAGAAGGAGTCAGTATGTTACCTCGGCCTGGTCCTAGAGAAAAATTTTTCGTTCATTGAACATATTAAAACTGTAGGTGAAAAAGCCAAACGAAATTTCTATGCGCTTACCAGAATTTCAACTTCCACCTGGGGCCTTCGTTTTAACACACTTAAAATTATATATACAGCCACACACACTGGGCTGTATCTGTTATGGTGCACCGGCCTGGGCTGATCGTACTACCATAGGCGCGGCTCGGCGTAAGTTACTACAGAGTCAACGATTAGCGCTAATATTTCTGTGTAAGGCATACCGAACAGTTAGCACCGAAGCCTTACCAGTACTTGCAGGTGTACTTCCGGTCGACTTAGAGATACAAAAACGTGCGTCCATGTATTATTTCACTAGGGAAAACATGACTAACAATTTTCTTTTACCACGCGATCGTAATAAAATTACTAGACTTTTTGCACCGCAATCCGTCGTTAACGATAAGCTCCTGACCGAATGGCAGGCAAGATGGGATTCGTCAACAAAAGGTCGTCATCTATATCTATTCTTTCCATCTGTTCGTGAACGTTTGGAGAGAACTTGGCTAGAAATTGACCACTATGTAGCCCAATTCCTCACAGGGCATGGGAATTTTAGAAGTAAATTATTCTATTTTACACTAGTAGATTCATCATTTTGTCAATGTTCGACCTCAAACTCCAATTTTGAACAAACAGCTCATCACATCCTTTGGGAGTGCATTCTCTGGCGCAACGAACGGAACGTCATGTTAGATAATATGCATGTCACGTCTGGGGTAGTATACTATTCGGATCTTGTAGCAACTCGAGAAAATTGCCGTGCGTTTAGGCGCTTTTGCCATACCTATTACTGTAATCAAACCTAAAGCTCACAAATAGGTCCATTAAGCTTTGTCCAATCCGTGGTGCCGCTGCGTTTCACGTAGTTGTACAAACTCTTATTTACTGGCTTATCAGCCAACTTTGCTTCATGTCTCCCGCTTTGCATAGGAGGGAAGTGGAATCTTTCCAACTCCTCCTGTTTTCTTTTCTAATTAAATTTGTTGCGGGTCCCAAGACAATTAAAAGCGATTCCCGGGACTTCCTGAGGGTCAAACCTCAGTGTCTTATACGGAGACCATTGTGGATCCTGGTTTACAGGAGTTACAGTGGTGGGAATGTGTGGTGGGATTAGTCCCTAAAAAAAAAAAAAAAAAGACCTCGTAACTATACACCCGTCAGCACAGCAATCACTGTTAATTCGGTTCCACTCGATCGAGAACCAGATAAAATATTTGGGCTTAGTACTCTACGGGCGATGGTGCTTTCAGGAGCATTTTTATCAAATTACTCCTCGGCTCGTTAGCGCGGTGTTAAGTGTTGACGGCTGTACGCGAGACTGGTTCGATCAATGGCCTTGTACGGTACACCTGTTTGGGTGCACCTGTGTGGTCACCCATTCTGACCACTAGTCTTAGAACTTTTTACTGGCATTCACAGAAAGTCATGGTGTTTAGGACTATACGCAGATACCGTACCGTGTCGACCGAGGCATCGTGCGCTTTGGCCGGCACCCTCCCGTGGGACTTAAATGTGGAAATACACGGAGCCCTCCCACAATTGTTGTTTTAGCTAAGATACAGCAGGCATACTTTTGAGCTGGTCCGTCCGGGGTAGTACTGTGCTTCGTTCGGTGTGTGAGAGAACCGGCAGCCCAACTTTCTGAAGGTGTTCGCGTCTGGTGGATTTTAGTGACGTCTTTAGTATCGCCGAAATTTATTGCAGGCATTCACACTCCCTTAACTTTCTTCACGGTAGGCAGCGACCTAGCAAAGGTCCATGAGCGGCAGTAAAACTTACCATCAAGTGGACTATTCGCTTGTTTGCCACCGATTGCAATAAAAAAAAATTCACACTCCCTTTACTTTCTTCGTGATTGGCAGCGGCTTAGCTTTGGCCCTAGCATTGCAAAGGTCCATGAGCGGCAGGAAGACTTAACATCATGTGTACTGTTTGCTCGTTGGCCACGATTTGCAATAAAAAGAAAAGATCTGTGTGACCGGGGTAGAGCAACGCCGTGAATTCATCGCAAGTATCACTACCAAAGATGTCGACCATCACTTAGACCATAGTTGATAGTTCAAAAACTGTCGTATGAGGTCGCCATTTTCTGCTTGGCAGTTATCTGGCGTAAGAACTGGGCAGAGCGAGTCAGGAAGAAACACTTCCAAGCTGACTCGTTCCACTGCTGTCGTGTCTGGTGGTGTCTAGCCCGAGTGCTTGCGCTTTAGTATCTTTACGTGATAGAATCACGCTCTTGACAGACGTCCATCTAATGTCGCAGGTTTTTGCATGTGGTGGGTTTTGGTGATACCTTTAGTATTACCAAATCTCATTGCACTTCATTCACTTTCTTCACGGTAGGCAGCGACCTAGCAAAAGTTCATGAGCAGTATCACTTACCATTAGGTGTGCTGCTTGCTCGTTTGCCAACAATGACCGCGCGCGGGCGATACCACGATAACATAATTTGCTGCCTAGGGTCAAAAAAAGGATGTTCGAGTGACCCTGCACAGCCTTCCTTTGTAGAGTTCCGTACCAAATGGATAAAAATAGGACCTAATTACTAAGACTTCGCTGTCTGTCCGTCCGTCTGTATCTCACCAGGTTGTATCTTAAGAACCGTGATAGCTAGACTATTGAAATTTATACAAATTATGTATTTCTGTTGCCGCTATAACAACAAACGCGATATTTTGTCTTTTTTTCTCGATATCGATAATGGCAGCAGGTAGGCACTTGAAATATTTAAAAAACACTCAGTTGTATTTTTAATAATAATAAATACTAAAATTAAAATAATAATAAATAATGAATATAAAATAAATATTTAACGGGGGCTTTCATACAAAAACGTCATTTTGCCTAATTTAGCTCGATATCAGTATATGGTAACAGGTGAAGGTTAAAGTATAAAATTTATGTGTACCAAGTGTTGTTTACCTAGTCAATGGTAGGGAATCCTTCGTGCGTGAGTCCGACTCACACTTGGCCGATTTTTATTAGTTATTCTACAAACTATGAATTTCGCGTTACACCCTCCACTGAGAAACCTCACAAATATATAAGTGACAGACATAAATTAGACTCAGTTTACTACTACCTAGTCTACCCAGCAACAATTTGTCGATCACACAAAAAATTGTCCGGCGTTGGAATCGAACCCGTGACACTGGCATGGTAAGTTATCATAACCACTATGCTATCAGTGCAGTTAATTAATCATTGAGGTGGTATGAATTTATTACTTGTGTATTAGAGTGAAAATATCAAAGCATAATTCATCCCCTATTTTACACCATTAAAATATCCTCTGCGGGGTGGATTTTCAGAATAAATTTCGTTTATAATGAATCTTTTTATATCGTTTTCTGTACTAAGCTGTATAAGTTACTACAGTTTTTTACTTATCCCACGGGAACTCTTTAATTTTCCGGGATTAAAAATATCCTAAACGTTGATCGGGGCTGTAAGGTACCACCGTGCAAAATTTCATTTAAATCGGTCCAATAACTTAGGAGATTAGCCCGTACAAACAGATAAACAGACAAACAGACAGTGAAACAAAAAAGTTGAAATCAATCTGGATGTGTTCTATTTCACTTCTAACATCCCCCTGACTCGGTTTTTAGCGTTTATTTTCAATGTACAGAATTTCGACCTCTACAATTTTATTATATGTATAGATTATACATATAATAAAATCGGGAACTGGGACGCGGTCGCCGCCTTCTGTGAGGCCGTTATCTCACGGAAGGAGGCGGCGGATCGTGTGCGAGTAGAGCTCCTATTCGGCGACACGTTCCGCCGCCGGCGACTGGGGCGGCGCAGGCGCGAGTATCTGCGCCTAATGCCGCCCTAGCCGAGGCCGCGGGTGATCGGACCGGGGAATTGTCCGTCACCCGCAGTGTGGCTAACCGCGCGACGGCGACCGACGTCCTAGGATGTCGAGAAGTGAGGGTACCCGAAAGGGTATTCCGTCGGGCCGACCACTGACGACAAGTCAAGACTCAACAGACGTTGTTCTGTTCAAATAAGCGCCACCTACCGGTTCCCATTGTGAATCTTAACCATTCTGGAATCCCCTTGAACATGCACAAAATATGTCATCAACATCGGATCAGCCATTTAGGAAGAGTTAAGTGACACACACACGTACACAACAAATGTATATATAAAGATAACTGGTGTGTACTAACGACACGAAAGAAGTGAAAATTTCATTTCAGCGATTTTTTTTTTAAGCAACGGAAGTTGGTGACCCAGTAGAATACGATTCACCACCCTCTTTCTTACTCGTGGGTGTCGTAAAAGACGACTAAGGGAGATAATTTGCATGTAATATTTATGCAAAGAAAGCTTGAAACAAATACCAACACGTCTGACCAGCGTGGTATGTCAATTACCCTCCCATTGTAGAGGAGGCCCGAGCCCAATAATGGGACGTGTATGGGCTGAGATGATGATGATGATGAACGGAATTAAGACAATTACCCTTGTATTGCGGGATACTTTACAAACATATAATTAAAGGACACAAACTACACACAGACTCAAAACAACAATTTGTGGATCGCACAAAGTGTTGTCCTGCGTGGGATTAGATCCCGCGACACTGGCTGGCTCTGTAGGTCGTTCTCCACTGCGCCATCTGTGCAATTAATAATACGAATCATAATTATTATTATTTTTACTGATTTTGATGCAATTTTGTATACATTTGAATGGCTCCCTGGACGGATTAAAAACGCAGTTGGCACTGGTAGATGGCGCTCCATCGGTATGTTACCAAACCGATTTGCTGTACAATTGACAAGGTAATTTTAGCAGTAATTTTTAAGGTATGTACAAAGTCGTAAAAACCAGTTTAGGGATTACTAAGAGAACGGGTACCAACACTTTCCTGGAACATTTATAACAATAACGACAAATCATCTAACAAGGAGGTCTCAGGGAGACCTAAACATATCGGACGAGTCACCGAGAACAAGAACCGAGTACCGGTTGCCTGCTGAAATAGTAATAGGGAAGTACGTGTGCGGTAGGATATGAGCATGCCGTCCCTTCCATCGCCCCGGATAAAGCGGGCGGGTTGTGACCATACCATAACCTATCTCCTAAGAAAAAGGTCTTAATCTAATAGTAAACGCTCTAAGTGTAATATTATTGTATGATATTTAGAAATTCGTTTTTCGTAAATAATACTATTTTTTTTTATTGCAAACGGTGGCAAACGAGCAAACAGTACACCTGATGGTAAGTGTTGCTGCCGTTCATGGACCTTTACAAGGCCGTTGCCTACCGCGAAGAAAGCGAAGGGAGTGTGAATACGTGCATTGAGGCTCGGTGATACCAAGGGGCACCACCAAAACCCGCCACACGCAATTACCCTCAGAAAGTTGGGCTTCCGGCTCTCTCGCTCACCGAACGAAGCGCAGTAACAAATTGCTATTACTCAGACTTCGATTTTCTGCGAGAGCGTGGTACTGCCCCGGACGGACCGGCCCGCGGCTGTAGACAGATAACTGTCGACAGTGTGGTCCTACCACTCCTAAACGCGATAAAATCCGTAAAGTAGTTTTATATACAATGTGTATACTCGCGTAAACGTCGGGAATCATTTCGTTGCTGGTTTTATTTTTTGGTTAAAAATATTATACATATTTGCGTGGTGATGGAGTGAAAATGCTATACACCAATCCCCTACCTGACCAAAAGTGTTGTAAAAAATACGAAAAATATGTAGATAAAATCTATGCAAGAGAAGGAAAACTTCACGTAAAATCCAATATCAACAAGTTTTATAGCAGATCATTTCCCCTTTCACTGTAGGGGAGGCTCTAACCCTATAGAGAAATATGCATACGACTTGAGATAAAGTAGAACATACTAAAATTTTTATCAAATTGAATAACTTAATGAAAAAGATAAATGATCAAACGACAATTATCATTCATCATTTGCCTGCCTTCATCCCGCGCTAAATGGGGTCGGCACAACATGTTCTACCTATCATAACCTCTTATCAGCCATCATATTTCCACTCACTGCTTTCATACGCATATCCTCATTCACGAAACCCATCTATCTATTCTTGGGTCTCCCACGCTTCTTACGTCCATCCAAAATCATATTGACAACCCTCCTTCTCACATAGGAGTGGTAGGACCACACTGTCGACAGTTATCTGTCTACAGTCGCGGACCGGTCCGTCCGGGGCAGTACCATGCTCTCGCAGAAAATCGACGTCTGAGTAGTAGCAATTTGTTACTGCACTTCGTTCGGTGAGCGAGAGAGCCGGAAGCCCAACTTTCTGAGGGTGATTGCGTGTGGAGGGTTTTGGTGGTGCCCTTGGTATCACCGAGCCTCAATGCACGCATTCACACTCCCTTCGCTTTCTTCGCGGTAGGCAACGGCCTTGTAAAGGTCCATGAGCGGCAGCAACAGTTACCATCAGGTGTACTGTTTGCTCGTTTGCCACCGTTTGCAATAAAAAAAAAAAAAAACATACCTTTCATTCCTCCTCATCACATGTCCATACCAAGACAATCTCGTGCTCCTAATCTTCTCTATCACTGATGTCATTTCAGGCTTCCTCTAATATACTCATTTCTTATTTTATCTAACGTCACACATCGATCTTAGTATACGCATCTCTGTGGCATGCAATCTTCTCTCATCTGTCTTTTTCAATGACCAAAATTTAGATCCATAGATAGCAACAGGTCTAGTGACATTCTTGCATATTTTGCTCTTAAGTTTAAGGGTATCACAGATTGTTCCCGAGACCTGCCGCCACTTCATCCATCCTGAATTCATTCTACTATTAATCTCTCGGTCAATCTTACCAACGTCTTGGAGAAGCGAGCCTAGATACTTAAAATCGGAGCAAAACCAAAAAATATTAAACTACAAAAATTATTCAAAATCGTCATCATCGTCACAGCCCATATACGACCCACAACTGGGTGCTTCCTCCCACAATGGGAGGGAAATTGATCTAATATACCACGCTGGCCAGACGGGTTGGTATAGGATTTTATTTCGAGATTTCACTCTATTTTAAGTTGTCATAAGCACAAGACCTAAGTCTTCGGTCAAGAGAAGGACTGGTGAATTATATTCTTACTCTATCACCACACAGAGTATAAAGGACTATTATCATCACCACAACTTGCATACATCCCCCTATTGGGTTCGAGCCTTCTCCACAATGAGATGGAAATTAATCACCACGCTGGTCAGACGTGTGGGTATAGGAATTTATTTCGAGTTTTCCTTTTATTGTCTATAGTTAATATCTATATATTATATGCATATTATATCCCTTAGTCATCTTTTACGACACCCACGGACAAAAAAGGTCTGGTGAACTGTATCCTATTCTATTACACGGACTCATCATCATCATCATCATCATCATCTTGCTCTTATCCCAATTACTGGGGGTCGACGCAATATGTCATCTGTTTTGACATATTGCAAAAAGTTTCGGCAATGACTTTTATGACCGCCCGCCTGCCTAACGTCAACCCTCCTTGGGAATGTAATCGTTGACCCAAATGGTACGAGATGGAGTTGGTCCGGGTCAATCTAGGGCTCTTAGTCGTCTTTTACGACACCCACGAGCAAAGCAAGGGTTGGTAGTATTCGAAGCCGCTACCACACAGCACCGCTATTACACGGACTATAAAACAATAATGTATACTTAGAATAATAACATATAGAAGGATAGTACTTCGAACGTTCGAAACATGAATCTAAAAATACTAATGGCGCGCAGACGATTACATACGTACACACGCACACCACTATACAAATTATGAAATCAAATTTTGTTTTTTATTAACATAAATCGTCGAAATACTTTAAAAAGTAATGTTAAAAATCTTGTTTAAGTTTTTCAAATGTGTTATGACACCATTTTAATGCACAAACCGTCATAATTATCTATATATTTTTTAAGAGTTGCGTACGTACGTGCAGTAAAATGACTTATACACTACGGAACGGTTCCGGCGTAAGCTCCATTAGGCTCTAATTTAAATGTTTCACTTTTTGTGCGCGAACTTACCTTCTATACGTTATTATTCTAAGAATGTATAATTAATTCATCATATATTTCGTTCAACATTTATATGTAATATTAGCAACCCGCCCTCGCTTCTCTTCGGTTATAGGTTATAGTCGTTTTACCCGCATAGTTCCCGTTCCCGTGGGAATACCGGGATAAAATATAGCCTAGTTTACGCCCTGATATTATATCTTTCCATTGGTGAAAGAATTTTTGAAATCGGTCCAGTCGTTTTGAAGATTACCCGAAACAAACAGACAGACAGACAGAAAAAAAAATTTAATTGCTATTTTAGGCATAAGTGTCGTGCAAATAACCGTGTGAGCATGGAAAAAGCCTATTATTTTGACATTACAAACAGACACTTCAATTTTATTTATTGGTATAGATAATATAAATGATTTACGTATATATGTAGATTCACCCTCCATCCGTAACATATAAAATGTTTTATATAATACATATATTATGTGATACATAGTGATCTGTCGCACTCTCATATCATATAACTATGTTTTATAGCTTGTCTACGACTCTGTGAAGATACGATGCTTACATCTACAACTTAATAAAGCTGAATAGACGAATACATATACTCTTATTGAGTTACAATCCCCCGTATTTTGATAGAATAAGTATACAAGATTTCTGTGTGGTGACGGAGGAAGAATACAATTCACCACTCTCTATCTTGACCTTGAATGTCGTAAAAGACAACTATGGGATATAATATGCACATAATATCTTTGTAAGAGAAGGCAAACTCGAAATGAAACCCTATACTAACATGTCTAACCAGCATTGTATAGTAAGTCAAATTTCCTCCCATAGTGAAGGAAGCCCGAGCCCAAAAGTGGGACGTATATGGGCTGCGATGATGATGATGATGATGAAATATACAAAATATTCTTCTGTTTGGTAGTAGCTAAGAATACCACTAACCTTTACATTGCCTATCGTAAAAAACAACTGAGAATTTACATTGGCTGTTTTTGGGGGTGGGCCATGATCAGCGCACCTGTCGCCCGGCTCCGTCCTGGGTGACAGAGGGGCGGCGCGCGGCCCCATGACCCATCCGTAACACGTCGCCTTCGTTGTTGGGCCGACCACCAGTACCAAGTTCCTTGTCGTCCGTAGTCGGCCCGATGGAATACCCTCGTGGGGTAGCCTCTCCTCTCGACGTCCCCTTCCCGGGACGTCAGTCACGGTCGTGCGGTCAGTCTCTCTGCGGGTGACGGACTAATCCCCACTCCCTTTAAATTGACCTAAGCTAACTCCTTTTCGCGGCGTCTGGTG
Source organism: Lymantria dispar (assembly GCA_032191425.1). Classification (NCBI taxonomy): domain Eukaryota; kingdom Metazoa; phylum Arthropoda; class Insecta; order Lepidoptera; family Erebidae; genus Lymantria; species Lymantria dispar. The sequence goes on from CM063441.1 coordinate 11,955,466, forward strand.
AACAGTTTCTTTCTTTCTCAAGGAGGATTGACGACAGATAGAAGGCCGTTTATAAAATTATTGCCAAGCAGTTTTGGTTGCGGATGCCATAGGAGTGCACCTCGTGGCCTTCTATGAGGCTTACGTCTAGCAGTGGATGAAAACTGAATGATAATAATGATAATTATGTTCTTTTTATCATCTTTCATACCAAATGGTTGTTTTTCATTTCGAATTACATTCTAATTGACATTCATAGCACACATAGATAGTATCAGGAACTATAATTTTGATTGTAATAAATTTATTTGGGTTAGTTCAGTCGTTTTTCATGAATAAGGATTTGTCGGGCAAGGACATAAAAATAAAATTAGAATATAGGGTCAACTAAATAACTGAGATTTAACGTTTGATATGCTGGCCTGTTTATAATATAAATGCGAGCGAAAAATGATTACCACTAGTTAGTTGCGGGTGACCGGACTGAGGATTTTAGTTCGTCACCTGCAGAGAGGCTGACCGCGCGACGGCAACCGACGAACCGGGACGGGGACGTCGAGAGGTGAGGGTGCCCGAAAGGGTATTCCGTCGAGCCGACCACTGACGACGAGTCACCCTGCTCCGGTGGTCGGCCCAACGACGAGGGCGACATGGGTACGGGTGGGTTATGGGCCCGCGCGCCGTCCTTTCGTCGCCCTGAACGGAATGGACCGCGTGTGCACTTACCATAGCCCACCTATAAACCCTAGCCGAGGCCGCGGGTGACGTGACCGGGGATTAGTCCGTCACCCGCCGAGAGGTCGACCGCGTGAGGAAAGACCGACGTCCTCCCCGAGGGGGGGACGTCGGTCAATGGGAGGGTACCCCACGTAGAGGGTATTCCGTCGGGCCGACCACTGACGACAAGTAAACCTGCTCCGGTGGTCGGCCCAATGACGAAGGCGAGGTGGTTTTCGGGTGGGTTGCGGGAGTTGCGTGCTTAAGCCCCTCTGTCGCCCCGGACGGAGTGGTACGGAGGCGCGCCGACCGCAGCCCACACACAAAAAAAAAAAAAACCATAAAAAACAAACCACTAGTTAGTTATCTTTATAAATAAATTTCTTGTGTAGGTGTGTATGTCACTGAACTCCTCCTGTTGATGAAATTTTTTGTGTGTGTTCAAGGGGATTCGAGAATGGTTTAGATTCACAATTGGACTCGATAGGTAGCGTTGCTGTCATTTGAACAGAACAACGTCTGTTAGGTCAGCTAGTATTAAAATAATTTTAAATGAAAGTTAGAATAATAAATCGCTAAGCAATTTTCATAGTTGGCGTATCAACGTCTACTATAAAGACAATAATGCAAGTTAGAATTTAGTTACCATACGTAAACTACCGACCCTAGCCTAATGGATAAGGCGATTGAAATGACTTTCCTATAGATGTACTTTCAAATCGCACATGTGGTAATTATTTATTTGCTTGCAAATAAGTCATTGTAATAATAATAATAATAATAAGCCAGATATCGTGGTGATAGATCGGCTAGAGCGCCGTGCAATGATTGTTGATATCACTGTTCCGCATGACGGGAATCTCGTGAAGGCTGAGAAAGATAAACAAGTAAAATATCAAGACTTAGCTCACGAGATTGTCGACATGTGGGATGTGGACTCGGCAATCGTTGTACCGATAGTCATTTCGACCAATGGGATAATAGCCAAGAGCCTCGATCAACATCTAAAGAGGCTCACGTTAGGTAGTTGGATTGCGGGTCTGATGCAGAAGGCGGTCTTACTGGACACGGCGCGCATCGTGAGAAAGTTCCTCTCTTTGGAGCCCTAACCACCGGCGGCTTGGTCCTTGTATTCGCTGCCGGTGGGTCAATACGCTTTTTATATTTTTAAATATTTTATTTTTGATATCATATTTAAAAATGTATTAGGTAGTTTTTAAGTTGAATAAATGTAATAATAATAAAATAATATAAATGTCAAAGTCAAGAATATTAATGTTACATGTCAAATAAGTAATTAATTTTTACAAATGTCATATTAGAAAATAGAAAATTGTCAAATCATACTTATTTAAATTTTACAAATATGTCCATTAGTTTTATTATAGTAGTCAATTTAATTCGGTCCAGTCCAGTCTTTTTCGGCTAGAAATTCAGCAACATTATAATATATTTTATGTACTAAAAATTGTATTACGAGACGTTTGAATGCCTTGCCGCTCAGCTCCCTCCAAAGTTTAGGGAATTTATTGAATATATTTGGAGCCATACAAACAATACTTTTTTGCATGAGTGCAGTTCTAGCTGGGTGTACACAGACTCTGGTAATATCGCGTCTATTACGCGTAACCGTGTTTTGTATGCGAGGAAATATATTAGGATTATTCTTTACGAACATTGCAGTTTCCAGGATATAAATACAGGGCAAAGTCAATAATTTGTATTTTTTAAAATATGGTTTGCATGTTTCTATTGATTTCAACCCGAACATAGATCTAATGCATCTTTTTTGGGCTTTAAATGCGACATCAAAATCTGTGGAATTGCCCCAAAAGATGATGCCGTATCTTAAATGTGTCTCTGCTAGTCCGTGATAGGCCATTATTAGGGTATCTAAGTTGACAATTGCACTAAGGGAATGCAATGCAAAAGCAGATTTGCTAATTTTTTTGCTAAGAGCCTCTATGTGTGATTTCCAATTCAATTTTCTGTCAATTATTAAGCCAAGAAATTTACTATCCTCTACATTGTCAATTTTTTTGTTGTATGACATCCTCTCATTTCAGCTCATCCACATCCGAGCCCAGCAGGCTCGAGCCTCCTCCCCTACAGCAGAGAAACTTACTATACCATTCTGGTCAGACATATTGATATACGGTTTTATTTCAAGCTTTTCTCTACTTTAGCACAGATGTTATATGTATATTGTATAATCGTCTTTTACGATATTCAAGGGTTAGATGAATTGTATTCTAGGGAGTGGTGAATTGTATTCTTTCTCCGTTACCACACGGAGATCTATCTATACATATAAAATGCTTTGTCTTGAGTGACGGATTGACTGATCATAGAGACTTGAAACTTGGAAGGTGTATGATGAGGGTAACTTTGTATGATGAGGGTATTCGATAAAATTTATTTTACTTTCATGTATAATCTTTAAATCCTTACACTGCAATAAAGACTCTTGACCGATGTTGATGAATTTTTTTGTGTGCGTCCAAGGGAAATCGAGACTGGTTTAGATTCACAATTGGACCCGGTAGATGGCGCTGCTATACCATTTGAACAGAACAACGTCTGTTGGGTCAGCTAGTATTTTATAAGTATTCAAACATTTAAACGTAATAATGTATAACAAAACTAATACTACCATAGTAGCAACCCTTACACTGCTCATGTGTGTAGTATAAGATCACATGTGACGACGGGTTAGGAATACAATTTACAATTTAGGAATACGCCCCTCTGTCGCCCCGGATGGAGTGGTGCGAGGAGTGCGCCGACCAAGGCACAACCCCAAAAAAAAAAATTCACCAGGAGAGTGGGCAGCAGCTCTGGGAAATATATAATATCTCACTTCGTTCGCCAACCCGCCTGCCAAATGTGGCGATTACGTCATTACCGACATTGTAGTCATTACGGCATAATGACGAGCAGAATCGAAATGGGCCACAGTTACGACAGCTCCACTAACCTATGGACTCATTTTGCTGGCGTGCCCGGTAGCAGTGGATCAAGGGTGTGGAAAATCTGCAGCAGCAATCCGACTACCAATCAAAACGACCCTTGGTCCTGAAAAATACCAGTGATGACTTACGGCACGGAAACGTGGTCCCTAAATGTAGGCCTCATAAACAAGCTTAAAGTCGCTCAGCGTGCTATGGAGTGGACTATACTCGATATTTCTCTGCGAGATAGAAGCCGAAATGCGGAAATCCGCAGAAGAACGAGTGTAACCGACATAGCATGAAGAATTAGCACGCTGAAGTAGCAATGGGCAGGCCACATCGCTCGACGAACCGACAACCACTGGGAAAGAAAGTTTCTCGAGTGGCAACCACGTATCGGAGGACGCAGTGTAGAATGTATACAAATAATTGGAATAAAAGCAAGATGTTGATAATGATTATGACAGAAATTTTCCTATTTAGGACTCGAACCCACGACATAAATTCCGTCAAACCGCTTTACCAACAGTGCAGATAATACTGCTTCTAATAATATGATCGATACATTTTTTTTTTTAAAGACAACATTTTGTACTAAGGAAATAATCATTGTATTGCGGGGGACTTTACAAATAATACAAATGCTAATGGACCGAAATTATACACAAACTCAGAACAACAATTTGTGGACCGCACAAAGTATTGACCAGCATGAGAATCGAACTTACGAAACTGGCAAGGTACCTTAATCACTACGCCATCTTTGCTGTCAAATATACAATAAGTCTTCATAATCACGGCTCATATACGTCCCACTGCTGGGCTCGAGCCTCCTCCACAGTAGGATGGAAATTGGCCTTACTATATATACCATCCTGGTCAGACATGTTGGTATAGGGTTCTGTTTCGAGTTTTCCTTCTCTTGCATATATGTTATGTGCATTTTATATCCCTTAGTCATCTTTTACGACATCCACAGGCATCATAGGGAGTGGTGAATTGTATTCTCAATCCATCATCGCATGAATACGTCTTATAAAAAGAATTACGTTATTATATGAAATGTATATATCAATATACGAACACAGAGCAGCTAATAAGAGTATTAGGTAGTGATATCAGCTGGAGCTGACGTGGATGTATTCAGAAGACGGCCGCGTCATGGGCTTATTACGTTAACGAAGACAAACGGTCGACATGACACGAATATGAACTGCATACTATTTGTAGAACAAGACATGAGCGGTAGCGGACATAACTTTAACACTGAAGATTTATAAATAAGTATAAAGTAGGTCAGTTATTCTGAAGGAGTCTCGTGCCCAACAGTGGGATGTATATGAATTATGATGATGATGAAAACACTAGCTAGAATACCCGGGTTCGCTCAGGTGTTGAAATGAGATTGTGTAATAGTTGGAATAAAAAAAATACATTTTAAAATATGTAGGTATATAGTTATATATTAGGTCTAAATTGTTTCAGAATATTTCACACATTCGAGAATATTCTCGATTATTCTACAGTGTTTTAAGATTTTACAGAATATTCCAGACCATTTCTGATGTTCTGAAATGGTGTAAAATACTCTAGAATACTTACAAGTGGTCTGCAGAATTTCAAAAATTTTCTGTCTTTAGATTTTTAAAAACCTTCTTTTCATGTAAAAATGAAGATTTGCTCATGATATGATTATAGAAGTTTACTGCACCATATAACCCACCATCTACTACAAACTTGATTATAAAAGGGCCTGGTTTTAACGGCACAAATATTATACACTCTAGTTTATACAATATATCGATTAATCACTCCACACTTATCCAAATTACTAGAGCTCCACGCAATAGGTACTTCTCTTCTTGGAGAGAATTTACGAGTATATTCCAAAGGTAACATTAACAATAGTGTTATGACCAGTCCCAGCCTAAAATCAACTCTCCTTGGAAATCTAATTATTAACTAGACACATCAGAAGGAGTTGGCCCAGGTAGATGTAAAGCTATTAGTCATCTTTTGCGCTACCCACAAGTGTAAGGGTTATTACTATTTATAGTCACTAACACAAAGCAAATATATTGATATACATTGACTTAGACATTTTTATTCAATTATAGCAAGAGTTGTGCAAAGGGTTGAGGGAAGGATAGGAGTACCAGAGTCCTGGGTAACCTGTAACACCAATTGCGATTTTTAAAAATGTGTTAGTTATGGCACTATAAAATATTGAACATCATGAGGCTGATAGAAGGACAGTTTACTATGTATGTTCAAAATAGATTTATTTCAAAAGTGAAACGATACGCAAGTGTCTATCCGTCTATGTCTAAAGCAATTAAGACAAATGAGCTTATTTAGGTATTAATGAACTTATTTCGATATATTGTAAATAAAACTACTTTTACGGATTATATCGCGTTTATATTTGATTTGAAAAAAAAAACACAAAAATTTCAATAGAGAGGATGGCTGGGTATTACCATCAAGCTGGGATCCTGTTATAAACATAATTAAAAATAAATCCAAAGAGACCACCACAAGACTGCATGATACTGTGAGCACTTATTGTATAGATTTGACCCACAATAATAATGGTTAAAGATAATTTTATAAATCAAAAATCTTTTAGTAAGACAAAGTAAGCCGCATCTAAAATTAAAAATCAATATTAATTTAGCATCATGTCCCCTGAGTTTTCTTGCCGGATCTTTCTCAGTGTGGCCGCGTACCGATCCGGTGGTAGTATATTAGTTTTGTTAGTTTTAAATCAACAAATTGTAACAATAATTGCTACAAATTTAATAATTAATAATTACTAACCATAAACAACATAATTTTTTTCATATAGTATCATTTTCTTCTTACACTGGCAATAAATTTGTACTAAAATGTGGGTAACAATTTAATAAATTTATAACTATTTTCTGTATCGGGTAGATAATCATAAATGTGTGTAATAACGATTACTTGTTGGACGTGAGACACCTTAGTCCGCCCGTGACCATGAATGCTGCAAATTGTTCGAAACGTCGGGCAATCATAAATCAAATACAAACGCGATATAATCCGTAAAAGTAGTTTTATTTACAATGTGTAGTGCTCGCGTAAACATCAGATATCATTATTTCGATATAGATATTATGCCTGTTATCAATAATTGCATATTTTTTGTAAAAATAACTAGATTAATTATTATGTTCCAGAATATGAGAATTAAGTTTGATATATTAATTTTGCTTTTAATTGGTTTTGTGGTGACAGAGTAAGAATACAATTCACCACTCCCTGTCTTGTCCGTGGATGTCGTAAAAGACAACTAAGGTATATAATACTAAGAGAAGGGCAACTCGAAATAAAACCCTATACCAACGTGTCTGACCATACCATGGTATAGTAAGGTCAATTTCCCTCCTATTGTGGAGGAGGCTCGAGCCCAACAGTGGGACGTATATGAGCTGAAATGATGACGATGATGAATATTATATTTACTTAGGTCTCTCTGCGAGTGGGATAATAGTCATAATCACCACGTCTAACAATTTAAGTTTTCAGGAGAAGCATAGGTATGTTGTATATAATAATTTTATTTATTTTGAAAGTAAATTTTTATGTTTTGCAAACAATATGTCCGTCAGCTTATAATTTGTAACAGGCTATACCTCAACATCGCAGCCACCGTTCATATACATAATTTATCAATCATTTATCACAAGCGAAGACCGCGAGCAAGTCTGTGACGTCACGAGCAACATTCTCCGGCAAATTGGCTGAAGCATAATGTAAATTGAAAATTGGCTTCGGTACGAAACTTAATTTAGAGCTTTTGTCTCTAATACGACGTGAAGCTTTGTGCGGCTGTCGTTTTGATGCGGCGTAAATTAATATTATTATTATAATTTGTGTTTATTTTATATTTAGAGTGTGATCCTTTTACTAAAGTGCCAGTTAAGCACTAGGACACTATATAAAGCTAAAATTGTAAAATTAATACATGAATAGAAAATGAAAAAGGAGCATTATGGAAGTTCTGTCAAGTATTTAATAAATTTTGATTATTTTTTATTATTTTTTTCAGCAGAAATAAAGATAGTTCCAACAAAATCAACAGGTATATGTTCGCAAAATTATGAATAAAGAAAAAGCTAAAATAAGTTAGGTACCTTTATGTATAAAATTAAAAAAAATAAGTTTGCCCCAAATCGATACAGGGAGTGGCGTGTTAAATGGTTCTTAAAATCTCAAAAAGACATTTAATCCGCCATTTTGTCGACGGCCATGTTGGATTTACATTTTCTTCATAGTGTATATTGTTCTACTAGTCAAGCCATTTTATTTGACACTCCTTCGACTTGACACTCCTTTGACACGTCCCTCCAAAATCGCTGTCATCTGTCACTGACGTTATACATTTGCAAGTCATGTCTAATATGTCTGTCCGGCAATATTAAATTATAATTAATCTTAATTAAATGATCATTATATACCTGGAGACACCCAACTATAGTACCACAACATATTACATGGTGTCAAAAGTGCCACTATATGATACAATGTCCTAAAAAAAAAATTACATCACTGAATTACAGGTAATATAAACATTTTGGCTTAATTATAAATATTAATTTGCTCTATAAAATTAATTTACATTTTTAAAAATTGATTGACATTTTCGCGGCGGTTCATTATTAAGTTTTTAGTGAAAATTAACACTCTTTCAAATATATTTTAAATAGGATTTTAAACATTATTTTTTTAATCTGAAGAACATGTGGTATACCAAACAATGTAATAATAAATGGCTCGATGGATTGAGTTTCTCGGTTTTCCATGGAAATAAAAATATCTTATTTACATTCTTTGTTATTTTGGATGCCTTAGTCACAGTATAGTCATCTATCCAGTAATGTATCTCGGCCGTAACCTTGAATTAAATGCCTAAACGTAAACATGTGATGGGGCTGCCCGCCTCCAGCATTTTAATTACATTTGCCTACTTTGTGTTTCCATTTAGTTTTGTATATACTTTTCTTATACAAACAAATAAAATACTTTGTGAATTGAATAGGAAGTGTTCAATAAGAATGCGTCTTGATTTTTGATTGGTAGTTTTAATTAAAAAAAAAACATATTTATGTTTAAATAACAAATCGGTCTATAAATTTAAATTATCTAGTGACAGACAGACGGTCAAATTATTTTTTTCCAGTACTATTCATACACATAGTACAATAAACATATATTATTAATAATAAAATACCACGTCTTTACTTTGAATTATATAAACTAACAAAACAAAACACATTATGAGTTTTAACACAAGCGTACCGTAACATGATTCATGAACCGCCTATAACTACCTATTTCACTCATGTCAATTACTTTATTCACTTTATTTATTAATACAGACAAGTTTTTTTCGGGAGATAAAAGGAAATTAAAACGACACACATTATGTACCTACCTACTAGTAAGTAAAATTATTTTATAAGCTTACCTTTCAGAGTTTCCAGGTAATCTAATAAAAGTTATCTCTGGATTCGTTATTGATGAATTCATGCAACTAAAAACAGCACAATATACCCTACTTGTCATATTAAACACTGCAGCACAGTCGCGACTGTCTACATGCCGAGCGCATGCCGAGATCGAGGCGCGTAGGTATAGCTCGCGTTTCGTCTGTTTGTATGAAGTTGGATTACTGGTAGATTATATTACCGTGCCTTAGTCTCCTATCCAATTTTTGTATTTCCTCGATTATCATTAGGTAATATTCCCTCTACTCTTTTAGATCACTTTTTTCACTTTTAGTGTTATTTAATTTGCAAAGATTAAAACCCAAATATTTCTCAATAAACGTAATAGAAAAGGTTGTTTGCATCTACCTCGCTTTCGTTACCAAGCAACGCTTTATTATTAATATTTTTTATCGAATTTAACTAAAATATAGTTTATTATTTTGTGGTATTGTTATAAATTTTGAAACGGATACTATATACGACAAAATAATTGATTATTGATTAATTTGTATTTCAAATACCTAAAAAAATTATAAGTCTTTTACGTTACGCGCGACCGCTGCCGTTACAAATGATCGCAGGCCTGTTTAAAGATTAAAAGACAATACTCTTACACTAAGGCAATAATCCATGTATTACGGAAGGCTATCATCATTTTAGCTCATATATGTACGTCTCACAGTTGAACAAAAGCCTCCTCCACGATAGGAGAGAAATCCTTGCTATATCATGCTGATCAAACAGGTTGGTATAGGGTTTTATTTCGAGTTTACCTTCTCTTGCACAGATGTTAAATTCGTATTATATACCTTACTCGTTTTCTACGACACACACAGGCAATTATATTCTTACTTCATCACACATGGAAAATATAATTTAACGGACTGAAATTATACTCAGACTCGGAACAATAATTTGTGAATCTCACAAAATGTCACCAAGTGGAAATCGAACCCACTACACTTAGCATGATAGGTTGGTAGGCATCTTAACCACGAAATAATTTATGTAGTCATACTATTAATTATATTCATATTTCATCACCGCATGGAATAAATCATTCATAACAAAATATATTGAACAATAAACACGTAGCGCGTATATTATAATTATGTATGTATGTATGTAGGTAGGTAAGTAAATGAATGAATTTCGCCGGACCCGTATGAGTGAGTACATTATGTTGAATGTTCATTGAAGCGCGCTTATTTATGATACGAATCATTGCTACTCGATTAGGCACGAGGTGAGCAGAGGTCATATTGGGCGCGTGTTATTGCTTCATTATAAATTACAACAAATCTATATATAAATATGTGTTAACCGAAATTATGAATTAAGAAAAGGGACTACATTCTATTTTTATTCTGTTGATGATCATTGTTTAATATGGCGACCTCATTAAACAAATATCCCAATCGTCATAAGAGCATTGATTAATTGTTGTTATAAAATTTTCAGGGAAAACCACTGGGTAATTATTACGACTGCTACGGAAAGGTTCCGTTCCGTTACCACATGTGAGAGTGAACTCTTGTTTTTTGGTTCTAAGCAACAATTCATTTTGTAAAAAATTTGTTTCAAAATTCTAGTATGCCCGATTATCACCGAGGTCAAAGAGTTACTAGCAGTGCTCAATCTAGTGACGATGCGTAAGGAATACGGCAGGCTACCGTAAAACTATTGCTAATAATGGAAGAAAAATAGAAGAATACGTATTGAGTCTACTACACTACACATAAAACTCAACACACACAACACTCAACACTCTACACTCAACACTCATACACACAAAAATGGAAAAGCGAACTCATCATACAAAATCACATCTTTCATAATTCAATTCATTAATGTTATTTATGTTGTTATCATTGTTATTGTAAGTTATTTTTATTCCTTTTCTTTTTTTCTTTTCTTTTTGTTATTTTTCTTTCTTATATGTTTGAGGAAAGGGGTTTGCTGAAAACCAGCCCTGCATATATTTCTATGCAGCACAATGCTGAGCATTCCCCTATTGCCAAAATTAATTAAAAACATGTATTATAATTATTAGTTATTATGTGACAATAAATGCTATTCTATTCTATTCTATTCTACTACAAGTAATTTGGATAAGCAGGGCAATGATAACGTTTTACAGACAAAAATTTGAGTTTTAATATTCCTTTACATACATGTGAAGCTAATAAAAACATATTTAAACGTGCACCTGATGGTAAGTGTTGCTGCCGCTCATAGACCTTTGCTTAGGCCGCTGCCTACCGCGAAGAAAGTGAAGGGAGTGTGAACGCGAGCAATGAAGTATGGTGATACTAAAGGCATCACCGAAACTCCCTACACGCAAAACCCTCAGAAGCTTGGGCTTCCGGCTATCACGCTCACCTAACGAATTGCAGTAACAAATTGCTACTTTGCCGTCATCGTTTTTCGGTGAGAATGTGGTACTACCCCAAACTGACCGGCCCGCGGCTGTAAAGAGAAGACTGTCGATAATGTAGTGCTGCCACATGTAGTATACTAGCTTCTGCTCACGACTTCGTCCGCGTCGTATAGAACTTTGGGCTAACGCTAGGGTTGGGGTAACTTTAACCTAACACTTTGTTTACGTAGAAGGTGAAAGTATTTTTAATAATACGATTCTGTGACACATGATTGTTGCGAAAATTTAGCTATTTATGCAGCAGAAGCTCTCAGAAGGAAAAAGAACGATTTTGAAACATTTTTCATTGGTGCTCCGCTCCTGTTAGTGTAACCGTGATGATATATAGCCTATAGCCTTTCTCAATAAATGCGCTATCTAACACTGAAAGAATTTTTCAAATCGGACCAGTAGTTCCTGTGATTAGCTTGTTCAAACAAACAACCTCTTCAGCTTTATATATTAGTATAGATAGGTATATCTATACAAGAATTGTTTGCTAGATAAACATCCTAAAAATTCACCAATATCGCTGTCATAAATAAAATTTAGTTCACGAGACGTGAATAATATTTTTATCTCAATTGTTCGTAGTAAGCGCAGTTCATAGACGCTTTCTATGTGAATGGTCAACTCACACAAACGCTTTAAGCCCCGAATTTATAGCTCGTTAATCTTGTCTGACCCTTCCACGTCATTGGCTTTGAATGAATTAATGCCTTTGCCCGTGGGATTAGTGAGATGCTTGTCCGACTACGTAACGACTCCGTACGGAGGCATCCGACCGTGTATACTGCGTTAGGCTACAGTCACGTTTGAGAATAAGGGCGTGTTTATCTCACAGATGTGCCAGAATGCTGAGCGAAGCGAAGCGATTAACCGAGCTTTGACAGCAGTCGAACTTTTGTATAAAGGCTTACGTAACAAATAATTATGCAGCAGAGATTCATATTATCATATATAAAACTTAATTTTAAAAAAGAATAACGAACGAGTTTGTTGGAGTTTTAATGACACTAGCTACTCTATGATTTGTGTTAAATTAAAATCAGTTTTGTCAATGAAATTTTAGTTTATTTTTTTTTTTTTGAGATTAATATTAGCTTGGATGCTATTCCAAATCGTTCACGCGTTATGTTGTGTAAGCAACGAATATTTATTTAAATTTTCGCATCTAGTTTTAAAATGAGATTTATTGCCGATGATTGTCTTAAAAGACGACTAAAAGATATGATATATAGGTAGAACTGATGCAAGAAGATAGCTCGACATATAATACTATGCTAACCCGTCGGATCATCGCGGTATAGTAGGTCAATTTCTTTCACATTGTTAAGTAGATCTAAGCCTAGCAGGGAGACAAGAGAAAATAAGATTAATTATACACAAAAATCATATGCTGTGTTGACTAGAACTTCAGTTATTGTTCAATGGAGACGCACCCTAAGACACATTTCTGCGCCAGCATTTCCATTGATACATTATCGCTGTCATCAAACTAGTGGACGACTCACTACGGAGAGGTTTCATTCCTCAGGGAAGCGCTCTGAGAACGATCGTATGTTGGTAACGGATCACTATACTTCCTTACTAACCGAATTATCGATGATTATTTCTTTTATGTCTTTGTAAATTTGTGCGTGTTATTTAAAAGCTTTTTATTTATTTGTATGTATTGGAAATTTGTAATCAATATAACACATTTCATTTTAGAAAAAATATTGTTTTCACTTTAAATTTATTTATGCCAAAACAGTTTTCTCTTTTTACTCGACTGCTCTATTATGTCAGAGTGGAATTAATCCTGACCGGTTATGGCATGAGTGGGATAATAAAAAATATATTTATGATTACAATAATGAATGTATTTTCTCTAAAAACAATGGATTTTGAAGATTGTATAAAGTCAAAGTGATTTTGTAGTTTTTCAATATTTTTTTTTTTTTTTTAATAATACAATACATATTTATTTATCGAATTTCGAGTCGATTCTAAGACTTTGTTTGTGATGTTTTAATAATGGATGTTATTTACCTGAGTCCAGGAATTTCGGAAACTGGCACACCGTCTTCGGTCAACCAGGATATGACAGGTGCCGGTGTACCGTGAGCCGCACAAGACACCCTGGCTCCGGTACTGTTGGAGAACGACAATCGTGGTGGAGGCTCCATCAGGAACAGCAGTTGACACGACGACGGTGAAGCTGTAAGAAATAAAATAACATCATTTTATGTGAAATCGTAACTGATACTAATGAATTACTCCGGTAATAATAGTGGGTTCAATTTCCAAGCAGAATATTATACCAATATTTTATACCAATAGTCCTTCGAAATACAGGCAATATTATTAATATCGATTTAAAATGTAACGTGCAAGGATTTTTATGGTATTGATCTGTGAACGAAAAAGAGATTACCATTATATTAGCGATATTTATATGCACATATTACTAATATCATAAACGCGAAAGTTTGTGAGTATGTGAGGATGTTTGTTACTCTTTCACGCAAAAACTACTGAATGGATTTTAATGACAATAATATTATTCACAATAATTACATATCAGAAGAACACACGCTATAATTTATCGCGACAGTCCCACGAGAAGAGGAACTGCGGGTGAAACCGCAGGGCGCTGCTATATCCACATATGTATAATGAAAATTTGTTTGAGCCCCTAAGCTAGTGGGGCAGTTAACTTTATGACCAATTTGCCGTTCACAGTCTCGTCTGCAAGTAACTGTTACACCACAAGATTTACCGGGTATTCATCTATTATTAATTCCGTATGGTAACGGTTCACCATCCCCTGTCTTTCCGGTAGTTGTTGTAAGAGATGCTCGATAGCATCAGAAACTGGAACGCAGTCGTCACCTTCTATCACCCGCAGAAAGGTAAATCACTCGGGGCGACCGACGTCCCGAGAGGGGCGTTATCCAGGACGTAATATCATTACCCAGGACGGAGCGGATGCTGTGTGCACTGTCATAACCCACCAAAAAAGCAATAAGATGTAATAAGAGACGACTAAGAGGTGTGATATGCAAATAACCTTATGTGAGAAAATTAAAACTCGACCAAAAACCCTATATGTGTGTTCAGCGCCGTATAGTAAGTCAATATCCTTCCTATAGTCCATATAGGGTATCCATGATACATCTAAATGACCATACATATACTACACCTCCCATTGTGGAGGAGGTCCGAGCCCAACAGTGATATTTATGCGGGCTATGAGAGAGGTGATGTTATTTAGTCTAACGGGTGGACTAACTTATTCTTAACTTATATGTAAGTGCCCTCTCGGGGTCTATACATAATAAACGATTTGAATTTGAATTCCGTCCGCGACCATTAACGCTGCAAAGTGTTCGAAACGTCGGGTAATCAAAAATCAAATACAAATACGATAAAATCTGTAGTTTTATTTACAAGGGAGGAGAAGTCATAGGAAATCTAATTACGAGATGAAGAAAACCATTTTATGACCGCATAATAGTCAAAATATAATTCAAAGCTTATTAGCTTATAGCCCTACTTATCAATAAGAAGAAATTTGTTAAAACTAGCCTCTTTCAATATAAAAATAATCCGGCCGATGGCCCTGTACGGCGCACCGGTGTGAGCGGGGTCCCTGACCGTTCGTCTGAGGGTCCTCTTGTGGCGACCACAGAGGGTCACGGCGATCAGGGCCATACGCGGATACCGCACGGTGGCGACGGAGGCAGCGTGCCTATTGGCCGGGACTCCCCCGTGGGACCTGGAGGCGGAGATGCTCGCCGGATTGTATCGGCGGGTGACGGGGGTGCGAACGGAGGGCGGTGTGATCTCGTTAAGGGAGCTCACCGCCTGGCACGTCGACGCCCGCTGAGACGTCATTGCCCGTTGGGCAGTCCGGCTGGAGAGGCCTCGGTCCGGGGTGCGAACAGTGGAGCCCTTCCGGCCGGTGCTGATGCAGTGGTTGGAGAGGCGGCACGGGGTGCTCTCCTTCCAACTAGTGCAGGTTTTGACGGGGCATGGGAGCTTCGCCAAATACCTGTACAAGGTCGTAAGGAGGGAGAGTACACCGTCCTGCCACCACTGCGATTACGACGAGGAGACGGTGCGCCATACGCTCGAGGCCTGCGCGGCTTGGGCAGTGCAGCGCTGTGAACTTGTCGCAATCATCGGTGCAGACCTGATGCTGCCGGCTATTGCTAGGGCGATGGTCGACAGCGTCGGGAATTAGGACGCGGTCGCAGTCTTCTGCGAGACAGTGATCTCGCAGAAGGAGGCGGCGGATCGCCTGCGCGAGGAGCGCAGCCTCGATGAGGAGATCCGCCGCCGACGACTGGGGCGGCGTAGGTGCAACTACCTGCGCCTCATGCCGCCCTAGCCGAGGCCGCGGGTAACGTGACCGGGGATTAGTCCGTCACCCGCCAAGAGGCCGACCGCGTGAGGAAAGACCGACGTCCTCCCCGAGGGGGGGACGTCGGTCGATGGGAGGGTACCCCAAGTAGGGGGTATTCTGTCGGGCCGACCACTGATGTCAAGTAACACTGCTCCGGTGGTCGGCCCAACGACGAAGGCGACGTGGTTTTCGGGTGGGTTGCGGGAGTTGCGTGCTTAAGCCCCTCTGTCGCCCCGGAGGGAGTGGTGCAGAGGCGCGCCGACCGCAGCCCACCCACAAAAAAATAATATAAAAATAATCAAGTTGAAAATCAAATTAATCAAATTAAAATATGTCTCCAAGTAATAAAATTGCCTTCTGATTGCTCGCCTTCAAAGTTGATTTCGCCAATTATTTGTCACAAAATGTTCCCTTTACAGACTTGTACCTACGGAATAAAATAAAAGGGGGGGAGTTTGAAACGGTAACTTAATTAGTGAACGACGAGCGGCGTAAACAATTACACACGTCACAAGGTAGGGTTGGCAGCTTTGTGTGAAATTCACGATATTCTGCGAAAGGCAAAATTTATTTCCATAGAAACTACACAGCTAGCGTAGTAATTTATTTAGAGACTTTTCCTTATAAGTGTTTTAGGTTCGCGCTTAGACAGTAATAAAATTATGACTACGGTGCAAAAAATTGAATTTAATTGGTTCCTAAGACACCGTTTTCCAATTATCTCTGCGCTTTTAGACACTTGTAACCTTTATTTCATGCGCATTATTGTGGAGGACTTTACAAACATATAATTAAACGGATACAAATTACACCCAGACTCAGAAAAATAATTTATGGATCACACAAAATATTGTCCTGTATGGGAATCGATGGGATATTCCGTGTGGTGACGGAGTAAGAATACAATTCACCACCCCCTATCTTACCCGTGGGTGATCGTACGAGACGACTAAGGGATATAAAACGCATATAACATTTATGCGAGAGAAGGAAAACTCGAAATAAAACCCTATACCAACACGTCTGACCAGCGTGGTATAGTAGGTCAATTACCCTTCCATTATGGAGGAGGCCCGAGCCCAACAGTGGGACGTATGTGGGCTGAGATGATGATGATGGGAATCGAACCGATAACACCGGCATGGCAGCAATGGTAAGGTTTCTTATCTGTGCAGTCGATACATAGAAGGAACTTAGAGATACGATTTAAAAAAAATCTATAAGCATGGTTTGTAACTTTGTGTTTACTAACGGATTTTTTTTTATGGATAACACCTTATTTTGAAATCCAAAACTATTAAATTCAATTGGGATCTGAAGCACTCTGTGTGACATTAGTTCATTATCGGTGTTGTATCAATTCAATATTTGTGTTGTAAGGTAAATATATCAAAGTAAACTGCATGTCCTATTTTACACCCTTTGGGGGTGGGGGTCTCCTAGGGATTGATATTTATTTAGTTCGTCACCCGCCGAAAGGCCGACCGCGCGACAGCGATCGACGTCTCCGAGAGGGGACGTCGAGAGGAGAGGGTACTCCGTAGGGGTATTCCGTCGGGCTGACCACTGAAGATAAGGAACTCTGCACCGGTCAGCCCAACGACGAAGGCGACATGTCACGGGTGGGTCATGGGGCCGTGTGGCGCCCCTCTATCGCCGCGGACGGAGTCGGGTGGCGAGCGAGCTAACCATAGTCCACCCCCCAAAAAAAGGGACTGACATTGAGAATAATTACGTTTTCAGTCAGTATTTTTATAGCAATTTTTATTTTATTAAAAATTCAAGTGAAAGTATCACCGCAAAATTCAAGCTTCTAATTTATACTCTTAAAGGGTAAAAATTGCCAACTGTCGAAACACGTGTTTATTTATTTTTACAGAGAGTATTTGCGCAAATATGAAGACAATCGATGAAGATTTAGAAACTTTCACTCCATATTTTACCTCCTTATGTATTTAATTTGAAAAAACTATGAAATTTTTTTCGGAGCTGCTATACACCGGTTTTTAATATTCTGTACTCAAAAATGACAAATTTTACAAATTTATACACCACTTTTTACTACCATAGGGGGTGAATTTCTGAGGCGGCGGATCGCCTGCGTGAGGAGCGCAGCCTCGATGAGGAGATCCGCCGCCGGCGACTGGGGCGGCGCAGGCGCAACTATCTGCGCCTCATGCCGCCCTAGCCGAGGCCGCGGGTGACGTGACCGGGGATTAGTCCGTCACCCGCCGAGAGGCCGACCGCGTGAGGAAAGACCGACGTCCTCCCCGAGGGGGGGACGTCGGTCGATGGGAGGGTACCCCGACGGAATACCCCCTGTATTCCGTCGGGCCGACCACTGACGACAAGTTAACGCTGCTCCAGTGGTCGGCCCAACGACGAAGGCGACCTGGTTTTCGGGTGGGTCGCGGGAGTTGCGTGCTTAAGCTCCTCTGTCGCCCCGGACGGAGTGGTGCGGAGGCGCGCAGACCGCGGCCCACCCACAAAAAAAAAAAAAAAAAAATAACGGGGTGAATTTCTAAAAATCCTTTCGTAGTGCTCACCTACGGTGTAAAAAATAGCAACTTTCAAGGTAATAGTCCCAATAGTTTCGGCTGTGCGTTGAGAGTCAGTCACTCAGTGAGTTTCTTTTATATTCACGCTGGTCAGACATGTTGATATAGAGCTTTATTTCGAGATTTCTATTTTTTGTGTAAATGTTATATGCATATTTAATCCCTTAGTCGTCTTTTACGACATCCACAGACAAGATAAGGGAATGGTGAATTGTATTGTTACTCTGTCACCACACGGTAATATCATTATTTATTTATATAAAATTACCAGACTGGGAAATTCTTCTCTTTGTATGTCTCTTTTTTCTCTGATATCCAAATACAAGCGAAACACTATACCCGACATGACTTTTCGTCACAATCTGTGTGCGGATTAGAAAATCAAAGATATCCCACAGAAGCACAGGATTTTTTTAAAATCTCGAAATAATCAATAATCTCTATGTATATATAAATGTATACATTTCAAAATTGAATAAAGTGTCTAAAAAATAATATCAACAACACACAAGTAGTCACGAGGACTACCAACAGAAATGAAAATTAAAAAAAAAGGAGCAAACAGTTGTTATTTTTGAAAATTCAAATTAATTTGTTTGACCTTAAAATTACAATTTGTAAAATAAATTATTTAACATTTGGCTCATATTGACATAACTTCAGATAAAGTATTAAAGTTAACACGTTACATGACCACGTCGATGACGACTTACATGAATTTACTCCCCATACAAACCTTCATATAGAAGTTTTTCACTACAAAATCGTCAGCCCTATGATGAGTTGTGCGACTGATATTAGCATGTGTCAGTCGCCGCCGAGTGTACCTAATTAACAGTCTGTATACAGATACCTATACGAGTTATTGGATGTACCTTTTGATTATTAACACAAAGGAGTACTCGCGAGGTGTACTCACTAACTGCGGTGCATTGCTGTCACTTCGTAGTATCATTTTATATAGAGCTGTGTGGTGACGGAGTAAGAATACGATTCACCACCCCCTCTCTTGCTCGTCAATGTTGTAAAATACAACTAAGGAATACATCATCATCTTGCTCTTATCCCAATTACTTGGGGTCGACGCAATATGTCATCTGTTTTGACATATTGCAAAAAGTTTCGGCAATGACTTTTATGACCGGCCGCCTGCCTGACGTCAACCCTCCTTGGGAATGTAATCGTTGATCCAAATGGTACCAGATGGAGTTGATCCGGGTCAATCTAGGGCTCTTAGTCGTCTTTTACGACACCCACGAGCAAAGCAAGGGTTGGTAGCATTCGAAGCCGCTACCACACAGACTAAGGAATACAATACACATATAACATCTATGCAACAGAAGGAATACTCGAAATAAACCACGTGTGACCAGCGTGGTATATTTTTTTTTATTTTTTTTATTGCAAACGGTGACAAACGAGCAAACAGTACACCTGATGGTAAGTGTTGCTGCCGCTCATGGACCTTTACAAGGCCGTTGCCTTCCGCGAAGAAAGCGAAGGGAGTGTGAATGCGTGCATTGAGGCTCGGTGATACCAAAGGCACCACCAAAACCCTCCACACGCAATCACCCTCAGAAAGTTGGGCTTCCGGCTCTCTCGCTCACCGAACGAAGCGCAGTAACAAATTGCTACTACTCAGACGTCGATTTTCTGCGAGAGCATGGTACTGCCCCGGACGGACCGGCCCGCGGCTGTAGACAGATAACTGTAGACAGTGTGGTCCTACCACTCCTGAGTTATGGGAAAAATTAAATTTTTCTCCTATTGTGGAGGAAGCTCAAGCCCAGCTGTGGGATGTATACAAGCCTACATGATGTAGCCTTAATATTAGGTCTACTTGGTATTTCGTGGAAGTTGTTTCATCCGTCTACTTGAGAATTCGTATAGTGGAATGTTTTCTGAGAATATTAGGTATATCATTTAAAAGCACAGAATATGAAAACATTTGAGCGATCTTATTTTTATAAATGTTTATAAGTCATCAACGTAATCTCGGCTCATATATAGTACCAACTGTTAGAAGGCAATTGATATAATACACCACACTGGTCAGAGCAGTTGGAATATGTTTCAATTTCGAGTTCGAATTTGTTTTCATTTCTTACATAGATGTTAGATGCATATTATATCCCTTTTACGATACTCGCAGGTAAGATAGGGCGTAATGACGTGACATCTACAATAAAATTAATTATCTATATATAAATACGTGAAGCAAAAACTTTGTACCCCTTTTTACGAAAATTGTGTGAATGGATAACTATGAAATTTGACACAGTTGAAGTATATAATGAGGAGAAGTGCATAAAACTGATATTTCATATAACAATGGATTATAAATACATTAAATTCATTAAAAAAGACTTTACGCACACTACAACGCTATCGCTACACACGCACACGCAAACATGCGCGGGCTTATACACTTTTGTTTACGGTTAAAATCTCTGGTAAAACTCAATGTCTTCTTCTTCTTATTGAATGGTAATGAGCTACAATAATATGAGCTATTGGTGCCAGTGTCGAGTATTATATTAGTTATTCACGTCTTTAAATCTTCGTCTTTCAGTCAGTCGTTAGCATGATTTGGTACTGATAACCAAGTCATAACTTCTCTGGGAATTTTGGCAGAATGTCAAAATACACGCAATTCACTGTTATATCATATTCACTACATTTCAGAATTTTATCCACATTATATTACATAAAATATCAGCAAAATTATTCAATATAACACTGTAAAACACTAATGAAAAAAACATAAAAGCGCTACATGATTTTGACATTCGCATCAAAAGTCCAAAACCCAATGTCAAATAATCATAATTATGATGACAATGTCTAATAGACATTTGTACTTAGTACTTTATATATTAGTTATTAGTGAAATACAACTTGCTCGATTTACAATTATACATAAATAATTTTAAAAGAAAATTGTGTAGCAGAAAAATTAACTAAAATGAATTATGGCCGAATTACGACCACACGGCGACCACTAGTAAATATAAATTCGTCTGTGGATTCTTTTTATCATCATTTTGAAATGGAGAATAGGAAAGGAGACCTACTGCGTTCATATGATTCGTTAATATATCGCACACCTCAAGGAGGAAAGGAATATGACGTAGGATAGAGGTGGAACACAGTATAAGAAAACTGTTTACTGTTACAGAGTTATCTGTCAAATGCTTTACTTATATGTTAATTCAGATTATAATTCAGATTATACAAAAGACCGAGGAGTATAATCGGCCCCTGTGCTTAGCGTTTGTGGACTATGAGAAAGCCTTTGATTCAGTCGAAACTTGGGCGGTGCTGCAGTCCCTTCAGCGGTGCCAAATCGACCATCGCTATATCGAAGTGCTGAAGTGTTTGTATAGGAACGCCACAATGTCTTTCGTCACTCTGGACGGAGTGGACAGCTTGTGCACTGATTCACCAAAAAAGGGTTTATAGAGTAGGGTAATTAAACATTCTGTAGTCAGTTTAAAAATGACAATATTTGACGATATTAATAATCATGATTTGATGTCGTTTCATTCGTATAAATAAAAGCATATAAAAAAGCTGCTAAATCACCCGCGACACAGATTTATGTCTCACAAACCACACCTTAATCTCAACCATCTACTAATTCGTAAAATTATCTCCGAACTGAAATACCGGAGCGTCGGCAATTCGTTACTCGTTGTTCCGACGGCGCTTTATTAAAATTCTTGGGAAGCGTCGCTTTGTCGTGCGGCCGCCTCCATTCTACCAAAACACCAAACTCACATGTCGCTTAAAGCTTACATCATAGGCCCTTACCTCCTTTCATACATTCTTATTAATAAAAGATATTGCGAAAATTACTTACAGCTAATATTTTGTCCCTAAATAACTTTACCCGTACATTTTTTTTAATACAAAAAAAAATATGTTAATTAAATTTGTGAATATTTTTAAGATAACATACGCTAAGGGAATAATCCTTGTATGGTGAGGGACTTTACAAAAATATAATTAACGAATATATATTATATCGATACTCACACAACGATTTGTCGATCGTTGAGTATGTACGTGGAAATAGAGTACCTGACACTTGGCATTTTAACTATCACACCATCTCTGCAACTGATTTTGTATTTTAGTCTAAATTGGACAGTAAAAAACTATAAGTGAACAATAGAAACTAAATCTTATACATTAGAATACATAAAATACATTTTTATGGTTCCGTGCCCAAAGGGAAATGGGACCCTATTACTAAGACTTCGCTGTCTGTCTGTCCGTCTGTCTGTCACCAGGCTGTATCTCAAGAACCGCGATAGCTAGACAATTGAAACGTATTTCTGTTGCCGCTATAACAACAAATACTAAAAACAAAATAAAACAAATATTTAAGGGGGGCTCCCGTACAAAACACGTCATTTTTTTGCCTATTTTTGCGCGACTCCGACTTGCAATTAGCCGGTTTTTTTTTATTATTAAAATTCAAGAAGACATTTGAGTTTTAAGTTTTCTAGCCAATTGTATTAATTTAAGCACCTACTTCAATTAATAATAAAATATATCGCTAATACGATTACTAAATTAGAAGTAATGCCATAAAAATACAATTAACTCTTAGTCATTTTTAGAAAAAAAAAACCTACAGGATATATACTGATATAATTACATAATTACAAGAAAAGAAAACTCGCAACAGGAATATACTGTTTGATCAAAATAGCATAGTAGACCACTTTTCCTCTAACTGGAGGAAATCCATGCATAACAGTGACACATATACAATTATACATATATTCTGAGTAGCAAAAAAAACTTATTATATCTACTCACAAAATCCTTACTAATATTATAAATGCGAAAGTAAGTTTGTTTGTTACGGTTTCACGCTTAAATCATCAAAGCGATTTCAAAAATTATTTCATCAAAAGAAAGCTATAATATCAGGGAGTAACATAGGCTATATTTTATCCCGGTATTCCTACGGGAACGGGAACTACGCGGGTAAGGTGACTGAAACCGAAGCGAAACGAGGGCGGATTGCTAATAGTCTTATAAAATTAATTAAAGGAATATTAGTAAGTGAAGTATTTAAATCATACTTTATGTACGTCTCTATTTGACAGATGAGGATTAGTGTGTTTTAACATGAAAATTATTATAATGGTACCTTCATAATGTAATTTCATACGTATCACTTGCAAGGCATAAAATATTATCCTTAGCGTGTTCACACAATTGAAAGCAGTTGTTTCGTGGAAAGGTTCTACTGTCGAAACCCTCAAGACTCCTTTCATGGAAAACTCTACTTTCGAAATCCAATTATTTTGTAAGACGGAATTGATGATTTTTTATTGAGCTACCGAATAAGTGACAGGCATTGCCTTACAGAGTTACTATTTATGAATATAAGGTTCTGGCAATCCTATTATCATCTAAGCATTTGAGTGCAAGGATGGCGTAGCGGAATACAAATATAAGGGCCAGTGTCGTGGGTAGCGATTCTCAAGCAGCATAATAGCTCGTGCTATTCACAAATTGTTATTCTGAGTGTAGGTGTAATTTGTGCTCGTTAATGATATAATTATAAAGTACCCCGCAAAAAAAAAGGATTATTTAGTTATTTAGTACGTAGGGTGTATCAGGTTATGGGGCAACTGGGCAAACGGGAACTAGGCAATGGTAGTAGGCCATGAAAAATTTTTGAAATAAAAATATCAATTCTTTACTGAATTAGAGACATGTAAACTTGTCAATTTTGTTATCGATTTTTTTTCGTGTAATTTTGACTGAAATGTATAAAGTCAGTGATACTTAATCTGCAACATATTTGTACTTTGTTAAATGTTCATTAGAAATTGAATAAATCCATGTGTTAGCGACGCTATCACATTATTATATTATTATATATTTATAAATGTAAGTTAATATATGTTTAGATATAAGGTACTTTTAAAAAATTGTTAACTGGGAGTGCACGGCGTGCAGTATGAGGTACGGGAGGAACCACCTACGACTCAGTCGTCTATACGAACCGCTCCATGTACGACGAGCACTGCTACTAAGTACAAATAACATTGTAACTGCCTACATATAAAATAAATAAGTAAAGTAAAATCTTCCACGTGCAATTATTATTGCTGGTGTCATCTGCAAGTCCTCTTTACCAGGATTACGTTTGCATAAGCAAGACAAACTTCGCTTTAAATCAACTAATCGGCTGATGACCGTTGACGAGTCGCCTTTATTACCATTGAAGCGTTTGCGCAAATCATACCCATTTATACTATTGAAGCTTTACATGCCTACATGTATCCTGTCTGTACATGCCTACATAATATGTAAAATTTAAGGCATAGACTCTTAGACACACATTTTTGTAATCACTATAACTTTTATGTTTTATTGATTTTTGTGTAATATACATTCTAATTACGATCTATGACCGTTAAACTACAACATACTCGAACAGTTGCCCCATAACCTGATACAACCTATATATGTGAGCATACCATCGGCTGTCCTAAAAAGGGTGTTATTTAAAAAATATCAAATCTATTAAGATGATCCTGAGAATTCCTCATCTCATGATCATCCATCAACGAATCCTCAAGTTACGTTACTAATACAGCAGAAATTTCTATACGTAACATAAAAAGTACGCCAATTAAACAGCACTATGTCTTGGTTACGATGTACAGATACTACATACTATGCAATCAACATTATACGTATAGTAAAAACAAACAATAATAAATACTACAAATAAGACTTTAGTAACAGTGACTTATATCACAAAAGCTTACTTTAATATAGTGCGCGGGGCGACTTAATAAAACGAAATTACACGTACTGCGGCTTACGTCAGCTTAGGTCGGCAACACTCAAATTTACTGGGCCGTCTCAGCGACTATAAAAACAGTATTTGAGCGTATTACGTGTATTATACTGGCTCCTGTACTAACTCGACCCTCTCTAGAGATGAGCACATTTGTTATTTCTGGTATCGTAGAATTGGTTGTAACCTAAATGGAATTTTTTGTGTATGACATGTCAAAATCTATTTCTTATAATACTTTCTCTTCTAAGTCTTATGAAAACTATTTTCTTTTATTTCAAAACTAGTCTTTGATCAGATTATACGTGATAGAAAATGATAATCTAGTTATAAACAAATAAATTATACCAAGCTTCGGTTTTTAGTTTCGAATTGTTTGAAATGTACTTCAATGTGTAATTTTTTTGCATTATATTTGAGAATTTTAATATATCATATTTTCAAAGGCATCACACTGGAGCTATTGATAGGCATGTTGTTGTATGTAATTTTATTTAATTGAAATTAGTATATAAATAAAAAATAAACAAACCCCCTGAGTGTTTTGCTCGCTCTTCCAAGCGCGATCACGTTTCACTCCGGTGGCAATTTAAGATAAAATATAAATAATGACAATATGTAAGTGCTCCTGCGGGGTTTATGCATTATAAATGATTTGAATTTAAAATACGACCCGAAGATGATATAAGCCAGGCCATTTGGTTAACTTGGGTTATGATATTTTAGTGCATTACCATAACATGAAATACATCTCAAACATTTTCTTTTCGGGCTATGTTAATCTCACTACTTAAAACTGCTTCCCCATGAAAGGAGTGTTTTCACACTATGTCTAGCATACTTACTTCGATTTTTTCATCTCATGTAGTGATAGCGTCTTTTAATGGTACCTTTAGGTATATCCTTTAGGATAAAGAGAAAATTATGGCCATTGTTTGTGTATCACCATATAGAATGAAATACATATTATAATTAATTATATTGATGATTTCTAGTTTTGAAGCATATATATGCTTGATATAATAATGATCTGACCAGCATGGTATGGCAGCCTGTTATAGAAGTGGTTTCAGCCCAACTTTGTAATGTATTTTAGCTGAGATGATTTATGAATTTCCGTGTAGAGGCGGTGTAAAAATGTTAAATTTCACCACCCTCTATCTTACCTGTGAATGTCGTAAAACACAATTAAGGGATATGATACGCAGGTAACATCTATGCCAAAGAAGACGAACTCGAGATAAAACCCTATACCAACCCGTCTGACCTATAGGGGAGGAGACTTGAGCCCAGCAATAGGATGAAAGACATCATGTGTATATACTTCATAAGCTACTAAAGAGTATTTATTTAAAAGTATGGTATTATAGTACAGCGATGTCCCATCACTAGTCAAATGCCAGGTGTTCCGATATTGTTTTATAGCAGTTACAGTTTGAGCGGCAAATTGCGTAACTTGCTCAACGCCTCCATGTTTATCCATAATATTTATTGGTGTGCGTTATGTATTTATTGGCAATGTATCCCTTCTGGACGCATGAAGTAGAACCCTAAATTCACAGTAATCTACATCAACATGAATATTTTGTTTCATTTCGTTCTTTCGTAATTATTGGCGGCTATTCGAGTACCTCTAGCTTTTTTCGGAGTTGCCAGAGGTTTGATATTTAATGAAAAATTTAAATAACTATGCTTGATGATAATTATGTATATGTAAATATGTTTGTGAATTCCCCAATGTTAACTTATTTACAATCTTTCGCAAACTTACTAGTGGTAGGAGCACACTGTCGACAGTTATCTGTCTACAGTCGCGGGCCAGTCCGTCCGGGGTAGTACCACGCTCTCGTAGAAAATCGACGTCTGAGTAGTAGAAATTTGTTACTGCGCTTCGTTCGGTGAGTGAGAGAGCCGGAAGCCCAACTTTCTGAGGGTGTTTGCGTGTGGAGGGTTGTTGGGTTGGTATCACCGAGCCTCAATACACGCATTCACACTCCCTTCACTTTCTTCGCGGTAGGCAGCGGCCTTGCAAAGGTCCATGAGCGACAGCAACACTTACCATCAGGTGTACTGTTTGCTCGTTTGCCACTGCTTGCTATAAAAAAAAAAATAACTATTAAAACGAATGTAATGTCATGTAATGTCACAACTATGTTTTTAAAAATATTTATTGATAATGCTTTTTATTTTTCTTTTTCTCCTTTTACACGTTTTTATTAGTTTCATTTTAATGTTGGTGAGATGGTGTATTCAATTTTAGTTTCAATCTCCTTAAATTAATTAATACGTCAATCGCCTTAAATAAAAATGCATGAAGAGCAGAAAATGGTAAAATTACTCTAAATTCTTTATTATCGCCATTCCATCATGGTGGATTACATAAAATTTTTCCACTTAATAATATGAGTATCAAATGAAAGGGCTTAATAAGTAAAAAACGACTAAGTTGTGACAACATATTAAAATCACTACGGCTTATACTTCAAGATGACCGATAACATTTTCTTTTCTACTGCATTATTTGCAAAGGATCAATCATGTTTGTAAAGTAGAAAACGATGAAGTTAGTGTCATCATAGTAAATTAGTTATAGTTGCCGCTTCGAAACGACCGATTACATTTTCTTTATAGTGCACGTAATTTGTATTAAATGAAAGAACGTAAGGGAGAGAAGGCGATACAGTTAGGGACATCACACTATAAATGCTTACAATCTTCAAGCTGGTTACGCAAAATTCAAATGTAATCATTTAATATCCATAAAGCTCGCGAGGGCACTTAAATATCCATTATTTTAATATTCTTTTTCTTCCTAACTTCTCATACATAAAATTGCATACATTTTTTTTTTTGGATGTGGGTTGCGGTCAGCGTGCTCCTCGCACCACTCCGTCCAGGGCGATAGAGGGGCGTAAGCACGTACACCCGCAACCCACCCCACGTGCACGTCACCTTCGTCGTTGGGCCGACCACCGGAGCAGGGTTACTTGATGACAAGTAACCCTGTAAAAACCCAAGTAAAAATTATTCTATATAGAAAAAACACATAAAAATGAATTAATACATTTAATTAAAAAAGGAGATAGGTATTTATCGTCATAAATATACAGTATAAAAAAAAACTTTTTTGAGGCTATATTTTTTAAAAAAAGTCCAGATTTTCCCATCTCTTAGATTTATAGTTAACAAAAAAAATGCAACTATTCCATGTAATTTTATTCTGTGCATAAAACACAGCTATACCTGCAATTTAGATTTTGAATTCACTCGTAAACCGTGAACAAAATATATTGCGGCAATAAACATTCAACAAAAAATAATTTTTGTCTTACAGAATTAGAACTGTGAGCTTCTCAACGAAGAGTCCCCCCTAATTTGTGTCCGCTGCGAACATTCTCTAATAAAGGCTTTCTTCGCCGTAAAGTACAAGCCACAAATTTACTGCCATTTACTTTTTTTTGTTAATGAACGTACCGGAAAGATGTGAAGTACTGCTTTGTTAGTTGTAATAATACAGTTTACTGAATAACGCTTTTCTGGACGCTTTACACAAAATTGATTCCTTTTCACGTGGTTAACTATTTTATTACATATATTTGTAGTACAAATTCATTTATTTGTTAGCATTTAATATTCTCCGGTGGTCGGCCCAACGACGAAGGCGAGGTGGTTTTCGGATGGGTTGCGGGAGTTGCGTGCTTAAGCCCCTCTGTCGCCTTGGACGGAGTGGTGCGGAGGCGCGCCGACCGCAGCCCACCCACAAAAAAAAAAAAAAAAAAGCTTTGAATATTACTTCATATACACTCTGTATACATCTTTTGGAGTTATGGTATGGTACAGTCTAAATGTCAAATAAGTGCGTGTAAACTATATAGTTGTAAGTCCCTAGTACCTATAAATATTGTTGATTTATCATGTGGCAGTAATAAGGTATTTCGCTAATTATAAACACGATTGCACTCCCTAACGACAATCTCATAGCGTATTAGGGAAAATGATGAGATTAAATTTTTCACGAAAAACCGACGCTCTGAAGTTAGCTAGCTAAAATTTTTTCACGATTCGCGCGCTTCTATGGCCTCAATAACGAGATAAAGATCTTTCTAAAAATATTATCCTTCATATTACCCTACGTTTGTAGAAAAACGACATTTATACCTAATGTAAAAAAAGGTATTTAATACATCTAAGGTTTTATTATAACGCCTAGATGATGGTGACATTTGTGACGATATGCACGCGAATCGTAAAAAAAGTTGATTAGCTAACTGTAGGGTGTCGATTTATCGTGACGGTGAAAATTTAGTCTCATAACTTTCCCTAACGCGGCAAAATTTTTGAAGTTATACTACATAACTTCAAAAATTATCAGAACTCTAAAATAATCGCTTGATATTATAAATTATAACAAAACTAATATAAACTGCCAAGGCGTTCCTCGAACATTTTCTTTTAGAACATTGGTGCTCGTAAAATTTCAATGAGCGACTGTTAATATTTTATAACTCAAGTATAAATTATATTAGCAGCCCAAGTGTTACAGTGCCTATTGCTAAAATTCACTGTTTGAGTTACATACAATTGTTGTATGTTTATTTTATGCGTATATATTTTTTTTTTTATTGATCGTCCACAGACTTATTGTCCGTGCCTTTGTTACATTTTTTGAGTTTAATTGTTAAGGTGAGTTTATATAATTCAAGTTATTCTTCAGGTGGCATTATGCGTATATTTATAACATTTGAAATTAGTGATATTAAATATTATCCTAAAATAGAGATAAAATATTAATACTTAAAAAGATAGTGTCTGTGTATTTATATACACATGTAAGAAGATATTTTTCTTTGGCGTAAAAAGATAAAATTCTTAATCAAAATTGTGTCCTTCACGTTTAGAGAAAAATGATCTCAATAATAGATACAAAAAGGTATTTAATACATTGAAACTTTTATTATAACGCATTATCTAGTGGACATTTGTGACGGTGCACACGCATCATAAACATTGTCGACTAGCTAAGTTTAGGGTGTTGTTTTTTCGTGACGCTGTGCAGGCACATCGTAAAAATTTACTCCAACGCGCCAAAAGAAGAATAACTTTAAAAATACTTAAAAGTTCTCTAATAGAATTACGTAATATGTAGGTAACATAGGCGTATAAGCCGTTTGTGCTTCGCTCAGTATTGGATAATGTGAGGCGACCTTTTTGATAAGAAACCCTTGCAAATCTTCAATTTACCTCGAAAAGCGTCACACGTGCTTATTGATATATCAAAGACCAATTTTATGTATGGTCTATTTTAAGCGTTTAAGAGTTCTAAATAAAAAATTACATTGATATGATAAATGTAAATGCGAATATGTTTGTTTGTTACAAGTAATATCTTATATCTTTAAACGAGCAAATCTTGTATATGTATATATTTTCAGGTTCTCGGAAACGGCTCCAACGATTTTGATGAAACTTGGCATACTAGAGGTATCGGGTCCAAAAAATCGATCTAGCAAGGTTTTATTTATAGAAAATGTTGTTTTGTCGGTGTTTTTAGTAAAACAATGACATTAAATTTTAAAAGAATATGAATTCAAATTTCGTTCTCAACGTCATGAGTTACGATAGCTCAGTTGGGATGTTGTCCAGTTCTCTTTTTGTTTTATTTTGGCATTAAAAAGCGTCGGATCGAATCTCGGTGTTATTATTATACTTTTTTTGTAATTTTTTAAATTTTTTTCATTATTTAACTTCTATTTTTTATTAATATATATCTAAATAAATTTGACAAAAATACAACAAAAATATTCCGAGCGAAGCTCGGTCAACCAGATATTGTTTATTTATTTTAGATTTGTATATTCTTATAAAAGACAATTAATGTGTAAGCTTTCTTTTGATGTCTGAGTAGGAACACAATTCACCACCTCCTCTGTAGCCAGTGGGTGCTGTAAAAGACGGCTAAGGGATATAACATATTGATGTTGCAAGATGAGTAAAACTCAAAATAAAAACCCAGTGCCAACACGCGTGACCAGTGTGGTATAGTAAATGTGACTGCACAGATGACGTAGTGGTTAAGATACCGATCTGCCGTGTCAGTGTCCTGGGTTCAAATCTCAAGCAGGATAACGTTTTGTGCGATCCACAAATTGTTATTCTGAGTCTGGGTGTTATTTGTGTCCGTTAAATATATGTTTATAAAGTCCCCCGCACACAATGATTCTTACCTTAAATCAGGGTGTTTAAAAAAATGGTTTTCTATACCAATAAATAAAATTGGAGTGTCTGTTTGTAATATCAAAATAATAGGCTTTTTCATGCTCACACGGTTATTTGCACCTGTACCTAAAATACAGATTAAAAAATTTCTGTCTGTCTGTCTGTTTGTTCCGGGTAATCTTCAAAACGGCTGGACCGATTTCAAAAATTCTTTCAGCAATGGAAATCTATAATATCAGGGAGTAAACTAGGCTATATTTTATCCCGGTATTCCCACGGGAACGGGAACTACGCGGGTAAAACGACTAAAACCGAAGCGAAGCAAGGGCGGGTTGCTAGTTAGTTAATATTTTAATGCGATTATTTTGCTAAACCTTAAGAGATTCAATGAGCTATTTTAAACAATGTAGTATTATTCCTTATCCAAAAATATTAGTTACATGGTGCATTTAATGTAGATGAAAATACCTATCTATAGTATATTATTAAAATAAACATCTTAAAAGTTATCGAGGATTAAAAATGCGGCGTTACAGCTACCCAAACCGAAGCGATGCTTGGGCGGGTCGCTTGTATGATTAATAATATCCATATAAGTTCC
Source organism: Lymantria dispar (assembly GCA_032191425.1). NCBI lineage: Eukaryota > Metazoa > Arthropoda > Insecta > Lepidoptera > Erebidae > Lymantria > Lymantria dispar. The sequence continues at coordinate 11,987,651 of CM063441.1, forward strand.
CCTATTTATTGTGAGTCTATCCCAAGCACTTCAATATTTAAGCTACTGGGATGGCTATGTATAATAATCACTATTCTATTCATATTCTGGTCTTTATGAGAGAAATTTTATAAAGCGATAAATCGGCTGTGTTTGTTCATCGTAAACATTACGATTTATTAAAAAAAATATATTACCTGAACTAATATGACTAATAAGAATGTATATTTCTTCTTCTTCTAAGCCCATATAAGTCTCAATGTCGGACTCGAGCCTCTCTCACAATGAGAGAACAATTGACCTACTATATCGCGATGGCATAGGATTTTATGTCGAGTTTTCCTTCGCTATGGAGCTTCTAATTTTTCGCTATATAATTTTCATATGATAAGGATATCCCTTAGTCGTCTTTTATGACAACGACGGGCAAGAGAGAGGGTAGTGATTTGTATTCTTACTCCGTCACTACACGGAAAGTTTTATAGATCAGGCCTTCTACTAAGTCTCACATCCTACGTTGTTACTTTTTTTCGCTTCATAATCAAGATCTACAAAAATACTAGCATTTAAATACTAAATTTAAAAAATAGCTTAAACATAACAGAATTTCTACGTTTACCGAGTTACTTGTCATAGGAGGGATGGTGTAGAGATATGTAAAAGAACTTAAAAAATAATGCAAATTTACTAGCTTAGCTGAGAATAAAAATGAAGTTGGGTATTTGACTCCCAGCAGCGCCAGACAGTTGGCTTGCTCCGTCCGTGCGAACAAAAAGTTTTGTCAACACCCAACTGGGTCAGCTCGAACAAGTTCTAACTAAAGCTTTCAGAAACTATTAAACTTGAATTTATCATGCTCTTGAAAACTTTCAGATTTAAGTTATTAAAATTTAAGATTATCAGATTCATTATCTTCATCTTAGTTTATACACCTACCGTTGCTAGGCTCAACCCTTCTCCACAATAGAAGACCTATACCACGCTTGTCAAACGGATTATGGTATAAGGTCTTAGTTCGAATTTTCCTTCACTTTTTGTCATCTTTTACAACACCCATCGTCAAGAAGTGGCGAATTTTTACTCTGTTACCACATGGAATGTTATTATTTATTAGAGTCAGTGGGTTTAGTGCGAATATTTGCGTCAATTATTCGTAACGTTATCGAAATGGGTATGTATGGATTTAAAGTAGTACTCATATCGTCTAATAGAGGCGCTGCTCCGAATCTTATATAAATCGATCTCGATAACGATACGAATATTTTGAAGCAAATATTCATGTTAAGCCAACAGTTCTATATGTTTTGAAATAGTTGTAATAACGGACTGATGTATTAAAATTAATCTCCTATAGTTAGCTTTTTAATCAGAGCATCTGCATCTTTCTTGACTCCATCAAACAAGTTACTACTTTGGGTATCTGCCCTTTGAGGCGTGTCATAGTGTAAGGTTTCACTGCAGATCCCTATCCTCTCGACTAAAGTTGAGTGACCTAACATTTCTAGACCAATATACAGCCCACCGTTGGGCCTGGTTTCTACTAAACCTCGCTGGTGAAACGATGTCGTATAAGGCATTATTTAGTTTCGTATAAGGTTAGGACAAAGAATCAAATATAAAACACAAAACTAAACACAGAAAGAACAGGCTTTTGTAGATAACTAAACTAAAACGTGTGTATCACGGCAAAATTTTAGCCATTGCTATATAAAAAACCTATGAGTATTCTTACAGATTTTTTGTGACAAACTATATAAATTATTGTAAAGGAGTCTATACAACATACAGATGAAACTAATAAAAACGTGTTAAAAAGATTGCTAGTCTATACATATATGTACTGTAATTAAATAAATAACTTATGTAATAGTAATATGTAATGAGTGCTACAAACACTAATATATATTAATTGTTTAAGTAGCCACTTAGGATACACCCAAGGGATCTATCGAGAGACTATTAGAAAGGCCAATAAAAACGGCAACAGTTACTTTTATCAGACAAACGAGACTTGTGTTGGTTATACGGTAATTGGCAATGAATAGCTTATAATAAGCATTATAAATAACTCGGTGATTAATCACACGTCGTTTTACAAGTATATCTATACCTATTAATAAATTTCTCTTAATTATGGAAAATTTCTTCACATTTGAGCGTTTCTGCTACATATAATATTAATTTTAAGGCTAGCATTTAAGAGCTGTGTGGTGTCGGAGTAAGAATACAATTCACCACTCCTTATTTTGCCCGAGAGTGTCGTAAAAGACTAAGGGATATGACACGCATATAACTTCAATGCAAGAGAAGGAAAACTCGGTACAAAACTCTATAACAATCTGTCTGACCAGCATGGTATAGTAAGGTTTTTTAATTTCTCTCCTGTTGTGGAGGATGCTTGAGCCCAACAGTGGAACGTATATGAGCTGAAATGATGGATGACGATATAGGAGCCAGTAAGCTCTGTCAGATCTCTGGTTCTGTGCCTCCAACTATTACAGCAGTATATGCGGTTGTACTTTAACTTATACCACAATTCCACTTCCAGTCTTTTTTTTACTTCGCATTTGAAATGGATTTTTCCAATACCACCTGTATTCTTTATTTTTTTTTAATTTATTTTGTTGCAGGTCTCAAGACAGTTAAAAGCGTTTCTCCGTGACGTGTCGTTTCTTGGGGGTCAAACTTCAGTGTCATTTATGAAAAACATTGCAGATCCTGGTTTAAAGAAGTTACAATGGTGGCAGTTTGTGCTGGAATTAGTTTAAGTATCAAAAATATATTAATAAATTTACATTATTTCCGTTTGTTCATTCGTTTATATTTTATGTGAACCATTTATATGTCCTATTAAATTAGATCATAACCTCTTAAAGGCAGCTCCTCATAAATAACACGAGGGAACCAATTCCTTCCAAACGTGTAAATAATAGTCATTCATGGCAGTTACGTATATCAACTATTAAGCACAATCCTATCGAAAAATACCATAATCACCACATTTTCCAGATGAATTAACGATCGCACTTGTTTTTCTCAAGAGCACTGCTACCCATTTAAATCATTTATTATGCATAAAATCCACGTGGGTACTTTCATATTGACAATTTCCTTTTTCCTGTGACTTAGTTGTTAGCCGCACATGGCTGTGACAACTTTACCGGGACTGGTGGGTAAGCGCTGAGAGCTCTCAACCCGAGAATTTTTTTCATCTTTTACCTTAAATTAATTAAAATAGCTGCCACCGGATCGGAACGAAATCGCACTGAGATAATCAATTAAAAAACTAAGGTTTCTCTATTTTTTTATTTTTGCCATGTACTATTAAATAATATTTATAGGCTATTATAGCTCCAGTGCGATGCTCTTAGAAGCACAACATGTTATTATATAATACTAGCTTTTGCCCGCGGCTTCGCCCGCGTAAAAGTTGGCTCGCATATTTCCTTTTATTGTGATATTGTAGTGACGGAGTAAGAATACAATTCACCACTCCCTATCTTACCCGTGGATGTCGTATAAGACTACTATGGGATATATACACATAACATCTATGCAAGAGAAGCAAAACTCGAAAAATGAAACCCTATACCAACATATCTGACCAGCATGGTATAGTAGATCAAATTCCCTCCCATTATGGAGGAGGCCCGAGCCCAAGAGTGGGAAGTATGTGGGCTGCGATGATGATGATGATGATATTTCTTAATTTAAGAAATACTCTATCTATGTGTCAATTTTCATCCAAATCTGGGCAACAGTTTACGCGTGATCGAGTAACAAAGGTCCAAATAACTTCACAAATTTTTATATTTGAATATTACTTCCACCCTTGTAGTTCAAATTCACGTGGAAAGATGATGATAAATATGGCCATCCTTAATCGCTGATAATACATTATCCATGATAGGTTTCCATTGGTGAAAAAAAATTAATATTGATCAAACGCCCGTAGTTTCACCCACGTAGACCCCATTCCCATGCGAATGCCGAGATAAAAATTGCCTATGTTACTCGCTGATAACGTAGCTTCCTATTGTTGACAGAGTTTTAAAAATTGATCAACATCCACCGGCTTCACTCGCAGAGTTCTCGTTCCCGGGCAAACACCAGGATGAAAATAGCCTTTACTTGTTATTTGCTGATAATGTAGATTTTCATTCGTAAATTAATTTTGATATCCATTAAATGTCCGCGATTTCACCCGCATTATGCCCGGGCCTGTAGGAATGTGTGTGTGGGATAAAAAATAGCCTAAATATGTTCATCATCATTTCGGCTCATATACGTCCCACTGCTGGGCTCGAGCCTCCTCCATAGTAGGAGGGCAATTAACCTTACTATACCATGCTGGTCAGGCAGGTTGGTATAGGGTTTTATTTCGAGTTTTCCATCTCTTGCATAGATGTCATATGCGTAATATATCCCTGAGTCGTCTCTTAAGACACACACGGGTAAGAGAGGGGGTGCTGAATTATTTTCTTACTCCGTCACCATACGGAATAAAACCTAAATATGTTACTCGCTTAAAATTAGCTTTCCATTAGTGAAATAATTTTAAAATCGATTAAATTCTCACAGTTGCTCCAGCCACACCGGGATAAAATATAGCCTTAGCCTTGGATAAAATATAGCCTAAGTTATTCCTTATGTAAGGCTTGGTAGACCTAGTAGTAAAATATTATCAGTATCGGTCCAGCCGTTTTGGAGATTACCCGTATCGAATAGACAGACAAAAAAATGAGCCGTTTTTAGGGTTTCGTACCCAAAGGGTAAAAACGGGACCCTATTACTAAAACTTTGCTGTCTGTCCGTCCGTCTGTCTGTCACCAAGCTGTATCTGAAGGACCGCAATAGCTAGACAGTTGAATTTTTTACAAATTATGCATTTCTGTTGCCGCTATAACAATAAATATTAAAAACAAAATAAAATTAATATTTAAGGGGGCTCCTATGCAACAAACGCAATTTTTCCCCTTTTTTATAGATAATGGTACGGAACCCTTCGTGCGTGACCCCGACTCGCACTTGGCCGATTTTTTAGACATAGGTATCGTGCAAATAATTGTGTGAGCATAAATAAAACCTATTATTTTGACAACAAATAGACGCTTCAAATTTGTTTATTTCTAGAGATAGAAAATTGGATTAATATCTTCATTTTAACTTACTGTCTGGTAGCGGCTAGGAATATTATAACACTTTCATTGTTTGTGGGTGTCGCAAAATACTACTAAGACAAAGATTTACATTGACCTGGACCAATTGGTGATGCCATCCAGCTAGCTATGTCGTCTGGCAGGCAGCTGGTCATAAAATGTTGCTATAAGAACCTTTGCAATATATCTACGATGGCAGAGGACCGCCTACATATTGCGTCGATCCAAAGTAATCTTGATAAGCGAGCATTAAGAAAAAATAATGGGGTAACCCAAGAAAGCAGACCGTGTACTAAAATGATCATTCCTAGGCTCAGTGATATCGGTTATACGCTTTTCACCTCCTTAGGGGTAAAATTGCAAAAACTCTTTTTTAGTGAGCACAATTTCACGTTTCTAGTAGGGATGTGACTTGGAGGGAAAATAATTGATTATTTAAATAACGATTTTTTGTTCTTGAAAATAAATCGATTATAAAATAATCGATTAATTAAAAATAAATAATCGATTATAAAATAATTGATTTTTCCCAACAGGATTATGATGACTTTTTTTTTTAGGAAATGTGAGCTTCATCTTCTAATATAGTATGAAATACTGCACGCAGTATTGTGATGACCTTCTTTTTAGGATATCTGGCTGTGAAATAATCGATGAATTTTATTATAAAAATAATCAATTTTCTATTATTTTGATAATCGATTGTAAAAATCGATTAATAATCGAATAAAAATCGATTATTTTTTCACATCCCTAGTTTCTAGGCCTAATAATTTCGGATATACATTTTTCACCCCCCTAGAGATTAAATTTCAAAAACTAATTTCTTAGAGCTCATTTACAACAAAAGAAAGAGAATCGCACAATACAGAGAAATACATAGTTTCACGTTCCTAGCCCCAATAGTTTCTGCTATACGATTTTCACCCCCTTAAGGGGTGATTTTCCAAAAATCCTTCGCTAGAGCTCGTGTACCCCAAGAAATACAACGGTGTATAAAAAAATTACGTTTCTAGGCTCAGTAGTTTCGGCTTTGTGCTTTTTTGTCTTTTAGGGGTTAAATTTCATCCCCATATAAATGAAATTTCCATAACGCTAGAATAAATATTTATTTATATATTATAAAGTCCCTTAATACAAAGATTCATGGTTCTATCATCGAAAATTATAAATTTGCCTACTAAATGTCATCCCCTATTTCAACCCCTTATACCCATTTTTTCGCGATTTCTTTGCTAAAGCTCGTGCACCCTAAAAAAATTCTACGGTGTAAAAAATATATACGTTTCTAGGCCCAGTGCTTTTAGCTTTATGCTTTTTTGTCTTTTAGGGGTTGAATTTCATCCCCATATAAATGAAATTTCCAAAACGCTCGAACAAATATTTATGTACATAATATCAAGTGCCTTAATACAAAGATTCATGATTCTATCATCGAAAATAACGAATTTCCATACAAAATGTCATCCCCTATTTCAACCCCTTATACACATTTTTCCGCGATAAAAAGTAGCCTATGTCCTTTCTCAAGCTTTAGGTCATCTCTGTACCAAATTTCATCAAAATCGGATCAGTGGTTTAGACTTAACAAAAAAGCGTAACAGACAGACAGACAGACAGACAGACAGACAGAGTTACTTTCGCATTTATAATATTAGTAAGGATAAGGATTTTGCTTTCTTTCTAAAATATAATGAAAAAGAGCATGGTTGGAGCAAATCCCACAAGCATTTAAGGAAACAATAACAATGAAACACAATTTATCAAATAATAACTAAATGCATGAAGTAAAGTATGTAGGTGCATGTAAAGTAATAGTAAATAACGTGTGTAGTATATGCCTGTTCCATCAAAAATTCCCAAACACTAATAATGTGACGCAATGTATCGCACTACTGAACGAGAAACCCTTTATTTTATTGAAGGGATTAATTATACTTTAAAGGAAGTCATCATCATTACAGCTCATATACGTCCCACTGTTGGGCTCGAACCTCCTGCACAATAGGAGGGAAATTGATCTTACTATACCATGCTGGTGAAACAGGTTGGTATAGGGTTTTATTTCAAGTGTTCCCTCTCTTGCAAGATGTTATATGCGTATTTTACCCATTAGTCCTCTTTTACGATATCCACGGACAAGATAGGGGATAGTGAATTGTATTCTTTTTACATCACCACACGGAGGAATCATCACTAAAACAAGTGGTCATTACTAAAAAGTGACATAAAACCGCGACTTAAAAAAAAGGAGTATATATTTTAGTCTGTCATTATTAATATAACTCTTAAAGGTAAAATGACTGCGCTAATTGTTCGAACTTGAGATATTTCGTTCTCTGAGGCGTAGTACTATAGCTGCTGTAATCATAACAAAAAAAAAAATATGAAAGAGGAACAATTTCTCTTAAATCAGTTGCAATATTTACCCTAAGATGTGCCGATTTTCCTCGTTTAGAGTCATTAAGTTTGAGTAAGTGGTTGCAGTAACGCCTGTCACTTGTAATGACTGAGAGCCGACTTAACTCGAGTTTAATAGAACATCTTATACAACTTATTACTTCGACTGATATTATTTGATAATACAAATATGTTAGTATTATAATAACAGTTGTTGTATTTACATGAGTAATGGCTGTTCTAGTAGTTAACTCGTGATCGAGGGCCGCTTATGGGATCTAGTACGATCATAATAATTTGTATTCTATTTGAAAATTATGTCATTATACGCATCACACGGAACTTATTAAACTTTTTTTAGTTAATTTATACTAATATAATAAAGAAGAAAAGATTATTCTATTTGTATATTTATTTGTAGGCTTTGAAACTACTGAACCGATTTTAACTATTTACTGTGATAGAAAGATAAAAGAACAAAATAGGAACTATGGTCGCGTGGTTCCCTTTACAGCTATGAAATCATTATATCCGTCATAACAGTATAGTGATAGAATCGTATTAATAACACTTTTTGATGGCCTAAAAAATTATTCAAACACACATTACACGTGTTGACATAGGCTAAAAAGGCTATATCCGATACTTTTATACCGATATTCCCTCGGAATCGAAATTGACCACTCGTGGCGCAGCTAGCTTGTTTTTTTAATTATTAAAAAATATAAGAAAGGCAAGACTTTACAGTTCTCAGCGGTGGTCAAGTTCCGATTGGTTGGTAGTTTTTTGAATTAATTAAAGACAAATTGTGAAATTGACAATATTTAAGTTTCACCGTGGGGCTTATAAATAATTGTATTGAATTTGAATACACACGTTTCGCATACATTTTGTACTGTAACATAGTGTGTTGTAAGTGATCAATAATGTAATGTGTCACCACCCCTTGCCATGGAAGATATCTAAGAAGTATAAATAGGTAAACAATACGTTAAAAATTGTTCCGCGTGGTGGTCCAGTAAGAATACAGTTTACCATCTATCTGGCCCGTGGGCTAAAAGCTGACTAAGGGATTGAGTATACGTATAATATTCCACACAAGTGGCACTCGTTAACTTCTAGAGCAGCCACTCCTCTCAACTACTATATAGAGAAGGGAGAGGCCCACACCACTATTTAATGAAATATGAACGTGCTTTCTCCTTCAGGGCCTATAAAAGAATTATATTTATAAATATTTATATATTTTTCTTGTAATAAAGTTAAGTGACGATGCCCTAACACCCAATTCGACAATAATATCAATAACGTTACATATAAAAATCGTCGAAGTGTATTAGGAGCTCGACGATAAACCGGCCGTAACTGGCGCGGGACGTAAAACGGCTATACGGCTGTACGGCTACACGGTTAAACGTCGCTCGCTTAACCGTCCGCACTGTACGTCGATACGAAATACATTAAATTAGTTTATAACTCTTATACATATGTACATGTATGAGACATATCAAGTGTATGTACAAGTACATACACTTTTATGAGATATAAAATATATAATTTATGGCACGTAGAATGTATGAGAGGACTGTCTCGCTTATATTGATATTACTGTTTTATTTTTTTAGCCGCCTTCAAAAAAGGAGGAGGTTCTCAATTCGACTGTACTTTTTTATGTTTGTTACCTCAGAGCTTACGGCTGGCTGAACTGATTTTGGTGATTTTTTTTTTATTTAAAAGCTAGTGTTTCCCGTGCGATCTCATTTCAATTTATTTTTTAATCAATAGGAAGAAATTCATCAGTATGCGTGCTGAATTGGGGGTCCCAGCTGGTGTTAAAGATTTGCCGGGAGCGTACTGCTGCCCAATAGTGGTGCTGTCTTAACCGGTTTTTACTTTTCCTATACGGCAATAATAGATTCTTTCCTGTCACCACACAATATGATCCTAACACTACAAATATTAAATTAGAAATATAATCAAATGTATTAATATAGCATAGCGAATAAGAAATGATTTATTATTCTTTAGGTGGTTATAGATACATATTATGTGGATATTGTAGCATAGAGAAATAGAAAAGGAACTCATATTACAAGTTAATAGACTACAAAATAGAAGAGTATGTGAAGAGACGAGGAGAATAAGAAGTATACAGAAGAGGCGGTTATTATAAATGTGAAGATTCCTCATCATTCAACATCATCGTTCTGATCTTATCCCGATCTTATCAAAGTATACAACATGTCTCTTTTTTCCATACAGCCCGTCATACATCATCTCTGTGATTACTCCTTTTTTATCCATATCATGTTTCACGCAATCCATACATCTTTTCCTTAGACTTCCCCAACACTTAAAGCCTTTTCAATATTCATACTTAAAACCCTCCTCACATTCATATATAATCATCACTTATTTTATCCATTTTTATCGCACGTCCGTCTTAATAGTCGAATCTGCCCCATAAGCCATCGTATTCTCTCTTTTTCGCTATTGGGCCAACCACTGGTACTTAATTCTTTGACTTCCGTAGGCAGCTCGGAGGATGATATACCTTAGGGGTGGTTGCTGAATGTTAGTTGTAAAGTTTATTCAAAGTATGAGATACTTTCCCTTTACACAATCCATTCATTTTTATTGATACTGGTGGTCGCCGTGTGGTCGAAATTCGGCCATAATTCGTTTTAATTAATTTTTCTGCTACACAATTTTCTTTAATTTTATTTATGTATAATTGTAAATTGAGTAAGCTGTATTTCACTAATAACTAATATATAAGCACAAATCTCTATTAGACATTGTGATCATAATTATGATTGTTTGACATTCAATTCGACCAGAGATTTTAACCGTAAACAAAAGTCTATAAGCGTTACCACAGAAAAATTAAGTATGTATTAATATTTCTGTGAGCGTTACTACGCAACACACTCACACAGACGTTGCGTGCCTTTTTTAATAAATTTAATGTATTTCTAATCCATTATTGTATAAAATTTCAGTTTTATGCACTTCTCCTCATTATATACTTCAACTGTGTCAAATTTCATACTTGTCCATCCACGTAATTTTCGTAAAAAGGGGTACAAAGTTTTCGCTTCACGTATTAATATATAGATAATTCTCTATTTTACATATCTCCTCACACTCATACCACTTCATGCCATTTAACTCTCCACATTTCCCCACCGCACGCGGCGATTGCCCGTCATCTTTTCTTTTTACAGGCGATGATCGTTGATTAGTTTTGAAACGTGCAAAGACAAGATAAACGAATTTTATACTGTGTCTCGTAAAATGTTGGCTGTAAATCCTTCATTGGCGTGATCCTTGAGGGCCTCATACGCGTCTAACAAAACCGTTTTATGGTTCAGTTTTATACTCAACGCAATGATAGCACGTTTGCTGTACTAGAGAGAAAGTATAAACTGCTTCGTTATTCAATTCCATCAATAAAATGTTAAATAAATAAATATATTTATAAATATATTACTTGGTTTTATTTTGAGTTTGCCTTCCGTGTTTTGACGGAGTAAGAAAATAATTCACCACCCCCTCTCTTACCTGTGGATGTCGTAAAAGGCAACTAAGGGATATATTTTGCAGATATTAACTATGTAAGAGAAGGAAAACTCGACATAAAACCCTATGACAACACGTTTGACCAGCGGGTGTGGTAGGTCAATGTCCCTTCCATTGCGGAAGAGGTCTGATCCCAACAGTGGAACTTATATGGGCTGAAATGACAGATAAGATGAGAAAAATAGACAAGAAATTGTGTTTAAATTCAATCTTAGAACGTTGTACGTTCTTCTAATAAATTAATTTCAAAATTGTCTTCAGAACTTGGCACACATCTCCACCCATAGATCTCAAGTATTTTATCCGTGGTCGATAAATTCATTGTAATGATCATAATGTTGAACTTGGCTCCTCATTTCACAATCATGTGTTTAGTTGAATTATATTCTTACTCTGTTCACTACACGGAAAAGAAATTTCGAGGATTCAACTTTCAGCAATTACATAAAAATCATTTTCAACATTAATCCTCTGCACTATTAAATGAAAAATATTTCAAAGTTTACCAAAAAACAAAAAATAAACCGTATATTTCAGACTTACTCTGGTAACATTTATATGAATTTCCCATGTGGCGGGTGAACGACCCGCGGGTAGTAGATAATTACGGCGCGCAATTACACTTGCATTTAATTACGCACCCGGTAGAGGTCGCCGGGGTGACGGGGCTCCCGGGCGGCTTCCGCCCGCGGGGTGCCGCCGGCTGCTACGCATTGTTCCCGCTTGCATTGTGCCACCGCATATTATATGTTAAGTTTTATGTCGTATGCATATGTACATATCGAAGTCTCGAGAGTCACAGTGGACAAAAGTAATTGCACCGCCTAGCGAAAGTGCTAGAAAATAATATTTGAGATACCGTGTATGTATTGGAATAGTTTTAAGGGATAACGAAGTAATGATAGGACCACAGTGTCGATAATTGTCTGTCTACAGCCGCGGGCCAGTCCGTCTAGGGTAGTACCACACGGAGCAGAAAATCGACGACGCCCTTCATTCGGTGAGCGAGAGAGCCGCCAACCTAATTTTCTGAGGGCGTTTGCGTGTGGTGGCTTTTAGTGATGTTTAGTTTCACTGAACCTCATTGCACGCGTTCACACTCCCTTCATTTTCTCCACGGTAGGCAGCGGCCTAGCAAAGGTCCATGAGCATCAGTAACACTTACCATCAGGTGTACTGTTTGCTCGTTTGTCACCGTTTCTAATAAAAAAAAATAAAAGGTCGCTGGAAACCTTATATTCAAAAAAATAATGAATAAAGAGAACGTTTGGAGCGATAAGATAGTAGATCTACCTATCAATTTGGGTTTGATAGAAAAAGAAGTAAGAAGTGCTCTCCAGAATATTAGAGAAAAATTTAGCCCTGACAGTATATCTGTAGAAGTATGGGAAGTGTTGAAATCGGATGGATGGAAGTTGATGATTTTATTCTTCAATAATTTGCTTCATTACATTATAAACTCATTTGCAAAAAAAACGGGCGGTTTTGATTTTCATTCATATTTAAAAAGATACAATACCAAAAAGGTTTCAATCGTTTGTACACGTTACTGGCCGGTTTTAAAAATGCTGTGGTATTTAAAAAAGTACGTTCTAAATTCAATTTTTCATTTGATGTTCATTTTTACAGAAAACCCCTTTTTATCCTACATTTTTGGCGCGAAGTTCCAGAAGTTAACATCGACTTTCATAACTTTTATTCAATTTTTATCGATTAATTTCATATCCTTGACTGTCAAAGCTTTATTTAATGCTGTTTGGCTGTATCAAAAATGGTAGATAAAGTGGTAAAAGCTACCAAAATTATCGCGCTGCTTGAAGAGGGTTGCAGCCAATGTTTCGTGGCTAGGAGGCTAAATGTTAGTCGCTCGACAGTCCAAAGGACCTGGCAGCGATATCAGGAGACTGGTTCCGTCGAGAGAAGGCCTAGTTCTGGAAGAAAACCATGTACCCAACCACGGGATGATCGTTTTCTTGTGAGTCGCGCATTGAGAAATCGCAAATCTTCGTATGTGGATCTTAAGAACAACCTCCAAGAAGTAAGAAATGTGCATATTAGTCTATGGACGGTCAGGAGGAGGCTTCTCGCTGCCAATATACGCAGTCACCGCCCGGCCCGCGGCCCCAAATTACTCCGTGAGCACAGAGTTCACAGGCTTAGGTTCGCTAGAAATTGTGAATCATGGACTCAAGACGATTGGAATAGGGTTTTGTTCTCTGATGAAGCCAGGATATCTCTGTACGGTGAAGATCGACGTCGGCGAGTGCTAAGAAGACAAGGAGAACGCTTTGCAGAGGCATGTTTCGAAGAAATCACACCTTATGGTGGGGGCTCTGTTATGTTTTGGGCAGGAATAAATTCAATGGATCGTACAGAGTTAGTCTTCATTGAAAACGGCTCACTGACTGGGCATCGATACATAACGGAAGTTCTAATTTCTCATGCACAACCCGCATTGGCCGCTCTAGGTGAAGACTCGATTTTTATGGACGACAATGCTCGCGCCCACCGATCCCGCGATGTTAATGCGTATGTGCAAGAGGTCGGCATTCGTCGTTTGGATTGGCCAGCTCGAAGTCCCGACCTCAATCCCATAGAGCATGTCTGGGACGTTCTGAAACGGCGTGTGAGATCAGTACACCCGGCTCCGCAGACCATCAGAGAGCTGAAGAATGTGATTACTGCGGAGTGGGAACGTATTCCGCAAGCAAGTATCCGGGATATACTCGCTAGCATGCCCAGACGAATTCAAGCTGTGATTTTAGCTAGAGGGGGTCACACTCGATACTAAACATTTATCTGCTTTTACTTTATTAAAGAAAAACAAACAAAAAAACTTTTTTATTTTTACTTCATGAGCATATGCACTACTAGCGAATATACACTACTAGCGAGGTTTAGCATTATTTCCCATAAATTGTATCTAAATTTTATGAAATACTGATGAAAACGATTATTTTCTTATTAATTTAGCAAATTGTGTGGATAAAACTACCTATAATTATCAAACAAAGAAATATTAACATTTGAAATGGTTCAATGCTTAGGTGCCCGTTTTTTTTGCAAATGAGTGTATTTACAAGTATTTACTTCAAATCATTTTTATATTTTTTCATTATCATTGCATGAAGCTTTTATAAATAATTTTAATAATTTATTTTGCACTTTCTTTCTTATTTATTAATAACCCCTTATCTAACTATTTATCTTTTATCACCAGCTCACCAATAAGATGCCAGATAATTAATGCCAGATGCAAATACGTGAATAGCTTTAGAAAATTTATAAAAATCCTAATATCTGCTTATAAAATTTGAGGATTACTCTTGATTTCCATGGATAACCATCATCAGATCCATATTGTTGATATCAAACCATTTCAAGAGTCTACCTCTCTTTGGAATGAAAAACAGAGTTTTGCATATCGGTCCACAATTATCAGACATCGGTGAGCATACAAAAAATAAAACAAAATCATACAATGAAACATAGGAGCTTCTGTGTTCCACTGTATGCTTTGATTATTATTATTATTTGAAGTGGGTAAAAAGTAAAACATTTCAACTTTCAATTGAAAGGTACTAAGATACCATCATTCAGCTTGCCGCCTTCCGCTGGTTAACATAGATCTGCTACACTGCAGGACCAATATTAAACATAGCTAAGAACCACCGCAAGGATACTGGCTTCCAATTGAAAAAATCTACATCGAAATTCGCGAAAGGAGGCGGCGCACCGTCTGCGGTAGGAACGACTCCACGCGGACATGGTCCTCCGCCAGCGACAGGGGCGGCGCAGGCGCGAGTACCTACGCCTTATGCCGCCCTAGCAGAGGCTGCGGGTGACCAGACCGGGGTTTTAGTCCAGCACCCGCGGAGAGGTTAGCCTCGCGATGGCGATCGGCGTCCTGGGGGGACGTCGATGGGAGAGGGTACTCCCTCGGGGTATTTCATCGGGGTCGACTATTGAAGTCAAGGAACTCTGCACCGGTGGTCGGCCAAATGATAAAGACGACGTGCTATATGGATGAGTGCCGGGATCGCGCGCCGCCCCTCTGTCGCCCCGGACGGAGCTGGGCGGCGGCTGTGCTGACCGTAGCCCAACCCAAAAAAAGAAAATAACCCCTCTTTTTGCATCGGGGTTTATAATGAGATTTCATTATATGTATAATAAAGCTCTCACATGAACGCCATAATTTTTTTATAATCAGAATAATAACGTAATCCGTTAAAGCATTTAATTCAATTTGAATTAAGCTATTTAGCTTATAACATATCTACGTCAGGTCGTATTTGGTAACAGTGCGGTATTAAAATACATGAATAATATTACATTTATGAGTCCTAATGGATTAATAAACCTTGTTACTGTCCTGCCGAACTACACAAAACTATAGCTAACGTGAATTATATACGCAATTACTGTAAATATTACTATTCGTTGTGTGAATATATTGAAAATAATAACGTTGCGTATGATTAATAGAGTGTACTTGTTATTGCTCCTTTTATGTGCATTGAATGAATACTATTGAATTTCATCCTTACTAATATTATAAATGCGAAAGTAAGTTTGTTTGTTACGCTATCATGCTTAAACCACTGAACCGATTTCAAAAATTCTTTCACTAATGGAAAGCTATAATATCAGGGAGTAACATAGACTGTATTTTACCCCGGTATTCTTGCAGGAACGAAAAAAGA
The DNA here is from genome assembly GCA_032191425.1 of Lymantria dispar. NCBI lineage: Eukaryota > Metazoa > Arthropoda > Insecta > Lepidoptera > Erebidae > Lymantria > Lymantria dispar. Next base: position 12,003,474 of record CM063441.1, read on the forward strand.
AAAAAAAAGTGACGGAGTAAGAATACAATTTACTACTCCGTCTAAACCTAACAAATCTAGTGTACTACCGTCGAGTCGAAACATGGCCACACTGAAAAAGATCCAGCAAAAAAAACTCGGAGGGCATGATGCTAAATTATTATTATTTTTTAAAAGCGGCTTACTTTATCTTACTAATAGATTTTTGATTTCATTTTTCAATCAAACATTACTTACCATGGCATTGGATGTTACAAAAGACGACTAAGAAAGCAAACATAATCATCATCATCATCGCAGCCCACATACGTCCCACTGTTGGGCTCGGGCCTCCTCCACAATGGGAGGGCATTTAACCTACTATACCGTGCTGGTAAGATATGTTGGCATAGGGTTTTATTTCAAGTTTTCCTTTCCTTGCACAGATCTTATGTGCATATTATATCTCTTAGTCGTCTTTTACGACATCCACGGGCAAGATAGGGAGTGGTGAATTGTATTCTTAATCCGTCACTACACGGAAGCAAACATCGATCTGAGTTAACTCCATCTGATAATCAGATGGGTTAACAATATCATTACAGAAAGTCGAATTCAGGCTGGCTGGTCATAAACTATTGCCAAGATTATTTGCAAAATATACAGTGAAAAAATATTACATATTACGTCGACCTCAAATAATTGGCATAAGAGTAGGATTATGATGACGATTTGAGAACGAAAAATGATTACCACACATGGCGCTTGTAACCAGATAAATTGGAAATTCGTTCCTACCTACTCTATTACTTACCTTTGTTATTAAATTGTCGCAAAGCATTCTGGGACTCAACGGCCTAGTTTTTTGAATAAAACATTTTCAATGAATTTTTCGTGTATTTAAGAGCTCACAAAATGAGTTAGACATAGACCCGCTTTGGTGCGCTGGATCCGGTACGGGTCGGAAACGGTTTTAGTCCGGTATTATCAGAGCCCGCCGTCCGGAAGCGTGGGTGACACTAATTAATAACTCGTGCAATTTATGTTCGCTTAAAGCGTTAATATATTGTTGAGATTATGTCCTCGTAGAGGTAACGTATCTGTTTAATGTGTATAGACTCGCTTTATATATACCCTCGGCTTTACTTGCGTATCCTGATAGAAGACAATATAATGTTATTTTTCTATCATACGAGAATAGCATTTTTTAATGAAAGTTTCTGTCATTATCATCATTTTAGCTCATGTATGTCCCACTGTTGGGCTTCAGCCTCCTCTAAAATAAGAGGAAAATTGGCCTACTATATAACGTTGTCTGACTAGTGTGGTACAGTAAGGTCAATATCCGTCCTATTGTGGAGGAGACTCGAGCCCATCGGTGGGACGTATTTGAGCTGAAATGATGAAAAAAATATGATAGAACGCTGGTCAGACGTGTTGCTATAAGGTTTTATTTCGTGTTTTACTTCTCTGGCATACATCTTATACATTAGTCGTTTTACGTTATTTACGGCCAAGATGAGGAGTGTTGAGTTGTATTCTTACTCCTTCATGAGATACGAGAAGTAGATTCCGAAATAAACATGCAAAATTTTATCTTATATCTTTAAACGAGCAATTCTTGTATATATCTATACCAATAAATAAAATTGGAGTGTCTGTTTGTAATGTCAATATAATAAATAGGCTTTTTTCATGCTCACGCGGTTATTTGCACGACACCTATGCCTAAAATAGCGATTAAAAAATTTTTGTCTGTCTGTCTGTCTGTTTGTCTGTTTGTTCCGGGTAATCTTCAAAACGGCTGGACTGATGTCAAAAATTCTTTCACCAATGGAAAGCTATAATATCAGGGCGTAAACTAGGCTATATTTTATCCCGGTATGCCCACGAGAACGGGAACTACGCGGGTAAAACGACTATAACCGAAGCGAAGCGAGGGCGGGTTGCTAGTATATATATATAAAAGAATCGAATCTCGGTGTTATTATTATTCTCTTTTTGTAATTTTTATATTTTTTCATTATTTAATTTTTATTTTTTATTAATATATATCTAAATAAATTCGACAAAAATACAACAAAAATATTCCGAGTGAAGCTTTGTCAACCAGATATTATATATAATATATACCTATATATATATATATATATATATTCAGGATCTCGGAAAGGGCACCAACGATTTTGATGAAACTTGACATATTAGAGGTTTCGAGGCCAAAAAATCGATCTAGCTAGGTTTTATTTATAGAAAATGTTGTTTTGTCGGTGTTTTTAGCAAAACAATACATTGACATTAAATTTTAAAAGAATATGAATTCAAATTTCGCCGTCAACGTCATGAGTTACGATAGCTCAGTTGGGAAGTTGTCCAGTTTTCTTTTAGTTTTGTTTTGGCATTCAAACAGCGTCGGATCGAATCTCGGTGTTATTATTATTCTCTTTTTGTATTTTTTTAATTTTTTTCATTATTTAATTTTTATTTCTTATTAATATACCTATATCTAAATAAATTCGCCAAAAATACAACAAAAATATGCCGAGCGAAGCTCGGTCAACCGGATATTAATGATTAATTGAGTACTTGAGGCAAAATAATACAATAAACAATTAAGCTTATATACGCCATTTCAGTTACTGATCAAGTTAAAAGATAATTCTTATCCTTCCGTACGTTATCTCCTTTACTTCAAATGTACATAATTATATGTCTCCGAATTCTTCATCTTCTCTTTTCAGCCCAATCTTCGTCTACTCATAAGTAAAGAAGATTACGCTGCTACATCACGTTGACCAGACTGGTATTCAGACGATTAGACAAACACGCCAAATTGATATTCATTCTGTTCGAAATTCGATATCGAAATAGATTGTAATCGCATTATAAGCTACTTTTTACGTCAATGTATGTATAAAGTTATTGGATTTATTGTCAAAATCAAAATATATTACAGTCAAACCGTAAGTAACCAATTTGAAAATATTTTACAAAACTTTTTAAGTAATAAATACTAAGTTGTCACAAAATATAAGGCCCGTTTTGACATTTGTCTTAGCGATGTAATAAATGATGAACCATACGACTCGGTACTCGACACTCCCGATAAGCCGATTCAAGTTTACATGAGTATATGATCGATTTGAATATGTATTGTAAAGTGCGTTGGATTAAAGTTCTGATTTGAACATTTAACTTAAACTTTAATATTGTAGGTATTTTGAAATGACGCAATGTTACGAAAGGTAATTTTCTATCATTTAATATTTTTGTTATGATAACGTTCACTTAATCACAAAGAGTTTAGTGAATATTTTCTACAATTGTGTGCTAAGACGTTATGGCCAAAAATTCACCATTTTGAGTTCGCTTTTATTAGTTTCACCTGTATGTATGTATCTATCTATGTAATGGAATCTTTGAACGTCATTTTGCCCCACTTTGAACAAACAGATTTTATTTCAACATTACACACTCGTCAAAGGCCCATTACAATGCGATAATTTGAATAAAACAGCCGAATATCCTGATTAGATTTGCCAAGATTTAGACATTTCTAATCGTATCCTTTGTATAAGAGCAAGCGAGATACAGCTAATGTGCAAACTACGCGTGTGTGACATTTGAAACGATTGGGGCTGTCAGCTTGCAAGCGTGTTTTATAGTTTTTAAACTATAGTTTTCTATTATTAGCACATAAAAACTGAAATTTACATTAACCCACCACCAAGTGCCATTGCTACAATTTTACAAATAAGTCAGTGATTTTTTTTGTATTAACAACCTAAGTAGTACTGCTATCGATCACAATCATTAAAAATCCCAGAATATCTATAGTTTCTACACAAAAATTAACCAAAACTGTGTTTTCCCATAAATTTTGTAAGATTTTGACTTTCAGCTCACTTTCACTCATCGTGGGGAAAAAAAAAGTATTGACACTACTATGGCAAATAGTTTTAAAAATTGGCGCAACTAACTAAAATTCTAAAATGGTATAATATCCTAGACAAACTAGTCAAAAAAATATTAATAGGTACTATTTCAGAACAACAACCATATTTCGCAAATTGTTAGTGTTGATAGTAATCACTTTTACTATGTATCCAAAATATTTTTGTTGCGTGTTTTCCATAAAATAAGTTAGAGAGAGATAGATATAGAGAGGTTATGCCTTAGAGGAAGATAAAAAAAGTTTCAATGAAATAGAAAACGATTCAACTACCTCGGTACCTGCTATTCATGCAGTAACAGGCATCCCAAAAAGTCATCGAATCTCACATCGAATTTTAAAACGTCACCGGCTTCATCCATATTATTACAGGCGTGTGCCGGAATTTTTACCGTGGGACTATCCACTGCGGGTAGCATTTTGCCGTACGATGCTGCAAAAACACCCCTGTGTTAGATAGACAAAGTTTAATGGTCGGATGTAACAACCTGCAAAGATGGCTATTTAAATCTTCACAATCTACATAGCTGGAACAATGAAAATCTGCACCTGATGAGAGAAGACAAATCCAATTCAATCCAATATGAATTTAAGGAAGGATCTGTGGACGGTCATAATAAATGGAAAAGTGATAGGGCTCTTTGAGTTTAAGTTAACTTAGATGGCAATAGTTATTTGAACTTTTTTTTTGGTGGTAAAAAAAATGACAGCCCGCTGAGTTCCTTGCCGGATCATCTCAGCTTGTGACCGCGTTCCGATCCGGTGATAGATATTGTATTATATTCAAACGATGCCTAAATTTATCAATATGTAAGTGCCCTCAAGAGGTTTATGCAGAAGAAATGATTTGATTTGATTTGACTTTTTACAAAATGCGTTGTCAGGATTATTAGAAGTTGTGCACTTAAGTGATTTGCTAAACATGTTATTTTAAAAAGATGGTGGCCCAGCTCACTATGCCCTTCCTGTGCGAGAATACTTAGACCAAGAGTATCAGGGCGTAGGTTCGGGCAACTTTGTCCTATCCTATGGACACCCCGTTCACCCAATCTAAATCCCCTGGACTTCTTTTTATTGGGGTTTTCTGAAGGACAGGGTCTGCTCAAAACCCATTGCCGCCTTAGACGAGCTTCGCTAAAAAAATATTTAGGCTCTGGATTACATGCACAGAAGAAGGCGATGTCGTGCCGTTTTAATAATTAACATATTTTATCGACTACGCACATGTCTCGTTCATTTACTAATAACATACAACAAAAACATTTTGGATACATAGTAAAAGTAATTACTATCAACACTAACAATTTGCGAAATATAGTTGTTGTTCTGAAATAGTACCTATGCATATTTTTTGGCTAGTTTGCCTAGAATATTATACCATTTTAGAATTATACTTAGTTGCGCCAATTTTTAAAACTATTTGCCATAGCAGTGTCAATATTTTTTTTTTCACTACGATGAGTGAAAATGAGCTGCAAGTCAAAATCTTACAAAATTTATGGAAAAACACAGGTTTGGTTAATTTTTGTGTAGAAACTATAGATATTCTGGGATTTTTAATGATTGTGATCGATAGCAGTGCTACTTACGTTGCTAATACAAAAAAAAAACACTGATTTATTTGTAAAATTGTAGCAATGGCACTTAAAAATATTATACAGCTGTCCATTTTTTAAAGATTTCACTTTTTTTTCGTAATGAAAAAAAAAAATAAGGATGGAATGTGTCTTTTTTTTCTCGAGCAGTCATAAGTAGGTCCACCTGTTGGTACCTGCTTATCGTTGAATTTTGGGACACCCTGTATACACTTGATCGACTTATTTTTTACTAAACCGATTATTAATAGTCTGTGGACAATATGAAAAAATCGTTATGCACATCACCTAGTCTAGTGGGCGGTACCCGTCAATGAAAAATGTAATTACCTTCAGAACATTTCGATAGGTAAAAAATAGAGAACTTCTTGGGCGTGGACTGTCAAAACGGGCCTTTCATTTTGTAATAAGTTTAATAACGTTAATATCTCTCAAACAATAGGAGGCATAATCCGTAAACAATCTATGGTGTTGTAAATAAAACTACTTTTACGGATTATATCGCGTTTGTATTTGATTTATGATTGCCCGACGTTTCGAACACTTTGCAGCATTCATGGTTACGGGCGGACTAAGGTGTCTCACGTCCAACAAGTCATCGTTATTACAGACATTTATAATTATCTACCCGATACAGAAAATTAGTTCTAAATTTATTTAATTTTGACCCACATTTTAGTACAAATTTATTGCCAGTGTAAAAAGAGAATGATTCTATATGAATTTTTTTTTATATTGTTTATGGTTAGTAATTATTAATTATTAAAGTTGTAGTAATTATTGTTACAATTTGTTGATTTAAAACTAACAAAACTAATATACTACCACCGGATCGGAACGCGGCCACACTGAGAAAGATCCGGCAAGAAAATTCAGGGGACATGATGCTAAATTAATATTGATTTTTATTTTTAGATGCGGCTTACTTTGTCTTACTAAAAGATTTTTTGATATATAAAATTATCTTTAACTATTATTATCATAAATCAAATACAACGTGATATAATCCGTAAAAGTAGTTTTATTTACAACTAGCAACCCGCCCTCGCTTCGCTTCGGTTTCAGTCGCTTTACCCGCGGTGTAATTCCTGTTCCTGTGGGAATACCGGGATAAAATATAGCCTATGTTACTCCCTGATATTATAGCTTGCCATTGGTGAAAGAATTTTTGAAATCGGTTCGGTGGTTTAAGCGTGAAAGCGTTACAAACAAACAAACAAACATCCTTACTTTCGCATTTATAATATTAGTATGGATGTGTAGTGCTGGCGTAAACATCAGATATCATTATAGTCTATGGTGTACTGATAAATAGATAGAAAATTATTTACTTTATTTTGCAATTCAACGCCACTCTAAAAATATGCCGCATTCTTCTCTCAGTTAACATTATATAAAATGAAGTTATTTTATAAAGAGTCTGGTATAACAAGGTCTAGAAATTCACTTACCCGGAGGCTAGTGAGATACAAAGGCATATTGTCCTGTATTATCTCTATGTATACAAGTGATATGATACTGAGCGAGTTACTCTCAGTACGGCGGCGGCGGCGGCGGCCGGTCAACATTAGAATTGCAAACACGTTAGAACTTTCAGCCGCATCTTGTACAGACAAAAGCGTATATTTATATGATAATATAGTTGGCTAATCTCTTGTTATACTGTTTATATTTATCGGGAACGTTCGGATATGACGATTGACCTGAGCCAATTCCACCTAATGCTGTCGGGTCACAATATGTAATATGTACGCCGATAGAGCAATACATATTGCGTTAACCGTAGGTGATTACATCACAAGCAGGATAAAGATGTTGATGACGGTGGGTAGAAATGCGTAGGCCTGCCTTTTTTTTTTTTATTTTTTTTTTTTGAGTTGCGTGCTTAATCCCCCACTGTCGCCCCGGACGGAGTTGATGCGGAGGCGCGCCGACCGCGACCCACCCACAAAAAAAAAAACAAAAAAAAAAAAAGGCCTGCTTTGTTTTTGATACCGCAGCTAATTCCGCAATAAAGTCCAGTAATCGGTTCCGATAGTCCGCTCCATTAGCGACGGGGTGTAAAATTCTTTCACCTATGGCAAATTACATCAACAGTCAGTAAGATAAATTATATTTATCCCACTGGAACGCGGATAATACCACAAGATTCCACTAATATAATCTATACCTATAAATAAAATTGAAGTGTCTGTTTTTAATGTCAAAATAATACGCTTTTTTCATGCTCACACGGTTATTTGCACGACACCTATGCTTAAAATACAGATTAAAAAATTTTTGTCTGTCTGTCTGTTCCGGGTAATCTTCAAAATGGCTGGACTGATTTCAAAAATTCTTTCACCAATGGAAAGTTATAATATCAGGGAGTAACCTAGGCTATATTTTATCCCGGTATTCCCACGGGAACGGGGACTACGCGGGTAAAACGACTAAAACCGAAGCGAGGGCGGGTTGCTAGTATAAAAATAAACAAACACAATTTGTGTAAAGAATCTCGCCAACACAAGCGTGACTACCAACAGAGCTATCAAATAATAGCGTGTACAATAGGTGTCTACTTATGTAAGTGCGCATTGTTAGAAAAGGAAATATAATTATGTATTACAGAGAACTAAAATAATATACAACTAGATTTATTTCTGTATTCTGTGTTATGTAGCTTTTATATTGAAACATTAGCTGTGCCCGCGACTAGGTCCGCATCGAATTATGAATTATTTTTGGGAAATATTTCATTATTAAAATTCTATATGTTACTGCGTTCATTTGATCACAATTATTATGTCTCCTTATTTAGTTTATAGATTTTATGTGTTTTGCATTTATTGCAAGGTTTTTTTTACCTTTTTCTGTGAGTTCCTAATGTCTCTCTTCTGTGGCACAAAATAAATGTTTTTCTTTCTTTCTTTCAAATATTTCTAATTTTTCTCAATAGTTTTGGTAATATCCTAAAATAAGGATTCTATAAGTCTCAAAGTCAGATCGTGCCTCCGTCTTTCCCCAATAGGAAAGAAATTTGCCAAGAATACTACGTTGATAAACAGATTATTATAAGCTGATTTCGAGTCTTTCTTCTTTTTTCATGTTATACGCCTTAGTCATCTTTTAAAACACCCGTTAGAAAAAATAGGCAGTGGTGAATTGTATTCTTATTCCGGTATCGGTTATGGTAAGCGGGTTGTTAGGTTATTAGAACTGTTGAAAAGTGTAAATAAAACTATGCATTTTATCGCGTTTGTATTTGATTTTTGATTGGCCGACGTTTCGAACACTTTGCAGCGTTCATGGTTCGGCCGTGATCGCGTGACAAACGTGACAAAATCCGTATAATAGTTTTACTCGCGTAAACATCGGAGATCATTATGTTGAAAAGTGATCATACTGGACACTTAAAAAAAAAGTTTTATGATTTAGTTTCTCGCCTAAAAGTTAAGAATAGTATAGTAATAGTGTCTCATAGATAGTACCCTGTATAATGACCGATTAAAATGAAAGTCTGCCCCATATATTTGATTTTTTTTAAATGACAACACCCTGCACTAAGAAAATAATCTTGTATTGCAGGGGTTTTACAAACATATGAATAACGGACACAAATTACACCCAAACTCAGAATAACAATTTATGGATCGCACAAAATATTGTCCTGCGTGGGATTCAAACCCCCAACACTGGCATTGTATCTTAACTACTATACCATGGGTACTGGACATGTGATTAGTTGGATATAAAATTGAAAAATGTTATAAGCAAAGATGTTTAGATATTTATTTTCAGCAGTAATATGTAGCGAAATAAGTTGGTAATATTCAGACTTAAGTAAGCAATAAACTAATAATACGAGGATGTCGGGCGCTGGTCCCTCAGCACCGCTCGAACGGAGAGCTGCAACTCTCTATAGAGGAAACAAAGCTTAAGCGCTAACTTATGATTGGTTAGCTCGCCGTGTTACGCTTGTTTGACTTAGTTATTAGCGCAACATTGTCGGGTTGATCAAATATTGTCAAACTTAATGGAAATTTAAGGGAATTTTTAAATCATTGTCTATACATAAATAATTAATTAAAACCAAAAGGAAAGATTACAGGTTCTTTCTACACTATAACTAAATTATAAGGAGTCCTTATTACATTTCATTTAAGCCTGCTTCTGTAATAGCTATCGTCATGCTTCTGGTATTGCGTACTCAGTAAGTGCAATAAGAACATTGGATACTGGTGGTATACACATGGGCCACCAAAGGCAATAAAAAAAATAAGAAACCCGGTCCACGATACGGTTTCGGAAATGAGCGTGAAGGAAAATTATGTCACGCACTTCTGTCAAGTTCTTCTTTTTTTTAAACTTATATATTATTCACTATTGAACATGTACCCCTTTCAACATAAGAAGGAAATTAGCTAGCAAGTGAATTAAGTGCCCTATTTAGCTAATTTCCTTATTTTAAAGCGTTAAGACTTATATTATTGCGTTAGGCAGAAGAGTTGTTTCACGGTTTCATTTCGAGTTATCCGTATATACCTGCTTACACCCCTTAATCATCTTATACGATGCCCACGGCAAAGGAGGGAATGGCGAATTATATGTATTCTCTATTATAGTGTATTGTTTTATTAGATATCTCTATGACAATCACAGAGTAGTTAAGGTTACAACGATAGTATTCAACATTAATTATGCCACAGATTAATTTTTTTTTCATCTTGCTTTTATCCCAATTACTTGGGGTCGACGCAATATGTCATCTATTTTGGCATATTGCAAAAAGTATCGGCAATGACTTTTATGACCGGCCGCCTGCTTGACGTCGACCCTCCTTGGGAATGTAATCGTTGACCCAGATGGAGTTGGTCCGGGTTAATCTAGGGCTCTTAGTTGTCTTTTACGACACCTATGAGCAAAGCAAGGGTTGGTAGTATTCGAAGCCGCTACCACACAGCACAATATTACCACAGATTAATAATATCTTTTTTTTGTTTTTGTATTTTTATGTAATTTTAAATCACGGTGTTACAAAGACCAAATGTTCTTTTTTTTATTTTTTTTTTAAATACCCTGTTTAAAAGTATATCTGGAACTAAATAAGATTATTGTCGTTCAGTAGTGTGTATCCACTATAATATCATCACTGATCTTTCACATTCACGACACTTCAGCACCTTCTCTTATTACATCACATAAAATACCACCTATTAGTTATTATCTTATTGTAAATTGCATTTCCTTTTGTTTTTTGTTTGTTAAATGTTATTTTTGTTTATTATATATATATATGTATATATATATTTTTTAATTTTTACTTATACGTGTAAGATTAGATAAATTAGTACTACAGTTAATCCGTATGTTTATTATTATTATTCTATTATTTGAATATTGTTTTCAAAAGCAGCTGTAATTTTTAGTTTAATTATATTCAGCCGCTACCTATATATTGCTGACAGACGTCGCAGGACGCTGCAGAATAACAGCGTTGCGGTATCTCTCTTACAGGAGATGCCCCAACATTATGCTGAGCAGCGATCCTTTTTCTCTTTTGCGAAGGGAATACCAGTGATAATATCAATTTCTTTTTTGTGTGTTTTTTTATTATTATTATTGTTTTATCTATATTGTACTCACTGTTTGAGCTTTTGTGATGTTTCCCTCCCGTAAAGGAGTAATAAATCATTTTTCTTTCTTTCTTTCTTTCTTATTAAAAATAGAAACCAAACATCAAAACTATATAAGGCAATTCATAGCTTTTATTACGACTCCACAGATGGCGTAGTGGTCAAGATACCTGCTGTGCCAGGGCCGGGGCTCGAATCCCATGCAGGACAAACCTTTGTGGGATTCACAAATTCTTGCTCCGAGTCTGGATGTAATTTGTGTCCGTTAATTATGTTTGCAGTCCTTCGCAATACAAGGATTATTTCCTTAGTGCAGGCTGTCGTCTTTATTTTTAAAGGCTAGGTAATGTTGTATATGCAAAAATAAGTTTGTGTGTTTATTTTTTACGTTTTTACGCTTAAATTACCAAGTGCTTTTTTTTTTAATTCTATCACCTATGGAAAGTTTCATTACCAGTGAGTAACGTAGGCTATATTATGGTAGGATTACTTCATTGAGCTTTTATTACGAATCATTCGCTCTACGCATATTGAAATAAAATTTAATCAGTCACAGATAAATGCTTATAATACATCGTAAATCTAGATCCAGCGTCATATTAATCCATTCGCAGGTACGACGGGTGGGTGCATTGTTCGCGGACAATTGTTTTCCCCCCTACATATTGCGTCCCGGCCTTAATAACGCGCGCTTTTTCATAAACTCTCTTTTTAGGGCCGTTTTTAATGTTCGTGGCAACAGCCTTCACTGTGGTACTGTTATGGGTATTCATAACTATAGTTTTTATAGCATATATGTGTCTTAGCGTCTAAGTTATGGAAGAATGAAGTATTATTTACTTCATTAAGTACAAAGTAAACATAATTGTTTTATGAAGTTTTACTTCTTTTGGCGCGTTAGGGAAAATTATAAGAGTCAATTTTTTCGACGCGCTTGACACCGTCACGAAAAACCAACACCCTAAATTTTGCTAGTCAACATTTACGATTACTGCGCACATCCTCACAAAGGCCAACTAGATAATGCGTTATAAATAAGATTTCAATGTATTAAATACCTTTACTCTATTTTTAGTGTCGTTATTTATACTAACGTTTGATAACGCGAAGGATAATATTTTTAGAAAGATTTTTATCCTGTTACCCCTAAGAAAAGTGAAAATATAATAAAATAAAGTCTAAAAATTCTTTAGTAAAAAAGCTACATTAGTAAAATAATTCATTTTCAAGGTGAAAAAAGAAAAATAGAATAGTAAGTACAGTATAAGTAATCTTATAAGTGTTGGGAGCACACTTTCGGCAGTCATTTGTCTATAGCCGCGGGCCGGTCCGTCTGAGGTACCACACTGAGCAGAAAATCTAAGTAGCCATTTGTTGCGTTTCATGCGATAAGCAAGAGAGCCCAAATTTCTGAAGGATATTATATGCGTGCGGTGGATTTCGGTGATACCTTTAGTATCACTGAAACTAAATGCACCATTGCATAACAACAATAAAAAAGTAACTTGAATATATAATATAAGAGTTTCGGTAGTTCCATGTGGTGAGGCGTTAACAATACATCATGTACCTCTTACATGTCCGTGATGTATTTTACGTCACCATCTCCCCGTGTGGCGCCGGCATAAGAATACAATTGTCACCACCACTTACTTGCCTGCGGGAGTCGTAAAAATCGGTTAAGGGTGGTGACCCTTAACCGATTTTTAGAGTGAGCTGCTGCTCACTCTAATGGTGATTAGAGTGAGCAGCAGCTCACTCTTGGGAAAAGTATAATATCTTACTGCGATCGCTAACCCGCTTGCTAAACGTGGCGATTACGACATTTTGTGATGACACGGACGTTGCTGGACGTCGTTGAATGCAGGCGGTACAAGACCGTACTTTGTGGTGAAGCATGAAGAAGACCTACTTCCAGCAGTGGACGGCGATAGGCTGAAAGGATACTGATGATGAAGTCACCATCATTGATCGTCATCACCCTCCTCTTACAATAATTACTTGGAGGTTGACTCAATATGCACTGTTTCATAGTACCTACATATTGCAAAGGTAACCCTACTTGGAAATATAGAGAGTAGTATGTCTATTATATAAATTATTATTTCTAGATATTAATAGTTAGTTCTCTCTCTCTCTCTCTCTCTCTATGTGAATATATCAATATCTTTATTAACTCACTATAAACGGCTTTTATTGTAATTCATGGCAGAATTTTCAATTACGAACTATTCGTTGAGCAAATCGTTATTGTCATTGTAAGACGCTAAGTTAATTAAAAGTTTTTAGTTTATTAAATGAAGCCTCTGCCCGCCGACTTCTTTGTTGATGGTGAGAGAATATTTTAAATTATTATGAGATGAAACTTGAGTAGAACATAAAAAAAATGTGAAGCATCTTTTATTAACATTATCTTGCCTTTATCTTAGTATACAAGACGGGGGAGTTTGTTAAAACGTCGATGGGATGAGAATGGACTAAAGCTTGATAAAAACGTCCAAAAAGAAAGGCTGTTTTATACTCATAGATAGAGGCATTTTTGTGTAATGACGAAGAACGAATACCTATTATAGTAACCACTAATATCGTTTTCATAGTTACAGTGAGAATCTATTAAGAGATATTAATATCTAATATGACTTTAAGAGGTAATATTTGAAATAACATCAATATATTATCAACTTATATAAGTTCCATAGCTGGTTGTGAGCATTTGCCACAATAAGAATGAAATGGACCTACTATATATTTAATTAGATGGGTTGGTATAGAGTTTTGTTACGAGTTTTTATCTATTGTACGGATGTTATATGCATATTATATCCTTTAGGCCTTTTTTACGTCACCCATGGGTGAGATAGGGAGTAGTATTTTTAGTTCGTCATCACACAGAAATCAATATCATTATCGTCTCCGCCCTCTACGTCCCACTGTTGGGCTCGGTCCACCTCCATTATGAGAGGGAAATTGACCTACTATACCACGCTGGTCAGGCGTGTTGGCATTTTTTTTTTTTTTTGGCGATGAAAGGACGGCGCGCTGGCCCACAACCCACCCGTACCCACCTCACCTCGTTGTTGGGCCGACCACCGGAGCAAATGTGACATGTCGTCAGTGGTAATGGAAAGCAATATAGTATTAATTTTTTTTTGTCATGAGGTTGAAAAAAAGAACAAGGCATAATTTTAACAAAGTGGAGACGGCATAATTCCTTGTATATCAAATTAAATTACGAATTCTATATCATATTTAATTACTAGTCATCTTCATCTTTCTCTTATACCAAATACTTGAGATTCATACGTACTCTTCCCCTACTACTCTACTGTTTTCCACACTATTCATACCTTCATAATACATATTGAAAAAGGCAATAGTTTTATGACCCGGCGATGTGCCTTATGTCAACTTTCCTTGGGTGTGCAAGTACTGGTATTTCTTCCATACTAAAGGAATAATCCTGGTATTGCAAGAGACTTTACAAACTAAAATTAACGGACACAAATTACACACAAAATCTGGATAATTTTCAGGATGAATCTGTAGATCGCACAAAATATTATCATGCGTTGGAATCAAATCGATGGCACTGGGTGGTACGTTGATTTTTAAATTTTTAGCCATCATTACTTAGTCTTTAGAATGCTGCCACAAATACCATAAAACACTTTGTTAAAATAGCTACGTCTGATCGTACAGCATAATCATCGCCACAAATTTGAATTCTCATTAAATTGTTAGATGTTGCCCCACAGTACGCGAGTTTGACCCCCCTCATAAACGCGTTTGAACGCAGTCAGCCGCAATGGACGCAGTTGCCCAAAAAATTGGCAAATATTGAACGGCCCGAGGGCGTCGCGCGCTACTCAATTTGCAATGTTGACACGTTATATTATTCGCTCATGCCGAACATATTTATTAAGTACACATGCACTGGATAACGCAGCTGTTAATTTACATTTTATTATATTGTATGTGTAGTATAATTTATGAGTGTGGTGTTTATTTTTGTGTTAGGATTTAGATAAAACACACTTTTGGCAATTTAATTATCTCTTTTTTTATTTATAATATACGTTTGTAGCATTGACCAAATTACCGAGAGCTCTTATAGCTCTCGGTAATAACAGCTTTATTCTTAAATAAAGCTGTCATGAAGACTGCCGACAGAATTGAAATCTTAAAAATATGAACAAACAGTTGTTTTTGTTTTTGGATGTTTACATTTTATTACCTTAAATTTAAACTTTTTATTAATATTAATCTAGTTTCGACGTCTATCGACACATATATAGTGACATTGACATTACTACAGACATAGTTAACTTTAACACGTCACGTGAACATGTCGTGGATGACTTACGTGAATTTACTTGCCATACATTCACTTCAAAAACCTTTTACGGCTGAATATGTTTTGTGTCTGAGATAAATTAGGCAATTTCGATTTGTCTGGCTGAATAAATATTTTTTTGCAAGAGTTGCCTAAAGAACATAAATATTTATATAGAAATTATATATGGACAGGAGGAGTGAAGCACATTGTCCGCAGGCTTCTGTCTACTACAGCCAGTGTTGTGGACTCTCGTGTGGAATCTCGCAGAAAATCGACATCTGAATAGTAGCAATTTGACACTACACTTCGTTCGGTGAGCGAATAGAAGGCAGCCCAACTTTGAAAGGGTGTTTGCGTGTGGTAGGTTTTGGTGATGCCTTTAGTATCATCAAACCTCATTGCACGCATTTACACTCTCTTCACTTTCTTTACGGTAGGTAGCAGCCGAGCAATGGTCCATGAGCGATAGTAGCACTTACTATCAGGTATGTTCCTCGTTTACCATTAACCGCATTAAATTTTACGTAAGTTTGTCTTATATATGTAACTTCTAGTAGCTTTATATCAGCCGTCATATCTACTTTGTTGATATTCAATCTACATATGAGCGCTACCCGAAGCGCGTTTATCAATTTACTTGAAAACAAAGTATGTCTGACACGTCAGAGTTCTTGATCTAACACTTAAAAAATCATACACAGTTGCATAAATCTAATAAGGTGAAGCAATTACGAGCGATGGAACGGCGCCGGTGATTTGCATTACATTGTTATCATAGTACGTTAATCTTGTCTTTAATGTTGTAACTGACGAGCATTATTACTGCAACATTGTCAGCTTAACGCTCCAGCAGCGAAGTTGGACTTGATATAGGTAGTAACTTAAAAGTTATTAATGTTTTATGAAAATTCATGGCGCGTCTTAAAATGTCGTGTTTGCAACAATCATGCCTATGGTTAGTAGTTGTTAACTGTACAATATGGCGTCAAAATGTTATTGCTTGTACTTTAAAGGAAGGGGAGTGAACAACAGCTCTTTCCAGTGAAACTTATTGTCACAAGTTAAACACAGATGGCATAATGGTGATATACCGAACTACCGTGCCGCGTTTTGAATTCAATTCTCACGCATGACCATATTTGGTGCATTAATTAATGTTCTGAGTTTGGGTGTAATTTCTGTTTTTGATGTGAAACATCTTTAGGCGAGGGTGAACCTAATCGTTGGCGTGGCATTAACGCCACGCTTTGATATATGCATTTCTGTAACGGAACCATAACTTGTTTTAGAATTTTGTACACGTCATCTAGTGAGTTCAAAATAAATGATTAATCCAAACCCATACCTATAGTGTATACTAATGAAAATAAATGTTTATTGAATAAAAATCATAACTTTTTGGCAAAATATTGTTATATTTTATTAATACTTTATGTCATATTAGTTCCAGTCGTAATCTGTTCTTGTATGCATATATACTTGTACAAAATAGATTTGATGTTTCACATTTGCCAGACGGCCTGAGCGACGGCTCCCTTTTTAATACACTTTTATTAGCTTTAGACATAACATAGATACATGTTAGTATGTTAGTATGTAACGGAATCTTTGAACATGATTTTGACCCCCTTCAAAACGTCGAATTAACTCGAAATTTGGCATACTTATTAAGGACCGATGACAATTCAATATTTTAAACAGTTTGACCCGTTATCCTTACTAGGATAATCAGGATTAGCGATTTAAGCGTATTTTTGAACTATATTATTTATTATTGTTAATTATATTTGTGAAGTTGCCCGCAAAACAAAGATTATTTTTTTAAAGTAAGGTCTTTAAAAATAAATGTATATTATATCGATAGTCGTCCTTCTTAGAGCGACGTAAGTTCAACAGGAGATTGAGATAAACCAATGGATGGATATTAATTTTATATGCGTGTGATACTCATAGAATATTTGCGCTTACAAAGAACTATTTTTTAAGAGAAATCTTCTATAGGTAGGTTTGTATGGGAAGTAAATTGATGTAAGTCGTCATGGACATGGTCACGTAACGTGTTAACAACACTAATACCATATTTGTAGATATGTCAATGTCAGTATATATGTGTCCGATAGTTGTCAAAACCATATAAATATAAAAAGTATTAATTTACAAAATTTTATTTAAGATCAACTTAATCCGTATGGTGACGGAGTAAGGATATAATTCACCACTCCCTCTCTTGCCCGTGGGTGTCGTAAAAGACGACTAGGGGATATAACGTACATACATTACCTATTATATTCACAAAATTCCATATCAAATCGTGTTATTTAGATCTAATGATAATTAGCATGCAATTAATAATAAGATATTTCTCATGCTGTAACTAGCGCCACAACTGTCAAGTACATTAACTGCCCTTATATTAGTTTGAAGTGTATAATTACAGGGGGATGTAAAGTTAACACGTAGCTAACAATCGAGCCCCTATCACCGAGGGCGGCGGGCGCACTTTACAGATCATTAGCCCATTAAAACTTGAAAGTTTAATTCCCCTTCAGTGAGACTGGGACGGAAGTCAAAACTATTGAGTAATGGCTATCAAATTATATCACCTATATTACTATTATAAAGAGTTATTTTTTGTTTTGACGCGCTTATCTAAAGAGCTACCACTTGGCTTCCAAAAGATATAAGTGGCTCTGTGAGCTTGCAAGGTACTACCGTCATTATTTCAAGCAAAAAGGTGTTTTTGGATTTTGAAAATAGCTGAACTGGCTTTATGGAAATATTTATCTTAGTCATTTTGAGAAAAATCAGATTTGAATCGTAAAAAGTCCATACAATTATTGAAATGTTAGGCAGTATGGATAGTGAGAGAAAAATTTATCTATACAATATAGACGATTTGACGTAGTCTTTTATTCAGAGTCTTTCAAATATTTTATAATGTTCAAACATTTTAGAAGGTTTACAACGCAGGCGGCATACCTGCTCTTTATGCCGCCCTATCCAAGACGTGTCCTAGGTCGAGGAAAATCCGTCACCTGCAGAGAAGCTGACCGCGTGAGGGCAACGCCTCGGCAACACTTAGTTGAGATCTGGTGTTGGTGAAGGTGGCTGTTGGATGGTAGCCGATAGGGTAAAAAAAAAAGGTGACATGCCAGGCCGACCAGGGAATCGGTGCTAGTAATTACTCCAATGTCGAAGTGGTATGATACCCCAATGGGTATCCTGCTAGGCTGGCTATGGATGCCAAATATTCTATACTAGTGGCCGGTCCAATGGCGAAGGAGAGGTAATAAGGGGGTCACGCGCCACTCTTTATGTATTTAAATTAATCATTCTACTGCTCCTTACACTTACAGTTGCCCAAAACGTGTAGCTATTACAATTTAAATGTAAAATTATATGATAAAAATGCAGACAAAATGTCAAGAATACATCAAATTTGGTAAAGAATATATCAACTTGCGGATAGTGAGCAATCAGCGAGTTGAGCAGTGCAATAGCCAGGCTAGTAGGTGCTTATTGTGCTGTACACGTACGCACCTGTGGTGGAGCGAGCAGGCGGCGTGAACGAAGCCGTGTATATTGGTTCGGCGCTGATAACGAACAGTGTGATAAAATATTTGAGTTTTCAATTTTATTGTGAAACAATAAATAATAATGTAATAATATAGCACATTTTCGTCGCAGTGCAAGAGTATCGAGACCTATCGCACCGGATACAAAGAGAGAGACGGATATAAATATGGGTAATAACCGTATAACTTTTTATATAAAAACCTGCAAAATTTTCGCTGCACACGTTCAATCGTCACGCTGTACTTGACTTGATGTGACTTGACTCTTGTCGAAGTAGACGGCGTGTATGCTGACCATAACCCGTCAAAAAAAAATGCCTGTTTGTGTGTTGTGCCTCAACAATTTATTATAGTCTATACATAATGTAATACTTCCTAGCTATTTCTCGCGGCTTCGCCTGCGTAAAAAGTAACTTTGCCAAATTAAAATTTTAGCCAAATCCGTTTAGCGGATTATACTTGATTACGATAAAAAGTAAGTTGAACTGTTATCCCAAGAGAAGATATTACCAGAATCAAATAGTCCTACACTTTAATCCGGACAACATAACACAATATATGTGTTACTCTTAATCCAAATCTGTTCAACAGTTTACGCGTAATTGTGTAACAAACATCAAAACATCTTTGTTACGCAGACATAGAAAGGAATAGCGCTAGTTCGTCATGTTGTCTCAAGATCACTAATACCAGTTGCAACATTCAACATGGACACAGAGAATGCTGAATCAGGAACACCTACCGAAGACGACACGAATTGTCGGATTCTCATGTGAGCGCTCGTTACTTTTCGGTCGATCGCCGACCGATATAGCCACCCCCTAGGAGTAAATTATAATCTTAATCATGTAACTTTAAGTTAATATTAAATTCCTTATACGACATCGGGTTTTTTTGCATCTTCTGCTGCCATCGCTCATAAATTCTTCATAAACATTTACATTTTATAATATTATTAGGAAAAATTTACAAACATCTGAATTCAATTTTGAAACAAAAAAAATAACAATCCCTCAAAACCCTTATACAAAAATAAGCTCAACTGGCCTAGTTTGGAGACACACTACTGGAATGCCGCGGTCTACAGCCGTTGGCCGGGACAGTGTGCGGTATTTCAAATGAGTTATGAACCTATGTAACCACGGCATTCGTTTGATGAAATTCCAGACGAAAATGAATATAACTGAATGTGTCAGTCTGTGATTGCATTGAACTAGTAATGTGAGTAAACTAAGAATTCCAAATTGAAATAGTGAGCCACCTTCATGTTTCGTCACAAAGTGCAGTCCTGTACCGCCTACATTCAACGACGCCCAACAACCGTTACTAGGTCGTCGGTTGACCTTCGTAAGACGTCCTGACTGCGTCATCCGATACGATAATAAAAATTTAATTTGAAAATATATATTTGATTATTTACTGAGCAGATTTTTTTAATAGTGCGGAGTTTTTCTCGAGTTGTGACGGAGTAAGAATATAATTCACTATAGCTTATGAAACAAAACTTTGTTCGGATTTTATCGTGCTAGTGTTTAATTTTTTTAATACTTAGATATTTTAAATAAGCCGTCGCTCAGGACGCCTGGCAGACGTGAAACATCGAAACTATTTTGTACGAGTAGAGACACGGTATCGAATATAAAGTATCGATACTGAACTCATGAGTAGTATCGAAAGATAAGTAACGTACTGATTAAAGTATCTAGTACTTTTACTTACTTTATCTTTAGGTATCGAGTACTTTTCTTTCAATACCGATACATTGCATTCGATACTTTTAGTCAATAAATACTTTTTAGCAGGTATCGTATCAAATAAATTATCCATTTTAAAATTGACTTTACGGCTTATATTTATGGTAACGTTATTTAGTACAAAAGTAATTAAACTTCCAAAATGCAGCTTGAAATACTTTCATCCGTACACAGACGTTCTTTTGCACGATATGTGCAATTTATAAACCAGAAATAGCGGCATCTATCGAGCTATGCAGCATCGAGCACGAAGTGCGCGATTTAGGTAACATAAATAGTGGCATCTATCGAGCAACGACCAACTCTCAGACCAATATATTGAATATTTAATAAAGAAACCTTTAATCCTGTAATGATAATAAGACAAGCTATTTAAATTATTTTAGCGTTATTGGTCCTTGCAATTTTACAAATTGCAAAGTTTACAAATTTTAAATGAAATCTGACTGTTTTAGGTGAGTCAAAATCCAATTCCTAAGAAATCGGTGACATACAAGGAAATAAATATATAAAAATACACCTGAAACTAAAAAAAGCCTATAAAAACGGTTACCCATTTTTCGTAGTTGAAAGTAAACTAAATCCCATACCTACTGATATATTTATATTATGAGGTTATTATACATTAATTTATAAAACAAGTAAATATGCATAAAAGAACAGATTACGTCAGGAACTAGTATGGCATAAAGTATTAATAAAACATGGCGATTTTTTGCAGTAAAAGATAATTTTTATTCAATAAACATTTATTTTCATTATAGGTAACAATTTACTTTGGGTTCACTAGCTGGCGTTGTACAAAATTTTAAATCGCATCATGGTTTCGTTACAAATTTAGATATGTATATGCAGATATTTATTTTACAGTAAAATAAGAGGGGACTGCAAGGCGTGGCGTCAAATCGCCACGCGACGATCGCGGTCACCCTCGCCTATAGATGTTTCATATCAAAAAACTTTTCACCGTTCGCGAGCACATGAATATCAAAAGTCGTTCGAGTTTTTAGATCTTTAAATGCTTTGAGCGACGACGTAAGCTTTGCACTAAATTCTTGGCATTCTAAGATCACTCACTGTTTAACTAAGTCAGAGACTTAGACAAGGTTGTATAGGCAAATATGCCAAACAGAAATTACTGATATCCTATTTCATCATCATTATCATCACCATCATCACTGCTCATATAAATCCTACTGCTGGGTTCGAGCCTCCTCCGCAATAGGAGGGAAATTGACCTACTATACCACGTTATAAGGTTTTATTTCGAGTTTTCCCCTTTCTTTCATAGATGTAATATGCCTGTGGGGTAGTATACTATACGGACCTTGTAGCAACTCGAGAAAATTTCCGTGCGTTCATGCGTTTCTGCCATACCTACTGTAGCAGTCAATCTTAACGCTCACATATAGGCCCCGTTAAGCTTTTCCGTATCCGTGGTGCCGTACTGCTCCGCTTATCGTAGCTGTACACCACTTTACTTATTAGCTGACTAGTTATTTTGTTTTTCTGTCTCCCGCTTTGCCTAGGAGGGAAGTGAAATCTCTCTTTCCAACTCCTCGTCTTTAATCTTTTCTAATTAAATTTGTTGCGGGTCCCAAGACAACTAAAATCATATCCCGGGACTGCCTGAGGGTCAAACCTCGGTGTCATTTATGGAGACCATTGTGGATCCTGGCTTACAGGAGTTACAATGGTGGGAATTTGTGGTGGAATTCCTAGTCCCAAATAAAGATGTAATATGCGTTTTTGACCCTTTAGTTGTCTTATACCACGCCTACAGAGAACATAGGGGGTGGTGAATTGTATTCTTACTCCGTCACCACACGGCATTTGGAGTTTTATTATTATTTTTTATATTTACTAACATCTACACCCCCACGAGGTGTAGATGTTAGTAAATAGAATATTTATGTAGATAATTTATAACTAACTATATCTAGATTAGGAAAAACTTTTGAGGATTATAATAATGTTTGCGATTCACATAAAAAATTGTTCAATGTGGAAATCGAAACGTTGACACTCGGAACCGGGCGATCAGTACACTGCGTCATTCAACTTATATCCATGACTATAGTGGTTTTAAGTATGGATTAGCTGATTGTCATAGAACAGGGTTGATACTCAGTTACGCCTAGAAGTAAGATGCCTGAAAGTGTATTTGTTAGAAAACTAACATCAATATTTAAAAGCATTATGATCTTGTTAATATCTTTGTAATAAAGGATTTAAGAATTTTATTTATAATGTGTAATACTCGTGTAAGCATCACAATATCATCATAGAAATCATTACAAAAATATTTATTTGTATCATATTTGTGATATCATTATAAAAAACCTCGTGGAAGACTTGAAATAAATTACGGAAACAAAATATCTTGTCTCACGCAATGAAAAATTATACCTCAAGTCGCTTTGTTTTCATTTGGCCCGTGACAGGTATACGGGTAATAGACATGATGTCCAGGATAAGATACCCATTATTCTCGCGCCTTTATTCTAATTTATATGAAGTCAGCACAACATATTTTGTTCTTTTAACATAAATAGAAGGAAAGCAGAAATTCTGGATAGTGATATTGGTTAAATTTTATGACAAGCTACTCGAAATCTTTCTGTTTCTCTCCTGTGTGGTGACAGAGTAAGAATACAATTCACCACTCTTCTCTTTCCCTTGGATATTATAAACGACAACTAAGAGATTATAATATGCATACAATATTTATGCAAGAGAAAAAAAACTAAACATAAAAATGTAAAGGTAGATATACCAACATGTCTGACAGTGCGACATAGTAGGTAAATTTTCCTTTCATTGTGTAGAAGGCCTGGAACTGGTACTTTTAGGAACTGATATGATGACGATGATGACATTTGACAGTATAATAACCATTATATGAAGTCAAGGGACTAACGGATGCATGGTTAAATTGAGCTTTTTTTGATAGCCTCTGTTCCGATCACGTGCCGCCTAAACCGTTTTAGGTAGTAGAAAAGACAGCGTGTAGTCCTAGTAACCTGTTGTATGCCTCTTTATCGCCATTTGGTCTGACCGCCAACTCTCAGTGGTCTTTGAACTCTATCGTGATTTATTGCAACAAAAAAATCTATTGTTTAGGTCAACCTAGCTAGGTCTATAGCTAGCTAACTATAAAAGAAAATCACGTCTAAAATCCTTAGACAGTGAGAGGTAAGTGAGTCAGTGTGGTAATTACAAGAGTATATGTACATACCGTGGCGTCGTTCGTTCGCTTCACAGAACCAGTTCATTAGCGAGTCACCTCGCGCCGAGCTCATTAGGACGACACGCACAATACTACCTACAGTCACTCCGCGAGAGCTCACTATACGAATAAAAGAAGTAAATTTATGAATTTAATGAAATCTTATAATTTGTATAATGCTTTCTTGGAACCTACTAGGATAACCGCTGGAAGTGCAACTTGTATAGATAATATTTTCCTAAATGTTAAACCTATTAGTAAATCTATTTTAAATAAATTAGAATCAGATCATTGTGGACAACTTGTTGTACTTCCTAGAACTAATAGGGTTCAACATGAACGTATTACCTTTGTTCCTGTCAATGTAAGCCGCTTAGAGCATTTTAAATACAATATGAGTTTGAAAGTGCCACAATTACCTTTTCATGAAAACCCCAATGAATTATATACGTCCCTATTCCACATAATTGATGATGAGTTTCATAAAATATTTAAACCCAAAACTCTATTGTCAGGAGTACCTGCTGGTTTTAGTGAATGGGCTACTTGTGGTATCTATAAGAGTAGACAAAGGTTATATGAAAAATCTTATAACCATGATCCAGTATTTTTGGAAAATGTAAAAAATTATTCCAAAATATTCAAACGTGCCTGTTCATGTGCCAAATCTATTTATCTCAATAATAAAATCAAACATGCTAGTAATGTAATTAAGATGACTTGGAAAGTGATAAATAGTGAAACCGGTAGGAATGCTGTACGGAAGAAGGACTTTAACTTAAAAATTGGTGATAAAAATGTATGTGCGGACAATGACGTTGCCACAGAATTTGAAAATTATTTCACTAATATTCCTAAATTAACCACTAGACCGTTGGCATCGTCTCAAACTGTCATCGTCTGAACTCATGAAAATTAGTAGAGTGATTCCTTTGTTCAAAGCGAGTAGTATGTCAGATATTAATAACTTTCGGCCTATTTCCATACTACTTACACTCAGTAAAGTTTTTGAAAAAATTATTCTCAACCAAATGCTGAGCCATTTTAATAAGCATGGCATCTTTCACAAAAATCAGTTTGGCTTTACCAAGAATCGCTCTACTACTGATGCGGGTGTAGAATTATTAAAAAATATATTTAAAGCCTGGGAGAAATCGCACGATGCTTTGGGTATATTTTGCGATTTATCCAAGGCGTTTAATTGTGTACACCACGAAACCCTCATTAAGAAATTACATCACTATGGGATCAGGAATAAAGCTCTCGAACTTTTAACGTCTTATTTGTGTAACAGAATTCAGAGGGTTGACGTAAATGGTGTGCAATCATCTGGCTCTGTTATAGAAATGGGCGTGCCGCAGGGATCCATTTTGGGGCCATTTCTGTCCCTTGTTTACATTAATGACTTACCCTACTATATAGGGCACAATCAAGACATTGTGTTGTTTGCGGATGATACCTCTTTGTTATTTAAAATCAAACGACAAATGCTTAGTTATGACGATGTGAACAACGCACTGTCTACCGTTGTTCATTGGTTCAATATAAACAATCTTGTTCTTAATGAGAAGAAAACTAAATGTATTAAATTTACCACACCTAATGTGAGACAAGTGGAAACCAATGTTCAAATGAATGGTGTGGCCCTAGACATAGTGGAGTCCACGGTTTTTTTAGGTATCACCATAGATGCAAAACTCCAGTGGGGTCCTCACATTGAAAAATTGTCAAATAGACTTAGCTCAGCGCCTTATGCTGTAAAGAAAATTCGAATGTTAACTGACATCGAAACGGCTAGAATAGTTTATTTCTCTTATTTTCACAGCCTTATGTCATATGGCATACTACTTTGGGGATGCTCCGCGGATTTGAATACCATCTTTGTTCTCCAAAAACGGGCTGTCCGCGCTATTTATAATCTAGGCCCAAGAGCTTCACTTCGGGAAAAGTTCAGAGAGATAAACATTCTAACTGTTGTATCACAATTCTATTCGAAAATCTTATGTATGTAAAAAAGAATTTTGAAAAATTTGAAAAGTACAGTAACATGTAAACATCATGTAAACACTAGGAATAAGGATAATCTAGTAATTCATACTACTCGTCTACAAAGAATTAGTAGGTCTTTCATGGGGCAATGTATACGTTTTTACAATAAACTACCTAAAAATGTCCGAGGCATGCCAATTAACATTTTTAAAAAAGCTATTAAGAGTAGACTTTGTAGCAAAGGCTATTACAAAATTTCGGATTATTTAGATGATAATACAGAGTGATTATGAGCAGCTCCTCATTCAGCAATTCATGTTATTGTAATTGTTTTAAGGTAATAGCTTTAAGGTATTCCTAACTTGTAATATTTATAACTTATTTTATTTTTATTTTTTTTTCTTTCTCTTACTCTTGTGATTGTACAGCGTAGCGTGTTTTGCCTGTCGAATTTTGGTTTTGATCTCTTTGCATACCTGCTATAGTTCATAGTTTATTTTATAGTACTAGTTTTTTTTTATATAGTAGTAGTTGTAGTTCGTTTTGTATTTTTATTTATGGTTTGGTCATGCTCACTGAATAAGGTTCTGCTTGCGGTAGCTATGTGGAGCGGGTCGCTCCCTTCCCTCTAATATGGTTGAGGAGAGTGATGGCTGCTCTAGTAGTTAACTCGTGATCAGGTGCTGCTTGTGGAATCTGGTCCAGCCATATTTTCTTCCTTTCTTTATGCTTTAATTATTTTTTTGTCTTGTACTAAATCTTGAAAATTTATACATATATATAATTTCGAAGGGCATCACACTGGAGCTAATACCACATATGTTGTAAGCATAATATTATGTATATTTAAATGATTAAGAAAAAATGACTGCCCGCTGACTTTCTTGCCGGATCTTCTCAGTTTGTGGCCGCGTTCCGATCCGATGGTAGATTGTTGTATTGTATTCAAACGTGTAATTTGACAATATGTAAGTGCCCTTAAGGGGCCTATGCAGAATAAAAAAAAAAATTTAAAAAAAAAACTTTTTATAAGTTTTTTTGTTACACAATACAATACATACACAATTCTCGACGAACCCAATTAATAAGTGAAAGAGAAACACTAGTTATGCACGCTGTTTTGCTTGCGTTAAATAGACATTTCCTATTTAAAGATTTATAATTACTTTTTATCTAAGATGTAACCATGTTTTAAAATTGATTAGTACGAATGCATCGATGAAGTCTTCATGTAATAGCATGAAATACTTTTTGCGTAATGTACGTACAAATATATAAAGAGACGTGCCAACTGGCACGGCTCTTTATATATTTTACCGGCTAGTTTTGCCAATGACTAATTTATGATATTTGGTTTCAATACTGATGTCGATAACCGTTGCTGAATATCAGTATCAAAACGAATTTGAAGCTGATGAATATGCGTAAAGTAGTTGCGAATCGTATTAAGTCACGGTTTAACCATTATAACTTTTCATAGGCTAAACTAAATTAAACAGTTTTCGTAGCATATGATAGCAACCATAAACAAAACCACTTTCCATTATAGTTTCATTTACCAGTTTGATTTACCAGTTTCATTACAGTTTAATTTACTAGTTTATGACATTTAAGTCTAGGGTAATAGAAATAAGCCTCTATATTGAACGTCAGGCATCACGCAGAAAGAAAGAGATAGCATAATCATTTTGGTTCATAGACTTATCAGTAATCGTTCGGTTACAAGTATAGAGAAACGAGAATCACGAAATAAAACCAATTATCGTTGTGATATTGGCAGTTGACAACGTTACGTCATCGTCAGTTGTTTTTATCTAGATAACTGATAGCTGTTACTAGCTATATCAATACCGATACAACATGTTAAAGGAATATCAACTGTTTTCGGTTACGTTATCGGACATATTTCTAAGAGACTCACAAGAATTCTTTAAAATTATTGTCTCGTCTTCTGTTACTCTAATAAAGAAACCACATTTCAGTTATTCTCCAATATATTTAATATACAGACAATAGTGTGTTACAATATATAAATACGCACAAACGAGTTTAACTACATTGAAAGTATATTTAATGTTTAAGCGTGTTATTTATACGACGTATCCTTGTCAACACGTCAATTGATGACATAAACTTGTCAACACGTCAACTCTTAAATTAATTTGTTTTTGTTTACTTTGTTTCTTGTTTGTCGTTATTTATGGTATCTAAGTTTTATTACAATCATCTATCAGCCTGTCAACGTTACCATTGGACGTAGGCAGACGCTTATATTTTATAGAAACTCATATGGGGATAATTCTATGTTTAGCACATTTGACAAGTGGATTGATCTACGCAGTTGATGTAATTAATTTTACAAAAGATTGCTTTTATCCACTACTCTGGTGTTCCTTCGATGGGATTTTAACGACCCCCATTTGAATGAAAGGGGTGAATTAAAAACTTTGAATTTATTTAAGTAACATTATATATTTACAATATGGCTCCACAGATGGCGTTAAGATTCAGTCTAGATGCCAGTGACATGGGTTCTATTCCCATGCAGCACAATACTTTATGCGATCCACAAATTGTTGTTCTAAGTCTGGATGTAATTTGTGTCCATTAAATCATCATCATCATTTCAGCCCGTATACGTCCCATGGATCTCACAAATTTTTATGGTAGAAGAATTCAGTTGCGAGGCTTGGCTTTTTTTACAAGTCTTGTTTTTGATGCTATCTTCATTTCTTTTTGTAGATAGACCTACTTATTTGCCTTTTCGGTACCTTCTACTTCTTGAATACTTAGAGCACACTCTCTGAAAACATGAGACATCTCTCCTTTCTGCTTGAGTCAATTCTATTTAAACTAAGAGAAGAGATGTGGAAATAAAGAAATTTGATTGGTTTTTCAAAACACATCTCCTGTAGTCTCCTCTACGCTTTGATGGCAATCGAGCCTAATGATGGCGTTCATTCTTTCAGATAAATTTGAGGCAATTTAGTTTGCTTCATACTTTGGGAGATTTTGGTACAATTTCATAAGACACGTCCCACTGTTGCTTTTTCATTAAGTTGGTTGACCATTTTACAAGTTATCTTTGAACATAATTATATCTAAGTAGGTATCTGTCTACACCTATTATGCCAATCATCATTCAGCCTATCGCCGTCCACTGTGGAACATAGACCCCCTCATACTTCACCATAAAGTGCGATACTGTGGCACCTACATCCAACGACGCTAAAGGGTTGCCATGACTAGAGCTCATTCTTCTTCGCCTTATGAGGAATAATAACGTAGTCGCCACGTTTGGTAGGCGGGCTGGTTTCGCAGTGAGATATCATACATTTCCCCGGCGAAAGCTGTTGTCCACTCTTCTTCCTGTTTAATCTTTTTTTTTATATGACAACGCCTTGCACTAAAGGAATAATAATCCTTATATTGTGGGGGACTTTACAAACATATAATTCAACATCGCATCATCATCGCAGCCCTCATATGTCCCAGTGTTGGGCTCGGGTCTCCTCCACAATGGGAGGGAATTTAACCCACTATACCATGCTGGTCAGACATGTTGATATAGGGTTTCATTTCGAGTTTGCCTTCTCTAGCACAGATGGTATGTGCATATTATATCCCATAGTCGTCTTATATCCACGGGCAAGATAAAGAGTGGTGAATTGTATTCTTACTTCGTCACCATACGGAAAGAACATATAATTAACCTACACAAATTACATTCAGACTCAGAACAATAATTTGTGGATCGTACAAGGTGTTGTCTTGCATGGGATTCGAACCCGCGACACTAGTGCGGTACGTTGGGGTCTTAACCACTACGTCATCTGCGCAGTCTTTAGCCGCTTGTTACGATTCCCACAGAGAAGCAATGATGGCGACAAATGTATTCTTATTTTTTACAAAGTTACATTTCATTAACTGCAAATGTAACTTTGCAATCCTATATATTTATATGAGTTTACAAAATTATTTATGCAGTTAGTGTATCTCGGAAACTGGATGATAATTATAATGTTTCATAATTTTTCCTTCATTTATACACTAAACACTAATTGTATTCTAAATTGGAAGCTTCTATGTCTGCTAGAAGTGCCACTTTAATATTGATGATCGGTCAGTCAGTCAGTGAGTGACAAAATTACGAAATTTTGACTAGTTATAATTCTTAAACTATTAGTTCAAATTGAATGAAATTCAAAATACATAATGTGTATACAAGGCCTGCTGGGTTACTAAAAATTCAGGTTTCTAGTTTTATTAACAACGAAGTTATAGGGGGTCGAAAATGGCCTGAATGGCTTCGAGAAAAGTATGTTACGGCAGTTTTACGTTTTGCCCGACTGATTTTTTGCTCGACTTGGCGGGGGCACTGCCGTGCCCCCAGAAACGTAATTAAAATATTCTAATACTACTAACATTTAGTTTCACATTTATTCAAAAGAGTTCTGCGTACCTACAGCACATAAAGTTAGTTGTATATAATATTAATTGTACAGCTTTATATATATTTATATATAAATTTCTTGTGTACGTGTATATGTCACTGAACTCCTCCTAAACGGCTGATCCGATGTTGATGAAATTTTTTGTGCATGTTCAAGGAGATTCGTGAATGGTTTAGACTCACAATTGGATCCGGCAGGTGCTTATTTGGACAGAACAATGTCTGTTGGGTCAGCTAGTATATGCAGTGGATTTCATTAATAACGACCTCGGTTGTAACGACTTTTCGGTTATAGCGACGTCGAACTTGGGTCTCTAGAATTTAAAGCATACTTTCGTAGGAAATTCATTCGGTAATAGCGACTCCGGATATAACGCCTAATTCGGGTATACCGACTTGTTGTGGATGTTGCAACTGTGTTGGCAAAGGCACAAAGTCTCATTCATAAGCTTTAACTATTAAGCTTTCTTATCCTTTGTTTACATTCGCAGATGGTCAAATGCTTTGTTTGTGTGTAGCGTTACTTAGCATGTGCGCGAAATGAAAATTATGAATCAGTTAAGTAGCTATTTCCAATGAGTGAACAGTGTTTCTTAAACTTGTGAAAATGGCTCCTAGACGTACATTTGCTGTTAAAGAAAAACTGATTTCGGATATAGAGACGATATACCTCCAGATATAGCGACGACATTAAAGTGGTCCCTCCGCCGTCGTTATAACCGAAATAGACTGTATATATATTTTTCTTGTGTACGTGTGTATGTCACTGAATTCCTCCTAAACGGCTGGACCGATGTTGATGAAATTTTTTGTGTGTGTTCAACGGGTATCGAGAATGGTTTTGATTTACAATTAGATCCGATAGGTGGCGTTATTTTATTTGAACAGAACAACGTCTACTGGGTCAGCTAGTATATGTATATATTCTCTTACGAATTCTAGACATTTTATAGTAGTATAGTAAGAAGTACGAGATGTTATATAAAAAATACAATTATAAAAATATGTATATATACAACCTCAGAAAACGGGCTGCTGACTGTCTTGCTCACCGATCGAAGGGTAGCAGCAAATTGCTACTACTCAGACGTCCATTTTCTGCGCAAAGGTACTACCCGGGATAGACTGACCCGCGATTGTAGAAATAACTGTCGACAGTGTGCTCCTATCACATAATAATTTTCTTTTATAATATAACAGCGATGCAAATCCAATATATAGTGATAACCTTAGTAGTAATGAAAACACACAATTTCCATTTAATATTTTCATTACTTTCCATGTGATGACGTAGTAACAACACAATTCACCATTTCTTTTCTTGCCCATGGATGTCGTAAAAGATAACTAAGGGAAAGTCGCAAAAGAGATCATCATCATCGCAATCCACATACGTCCCACTGTTGGGCCCGGGCGTCCTCCATAATGGAAGGGATTTTAACCTACTATACCGTGCTGGTCAGACATGTTGATTTCATTCTGAGCTACTTCTCTTGCACAGATCTTATGTGCATATTATATCTCTTAGTAGTCTTTTACGATATTCACGGGCAAGAGAGGGAGTGGTGAATTGTATTCTTTATCTGTCACCACACGGAAACGTGAAAGAGATATTAACTGTATATCATAATATACATTTAATATCTACGCTATAAAAAAAGAATCAAAGTAAAACTAAACTCGTTGGTAATTTTTTCTTCAATTATGTAGTAATTGCCGTGTAGTGACGGTGTAAGAATACAATTCACCACTCCCTTTCATACACGTGGATGCCGTAAAAGACGACTAAGGGATATAATATGCACATAAGTTCTATGCAAGAGAAGAAGAACTAGAAATGAAACACTATACCAAAATGTACGACCAGCACGGTATAGTAGGTTAAATTTACTTCCATTGTGGAGGAGGCCCGAGCCCAACAGTGGGTATATATCGTCTATGCAAAAGAAGGAAAACTCGAAATAAAACCCTATACCAACCCGTCTGGCCAATGTTGTATAGTAGGTATCCCTCCCTATTATGGCGGAGGCTCCATCCCAGCAGTGGGACGTATATGAGCCGAAATGAATATAGGAGATTTGAACCCAAATTTTTATCGTTATCTCATATTCGTGTATGACGTGATGATGACAATTTGGCTTACTAAACCTACTCCTTTTTTATCTATATAAGAGATAGAATAAGATGTGTTTAGTTGAAATAATGTACTTTAGCAATTTAATACATTTGCTGCTTTTGGTGCCATACGACAAATAGTAAACGACACTCATGGTACTCGACAATATACCGTACCGATATATGTATCGTACTCGCAAAAGTATCGAAACAATAGTATCAATACCTCAATGTATTGAGTACTTAGTACTTTTCATGGAGCCTATGTCCGTGATGAGCTTTCTTCTTTAACGAATTGAACGTCTGTGAACGGGTGAAAATATTTCGAGCCATGTTTTAGAAGATTTATTACGTTTGAACTAGATGGTGCTACCTCAGCCATAAGGTCAAGTTTAAAATGGATAATTTCTACAATTCATTCGATACGATACTTCCCAAAAAGTACTCATTTAGTAAAAGTATCAAATACAAATTATCGAGTAGAAAAGTATCAGTATCAAAAGAAAATTACTCGATACCTAATAGTATCGATACTTTTTTCATGTCCCCAAACGCAGCCAAGTTATTGCTTCCACTTGGCTAGAATTTGGGCCTTCGTTTCTTAATTAAATGTAAACTGGTTTACTACTCTTTCAGAAGATAAAACAATGTTAATTAAAAGATTTTTGAGAATAACCACTAATAGATGGTAAAATACAGAATTAAAATTTTCTACTAGGTAGATTTTCATATTGTAGTAAATATGAAATAAATTTCTTTTGTAATAAGGTAAAATTGTCTTCCTTTGTTACGTCTAAAACTTTACACGAATTCAATATGAAACTTGACGTAAGTAAGTTAGTCAAAATTAAGATAAATGTAGTTAATAAAGCGCTTGCTCTAATATATTTAGGGGTTGGTTCCTTACAATTACAAGTATAAATTTAATAGCGGTAAGGTATTAAATTACAACGTTTTAAATAAATATTAATGTATTACGCAATGGAATGTAACCTTAATTAAAAAAGAGGCTTAGATGTTTAAAATAAGGAACAAATATTAAAGATTGCTTTGATACAGAAAATATTTCGTAAGAATTTGTTAATTAAAGTGATTATCTTCTTGGGTATTTTGAGTTAATAACAGTTGCTGGATTTTAGCTATTTTATCCTAAATTAAATGATGAAATTAAATAATATAAAAAAATCCGGCCGATTTTTTTATATATAAAATTAATAATGTATTTGCATTTTTTGCAGGAATTCTTCTTATAAAAGAAGGAAACTAATGTATAAGGCAATAATATCAGTCGAAGTAATAAGTTGTATAAGATGTTCTATTAAACTCGAGTTAAGTCGGCTCTCAGTCATTACAAGTGACAGGCGTTACTGCAACCACTTACTCAAACTTAATGACTCTAAACGAGGAAAATCGACCCATCTACGAGTAAATGTTGCAACTGATTTAAGTGAAATTGTCCCCCATCTATTTTTTTTATTATTGTTATTACAGCAGCCATAGTTCTACGATTACTCGAATAATCAACGCACTCTTTAACCTTTAGAAGTTAATAATACCACACTAAAATATATACGAGTATATTTTAAAGTTATACTTCTTTTGGCGCGATAGGGAAAAACATTTTTTACGATACGTGCACAACCACACGCACATAAATGAAGAAATTTTGATGTTTTTTGCGTTTTCTACTAATTTTGACAAAAAAAAATGAAACATTCCACGCTTATTATTCCACGCTTAATATTCTTGTTTTCTTTTCTGTTATTATTTTAAAATTTTTAACTTAAATTATTTAATTTGTTTTTGATTGAAAGTATCGTTTAGTTTAAAAACTATTTTTCAAAATTTTTGGTTAAATCATATGTATTAATATATTATTGAACTTAGGAATTGTTATTTATACACAGTCTTAAGTTGACTTATTTGGTTAGAAGTGAGCTTAATTAGTAAAAGTATTAAATTAAAAATGCTGTTTCCTGCTAGAACGATTCTATGCTAGCCCCAGTCTATTTTAATCGTCAATGCAAATCATTTTACCCAAATTTGAGGGGCATTCTACTTGACTAAACCTTTGATGAGTTGTCTACTGTTCACCTCCTGACAATTCAAGCCCAGAACTCGGGCCAAAATTACGTTCAGAGATTTCGTACCAAAAATACAAAGAAACAGTAGAAGCTAATAAAAAGAGCTGTAAAGAACATTATTATTTTTAAATATGTAATGTCACATTTACATGGCGAGTATTAGACACAAACGCGTCTCAAAGTCATATTTACCCGGATACAATTTGGTAAGTTGGCAGCTCCGCGGCGGGAGCGCGCTTCATTTGACAGTTGATCTCGGCGCGGGCCACGTCTGTCATGTTGGTACGACTCTAGGGTAATCACTACAATTACGTAACATGTTAATTGTATTGTGAAGTGACTGTAACTGAAGATGTTAGTTGACATATTGTTTGCATTAGTAAAGTCAAAGTTATTAAATGTGCCAACGTATAATACTAAAATATATACAAATACTAGTTTCTGCCCGCGCAAAATAATCTTGCCCAGGGTCAAATATCCGCTCAATAAAATATGCTTGATTGATTAAAACAAAGCTAAAGTTGAACTATTATCTCAAGAGAACACATTACCGAGATATAAAGTATCCTATGTGTTAATCCTAGGTTTCAGCTACAGTCATGCTAAATTTAAAGGTAACGGTAAAAATACATACATACGCACTCACAGGCCTTTATTAATATTATGTAGCATGACATCATGTAATATGATGTGACGTGTCGTGACGTGGCATGGCATGGCGTGACGTGACGTCATGTGATGTGCTGTGACGGCTGTGACCATAATGTTGCGTGACGTGACGTGTCGTGTCGTAATTTAATGTGATGTATTGTAATTTATTAATTGTACGTATGTATATATCTAAATAAATTCCTTCTAAGCGAGGTAAAGCCGTCAAACGCCTTAATGTAACAGCAGTTAGCACAAGCTAACCCGTTCTTTTGGCTGATTTAAAGTCATAGTTTCTCCTAATTGTAACGTTTACTTTACAATCTTTAAAATCTCTCAGTTGAACAGGTACCTAATACATTCTAATTATTAAATCGGAATAAGAAAGTCAAATAAAATCCTGTACAAAAAATTTCAATTAAATTTGTAATATAGATTTGTATTAAAGCATAAATGGGCATGTACAGTGAAATATAATAGATAAGACCGCAACGGTGTCGGTTAGCTCTTCAACGTGGCATGAAGGCGAGGATGCCGGCGCGCCACCGGAAGGTGCAAGATCCTTGATATCTGAAGCAGGCTCAGGAGACGGACGTCGGAACGACGCCGTTTAAGACGATGTTTAAACATGTACATCTTAATAACAACTTAATGTTTGAGCGAATCTTGAATAGCGACAGGTAAATTAAACTGTTGGGACCTACAGATTATTTACTGTTTATGTATATATAATGGGCAATGATGTCGATTTAAAATATCTCCTATAATAATGCATCGATATTAATATATAAATATTTTGGAGAAATAAGAAAATATAATATCGATGTTAGAGAAGGAAAACTTGAAATGAATTCCATGCCAACATATCTTACCAGCGTGGTATAGTAGGTCAATTTCCCTTCCATAATCCATTATTGGTTCGCTCCACTGTTTCGATACCAATGTATCAGACCAGGACAAGGACCAGGATCCAGGAGGCCCCAGAATAGTGCAACGTATATGACCTAAGATGATGATGCATTTTAAAGTATGTTCAAGTGTTATTTGAAATTTGTTATTAAGTGGACCTTCTAGAACTGTATTACAAATGTAATATTTGATAATCTATATCTTTATATATAAATTTCTTGCGTACGTGAGTATGTCATTGAATTCCTCCTAAACGACCGGACCGATGTTGATGAATTTTTTGTGTGTGGTCAAGGAGATTCGAGAATGGTTTAGATTCACAATTGGACCCGGTAGTTGGCGCTTTATTTGAACAGAACAACGTGTGTTGGGTCAGCTAGTCTTTATCGTCGTAAATATATTTCTTGTGTATGTCACTGAACTCCTCCTTAACGACTGAACCGATGTGGATGAAATTTTTGTGTATGTCCAAGGGGATTCGAGAATGGTTTAGATTCACATTTGGACCCGGTAGGTGGCGGTGCTGCAGAATTTCTTTTATTTTATTTGAACAGAACGTCTGTTGGATCAGCCAGATAAATATATTTATTTTAATACTCTACTATGAATGAAACGAGCGACAATTTATATTTTAAATTAAAATTATACTTGTATCTCACCAATGTTACTATTATAAACCAAATCCACAAAGACTTCCACAAACTCTATTTGGTTAAATTTAAGTCCGCCGCAACGTCCATAAATTTAAAAACAAATTTAATAAACAGATTTTATCTTAATATTATGAGAGAGAAAAGAAACAAAATTGACAACAGCCAATAAAAAAGTGGTTATACATATATACTAAGCACAATTGTAAGAAACCACAGATATTACAAAATTTAATGAAGTCTATATTTAAAGCCTAATATAACATGAATGAAATGAAAATTCTAATTTGCACGTCAATATATTTTTAAGATAATCACAAAAGATAGGTCACAGTAATCGCGACCAACTTCGTCGCAATATGTAGTAATCCAACAATTTTTTGCTTTCCTTCCTTCCTTAAATAAAAGTTATCCGTAAGTTTGAAGACTTCCTACTTTAAAAAGTCAATCGTTGATCATGTCATGGCGGTTATATTCAAATATAAAAGCAAAACATTTATTATGCATAGACCCCTAGAGGGCACTTCCATACTGTCAAGTTTACAAAATTAAATTAAGTTATCCAAAAAAAAAGAAACTACCACCGGATCGGAATGCGACCGCGACTGAGGAGATCCGGCAAAAAACTCAGCGGGCTTGTCTATTATTTTTAATTTTTTTTTTCTTCTTATCTATATATACATATACCATCAAAAACAAGACTTGTAAAAAAAGCCAAGCCTCGCAACTGAGTTCTTCTACCATAAAAATTTGTGAGATCCATGTTATTCCAAGTTGGTTAACTCATTCAGTCCCTGCTTAAGAGACCTTTCTTCTTAAGTTATTACGTAAATAGCTAACCTAACAACTTCTTATAGTGGCTATATCAATATTAAAGATCTTTTACGTTTTAAATAAATAGAATGACTTATTTATGCAGTTAGTGTATCTCGGAAACTGGATGAAAATTATAATGTTTCATAATTTTCCCTTCATTTATACACTAAACACTAATTAAATTCTAAATTTGAAGCTTCTATGTCTGCTAGAAGTGCCACTTTAATATTGATGATCGATCAGTCAGTCAGTGAGTGACAAAATTACGAAATTTTGACTAGTTATAATTCTTAAACTATTGGTTCAAATTGAATGAAATTTGAAATACACAATGTGTATACAATAACTGCTGGGTTACTAAAAATTCAGCTTTTCAGCTTTATTAACAACGAAGTTATAGGGGGTCGAAAATGGCCTGAATGGCTTCGAGAAAAGTATGTTACGGCAGTGTTGCGTTTTGCCCGACTTTTTTTTTGCTCGACTTGGCGGGGGCACTACCGTGCCCCCAGATATAGGAGAGGCGGGTTTTGCGAGCGATATATTGACTCATCACTATATCTCTGGAACCATAAGGCGTACAGACTTAAAATTTGGCAGAAATATTCCTTTCGTCGAGTAGAGGTCAGCTAAGAACGGATTTTACAAAATTCCACCTGCAAGGGGTGTTGCGGGGGCGTTAACAATAATACACATATAAAGGAACAGGGTGAACCGAAGCTACTGAAGCTAGAAAAATGAAATTTGGACCGTAGTTTCAATTCATGATGTAGGCATCCAATAAGAAGAGATTTTTTGAAATTCCACCCTTAAGGGGGTGAAACGCAACGGTAAAGTTTGTATGGCAAGAAAAAAAAATCTTTAGCTACTGTCTTCAAATTAAGCACAAATACTATTTAATAAAAATAAATAAACACGTATTTCAGCGCTTGTCCTTTTTCATCCTCTAAGGGTGTAAAATAGGTAGAAAGATGTCAGTTTACTGACTTATCATAGAGCCGAAAGTACTGAAGCCAGGAACATGAAATTTTGACATTAGTTTCTTTGCGTGACGTAGAAATTCACTAAGAAAGGGTTTTTTGAAATTCAACCCCTAGGGGGTAAACCACAGTAACAAAGTTTGTATAAGGAGAAAAAAAATCTACATCGTTTTTCTTCAAATTTTCCAAAAATACTCTTTAGTAAAAATAAGTAAAGACTTGTTTCAGCATTTTTTAATTTTCACCCTCTAAGGGTGTAATCGTCGCTAATATTATAAAAAGGAAAAGTTCCTTACGAATAAGCTCAAAGACTCCTGGACGGATTTCGATAATTCTATCATCATTAGGATGTTACATCTTCTATCACCATTAGGATGTTACATCTTCTATCACCATTAGGATCCCTGAGTAACAGACTATATTTTATCCCAGTATACCCACGAGAAAGGGAACTACGCGAGTAAGGCGACTGAAACCGAAGCGAAGCGAGGGCGGGTTGCTAGTTAGATATAAAATTGTGTACATGTTTTGTAAGAGCTAGTTCCAGTGTGATGCCCTTCGAACCACAAGATACGTAATATATGTTACGCAATACCTACTTTAAATATTTAGGAAATTAACGCGTAACTGTTTGATCTTCTATCAAGCTATTCAACAAGCCATGGCTTCAATACTTGCTGAATACGCCCGCATAAGTGGCCGATAAATCCTTTGTTAACACAAAACACTTGGCATTGTTCTCTCCCCAGCTACCCGATGTTGCCAGCTGGAAATATCTTTAGCGATTATCTTCCATACGATCAATGTTAACTTTGTAGCGTTATTCATTCGTAATCTGACATAAATATTCACCTTTGTATCAATCTCTCACTACCAATATATATTAACTAGCAACCCGCCCTCGCTTCGCTTCGGTTTCAGTCGCCTTACTCGCGTAGTTCCCGTTCCCGTGGGTATACTGGTACTGATAAAATATAGCCTATGTTACCCAGGGATACTGTAACATTCTAATGGTGAAATAATTATCGAAATCCGTCCGTTCCTCTTTATAATATTAGTGTAGATTACACCCTTAGAGGGTGAAAATTCCCTAGCCGAGACCGCGGGTGACGTGACCGGGGATTAGTCCGTCACCCGCCGAGAGGCCCACCGCGTGAGGAAAGATCGACGTCCTCCCCGAGGGGGAGACGTCGGTCGATGGGAGGGTACCCCACGTAGGGGGTATTCCGTCGGGCCGACCACTGACGACAAGTAAACCTGCTCCGGTGGTCGGCCCAACGACGAAGGCGACGTGGTTTTCGGGTGCGTTGCGGGAGTTGCGTGCTTAAGCCCCTCTGTCGCCCCGGACGGAGAGGTGCGGAGACGCGCCGACCGCAGCCCACCCACAAAAAAAAAAAACAAAAGAGGGTGAAAATTAAAAAATGCCGAAACACATGATTATTTACTTTTATTAAAGAGTATTTTTGGAGAATTTGAAGAAAATCGATGTAATTTTTTTCCCCTTATACAAACTTTGTTACTGCGGTTTACCCCCTAGGGGTTGAATTTCGCTGCATGTATTTGCGCCCGGAAGGCCGTCTGGCCGTCCGTTCCGAAAAGGACGTCAGTC
Organism: Lymantria dispar; assembly: GCA_032191425.1. Lineage (NCBI taxonomy): Eukaryota > Metazoa > Arthropoda > Insecta > Lepidoptera > Erebidae > Lymantria > Lymantria dispar. The sequence continues at coordinate 12,043,738 of CM063441.1, forward strand.
GGCAGGAGATGCTGGACGGTCTCGACCGTGACCCCTAGGGTCGCTCCTATCGTACGGCGCTGAGTAAGGGGACGTTGTGAGAACGCTTATGACGTGCGGTGTCCCACAGGGGTCGGGCCTCGGACCCACCCTGTGGAACATCGGCTACGACTGGACGCTGAGGGGGAGCCTCCCGCCCGGGCTGGGCGTGATTTGTTACGCCAATGACACGCTCGTCAAAGCCCGAGGTGGGACCCTAGAAGAGGCGGCAAGCCTGGCGATTCTATGCACCGAACAGATCGTCAGGCGGATCGAGGCGTTGGGGTTGAGGGTCGCTTTGGACAATACGGAGGCCCTCTTGTTCCTTGTTATAAAATTTCTATATTGTGATGGTAAGATTACAATTAAGATCACAATGTGTCACCACCTCGTTTCTGTGGAAGTCGTAAAAGTTGACTTAGGAGTATTAGTGCAGTGAGGAATGTTCTCTTATTCTCATTATCATCATCATCATCGCAGCCCAGATACGTCCCACTGTTGGGCTCGGGCCTCCTCCACAATGAGAACGAATTTGACTTACTATACCATGTTGGTCAGACATGTTAGGGTTTCATTTCGAGTTTTCCTTCTCTTGCACAGATGTTATGATTATATTATATACCTAAGACGTCTTTTACCATATCTACGGGCAAGATAGAGAGTGGTGAATTGTATTCTTACTCCGTCACCACACGGAAAATTCTCTTCTCTCTTTTATTCTTATCCTCATCTTAGACTATATAAGTTCCAGAGGGAAATTGGCCTACTATATCGCACTAGTTAGACGTGTTGGCATAGAGATTTATTTTGAGTTTGCCTTCTCTTATTAAGATGCATATCACTCACCTTAGTCGTTTTCTGCGACTGCAGTAAAGATGGTGAATTCTTACTCCATCACCATACGGATCATATCATTATTAAACTCTTATACATATTGTGCCGACTTCAAGAGTAAGAGTGTAATCGTATATATCCAAAAAGTTTGACAACTGGCTGACCCACCTGACGTCAACTCTCCTGAGAATATAGTTATTAACCAGAAGGCAAATGGAGCTGGCCCAGATCTATGTTAAACTTTTAGTCATCTGTAGAATTTTCCAGATGTTTTAGAATAAATTAAAAAGACGTGTGTGAAAATCCAGTTTATAAACATTACCTTACTTGGACCAGTATAATATGAAGATGAATTGTGACTTAGTCCGTCACCCGCTGATAGGCCGACCGCGTGACGACGACCGCCGTCCTCGAGGGGGGACATTGTTAGGAGAGGATACTCCGCGACCGGGATATTTCGTCGAACCCACCACTGAAGTCAAGGAACTCTGCACCGGTGGTCGGCCCAACGCGTGCCACGGGTGCGTTATGGGGCAGCGAGCGAGCTGACCATGGCCCACCCCCAAAATAAAACAAAACAAGAAGCAATTATTTTTTATACATAAATCGAAACTGTGACACAAAAAATTCAGTGCTACAGTTATTCATTATTGATTAAACAAATTGCGGAGTGATTTAAATATTGTTCTCCTATGCCAATTATCGTTAGTTTGATTCCATACTGGACAATTATTCGTCCGATCAAAAATTGTTTTTAGCCTGAGTGTTCTTTGTATACGCTATGAGAAGGCAATGCCAGGGATTTCACCGGTTTACAAGCGGTGAAGAATGACGTAATTACTTGTTGGTGCCAAAAAAGTACTAATTTGACGAGATAGATAATATATTGACTATTGATAACAGAGAACAACACGGGACATTAAAAAATACTAATTCATAACTATTGAGAATAACAATAAAAAATTGAGTACAATATAGCTTAAGGCATCATATTTGACACCTATTCGTGCCGTAGATTTCGAAAGAGTGTAGAAAAGGGCGCGCTAGTCCCGGAGGCGGGAGCGCGCGAAAACTTCTCCCCGCGCGCCCAATTACCCCGCGCGCACCTGCATAGCAACAAACGAATGCCTACTATTATTAATACATATTTTTATTTTGAATAATTCGCATTGCTTACACTATAAGTTAGCAAAGTGTTTCAAGATGCGATTCCAAGGCAGGATATTTGTTAAATATAAACCACCAACGACTGTTGAATTGTATATTCATTAAAAACCCACAGGGCAAAATGAGGTGTTCCTTACTAGATATCGTCTTAAAAAAAAGATAATATTGTAGTTATTACTTAACGCGCTTAGTTCCGATGTTACTTCCTGATAATACATACAGTAGAATTCATATATAACGACTTCGTTTATAACGACTAACCGTTTTTAACGACGATAATGTTTACTCAAGTTAGGTTTCATAGTTAGGTACTGAGAAAATATAACCGTTTAGTGCGACTCCGGTTTAAACGACAAACAGCTTATAGCGACCATTTTTGTGATTAATACGTCCGGTTAAAACGACACGCAATGTTTTTTTTATACAACCTACACACCAATACTTCGGCGGCCCAACTTCATCCCACCCCGCGAGCTTCACCTTTCCTTATTGGCGCGCGTAAATCACAGTTAGTGTTTGTCACGTGTTATGAAAAGTTCTTAAAGCTCGACAAAATGAGTTCTGTGAAGCGAAAGTGTTTTACAATTGAAGAAAAAGTGCAATATTACACCGATTAGAAGGCAGTGAGTCAAATGTAACCCTCGCGAAGGAGTTTGGCGTGTACATAATTATGTATTCGTAGGTTAGGTACTTATGTACTTAAGAAATAATCCTACCGGTTTGTACGTCATCCGGCTAGTACGACATAGTATCGCCAGTCCCTTAAAGGTCGCTATATCCGGATTCTACTGTATATATATATATATATATATCTTTCCACTGATGAAAGAATTTTTGAAATCGATTCAGTGGTTTATGCGTGACAGCGTAACAAGCGAACTTACTTTTGCATTTATAATATTAGTAAGGATATAGTAAGGATTATTGTACAGATCTACGTAAGTTAAATCTATCAAATCAAACATTCCAAATAACTTATAAAAAATAACAACAATATTGATACATCCGTATGATAGGGAGCGCCGGGCCGACATACAACATATTGAATTGAAATGAGATGTCAAGTAAAAGCGGCGAGTGCTCGCCGGCTACAGCACACGATAACAGAAAATACTATCGGTATATCAATAACAGAATGTTATTCATGTAAGACAATTCGATGAGTACTATATGTATTGTAACTATCGTTATCCACCGTCGTAAAAGGCTACTAAAGGATACAATGTATAATCGCTATTCAAGAAAAAGCAAACTCGAAATAAAACCCTATACCTTTTTTTCTTTTGGGGTGGGCTGCAGTCGGCGCGCTTCCGCACCACTCCGTCCGGGGCGACAGAGGGGCTTAAGCACGCAACACGCGCAACCCACCCGAACACCACGTCGCCTTCGTCGTTGGGCCAACCACTGGAGCAGGGTTACTTGTCATCAGTGGTCGGCCCGACGGAATACCCCCTACCCGGGGTACCCTCCCATGGACCGACGTCCCCCCCTCGGGGAGGACGTCGGTCTTTCCTTAAGCGGTCAGCCTCTCGGCGGGTGACGGTCTAATCCCCGGTCACGTCACCCGCGGCCTCGGCTAGGGCGGCATTGCACGCAGGTACTCCCGCCTGCGCCGCCCCAGTCGCCGGCGGCGGGTCGCATCATCGAGGCTGTGCTCCTCGCGCTCGCGACCCGCCGCCTCCCTCTGCGAGATAACTGCCTCGGAGAAGGCTGCGACCGCGTCCCAATTCCTGATGCTGCCGAGCATCGCCCTAGCGATGGTCGGCAGTGTCAGGACAAAACCCTATACCTAACCCATCCACCAGCGTGGTGGTGAATATCTCTACTATTACGGAAGGGGTTCGATTATCGAACAAAGATGAAGATGATGAAATGTCATACATCTAACTCAAAGCTTTTAGGTTTTACTTTTCATATAATCTTTTTTCTTGTGCGGTGACGGAGTAACAACTCCATTCACCACTTCCTATCTTGCAGGTAGATGTCGTGAAAGACAACTAAAGGATATAATACGCATATAACATGTATGCAAGAGAAGGAAAACTCGAAATAAAACCCTGTACCAACCTGTCTGACCAGCGTGGTATAGTAAGGTCAAGTTCCCTCCTGTTGTGGAGGAGGGAAATTTTCCGTGTGGTGACGGAGTAAGAATACAATTCACCACCCCCTATCTTACCCGTGGGTGATCGTACGAGACGACTAAGGGATATAAAACGCATATAACATCTATGCGAGAGAAGGAAAACTCGAAATAAAACCCTATACCAACACGTCTGACCAGCGTGGTATAGTAGGTCAATTACCCATCCATTATGGAGGAGGCCCGAGCCCAACAGTGGGACGTATATGGGCTGAGATGATGATGATGATGATGATGATGATGTGGAGGAGGCTCGAGCTCAAAAATGAGACGTATATGAGCTGAAATGTGATGATGATGATAATCTTTTCCTCTGATTTTTCTTTCTGGTGACGATGAAGTAGAAATGAAGGTGGATTATATTCAGCACGGGTGTAGTAAGAAAGGACCAAGTTATATAATATGCATAAAATTTCTATTTAATAGAAAGAAAACGAATCTTTAATAGAAAGTGACGTCATTTAATATAATAATAATATAATCATATTTTTAATTTATTTCTTCTCACACAGAAAAGTAACAAAAGTAAGTCTTAACCTTAGTTGTTATTTACAATATTGTGAAACATCTGTGTGAAAGACTGACATCTGTACTAAGAAGAACCTCTGTGACAGATTACCAGCCTCTTCCAACTCCAGACGAGTTGGTGTTCAGGTAGTAATAATTAGTGCTTTGCGATTTGTTATACTTTTTTTTTTTTTTGGGGTGGGCTGCGGTCGGCGCGCTTCCGCACCACTCCGTCCGGGGCGACAAAGGGGGTTAAGCATGCAACACCCGCAACCCACCCGAACACGACGGTCGCCTTCGTCGCTGGGCCAACCACTAGAGCAGGGTTACTTGTCATCAGTGGTCAGCCCGACGGAATACCCCCTGCGATTTGTTATACTTGAAAAAATTTGTGTACTTTTGTGTATGGTAGGATGGATGAGTAGTGTGTTTCATTCATTGGCCGTTGAACAGTTCGGCTGGAGATGCCTCGGTACCGTATTTGGAGCATAGAAGCTGATCGAAGCATTCTGACTAGTGCTGATGGATTGTTTAGGTTAACAGCACAGGGTCTTATCGTTCTGACTCGTGCAGGTATTAACGAGATATGGTAGCTTATATCCCTATCCTGCCTGCTGTGATTACGACGAGGTCGCCGCTTTCTGCGAGGCAGTAGTCTCGCAACGGATGCGGAGCGACCGCGTCCCACTTCCTGATGGTGTCGAGTATCGCCCTGGCGATGGTCGGCAGCCTCAGGTCGGCACCGATGATTGCGACGAGTTCACGATGCTGCTCTACCCAAGCGGCACAAACCTTGAGCGTATGCTGCGCCGTGTCCTCGTCGCAATCGCAGTGGTGGCAGGACGGTGTACTCTCCCTCATAACGACCGTGTACGGGTATTTGGCGAAGCTACCGTGCCCCGTAGACGTGGCACGGTAGCCCCCACCTGCATCAGTTGGAAGGAAAGCACCCCATGCTGCCGCTCTAACCACTGCATCAGCACCGGACAGAAAGCCTCGACGGTCCGCACATCGAACCCAGGCCTCTCCAGCCGGACTGCACAACGGGCAATGACGTTTCGGCGGGCGTCCACGTGCCAGGCAGTAAGCTCCCTCAGAGAGACCATACCGCCCTCCGCTAGTACCTCCGCTACCCGCCGATACAAACGGGCGAGCATTGCCGCCTCCAGATCCCATGAGGGAGTCCCGGCCAACAGGCACGCTGCCTCCGTCCCCACCGTGCGGTTTCAATACTGCTCTAAGACACGAACCAGAGGACTCAAAATAAGAATTGAAATTAAACCTAACATTTGGGACATAGAGAGTATTTTAATCACTACGCTATCTTTACTTTTATTTTTGTTCCCTTTATCTTCCTAATTGATTTAGTATTATCAAATTACAACGCAATATCTTCAAATACAAGCAGCCTTCAGCGTTCAACTAGCGATATCCCTACATATTAAGTTCTCAAGACTTAGTTTAATGACATGTCTCGCATCCATTACTCGGGTAGACTGCGTGACAGGGCAGAGGCTTCGAGACAAGCGAGTAATGGAGAGCGTCTGGCACACTGTGTACGAGATTAGCAATTGTAATGTGGGTGTTTACATGAGTCGGGCTGCATCTAGTTTGTTTGTGCCATGTCTTATAAGTTATGCAGCTGCAATTTAACTAGCTTTGTTAGAGAGTGATATACGTATGGTGAAACAAACATACTGTTTGTTATTACCCTTTTGTTTCTACCATTCAACATCATTTCAGGTCATATACGTCCCAATGTTCAGCTCGAGCGTCCTTCACTATAGGGCGGGCAATTAAATCTACTATACCGCACTGGTCAGACATGTTAGTAAAGGGTTTTATTTTGAGTTTTCCTGCTCTTGCATGGATGTTATTTGCATATTATAATTCGTTAGTCGTCTTTTATGATACCCATGGCCAAGAAATGAGCTGTGAATTGTATTCTTACTCCGTCACCATACAGATAGTTTGCGTAGTATTATCTCCGTAATACGTTATTATCGTCTAAACATATCTCATTCTGTCTGTACATAATACATTTGTCATCTGTATCAATGATGCAAGCTCATCACAGCGCTCGGCCGCTCGAGGTCGCATCAATTTTGCAGCCAATAGCTTGAGCATACATTGCTCGCTGGCAACCGTACACAATACGGTATGTCGGATACCAGATGTTCAATGTATAACGTGTCATAAAATAGTTATTTTTGTTGGAGACTTCACTGATGCATTTTTTAGTAGTTATGACATGTATGTATGTTTGTGATTTTCGTAAGTATTAAAAATAGAAATGATATTTATAACGTGATTGATGGCGTAGTGGTTAAGATATCGACCTATTGTACCAGTGTTCTAGGTTTGATTTCCACGCATGTAAATATTATTTTTTTATCGCAAACGGTGGCAAACGAGCAAACAGTACACCTGATGGCAAGTGTTGCTGCCGCTCATGGACCTTTGCAAGGCCGCTGCCTACCGCGAAGAATGTGAAGGGAGTGTGAATGCGTGCAATGAGGTTCGGTGATACTAAAGGCATCACTAAGACCACATCACACACAAACACTTTTCTTGCATAAATGCTTATCTGCATGTCATATCCCTTTGTCATCTTTTACGACACCTACTGGCATGAGAGGGGGTAGTGAATTGTATTCTAACTCAGTCACCGCACGGAATGAATAGGATATTGAATAAAATTTTAATTTTCATCTAATACCTTACTTTAAATAAAAAGATGTAATATCAACATAGTGTTACTTATATAGCTTTAGGTTTTACTTAAACTTTAGTGGTCATTAGTAAAAAAAAAAACATCTGAAACTCTGCTGGAATAAGATTTAAATTTTAAAAAATGCTTAAAAAGTCATAAAATCTTGATCTAAATTTTTAACATATTTTACAGAATATGTTAAAAATTAATAAGTCAACTGACTTAGCGCTCATATCTTATATTTTTAAACGAGCAGTTCTTGTATATATGTATATATATATTCAGGATCTCGGAAACGGCTCCAATGATTTTGATGAAACTTGGCATACTAGAGGTAGAGATAGCGTAGAGGTTTCGAGGCCAAAAAATCTATCTAGCTAGGTTTTATTTATAGAAAATGTTGTTTTGTCGGTGTTTTTGGCAAAACAATATAATGACATTAAATTTTAAAAGAATATGAACTCAAATTTTGTCGTCAATGTCATGAGTTACAATAGCTCAGTTGGGAAGTAGTGCAGTTTTCTTAATATTGTTTTGGCATTCAAACGGCGTCGGATCGAATCTCGGTGTTATTATTATTCTCTTTTTGTATTTTTTTTTATATTTTTTCATTATTTAATTTTTATTTTTTATTTATATATATCTAAATAAATTTGACAAACACAACAAAAATATTCTGAGCGAAGCTCGGTCTACCAGATATTGCAAATTAATTGACCAACAAAGTATTAGAGAAATAACAAAATGAATAAAAATAAACCTTTACAATGTAAAATTGGCTCCAATAAAACCAGAAGCATGCACACATACACGTTGATATATAAACAGAGCGTATACATTTATACCAACAGACACGCTACGAAGCAATTAGAACAGCTGAGACGTGTAATGAACGGCGAGGCGGCGTCATAGTTGCGTTGTTGTTGCGTTTAGTACGCGTTTGTGATGCGATAGCTCTGTGTTTTGATGAGTTATCTATTGCAACTAAGGCCTTGAGTATTACGAAAACAATTTTTAAATTATCATCCCACTGTTGGGTTCGAGTCTCCTCCTCGATGAGAGGGATATTAACTTAATGTGGACAGTGTTTGATTTCAAGTTTTTTTTTATTACTCAGCAGTGATGTTATCTATACCAATAAATAAAATTGGAGTGTCTGTTTATAATGTCAAAATAATAGGCTTTTTTCATGCTCACACGGTTATTTGCACGACACCTATGCCTAAAATAGCAATTAAAAATTTTTGTCTGTGTCTGTCTGTCTGTTTGTTCCGGGTAATCTTCAAAACGGCTGAACCGATTTCAAAAATTCTTTCACCAATGGAAAACTATAATATCAGGGCGTAAACTAGGCTATATTTTATCCCGGTATTCCCACGGGAACGGGAACTACGCGGGTAAAACGACTATAACATATAACCGAAGCGAAGCGAGGGCGGATTGCTAGTCTGCGATATATTTCTTTGTCATCTTTTACGACATCTGTTACTATCATTTTTGATATTTACATGATTATATATGAAAGTAAAATATTTTTATGGATTGCATAATGCAATAATTAATGTAACATTGGATGGGCGGATGGCGAGTTGAAATACAGACATACCATATCAGTTCTAAGTCTGGGTTTATTTTGTGTCCTTCAATTGTATAATTGTAAAGTGCCTCGCAATACCAAAAATATTTCCTTAGTATAAGCTTATCTTTGTTAAAGTAAAAAGAAAAACCATCATATAGGTGGAAATTAATGGCAATAAATTCGGTGGAAATTAATGAATGTCGATAAGATGAATAATAGAAAATCTTGGTAAGTATGTAGTAATAAATTGTGAATATCGAAAAAAATAGTCTTAACGTGTAAATAGTTATCAATCTAAAACCTGACTACCTCTTTAAATGATAATAATAAACATAGTTTATTGCTTTCCAAATCTAAAATACACAAATAATTTTCAAAAATAAAAAGATTAAATAAAATTAAAAGACAAAATTAATAATGATTTCTGATATTGACAAAAGCATTACAAATGTGTAATGCAAAATTTGTAATGCAAAATTACAATGGTAAATATCACTATTCTACGAATTTCATCTCGTTGGTATTTGATTTTTGATTGCCCAACGTTTCAAACAGTTTACAGCGTTTATGGCTAGGATGGGCAGTAGCTTAGCTGTTAGCTTTTGCTGTCTACAAGTACAGCGCTGATTTTCGGCCAATGTTGTTTTTTTTTATGTAAGGTGTACATGTACATTACTTACGCTGTTAGTATACGTTCATGCGTGTGTGTGCGTTCGTACGTGCGTGCAATTGTGTGTGTGTATGTGTGCATGTACGGGCCTGTATTCGTGTGTGGGTGAAACTTGTCTTTTGTGAATTATGCCGATTTTTTTAAATATTTAAATGCAAACTTTATACTTTAAAGTTTCAAGTACGCATGTTTCCGTATGATGACGGAGTACGAATACAAATCACCAACTGCTCATGCATGTCCTAAGAGACAAATAAAGAATATAATACGCATATAACATTTATGTAAGAGAAGGAGAACTTGAAATAAAACCCTAACCAGAGACCAACCTGTCTGACCAGCATTGTACAATAAGGTTAATTTTCTTCCTAATGTGGAGGAGGCTCGAGCCTCGAGCACAGTGGGACGTATATAAGCTGAAATTATGATGATAATGATGTTTTAGATGTTGTTCAGCAAGTTTTAGGCAGATTTATATTTTAACTTAAAATAGTTCTCATTTAATTGTGCTGCAAAAAGTCTGAAACAACCTTAATAACACCTTAATTTATATGTGGGTATTTTAAAGATCTTCTGGTGCAGAGCGGTTATTTTAAGTGTTACTTAAAGAAGTTACAAGTACACCGGTAGTTATGTAGTGTTAGTGAGTGAATGCGACCATTTTGCATGGCTTCCGTCGCCAACCGCGTCCATTATACGTTTGAGTGGCCCTAATTGCTTTGCAAGAGGCCCTCGTTGACGTCAGTCGCACGGCCGCAGACACTGGGCCACTCCTCACAGACAAATTACTGACTATAACTATTAAAGTGAACATTTTAACTGAAACTTTTGTTGGGTGAACAAAAGCACTCACCTTTGCACCGTTTTTTTACTTGATCAGTATAAGTTACGGGTAAGGTTAAGAGTTTGATGTGTGATGATGATGTAAGGCTTCGACGATCGTTACGCTTTCATAAAAATCTATAAGGAAACTATAACATTAGTACAAGAGAAGGAAAAATCGAAATAAACTCTATGACGAAGTAAGTATTCACTACTCCGTATTTCCAGTTTCATTATATAGGAGTGTCGTAAAAGACGAGGAATGAATATAATACGTATACCGGTAGCCATTTAGAACCGGAGCCTGAAACTCCACTAGGTTTCTGATTCGAAAGTACCTATTATACAGATTATCCAGCTATCATCATGTCAATACATACATGTCTTGTTGTTGGGTTCAGGCCTCATCCACTATAGAAAAAAGGGGAGCCGTCGCTCAGGATGCCTAACAGACGTAAAACATCGAAATTATTTTGTTTAAGTATGTATAAAAGAACATTACGACAGGAACTAATATGGCAAAAAGTATTAATAAAATATTACGATATTTTTTCAGATAATAATGATTTTTATTCAATAAACATTTATTTTCATTATTATACACTATAGGTACGTGTTTATATTAAAATTTATATTGAGCTCACTAGATGGCATTGTACAAAATTCTAAAACAGGTTATGGTTTTGTTATACAAATGTAGGTACATATCTTAGCGTGGTGTGTAACGCCACGCCAGCGGTTAGGTTTACCGTTGCCTATAGATGTTTCGCATCAGAAATTTGACCTAGTATACCACGCTGGTTTTATATTAAGCTTACCTTCTCATGTATTGATGTTATATGTCTATTATACATATACCTTAGTCATCTTTTACGTCCCACAGGCAGATTGCGCCTGATGCCACCTTAGCCGGGGCTGCGGGTAACTGAATAGTGTAGGGGATGGAATGCTTTGGGTTATGGAGCCGCGCGCCGTCCTTTCTTCACCCCGGACAGAGCGTATGGCGCGTGCGCTGACCATAGCTCATTAAAAAAAAGGCAAAGAGGGTATGGTGAATAGTATTCTTTCTCCATCACCACACATAAAAGTTATTAAATATTTAAAAAGAATATATTTAACTTTTATAAAAATAATTTTTAATGAAAAAAACCGACTTCAAACAAAAAACAATTCCCAAACAAATTAATATGCACTAAAAAGCAAAAAAATAATTCTTGTACAATGTAGTGCCCGCCCAAACTTACAACAACTTGATGAAAAAAAAAATAGAGTACTGAAAAGTCAATCAAATTATTACGACAATATAATGTAGTTACAATTATTATTATTTTTGGAGTACCCTCTCCCCGACCGACGTCCCTCCGCTGTTCGGGGACGTCGGTCGTCGTTGCGCGGTCATATTACATCCCCCAGTCGGGTTTTGCGACACCCATGGGCAAGAAAGGGAAGAGTGAATTGTATTCTTACTCCATCACCATATGAAAAAGTTACAGTTATACAAGTAGTTAATATGTTCAAAGTAAACGTTAAGTTTCTGAGTTAACGTAATAAATATACGGTGAAACGTAGTTAGACTTAGTTTTGTGATTGCGTTGTGTGATTTAGTTTAGGCAATTTTATTTGTCTGACGAATGGTGTCACGTACTGCGCAGTAACAACGTGTGACGTGGGGCACGTAACGTGCTTGATGTGGGCACGTAACAGTTGTGTTTATCATCGCCACTCGCATCAAACTTATTGAGAATGTTATTTGGGTACGTTTAATAATTTTTAACGACCCCTCACTAGGTGGAATGACGATATCTTAAATGTAGCAGAGAGCTATTGGATGCAAGTAGCACGAGACCGTTCTGAATAGGTAGATATATGTCCAACAAACTCGGTAACGGTGGTCGGCTCCATGACGAAGAAGAGGGTTCACGGTGGGTTATGGGGCCGCGTGCCGTCCTTTCGTCGCCCCGGACTGGATGCACTAACTTTAGCACACGAAAAAAAAATTATAATAACACGACTATGTCCAACACTGGACGACTACAGGTTAATGAATGAGAAATTTTAGAATAACTTTAAAAGTTGTCATGAGTTCGATTACCACAAATTATGGTTCTGATGGATGTAATTTGTGTTTGCAATCTTTATTGCGGGTTACTACCCTTAATCATCATTTCAGCTCATATACGTCCCACTGTTGGGCTTGAGCCTCCTCCACAATAGGAGGGAAATTGACCTTAATATACCATGTTAGTAAGACAGGTTGGTATGAGGTTTTATTTCGAGTTTTTCTTTCTTACATAGATGTTATATACGTATTATATCCCTTACTAGTATTTTACGACATCTGCGGGCAAGATAGGGAGTGGTGATTTGTATTCTTACTCCATCATCATACGAAAAATCCGTAATAAAGGAGAAAAAAATACTCTTTGCGATAGTTTTCGTAATTAGTAACGGTTGGTAATGTTACGTATGATGACGTCACGTCTCTTCGGCTAATAACAGAACATGTGCAACACTGACTGAGATGTAATTACAACGTACTATGAAACATTATGTAGTACAATGGACAAGCGAACGCGATAACAACAGAAACTATATTATTATTTAAAAAATATTTGTATCTGTACTGACTATGCATTTCCGCTCAAATGCGTCCCACTTCTGGGCTCGATCTTTCACTCCAATAGGATGGAATTTGACCTAATATTCCATGCTGGTCAGACATGTTAGAATAGGGTTTTATATCAAGTTTATTTGCTGTGTGGTGGCGGCTTCGAATACTACCAACCCTTGTTTTGCTCGTGGGTGTCGTAAAAGACGACTAAGAGCACTAGATTGACCCGGACCAACTCCATCTGGTACCATTTGGGTCAACGATTACATTCCCAAGGAGGGTTGACGTCAGGCAGGCGGCCGGTCATAAAAGTCATTGCCGAAACTTTTTGCAATATGTCAAAACAGATGACATATTGCGTCGACCCCAAGTAATTGGGATAAGAGCAAGATGATGATGATCAAGTTTTTCTTCCCTTGCATCCATATAATCATCTTCTACAGCACTCACGGGTTAGTAGTGATGGTGGTATTCTTACTTCGAACAACACGGATAGTATTTATTTCGTCTTACATAAAACGAGAAATCTGAGGAGGTTCACTCTGCATTGTCTCGTATCAAATTATTCCCTTAGGTCAAAGTATTCTTTAAAATGATTAAGTTCTTCACTTTAAAAAGGGAATGTAGTTATTAATAAATCCTTCCAATATAGCTAAGCTCCTTGTTTCCCTTTATACCAATATATACTTATTCTATGTAATTGCTTCAGAGTTACATAGGATATATCCTACCGCATCTAAAGCTGCATCGAACTAAACATAACATGTTGTTGAACTTGTTAATGAGGAAAACCCACATCGCTACATGATAAAAAGATGAAGAAATTCTAAAGGTATTTCCTAACTATGACCAATTTAAAAAAAAATATATATGTGAATACGATTTGAAATAGTATTTTATTTCTTGATATCCTCCACTTGCTTTCTTACTGATGTTATCAACCCGAGTTCGTTAGTCGTCCTTCGTGATTACTTACGGGCAAAAACTTAGCAATATTTACAGAAACAAAACGTGTCCACGGATGGCGTAGTGGTTAAGATACTATTCTACTACCCCGTGAAAAGTTTCGTGAGTGTGCGATCTACAACGGGCACTTAGTCTGGGCGTAACTTTTAATCGACAATTTAGTCTCTAAATTTTCTCACAGTATAAGGATTATTTACTCAGTGTGGGGTGTTTATAAAAAAAAAACTATGCGAGAAATATATCCGCTTCCACTGATGACTTCGACCAAATACAATTCTTTCATACAGAACATAGTGATAGAAATTGTGTAGTGTTAGGTAATTACCTCGGTTTGTAATTACAACAGAGAGAGCATTTACCGCCACGTTACCGCTGCGTTATCGACGCGTTACCCTAAATATTACGCGCTTTTACCGCTTTTATTGCAATTACCGTCCGTATTCCCGTAAAATATTACGCCGCCGCTAATATTAATGGCCTATTTCGGACAGCTGAACGCCTGGTGTTTTATTACTTCTGGATTTATTAAACTTTATTACATTTATTCAATATTACAGTTCAGTTAATAAATGATTTATGGAGCTATTTTTGTTTATTATTAGATACTAGCTGTATACCCTACTTCATCCACTGTATCTAGGTACTCATTATAACATATTAGTATTAAGTAAAGGATGTAATATCCACGAACATTCATCCTTATTAGCAAAGGGGCTCACCGACATCACTTGAAATTAAATATATACAGAGTATAATTTTCATTTCGTGTGGTGACGGAGTAAGAATACAATTCACCACCATCTTACCCGTGGGTGTCGTAAAAGATAGCTAGGCGATATAATATGCAGATAATATCTATGCCAGAGAAGGAAAACACTATAACATATCTGACCAGTGCGGTATAATATGTCGATTTCGTTCCATTGTAGAGGAGGCCCCAACTCAATAGTGGGTCTTATATGGGCTGAGATGATGATGATAATTTTCATTAGTAGGTTTCAAAATTAACTACTTTCTGCGGTATCTCTCAAGATATAAGAAGA
The DNA here is from genome assembly GCA_032191425.1 of Lymantria dispar. Taxonomy (NCBI): domain Eukaryota; kingdom Metazoa; phylum Arthropoda; class Insecta; order Lepidoptera; family Erebidae; genus Lymantria; species Lymantria dispar. Next base: position 12,058,808 of record CM063441.1, read on the forward strand.
GAATATTTTCATCTTTTTTTTGGCGGGCTATGACCAGCGTATACGCTCCCCACCCCGTCTCTCCAACCCACCGTAATCCTTCCCCTTCGTCATTGGGTCGACCAACGGTACCGAGTTCCTTGTCGTCCGTCATCAGCCCAGCGGGATACCCTTTCGGGTACCCTCCCTCCCCGATGCCACTTTATAGGCGTCGCGCTCCCGCGGTTAACCTCTTTACGGGTGACGGACCACTCCCAATCCAGTCACCCACGGCATCGGCTAGGGCACCATCAGGCACAGCACAGATAATATTCTCACCTTAGAATATCTTATTTGTACTTCTAGTATTGCGAAGGTAAATGAATGTCAATTATTACTTAGTATCAGGTAGACAACGTGCTCATTTATCACTAAAGAATATAAATAATCATTCACGAGGTCAACGTAAATTTAAATATGTCATCATTAAAATTTATTGTTATCAAGTTCGCCGGAAAGTTCGCGAGTAAATGAAATTTTGGTAAAAGCAGTCGCTGTTTTAGGGAGAGATGCGTATATTGTGAAATAATATTAAGATGTTTCACGATTACTTAACCGCTTTATGAACGGAGTTTTTCTTTATCTTAAATTATGAAAATGGATGCATTTATTTCAATCAAGTTATTGAATTTATTTATTATTTTCAAGGAATATTTTTTAATGTTTTTACAAATGAGATTGTAGTTATCTTCATTTTGTTTTATAGATCATTCACAACTCCTTTAGAATGTGAGGAAAATTAACCTAGTACATCATAATCTATCCGCATGGTAACGAAGTAAGAATACAATTCAAAGACAAGCAGAGACTACGGGTGTCCGGACCGGGAATTTAGTCCGGCACTTACGGAGAGGCTAGCCTTGCGACTGCGATCGGCGTCCCGAGAAGGGGAAGTCGATGGCAAAGGATACTCCCTCGGGGTATTCCGTTGGGCTAACCATTAAAGTCCAAAAACTCTGCACCGGTGGTCGGCCCAACGACGAAGGCGACGTGCCATAGAATGGGTTACGGGGAACGTAGATAACTTGATGGCCATTACGCTACTGGAGGAATTAGACCTATAGCAGTTTTATTTTTTTTTCCCATGCAGTAATATATTTGACTGCATAAATGGCGTAGTGGTTAAGATTCTTCGGGACGACCACTGGCGACAAGTGACCCTGCTCGGGTGGTCGGTCCAACGACGAAGGTGACATGTCACGGGTGGGTTGCGGGTGTGCGTGCTTACGCCCCTCTATCGCCCCGAACGGGGTGGTGCGAGGAGTGCAGTGACCGTAATCCACGCCCAAAAGAAAAATGACCTATTTGCTATATTTTTTTTATGTCCATTTTTTTACAATTTACAAATTATTGTTTAAAGTTTGTGCGTCTTTAACAGATGAAGTCTTTTATAAAAAATACCTCACAACTTCATTATTTGCTATTTACAAGTTGTTATTTAGATTTTGGGTGTCTTTAGCGGCTGGTGTCTTTTCTAAAACAAAACCTTACAACTGCAGACCAGTAAAGGTTAGAAATATTTTATTTTATTATTAATCCGTTTGACTGTACATTCTAAACCTAATACCTAAAATAAATATTCATATGAATAAAAATGTAATATCATGTTACTAAACCATCTGACTCAACATCAATGTTGACTTTTGAATCATTTGTAAGTAAAAAAGCATGAGCGATGAGGCGACATGATATCCTAGCAGCGATATTGCAATAATCGTTAATTATAAACAGTCTCATCACTCGATAATACCTAATATATTTTGTCCACAAACCCTGCAGACGCGTTCTGTTTGAGCCCTTCACATCCGTCAGTATACAACAAAATATATTTATTTAAATATATCATCTATATGTTTTCTATATTCATATTTCAAAATCTCAGCTCATAGACTGCTGAGCTCGGACTATGGGAGAGATATTGTCTTAGTATACCACGCTTATTTCTGTGTGATAACGAAGTAATAATACAATTCACCACAAACTCTCATGCCTGAAAGTGTCGTAAAAGATGACTAAGACATATAATATGTAAATAATGATAATGCATAGATGATGCAATAGAAGGAAAACTCGAAATATAACCCTATACCAACCTGTCTGTCCAAATACCAAAAGATATAATATGCAAATAATGATGTAAGAGAGGAAACTCGAAATAAAACCCTATGGGACCAACTGTCTGACCAGCGTGGTATCAGGTCAACATCCCTCTTATTATGGAGAAGGCGCGAGCTCAGCAGTAAGACCAGCATGAGCCAAAATAGATAGATAGATTTAATGTGGAGTATTTATTTAGAGAAAATAATACAAAAATGATAGTATTTTGAGATATATACTAATCTCTTATTAATGGTGGATTTAATAGATGAAATGTTTCGGATGACAAACCCATTTAGACTATATTTTAATTATAGTCAACGCATTATCAAAAGCGATTCCAACGCAATATTTAGTTAATTTAATTCAACTCAAATATTGAATCAAGATAGACAACGCGAAGACGGCCTTAACAAGTTGTATAAAGCGCACACACCATTGCAAGCGATGCGCTACTCTGCTATGTTTGATTAGTAGAGCAATAACCCAAGAAACCCAGACCTTAGTTATTTTATAAAAGATAGCTGTATCTATAATAATCCCTTAGTTGTCCTTTACGACACCGACGGGCATGAAACGGGGTGGTGAATTGTATTCTTACTCCGTCACCACACGGCATTTACAGTTCACAGCTTATAACCTCACTATAAAGCAAGAGCTTTTTCCACAATGGGAGGCAATAGTTTGATGTTTAATCATCCTCATCATCATCATCATCACCACCCTGCTCCTATCCTAATTACTTGGGTTCATCCCAATGTATGCTCTTCTTTCATAATAGGTACATATCGCAAAAGTTATTGGCAATATTTTATGACCGGTCGCCAGCCCGACGTCAACATTCTTTGGGAATGTAATTTTTGAATTGACGATATCAGATATCGCTGATTCAGGTCGATGAAAATTGTATACTTATTCCAGCAATTTTAGTTTACTATAGCAATCAATTGCTTTAGTAATAATTTGGCCTAAGCTAGTCAGAAGTTTACATTTGTGTGCGTTCTTTTATGCCACCCATGGGAAAGAAAGAGATAGTGAATTCAGTTCATCATTCATCATCATCCACATTTCAGTCTATCACCGTCTACTCCTGGACTTAGGCCTCCCTCATGTTGCGCCACCTAATGCGGTCATGTACCGTCTGCATCCAACCAGCCCAGACGTCCAACAACTTTCACCAGGTCGTCGATCCACCTAGCGGGGTCGTCCTACACTGCACCGTCGGATACGTGGTCGCCACTCGAGTACTTTTCTCCCCAGCGGTTATCGGCTCGCCGAGCAAGGTGGCCTGCTCATTGCCACTTCAGCGTGCTAATTCATTGTGGTATGTCGGTTACACCCCTTCTTCTGCGGATTTCCGTATTTCGGATTTAATCTCGCAGAGAAATCTCAAGCATATCCCGCTCCATAGCACGTTGAGCGACTTTGAGCTTGGTTATGAGGCCTACATTTAGGGAGCACGTTTCCGTGCCATAAGTAATCACTGGTAACACACAATGATCGTAGATCTGTGTTTAACACACTGAGGTATATAAGACGAGCAGATCCTCTTAAGTTTACCGAACGCTGCTCATTCGAGTTGGATTCTTCGGCTGAACTGATACATAAATTAGATTGTAGGAATTACATAAGTATGAATACAAAACTTACACAATCGTCCACAAAAACGTTCACAAAATAATCGCTAATAAATTTGTATATTTATAAGTGGTTGTTACGCCTAAGGACAGCTCGGGATGTTCCCAAGTTCCCAAACTAATTAAAATTATCAACGCGGCCGTGTAATCTCGTCGTCAGTGATTTGATTACGTCATAACTCTCGCTTGACACTGCACAAGTAAAGGGTTAGATGAAACTTGGAACAAGTTCTAACAAGTATACCGATATTCGGTACTGTTAGTATCATGCAGTTGTTAAACCTACGGATGATAAATCCCTCTATAGTCCAGGCTTACTGCATTTAGCCTTTTGTAGTGATACAATAACGGCGTGCAGCAGGTAAATATAATTTGCCCTTTTTCCAGGCTTCGATGGTTCGTTCAGCTTTGGATAAAATCTAGTTTTCCATTTATATCGTGTGCAACTTTTTAATGTCTAAAAAAAACATTATTTAAGCTATAGTTAAGTGGCAATGTACTCCTAGATTGTAAAAGCTTTATAAATAATCTTGTTATCTAAATAATAACATTCTATGTGAAGGTTTTGATTCCCAGGCAGGATAGTTTTTTTGTATGACCAACAATTTTTGACCAATTATTGTATATGTTTAAAATTCTCTTCAACACACAAATTTAATAATTAATGCGGGGTTTTAAATGATTATATCGTCATTAATCTAAGCTGGCTTATGTACGATAATGGACCTCTATAACGATGAATGGATGAATTGATAAAAAATAATCTACGTTATTCTCTTAAATATAGGGCCCTGAAAGTAGCTCAAGATGCTATGGAGAGGTCTATGCTCGATATTTCTCTATGTTATAAAATCTATAATACGGCAATACACAGAAGAATGGGTTTAAATCACATAGCCTGAAGACGTTGAAGTGGTAATGGTATACCACATCAACACATAAGAAAGTTGGTGACACGAATCGGCTGATTCAGAATAGAGAGTCTCCCCTACTTGCTTGACGACGTCAGTTTTAAATCCTTGAAAGCCGTTGGATGAATGTAGCATAACACTGTTCGTAGTTGCATTCTGTTAGCGGGGCCTATAACTAGTACTGGTCATCTCCAGGTAGATTGATGCATCTACGCTATTAAAATCCGAAACCTTAATAAATATATATTTGAAAAAGCGTAGCAATAAAATAGTTTTATTTGTAGTAACGATTAGTTTCAGCGCCCAATATTTATTCAGTTATGTTCTATCAACGAGTTGAATGAAACGACAGTTCAGTTCACATTCAATATTTGTGTTAAAACACTGCGGAATTTTTCATGTACCAAGTGGAAATTCAATGTACGCGCGCTCTACAATAGTTATGTTCATAAACAGAAATATTTAATACAATTCTATTGTTTGATCAATGATTTTTCAAATATTATTCTCTTCTATTTAATTTATCGTAAAAAAGTTGCAGGTTACGCAGGGTGTTGTCTTTTTGGAAATATCATCACATCACATAAATATCACACTGGTCAGATGTATTGGCATGAGTTTAATTACCAGTTTTCTTTCTCACATAGATTTTATAGGCATATTAATAAAAAAAAAAAAAATAAGTGGTCTTTTTTTTTTTAATGGGTGGGCTATGGTAAAGGACAGCGCGCGGACCCATAACCCACCCGTACCCACGTCACCTCATTGTTGGGCCAACCACCGGAGCAGGGTGACTTGTCGTCCGGTCGGCCCGACGGAATACCCTTTCGGGTACCCTCACCTCTATAATATATATATATATATATATATATATATATATATTTACTCCCTTAGTCACCTTTTACGACTTCCATAGGCAAGAGATGGGGTGGAGAATTGTATTCTATCTACGTCACCACACGGAAAATGTATGTATTATGATATAATTCATGCCTCTCTATATCTTACTTATAAAATTGAGTATTTAAGCTCCGTCACCGATACATTGAGTAGTTCGCTAGCTGTCGACATCAGGGCTGTGAGGCCATTAGTCATTGTCGCGTCGGACACTCGGATAGAGTGACGTCGGACACCAGACCTCTCGTGAATCCATAATATAATTCCAATTTAACGTCGCTCGTCGCCATGTTATAAATTAAAGTTATAGCCGGTCTGAATTCTCACCATTATATGTATTTGGTACATGTTTATAATTTATTTAAATTTAAGAAATTGTTTCTTTTGCGGTTTTTTCAATAATAGTGGATCGCAGCGATAAATCTTAAGTTGTAATCTTTACAGCATTTATTATGCCCATCACATATGGGTCGACTTTCTAGACTAAACAGTTCTGGTAGTCAATCGGTCTATATGTCACCTATTCCCTCAATTCAAAGAGAAGACGATGGTAGGTATAGTAATAACAGTACTTATGTTAGGATCCATCCAACCATCCATCCATCCATCTGCCTACAGACGTCCACTGCCGGACATAGGCCTCCTCACGAGAATGCCACTCGGAACGGTCCTGTGCCATTTGCATCCAACGGTTCCCTGCCACTTGGAAAATCTCGCAGGCCACCTAGTAGGGGATTGTCCTACGCTACGTCGTCCTATTCGTGGTCGCCACTCGAGAATCTTTCTTCCCCAACGATTGTCGATTCGACGAGCGATGTAGCCTGTCCATTGCCATTTTAACATGCTAATTCTGTGGGCTATGTCGTTTACACCCGTTCTTCTATGGATTTCCGTATTCCGGATTTTATCATATAGAGAAATACCGAGCATGGTCCTCTCTATAACACGTTGAGCGACTTTGAGCCTTTTTATGAAGCTGATATTTAGAGAGCACGTTTCAGTGTCGTAAGTCAACGCTGGTAACACACACTGGATATAAACCTTTGTTTTCAGACACTGCAGAATATTGGACGAGAAGATCCTCTTATGTTTCCAGAACGCTGCCTAACTGGACTACTTGTCTTAGGTAAATATAATGATCGACAACTTCGAGAATCGCATTCCCAAATAGGACCGGTACAGAAATGACATGGGTATTAGACATGACTTTCGTCTTATCTTATCCATGTTCATTTGTAATGAGTTGTAATGTAATGTGTTAGTGTCTAGTACCGCCAAAAACAAAATATTATTTGTCGAGCTCTTAGATGACATCAAGAGAATAACTTCTAACTAGTATTGAGTACACATTCACATATTTAATTGTATATATATTATAACTATTATATAGACAGTATCTATAAGCTATAAGTAGACTAGATAGGTATATCTACGTAATAGATCACTGAATAGTCCACATCAAACAATAACACGCTTCAATAACTCAATTAATCTAGATTAACATTCACACAAGTATGACCATAATTAACTGGAACTAATATTAATGAAAATTATTCGCTGTAGTCGAGTAGTGAAACATTGCAAACTGACTGGTTGGAGTTATATCTTATATCTTTAAACGAGCAATTCTTGTATATATATATTCAGGATCTCGGAAACGGCTCCAACGATTTTGTTGAAACTTGGCATACTAGAGTTTTCGGGTTCAAAAAATTGATCTAGCTAGGTTTTATCTATAGAAAATGTTGTTTTGTCCGTGTTTTTAGCAAAACAATACAATGACATTAAATTTTAATAGAATATGATTTCAAATTTCGTTGTCAACGTCATGAGTTACGATAGCTCAGTTGGGAAGTTGACCGGTTCTAATTTTGGTTTTTTTGGCATTCAAACAGCGTCGGTTCGAATCTCGGTGTTATTTATTATTCTCTTTTTGTAATTTTATATATATTTTTTCATTATTTATTTTTTATTAATATATATCTAAATAAATTCGACCAAAATAGTCCGAGCTAAGCTCGGTCAACCAGACATTTAAATTTAAATAGTGTTGAACACAACACTATCAACAGATAGAGGCTGACGATTGACGTAGCCGAGGGTCTATAAAACTTGGAATCGCGTATAGAGATCAATTAAATAGAATAATCGAACACGGCAAAGTAAACTAATGCGAAAAACATATTGAAGTAAAATAGTTTTTATAGCTTTCAAATCAAACTACAATTTTGTAGCTTTTTGTTGCTTTTATTATGCAATTATAGCTTCTTATTGTGTGTAGTTCTTTGTAGTAATGATATTAAGCTCGAGTCATTTTCACAATAAGAAGGCAAATGACCTATTATACAACGCTACTTTAACAGTTTATTCAGCAGTTTATTCAGCATAGTGTATTTCAAGTTCCACTTTTTTGCATTTATATCCCCGTTAGGATATTAGGCCTTATTGTTTATCTATATATATCATCAAAATATCTCTTTTAAAATATAAAGAACATCACCTACAGAACCAAGTAAACAAAGCTTTACTTTGTTTCTCTTAAGATTCCAATGGTCGGGAGACAATTATTTTTGGACAGATACTTAAGTAAATAATGCGTTTATTATAAATAATAATAAATAAAAAGCCTTTTATTTCCTGCGCATATAAATTACATTATTATAGAGCATCTTAAATGAATATAAATGTTAGTTTTTTAATTATATTTAAGTTTAACACATTCTTGTTTTTTTATTTTCTTTATTTGATAAATATTAAAGATATAGTAATATAGAAGAAAATGTTAAATGTCGATTGTAGGACAAATTTCTGATAAAGACTACTCATATTTGATAAATTTATTTTTCATTAATGTATACTTAAATTACGATCAATGAATTACATTGTTACGATTAATGAATTGCTATGATTAAATGATGCTTCATTATAATAAATTACATTTATAAATTAAAAATAATAATAATAAGTAAAACATATTTAACTAAAGTATCACGCAGGCATGCAGGAACCCCTCTATGCGAGGGTGAACGCCTCCTCCAGACTTGTCCATTTGTCTCTATCATCGGCAATTGTTTTCCAGTTTTTACCTGCAAGTTTTATTATATCATCTTCCCGTCGAGTTACTGCTCCCTCCCTCTCTATCTTTCATCATTCATGATTTCAGATCACACACGTCCCTCTATTAACCTCGAGCGTCCTCCATAATAGGAGGGAAATTGACTTACTATACCACGCTGGTCAGACGTGTTGGTACAGAGTTTATTTTTAAGTTTTTATGTGTGGTGACGAAATAGAAATACAATTTACCACCCCCTTTCATGCCTGTGAGTGTCGTAAAAGACGACTTAAAAATAAAATACGCATATAATATCTATGTAAGAGAAAGAAAACCCCTCAGCATGTATAGTGAGTGAATTTCACTCCTATTGAGTAGGAGGCTCGTACAGATGATGATGATTTTTTTAAATTTTATGAAATAAGTTTAGTGAAAGTACTCGAAATTTTAGAACAAAATAGTATATATATACAAATAAATGGAATTGAAGTGTCTGTTTGTATTGTCAAAATAATGGGGCTTTTCTCATGCTCACATGCTTATTTGCATAATACTTAGGTCTAAAAAGCAGTTTAAACATTTTTTTTTCTTTTCTGTTTAATCGTAAAGACGGTTGGACTAATTTTGGTAATATAATATTTGACGAATCGGACGGCGCAGTGTAGGACGACCCCTCACTAGGTGGACTGACGACATTCTCAAAGTCGCAGGGAACCGTGGGATGCAAGTGGAGCAGGACCGTTCCGAGTGGCTTTCTCGTGGGGAGCCCTATGTCCAGCAGAGGACGTCTGTAGGCTGATGGATGGATGGATAGAATATTTGACTACCAAGTAGCTATCTATATAAGGAGTAACTTAGGCATATTTTGACCCGATTTATTTTAATCCGAGAAAATTCCTTAAGAGATATAATAGTTTTAAAATGCGGAGGAAAATCGGGTGAAACCGAAGCTAAACGAGAATTGCTCGCTAGTATTTCTTAAGATAAAATTACTCAACTCCAACATAGAACGTATAAAGTTAGTAATACATTTTCCGCTAAGCAATATTAAAAATATTCGCATATATGAAAAGCTCTAAATAGAAGCAAAAGCGAATCTTCCGTCCATGAAATCTAGGATATTAAAGAATTTACTATTAAATTTCGTGCATATTTATGTTATCCAATAGTCGGTGCTTCACCGTTAGAACCTATCATTCCATTCCGACCGACATTCCAGTTAAAACCTCTAATATATATTGCACGCTGTCCGCTCTAGGATTCCACAAAAACAATTTAAAATTACACAGAATGGTGGACGGGTTTTATCAACGTAACTATTGTGATACGTGTTGGCACTTTTAAGGATTTGTTATTTAGAATAAAGTAGTTAAATTCCATGTGGTGATGGACTAAGAATATGATTCACCATCCCCTTACCCGTGGGTATCGTAAAAGACTAAGAGATATAATATGTAAATAACATCTATGCAAGAGATGGATAACTCGAAATGAAATCCTATACCAGATCAGCGTGGTATAGTAGGTCCATTTCCCTCCCTTCGGGGAGGAGGGTCGAGCCCAGCATTGGGACGTATATGAAGTGTGATAATGATGAATTAAATACCTTGTGTGGTGATGTGTTAAGAATGCAAAGTGTCACACATTTTAAGGGAGCTTTAGGGTAACAAGTCGCAGCGAGTCTGGAAACGTTGTAATATCAAAGGCATTTTTCCACATTCTTTTAGAGGTTTTCATTAAATTGTGGACGTTGGTAGAGTTATGGATTCGAGTTCAACAGCAAATCATTTACGGGCTGTAGAGAAAAAGAGGCTGTAGAGAAGGCTATTCAATCTCATGGAAGGAGGCGCCGGAGCGTGCTGATTTCCTTTACGGCGACACGGTCCACAGCCAGCGACTCGGGCGGTGCAGGTGCGAGTACCTACGCCTGATGCCGCCCTAGCCGAGGGCGCGGGAGACTGGACCCGGGATTAATTCGTCACCCGCAGGGAGGCTAACCACGCGAGGGCAACCGATGTCCCGGTAGGCGTTGGGAAGGGAGGGTACCCGTTCGGGTATCCCGCCGGGATGGCCACGATCGACAAGGTTCTTGGTACGGATGGTCGACCCAATGGCGAAGGAGTGGGATTACGGTGGATTGGGGCCATGCGCCGTCGTTTTGTCGCCGCGGATGGAGTGGACGGCGTGTGAGCTGACCATCATCGTCATCATCATTATCGCAAGCCCACATATATCCCACTGTTGGGCTCAGGCCTCCTCCACAATAGGAGAGAATTTGACCTACTATACCATGCTCGTCAGACATGTTGGTATGGTTTCATTTCAAGTTTGACTTCTCACAGATCTTACACGTGATTTACTCAAATTGAAAAAAAGAAAGAAAAAAAATGTATTCATAGTTAATCATATTTCATGCACATTATAATTGAAAAGTTTGAGTGACTGTAACAGATAGGCATTCTGTGTTGTGAATAAATAATCATTTTTTTTTCGGTGGTAGATTGCGGTCGACACGCTCCTCGCACCACTCCGTCCGAGGCGACAGAGGGGCGTAAGCACGCACACTCGCAACCCACCCACGACGCACTGTTATAGGGTCCCTTGCCGAGGTCGTTTTAAAAAAAGAATTATAATTGAAATTAAAATGTTTATTAATAAATGAATTACGAACTACGACAAGTATGGCAAGGGAACCCTGAATGCAACCGTTCTTCGCGGAGTCGAAGTCTAGACTGACGCTTGAGCGCTCTGCATCGAGCTTCATGCTAAAAGTGTTGACGTGACACAAATGGTTAGCGTCATACCGGCAGAGGGGGCTGAGAGCTACGTCATCAGGTTGGCATACATTGTATGGTTATAACACCTCCCCTCTTAGAGTGAACTTCGGGGTGACATCTGAAGTTAACTTTAAATTGAAGTTCTTAGGGTTGGAGCTGGAATGACTTGAATACCTTCTTCCAACTCTATGTTGCTCGATTCTATTTTGGGCGATTCGCAAAACCTATATTTACGAAGGTTGCATCCAGGTTTACAAAAATATAAAATAATCTTATAACTAAGGTACAAAATAATGATACACACTGTTATACTAGTGGCTATTGAATAATGTATCCCATATTTCACTATGTGAGAGGTGTCTCTAATTTTATCGGCTTCTGATAGAAGTTTGGATGTTAAACTTTGAATGTGGTTTATATCTTTTAAATGGATGTCTTCTAATTTAGTATGGGATAAATTATTTGTCATGTAGTTAATTCTATGTATACTACAACAATTGCTATTTATTAAGTTAAAATCGGGCAGCTTGATTGGTGACGTTAAATTAAGAATGTTATGGTATTTGGGTAACAAGGTAGTACCTTTACAATAAGCTACACATTTATTTGGTATAGAAAGTATACCAATTCCAACGATATTAATTTCTTGAATCTGCCTATCGTTTTGACAACCTAAAGATAATTTTAGTGGTTCGGATTGTACATAGAGATACCTGTTATTAGATAGCAGTTTAAATATATTTAATTTACCAAAAATAAATTTAATATTACATTGCAGAGGAGTATCGGTTAATGTCTTGGATATTAATTCGCTTTCACAGTTGGGTTTTGTGTCTGCTTTGTAGATTATTGGGATATCACACAGATATTCGGCAGGGCTTAATATTTTACAATTTTCCAAAGATTCCAAGGTACAATAGTTTGATTTATCTTTGGTGATAGCAATGTATCTGGTACTGGGTACTATAAGACTAAATATATCCGGTCGATTTACATTGTGCGGTGTTGGTAGTTCAATATTATTAAACAGTGTGTATTCTTGATTAGAAACTAAAGGAATACGTAATAAAAAATACAAGCTTATAATTAAAATAGTAGCATAATAAAGTAGAGAGCTTAACAATTAAATGAATGGAACTTATATCTAAGTGCATAGGTAAATTTAAATCATTGGCAAAGTGCCTCATGTTATCGGCCAACTCTCGGTATATTACAGTAGGGGATACAACTGCTGGATGTAGGATGTTTTGACTACAAAACATTATCGCGTTTATAATGTCTTCGAGTTGAAATGATAGGGTGACCATGGATGTTTCAAAAGTGTTAAGGATAAAATCAAAATGAGTTCGTATTGGTTAAATTCAACATCTTTAAAGAGAGTTCGCCGATAGCATTATTTAATTTTATTTCGTTCTGTTTAACTTTATAAAGACTATTATTAAAAGTGGATATGACCGAATTAGTGACCAAAATGTTATTTTTAATAAGTGACAATAAATTCTTTTGATTTTCTTGTACAGAATGGATTGCTTGGTCATATTCAAATGCGTCATTTTCGTCTAAAGTGCCAAATACTGTCTTTAGGACGGTTCCTATTCCGCCAATCCAAGCTCCTCGCCTGGATCTATTGTCTATCAGATGTGATATGGAACCAAACAATTTAACTATATTACGTTGTTGTACCATCAGTGGTTCGAATGTACTCTCACATTCAGAGGTTTTTATAAAGCCGGGTTGTTTGCACAGGGTGGAAACTGTCTCTAATGCTAGGTTGAGGTTTTCTATATGTGGTTCAAAATATGAAATTTCCATTGGCATAACAACGTTTAGGATGCCATTGTTAAATTTTAATTTACCTATGTAATCGAAAAATATCCCAGGACTCGTGGTAATCGGTTGGACACACTCGTTAGGTTCTTGGAGTTCCGCTGAGGCACTGCAAGTACATATACTAACTGATTAATTTATTCGCTACGGTGATAAGCAATGAGCGGAAAGGCTTAAAATATGGGTGGTCTTTAACGGACCAGTTAAATAATAAAAATAAAAAAATAGAATAAATAATCAATAGTGTATTTGTAATATTTTATGTATATATTATTGTAATATATATAGTCTAATATAAGTATTTGTATGGTAATTATTCAATAATTTAATAAGGTATGAACAATACCTTGCAAGTATTATACTTAGGTATAATTTTGATTGAAATATGCTATTTGTAGTGTTTATTTATAATGAATTCATAGCTTATTTACGCGTTAAACTATTTTAAGCTCGAAATATATAGTGTTGTTGTAATTTCTCTAATATTGTGTTAATATGTTATTACTGATTTATATATATGTAGTTAATCGTAGAATATGGGTGTAACTAATTATAAAACTAATTATATGGTATAAATATATATTAATTACCTATATGCATGTAGTATATAAGTAAAACAAAGGGTGTACTGTATATGGGTACATTGATGGGGTGTATAATATGTATACAATATATATATATATATATAAGTATATCATGTAAAAAGGTCCGTGTATATTTCTTTTACAGATTGTTGGTTGTATCGGCGAGTTTAACTTCATCGTAGTGATGACGCACGTGCCGTCTGTTTATTAGTAACGATAGTGTATTATTCCCATGAACCTTGATTACTTTGTATGGTCCTTTCCATATCGGTGATAAGGCCTTCCTGAGTCTAAGGTGGTTTTTTAAATAAACATAGTCGCCTATTTTGTATTGTGTAGGGCGAGTATGTGAGTCATAATAATTCTTAGATGTTAATTTAGACCTCTGTATGTATTCTAACGCTTTATCACGCGAGTATTTAATTCGATTTTGTAACATTCGTACATAGTCCGGATATGTAGCGCCTAACTGTTCATTGCATATAGAATTTGGTATATGGGGTTTGTTACCGAACATTAGTTCATAAGGAGTATAGTGCGTTGTGGAGTGGACAGTCGTATTGTAGGTTAACATAGCTGTGTAAACATAACGAGGCCAGTTTGTTTGTTCGTTATTTACAAACGATTTTAGATATTCTTTTAAGGTTGAATGGGATCTTTCTAGAGATCCTTGGGTCTGTGGGTGGTATGGACTCGACCACAGCTGTTTTATTTTTAGGAAATCACATGTACGTTTGAATAAATCGGATGTAAAATTAGATCCTTGGTCGGTTAATATCATTTTTGGTATACCGAATACTGATATGAAATGTAGAAGGCTCTCGCTAGTTTCTTCGGCGGTTGTACTGCGTAAGGGGTAAGCTGATGAAAATTTAGTGAAATCATCCTGTAAGGTTAATATATATTTTAGTTTAGCGGTACCGGATTCGGGTAAGGGCCCTACTATGTCTAGTGAGATGCGTTCACAGGGTTTTGTTGAAGTGCTGGTTATCTGCATAGGAGCTCGATTTATTTTCCGAAGAGCTTTATTCTCCTGACAGGATTTACACGTTCTTACATATGATTCTACGTCACTACGCATGTTTTTCCAGTAATAGAGTTCTTTAAGTCTGTTATACATACGGCTTACACCTAGGTGGCCGGCAACCGGTATGTTATGGTTGTCGTACAAAATTCTCTTTACTTCTGAAGGTGAAGGGTAAGTTATGCTATTATGAAAAATAGTAATATTTATGTTGGTGTTGTCAAAGAGATAATTAAGTATATTGTAAATTTTAATAAAACTGTGTTTTTCGAAGGGGTCCCGAAAGTCAGATATAGCTATTTCGCTAATTTCCGGTGTGTTAATTAGCTCGTTACGGATTAGTTTTAATGTTTGAAATATTTCTTGGTATGTTGTTTGGTCGAAATGGTGTACTTTTGTATATAAGAGGAAATAATTTTTATTATTTAAGGTGAATGTAGTGAAGTTGTGCAATTGCTTTTCTTGGTTAATTATTTCGTCCCTATTTTCTAGGTTCCCTAGTATTTCTTCTAGGTAGGGATTCGATGTGTCAAGATCTAATGAAGTGGGGATTAGTATTGTCTTGCTAGAGCTTTTTAGTAAGTTTTCGTTTCGTTCTATTATATTAGTGTTAAAAGATTTGGTTTGGTCTGCTATGTTTTTCAAAAAGGTTGTGTAATCGTCATTTAATGGCGTCGGGTGAGTGGTAGAATTGTCGTCTGGGTTGATTTCGGTTTCTGGGGGTATACGGTTTTCTGGTAACGGTCGTGGTGGCGTTACCGGTAGGTTAGGATCAAGGGATCCAATGTCTTGAAGATCTGGGGTAGTGCAGTCAACGAGAATATCAGGGTCCAAGTTGTCTGTTGAGATTGACGTAGGTGACGTCAGCAAGTCAAATAAGTCTTTATCGAGGTTTTCCGGGTTTAGAAGGGATTCTTCTAGTTGTGCGGAGGTTGTGTTGTGTGTAATGGTGTCGGAGTCTTGCGTACTACTAGTTGGTCTTTCGCTTGTGGAAGGTTGAACAGGATTAACGGGGTACCTGGACAAAGCGTCTGCATTTGCGTTTATTTTTCCTTTTTTATATTGTATACTGTATTCAAATTCTTCTAATTTTAATCTCCAACGGATGAGTCGGGAACCAGGATCTTTACAGTTAAATAACCATTGGAGAGGTTTATGGTCGGTTATAATAGTAAAATGACGGCCGTATATGTAAGGACGAAAGGTTTTTGTTCCAAACACTATAGCTAAACATTCTTTCTCTGTCACGCTATAGTTTATTTCTGCTTTATTTAAGGTGCGCGACGCATAGGCGATCGGCCGGTCGTTACTTATGGGGCCTTGTGACAGGATGGCTGATATGGCGAAATTAGATGCGTCGCATGTTAGTAGAAAGGGTTGATTGAAATCCGGATAAGCTAGTATTGGTGCTTCTATTAATTTGTTTTTTAGCGTTTCAAAGTTAATCTGTTGTTCATTCGTCCAGATGAAGGAGACATCTTTTTTAAGCAACGAAGTGAGAGGTTTAGCAAGTTTAGAGAAATTGGGTATGAAACGTCTGTAATACGATACTAGTCCTAAAAAGGATTTAATATCTTTAGGTGATTTCGGAGTAGGATATTGTGCAACGGCTTTGACCTTATCCGGGTTTGGTTTCACACCATTTTGAGTGATGATATGGCCTAAATATGCGACTTCTTTGCGGAGAAATTCACATTTTTCTGGTTGTAATTTTAAATTATATTGGCGGAGTCTGTCGAAGACAGCTCTGAGGTTTTCAATAGCTGAACGGAGGTCAAATGAGTATAGAACGATGTCATCTAAATACACATAGTAACGGGAGCCTTGCAGTCCCGTGAGACAGTTATTCATGAGCCTTTGGAATGTGGAAGGGGCGTTTTTCAAACCGAAAGGCATCCGGTTGAATTGGAAGTGTCCCTGGGGTACAGAAAATGCGGTTTTAGCTGCGTCTTCTGGCTTAATTAATAACTGGTGAAACCCTGATGAAAGATCGAGGGTGGTGAAATACTGACTCTTACCGAGTTGGTCGAGAATTTCCGTTATCTGTGGTATGGGGTAAATTTCGCCAATTGTAATATCGTTGAGTTTTCTATAGTCGATAACTATGCGCCATTTCTTTTGGCCAGAGGCATCAGACTTCTTTGGAACTATCCAGATTGGAGAAGACCAGGGTGACGATGAAGGAGTTATGATATCCTGTTCTAGCATTCTGTTTATTTGAGTTTCCACCTCTTTCTTGTGGCATTCTGGAAAACGGTACGATTTGGTACTTATGGGAGTATTGCTGTTGGTTTTAATCTCATGTTGGATAGCCGGGCAAAAGGAGAGGGGTTCATCTTGTAAGTGAAATATATCTGAATAATCTGAACATAATTCGAGGAGGGCGTTTGCCTCTTCTTCGTTGAGGTGAGATGTTCTTAATAGGCTAAGTACTTCTTTTGCTCGTTTAGATGCGTTTTGAGTGCAAAATGGTTGCATAGAATAGGTCTCTATTGGGTGAAGATGAAATTTTATGTCTCGTTTTATTTTAACCGGCTTATCGGAAATATTAGCAACAGTTAAATTAATTCTTTTATTTTCTTTCACTTTAACTAAACAATTTGCCACGAGAAGGGTTTTAGAGAGATGCTGGTCTATTATCGCGCCTTCGTTTAGATTAGGGTTTATAACGGCACACTCAATCACTGTTTCTGATCGTGCTGGTATGATGTAGCAGGGATCAAAGAAGTGAATTTTAATTTCGAAATCATCTATTTTTAGGACGTCGCGACTGTAGTCTATATTGCAGCCGTGTGCGGTTAAGAGATCGTTACCTATGATACCATCATACGGCAAGTTAATGTCAGCAATGACATGAAATTTATGACATATGTTTTTCTCTCCAGATGCTTTAAATCTTAAATTAAAATGGCCTAATGTTTGAGTAGCTTCTTCGCCAGGATCAATTCCTTTGATACCTATGGGTTTTTTGTTTAACTTTAATGGGTGTCGGATACTGGACTGTTTCAATAAACAGATAGCAGCTCCTGAGTCGACTAATAACGTAAGTGGTATGTCAGAAACGTCTGTTTCAACTAAAATATGAGGTAAAAGTTTTTTCGAGGTGTCGATATTTACCTCGTAAATTTCTTTAGGCTCCGGGGCCTGTGCCGCCTGCATCCAACGATGCCCAGCAACTTTCACCAAGTCGGTCCACCTGGTGGGGGAAGGCGTCTTACACTGCGTCGTTCGATACGTAGTATCCACTTGAGAACCTTTCTTCCCCAGCGGTTGTCGTTTCGTCGAGCGATGCGGCCATCCCATTGCCACTTCAGCGTGCTAATTCTTCGTGCTATATCGGTTACACCCGTTCTTCTGTGGATTTCCGTATTTCAGATTCTATCTCGCAGAGTAATCCCGAGCATAGCCCGCTCCATAGCACGATGAGCGACTTTGAGCCTAGTTATGTTGTTTTAGTATAATCATTAACAATAAATAATACAAATTATTTATTGTTGTTATTCATTGAGATTCACGATTGACTTTGCACTGCAGTGGGTATAACTGAGTGCTGCGAGCTCAAAAACTGTTGGGCGCATGAAAACTATATACCATTAAAAACAAAACTTGTAAAAAAAAAAGCCAAGCCTCGCAACTGAGTTCTTCTACCATAAAAAGTTGTGAGATCCATGTTATACCAAGTTGGTTAACTCATTCAGTCCCTGCTTAAGGGACCTTTCTTCTTAAGTTATTAAGTAAAAAGCAAACCTCACAACTTCTTATAGTGACTATATCAATATTAAAAATCTTTTATGTCTTAAATAAACAGAGTGACTTGGCAATCTACCTAAACTAAGCAGAGAGATGTGGAAATAAAGAAATTTGATTGGTTTTTGAAACACATCTCCTCTAGTCTCCTCTGCGCTTTGATGGCAATCGAGCCTAATGATGGCGTTCTTTCATTCAGGTAAATTTCAGGCAATTTAGTTTGCTCAATACTTTGGGAGATTTTGGTACAATTTCATAAGACATGTCCCCCACTCTCGCTTTTTCATTAAGTTGATTGAACATTTTACAAGTTATCATTGAACATAATTATATCTAGGTATCTGTCCACACCTATTATGCCAATCATCATTCAGCCTATCGCCGTCCACTGTAGAACATAGACCCTCCCCCTCATGCTTCACCATAAAGTGCGGTATTGTGGCACCTGCATCCAACGACGCTCAAAGGTAACAGAGTTGTCATGACTAGAGCTCATTTTTCTTCGCCATATGAGAAATAATGACGTAGTCGCCACGGTTGGTAGGCGGGTTGGTTTCGCAGTGAGATATCATACATTTCGCCGGGGAGAGCTGCTGCCCACTCCCCTTCCTGTTCAATCTTTTTTTTTTAAATGACAACGCCTTGCACTAAGGGAATAATAATCCTTATATTGTGGAGGGCCTTACAAACACATAATTCTTCATCGCATCATCGTCGTAACCTTCATATGTCCCACTGTTGGGCTCGAGCCTCCCCCACAATGGGAGAGAATTTGACCCACTATACCATACTAATCAGACATGTTGATATAGGGTTTCATTTCGAGTTTTCCTTCTCTTGCACAGATGGTATGTGCATATTATATCCCATAGTCGTCTTATACGACATCCACGGGCAAGATGGGGCAACGAGAGTGGTGAATTGTATTCTTACTTCGTCACCGTACGGAAAGAACATACAATTAACCGACACAAATTACATTCAGACTCAGAACAACAAGTTTTGTCTTGCATGGAATTCGAACCCGCGACACTAGCACGGTACGTTGGTATCTTAACCCTTACGCTATCTGCGCAGTCTTTAGCCGGTTTTTACGATTGTCATAGGGAAGCAATAATGGCGACAAATATAATCTTATTTTTTACAAAGTTACATTTCTTTAACTGCAAATATAACTTTGTAATCCTATATATTTATAAGAGTTTACAAAATTATTTATGCAGTTAGTGTATCTCGGAAACTGGATGAAAATTACAATGTTTCATAATTTTTCCTTCATTTGTACACTAAACACTAATTGTATTCTAAATTTGAAGCTTCTATGTCTCCTAGAAGTGCCACTTTAATATTGATTATCGGTCAGTCACTCAGTGAGTGACAAAATTACGTAATTTTGACTAGTTATAATTCTTAAACTATTGATTCAAATTGAATGAAATTTGAAATACACAATGTGCATATAATGCCTGCTAGGTTTCTAAAAATTCAGGTTTCTCGTTTAATTAACAACGAAGTTATAGGGGGTCGAAAATGGCCTGAATGGCTTCGAGAAAAGTATGTTACGGCAGTGTTGCGTTTTGCCCGACTTTTGCTTTGACTTTACTTTTTGCTCGACTTGGCGGGGGCACTACCGTGCCCCCAGATGGAAAAAATAGCGCAAATGACGCAAATTATGTTCAACAATTTTATGATAAATGTTAACATCATTGGAGATGCGGCAACTGAAATAATCGTGAAAATTGCTGTGCTCTATTTTATGACCTTTGACCTTGAATAATCCACGCCGCAGACAGCAGATTTTATGAGACTTTTAAGACAACTTTTAGAATACCAAAATGTAGATGTATACGAGCTTACAGCTCATTAT
Source organism: Lymantria dispar (assembly GCA_032191425.1). Lineage (NCBI taxonomy): Eukaryota > Metazoa > Arthropoda > Insecta > Lepidoptera > Erebidae > Lymantria > Lymantria dispar. The sequence goes on from CM063441.1 coordinate 12,079,249, forward strand.
CTTTCGTTCAGAGGTTGACCCCTTTTTTGGTTTAAGTGACTGTACTATATTGTTCCTGAACTCGAGTCCATTGCGATTTAACTAAAATGAAGGCAACGCTTATTGTTCGTGACAATACGATCATTTTACAAATTATTTTATTCTAACGAACGGTTTCCATATGTTGCTTGACTCCTGTTCAAACATTACATATTCGCGCCAAAACTGATGTTATCTCAATATTTATGTCCTATGAGGTTTTTGATATCAACATTTATGACTAAATTCATGTACATCTATATATATATACATAAATAGTTCATTGTTTGAAATGGGTATGTTTTGATGGCTTGTTTTCTGATTTCTCTATGATATCCAGTTCTGCTGCAAGTTGATCTGAAAGAAAGGCTTTGCCAATTGTGTTTGATTTTTATTTTTACGGTATTGCAAATATGTTTTGCTATTTACGATCACTAGAGGATCCATTAGCACGCTGAAATAGTAATGGGCAGTTCACATCGCTAAGGAAGAAAGGTTCTCGATTGGACGATGCAGTATAAGATGCTCTACCACCAGGTGAACCGACGACTTGGGGAAATTTACTAGGCATCGTTGAATGCAGGCAGCCGTACTTTATGGCGAAACATGATGGTGGCCTAGGTCCAGCAGTGGACAATGAGAAGTCTTATTCTTTAAATACCTACTAAGATTTCTATACTTTGATAGATTTGTACAATATTATCATAAAATAAATGTTTTGAACATCGTCTTATAAATAATTTGAGAGACAAAATAAAACCCTAAATCGCACAAGCAAAGTTCATACAGAGAATTAATATAATATTCATATTTGTGTGTAAACATGACAGCTTGAGCTGACAACATACATCATACAATATAATCTTCACACAAACGGTCTTATACTTGTTGTTATTTATCAGAGCTTAGTATACAATATTTTATGCGATGACGGAGTATGAATACAATTCAGCACCACTTATCTTGCCCGTGGGTGTTCCTAAAAGAACGACTAAGGGATATAGTATTCATATAACAGCTAGGTAAGAGAGAAGTAAAATTCGAAACAAAACCCTTTGCTAACATATCTGACTAGCGTGGTGTATTAGGTTCATTTCTCTCCCATAGTGGAGGAGGCCTGAGCCCAACAATTGGAGGTGTATGGATTGAGAAGATTTTATTATCTAGATTTATCCCTTTCCGACCCTTCAGAGTAACAGGAGGACGGTGAGCGACCTTATAAACCTACTGTATCACGTCCTCGTTGATGATGCCGACTACTGTTACCATGATGATGTTATAATGCAAAAGTTGTAGTGCGTAGGAATCGAAACCACAACACTCCATACGGGAGATCTCTACTTAGTTAATTATGCCATTTCTGTGATTTCAAATGAATCGTACATTTGAAATTTTAACTTTTTTATCAGGAAGAATTCTCCATCGCGTTATGTTTGAAGCTTCACTTGAAGAGAGGCAACAGGCTCATTACTTATATTAAATTTAGATGACAAAAGTTGAACGTGATGCACTTCTATATACCCAAATTCACAATCTTACCAGCAATGAATTGTATCCGAGTACAGATGCTCTATTCCAGAGAAGATAAATTCAAAACAAAGTTATATATCAATCCATGTCACCAGCGCTCAATTTAAGGCTTCAATTTAAGGCTCAAGACAACCAACGGTCCCTATATGAGCTAAATTGATGATAATAGTCATTTGGATATACCTAAGTCTTAGGACAATAAAATAACTCCAAAGAATGTACTTACCATTTCATGTATCGAACGTAACACACATGGCCACTGTAACTGAGAGGAACAAACAAAATATATTGATACAATAAAGCATTTATATTACTGTGAACACCGACGAGGAGTCGTTTCTATACTGAAAAGAATTTATGAGTAATAACAGTCAACATGAGCTTACAAGTGTTATTTGAATTATCTGCTTCCGTATTGCATCGAGAAAGCTGCGTCTGGCGGCTTGAGCCTGGCGTCTGGCGGCTAACATCCCAATACTTCTCACGTATGACGTAGATTGATGTGGGCGGCGAATGTCGAGCGCGCGCCATGCTTCGAGAATGTTGCCAGATTTATATTGTTCACGTATTAAATGATTTATTTCATACAACCGATTTATTTATGTTCTTGTTTTATTTTCGGTGATATTTAATTGTTTATTTCAAATTTAAATATATTAAAGAATATTCAGCTGTTTTTGTCTCTGTTAGACTTTTATACAAAGTTTCGTTTACATTTGACACTTACGAGATAGTCTTCCGTCTCGCTTTTACAATATTTTTACTTAGTTTATAATATACTTTATTGTCAATACTCAATCTGAATTGAGTATTATATCTCATAGGCTGTACATACAACCAATTAAATGATAATATATCTTATCTTATTTTTCTAAAGATTTTTGCGTGTGGGGGGTTTTGTTGATGGCTTAAGAATCGCCGAATCAAATTGTATGCATTCACACTATCTTCAATTTTTTTCACGATAGGCAGTGACCTAGTAAAGATTCATAAGCGGAAGTACCACTTACCCTCAGGAGTGCTGTTTATTCCTTTGCCACCATCAATAGTAAAATAGTGAATCACTCAGGGAAGTACATTAAACATTTTGTGAGTACAACATGTATCAGATGATATAGACAAGAAAAAGTATTTACTCGTTAACATCATTACATTCAAACCAATAAGAGCGAAGCACCAATGACGAATGTTTCAAATTCGGGTTTTTTTTTTAGAGCTTCCACTGCGTGCGCTGCGTAAACGGTTAAATTTAAAAATATTTTCGCCTTCTACAAAAACGAAGTCACCAGTTAAAGTTAGCTCTAACCCAAAGTATTTATTCCACGCGGAAGAAGTCACGGGCAGCAGCTAGTATAGTTATAAGCTTTATGTGTACAATTAAATGTAAGGAAAGGTTTTAATTATTTGCATAACAAAATGTTAATATATGTATAAGCCATGCAATATATATACCACGCGTCATTAAGACACAGTTTTCCCTAAAAGCGTTTTATTTTATTTGTGCGAGTCGTACGTCAACACAAGGACATATAATCTGGCGTTCAGCGACACAGTGCCGTATTGTGTTTGCACATCGAGACGGTTCCATCAGTGAATTTAATAAAGAAGCAAATCCAACAGTCGTTAATGTTGAAATACGAATCTTGGAAGAGGATTAGTGATTCTATTGACGGCTCTAGTTTGAGTCGCCTTGTTGTAGACGAGTCAAGCGGAACATAGATTCGCACGACAGCTGGAATTATCTGAAATTTGTTAAAGCTTTTATTTCACTAGATGAATTATTTCAAAGCCATCAAGAACACTTTGCGACAGTTTTAATCTAAAAATACATTCAAGATAGTGTAAGAAGATTAATTGTCACCTGCAGCCTGACCTTTATTCATATACTTCTTTTTCTTAGAAACGTCATACTTGGAGTCTCTTCGTTGCCTCAAATGTAGTTAATGAGAACATCGAGAAAACTGTCATCGTAATTATCATCATTTCGTGTGATTACGGAGTAAGGATACAATTTACTAACCCCTATCTTACCCTTGGGAGTTGTATGAGGCGACAAAGGGATATAATATGTTAATAATGTCGATATAAGAGAAGGAAAATTGAAAATAAAATCCCATGCACTACACCTGACTAGCGTGATGGTAAGTCAAATTCCCTCTAACAATGAAGTTTAAAGTATATGAAATGTCGATTATAAAATTAGCATCATCATAGTGTTCGGGTGTAGCTACTCCTATTATAAAGTATAAAAACTAAAACACGGCGTATACAATTTTACATAAATGGACTTAATTTAAAAAATATGCCCGCTAAGTATCTGGTTGGATTTTCTCAGTTGCCGCCGCGTTTCTATTTAGTGGTAGATTATTGGATTAATTTCAAGGGAAATGCAAAATTGACAAAATATAAGTTTTCTTGCAAGATTTGTATATAATTAGCTGCGCCAGCAGTATCGCTTACTTACATATTTAAAACTATTATATTATTTTAAATAACACGTCATTCTATAAAGGTAATAATGTCAAAATTAGTATTAGCCATCATTCATCGATGTTAGCCTTTTCATCTCAAAAGTTATTTAGACACTAACTGTACACAAAACTTGACCGCAATTTTACTATGGTTTTTCTAATTTATTAGTATATAAAGACATTGGTTTACAGACAATAGATATTACCATTTAACATACTTCTACGTATATTAGGTTCGCTGTGCTCTTTTTTACAAGTTTACTTTTTCTACCAAGGAAAGCCAAGCATTCTATAACAACTAGTTCATAAATTCCCAACGATTTTGAGACTTCTGCATAAAAAAAATTACTTCAAAAGATAAGGATGTTGAAACTTCTGAATAACACAAATAATAACAACTGACGTATGAGCATCTTCAAATGAATTTGTTACAATACCGGTTCGCACATCATGAGAACGCTTTGTTAACAGAACGGAATTGACAAAAATATATTTATATTTTTTTCCTTTTTGGTATATCGCCCCCTTGACCCATTTCAGTGCTGAAGGAAAACGAAATCAGGTTCACATACAGGTAATACTAATGAAATTTTCTTAGTGTTGCTATTTCAATTGTAACTTAAGATTATTTTGTCACTAAAGACCTTTTTAGATCATAATCGATTGTTGAAAGTACTAAAGAAACGCTCGAATTACGATTCATATGAAAGAATTTAGTTAATATTTAATATTAACTTTATATTATACTAGCTGACCCAACAGACGTTGTTCTGTTTAAATGCAGACTACAGCAGCGCCACGAACCGGGTTGAATTGTAAATCTAAACCATTCTCGAATCCCCTTGAACATGCACAGAAAATTTCGTCAACATCAGTCCAGCCGTTTAGGAGGAGTTCAGTGACATACACACGTACACAATAAATTTATAAATAAAGATTAATATTAAATTTATTTCCTTGTGGTGACGGAATAAGCATAGAATTCATCACCCCCTATTTTACCCGTGGATGTCGTAAAAGACGACTATGAGATAAATCTCATAAGTAAGCATATAACATCTATGCAAGATAAGGAAACCTCGAAACAAAACTATATACCGACCTGTCTAACCAGCATGGTATAATAAGGCAAATTCCTTCCTGTTGCGGCAGAGGGTCGAGCCCAGCAGTGGGATATTTATGAGCCCAGATGATGGCCATTTAATAAGACATCATCAAAGGAAATTTACATTTTTAATTTTTTAATATATTACGTGTGGTGACGAGTGCCCTAACCTCCTATCTTGGTCGTGGATGTCGGAAAAAACGACTAGGGGATATAATACGTATATAAGATTTATTTAAAAAATGTAGGTATAAAATAATACGATTTCATAAATTTTAATGGTCTCCGATGCGAAATACAACATAACATTTTTGTTGTTGATGGAGTGGCGTATTACTTAATGTACCGACCTACAGTGCCAGTGTCATGGGTCCGAATCCCGCTCAGGATAACACTTTGTGCGATCTAAAATTGTTGTTCTGAGTCTGGATGTAATTTGTGCCCGTTAATTATATGTTTGTAAAGTCCTCCATACATCGATTATTTCCTTAGTGCAGCGTGTTATTTATAAAAAAGGGAACCGTCGCTTAGGACGCCTGGCAGATGTGGAACATCGAAATTATCTTGTACATGTGTATATATGCATAAAAGAACAGATTACGACAGGAATATGATATAAAGTATTAATAAAATATTACGCTTTTTTCCAGAAAATGATGTTTATTCAATAAACATTTATTTTCATTAGGTATTATTATTATTTATTATTATTATTTATTTTTTATATTATTATTATTTTTTATTATTATTTCATTATTCATTTTCATTCACTTAGGTATGTCTTTAGGTTAATAATTTATTTTGAGCTCACTAGATGGCGTTACACAAAATTCTAAAACAGATTATGGTTTCGTTACACAAATGTACATATGCGTACTAAGCGTGGCGTTAACGCCACGCCATGAGTCAGGTTTAGCCTCGCCTATAGATGTTTCACATCAAAAACTCAACCTACAAAAATTATTCAATAAAAACTTGCAACGAAATTCTATAGCTTAGATATAACATTTAAGACTCGAAAATACGATTTGTGATAAAAAAATGGTCTCTGAAGAAATAAAAAAGATGAAAAAAGTTTGATCATTCAACTCGGATATATGAGCAAAATAATCTCTGTTAATATTTCTAAATAATATTCATTCCAATATTTCACAAATCTATTAATACCCGTAGAACTTTTGGCAGCGAGTAGGTGCGTACAGATCTGATATTAATGAAGCCTTAGCGAGCTATCTTCGGGTAATAAAGTAAGATTACAGTCATTGTAAAGCCGCTCTCGAAGGTTCTGTGGGCGGTTAATACCGAACGGTGTATGTATTGTACTTAGATATATATATATATATATATATATATATATATATATACATCAAAGGCTTTATGTATATTGAATCAAGTTTTATTCAATACGAATATACAAAAATCACGTCTTATTATATTCCTTCACGGTAATCTCCGAATCACTTTAGTACGAACTTGAAAGGATATCATTTTTGGAACGAATAAAAAAACGGCGAGTTATATTTGATTGTTTTGTTTGAAAATCGTACGTTATCATTTTTTATATTAGTTCGGCTACGTTTTAAATAGATTTTTTTTTTTGTTTTTGAATCTATACTTCATTTAACGTATTTCTGTTATTAGTATCGTTTTTTTTTCTACAAATATAAGATAACGCGAAGGGTAAATTTTTATAAAGATTTTTATCTTGTTACACCATAAAGTATAACTTCTTACGCGTGTGCATAAGACAAAGTGTCTTTTCTTGTTATATCTGATTTTTAGTTCAATAGTCACTTTACAGGTATCTTATCCAGTACATAGGAATACAAGTATATATAAAAACTAACCACATCAACAAATGACATTATTGAGCTGAGCCTCCACCTCAGCCGAAATTATTTTAAAACATAATACAAATATTAATAAAACTTCATCATCATCATCATTTCGCCCCATATATGTCCCATTGTTGGGCTCAAACCCGCTCCACAATAGGAGGGAAATTGTCCTTATCGTACCATGCTGGTCAGACAGATTAGTATAGGATTTTATTTCGAGTTTTCCTTCTCTTAAATTAAATTTATATGACAATAATTATCATTCATGTCAAATATCTTACACTCGGTTCACATACGTCCCACTGCTGAACTCGCGCCTTCAGCGTAATAGGAGGAATATTGACCTATTTTACCACGCTGGTCAGGCGTGGTAGTATAGGGTTTTACTTTAAGTTTGCCTTTCTTGCGTAAACATTATGTACATATTGTATCCCTTAGTCGTATTTAACGAAATCCACGGGCGAGATAGCCAGTTGCCCACTCGCTTTGTATTCTTACTCCGTCACTACACGAATTTGGTGTTATTATAACTTTCTTATAATATTTATAACTAAAAAAAATTTCTGTGTGATGATGGATTTAGAAAACAAGTCAACACTGCTCATCTTACCCATGGGTGACGTAAAAGAAGACTAAGGGATATAATATGCATATAATATCTATGCAAGAGAAGGTCAACTCGAAATGAAACCTTTTACCAATATGTCTGACCAGCGCAGTTCAGTAGGTGAATTCCCTTCTCCTAATGAGACTCGAGAACAACAAAGAAATTTACCAAGTTTATAAAGAGATAAAAAGCTTGTATTTATTTCTTATTTTTTAAAAGACTAGACTCTACACTAAGGACTATAAACGGACATAAACTACATCCAGACTCAGAACAACAATTTGTGGGCACAAATTGTTGTTCTGCGTAGGATTCGAACCCGTGACACTAGCATTATAGGTATCTTAACCGCTACGCCATCTCTTCAGTATTATAATGAGAATGAACCACAAATTAATATTTCAACACAAACTTTGTATTTTAATTATATTTCGAGAACATTTCACAAAAATATTTAAAATGAAACTCCGCAAAATGCGAAGCATGAAATATTTAATAACATTTGGTATATCATGTTTGCTGTTCAGTCCGAATAAAATATACTAAACGTTTTTTTCACATCGTATTCGTGACTGTGAGTTGAGTATGGTGCATCGGCTCACATTGACCTGTAATATGTCCAACTGGCCTCTGTTGGCTCCACGCCAGATAGTGCATCCGCTCATAGATCGTTACCTACAGACCATTGTCACTAATTGCTTTCATAATGCGTTCTCACATCTTAAGTTTATATATATTCTGCTGGGCAGCGTTAGGGTAACTTAGAGAACCTTCTCGCCCGATATGTTGCAGTGTTTGAAAACTAAGTTTTATAACCAGTGTGTGTGTTACCAGCGATGGCATACGGCACTGAACCGTACTCTCTAAATGTCAACCTCATAAAAAGGCTCAAAGTCGCCCGTGCTGCGGTGAGGGCTATGCTCGGTATTTCTCTATGTGATAAAATTCGGCATACGGAAATCCATAGAGGAACGGGTGTTACCGATATAGCCCGCAGAATTATCATGTTGAAATAGCAATGGGCAGGCCACATCGCTCGTGGAACCGACAACCGTAGGGGAAGAAACTAGATGGACCGACGACCTGGTGACAGTTAGACGGACAACTCTGTGGTGTAATATGAGGGAGATCTACGTCCAGCAGTGGACGACAATAGGCTGAAATGATGATGAATGATGAATACTATTAACAAATAAAAAACTGGAATCGAGGAACATAATAGACTAATACAAACGTTAAAGTCATAACGACAATTGAGTGAGCGTAAAAAACGTAAGGACGTCTGAGTTACCCCAAGTAACAGAAAACGTAAACATTTGATTAACATGCTAAGCCAAATTAATAAACTAATCGTGTTCTATTATATACATGTTCTTTTCATTAATAAACTTGGGTTGCGATTATGAATAACAATAATAAAGATTTTTGTTATTCATCATCGCAGCCCACATACGTCCCATGGTTAGGCTCAGGCCTCCTCCACACTGGGAGAAAATTTGACCTACTATACCATGCTGGTCAAACGTGTAGATATAGGGTTTCATTTCAAATTTTCCTTCTCTTGCACATAACATATGTGCATATTATATTCCATAGTCGTGTTCTACGACATTCACGGGCAAGATATGGAGTGGTGAATTGTATGCTTACTCCGTCACCATACGGAAAAATAATTTATCTTCTTTATAAATTTTATTTTATCTTCTTTTTATTATTATTTAAATGAAAAATATAAAACTCACAATTGTATTTAAATCACAAAAATAAAACAGTATATTACATAACAAATAAATAAAATTGAAGTGGCCGTTTGTAATGTCAAAATAATATTTATTTTGTACTCACAGGACTATTTACACGATAGCTTTGCATAAAAACCAGTTCAGATACTTTTTGATTATGTGTCTATTTGCTCCTGGTAATCTTGAAAATTCACTATCACTATCACTATCTTGAAAATTCAAGATTACCAGGACACCATTGGACTGATTTTGAGAATATTTTACTACCTTACTATAATTTATCCAAGTATTCTTACGAAAACAGAAACCCATCGGGTGAAGGCACAGGAATTTGCTAGTATTACATATAATTTAAAAAGACATATTGAACCAATCTGTTTGAAAGTAATCGTCAATGCTAATATTTATAAAATGGCCAAATTGTTTACAATAACCGAAATTTTGTGACGTAATTAAATTTATTCTCGCTATTTGAATAATGAAAATATATTATTCAAGTTATACAACTGTTTACATTAAAACGTGCTATTATAATACATTAAATTATTAAAAATGAATAACCAATGTTAAAGTCAATAATACAAAATTTATATTTGGAAAATTGTAATGATCTTAAAATGAAATGGTTACAGTTTGCCCCAATCGAATTTGGCCCAGAAATGTTTACAATTTTTTCCTGATCGAATTGAACTTATAGCCAAATATATTATATATTTTCGTATAGTGACGGAGTAAGGATACAATTCACCACAATATTTTTTCCTCCTAGATAGTATAAAAGACGAGTATGAGATATTATGCTTATTATTTGCAGTTAACATCTACGCCAGAGAATGAAAACTCGCCATAAAATCTTGTATCAATCTATTTAATAAGCGTGGTAAGTTTGTTTCTCTATTACTGTGGAGAAAGCCCCAAGCTCAGCAGTGAACATATGAGCTGAGAGATGAAGAGAGAGAGATAACGAAAAAGTACTTCATCATTTCAGCTCATATACGTCCCACTGTTAGGCTCGAGCCTCCTCCACAATAGGAGGGAATTGACCTTACTATACCACGCTGGTCAGACAATAGGTTAGTATAGGGTTTTATTTCGAGTTTTTCTTCTCTTGTATAGATGTCATATGTGTATCGTCGTATAATCCATTTCTATAAGGGTTTATCTCATTACTGAAGTAAAATGTCCTCAGATAAGATTTATAAATGTTTGTGATGACTAGAGAACTGTTCACAATACAGCGTTCAGCGGTTAAATGTTAGTGACGTCATAAAGTGGTCAGTGCGAGGCAATAACCGGTGTCCGCATAAACCTTTTGATGCGTTCACTCCGTATCCGTGTATGCAGTGTGTTACTGCGTACCCTCGTACCCTCGTACCCTCGTATCGTCCCCCCCATACCACTATATGACCGCACTCGGTCGCAACGCGAGAGAGTGTGCGGTACATTGTTCACTGATTCGTTTAACCTATTTTCATTCGTTTTTGTTGAACTTTGGCCTATTTTCTGCTATAACATAATTTCAATTAATATATGTATATTGTCATAGTAACAGTAATAACCAGGATTAAGTAGAAAAGTAATAGAGACATTGAACTTATTGTGTAGAAATAAGATTTGTGTTATAATCCGTGTAACAGTTTAGGTCTTTATGCATGTTTATTAAAAACAGTTTTTCCGAGACGATAATATGAATCTATACGTATATGCCCACAGTGGCAAGAGAGGAAAATCTTGAAATAAAACCCAATACGAACATGTCTAACCAGCATGGTATAGTAGACCAATTGCCTTCCTATTGCGGAAAAGATTCGAGCCCAGCAGTGGGATATATAACAGCTGTTGGTCGTCGAAAGTCTCTTTCGGTGAGGCTGTCATGACAAGGAAGGAGGCCGCGGAGCGGGCACGCGAAGCGCTTGCTTCCGCTGACTCGCGCCGCCGGCGACGACCAGGGAGGAGGAAACGCCGCTATGAGTTCCTCCTCCCACCACCCTGAATGATGACAGGATGTGGCTAGACGGCCAAGCGTTGGGGTTTCGGGGATAGAATGTTACCAAACGATTTCTCCGGCACCCTGTAAAGCGCGGAAGGGGCCGCTGTGGTTTTAGTGGGTATTTCGGTCACTTTTGTAGCCGGTGAGTCCCACACACACTCCCCCGTCTGTAACCGGCGGGGGATAGTGCGTAAATGCATTTCCACAGCGTGAAAAAAAAAACAGTGGGATATGTATGAGCTGAGACGACCCACAGTGGTCTTAGGGTTGGAATTTGGTTTGGTTGTCTTAATAATTGCGATAGCAATTTTTCGCACACAAACATTTTTTTAAAAGCATCTTAATTTTTCAAACGCTAAATCTCGATAATTTGCAAGTTTTTTCTTTTTTTTAAATTTCCCTCAACAGTCGGATACTGTACTGATTGTATGCATTAGAGACGAAAGTATAGTTATATTGGATTTTTTCATAAGACAATGTGTTGCACTATGAAAATAATCCTTCTATTGCAGAGGAGTTCAAATCTAGACTCAAAACAATTTCTGAATCGCGCAGTGTTGATCTTCGTGGAAAACGAATCCACAACACTAGCGCTGTAGGTTGATAACCACTATATCATCTATACAGTTTAAAGAAAACGTCCCTGTTTTGATGATATGATTACACTTTAAATATTATATTCATGAGAGCCAACGGTAGCAACGATACCAACAGCCAAACTTATTCCCGGAAGATCGACTTTAAAAATCTTCGAGAATCGAACATAAAACTACTAGACATATTGTTAAAGTAATCAAAACTACTAGAGAAGGCTTCAAAATTTCAATTTAAAATCGTATAATTCATTTGTAAAACTCGTTTTACACGGAAAGGGGAATAAAGGGGATCAATCGTAATATTGCAACTTTTAATTTGTGCTCGCAATAAATCTCTGACGTGTCATATGAAAAACAACAGTCTGCAAACGTTCTATCGACTCATTGGGATGCTGAGCGTACAGCGAGAATCGCGCCACGCCTGTGGGGGGGACTCGAGGGGGGATGGACGAATTGTTGATTTTACTTATATAAAACGCACCCCCGAATTGATTGTGTAAATAAAGGATATTAATTTGTATTTGTGCACCAATCGACCTAATTATTAATGGGATTTCAATTTAATTTCAAAAACTTTATCGATATCTATGGAGTATTTGACTCATTTTGTGTTGAATGATGCACATAACATCTATGCAAGAGAAGAATAACTGTAAATAAAATCCTCCATCCATCAGCCTACAGACGTCTACTGCTGTGTCTAGACATAGCCTTGCCACGAGAATGCCACTCGGCACGGTTCTGCGCCACTTGCATCCAACGGTTCCCTGCGACTTTGAGAATGCTGTCAATCCACCTAGTGGTGGGTCGTCCTACGCTGCGTCGTACGATTCGTGGTCGCCACTCAAGAACCTTTCTTCCCCAAAGGTTGTCGGTTTGCGAACGATCTGGCCTGCCCATTGCCATTTCAACGTGCTAATTCTGCGGGCTCTGTCGGTTACACCCATTTTTCTACGGATTTTCGTGTTTCGGCTTTTATCACGTAAAGAAATAACGAGCATAGCCCTCTCAAACAAAATCCTACGCCATCACTTTTGACCAGCATAGTATAGCAGGTCAATTTTCCTCCTATTGTAGAGAAGGCTCGAGCCCAACAATGGGACGTATATGAGCCGAGATGGTGATGATAATAATATGGATTTGATCTATTATCTCAGGTCATATAAGAACCATTATTGTAAACGAGCCTGCTCCTTAAATGGACAATAATTTACCTACTCTACCACGCGTCTCATGTCTAGTTTATCTTCTTGCTTATATGCTTAATATCCTTTATTCGTCTTTTACTACAAACAAGGACAAGAAAAAGGGTGACGAATTGTATCCCCTATTCCTTCACAATGCGGATAAGATTTGATTGATGAAAAGTATATGTGGATATTACACGTATATTTTTGCACATACATACGTTTTTTTATATAAGTATACGTGTATCTTGTGTTAGATAATAGTTGACCTATAAAATCTCTCATAATTATGACAGATCTATATATTAATACTTGAAGCAAAAACTTTGTACCCCTTTTTACGAAAATTACGTGGATGGATAAGTATGAAATTTGGAACAAATGAAGTATATAATGAGGAGCAGTGCATAAAAGTGAAATTTCATATAATAATGGATTAGAAATACATTATTATAAAAGATATTACGTACACTACAACGCAATCGCCACACGCACACATCAGCGCGCTTATATCGTACACTTTTGTTTACGGTTAAAATCTCTAAAAAAACTCTATACGTCTAACCAGCGTAATTTAGTAAGTCAATTTCCCTCTTATTATGGAGGAGACTTAAACCCAGCAGTGGCACATGTGTGGGCTGAAATGATGAATGATGATATTTAAAATATAATTAATTAAACTTAGAATAAATATGTTAATAAATTGTATGTGAGAATTGAACCAGCGACACCGGCTGCAAATTACTGATGAATTGTATATTTCACGCATTCCGTACAACGTATTAAAACGATTTGTGCGAAAAATAGCCGAGGTGTAAGGGTAGAAAAGGGTTGGGGCTTTAATCGAATACAGAATAGGGCTCTTAATATATTTAACTGCCTTTGTGTACCTTTTATTTTGTACCGGCTATATATTTGAGAAAGCAGTGGGTAGGTACATGGAATTGTGAACTATTAATACTGAGGGATTGAGATATGATGTATGAAGTACTTTTTCTATTTCTTACTGTAAGAAATACATTTTGCGAGAAATTTTAGAGTTATTATACTATTTATAGACAGATTATACGAAGACTTAAAGCGATTATTTATAGATAGTATAAAAAAATCCCAATATATACAATTGTTTGCCGGGCTGTTTGCGGATTTGTATGGGTCAAAAAACGAAATTATAAATAGCTGTTTCGCATGGTGATTTTTATATATATGTAATTCGTCGTCATTATTAATCTTTTGTAATTGAACTGCATCTAAACGGCTGGACCGATTTTAATGATTTTTTCTGTGTATTCAAGTGGGTTAGAAAATAATACATATTAATATTTGAACCCGGTAGGTGGCGCTGCGATCGATTTCATAGAGAATTCTTTTTTTATTTTTTTTTTTATTTCAAATGAACAGCGTCTATTGGGTCAACTAGTTAAATTATAAAAATAAATCCTTTTTAGTAAAGCATTACGCTACTTACACTTTTACGCAATCTGTGCAGTTTTGAAAGGGATTTATTTTAAATACATGGCCGTTATTTAACAATTTCGTGCTATAACGTAGGTCTAATGCCTAATTTAACAATTTCGTGCTATAACGTAGGTCTAATGCCTAATTTTAAGAGGAAGATCACATCCAGTAGTTCATCATCTCAGCACATATACGTCTCACTGTTGAGCTCGAATCTCCTCCTTTGTACAAGGGAATTTGAGCTACTACATACTACGCTGGTCAGACGTGTTGGTATAGAGTATTATTTCGTGTTTTCTATCCAAATTCGAGCTAAACTATACCACGCTGGTAAAACTGGCATAAAGCTTTACTTCGGGTTTTTTTTCCGAATTTGAGCTAAACTATACCACGCTGGTAAAACTAGCATGAGGCTTTATTTCGGGTTTTCTTTATGAATTTGAGCTTAACTATACCACACTGGTAAAACTAGCATAGGGCTTTATTTCGGGTTTTTTTTCCGAATTTGAGCTAAACTATATACCACGCTGGTAAAACTAGCATGAGGCTTTATTTTGGGTTTTCTTTATGAATTTGAGCTTAACTATACCACACTGGTAAAACTAGCATAGGGCTTTATTTCGGGTTTTTTTTCCGAATTTGAGCTAAACTATACCACGCTGGTAAAACTGGCATAGGACTTTATTTCGGGTTTTCTTTATGAATTTGAGCTTAACTATACCACACTGGTAAAACTAGCATAGGGCTTTATTTCGGGTTTTTTTCCGAATTTGAGCTAAACTATACCACGCTGGTAAAACTGGCATAGGACTTTATTTCGGGTTTTCTTTATGAATTTGAGCTTAACTATACCATACTGGTAAAACTAGCATAGGGCTTTATTTCGGGTTTTTTTTTCGAATTTGAGCTAAACTATACCACGCTGGTAAAACTGGCATAGGACTTTATTTCGGGTTTTCTTTATGAATTTGAGCTTAACTATACCACACTGGTAAAACTAGCATAGGGCTTTATTTCGGGTTTTTTTTCCGAATTTGAGCTAAACTATACCACGCTGGTAAAACTGGCATAGGACTTTATTTCGGGTTTTCTTTATGAATTTGAGCTTAACTATACCACACTGGTAAAACTAGCATAGGGCTTTATTTCGGGTTTTTTTTCCGAATTTGAGCTAAACTATATACCACGCTGGTAAAACTAGCATGAGGCTTTATTTTGGGTTTTCTTTATGAATTTGAGCTTAACTATACCACACTGGTAAAACTAGCATAGGGCTTTATTTCGGGTTTTTTTTCCGAATTTGAGCTAAACTATACCACGCTGGTAAAACTGGCATAGGACTTTATTTCGGGTTTTCTTTATGAATTTGAGCTTAACTATACCACACTGGTAAAACTAGCATAGGGCTTTATTTCGGGTTTTTTTTCCGAATTTGAGCTAAACTATACCACGCTGGTAAAACTGGCATAGGACTTTATTTCGGGTTTTCTTTATGAATTTGAGCTTAACTATACCACACTGGTAAAACTAGCATAGGGCTTTATTTCGGGTTTTTTTTCCGAATTTGAGCTAAACTATACCACGCTGGTAAAACTGGCATAGGACTTTATTTCGGGTTTTCTTTATGAATTTGAGCTTAACTATACCACACTGGTAAAACTAGCATAGGGCTTTATTTCGGGTTTTTTTTCCGAATTTGAGCTAAACTATACCACGCTGGTAAAACTGGCATAGGACTTTATTTCGGGTTTTCTTTATGAATTTGAGCTTAACTATACCACACTGGTAAAACTAGCATAGGGCTTTATTTCGGGTTTTTTTTCCGAATTTGAGCTAAACTATATACCACGCTGGTAAAACTAGCATGAGGCTTTATTTTGGGTTTTCTTTATGAATTTGAGCTTAACTATACCACACTGGTAAAACTAGCATAGGGCTTTATTTCGGGTTTTTTTTCCGAATTTGAGCTAAACTATACCACGCTGGTAAAACTGGCATAGGACTTTATTTCGGGTTTTCTTTATGAATTTGAGCTTAACTATACCACACTGGTAAAACTAGCATAGGGCTTTATTTCGGGTTTTTTTTCCGAATTTGAGCTAAACTATACCACGCTGGTAAAACTGGCATAGGACTTTATTTCGGGTTTTCTTTATGAATTTGAGCTTAACTATACCACACTGGTAAAACTAGCATAGGGCTTTATTTCGGGTTTTTTTTCCGAATTTGAGCTAAACTATACCACGCTGGTAAAACTGGCATAGGACTTTATTTCGGGTTTTCTTTATGAATTTGAGCTTAACTATACCACACTGGTAAAACTAGCATAGGGCTTTATTTCGGGTTTTTTTTCCGAATTTGAGCTAAACTATACCACGCTGGTAAAACTGGCATAGGACTTTATTTCGGGTTTTCTTTATGAATTTGAGCTTAACTATACCACACTGGTAAAACTGGCATAGGACTTTATTTCGGGTTTTCTTTATGAATTTGAGCTTAACTATACCACACTGGTAAAACTGGCATAGGACTTTATTTCGGGTTTTCTTTATGAATTTGAGCTTAACTATACCACACTGGTAAAACTGGCATAGGACTTTATTTCGGGTTTTCTTTATGAATTTGAGCTTAACTATACCACACTGGTAAAACTGGCATAGGACTTTATTTCGGGTTTTCTTTATGAATTTGAGCTAAACTATACCACACTGGTAAAACTGGCATAGGGTTTTATTTCGGGTTTTCTTTCCCTTTGCATTATTGTCATCTACATACATATTGTATGACTAAGTTCGTCTTTTACAACACTCACGAGTAAAAGAGGGGGGTGGTGAATTGTATTCTTACTCCGTCGCGACACGGAACAAAATATTATATTGTAGTACTTTATCGTGATGTGATAGACACAGACCATTTTATATTAAGATTCATGTTAATTCTGTTACTGTTGAAGACTATCTTCTGAATTTCATTCCAAGCAATCACACAGTTCTTAAAAGCAAAAGGGATAGTGAAACAATTGTTTCTAAACGACTATTATTACGTAAATTTTTCAATATAATAAATGTGAGTTTTATGTGTGTATAGTTCCCTCGCGGGAGTCCAAGACGTGATTCCATAAAAAGGAAAATTTTACTTATTTTATTTATTGCCTTCCCCGAAAACACTTTAACTACAAAAGTTACTCTATCTATTTCTAAACTCGTTTCGATAGTAATCTCGGTAAGTGTTTGTGCCGTATAACCCTGTCAGCGCTGCGTGACTGATACACGACTGTGAGGCACGTAATAACGGTTGACTTGAACCCACCCGTTCCCTCCGACCCCCGGATACGACCCGCGCACTATACGGAATTTGTCACTTGGGCCATTCTATAACTACCTATTCAATCTTATTCTTTTTTTCCATTTATAACAATAGTTAGTCTCATAATAAATTTATTTCGATATCTGCGGATATGCCTCACCCTTTTCGTGTGATGACGGAGTAAGAATACAGTTCACCACTCCCTATCTTTCCCGTGGGTGTCGTAAAAGACGACTAAAGGATACTTAAAGAGGAGGTTAGATAAAGTATACAGTACATATCAGTCTAGGAATAAAACCTTATATCAACATGTCTGACTAGGATGGTAGAGTAAGGTCAATTTGCCTCCTATTGTGGAGAAGGCTCGAGCCCAACGGTGGGATGTATATGAGCTGAGACGACGACCATACTTCACTTTATTACTCCTTAGCTATGAACGTGAATACTTTAAATACTTACAAACGTGAAATAAGCATAGGGAATGTAATTGCCATAACGGGATTGCGAGCATACCTTTATTTATAAATTTCTTCAGGACGTGTGTATGTCACTGAACTCCTCCTAAACGACTGGACTGATGTTGACTAAATTTTTTGTGTGTGTTCAAGGGGATTCGAGAATGGTTTAGATTTACAATTGAACCCGGTAGGTGGCGCTTTATATGAACAGAACAACAGGTCAGCTATTAATAAAATTATTAAACCAATAAATACATAAACTAATATAAATTTTAATTTCGTTGTTATTTTTATGTGGTGAAGGAGTAACAATAAAAATCATCACTCTTTTTCCTACCCTCCTCTCTCACTACTCTCTCTCTCTCACTAATCCTCAGCAATGAAGGTGAATACTTGTAATCATTACAAACATGAAATAAACATAGAAAATGTAATATTACATAACGCGATTATAAGCATATAAATACCAGTTAATAAAATTGAATTGTGTCTCTATGTAAAATCAAAATAACAGTTAATTTTTTCATTTTCACACCTTTATTTGTATAGTACCATGCTTAAAAACCAGTTGAAATTTTATTCGTTTGTCTGTTTATTTCGGGTAATCTTCAAAATGGCTGGACAGATTTTGATAATATTTTAGTACCAGGGAGGCGTCTATTAAAATTTTATCTGGTCCAGGATTTGAACTAAAGCCTTGCATATCTTAGGAGATATTAGAGATTTAAAATGAGAGAACAAAGCGATTATAACCGAAGCGAGCCAAGAATGGGTCGCTAGTTATAAGTAAAATTGAGCAGGAAATACATAGGATAATATAAGTTTTAATTTACTTGTTCTTTCTTTGTAGTGACAGACTAAGAATACAAGTCACCACTATCTTTCTTGCCATTGCTGGTGTCATTTCTGCTTTGCTCGTGGATATTGTAAAAGACGACTAAGAAAAACATCATTACGCCACGGTTACGTACTTCTGTTAGAAGAGATGGGGTATGCCGAGCTCAGCATCGATCAAATATCAGCAAAAACCGCACGCTGTTCCTACCTCTCGGTTACAGAGAAGTCATGGGACCTTTTTCACGTACACAACAACTCCACCGAGCCGACGCATCCGCTGCTCGTAGACTTACCTCGAGAAGGTACTGTCCCCTCTCCTTACCACCTCAAGTAATGGCTAGGAATATAGCATTCACTCCTCTTTGGGGCCTTATATCTAATGGTGGACACTGGCCGCCACCACAGCCAGTAGGCCAGACTCCACTTGCAGAGTTGAGGAACCTGCCAGATTAATTCGATCTTGTCTCCGCGCTCTTCACGCGTTACAGCTATCTGAGTCTCTTTTTGATGCTCTCAGATAATTTTTAAGACGGGTTGATGTTAAACAGGTAACCGTTTATAAAATTATTGATAGAACTTTTACAAGTACTGTAGAAGAATAGTGGCGATACTTGAATAACACTGTAATGCTGATTATGGCACCTTGTAGGGTGGTCTGGGTAGTACAATACTTTCGTAGAAAATTAACGTATTTTATATATTAAATATTTATTAATGACTTCGTTTGGTGAGCAAGAGAACCGGCAGCCTAATTTTCTGACGGTGTTTACTTGCAGTAGGTTTTGAAGATGCCTTCAGAATCACCGAAACTCATTGCACACATTCACAACCCCTTTACTTTCCACACTGTAGGCAGCGACCTAAGAAAGGTCTATGAGCAGCAATATCATTTACCACCAGCTGTGCTGTTCACCACCAACAGCAATAAAAGTAATCAATACTTCAGCTTAAAAAAATGCTCATCATAGACTTTTATATTATCTTCGTCTTCATATCAGCCCAGATAAGTCCTGCTTTTGGTCTGAGACCTTCTCCATAATAGGAGTGAAATTGATGTACTATGCTGAGCTGATCAGATGGGTTGGCATAGGGTATTATGTCGAGGTTTCCTTCTCTTGGGTAGATGATATCATCATCATCTTGCTCTTATCCCAATTACTTGGGGTCGACGCAATATGTCATTTGTTTTGACATATTGCAAAAAGTTTCGGCAATGACTTTTATGACCGGCCGCCTGCCTGACGTCAACCCTCCTTGGGAATGTAATCGTTGACCCAAATGGTACCAGATGGAGTTGGTCCGGGTCAATCTAGGGCTCTTAGTCGTCTTTTACGACACCCACGAGCAAAGCAAGGGTTGGTAGTATTCGAAGCCGCTACCACACAGCATCTTGGGTAGATGATATGTCCACATCAAATTCCCTTAGTCATTATATACAATACCAATGAACAAGAAATGGGGAGTGGAGGCTTTACTTCTTACTCAGTCACCATCCGATAGAGATTTTTAAGAAAAACAAACTTATAAAATTGAAAGAAAATGTTAAGGACTAATAAATTATTCCAACTTTTCAAGTATCGCAAACGCACCCGTCAATGCATCGTGAACATTGTGTAAACGTGTTTTCCATTAATACTAAATGTGGCCCCCTATTGGATTGATTCACGTACGTTCAGGCAACTCGTCCGTCGCACGGGACCAAACGATCGCTAAAATCCAATCAACAGACAAAAGGATACTTTTTCTCGGCACAATTGTATCCGCCAGCCGTCAGGCATACAGGGTTGACTCGCGGATGATTTAACATTGTTTTTGACACAATAATAACATTACAATCGATTATTTACATTCATAACAATATATTTGATTGTGTCAGTCAAGTTTCGATATGGAATTATTTTTATGTTATTATTTTCTTTGAATACACAAATACCACGATGGCGGAGTAAAATATTGTTCACCAGGATAAAATATAGCCTAAGTTACTCCTTATATAGACAGCTACCCGGTAGTAAAATATTATCAAAATCGGTTCAACCGTTTTTAAGATTACCCCAAAAAGACAGACAAGCAAACAATTTTTAAATTGGCTTTTAGGCATATCATAGGTGTCGTCCAAATAACCGTTTATGTATGAAAAAAGCTCAGTATTTTGACATTAAACAGACACTTAAAACGTATTTATTTGTATAGATAAGGATTGAAGAAAAGCATGTTGAGAGAAGATAATTATAAATACGAATGTTGACGAATGTAAGAATCGTGGAAGACTTAAACTCTCTCTCAACTCTCTTAATATATCTTCAAAATATCGGCAAAAGCAGTAGCAAAGCAGTATTCCCCATGAAATTTAGTATGAAGGAGGTTTCAGAAGCGATAAATGATGAGCGGTTTCATCTATAGAAAATCTAATTTTATCGGTATATTCAGTCTATGGAAAAATATAGAATATACGGTTAAGTTAGGCCACTGTCATCAAGAATAGAAATACTTCAGTTCAGTAACATCGAAGAGTCTTATCCAGATAGCCCCGGCGTGACCCTGAGCTTTATTTTTTTTAAATATCTAAATATATTTCCCATAACACAAAATTTACTACAAAAATAAATGCCATTTATTAAGATATTTAGTAAAATATGAATAATATATTAATCATAATTTCTGTTATCTCAAAATGAAATCAAAGGTAACCAAATTTAGATTTTTTTAGAAACCCCGTACTGAAGATTTTGCGTCAAGGGGGACTTTACAAGATGCCATGCGCGCCATGAGCGCGCCAACTGATGATGTGCGTCACACACTGGAGGTATACCCCCACTTGGGGGCCTCAGCGCCACGACCTGTCATCGGTACTTGAAACAGACCTGTGGTTGCTGACTTTGCCGCTATCGCAAAGATGCTTGGTAGTGACAGATGCTGGTCGTCGATAGCCTCATTTTGCGAGGCCGTCATATCAAGGAAGGAAGCGGTAGAGCGGGAACGTGAGGCGCTTGCGTCTGCTAACTCGCTTCGTCACCGGCGACCAGGGAGGAGGCGGGAACAATATGCGCACCTTTTTTTTTTGTTTACGCTGTGGAAATGGATTTACGCAATATTCCCCCGCCGGTTATAGACGGGAGTGTGTGTGGGACTCGCCGGCCACAAATGTGACCGAAATACCCACTAAAACCACAGCGGCCCCTTCCGCGCTTTTACGGGGTCATCATCATCATGACATTCTATCCCCGACACCCCAACGCTTGGCCGTCTGGCCACGTCCTGTCATCATTCAGGGCGGTGGGAGAAGAAGCGCATAACGGCGTCTTCTCCTCCCTGGTCGCCGCTGGCGGAGCGAGTCAGCGGACGCAAGCACCTCCGCAGCCTCCTTCCTTGTCATGACAGCCTCACAGAAGGTGGCCATCGACGACCAACAGCTGTCGCTGCCGAGCATCTTGGAGATGATGATCAACAACGACAGGTCCGTTGTTCCTATCTCCGTTGACAGGACGTGATGCTGAGGCCCCCAGGCGGGACATACTTCCAGTGTGTGGCGCGCATCGTCGATTAGCGCGCCACAATCATGGCATCCTGGGGCCTCTTCTCTTCTAATTTTATGCAGGTACTTACCGAAGACCCCATGTCCGGTAAGCACCTGCACCATCCTAGATGTAAGGCTGCCGTGCCTTCTCCTGAGCCAGCGGTGGAGATACGGCGCGACCGCCTCCACCATCCTCCGCCCTGCTATGAGGGACTCTAGATCTTCTCGCCACCGCCGGATTACTTCCTTTCGAGCCACTTCCTGGGCTCTGCCCAGTCCCCTTATGGACACTTGCTCCCCGTCGGCTCGTGCTGTGGCGCAGAACCGGTACACTTCTGCCAACGCCTCCGCCACCAGTTACCAAGGCGTGTCGCCTGCCAGCAGTGTCGCCGCAGTCCAGGACACAGTACGGTAGCCCCTAATAGCCCTCACCGCCATGGCCCTCTGCGGTCGTCGCAACAGGGCTCTGTTGCGGACGGTGAGACACTCCGACCAGATAGGGGCACCATGCAGTGCCATGGACCGCAAGATGCCGACATAGAGACGCTGGCATGACGACCCAGGACCGCAAGTGTTCGGCAGAAGCCTTCCCAGGGCCGCGGCCGACTTGACGAGCCTCTGTTCGAGCTGGGCAAAGTGTGGCCCGAAATTCCAGTTTGAATCGAGGTGCAGACCCAAATATTTTATCTGGGCCTGCACCGGCACGGCAAAGCCAGACATACTGACGTATGCTCCTCGGGTGGGACCTCGACGTGGGCCATGGAAAAGAAGGGCCTCGGTTTTGTCCAACGAGACCCTCAAACCCAACGTACCATTCCGGTCTACGATGAGCGCCACTCCTTCCTCTGCCAATCGGACAGCCCCCCCGAAAGTCCGCCCTCTTCACTGTGATCAAGGTGTCATCTGCGTAACAGATGATCCCCATCCACAATATGCGCACCTACTCCCACCGTCCTGAATTATGACGACAGGACGTGGCCAGAGGGCCATGCGTTGGGGTGTCGAGGATTGAATGTCATCAGACGATCTACCGACGCTCTGCCCAGTCCCCTTATGGACACTTGCTCCCCGTCGGCTCGTGCTGTGGCGCAGAACCGGTACACTTCTGCCAACGCCTCCGCCACCAGTTGCCAAGGAGTGTCGCCTGCTAGCAGTGTCGCCGCAGTCCAGGACACAGTACGGTAGCCCCTAATAGCCCTCACCGCCATGGCCCTCTGCGGTCGTCCCAACAGGGCTCTGTTGCGGACGGTGAGACACTCCGACCAAATAGGGGCACCATGCAGTGCCATGGACCGCAAGATGCCGACATAGAGACGCTGGCATGACGACCCAGGACTGCCAGTGTTCGGCAGAAGCCTTCCCAGGGCCGCGGCCGACTTGACGAGCCTCTGTTCGAGCTGGGCAAAGTGTGGCCCGAAATTCCAGTTTGAATCGAGGTGCAGACCCAAATATTTTATCTGGGCCTGCACCGGCACGGCAAAGCCAGACATACTGACGTATGCTCCTCGGGTGGGACCTCGACGTGGGCCATGGAAAAGAAGGGCCTCGGTTTTGTCCAACGAGACCCTCAAACCCAACGTACCATTCCGGTCTACGATGAGCGCCACTCCTTCCTCTGCCAATCGGACAGCCCCCCCGAAAGTCTGCCCTCTTCACTGTGATCAAGGTGTCATCTGCGTAACAGATGATCCCCATCCACAATATGCGCACCTACTCCCACCGTCCTGAATTATGACGACAGGACGTGGCCAGAGGGCCATGCGTTGGGGTGTCGGGGATTGAATGTCATCAGACGATCTACCGACGAATAATTTATGGATCGTACAAAAAAAAATCATGTATGCACCGCACCACCCGGCACGAAAAGTCAATCCTTCAACTACTCTCCCATATATATCTATCTAATATAGTTATTCAATTAACAGGGGCAATTAATAAGATTGTTATCATAATAACGAATTGGATAACGGCTAATACAACAGCTATTATAAATATGTATTTACACATAAATATAATGTACAGCACTATAACATTGAAATCGCCTACCATTATTGTGTATCTGAGTACGATTAAAATAATATTTATATTGTATATCGCTGACAATATCTATGATAGCTATTAAAGTATCATTACATACGACCATTATCTGCGAGCATTGAAATCAAAACAAAAATGAACAATTTTATACACGTATATTATCAAATCAAACAAAGTTATGTATTATCGATTGGAATAAAGCTTTATAAAAAAATGTTGGAAAAATTATAATAATGACAAATTGAAACAAAAAAAAAAAACAAAAAAACACAAAACAAACAAACACACGTCAATTATACCAGCAATGCCCAGGACATATCTGAAGATGCATGAAGAGCAGTGGCGGCTGGCGGGTCGTCAAAGTGGTGGTGCACTTTACTTGCACACTAAGTATTAACATCAGATATTGCAATGGAACAACAATTTACGTAATTTTTTTTTTTAATTATTTTTGAACGCATTACATTTTGGAGGTGTACTTGCGAAGAAAAATAGGTATTTTGTTTGTTTTTCACACTGCCTTGGCGGTCCCACCAATTTATATCAACTTTATTTTGAAAAGTTATGTTATTGTCTATAATATAGTCTATATTTATGCTCATTTTCACCCACTGTATACGCAGTATAAAATAGAACTAAGACCAAAATAAAAAAAAAACAATTAATGTAAACAAACCATATTTAACTCGTCACAGATACATCGAAAATATACCTACTTACTGTACTTAACGAACGTCATCGGCGAATTTCGTCATAAGTCGAGTTCTCTCGGCAATGTTCGGTTCGCCCGTGCGGCGTACGGGAACAGACTCATTTTTCAGTATATTTCTATGTCTCACGCGCCAGGCGTTTTAACTCATATCTAATACAAGTTGTATGGGCAGTCCTCGTGCACTCGCCTAAGCACATGAGATTGTTTTTACAAGGAAAATAAGTTTTAATAGTTTAGTAAAGCGCTTATATTGTTTCATCATAATTTGAAATTTTATTTATTATATGTTTTTGTATGTTCAAAGAATAAATATTAATGGTAATTTAAAAATAAAGATGAAGTTAAATTTTGTAGTTTTTAAATCCTTTGATTTGGTGGGTCAGCACACGAGCGCACTTAATATACAGCCGCCACTGATGAAGAGTAGGCGCTGAAGAATTCAAGTAAACGAGGCTAAAGCCAGGAAAAAGAAAGAAAGGCTGTAACATCACAACAGTTATGAGTTGTATAATATTGTAATTATTTGTCTCAAAAAAGTGTAAGTACAAAATAAAAGAAATTATCATTTGGTAATAATGTACAATAATTTTATTCCCAAGGGACACAATAACTGATGGATGGACAATTTTTGTGTTCCTTGAGAATAGCATTTTTTCAGGACGAAAGATAATGATATATAATATACCCTTGATAAAGTGAAATGCCAAAAAACCGGTTAAGTGCGTGTCAGAGTCGCACACGAAGGGTTCCGTACCATTATCTATAAAAATAAATCGCGTTTGTTGTATGGGAGCCCCCTTAAATATTTATTTTATATTATTTTTAGTATTTGTTGTTATAGCGGCAATAGAAATACATCATCTGTGAAAATTTCAACTGTCTAGCTATCAGCGTTCTTGAGATATAGCCTGGTGACAGACGGACGGACAGCGAAGTCTCAGTAATAGGGTCCCGTTTTTACCCTTTGAGTATGGAGCCCTAAAAAATCAGTTAAGTAATTAAGAGTAACAAATAAATAAACTGACAATCACGTTTTGACCTGATAATGTCTCATAAATCGATTACCCCCGGTTGCACGCATAATAAAGCACGACTCATTGTCACGTTCTGCCTAAACCGAGCGTGTAAGTGAGAGCGTGGTACTAGCGATAGAGAGGAACGGCCTCAGAGTTCGGTTTGTGACGCGTCTCATCAAAAATATTTTGCATGTTTTGCATTAACGAGTATAAATGTTGATTTATCGAAAAAAGTGTGATTTTTTAATTAACTCCTATGTATTATATAAAATTTTAATAATATAGCGATTCAAATCAATTCATAAAACATAAAATTATCGTCCGTAAACTGACTTTACAGACAACCAATTTTTTATGTTTTTTAATTCTCAGGTTTACACTTAACAAGTAGCGAGCAGCCCTAAAGTTTTGATCACACAGCAATTGTTAGATGGGCGTCAAAGGTACCGATGACGTCAGCATGCGACGTCATTTGAATTGCTATCGACGAGGTGCTGGCCAGCGCTTGGTGCTCAATGCCGAGATTCATTTGTACCTTGATTTGACTTTTGGATGATTAGAATTTTCTCAAAGGGAAACAAGTAATGAGTTTTGTAGATACTTTCTTTGCAGATTTAGACTTAGGAAAAGAATACATCAACAAAATTTTGTTAGGTTATGATTTCTAATATGCACGCGAGTATTACACATTTGAAATAACCTGTGGAGGGTTCATGGTCGATGTTTATAGTCACATAAGTACGTTCCTCTTGACACCATGAACGCTGGCAAATGTTCAAACCGTCAGAAAACCAAAGCAACCGAGATAAAATCCGTAAAACGATGTATGCTTCTCAATGTTCTTGAATTTTTTGATTCGCTTTCAAGCCTCAGCAAAAAAAAACAGTTTTATTTCTTTATTATAATAAATTTTTAAGCGCTACATGCACTTGCAACATCACTTGTAATTATCATATAAAAATACAAAATATAAGTACGTATCAAACAAAAAAAAACAGTAGAAATACGCATAATATCATTTAATATACACGTAAGTAACGATAACTAGGGAGACTGATGCGTAGTGGTCTGAAGTTTCAAGCTATGATACACCAAATATAAATACTGCAAATATTGAATTTACCACACTTAAATCGTTATATAAACTACTACACTACAAAAACATTAATACACATGTGACACGAATGTTACAAAACTAGTTTGACAAAAGTTCTATTGCTTTACAGATTACAGACAAATCTATACCATGAAAAACAAAACTTGTAAAAAAAAAGCCAAGTCTCGCAACTGAGTTCTTCTACCATAAAAAGTTGTGAGATCTATGTTATACCAAGTCACTCAACTCATTCAGTCCCTCCTTAAGGGACCTTTCTTCTTAAGTTATTACGTAAATAGCTAACCTAACAACTTCTTATAGTGACTATATCAATATTAAAGATCTTTTATGTTTTAAATAAACAGAATGACTTGGCTTTTTATGGTAGAAGAACTCAGTTGCGAGGCTTGGCTTTTTTTTACAAGTTTTGTTTTTCATGGTATTTCATTTCTTTTTGTAGATAGACCTACTTATTTTCCTTTCCGGTACCTTCTACTTCTTGAATACCAACAACGGATTTTCTTAGAGCACACTCTCTGAAAAATGAGACATCTCTCCTTTCCGTTTGAGTCACTTCTACCTAAACTAAGCGGAGAGATGTGGTAATAAAGAAATTTGATTGGTTTTTTGAAACACATCTCCTCTAGTCTCCTCTCCGCTTTGATGGCAATCGAGCCTAATGATGGCGTTCTTTCTTTCAGATAAATTTCAGGCAATTTCGTTTGCTTAATACTTTGGGAGATTTTGGTACAATTTCATAAGACATGTCCCACACTTGCTTTTTAATTAAGTTGATTGACCATTTTACAAGTTATCTTTGAACATAAATATATCTAGGTATCTATCTACACCTATTATGCCAATCATCATTCAGCCTATCGCCGTCCACTGTAGAACATAGACCCCCCTCATGCTTCACCATAAAGTGCGGTACTGTGGCACCTGCATCCAACAACGCTCAAGGGTAACAGAGTTGCCATGATTAGAGCTCATTTTTCTTCGCCATATGAGGAATAATAACGTGTTCGCCACGTTTGGTAGGCGGATTGGTTTCGCAGTAAGATATCACACATTTCCCCGACGAGAGCTGCTGCCCACTCTCCTTCCTGTTGAATCTTTTTTTTAAATGACAACGCCTTGCACTAAGGGAATATTAATCCTTATATTGTGGGGGACTTTACAAACATATAATTCAATATCGCATCATCATCGCAGCCCTCATATGTCCCACTGTTGGGCTCAGGCCTCCTCCACAATGGGAGGGAATTTGACCCACTATACCATGCTGAACAGATATGTTGATATAGGGTTTCATTTCGAGTTTTCGTTCTCTTGCACAGATGGTATGTGCATATTATATCCCATAGTCGTCTTATACGATATCCACGGGCAAAATAGAGAGTGGTGAATTGTATTCTTACTTCGTCACCATATGGAAAGAACATATAATTAACCACCACAAATTAGGTACATTCAGACTCAGAACATCAATTTGTGGATCGTACAAGGTGTTGTCTTGCATGGGATTCGAACCCGCGACTTCCCATAGAGAAGCAATGATGACGATAAATGTTTTCTTATTTTTTACAAAGTTACATTTCAATGACTGCAAATGTAACTTTGTAATCCTATATATTTATATGAGTTTACAAAATTATTTATGCAGTTGGTGTATCTCGGAAACTGGATGAAAATTAAAATGTTTCATAATTTTCCCTTCATTTATACACTAAACACTAATTGTATTCTAAATTTGAAGCTTCTATGTTTGCTAGAAGTGCCTCTTTAATATTGATGATCGGTCAGTCAGTCACTGAGTGACAAAATTACGAAATTTTGACTAGTTATAATTCTTAAACTATTAGTTCAAATTGAATGAAATTTGAAATACACAATATGTATACAATGCCTGCTAGGTTATTAAAAATTCTGCCTTCTAGTTTTATTAACAACGAAGTTATAGGGGGTCGAAAACGGCCTGAATGGCTTCTACGGCAGTGTTGCGTTTTGCCCGACTTTTTTTTGCTCGATTTGGCGGGGCCACTACCGTGCCCCCAGATAAGCTGGCGAACTTGTTTCAACGAGTTCTAAATACGATACAAATGCTCAACACGTAGCGGTGTCGCACTACGCCGTAGCGCTCACTGTCTACGAGCGCTACGGCGTAGTTGATGACGAGCTAAGTGCGCGATTTGCACGCACCGCACACTAGTGTCTCACTACGACCTCACACTAATAAGTGACGGACATAAAGAACTTTCTTATAATAACATTATTTATTGAAAAAATAACATTACTTAATTTGAATCAGAAATATAATACATAACAATCTTGTAAGACAGATATTACACCTAATTCAGCCTAACCTAAGGGCTTACTGGATATTTATTTAGAAATCTCCGTGTTGTGACAGAATAAGATACCAATTCACCACTCCCTTAATTGCCGCACCCCCGTCACCTGACGATATAGTTCGGCGAGCATCTCCGCCTCCAGGTCCCACGGGGGAGTCCCGGCCAATAGGCACGCTGCCTCCGTCGCCACCGTGCGGTATCCGCGGATGGCCCTGACCGCCGTGACCCTCTGTGATCGCCACAGAAGGGCCCTAAGTCGGGCGGTCATGGACCCCGCCCACACCGGTGCGCCGTACAGGGCCATCGACCGGATAAAACAGCATACCTGATGGTAAGTTTATACTGTTGCTTATGGACCTTTGACCATGAATCCAAGAATTGCATCAGGTTAATTAATCTATACGAGCTGTGATGATGATTTTACAGCAGTGTTTATAACATTTAAGTCTCGCAACGAAATTTTTTCAATAACTCGTCACAGAATAAAACTAACCACATTTATATATTTTTTATCTGCGAGCCTTTACATAATACGTACTCGTAAAAGTTTATCGTTTTGCTAAATTTCGTTGCACGTCCGTTGTATTATGTATATATTTTTTTTTTCATTTATATTAAGCTTATATAAACTATCTTCTCCGTCTTCTTCTTCTCTTAGCCGTGGATCTTACCCGTGGATGTCATAAAAGGCGACTAAGGGATATAATGCGCATATAATATCCATGCAAATGAAGAAAAACTCGAATGCAAATACTGTACCAACCTGTCTGACCAGCGTGGTATAATATGGTCAATTTCCCTCCCATTGTAGAGAAGGCTCAAGCCCAGCAGTGCGACGTATATGAGTCCAGATGAACTGTATAATTATTTGTGATATGTGTAATTTATTTCACTTTACTACTTTTTTATGTAGTGTTAATACACTGCATAAAAATTACTATAAATCATTTAGTTGTTTGTATTTAACAATGGCCTTTTACTACCTTTTACGCTATCTTAATTTATAAAACAATATCTGGTTGACCGAGCTTCGCTCGGAATATTTTTATCGAATTTATTTAAATATATATTAGTAAAAAATAAATAATGAAAAATATATAAAAAATTACAAAAAGAGAATAATAATAACACCGAGTTTCGAACCGACGCTGTTTGAATGTCAACAAAATCAAACTTAGAACCTGTCAACTTCCCATCTGAGCTATCGTTACTCATGACGTTGACAACGAAATTTGAATTCATATTCTTTTGAAATTTAATTTCATTGTATTGTTTTGCTAAAACACGGACAAAACAACATTTTCTATAAAAAAAACCTAGCTAGATCGATTTTTTGGACCCGAAACCTCTAGTATGCCAAGTTTCAGCAAAATCGTTGGAGCCGTTTCCAAGATCCTGAATATATATATATATATATATATATATATACAAGAATTGCTCGTTTAACGATATAAGATCTCATATTATAATCTAATAAACCTATGCTAGAGTGGAGTATGAACATCTCGAACCATATATTGTGGGTTCTGTTCGCTCGATTTTAATAAACAATTATATAATACAGTTTGTTTAATAGTAAATTTTAATGAGAATAAATGCATTTTATTAAGATGAACAAATTATATTTTTATTTTTTATTTTAGATTATTGGGA
Source organism: Lymantria dispar (assembly GCA_032191425.1). Classification (NCBI taxonomy): domain Eukaryota; kingdom Metazoa; phylum Arthropoda; class Insecta; order Lepidoptera; family Erebidae; genus Lymantria; species Lymantria dispar. Next base: position 12,110,777 of record CM063441.1, read on the forward strand.
CGAAAAAAACAGTTACACATTTATTATCAATATCTATTCTTAAAACTAAGTATATATGGGCGCATATCGCCCTCTATCGGCAATATTTGTAAATTGTTGATGTATGTGTTATCAATTATAGTTATAAACGTGTTTGAAATATTTGCAACTAATATTTAAATAATTATTTGTAGTAACAACACTGCTATTTACCATGCTATGATATATAAGACACTTTTTGAAATGTATTTCTAGAAATTTTTGATTTAATTGTTTAAATATTTATATAATTGATCAAATTAAAATCGATTAGAATTAATGTAATTATTTGTAACCATATTTAGTTGTTTTTACACAATAAAGATTGTAATTTATTTCTAGTTAGAGCGCCGTCTGTTGAACAATATATGAGAACAATATTTTCTTTAATTACATTAATGTAAATTGTGTAAAATTGACTATTTGGAATTATGTTAAATGCATTAGAATATTTATCATTATTATTTAGCTATATTCCGATAGTAAAATTAGTTGTTTTATTTGTTTGTTATAAAAAGTAATTGTAGTTACTAAGATTAGACCGTTTCATTGTAAAGCGGAGGTTATAAAAACATTGTAAGATTAGAATAGAGGACAGTTTTACTTCACTCACTTCTCCAGCAATAACTCCTAATAAATACAGTGATTACATACTAGATATTTTAATATGGAAAACCTAATTCCTGGCGCAACGCCGAAAGCAGCGGTGGGATCACAGCCCCAAAACTCTTCAAGATCTACGGATGACCTTCACTATGGAGCAAGTGATGGATCTCCTGACCTCCATTACAAAATACTGCTGCAACAACAGCTGCGAGAGCCGCATTTTCTACGGAGGCTACAATGTAACGGCGGCACCAAAATTTTTATCTACCGCCGTTCAACCCCGACGAGAGATCGCATCGATAATCATCGACATCGGGGACTAGTGCGCAAATGTTAACGAGACGATCATGGCTTTCAACATATAAGCCGCAAGAAGCAAGAATGAAAGCTATTCTTGAACTCAATGGTACGGCAAACATATGGGCGCTTCAACCAATTACATGGGAATAGGTGGAAGATGACGTCGTTAGAACCTTCGGCAAGGAGTTCCGGTATGCTGGCTACGTGGAGAGGTGGCGCAGCTGCACCTCTGTACAAGCGGACAGTTACGCAGACTACGCTACGACGCGCGACGGGCCAGGCTCTGTTCAAACGTTTGAGACGAGAAGCTACGGATTCTGAGGTGATCGACGGCTTAATAACAGGTATTTATTTTGAATTAATAAGATCTAAGATTTTGCGAAACACGCCTAGACTTCGTATAGGCCCGTATTTGTTTAACTTTTCGTTAGACGAAAACTACCGTCTAAATTGTGTTAACTGTAATAAGCTAGGACCTTTTTGTGATGTAAATAGAAGCGTCTACTTATCACGCTTGCAGAGTCCTTGATTTATAACTTTCACAGCCCCGTTAATACGATGAAGTTTATAGTACCGTTTTTATCAGAGAAAATACTATAGTAAAAATAATTGTTTCGATAAGCAAATCGATAGTTTATGGTTAACTAACGATCGAGCTATTTATTACCTAGTTTTTGCTTATAATAAATTTACAGGCTCGATTCCGGGCAAATATCAGATCGTTGATGTTCCTTTCATGGATGTAGGCGGTTTGCCAGTAGTCTTAATATAAAGTATTACAACCAAAGTTCCATGACGTGTTGAGGTAGAATTGGTTATGACATTATTAGTACTGTTTGGTATTACCGTAACGGCCTTAAAGAGGGTATATTTATAAAAACTGTAACTGCTGATAAATAGACCCTCCATGTTATCTATAACTTTGATATTAACACTAATCTAAATGTCTCAATATTTCTTTAAGTTACATCGTGTTCTCAAGCTTTGAACCTAGTTTTACACTCTGCAGCTATGTGTCGCAAATAAAGACTGGTGCGTAAACAATAAAACTATAAGCCTAATAAAATAGTTCAACGCAGACCCTATAGATCTTCACTTTAACTAAATGCTCAAAAGTCCTCGCGTAGTTAAGTATGCGAGCCATGTGCGTTCAAATAAATACCGCTCGTGAGCTGAAGACGCTAGACTTCTTATAAAGCTATTATACAAGATATTGCTGAGCCATAATGTTCAAATAGTATCGTTTCACGTAATTACCGTTAGAAACTCGTGTTACGATCACACTGCACTGCACAGATGACGTAGTGGTTAAGATATCGTGCCAGTGTCGCGGGTTCGAATCCCGCGTAGGACAACTCTGTGCGATCCATGAATTTTTGTTCTGAATTTGGATCTAATTTGTTTCCATTAATGTGTTTATTACCTCCACCGCAATGATAAGGATTATTGCGAGACTACCAGAACTTTTGTTGCGAAAAAGTACTAGCTGGAAATGTCGATTGGTTCGAAAATTTAAAAAATTGTTTAACATTCGTAAAGCCGACATCGGGCGTAAAACAATCTACTTCTAATCTATAAAATTGCAATATAATTTTCATACTGTGTTCGCTGACATTACAGGCCACATTCATGGCGGACGTCATCAGCCAGAATACGCATTTGTCTTTGTAGTAGTTTTTAAGACTTCACAATCAGCTATGAGTTCTTTTGTGAAGTTGTAACTATATTTGGAACTCGTCTCTTCTTATAATAATGAATAAATACGGTATTGAATAAATACGGTATTGAATAAATACGGTATTGAATAAATACGGTATTGAATAAATACCTTGTGGCTAAGGGAACTAGTAGAGCAAATGATTAAGTGAGACGAATTGTGAACTTATCAAAGATATTAATGTGTGTACTTGAGCTTGATAAACCATGCCATAGTGCTATTTGAGATTTCCAGTTGGCTATAAACTGCAATATTACTGGGAGTATTGTTTGGCAAAATATTGACCCGCTGCTTATTAAGATTTTGCAGGTAAATGACGCCGAATGAACAAAAGATTCGACGTCTGTACGATGAGGATGGACGAGCGATCTTTTCAGAGTTAATTGATTTGACAAAGGTAAAGCCAAAATAAATGTATTTTTTTGGCAATTTTGTTCTCGTGCATCGTCACGATCGATGCACTCTCTTCGAGGGTCTCATGGCACTTTAGGAGGTAATGCCTAATGACCGATATATATTGAAGCATAATTATCTCCGTGGATGTGGTGTAAGCATCGCTAGCCATGACTTTTTATGACAAGCACCTGTTGCAAAAACTGTTTTTTTTTTTATCAAAGTAATGCCGTATGGGCGGGTGAATACTAATTTGGAAACAAATGCTTTTTATTTTTCCTATCCGAAACATCCTTCCTAAAGCGCTGACTGGCCACTATGCGTATCCTTAAACCTGGTCTTGTGTTGGCTAGATCCCAGGATGGGTGATGCCTTGTGGATGGCTAGATCCCTTGGTGGGTGACGCCTTAACAGCGCGCAAGGAACGCGCTGGAGTCAGTATGGCCGTATGGGCGCATATCGCCCTCTATCGGCAATATTTGTAAATCGTTGATGTATGTGTTATCAATTATAGTTATAAACATGTTTGAAATATTTGGAACTAATATTTAAATAATTATTTGTAGTAACAACACTGCTATTTACCATGCTATGATATTTAAGACACTTTTTGAAATGTATTTCTAGAAATCTTTGATTTAATTGTTTAAATATTTATATAATTGATCAAATTAAAATCGATTAGAATTCATGTAATTATTTGTAACCATATTTAGTTGTTTTTACACAATAAAGATTGTAATTTATTTCTAGTTAGAGCGCCGTCTGTTGAACAATATATGAGAACAATATTTCCTTTAACTACATTAATGTAAATTGTGTAAAATTGACTATTTGGAATTATGTTAAATGCATTAGAATATTTATCATTATTATTTAGCTATATTCCGATAGTAAAATTAGTTGTTTTGTTTGTTATAAAAAGTAATTGTAGTTACTAAGACTAGACCGTTTCATTGTAAGATTAGAATAGAGGACAGTTTTACTTCACTCGCTTCTCCAGCAATAACTCCTAATAAATACAGTGATTCCATACTCGATATTTTAATATGGACAACCTAATTCCTGGCGCAACGCCGACATATACGTATAATTCACACCAATGTCCGCAAGATAATACATATTAAAAATAAACTTAGATGTACTAAAAATATAATGCATAAGAAGTACATTAACTACTTTAGAGCTAAAATAGCCATTTTTTTTATCATTTCATGTGAAAGCGAGACTAAGTCGAAGTCGTTATAGTGCGTTTTATACGTTTGTACGAGGCGGCACAGAGGCGCACGTGGACTAGCATGAGTTCTACACCTAGCTGTGTGAAACATCCGAGGCACGCGCGCTTCTCGTTGCATCACTGTTCTGTACAATGTAAGACTCCAGTTCGCGCCTCCTCTCCAACAGGAGTTATTTCGAGTTTTCCTTCTCTTGAATAGGTGTTATATGCATATTGTATCCCTTAGTCGTCTTTTGACATCCACGGGTAATGGACTTACGGACCCCGGGGTCGGGTTCCCCGAACCGGGGAATCCAGTGGTGAATTGTATTCTTACTCCGTCACCACACGGACGTTCATACGTATGTAAGTATATAAAAATTTTAATAACTCGTGAATCAATAAAAATGAGGGGAGAGTATGTTACTACACTCAAACTATTGGTTTTCGATTACAAGCATAACTATAATATCATAAACATTTTCAATTGATGTTAAGCCTAATGAATACGTTTGAACACCCCTCATATATCAGTGCTTTTAATAACGGCAAGAGGAATTGCGTGGAATTATTGAATGGTTAATCCTTTTATTATTATTATTTATTTTTTAAGCTGGCTACGGTATTTACTCACTATTTCTATAGTCTGGGAATGCCTTTTCATACTTTTTCCTTTTGTCTATTAATTGAATCACCGAAACAGCTAACTAGAATTGGTTGCGCAAGCCAAGAACGAGATTGGCATTGTTGCAAATAGTGAACTAATTCCTGGTATGGAGTGGATAGCAACATATTAGCAATTATTATACAAGTAAATTGATTATCTAGAATTATTTAACTGTACAGAATAATAAAGAAAGGGATGTCATATTTACATATATTTTTTGGAGTATTTTTTTTTTTAGTAGCAGAGGGGTCCACCTTTTTTTGGGGTGGATACAGTCAGCGCACTCCTCGCACCACTCCGACCGGAGTGACAGAGGGGCGTAAGCTCACACACCCGTAATCCACCCGTGACACGTCACCTTCGTCGTTGGACCGACCACCGGAGCAGGATGACTTGACATCAATGGTCGGCCCGACGGAATACCTCTTGAGGATTACCCTCCCATCGACCGACGTCCCCCCCTCGGGGAGAACGTCTGTGGATGGGAGGCCACCTGAGACTACCTAGTGACTGACATTACCAGTACTGTGTGATACCAGCAGCAAATGATAAAGTATTTTTTTTACGCCAAAGAAAATAGGTTACCTCCTAAACAAAACTATATCCAAACAAATCCAGTGAGAGAAGTAGAACATTAAATAAAACTTGGAAAATAAATACTTGATATAAAATCCTAAGTCATCGCATATTTTTTAATATTTATATTTTATATTTCGTTCTGTTTTAGTAACATTAGTTATTCGTCTTTTCTGTTTTACTAACATTTATGGATCAATGTGGTCTGCAAGATATAGATATAATTATTATTATAGCATCCAGCAATCAAAATTAGAACATATGACAAAGGAAAAGTTTCAATAAATTAAAAATAATTTATTTCTTTGTTAAAATTTATATACAGCCACAATTTTTTTTTATATCTTAATTCTTAAATTGATACAATAAGAGATAAGTGTTCTCAATGTCCACTCATATGAATCCCGGTAAGTTATCCGGTATCATAAATCAATGGTGATCGTATTCAACAACATTGGTGCCTCGGCGAGTTATTGATTTTAGATTAATTACCGCTGCCCGCGGATTGGAGCCTACGATATTACAAATGTATGTATGTGCTTATGTGTATATATATATATATATATATATATATATGTATTTATATATACTAGCTATACAAGCAGCTTTAGTTGCAGGAATCACTAATTCATTTATAATCAATATTTAATATTCTTATTTTATGAAAAGACACCAATCCGTGTCATTAGTTGCAATATTGATATTCATATTTTATTAATTGTAATGACAATAGCAAATAGTAACAATGCACGATGGGCAAGAAAGGGGGTGGCGAATTGTATTCTTACTCCATCACCACATGGAAGGAGATATATTTTGCAAAAAAATGTTGTCTTCTATATTTTCAGCTATTTCGAAGTTAGTAGTTAGTATCTGCATAAACAAAGCATATATCGAACACGTTTCGTGGTACAACGCAGTACGGGAGGCGGGAGCTCAAACATGCGGCTCGTATTGTGTATGCCCTCACATACACAACTATATGTATCACGTGCCATTGTTACCGACATACTATTGTACCGAATAGTCATTTGTATAACGTCTGCAGATGAACGGTTTTATAGTTCAATCTTAAAGGAAAATATAAATAAACATTAAATTATTACAATATTCATGATTTGTACATTAAATGATGACGTGGAATGTTAAAGGAATAGAGAATTATGGTGTAATGTAATATTGTTAATATAATTATTCTGCAGCTATGTGATATAATTCTTATGGTGACGGAATAAGAATACAATTCAACACCCTCTATCTTACCCGTGTGTGTCGCAAAAGACCCCGTGTGTGTCGCAAAAGACGACTAAGGGACTACAATATGCAGACACATGCAAGAGAAGGAAAGCTCGAAATAACTCAAAATAAAACCCTATGCCAACCCGCCTGACCAGTATAGTATAGTTCGAGGGATGCTTGAGCCCAGCAGTGGGACGTATACAAGCCGTGAGAACAGATTACTAGTAAAACAAGGGAATTAATTAACATTGCCCAAATCATTGCTATGCACGCATCGGTGCCCTATGGATGTAGCATATGCCCTTCAGAACAATTACAATGGCATATACTCATCTAATAAAATCATTAAATCCCTGAGCATATTTGCATACACCGACGCCGTCATACCACCAGACCTACCTGAGACGTTATACCTGTCGCACACCCAGGCAGAGAAAGAAAGCCTCAGAGAAAAGGGATACGGCACTGGCGAGGACTCCGAACTACGAACCATCCACGAGGCATAGGGACTTGGTGCACCTAACGTCATCATCATCCAGACAAGTGATTCAGTGCATAAACTACACAACAGTATGCAACACGCCGCGGTTGCCATCTCCAGGCACACTAGATCCTACACATACTACACAGACGAAGATGCCATTTGGAAACTCATGAGGAAGTCCATAGATCAGGAATCTAGCACCATACTGGAATACATCAAAAAGATGGTAATACAACACAGAGACTATAGGGTAATGAAAGAGCTCGGTCTTTCATCAAAATAAATTGCAAAACATAACCAAAAGCTACAAACAGAACATGGAAATGGAGCTATAACACAGAAATATGTCAATGAAGCAAACACAGAGAAACAAACAATTAAAGTATAGATAACAACATATACTCAAAACATAAAAAACAAAAGGACAACAGCAACTAATAAAAAATAACATAACGATAGAAGACAACAGAAACAAAATAACAGAGGGGTTTTCATCACCAACTTAAAGTTATAGCTCAAAGTAGAAAACCCCGAAACACATGATGTCCATCAACAACAATGGCACATGGAACAGCGCTCAACTTCAAGTCTATCTTAACATCTAACTGTAATAATGCCACTTGAAGAATAACTTGAATTATATAAACTCACCATTAAACTCAAAAAATGTAACAAAGGCACGGACAATAAGTCTGTGGACCATCAACAAAAAGGAAAAAAAAAAAGCAAAAATCATTGCTAACGAAATTTAATTAAATGCCTATTATTAACGGAAACATCAGTCAGCTGGATTTATGACGTATTAGTATATATACAGAGCTATTGAACGCAGTTGGTAGGCGACTATTTTTGATGTGAAACATCTATATGCGAGGGTGAACCTGATCGTTGGTGTGGCGTTAACGCTACGCTTCGATAGGTACATTTGTGTAACGAAATCTGTTCTAGAATTTCGTACAACGCCATCTAGTGAGCTCAATATAAATTATTAACCTAAACACATACCTATAGTGTATACTAATGAAAATAAATGGTTATTGAATAAAAATCATCATTTTCTGGAAATAAATATCGTAATATTTTATTAATACTATATGCCATATTAGTTCCAGTCGTAATCTATTCTTATGCATATATACTTGTACAATATAATTTTGATGTTTCACGTCTGCCAGGCGTCCTGAACGCTGGCTCCCTTTTTTATTGCTGTTGATGGCAAATGAACAAACGGCATATCTGTTGGTAAGTAATACTGAGGCTCATGTAATGAACTAAGAGACAATCTTCTAACACCTATATGTAATGAGTAAAATTCAGAATTTCAACTTGCAATTTTCGGCAGAAATTTGACTTGTGTAAATGTCTTCACGATTGTACGACTTCAATTACCTTCATATCAGAATAATAATAGATATCTGCTTTGTGTTGTTTAATTCAATTAATTATCAATATGTAATCTATTCATCGTATATTGAACTATACAATTTATATATAAGAACTATTATTGTTATAATAATTATAAGTTCATCTTCTTGTTTAATGGCAATAAGCTACAATAATATGAGCTATTGGTGCCAGTGTCAAGTTATCACATTGATTACTGGCAGTACGCACGACTTCGTCCGCGTGGAATAGTGACTTGGGGGGGGGGGGGGTATAGTGACTTTCAGGATTTATTTATTTTGCCTCATGCCGCCCTAGCCGAGACCGCGGGTGACGTGACCGGGGATTAGCCCGTCACCCGCCGAGAGGCCGACCGCGTGAGGAAAGACCGTCGTCGGGGGACGTTGGTCGATGGGAGGGTACCCCAATAGGGGGTATTCCGTCGGGCCGACCACTGACGACAAGTTAACGCTGCTCCAGTGGTCGACCCAACGACGAAGGCGACGTGGTTTTTGGGTGGGTCGCGGGAGTTGCGTGCTTAAGCCCCTCTGTTGCCCCGGACGGAGTGCTGCGGAGGCGCGCCGACCGCGACCCACCCACAAAAATAAAAAAAAAGGATTTATTTATTTTAAAATTTCTGTAGCCAAACGTTGAGAATGTTTAGCACTAGATTCCTTTTGTCGATTAGACGAAGTTCGAGTTATTTGTGAAGCCAAACGTTGTATTCGTTCAACGCTTGTTTCCGTAGCGCGGTTTCGTTCAGCGATTTCTCGTTGAGTAGCCAACCTCTGCCTATTTTCATCCTTTGTCTCATTGCTACGCACAAGTCGCAGCCGTTTTGCAGTGGCAGACTGTCGAGAAATTTGAGGTCTCTTTCTAGACATTTTGCAAAGGCTACCGCCCTTCGCCCCTCATGACCACCCGCCACATCATACATGCGTGCGCAATACTTAATACTTATTTGGCTACAACACTAATACTTACATTTTTAATATCGCGATATCTTTTGAATGAAATTTCCGAATTTAATAATTCAAAAAGTTCTAGAAAAGTATTGCATTCGTCTTGAATATGTAGTATATAATTTATTTTGGTATTAATACCAAGGTACAAAATAAAGAGTTTTTAAAGCGACGGCATTTTAATTATTTTAAAAAATTAAGAAAATAATACTTATTGTGAGATAACTACAACAGTTATACAACAGCAGTACATATGGTGTCGCGATAGTTTTGTAGACAATTATATGTTCTGCAAAGTTGTAGTACATTGTTATATTCTATAATCAATAGTTTTCGCAGCATACGCGATGTAAGGATTTGTTCAGGTCCTTTTTTACACCTTGGGTTACATTAATGAACTCTTAGTACGGATCCCTAATTTTTTTGAAAATATAATGTAGCCTAACCTTCTCGATAAAGGACTATCCGAAACTGAAAGAATTTTTCAAATCGAACTAGCGGTTCCTGAGATTAGCGCGTTCAAACAAACAAACTCTTCAGCTTTATAATATTAGTATAGATTCACGTCTTTAGTCTTCGTATTCAGTCAGTCGTTAGTAATGATTTGGTGCTGATAACCAAATCAGCTTCTTCTGGCTATTTTGGCAGAATGTGAAAATATTCACTATATTTCAGAATTCTATCTGCATTATATTACATAAAATATCAGCAAAATTATTCAATATAACAATCTAAAACACTAAAATAATGAATAAAATTTAAAAGCACTACATGAGATTTTGACATTCTTGACAAAAGTCCATAATATATAACTAATCATAATGTTAATAACAGTGTCATATCACAATGGTCTCTCTACTAAACTAACTTGCAGTGGTGTGCTGTAGTCAGCTCGGTATAATCCCAATTTGATTGCACCCCGATCTCCCCGCATCACCTCATTAATATCTCCGTCCTATGTAAGTTCCTCAATCCCGCACGCTGACATTTTATTACGTAAAAGTAGAGTGAGGCAATATTATCTCTATAACTTAATAATTAATAATGTTATAAGAAAATAACGAGTGCCACGTAGAACAACGCTTTGTGATATCTACAAATTATTATTTTGAGTCCGGATGTAATTTGTGTCCGTTAAATTATATCTTTGTAAAAGTTCCTCGTAGTGCAAAGATTATTTCCTTAGTACAGAGTATCATTAAAAAAGGTGTTAGTACTTGTAAAAACATGGATCGATTTTTTTTTGTATTAGGTAATAGTAATTATATAGAGACAGAGATAGGTATATATAGTTAAAGCTTAGTATGGTAAATTCGCTAGTTATTACTAAGAATTAACCAAGTTGAATTGAGTAGAGTTACCCTCAGCACGAACACTACGGCACTCTAGAGGCCAGATATTGTAAAGTTCGTATCAAACTGCTTCAGCCAAAGCCGTATCAGCAAGTCAAATATTCAGCTATGTATACCACACAAACGGCAGCGGAAATAGTATATCAGCGATTTTAATTAATTGATATTTTCTTATCTTATGCCTTTTATCTCTTTTTTTGGGTGGGCTATGGTTAGTGCACACGTCGTCCATTCCGTGCAAGGCGATGAAAGGTCGATACGCAGCCCAATTACCTACCGTAATGCCTCTCCATCGGTATCGAGTTCGTTGCCAGCCCACGCCTTTTATCTTTGAGAGTTGGGCGTCTACAAATTTTCATTTCGCTGTACAACTATTGAGTTCTCTACACATTCTATCAAGACATGTTCCAGTGCACATCTATATGTTAGTAATTGAATATTTGTAAACAGCAATAACTTCTTTGACATAAAATGTTCAACTCAAAACGCCTTAAATAGGAATTACTAACGTGAAAAGAAAAATCTTACAAGAATAAATTTGGCTTTTAAATGAAGCTAAAAAAATAATTTCACCTATTGCCAGTTGTGATGTCCCAAATAATAATTATAATTGATTATTGCAGTATATAATGATTTCTGATGTTTACGCGATTATTACAAATTGTAAATAAAACTACGGATTTTACCGCGTTTGTATTTGATTTTTGATTGCCTGACGAATCGAATCATAATATTAAATGACGCTCATCGCTATCGCTTGTGACTAAATCCGTAGCGTTAGATCGGGTGGTCTTCTGGGACGCATCATTGTTACACTTGCGAGAATAATTTCCATTGTAAAAGCAAACATTGATGGCACGTCGGGAATATCGGTCGGCTCGGTCTGACCCTTACCTGGGAATACTTAATGATGGTATATATACGGGCTCGTGAGAGCCAATTAGAAGGAGGAAAATATTTTAACACTTTTTCCATTTTAATAACGCGATCCATCATATGTTTTAATTTGTTTTTGAAATTCTATAAATATATGTAGAACAATTCTATTTGAATGTGAATTAAAGGAAAGATTTATACCACCCCATTTATTAGGGTTACCGTACCCAGGATAAAAACGGTACCCTATTACTGAGACTTCGCTGTCTGTCCGTCCGTCTGTCCATCCGTCTGTCGGTCACCAGGCTGTATCTCAAAAACTGCGATAGTTAAACTGTTGAATTTTTTACAAATTATATATTTCTGTTGGCGCTATAACAACAAATACTAAAAACAAAATAAAATAAATATTTAAGGGGGGCCCCAGTACAACAAACGCATATTTTGTTGCTCTTTTTATAGATAATGGTACGAGACCCTTCATGCACGACTCCGATTTGCACTTAGCCGGTTTTGTTTATTAGAATTCTATATGCTGTATTTTTTGGACGACGCAATGCAAGTAGGTGGATCAACGACATGTTAACTGTACATGTTTAATGTCCCCCATCCGTCCATTTATCCGCGCAGTGGCGGAGTAAGAACACAATTCACCACTACAGTGGGTATTGTATGCCCGTGAGTATCGTAAAAGGCGACTGAGGCATATAATATACATATAACGTCTATGCAAGAGAAGGAAATCTCGAAATAAATATCTGTACCAACCCGTGTGATCAGCGTAGTTTAGTAGGTCAATATCCCTCCTATTACGGAGGGGGTTCGAGCCCAGTGACTACTACCGAACTAATAGGTAGTTGGACTGGGTTGAACTAAGCTGGTTCAGGGAATACAAGCGGAATGTACTAAATAAAACCACTGTATTTTGATCTACCGTTGATCTGGGTTTAAGGAGTAATCCTCGACCCTCTATCCATCCATCTTTATTAAAAATATCAAAAAACTACATATTATATTAGCTGCAATGCAACCATATCGCGATCTAATTCGGCGACAACGCCATCTATCGAGTGCATCGACATGATGTAAATGGTTCGTATCTTGGTCGTGAACATACCGCCCACCAAGGACATTTAGTGGCAGAATGTCCTTCTTTCATTATGGACTAAACATAAACTATACTATATAGAAACATGAATAAGTGTTATACAAACAAAAATAAAAACCTTATAATTGCTCTAACATTTGCCTTTAAATAATGTAAAGAAAACTTAAGACTAGTTGAACTTTATTAAAATACAAAATTGTAGAAAAATTAAAAGTAAAATCATTGAGCAGTAAAAAATTAAAAAAACTAGATGTATAATAAAAATGAAAACATTTATAAAATTAAAAACAATATAAAAATACATTTTATTTGTCCGCTATAGGTAAAATGCATAACTTATTTGTTGGCCTCTTAATAATATTACTTTTTGTACGCAATGTGACTACCCGTGTGACCTTATCATTACCGGGATGTTTTTCTACTACGCGTCCTAACATCCAACGACTGGGAGGTAAATCGTCATCCTTAATTAAAACAACGTCGCCAATCTTTGGCTCGGGAACTTGAATCGACCACTTATATCGATTCATAAGATTGGATAGGTACTCTTGGGACCAACGCTTCCAAAACGATTGTACCATTCTTTGTATCAATTGCCAACGTGATAAATAACTAATATTTGAACTAACGTAATTCGAGTCAGGAACGTTCACTATTGGTTCACCAATTAAAAAATGTCCTGGGGTTAAGGGAAGAGGTTCACCAGGGTCAGATCCATCATTAACACTCATAGGTCGCGAATTTAAACAAGCTTCGATTTGGCTAAGAAGAGTGCTGAGCTCCTCATACGTCAGAGTTGTGTCCCCTATGATTCGTTTGAGGTGAAACTTGGTGGATTTTACACCTCCTTCCCAAAGTCCGCCGAAATTTGGACTGTGCGGGGGGATGAAATGCCACTCCGTTCCTTGTGCCTCGATGTGTTCTGCTATCGACATTTGAATGTCGGATAACTGCTGCAACTCTCTGGAAGCACCTACAAATGTGGTACCATTGTCACTGTACATCTTGGCACAGTGACCGCGTCTAGCCACAAATCGTCTAAAAGCTGCCAGAAACGCTGACGTACTCATGTCACTTACTACCTCGAGATGAAGAGCACGTGTAACCATACATACAAACAAACAAATGTACCCCTTGTATGAGCGATGGCCACGACCTTTGGTCGTCCTAATATTGATAGGGCCGGCGTAATCCACTCCGCTGTGCAAAAAGGGTCTAGCTGGTATGCATCTTACCGATGGAAGAGATCCCATGAATTGATTCTTGGTAAGAGCCCGTTGCTTAGCACATACCACGCATTTACGAACGTGCTGCTTTACCAAATTCTTAACACCTATAATCCAGTAAGCTGATCTCAGATAATTTACCATCAACTGAAGACCACCGTGTAACGTCTTTAGATGGCCATCAGCGATAATGAGATGGGTAAAATGGTTTGAATTTGGAAGAATTATGGGGTGTTTCGCGTCTTCACTAATCTGTGCTTTCTCTATTCTGCCTCGAACTCTCATAATACCTTTATTATCAAGGTATGGGCATAATGCTTTAAGCTTACTATTTTTTGAACTTAAGTGACCTTTATTCTGTAATTGTGTGTACTCTAAACTAAAATTGTCCTTTTGTGTCCTTTTTATGCAACATTCTAATGCTTCTTCTATCTCTTTGTTTTGCAGGTAAGTTTTATTTTTTGTGTTTTTCGTCCTATTAAGAAAGCGACGACAATATGCTATCACTCTTAGCAATCTATGTAAGGAAGAAAATCTATCGAAAATATCGTAACTCTTCTCTATAATCGTTAAATGTGTCTTTATCGACTGTTCTAAATCACTCTTCAAATCCTTAGGTCTTTTGTAAATTATTTCCTTTTCTTTCAGAAATTGTGGTCCAGAAAACCATGATGTAGTTTCTGCAAATAAACTTGGCGATAAACCACGTGAGGCGCAGTCTGCTGGGTTGTCCTTTGTAGCAACGTGAAACCATTGTGATGAACTCATTGTAGTCAGTATTTCAGAGGTTCTGTTGGCTACAAACGTCTTCCATCTGCTTGGGTGACTATTTAACCAAGACAGCACTACGGTAGAATCCGTCCACGCCCTGATTCTGTCCTTTGAAATACTCAAAACTTCTGCGGTCTCCATCAACAACCTTGCCAAAAGTACTGCACCACATAACTCCAAACGTGGTATGCTTATTTGTTTTATAGGTGCTACTCTGGTCTTTGCAACTAGCAATGAAATCTTAACCTCGCCAGCGAAATCAACAACTCTTAAGTATACCACAGCAGTGTAGGCAACCTTAGAAGCATCGCAGAAACCATGGAGCTCTACGTTACTCCCTGATCTTGTACCAAGCCAACGAGAAATATGAACTTTCGTAAGTTGAGATAGTTCTTCGCGGTAAGTCAACCACTCTCCTTTTAAATCCGTAGTTAACTCCTCATCCCAACCTAAACCTGCTAGCCATAATTTTTGTATGAATATTTTAGCCATCACTATACTAGGAGACAACCAACCTAACGGGTCAAATAATTTGGCTATATCAGATATTACAGTTCTTTTTGTTACAGGTTCATTCTTCAGCGGCGGAAGATTCACCATGTACTGAAAATAATCATCGTTGCGGTTCCAGGTAAGTCCTAAAATCTTAAAAGTGCTATCCAATTTAGTATCCATTAACCTTTTATGTATATCATTTCTTTTGTTGTTCTCGCTCTCCTTTTCCTCGTTTTCTACTGCCCTTATTCTCTCTAATGCTTCCTTATCATTGCTGTTCCATTTTTGTAATATAAATCCACCCTTGCTTAAAAGTTCCTTTAATTGCTTATAAATCTCAACTCCTTTTGTGACGTCATCGCACCCTGTCATTAAATCGTCCATATAAAATGAATTTAAGACCCTTTCAGCCACCAGAGGATACTTATCCCCTTCATCATATACTACCTGATGCAGAGTTCTAACGGCCTGGTATGGAGCCGAAGCTGTGCCAAAGGTGACTGTAACTAGCTCGTAATCTTTGATTTCCTCTTTAGGATCGTTTCGCCAGAGTATTCTTTGATACATAGTATCATCATCAGCAACTCGAATTTGCCGATACATTTTAACAATGTCAGCTACAAGTGCTATTGAATGAGTTCTCCATCGCAAAACTGTGTGTCTCAAATCAGCTTGCAATGGATGGAAATGGGACCTACCATTAATGTATCGTTTAGAGATACTCCTCTACTATTCTTTTCAGACGCATTAAATACGACCCGAACCTTTGTAGTAGATTTGTCCTCCCTTACAACGGCGTGATGAGGTAAGTAAACAGCCATTTCCTTTTTATCATCATCTTCCTTTACCGGTTTTAAGTGTCCTAAATGTAAATATTCCTTTATCACTTCTGTGTACTTTACTCTTAACTCTGGGTGTTTAGCCAATTTTTTCTCTAATGACCTAAATCTGTTTTCAGCTATAGCCCGAGAATTACCTGACGTGCATGGCGGATCTTCGACTTGAAATGGTAATCGAACCTCATACCTACTGTCTTGTCTTCTCTTTGTTGTAGCCTTGTAGAATTCTTCACACCTTTGCTCTTCTAATGTAAGTATTTTCTTAGAGCTACATTGCTCTTCAATCTCCCAAAATTGTTTCAGCATTTGTTCTAAGTTGACCTGAACATGCATTACAGAAACGTTTGGTTGCGGATGAGTTGAACTATTATTTGAACTGTATACTACACCAGACAAGATCCATCCTAACGTGGTATCTTGGGCGATTAATGTAGAAGATGGACTCTTCACTATGCCTGCCTTCATTATGTAGCCATAGACATCTGCTCCCAACAAAATGTCTATCTTGCGTGATGTATTGAATTGCGGATCTGCTAAAACGAGATCTGTCGTGTCAATCCAAGACAACGCATTTCTATGTATGATTTGATCTGGTATGTACGACGTAATCTTATTTATAACGTATGCATTAAAATCCAATTTGAACTTATGATCTACACATGATTTAAGCTTTATGTTTACCATATACCTTGCCACAGTTGATTTTTGTCCTAATCCCGACACGACTCCTTGAATCGGAATTTTTGTTAGCCTAAGATATTGCACTGTAGCTTCTGTAATAAAACATGCCTGAGAACCCTGGTCAAGTAAAGCCCTTATTACTTGGTAATTGCCTGTTTTAGACTCGACCTTTACTAGCGCCGTCGCTAGTAATACCTGTCTTGGTATTAGGCACTTATTCAGCGACAAGCATGAGACGACCGGAGAACTAGTTGAAGCACTAGTTACAATGGTATCTGTCTTTGCTGACGTGTCCTTTTTATTGGAAACGTACTCCATATGCAGTAAAGAATGGTGACGTTTCTGGCAGAGCTTGCAAGAGGACTGTTTTTTACAATTTGCTACTATGTGATTACCACCTAAACAATTAAAACAAATTTTATGCTTTGCAACAAAATCGCGTCGCTCCTCAAGGGGTTGCTTAGCAAACGACTTACAAAAACACAGTTTGTGTGCTTCACTACAAAACTCGCAACGAATATTGCTTGAACTCACAACCATAACTTTCGGAGTATGAGTGGTGAACTGATTGTTAAACTGTTTCTTTGGTTCTATAAATTCTAACGCGCGAAAACGATTCTCTAAAAAGGTAGCGAATTCGACAAAGGTAGGCAATTCATTCGATTCGTGACTGCTGATGCTTAATTCCCACTGTTTTCGCGTTTCTGAATCAAGTTTAAATGTAACTATGTGAATGATAATGACATCCCAAGTAGTCACATCTACATCTAAGTTTTTTAAACCATTGAGACAATCGTTTGTTGTATCGAGTAACTCCTTCAAAGACGTTGCTGACTCAACTAGCATGCGTTTTTGAGCAAACAATCGTTTTAAAATACAGTTAACCAAGTATTTTTTATTACCATATCTTCTTTCTAATTGAGTCCAGCAATGGCTATAATTTGAATCAGTTACTGGCGTTTGTCGAATTAGTTGCTCAGCTTCTCCACTGAGATGACTTTTTAAATAATGCATTTTTTGTACATTATCCAAACTATGATTTTTATGCACAAGTGAAACAAATAAATCTCTAAATGTTGTCCATTCTGAATATTTGCCGCTAAAAATGGGTATAGAAATCTTAGGTAATTTTACGAATGTACTTGATTTAAAATTACTACCAGATGTACTAGATTCTGTTGTAACTATATTTATTTATCATAGATTTTATCAAAGATTTGTATGTAATATAAGTTTCTTCTGTACATTCATATAATTCTATTAATTTCGGTTTTTCTTCTGACTTTGGTTTTGCCGACTCATGAATCTTAGTGTAATTACTTGTAAATAAACTCCAATCTTTTTCTAATAATTCTTGTTTAGTTTGTATATATTCTAATGTAAGTCTATCCTTAGGGCATTTTTTAAAATTAGTTAAACCCCTTTGGATTATATTTTGAAGTTCCTTCATAACGCTGATTAATCCTTCCATTGTAAATATTAATTTAAGTTACAATTACTACTAAAACTGTAAGCTATAAGCAAAACTATAAGCCAAGAAAGTAAAGTTAATTTTTATATGAAAGAAATGTGAAAATATGTAGCGATTGTATTAAGTTGTAGCAAAAATTAAAACTATGTAAACAAAACTAACTAGTAAGAATGATACTACATAAGCTGTTCTAACTGTTGAATAGTATGAAATAAATTAAAAGTCTAAAAATACAATAAAAATTTTACAAGTGTTTTACAATTTCATTCTACTGGGGTAAAAATTGGGCATAGATTCCCTGTTCCCCCGTTTTTCATAAAACTATTCTAAGTCTAGCATGCACAATATTATTCTAAGTCCTTTTTTCTATAGAAACACTACAATAAATTTACTAAGTCTAAAATGTCTTTATAATTGTTCTAAGTTAAAATTCTAATACAAATAAGGTTGAAAATGTCTTGAAATTACGTTACTTTTACTTGAGCAATTAACATATAAAAACAGTACTCACAATTGCACTTCACACTCACACATATGATGACTGTTGACCTGACGTCAATTGCCAAGTGACTGGTGGCGCCCTCTATGACGTCACGTTGAACTATTCAATCCACTTCGGCTAGATGACAACTCCTGCGCCTTTACTGGTAACACAGCACTTGCACACGTTTCTTGGTGTTCGTGTCTCTTCAACACAACGACACACTGCTGCGTGCCGTACCACGTACCTTTGCCGCAGCGATCCACTGCGAGTACGCGGGTAGTGGTCCACGTTGGGCCACTTGGTATACAAAAAATCGGTTCGAATGGACCAATGACTACTACCGAACTAATAGGTAGTTGGACTGGGTTGAACTAAGCTGGTTCAGGGAATACAAGCGGAATGTACTAAATAAAACCACTGTATTTTGATCTACCGTTGATCTGGGTTTAAGGAGTAATCCTCGACCCTCTATCCATCCATCTTTATTAAAAATATCAAAAAACTACATATTATATTAGCTGCAATGCAACCATATCGCGATCTAATTCGGCGACAACGCCATCTATCGAGTGCATCGACATGATGTAAATGGTTCGTATCTTGGTCGTGAACACCCAGCAGTGGGATGTATATGAGCCGAAATGATTTGTATAATACAAATAAGAAGTTGAAACATTTATTAGCACTCGTTAATTAGAATATTTTTTTGAAGACATATGTCGTCACAGGCCGAGCGCCATTCGATCCGAAGCCAATCGTGCCTCTCTACCGCTTTGGCCGGGCTCTCGCTTGCAAGCTCGGCTCAAGCGGAACGTGACAACGAGTCTTACTCTTTCGTACGTGCAGCCGGAGTTCATCGATTTATAAGAAGTTATCATATCAAAAAATAACTTAAAATTAATATTTTTCTCCTCGTCATCACATGGAAATTTCTAGATTTATAAGTCTCGAAGCGAAAAATGAAACATCAATAAAGTTAATAATATACAAACATTATCATTTCTCGCTCGTATAAATGTTAATTTAATTATTCATACGCATGTATCGCGCTGAAATATTTATGATCTCCCCATCTTTTATTATTATCTCTATAAACATTATAATACCAGGTCCCGTACGCGCTCGCCAATGACGTCACAATATCACGACGGTGTCACGAACACACATCAAAACACTGGCGCCAATTATAAGGGCACATTTAATTAATCTTTTATTAATTCATCTATTTCTTCAATCTTGCAATATCCTGTCTCACTAGTAACTGATCAGAAATATATTGTATTTTACTTTAATAATATCACCGGTCGTTATCATCATTATCACCGTCCTGCTATTAGTTCCAATCACTTAGAGTTATTTCATGTCCAAGCCCTATCACACACCATATTTTTTTTTTTTTTTTTTGTGTGACTTAGGCTAACAAGCCTCAGATGGCTGTGACAACTTTACCCGGACTGGTGGGTGAGCGCTGAGGGCTCTCAACCCGCTTAAAGTTAAGCGACCCATCCCGAGGGCACCCCCTGTGGGGTACGGACCTCGGCTCGGGCGGTCGCTGGCAAAGTGGGCACTCCCACGTTTATGATTTTAACGCGACACGTCTTCCTTCCCCGTCGGCGGGGGCGGTAACGTGGATATTTACTACTATTTGTCAAGGCCGCGCGGGCTGTGTATGCCTCAGTCTGGGCGAGCGTTATAGTGTCGTCGGGTTCGTCGAGTATTAGTCGCGGTTGTTTAATCGCGGACATTTTAGAGGGGATGTAAGAAGCCGCCCTTACCACTAATGGGTTCGGGTGTGTCGCGGCAGAGTCGAAGTAGCGGCGGGAGCACTGTTTCATGAATTGCCTGATGGTCGGCAAGCCAAGATCTATGTGAAGATCCACATTGCGCATGTACCACGGTGCTCCCGTCGCTCGGCGCATGAACCTATTCTGTAATGCCTGTAGCCGATGTAGCCTGCGTGGCTTCGCTTGTGTAAACACTACACTTGCATACGTCATGATAGGACGTATACAAGCGGTGTATAATCTAACTTTATTACGGAGAGATAGCTTAGACTTTGCGTGTACTAAGCTGTGTAACCATCCTAGCACTAGGGCTGCGCGCGCGCGGACTCGCCCTATGTGAGGACCGAAGGTCAGTCGTCTGTCCAAGGTCACACCCAGATATTTGACCTCCCTTGTCCAGGGGATGGGTTGGTCGACCATCTTTATCTGTGGATATTCAGCCATTGGGTAGCGGCGATCTATCCCCTTATGAAATATGATCGCCTGGCTTTTGGTGGGGTTTATACCGATTCTCCATTTCCTAGTCCATTTGGCTAGGGCGGTAGCCGCAGTTTGGAGAACGGTTGTCACTGTTGAGGGAGATTGACCTGCATAGAAGATGGCAGTGTCGTCAGCGAATAATGCTGTTTGTATTCTACTATGTTGGGGTATGTCGCTGGTGAACAGCGAGAAGAGAATTGGAGAGAGCACCGATCCCTGGGGGACGCCGGCTTCTAGTTTGTGCGGTGCTGATAAAGTACCTTCCACTCTGTAGCGAAAGCTACGCTCGAGTAGGAAGTCTCTAACTATCATAACTAAATAGTGGGGGATTTTGAGCTTTATTAACTTGAAAATAAGGCCGTTATGCCAGACTTTGTCAAACGCTTTTTCTACATCAAATAGAAGCATACCCGTATATAAACCGCGTTGCAGTTTATAACTTGTATACTCGACTATTCGATGTACTTGCTGAACGCAAGAGTGTTGCGTGCGAAAGCCGAACTGAATCGGCGGGATGAGGTTGTTTTCCTCAGCGTACTTTCTTAGCCTACTAAGTAGTACGCGCTCATATATTTTACCTAAACTGTTGAGTAAACTAATCGGGCGATATGATGACGGTTCGGTACGTCGCTTGCCGGGTTTAGGTATACCTATTACCACGGCTTTTTTCCATTGTTTAGGAAATATGTAATTGACTAATGCGGCGTTAATAATTGCTGTTAGTATTAATAATAGTGAATGAGGGAAGAGTTTAATAACTCTATTAGAAATACCGTCCGAACCGGGGGATTTCCTAGGGTGGAGACCTCTAACGATCGACTGAACCTCCTCCACTGTCGCTGTTGGTATAGGCTCTTGTGGCTCAGCGTCTGCGGTACGCGTACGCGATGTACATCGTTCCACTTCGCTGTTAACGGTGTCGGTGTGTCGCGCGTCTGTGTGTTGTGTACTCGACGTACATTGCTGCTCAAGGTCGGCCGCCAGACATTCAGACTTTTCATCGTCATCGAACGCCGGCGGTTGATTGGGGCGGTTTAAGGGTGGCATGGTGGACACCGTATCCTTTTTGAAAGAACGGGCAAGCCGCCAGTAAGCCTGGTGCGAAGGCTCCAGTTCGCTTAAGGTGGCGTCCCATTCGTTTTGTCGAAACTCATTTATAGCCGTTTTAACCGCCCTCTGCAGTGACCGCATGTGATAGCGGTTATCTTCGCAGGGGAAGCGGTCGTAGGCTCTTATGGCTGCGTTCTTACGCCTCAGTAGGTCACGGACGTCAGCGGGTAAGCACCTTCTACGATCGCTCGTGTCGGGCACTCTCCGTGAACAATCGTTAACTAACGATTGTACGTGACCGGTGAGGGCGTCGATCGCGGATTCGATGTCCTCTTTGTTATTTAATGTATTACATACACTGTCAAGATGAGCCGACGAGGAGGGAGACTGGAGTTTAGCCTTCAGTCGCTCCCAGTCTGTGCACACTTTCTCAGTGGGGGGGGGGGTGAGGCCTGAGGGGCCGTATCGGGGGGCGAAGTCAATGACCACCGGGCGGTGATCCGAGTTAAGCTCGTGTATTACCTCTATTAGACATAAACGTAGGTTTATGTTCTTTAATAGGGCTATATCTAATACGTCGGGCCTGTGCTCGACTGTGTGAGGGAAGTGAGTCGGCTCCATTGGGGCTATGATGTCGAACCCGAGCCGATCTGCGTAAGTCTCGAGGGCCAGTCCCCTGCGGTTGTTGGTGTGGCTATTCCACGACTTACTTTTGGCGTTTAAATCGCCTGCGATAATGACGGCGTCACCGAGTTTTAAGAGGGCTTGGAGGTCACTCTCAAGCAACTCTTTTGGTGTGTCCCCATTAGGAGGGGAAAGGTATGCTGATGCTATGATCAGTGGCTGGTGACCGGTGAGGGCCAGCCGACAGACCGAGGCTTCAATGTACGTCATGGCGGGGGGATCTAGGGGTGTGCAGTGCAGTGACCTTTTGTAATATATGAGAGTCCCACCTAGGGGAGAACCGACCCTATCGTTGCGCACTAAATTGTAGTTTGCAATTTTAGGGTCTCTAGAGTAGGGTTTAAGAAAAGTCTCTTGGACTAGTAAAAGTCAAGCTGCTGGTCTTGTAGAAATGTACCTATTTCGTCTCTCTGGCGAGCGAGACCGTTCGCGTTGAAAAACCCTACGCGGAGTGATCTTGTTTTGACTCTGCCTGGTGTGTACGTATCCCATACTTAGGCTCTGAAGGAACCGAGGCTCTCTAGAACGGGTGAGAACCTCATGGCGACGTTAAGTAATGCGAGGCTGTTGCCTTCGTTTTTACGCAGTTCCGCTGCGATTACGCGTATTTCTGCAATATTTATTATTGACGCGAATCTGGCCACTAGGTCTAGATCCGGGTCTAGACCGCTAGCGGCTGGCGCGTGTGTGTTAATAGGTTTGCCTTGAGGAGGCTTAGGGAGGCCCGCGGGTGGCTGTTTTTGCCCAACGGTTGGCGGTTTATAATTATTATTATTAGCGGCCTTTGCCGACGGTGTCGCGTTCGCGGGTGCCGGCGGGGTGGCTAATTTGGTGGGCAGGGGGGGGTATTCCGCCCTGCTTTGGGAATTAACCCACGGGTTGCGTGTGGGTTTAGGTGCCGGAAGGTACCTTTGTGGTGGGGGTGGTGGTGGCCTCCTCATAACCGGCCGTGGTGCGCGTGGGCAGCCACGGTAGTTTGCGGGGTGTCCCACTTGCCCGCATAGTACACACGATGGTGGTGTGGTACTTTTTGTGGGGTCGTTGGCTTTAGGCCTAGCGCAGTCCGCCGTAGCGTGGTCCTCCAGGCACTTTACGCACCTGGGCCGCGCGTGGCAGTTGCGCGCTGAGTGGCCATATAGCTGGCACCGGTGGCATTGCGATAGCATGCCATTCCGGCGCGGGGGTTCTACCACGATGCCGGAGAGGCCGCACACCGTGGTGATGTTGAAAATGTCCTTGCCCTTTTGAGAGAGGTCAAGGACGACCATTATAAGGTCGAACGGTTGTCTTGTGTGTCCGCGGATCATCCGGTGCACCTCGATCACCGGTAGTCCTTGTTGAGATAGGTCCTCCTTGACCAGGTCGGTACCTAACTCGACCGGAACGTTGCGTATAACTACGCGAAGTTTTCGTTCCTCGGGGAGGGTGAAGGTGTGGTACGGGATGTTCTGGCTACGTAACATAGCCGTAAGTTTGCGGTGGTCGTCCGATGTGGACAACTGCACCTTTATACCTTCCGCCGTTGAACGGGCCGTACGGTATAGTACTCGGTTGGTGTTACACCAAGCCGAGACGGGCATCCACTTCTCCTTGTTTCTAATGACAAGGGGAGGCGGGGTGGGGGGTTTGTAGACCTTAGCCGGGGGCTGCTGTACAGCGGCCTGTGGCTTTGGTGTCGGGGTGGGGGGGGGTGACGTCATTGGCGGCAGAGGTGCTCGCCTCGTCAAGTTTGGCGGCCTTTCGCGCCTTTTTCTGGTTCTTACGCCCCCTTTTACGGGAGCTGACCACTGTGTAATCGGAGTCCGCCGAGGTGGACTCGGACTCGGAACCGGCGGACGACGACGCGGTATCGGCGTTCTCATCGTCGGTCGCTTCTTCAGTTTCCATTTCGATGGACGGGGTTTGTTCCTCTTCCGGGGAGGCGGGGAAGTCAGAATGCACCGGCCCGGATACGGGCTCGGTGTTCGCGATCGCGGGGCGGTCGGGAATCATATTCCCGAACCGTTTTTTCAAAAGGGTGTAAATTTCCTCGTCGGCGAGGAGCATGTCGAAATTAATGGCTGGAAGAGCCATGGTGGGAGGTGATTTATTCCTGCGCGTTAAAAAATATTTGCCTACTCCCCAGGGAGAAAACCCGGGGATGTGTATTTGTGTTCCCTCCCAACCGGGTTAGGTCAGGAGGATGTACTTAGAAAACTAGGTGTGCCCTAAGCTGTGATTAACCCTTCGCCGATCTTATTGTGCGAGAGGGGCCCTAGCTGCCCGAGTGGCGGAGAGGTATTCGGCCTGTGAGGGCCGGCACTCCCAAGCTACGCACTCAGGAATAGGAGAAGGAGGTGGAAGGGTGGGAAAGGTGATAGTCGGGGTAGACTAGGGGTCACCCCCAAGGCCTACTGGTCCGACCCCGTCCGAAGAAGCGCCTCGCCCTTAAGGGGCTCGGCAGGTGATTCGGGGCTTCGCCTCACCCGGCTTTGTTGACACCGTTAGGTTTCAACCGGGGACCAAGAGAAACTTGGTTTTGCCCTTAAGGGGCCACTTTGACTTTTATCTACTAGACAGAAACAAATATTATTACCTGACCTTGCTTTGAACGCAGGCAGTTAGTAATATTCGTGAGCAGTCCAATAGTTCGCCTCGAAAGAGGCGGTTTTGCACTGCCACTGGCTCGTCCGTTGAAAAGCGCGCGAACAATCGTCAGCGTACGTGAGCGCACGTGTGACGTAATCGGGAGCGTACGTGAGATCGAGAGAGCGCGGAGCGGCACGCAAGCGTACCGAGAGACGGACAAGCGCGGAATGGACACATCATATCTGTGGTCACTCCTATTATATCCAAGTCGCGTCGCGCTCTCCATTCATCTCTATTTGGTCTTCGCTTATCCCTTAGCCGTTCTCATTCATACATTTCCTCACAACATTACTTTTATCCCGTCTGGTCATATGAAATCAATCGTTCACTACTTAAGAAAGATGACGAAGACTTCTTTTGACCGTGAAAGTTGTCAAAGCAATGTAAAAGAATACCTAGTAAGTGAGCAGCAGCAACCTCATGGGGAATTCATGGCACTTATTGCGTTCTACCTAACAAGCTTAAGTGTTAAAGCATTTCAACTCTATTAGTGTTTATTTGCAGTAAGACGTTACCAGAATTAAAGATATTCAAATCCTACGCGTGGTAATCTTTTTTCAATCACAAAAACGGAATTTACTTTTTTTTTGTATAACTTATAATTTTAAGTGTTAAAACACTAAGGGTTTAGATAATTGGTTTGTGTAATTATTTAACATTGACTAGATACTAACACTAACGGACACTAATTGAAAAGTTAAATAAATTAAATGTCATTATATAAAATGATATTAAATACAGTCATATAACATTCGAACGGCCAATAGTTTAGTAAACTAATTGACCTTTGATCATCTCCATCAATTCGTACACAACAAGGTTCAATTTTTGAAGCAAAACTTCTACTATATGGATTTTCAGGCGTTTGCATATAAGCTTCACTGCTCGGCTACTCCATCCATGCTAAGCGTCAAGTTTTACTGTTACCTGACAGCGTTAGACTTAATACCGTTACACGGTCTATAGTACACAACGACAGTGACGTGCATGCCAGTAGATGCGCGCTGCCTCCCCACCTCAGTGTGCGTGGCCTTCTTTCTGTCTCTCTCCCTACGTCAGTTGCATGGCTGACATGGGTTTTCTTTTAACTTTTTCTCTACTTTGCGCATCCACACCAGTCATTTTTGAGTATCCATTGCAAAAGTTTCAATTCTCGCGGGCGTCCCTTGACTGCTATTCCTTTTTTTACTGTCTATGATGTGAAACGAGCAATTAGCAATAGTATTAACGCCGATGAAATGAAACGAAATTTCGACATGAGTTTAAAGATAACGGCGATAACATTATCTTCATTGAAGTATAACCGATAGGGAAACTGGACTAACGAGACTCGTGGTATCAAAAGGCGCGCGACACAATCCATCACGGTATAATGACGTCACAAAACATCGGTCCCCCCCACATCGATCACTTCATATCTATGACGTCACACGTTATGTATCACCCCCGTACTAATTTATCACGCATAGATAACTGGACGTGTACGCTGTGAACTAATGTATCATTGTATTGGGTACGAGGGAGGGCGTTGGATATTGAGAATTATATACGGTCATTTTATTAATGATAATTATATTTATTTGCGTGGTTGATTGGATTTGTACCAAATGCATAATTATTGCCCATTACTAGGTGGACTGACAAAATTTTGAGTCCCAGGATACCGTTGGATGGAAGAGGCACAGGACCGTGACGAGTGGCATTCTTGTTGGCACCCCAAAAAATAAAATTAATAAATATTGCATTTACTATTTTTAACATTTATATACTCGTGATTTGAATTACGTAAACACCCTTCATTATAATATTAATTATTTGGATAGGAATAATACGACGCGAATGTAGCCAACTTTTGTTTATATCGGCGACCCAAATAAATTTTAAAACACCCTGCTATTTGAAAATGACTGTAATAGTTAGATATAATCCCTCTCAGATATTTTCCTATATATAATTAAGTCCTTACTGGACCGATGGGATTGATATACCTTCACAGTCTTTTATGACACCTTCATCGTCTTTTATGACTACTTTATCGTCTTTTATGACACCTTTATCGTCTTTTATGACCCGTCATCGTCTTTTATGATACCTTCATTGTCTTCTATGACACCTTCATTGTTTTTTATGACACCTTCATCGTCTATATGACACTTTCATCGTCTTTTATGACACCTTTAACGTCTTTTACGACACCTTCATTGTCTTTTATGACACCTTCATTGTCTTTTATGACACCTTCATCGTTTTTTATGACATCATCAACGGCTTTTATGACACCTTCATTGTCTTTCATGACACTTTCATCGTCTTTTATAGCTATAAAGAGGTCATGTATTCTTACTTCATCATCATCATTTCACCTCATATACGTTGAGCTCGAGCCTCCTTCAGAATAAAGGAGAAATTGACCTACTATACTCTACTGGTCAGACGTGTTACTATAAAATTTTATTTCGAGCTTTTACTGCTTTTACGTGTTATTATTATATGCATGTTATATTGCTTGGTTATCTTTTTCGACATTCATATGCAAGATATGGAATGGTGAATGATATTCTTACTCCGTCAGATAAATATATATTGGAAGAATACAAATGCATAACACAAGTAAGTAAATAATTATTAATGATGTTTACGCGAGTATTACATATTATAAACTAAACTATTTTTTTTTTTGGATTTTATCGCGTTTGCGTTTGATTTTTAATTGCTCGACGTTTTGAGCACCTTTCAAAGTCCAGGCCGCCTGTGACCATGAACGCTGGAAAGTGTTCCAAACGTCGAACAATCAAAAATCAAACACAAACGCGATAGGCAATAATGTTTTTATTTACAAGTAAGTAGATATAAGAATATTCCTCGTAACAAACTACTATAAAGTACCAATGCCTAAAGCGTAAAACCTCGAAATCCTTTTTAAAATTGCACTCGGGCGGTATGATGCATGTAATTAAAAAGTGGAGCAATGTTACCGTGTATGTTCCAGATTAACATGAGCTCTGCTATACTATAAAGTTAGTTAAATAACGTTGGGTGGTAGGTTCTCGTTTTACTGGTAACACATATATACAGGGTGGTGGAATTTCCGTCGATGAAACCGCGAAGCTTTGATATCATTCCGTCTGCCAGCTCGTGATAGATATGTAGGGATGTTGAAATTAAAATTTATATTTTAAAAAAGTATTTTCAGTGGAAAATTATTAATGGTTCGTGTGTTATTATCGTCGTTGATTGCCATCATGTACAATTAATGTTGCCTTTATAAAAAAGTACATATTATTTTTTACTTTATGCTATAAATGTAATAGGGTTCTCTGTAATGATAAAAAATCAGTATATGTAGTTATTGAACTTTAGAAGGGATTTTTTTATATGAGCGCTTTAAGAATCTGATACACTATTTTTCATCCTCAAAAGAAAAAGAGAGAGGGCTTCATCGTCATTAGTCCAGTAAGTCACTGTTGGGCTCGAGCCTTCTCCCAATGGGAGGGAAATAGACATACTATACCGCGCGGGGTAATGCCATTTGTTAGCAGTTAAACTGACAGCACTTATTAAATGTGTATTATAGTTCTATTACATGCCATCCATCTATCAGCCTATAGACGTCCACTATTGGATATAGGCCTCCCCACGAGAATACCACTCTGAATCGTCCTGTGCCACTTGCATCCAATGGTTGCCTGTGACTTTCAAGATGTCGTTAATCCATATTGTAGGGCGTCGTTCTACGCTGCGTCGTGCAAATTGCAGTCACCACTCAAGGAACTTTCTGCCCCAAAGATTGTCGTTTTGACGAGCGATGTGACCTGCGCATTGCCATTTCAACGAGCTAATTCTATGGCCTATACTTTTGTCTAAGCTTGCATTAGTCTATCAACATGTACCATCAAAGGCACTCAGAATGGTTCTACCACCACAATGAGATTACTGATAGACTTACATACTTACCCAAGTAGTGCATATTATCTATTGTACTAACAAGTGTAAGCCGTACAGTGATGCGGGTTCGTATCGCCTGAGAGATTGGTTTTAATATTTAAAGGCGTTACATCCACCTCGGAGACAGCGGATAGGATTGTACCCAGCATTGTATATGTACTTAGCATTACGTGTCGCATTAGACAAATATAACACACTCTGTATATGTAGACTTATAAATAAAACTATTTTTACGAATTTTACCGTATTTTATTTTTAATTGCTCGAGGTATCGAACACTTTACAGCGTTGATGGTCACGGGCGGACTAAGATCTCTCACGACCAACAAGTCATCGTTATTAAAGAGATATTTATATCTACCCGCTATAGTAATCTTTATATATATATTTCTTGTGTACGTGCGTATGTCACTGAACTCCTCCTAAACGGCTAGACCAATGTTGATGAATTTTTTTGTGTGTGTTCAAGGGAATTCGAGAATCATCATCATCTTGCTCTTATCCCAATTACTTGGGGTCGACGCAATATGTCATCTGTTTTGACATATTGCAAAAAGTTTCGGCAATGACTTTTATGACCGGCCGCCTGCCTGACGTCAACCCTCCTTGGGAATGCAATCGTTGTCCCAAATGGTACCAGATGGAGTTGGTCCGGGTCAATCTAGGGCTCTTAGTCGTCTTTTACGACACCCACGAGCAAAGCAAGGGTTGGTAGTATTCGAAGCCGCTACCACACAGCATTTCGAGAATTCGAGAATAATATATGTATATATATAATGGTCTGGTTCAGAAAATTCTCAACGCTCTCGCGGCTGGGTTTGAAACTGTGATGTAGGCATATATCGAAATATGTAACATTATCATTACGTCAACTAATAGATACCCCACTGCTGGGCTCGAGCGCACTCCACAGTAGAAAAAAAATTTGCCTACTATACCAAGCTTATCAGACGTATTTGTATAGGGATTATTTCCTATTGCGAAAAAATAACAAATATCTAATATAAGTAAAATTAAAATGCTTCAATAAACCCACAAAATAAAATAATAAAAAAAGTAATGCTTCTCTTTAATAGGCATTATCAATTATTTGTCATTAAACGATTTTACTGGCACACGTGAAGCACATAATCGGGTAATACGCCATTACATCATTTTGGAAAAGAGTTAATTGTTGGATTGATATTAACCAAACATGAAGGCTACGAATCACCGCAAGGAAACAGGCTTTCAAAAGAAAAAACTGCATCAAAATTGGTCCATCCATTTAAGAGTTACGATGCTACAGACAGACACACACACATACACATAGACATCGACGCCTCTTTTTCCGTCGAGGATTAAAAATAGTCATTTTTGAAAAGATACTATTATAAAAAAAAAATAACTACCGTAAGAAAAATATGTTATATTTCTTTTTTATTTTCATGTATTTTTAAGAAAGATGGAATGGAATTGGATTGTTTTTCTAATGATTTGGTCATCTTTTCTCTCTCATGTAATCCTCAGGACAACAAAGAATGAAAACAGTGATATCGTAAGCAATAACTATTTATGATTGAGTTTTCAAGATTTAATCTAAATAAAGTATTAAACATGATAATATTATGCAAAGTGACTTCTCTCAACGGACTGTAAGTGGACTTTAAAAAACATTGTGAATATATACTAGACTACAGTTTCTCACAATTATACCCGAAGAGATAAGCAATGTTGTAGAAAAATTCACATTTTAAATGAATCTTTCTATTCATCCGTCCATCGAGATCCCCTGTTGGACAAAAGTCTCAAACAGTCCTTCCTAAAATAACAATTTCCGTGTGATGACGGAGTAAGAATACAAATCACCACCCGAATATCTTGCCTGTGGATTTCATAAAGACGACTAAGGGATATAATGCTCATATAACATCTATGCAAGAAAATTCTTATTTCAACACGACTGACCAGTGTGGAATAGCAGGTCAATTCCCTTCCCATAATGGAGGAGGCCTGAGCCCAATAGTGGGACATATATAGGCTGAGATGTTGATGTATATTATATGCCATAGTCGTCTTTTACGACACCCACGGGCAAGTATGGGGTTATGAATTGTATTCTTACTCAGTCACCACTCGGATAAATACATGTTTAATACAATACAATACATGTATAATATTTTGTAAATGTCGTTTAGTAATTTTTTCGTAAAAATGAAACAAACATTCACACACTGACGTAAACTTTTCAGCTATACAAATAAATAAAATTGAAGTGTCTGTTTGTGAAGATAAAAAAATAGGATTTTTTCATGCTCACGTGGTTCAAAAACGAGTTTCAATATCTTTGCCTGTCTATCTGTTTGTTGGTAATCTGTCTGTTTGTAACGGCTTTGTTCTTGATAATATTTTACTACTAGGTAGTTGTCTGTACAAGGAGTAACTTAGATTGTTTTATCTCGATATTCTCACAGAAACGGGATCTAGGGGAAGTTGGAGGAATTTGCTTTTTTATATTATCAAAAGATAAATGGCGTCGTGATGCAGATCCCGAATTATATTAATATACCGAGAGAGTGTATAAAATGATTAGTTACAGAGTACTAAATATGAATCTAGATTCTAATTCTAGGTATAGTGGAAAAACATGGCAATGGAAAAAAAATATTGTGCAGTTTTATGAAACCACGATAAAAGTGAAACTTTTTTCGCAGTGTAGACATTTAACTAAAAAATAGCAACATTTACAACTGATAAATAAAAAACAAACAAATACCGTGGAGCACTGGCACTAATGAGTACCTAATAGTCTATACGCTACACGGTCAGCTGATGCGAACGCCGCCATATTGGCCTCGGCTGCTCTGTCGAGCGCCTTTCACTTTACCCCTACTCCGCGGCCGACCGTCACGCGACATGCAATCGATGGACGAAAAAGTTAGAGGCGATGTAATAAAAGTTTTACTTTAATAATCCTGGGATAATGTTAAAGTTTGATTGTTTGAAAGAGAAATTAGAACAAAAATAGCCATCGCCTTTTTTCTTTCTTCGCTCTTTCATATCGCTCATATACGAGGGACTTGAATTCAAATTTATAAGTATTTATATCTCTTCCATACTTTTCCTTCCGTCATCGTTAATCAAATTATCCAAAATCATAAACACTCAACTTTTATTCAATAAGCTTAAGAAAACAAAAATAGATTTTATTTACATTTGTAAATTTTATAAAGTACTAGCAATCCGTCCTCCCTTCGCTTCGGTTTCAATCGCCTTACCCGCGTAGCTCCCGTTCCCGTGGGAATACTGGGATAAAACATAACCCTCCATGATATAACAGCCATCCATTGGTGAAAGAATAGTTGAAATTGGTTCGGTGGTTTAAGCGTGAAAGCGTAACAAACAAACAAACTTACTTTCGCATTTATATTATTAGTAAGGATATTCTGTTACATCACGTTTATAAAACTTATGACGACGCATTAAAGTCCTATATCGTTTGTAGCTATATTGTGTTGGATGAATGATTGAGCAATCATTTAGGATTGATGAACAATATCTACACATGAAGAGAAAATATGAGGCGTCGGACATTCAATACTAAGCGAACACAAATACTAATAAATATACGTGTTTTTTTTTGTTATACGTGTTTTGTCGTTATAGATAATTACAACAAATAATTATAATGGATAATTATTATGTATAATTATTATAATTATTATGTATCATCATCATCTTGCTCTTATCCCAATTACTTGGGGTCGGCGCAATATGTCATCTGTTTTGACATATTGCAAAAAGTTTCGGCAATGACTTTTATGACCGGCCGCCTGCCTGACGTCAACCCTCCTTGGGAATGTAATCGTTGACCCAAATGGTACCAGATGGAGTTGGTCCGGGTCAATCTAGGGCTCTTAGTCGTCTTTTACGACACCCACGAGCAAAGCAAGGGTTGGTAGTATTCGAAGCCGCTACCACACAGCTATTTATAATACAATTATTATGTATAATTATTATAATTATTATGTATATAACACATAATAATTTTCCGTGTGGTGACGGAGTAAGAATACAATTCACCACTCCCTATCTTGCCCGTGGATATCGTAAAAGACGACTAAAGGATATAATAAGCATATACATCTGTGCAAGAGCAGGCAAACTCGAAACAAAACCCTACTCAATTCACCTCCCATTCTGGAGGAGACCTGTTGGGTACAGGTCTCCTCCAGAATGTGACAGTGGCACTTATATAGGCTGAGATGATAATGA
Organism: Lymantria dispar; assembly: GCA_032191425.1. NCBI lineage: Eukaryota > Metazoa > Arthropoda > Insecta > Lepidoptera > Erebidae > Lymantria > Lymantria dispar. The sequence continues at coordinate 12,144,466 of CM063441.1, forward strand.
TTATGACAAGAATATACAAATTAGGACGGATATTTGCAACCTCAATTGTAACGGATAATTGCAATGGATAATTGCAATGGATAATTACAACGGATAATTGCAATGGATAATTTAAACAGATAATTATTATGGATATACGTATATCGTAAACGTATTGACGTATGATAATTTTTATTCTTGTTTATTATCATCGAATCTCCGCAATGGGAGGAGAAATAATCTACTATACGTCGTTGGTCAGACGGCTCGGGATAAGGTTTCACTTCGAGTATTCATTCTGTTGTATTCGTGTGTGTCGTATTAGAAATTGAATTTACTCGATACGAAAACTTTCACATAAGTTTTGTGCTGTCAGAATTGTTCTCGCTTATTTATTACTTTAATTGAAAACGTTAAGTAATTTAATGTTCAGTTTCACGTGTTTTACTTTAGAAAATGTTATCATCAACTGTATTTACTGTAAGACATGTGTAAACTATGTTAAGGAACATAGAAGCAATTATAGTTGAACTAATCAATCGTCGTAGACATATTATGAAGAATATAGTAATTAATTTGAAAATATACATACATCTATACCAATAAATAAAATTGGAGTGTCTGTTTGTAATGTCTAAATAATAGGCTTTTGTCATGCTCACACGGTTATTTGCACGACACCTATGCCTAAAATAGCAATTAAAAAATGTTTGTCTATCTGTCTGTCTGTTTGTTCCGGGTAATCTTCAAAACGGCTGGACCGATTTCAAAAATTCTTTCACCAATGGAAAGCTATAATATCAGGGCGTAAACTAGGCTATATTTTATCCCGGTATTCCCACGGGAACGGGAACTACGCGGGTAAAACGACTATAACCTATAACCGAAGCGAAGCGAGGGCGGATTGCTAGTATTTTATAAAATAGTATAATAAGACTGATCTAGAGAAAGTTATTTAATTTAGAAATATTATCGACATGAATTGGGAAAGATCGGACCAGAAAGTGTCGAGATTATAATAATTATTGACTATTCAAGGACTTTTATGTTAACTTATTAAGTCTTAAATAAAATAAGCTGGAACTATTATTATTAATCTTGAACACACATCATGAAGTAGTATCAGGCAGATAAAAATCTCTCTCACAGAAGCAATGTTAAATTATGCTATATTAAGAGACCATCCAATCAAGTAGAAAAAAAAATTATTAATATATTATTGTATAGTAAATAAATTATTAGTTTCAATCTAATAAACACGATAAATTATATTTTATGTGAGAGATGAACAGACAAGTGTAATCATTTTTGATTTAAAAAATTTTTCAACTCCATGATAATATGACTAGAAACACAGATTTTTTGTACTTACGTATATTCTGCCGAATTATTAATACCTCTTTAATAGTTTTTTGAAACCCACTTAGTAGTTTTTTATGTGTGTGTTTTATGCTATATATTAAAACACAATAAATATACATGACTTACCAATCATGACGATGAATATGAAGATAGGCAGCATACTGAAGAGATTAGTCGCAACACTCGGCAGTCTCTGTACGGAAATTAAAAAAAAATAATTCATCTCGTCTCAGCTTATATAAGTCCCACTGCTGGGCTCGAAACTCATCCAGAATAGGAGGGAAAATTGACCTACTATACCATAACGTTCAGACGTGTTGTCATAGGGTTTCAATTCGAGTTTTCCGTCTCTTGTATATTTGTTATATGGATATTATATTCCTTAGTTGTCTTTTGCCACATCCACGGGCAAGAGAAGGATAATAAATTACATTCTTATTCCGTTCATCATCATTTCAGCTCATATATGTCCCCCTGTTGGTCTTGGGCCTCTTCCACAATGGGCGGTAATTTCAGCTACTATACCACGCTGGTCTGACATGTTGGTATAGGGTTTCATTTTGAGTTTTCCTTCTCTCGTACAAATATTATGTGCATATTATGTGCCATAGTCCCCTTTTACAACATCCATGGGCAATATAGAGAGTGGTGACTTGTATTCTTACTCCGTTACCACATGGAAAAACAAAATAAATGATATTATATTACTAGCAACCCGCCCTAGCCTCGCTTCGGTCACAGTCGCTTTAGCCACATAGTTCCCTATTTAGTAGTAGCCTATTTTACTCCCTGATATTATAGCTTTCCATTGGTGAAAGAATTTTTTAAATCGGTTCAGTGATTTGGCGTGAAAGCGTAACAAACATACAAACTTAATTTCGCATTTATAATATTAGTAAGGATTATAATTTTTTAAGCCTCAACAATATTTATTCTATAAGGGTAGAAGAGTTCCTTTATAGTCGCGCCTATTGTTTACAGGTAAGCAGAAATATATACATTCATATATAGTTATTTAATAAACTGAATGTCACATAACAGGGAATAAGTCTGTTACTAAAAGTGTTGACAGCACAGATAGCGTAGTTGTTACCTATCGTACCAATATTGTGGGTTTGAATTGCACACAGGACAACATTTTGTTAGATTCACAAATTATTGTCTGGATGTTATTTATGACCGCTATTTATGTCTTTGTGAATTCCCCCGCAATATAAGAATTATTACTTAGTGCAGGCTATTGTCTTAAAAAAAAATCTGTTCTCAATACGAAAATGGAACCTAAGACATTACGATCAAGTTTATAACCCGCCACTCATCATGAAATAGTCAATCCGTCTATTGTCTATTGCAAAAATAACGGAATTAACTTCAAAAATAACGGAACCCCAACCGAATACTTTTTATTTCGTGGAACCCCATATCAAGTAACGAACGGTTTTGTTTCATAGTTCAGGCATAATTCCTATACCTGTCTACTTACATAATAATAATGAGTTCTTCTCATCACTAATATTGCGCTATTTTAAGTTAATATTTGTAATCGTGATATTATTTCACAGCCAAATTACTTAAGTTAAAAGCTATTTAATTTTGACAGAACTCTGATAACTATTCTATGGAACTCCTAGGTTCCGTACACACTTTGGGAATCCCTGATCTAGTGAATTCTCAATTCCCGTGGTCTAGTGATACAAATTGTTAGCAATTATTATTAAAAAAGATAATTTATTTTTTTATAGTTTAGATTATTAATATTTTAATTTCGTGTATTATCATTGATTGATTTAATTATCAAACTTTATATTACCAAATATAGAGAATTAGTTTTTTCTCTAACTTGATATAATTTATATTATGTTTATGTTTTTAATGTTTTCCCTTATTTTATATGTAGTAAAGTTGTCAGCTTAGGTCTGTTAGCTGTTTTGATGACAAATGTGACGATGCCAAGGATAGTGAAATTATATTTTTGCATTTTAACCACTCTGAAAGTATATATATTAAAGTGATAATGTCTTAAATAATAATAACTATAATTGATTAAAGAAACATTAAAACTTTGCCGTGGATATCTTAAAAGGTCTTTAGAATGTAAGTCGGTAACATAATACTACAAAAGATAAACTTAAAAGCTTATACAAATCTATATAACTGGCGAGGGCAATAGGGGGTAGTAGTTGGTTGAACTCTTTCCTGAAGAGAAGAAGCTGTTGTCAATAAGTGAACCAAAAAGAACAATATTATTTTGCTCATAACTTGAATTTTACTATATTTCAAGTCTACGCATTAATGATTACGCAATTAAATCATAATGATATATATTTTAATTGGCTTTATATTTTAAATTTAATTTCTTTCCTCAATTCAGATTTAACATTCTGAAAATGAAACGAATCGGGCAAATATACTATTAAATTAACAATTGTAATATTTCATAGAACTAGAAAACTAGAATGTACATATTTATTTGTTAGATATTTTTAGATATTTTTAATCAAAAATGGTAATATAGAAAATGACAACATTCAAAGAGAAATATTTATACTTAAGCAAAGCTAGTCATGTTAATTTACCAGCTTTAAGAAAATCAAATATTATCAATAACTTTATTGTTAAGTTATAACAAATAAATACTTACGATAATATAATATTCCACAAACACGCATACAGTATATAAGTTTTTGATACGAACACGTCGTAGCACTAAGTCATAATAAACAATTCAACACAAAAGTTCACCCGCGAAATACTTTCCGAACTCGTAGCCTCGTAGACGCTCTACGCCGTAGCGGAGCACCGCGCGCCTACACATCCGACACACGAATGGCGGCAGACGTAGTACTTTTTACTTCGCTGTGTTCCACAGTCTAAATTATTTCACTGCCTGTATGGCAGCATGTCAATGTTACTACGGGCGTATAATCGTTCACAGCCACTTATCTGCGACCAATAACTATTATTCAATTCCATTGAAGTCAAAATCAGAAACTTAACAAATCTATTAAATTGATATTAATGGGTATGGTATTTATGCGAGTGCAGAGATAACAATATTCTTTTGTTAATTATTAGTAAATATAATTATGCATGAACATAAGAACAGTAATGGTAAATCGCATCAAATGTAGCTTTCATTTTTTTAACTCGCTATGAAAAGCACAGATTATGTAATTTAGTTTCAAATATTTGGATATTTATACAAAAATCAAAGGGAAATAAATAAATATTGAAGTTTTCTCACGGTCAATAGTTAATATAGTGTTGACGTGCAGTGGTTGCTATCGATAATTTATTTCTATTTGTTACACTTTAATGTATTAATTACTAAACAGGTTATGATGAAATTTTATACACTTATTGCGGAGAGTACAAATAAAATTCATCTAAAAAATTCCAGATTCCAAGCAATAGAACATAATAATTCATCCCATAGACTTTAATAGCGGCGCAGTGCTTGAAATACAGACAAAGAAATAGCGATCTCGAATACTCCCTACGAAAAATATATCATGAATAAATCAATCTATAAATTGTTTTTCAATTGTATATGAATATTTGTCCTACTGGCACAATATCTGTATTACTTGTAATATATAAATTATACTGTGTATATACCTAGCTCATTTCGTATTCGCTTGTTTCGGACATAATTGAATATAAGTCCGTGTTTTGCACAGATTAACGTCGCTTTGTTTCATTCCTATTGTGAGAATTTCGATTAATAATTAAATTAGGCAGCCGGGATGTGGCCGCTTATAAATGTTTGAAATTAGTTTTCAGTCTCCGGGATATCCTTGCTGAAGACAGTGTTCACAGTTTATACAAATTTGAATTCTAAATAAATGTAATAAAGATGGTAATATCTTGTTACGATTCGAATTGTCTTAGGAGCCTAGACAGTATTTTGAAAGTTTTAGCTACTCAGATGATGTAGTGTACTTAATTTTATTTGAGATGTTTGTATACTAGTTATATCTTCGGGTTTATACATATAGAATTTACTATTAGCGGTTTTGTAGATATTATCACTACATAAATTTACATATTGCAGAGTTAACGGCTATTTATGATCATTTCTTTCTATTTAGAAGTGTGTTTAGGATGCAGCACAGCAATCGTTTCATAATTTCGTAACTTGGACAAAACGGCATCAAGAGCTGCAATTATCAATGCTAACAGAGGGAAGATGACTTACTATACCACGCTGGTCGGACGAGTTGCTATAGTGATTTATTATGAATTTTCTTTATTTGCATAGATATTACTACATATTTAAAATCCCTTAGTCCTCTTTTATGACACCCACGCGTAAGGTGGTGAAGAGTATTCTTAATTCGCTACCACAACACACCGAATAACTAGTTTTTTTAAAAGACAACATACTGTACTTAGGAAATAATCCTTGCATTGCGGGGAACTTTACAAACATATAATTAACGGATACAAATTACACCCAGACTCAGAACAATAATTGGTAGATTGTACAAATTTCTTCTGCGAGAGCTTCGAACTCGCGACAGTGCTAGAACTGTTGGTTGTTATATTAACCACAACGCCATGTGTGCGGTTAAGTTTGTATTCATCAAATACAGAATAACTAAACCAGCTTCTCATAAAACCATTTTTTTTCTTTTCTTCTAACATTGTATTTATCAGTATATACATTACAAGATGTTACTTATATCATAAACAAATACATACCATGATACCGTATACTGTGAATGAATCAGAAAGACGAATGAGAAATGCGTAAAAGGCAATTACATTTAAACAAAATGTACTAACTGTTAGAATGAGATGGACTTAAGCGTGTTACACCGCGCTGCTTCAAAACATTACATTTCACACCCAATATAAACTAACACAGATGTGAACAAAGCATTTTATCACCATTGAAAGTTCCATTGGTTGTTACTTAAAAGTATTTTTGTTTCGTCAGCTCTAACTTAATGATTTCTGATATTTAATACTCGCGAGTATTACACATTGTAAGTAAAACTCAATAGTTTTTAAAAAAACAAATATAATCGCGATCTAATCAATGTTAGATCGCGTTTATATTTGTTTTTTTATTGTCTATCTGTCCGATGTTTTGAACACTTTACAGCGTTCATGGCCACGGGTGGACTAAGATGGCTCACGTCCAAAAACTTGATAATTATCATCGCAACACATATATGTCCCACTGCTGGGCTGCCGCTCCATAATTGTAGAGAAATTTATCTGCTGTACAATGCTAGTCAGACGTATTGATGTAGGGCTTTATTTCAAGTTAACTTTCTTTTGCATAGACATAATGTACATCAATTAACAATATGAGTCAAATATTCAGCAAATATTGATAACGTTTTTGAAATTAAATTGAAATCCCATTAAGCACAAAAAAATTCATCAAATAAGTTAATCATAGAAGTTATCCCTTAATCATCTTTTACGATATCCACGAGCAAGATGTTGATGATTTCAACAAATTAAAAGTTGACGAACTGTATTCTGACTCCGTCACTGCACGAAAAATACTTTTTATTTCTTTATTCTTTGCATTAACTAATAAAAGTATGATAATATTATTATTTTTACGTTGTCTTAATTGTAGTGCAGGGCCACTCAACAGTGAAATGTGTAATTGCAGAATTGCTAGCCTAACTTAGCATTGCAAAAGTGTTTATAAATTTACGCGATCAATGAGCTTCAAAGCTAGAAGCATATTGAGGACATCACCATATCAAGCCTTATTCACGCAATCACGCTTTACTGGGTCAGATATCCAACTGATCGTTGTAAATTGCAAAGGCCAAGAATGTTCTCGACTTCAAACGAATAAAATATGTGAATTGTGGCTCTTACTCTTGGCTGCAGACAATTTAGAATTCAATTCTCTCACAGAATAATGGAGATTTATTAATAATTCCTTGCGCTTAACAGCTAACATTATTGACAGTATTGATTGCTTTTCGTGCTTAAGATTTTGCAATTTATATTTTGTGGATAAATGTAATATATCAGTCCCCCTTTCTTTTTCAAAAACATCGCAAAAGTGAAAAACAATAGTGTTACAGGAAAAAAAGGAAATCTTGGGACAAAATCTGTGATTCTAAACCATTTGACTAGTACTTAAATAAAACTATTTTTATGGCTTTTATCGCGCTTGTATTTGATTTATGATTGCCCGTCAGACCTCCAAATAAGTCAACGTTATTACAGATTTTTATAATTATCTACCCGCTACAGAGAATTAGTTATTAAGTATTGACCCACATTTTTGGTACAAATTTATTGGCAGCACAAGAAGAAAATGATTCTATATGAAAAAATATATTGTTCGTGATTAGTAATTATTCAACATTAAAATTTGTAGTAATTATTATTACAATTTGTTAATTTTAACCTAAAAAAACTAATATAATACCACTGGATCGGAACGCAGCCATTTGACTGGTACTGAGTAAGTACTGAGAGCGAATGGTCAAAAAAAAATACTCATAGCTAATCGCAACGCGAAGAGTTCATTTGGCTAGTTTACTACTAATATTTGCGCTGTCAAATTTTGTGCTGGAGAAAATCGTAAGAAAGAAAATTTAAAAAAAAACTTAACCATCTCTGTTAGATGGCGTCACATCATTGTTAGTTTTATTTAATCTACTCCAAGTGAATCGAGTTAATATATGAGCTGTGTGATAAAGGCTACGATTATTGCCAGACCCTACATTGATCTTGGATATTTGGATTTTAGGATGTATCCTTTATCATTGCTGTGTGGTAGCGGCTTCGAATACTACCAACCCTTGCTTTGCTCGTGGGTGTCGTAAAAGACGACTAAGAGCCCTAGATTGACCCGGACCAACTCCATCTGGTACCATTTGGGTCAACGATTACATTCCCAAGGAGGGTTGACGTCAGGCAGGCGGCCGGTCATAAAAGTCATTGCTGAAACTTTTTGCAATATGTCAAAACAGATGACATATCGCGTCGACCCCAAGTAATTGGGATAAGAGCAAGATGATGATGATGATCCTTTATCATTACGCAGGTATGTGGCAGATGGTATGTTTGCCTATAAACTAGTCCAAAATAAAATTGATTGTCCACAGCTGTTAGGTCTCCTCAGGTTTCGTGCCCCCGCTCAGAAATGTCAACACGCCACTGTGTCCGCCTCTGCGAAGAACAGTTCTTGGAGCTAATTCGCCCGTGTCCAGAATGTGCAAGATTATTAATGAATGTAGTGACCTAGTCGACATCTATAATGATGGTTTGGGTAAAATGTCAATAGCTGCTATACAATCTTTTTGTTACTTTTATTCTACATATTTTCATTATATATATTTTTTTTTTAATTTTCATTTTAATTTATTGTAATTAATTGCTTTTCATTTGTTTCTATTTTTTGATTCAATATTATTTATTCTGATCTAATTCGATGGAATTTATTTTAATTTGATTTCTTATATTGTTTTAATAATATTAATCACTATTGTATTTATCATTTTAACTTATTGTAATTGTATTTCATTTGTTTCTATTATTTGATTCAATATTATTTATTCTGATGTAATTTGATGGAATATGTTTAAATTAGATTTTTTAAATTGTTTTAAAAGTATAATTCACTATTGTATTTATCATTTTAACTTATTGTAATTGTATTTCATTTGTTTTTATTTTTTGATTCAATATTGTTTATTGTGATCTAAATTGATGTAACTTGTTTTAATTAGATTTTTTAAGTTGTTGTAAAGTTATAAATCACTATTGTATATATATATATATATATAAATTCTGAGCGTTCGTATGTGCATGTGGTGTTAACCTATAATTAATTGTTATACTCGTTTTTGTTAATCTAAGCTTTCAATTGTATAAGTATAACTATAAACAATTGTTGGTTAACCAAATAAATAAATAAATATCGTAAAAGATGAATAACAGTTTAACATCGACCTGGGTTAATTCCTTTTAATGCAGTCTGTACATCAATTACATTCGAAAGAAGAATTCACGTCAAAAATTAGAGGCCCTGAAGCAGCGACTTCTGTATAAAGTTATAATGAGAATGGACCTAACAGATACCTTCGCAACTCCTGCTGCGTTGGAAAGAGCTGGCCCTAAGCAAGATATCCGATGATCCATTAAAGATTTTCTAGCAATGCCATTTTTCTTCTTTTGTGCGAACACAAAAGAGCTGGTTATCTGTCGGCGATAGCGGACCAAGTGTTCGAAATCATGCAGTTTGCACACGTAAGCAGAGTATGTTGGCAATAATCTATCAGCTCCAACTCTAATGATACTGAAAGGATAATGATGGACAAAGTTAAAATCATGCTAAAGATACCAAATATGGAAAGAGAAGATCTCGACCAATCGTATTCGAAATCACTACTTGGGCACGCCGCGAAAGAATCTCAAAAGTTCAGACCATGTTTTTATTACCTACCACTGCTTCTACGTTAGAGCAAAAAAGTACACGGAACCATGTGCCTGGAAGACACGGCAGAAGGATTAAACGCACTGACTGGGACAAAATACTTTGGCACCAGAAGTCTGTACTGTCTCAAACGATATCAGCCCTTATGACCTTCTTCGAGTAAAAGACCATAACAGCGTCGTGCAAGCAATATAGTCGTGTTTCCTAGTGTACAGAGATGCAAATATATTGATACTGTCTATAGGTCAAGTGCAATATATTATTCAATGTAGTAAATATTTATAAAAAGTTAACAATATCTTATATATTATGAACATTAAATAAATAACGTGTACAATTATGTGTCTTATGTAAATAGTTTGTGAGCAAATAACTATCTTATTAATATTTTATTGCAGAAACTGTTTCAGATTAGCCACTATTATGTACTTAATAGTGTAGAAACTAACTTTTATAAAATAAAGTTATATATACATCATGTAATTTATTAATTAATGTTGTTCATGATTCGAATACGGTAAAACCGCAATCGTAATACCATAGAAACTGTTCTATAGTTACCTACGTAATTTACGCAAAGGAAGTGGTTGTGTGAAGATATGGAACTGCTCGCCGCGCACAGCGAATTTTTTATGTTATGATCAATTGTTGCGACTCTATGTTCAACAGTGGATAATCATAAGCATATCACTTTAAACAATAAAGTTAAATCATATTTTTTTTGTAAATGAAACCATTTTACAAATTTTATTAAATCACTGATTGTCACGGGTATTTTCCAAGGGAAGATACCCGGTTCTTTGGTTGGTTTACATGGGGATATGGATCCAACACGCCGAGGCCTTTGGAGAAATGTAATCTAAAAATGTGATGGAACGTCTACCGATGACACTCCACGTCTGCGCATAACACACGTGGACTGCCAACGATAGGTGTAAAACTATTATGTGATGATGGTATCTAATATCTGTTTATGGGGTTGGAGGTTTGATGGGCTGGTTAAACTAAAACTATTGATTCAAAAACTGTCGTCTTATTAAATTTATTATTATTGATTTTTAAAAGTGAATAATAATTTAGCATTATGCCCTCCGAGCTTTCTTGCCGGATCGTTCTCACTGTGGTCGTGTTCCGACCCAGTGTTAGTGTATTAGTTTAGGTTAACTTAATAAATCGTCATAATATAATAATTAATAAAAATTAAATGTTTAATAATTACTAACAAAAATAATATCTTTGTTTCACATTTTTTTTTGTCTGGCCATAAATTTGCATCAAATTATGAATCAGCAATTTAATAACTAAAATTCTATAGCGGATAGTTATAAATCTCTGTAAAAACAATGACCTGTTAGACGTGAGACAGCTTAATCCGCCCGAGATCATGAACACTGTAAAGTGTTCGCAACGTCAGGCAGTCAAACATCATATACAAACGCGATAAAACCGTAAAATATTTTTATTTACAATGTGTACTACTCGCGTAAACATCAGAAATCGTAATCGTTTGTCACTTACAGGAGAGCCTCCCCAGTGCGGCGAGGGCGAAATGTCCGCGGCACAGTACCCCCGTGTAGTGCTACGTACCGCACATAGAGTTGATATACTAACATTTTTGTAGATATGTCACGACCATTATAAAATAATATATATTTTATAATCAAATTCTTACTAATATTAATAATATTACTAATATTATTAATAATTGCGAAAATTAGAATACAAGATATCGATGTTATAGGTAGGTCAATATTACGCCCTTGGTGGAGGAGGGTCCTGCCCAGTAGTGGAACGTATATGGGTCGTGATGATGATAAATTTTATATTTATAATGTTCTACACGACAGAATGTCCTTCATTCTTTCTGTATCCTAGTACGAAATGTTATCATTGAATAAAAAATATGTGCTCTACTTCTATACAGCTTTATCAGACGTTATCTTTGTGGTCACTCCTTGTCTATCTATGTCATACTCCACTCAGACCATCCATCTTTTCTTTGGTTCATCCTTACCCCTAAAGACTTCAGCGTTCATACTTACCTCGTAACATAACTTTCATCCCGTCTCAGTACATTTCGTCATATCACGTCAAGCGTTCACTCCTTAACCTTTATGTCAATGGCGTAACATTCAATCTTCCTCTAATATAATCATTTCTTTTCTCATCATTCAATCATTCATTTGCCAAACGTTTTATCACGCCAAAAAATATATTGAGTTTATACTTTACTAATTTAAAAATTGAAATGAAACTACTTTTTTTCGGTGGGATCCGCTTTGAATATATCTAAATTAATTATATTTAAATAATAATAATATATCTCTACACTAAAATGTATAAATAATTTAAAAAAGTAAGTCGTCTCATCTGCGTTTGATAATTGTGCCTATTTTATTGATCTGTGAGTTCACTATCGCTTGCCGGCAGTGTCTGCCGACTGACAGATATGACTTGGCGTGGTTGCAAAGATATTTGAACTTTTAACACTTATTTTATAAACAGGTAGGATTTGTGCACTTATTCATACTGACGACCCGGTTAAAGGATTAACTGAATTCATTAAAACACAAAATTATAAAGCTTTCTGTCACACGAGAGGACATTTTAGATTTATTATTTTAGGTAAATAAAATAAAGGGTTCCGTACCCAAAGGGTAAACGGGACCCTATTACTAAGATTTCGCTGTCTGTTCGTCCGTCTGTCCGTTTGTCTGTCTGTCACCAGGCTGTATCTCAAGAACCACGATAGCTATATAGTTGAAATGTTTGCAAATTATGTATTTCTGTTGCCGCTATAACAACAAATACGATAAATATTTACGGGGGGGGGCTCACATACAACAAACACGATTTTTTGGTCCTTTTTTGTTCGATATCGATAAGGCTTGAAGACTTGAAATATTCACAAAATACTTAGTTATATTTTTACTTTAATGATAAATAGTAAAATTAAAATAATATAAATAATTAAGGGAGGCTCCCATTCAAATAGTGCCATTTTTTTGCCTATTTTTTATAGCTAAAGGTACGGAACTCTTAGCACACGACTCCAACTTGCATTTAGCCGTTTTTAATGAATATTCTTACCTGTTCTGATACAAGTAATAATACATATATTTTCTAAAGGCTCTAAAGAAATAATCTTTGTCCATGTGGTCATCGAGTAAGAAGACAATTCACAACCTACTCTCTTGCCCGTAGGTGGATGACTAACAGCAGGGCTTATGTTAAGAGTAATCGTAATGAACTAAAGTATTACATAAAATCTTTTACCGCTCATATACATATACTGAGAATTACAAAACTACTCAAGAATTGGAAAGAATTAAGACTACTATTACAAAAAGCTATTTTATAGCTTCAAAATGCTTATGACAAGTCCTTGTATAGCGTGCAGATAACAGCAGTACTCGTTGGCTCAGCGGGAATTATGTACAGTTTAAAGTCGTGCGCATTCCACCGAAGAGTGACACAAGAGCCCCTACTATGAAATTTGAAAACAAATTCATTGAGAACTAAAACTACGGATTTTATCGCGTTTGTATTTGATGTTTGATTGCCCGACTTTCGAATACTTTACAGCATTACATACATAAACAGTATAATTATTCAAAATTATATTTTTTACGATTAGTTATAATTATTAATCATAAATAATATTTTTTTTTCATATCATTTTCAGAATCATTTTCTTCTTGTACTGGCAACGTATTTTTAACAAAAATGCGAGTCAAAATTTAATAAGTAATTTCTGTAACGGGTATATAATTACAAATATCTGTAATAAAGATGACTTGTTTGGACGTCAGACATCTTAGTCCGCCCGTGACCATGAATGCTGTAAAGTATTCAAAACGTTGGGTAATCAAAAATCAATTATAACTGTTTATCACGTTTCCGTAGTTTTATTTACAACTAGCAACCGGCGCTCGCTTCGCTTCGGTTTCAGTCGTTTTACCCGCGTAGTTCCTATTCCCGTGGGAATACTGGGATAAAACATAGCCTATGTTACTTCCTGATAATATAGCTATCCATTGGTGAATTTTTGAAATCGGTTCAGTGATTTAAGCGTGAAAGCGTAACAAACAAACAAACAAACTTACTTTCGCATTTATTATATTAGCATGTGTAATACTCGCGTGAACATCAGCAATCAATGAGAACTCTCATACTTAGATACTAGCTTACTGCATTCATTTGTAGGAATGAGTTTAGATTCGATACGTAGAACATAAACAGTTTTAGTGGTAGGTTTTTGTACGGTGATCGTCGAGTTTCGATTTGAATAGTTCAGTTTTGAATGTTTTATTAAAGCATCAGTCTTTCGCGTGTGTACCGCGAACTAATTGTACTGTCGATGTGTCGACCCAACGACGAAGGTGACGTGGATACGATTGCGTTATGGGCCCGCGCGCCGTCCTTTCGTCGCCCCGGACGGAATGGACCGCGTGTGCGCATACCATAGCCCACCCATAAAAAAAAATTGTAGATGTGTGCCTACACATATGGAAAACTAAATCAGCTTACTGTATTGAAGTTGCTTTTATACGTATAATGCATTTTATAAACTATACACTTTTTAACGGAGTAAAAATATAATTCACTAGCCCCGCTCTTGCCCGCGGGTGGCGTAAAAATGACTAAGGGATTATATATGAATATATCTATGTAATAGAAGGGAAACTCAAAATAAAACTCTTTACCAACACGTTCGACCAGAGCAGTATATGTGTTGGTCATGCTCACTAAAGGATCTATTTGTCATAGCTGTGTGGAGCGGATCTCTCCTTTCTCTCCATAGTAGTTGAGGGGAGTAGTGGCTGCTCTAGTCAACTCATGATTGAGTGCGCGAGATCTGGTCCAGTCATAATCGTTTAAATTATATTACATACCCTGTGCTTCGAAGAGAATCACATTGGAACTGGTATTTGCAAGACATGTTTTTTTCTTTTTTTTTATTGCAAACGGTGGCAAACGAGCAAACAGTACACCTGATGGTAAGTGTTGCTGCCGCTCATGGACCTTTACAGGGTCGCTGCCTACCGCGAAGAAAGTGAAGGGAGTGTGAATGCGTGCATTGAGGCTCGGTGATACCAAGGGCACCACCAAAACCCTCCACACACAAACACCCTCAGAAAGTTGGGCTTCCGGCTCTCTCGCTCACCGAACGAAGCACAGTAACAAATTGCTACTACTCAAACGTCGATTTTCTACGAGAGCGTGGTAGGTACTACCCCGGACGGACCGGCCCGCGGCTGTGGACAGATAACTGTCGACAGTGTGGTCCTACCACTCCTAAAATATAAAAAAATATAAAATTGTGTTGTACACAATTTTATATTTTGCAAGAAAAAATATTAAAAATTATAGAGAAGCCCGCTGAGTTTCTTGCTGGATCCACTCAGTAGCGGTTGCGATCTAATTCGGTGGTAGTTTGTTGGATTAATTTGATTTGTGTTGAAATTGACGATACGTAAGTTTCTCGAAGCTTATGCATAGTAAATTATTTTAATTTAAATTTGAGTAGGATAGATAGTATTCAATCTAGTTTTTTTTTTTGGGATGAATTGCGGTCAGCGCACTCCTCGCACCACTCCATCCGGGGCGATAGAGGGGCGTAAGCACGCACACCCGCATGCACGCACACCATGTCGCCTTCGTCATTGGACCGACCACTGGAGCAGTGCGGAGCGGAGTGACTTGACGTCAGTGGTCGGCCCGACGGAATACCCCCTATTTGGAGTACCTTCCCATCAACCGACGTCCCCCCGAGAAGTGGTAGGACCACACTGTCGACAGTTATTTGTCTACAGCCGCGGGCCGGTCCGTCCGGGGCAGTACCATGCTCTCGCAGAAAATCGACGTCTGAGTAGTAGCAGTTTGTTACTGCGCTTCGTTCGGTGAGCGAGAGAGCCGGAAGCCCAACTTTCTGAGGGTGATTGCGTGTGGAGGGTTTTGGTGGTGCCCTTGGTATCACCGAGCCTCAATGCACGCATCCACACTCCCTTCGCTTTCTTCGCGGTAGGCAACGGCCTTGTAAAGGTCCATGAGCGGCGGCAACACTTACCATCAGGTGTACTGTTTGCTCGTTTGCCACCGTTTGCAATAAAAAAAAAAAAAAAAAAAAAAAAAAAAAACGTCGGTCTTTCCTCACGCGGTCTGCCTCTCGGCGAGTGACGGACTAATTACCCGGTCACGTCACCCGCGGCCTTGGCTAGGGCGGCATGAGGCGCAGGTAGTCATGCCTATGCCGCCCCAGTCGCCGACGGCGGGTCACTTCGTCAAGGCTGCGGTCCTCGCGCGTGCGATCCACCGCCTCCTTCCGCGAGACTACTGCCTCGCAGAAGGCTGCGACCGCGTCCCAGTTCCTGACACTGTCGAACATCGCCTTGGCTTAGGCTAATGTTATATTAAGACTTAATTTGAAATTGATGTTACCTAGAGAACACTACACAGCCATTAAGTGCAAATGGGTATCACCATCTTCGTTTTTAATTACAAACGAGCTGGTAACATATTTAAGGTAAGTAGTAATTGCTCATGGACTTCAGTAATACCAGTGGTATGAAATCGCTGCCTACCGTTTTAGACAAAAGCGCAGCTTTGGAGGAAATGGAGGATCCAAAGGGGATAATGAGGCTAGAGTATTCAAATATCTCTCATTGAACGAAGTCGACTAATAAATTTCTATTTCTCAAACATTTTTTTTTTTAATTTTAAAAAGACTACACCTCATACTAAGGAAATAATCATTGTATAGCGGAAGACTTTACAAACACATAACTAATAGACAAAAATTACATCCAGACTCAGAACAACAATTAGTGGATTGCACAAAAAAATGTTGTCTTGCGTGGGATTCGAACCCCCGACACTGGCATTTTAGGTTGCTATCTCAACTAGTTATAGTGGTAGGACCATACTGTTGACAGTTTTCTGTCTACACTTGCTGGTCCGTTCAAGTTAGTACCACACTGAGCAGAAAATCGTCATCTGAATAGTAGGAATTTGTTACTGCGCTTACTTCGATGAGCGAGAGAGCCGGAAGCCCAAATTTCTAAGGGTGTTTGCGTATGGTGAGTTTTGGTGATAACTTTAACCTCACCCAATCTTATTGCATGCATTCACACTCCCTTCACTTTCTTCACGGTAGGTAGCGGACTGGTTTGCCGTCAACAGTAATAAAAAAAACCACTACGTCATCTGTGCAGTCAATCTTTATTTTCTACCTGAGTGTCCTACTAGCCCGGACGAGATTCACTTATGTTTCTAGACAGAAAATTGTCAACAGCGTGCCCTATATAAGTAAACTATTCTTGGAATGCTTTTCGAAATCATAACTTACATACCACTAAGCACACATAAGAAATTTCAACATCAACAAACTTGAAGTTGTTCTCTAACAAGTAAGTGATCTGTGTAACTCGTTGCGTGTCTGCAGTTGTGTCGTACAATGGTTGAAGATTGACTTTACGATAACTTACCGCTAAGTAAGTTCGTTCAACATTAATTAAATTAGCGATATCTCGCTAGTATATCGAGCAACTTTGCGATCAAGCGCTCGCTGTGTTTAACATCTGTGTTATTGTTAGCGACTGTTGGCATTTATTGTGAGGTCACTTTTTTCAGGCTATGGTCTAAATACACGTCGTACGTTCCGTTCGGGGTGACGGCCCCATAACCAATCGCATTTCCTTTCCTTCAAAATTGGTTTGAGTATTGCTATTGAGTTCTTGATGTCCGTGCCGTGGTCAGGAGACACACCATCCATTACACCCGGGGCCACGAAAGGCCCACGCCATTAGGCCGACCAACGGTAGAACTTAAAAGAATTGTAATGGATTAAAAGGAAGGACTTGTTGTAATTATTTGTACTTCTTCTAAATCGGCCCTCCTTGAGATGAGGGATACTAACTTACTGTACATACATACATACTGGTCAGACCGTTCTCTCACATGGTTCTATTTGGACTTTCCTTTCTTTATCATTTCAGCTCAAATACGTCCCACTGTTAGACTCGCGTCTCTTCCACAATAGGAGGCAATTCGACCTTACTATATGATATGGACAAGTTGGTATGGGATTTTATTTCAAATTTTCCTTCTCTTGCTTAGATGTTTTATGCGATTGCCCTTAGTCGTCTTTTACGACACCCACGAACACAACAGGGAGTGGTAAATTGTATTCGTAATCCGTCACCATACGTTCTTTTCTTACAGTAATGTTATTTACTTGTATAGATACTACAATAATAACGAGAAAGGAAGGGGTGATTATAATTGTGTTTTTATTATGTCATTAAACAAAATAAAACATACTGTGAATTAATTCATGATTCATTTCTCACGTGACCCTAAGTATAGCATTTGTATGGTCATCAATCATACTGAATTAGGTTCTTGTACATAATGTCTTATATATGAACATAAACCTATAAAAATACTACGCATTGAAAAATAGATTCTTCATTAGTATTATCATCATTGACGCTATCCACTTCCACTGCTGCACGTAGGTCCCCTCCATAAATGAGGAGGACCATACTTGCTACGCTTGACAGGAAAGTTAGTAATCCCGGTGACGTTGCCTAGGAGGAGCTCATAACCATCAACGTTTAATCAATTTTATACGACTTCTATGTTGACCATAAAGGGGTGATGGAAATTGTATACTTATCTCGTCACCACAAGGAAAATTAAATTATTATATATAATATTTGTACAAAAATGTTAAGTTTTGTATTTTGTGACACATATTTCAACCTTCACGTCCATGTAGTGACTGTGTAAAAAATTATCTTTACCTTATGGCTTAGTTAGATCAACGGATAACATCACTATAAAAAAGGAAACCCCGGAAAAACCATTTTAAAATAAAACTCATCAGCAAAAGGCCCCCTGTTCCAAATTAAATATTATAAACTACCACTACTGGGATCGACCCTCATCCACAACAGAAGGGACCACGCTGGATAGA
The DNA here is from genome assembly GCA_032191425.1 of Lymantria dispar. Classification (NCBI taxonomy): domain Eukaryota; kingdom Metazoa; phylum Arthropoda; class Insecta; order Lepidoptera; family Erebidae; genus Lymantria; species Lymantria dispar. Next base: position 12,163,212 of record CM063441.1, read on the forward strand.
CGGTAAAGTGTAGAATTTTCTCGGATAAATGAGGTGAGGAATCACCATACCATACAATATCCTGGCTCAGTTACCGAACTGGAACGGTAGTCTGTTGATCCAGTTGTACTTTTGGTACCCATTGCAGAAGTTTGATACCATGAGGTGCTAGAACGCCATCAAATATTCTATGTTATCAGAATTATAATCAAGTTACATAAAATAAATAATTTACGATGTAACTTGAAAGTGTTAATTAGTACAACCTTCTTTGAAATTTAATTTAAAGTTGAAAAAAAATTCATATTTTATTAAAAACTTTTGTTATAATCGTTAAAGTTTGCATTGTAAGAGAAAAAATATCACGAGAGTTATGCAGTAGCTATTAAAGAAACGATTTCAGCGCAAACTATGTCGGCAATGTGAGAACTTCGTCCGGTAAACATCACTGTTATGAGCTAAATGGGTTCAATTCTCTTACACTAACTCTTTGTTCAATATACATACATACATAATGTAATACCTACGTACATATAGGTATACCAGTGGAGATAATACTAAGTTATCGAATGATATTGATATTCCCGTGTGGTGACGGAGTAACAATACAAGTCATTACTCCCCATCTGGCCCATGGATGTCTTAAAAGACGACTAAGGGATGTAATATGCATATAACATCTATGCAAGTGAAGGAAAACTCGAATTAAAATCCTCTACAGATCTCTCTGACCAGCATGGTATAGTAAGGTTAATTTCCCTCCTGTACTGGAGGAGGCTCAAGCCCAACAGTGGAACGTATAGGAGCTGAAATGATGATGATGAATGATATTTTTATGATAATATAATGATATAAATTTATTCTCTATTTCGTTGTAGATATATACTTGTACAAATGGTTCAAATCTCAAGCGGGACATTACGTTATATGATCCACTAATTGTTGTTAAAACATTTTTTTGTAGAAGCTGCTGTCGTTAAAAAAGAAAAGATCGAATCTTTTTTTTTTTTTTTTTTATTGCAAGCAGTGGCAAACGAGCAAACAGTACACCTGATGGTAAGTGTTGCTGCCGCTCATGGACCTTTACAAGGCCGCTGCCTACCGCGAAGAAAGTGAAGGGAGTGTGAATGCGTGCATTGCGGCTCGGTGATACCAAAGGCACCACCAAAACCCTCCACACGCAAACACCCTCAGAAAGTTGGGCTTCCGGCTCTCTCGCTCACCGAACGAAGCGCAGTAACAAATTGCTATTACTCAGACGTCGATTTTCTACGAGAGCGTGGTAGGTACTACCGCGGACGGACCGGCCCGCGGCTGTAGACAGATAACTGTCGACAGTGTGGTCCTACCACTACCAATCGACGGATTTATAATTAAATGTCGAGCCTTACTTTCTTATGATAACCATAATAAGCGAGGAGTAAAAATAGGCAGCGGTAATCTCTACGAACTTTCAATAAACTGCCATTACTAAAACTTACAAGAGAAATAACTATGGCATTTTTTCTAAAACCTGTGATCAACAGCAAATATTAATAGGCTCATAAATTAAAAAATAACTTAAGTAAAAAATAATTAGACATCCACAAATTTAATTTATGAGTCGACTATTAATTGCAAACAACCGTCTTTGACAATCATTTAAAGTTAAAATCTCAAACTTGAACATAAATAGACGCTAAATAAAAATAACCTTCTTGTGGTGACAGAGTAAGAACACAATTCACCACTCGCTTTCTTACTTGCGGATGTCGTAAAAGATAACTAAGGGATATAATACGCATATAACATCTATGCAAGAGAAGGTAGACTCGAAATAAAACCCTAAACCAATCCATCTATATATCGCTCCCATCTTATTACGGAGGAGGCTCAAGCCCGGCAGTGGGACGTATATGAGCCGAAGTAATGATTATGATGATGATGATGAAATAGAAATAAATGGAATCCAACAAAATGTTTTGTTACATAAGAAATTAACTCAAAACTTTTGTTATTAGTGTCCACTAGTTAGACTGTTCAATTTCACTTTAATATCGACTGCTTACAGAAGCATTATCTAAACGGTACACTCTATCTGTAATATAGCTATGTATGTGTGTACGCGGACTAGTGACCGGGACAGTGGCCGATCCCGGCCGTAATCCCTCGTCGTGAATACGTATACAACGTATACGATATGCGGTGTTAGTACACAGACCACAATGGGGGCTGACCGCTCTAAATATACGAACGCCTAATGAGTGTTAGCGCAATACATCATCATCATTTAATGTATCTATTATCTATATAAAAATGAATTGCTGTTCGTTAGTCTCGCTAAAATTCGAGGATGGCTGGATCGACTTGGAGAATTTTGGTTTTGAATTATTTGTGGAAGTCCAGGAAGGTTTAAACTGTGAGAAAATATGGAAAAATTGCGAGTAAAACACTAAAAACAACAATTTTATTTTCCCATACAAACTGTTCTTCTTACCTGTCAAACATTTGATGTTCATCCCGACGGTTCGGCATTTTTGGCATAATTACATGTAGATCTAGATTAAAAAAGGTTTTGGAATCGACAAGAAAAGGCGGTACATCCCTTAGTCATCTTTTACAACACTCACGGGTGGTGAATTGTATTCTTACTCCGTCACCGCACGAATAATAGTAAAACCAAACTGATAAATACTAAAACAAAATAATTATGAAATAGGCGGTGCGAAGTTCGCCGGGCAACTAGTATACCATAATTATTATGTTTTACTAGCCGACCCGGCAAACTTCGTACTGCCATAATTTTTTTCGTAAACATTTTCTAAATTTCCGAATTTCCGTCTATAGCTCTGTCATTTGCGTTTTGTTATTACATGATAGATGCGTTTTTGTTATACCACGTTTTATAGTGACTTGTATTCTCTTTGACGTTTTATGTCAAGTCCCACGGGAACCAGGTCGACCGGGATAAAAAGTATCCTATGTCCGTCTTCTGGTGCTAAGCTACCTCCCCGCCAATTCTCAGGTAAATCGGTACAGCAGTTCTTGAGTTATAAATAGTGTAACTAACACGACTTTCTTTTATATAAATAGACTAGCAATCCGCCCTCGCTTCGCTTATAGGTTATAGTCGTTTTACCCGCGTAGTTCCCGTTCCCGTGGGAATACCGGGATAAAATATAGCTTAGTTTACGCCCTGATATTATAGCTTTCCATTGGTGAAAGAATTTTTGAAATCGGTCCAGGCGTTTTGAAGATTCCCGGAACAAACAGACAGACAGACAGACAAAAATTTTTAAATTGCTATTTTAGGCATAGGTGTTCAATGCACACTGAACATGCAACGCAGCAAATTTATAAGTAGAGCATTTCAACATACAAGTAGAGCATTTCAACATACAACAGCGCAGATTTGCGAGATTTGCACTGACATGATTAAAGATGCTGCGTTACACTTCACACTTACGACACACTAACACAAAATGGTTTATGTGTGTATTAGCAATAAATAGTATATAAGGTGTAAATATTGTAAAATAAATCAGATTTGAATTTATTCATCTCTCAGTTACTACACTCTCACTGCGGCCAAGACACCCTTAGCCGTCAGTTCTGATCGGTCTTGTGAGTCTGCTTGACCGGCAGTGAGAATTACCAATCCTCCATCTCACATCTACCTGTCACCTTAGGTAGCGCGGTGCAGGTATCCCATCAGATAGGCTAGGAACTTAAGGGCTTTAGGTACATCAAACTATAACCTTAGGTTCTTCTGTCAAACACGGCGTTAGTCCATAAGCCCATACGACGCCGTACAATAGGTGTCGTGCAAATAACAGTGTGAGCATGAAAAAAGCCTATTATTTTGACATTACAAACAAACACTCCAATTTTATTTATTGGTATAGATTTAAGAAAACTTGTTTAAGTATAATTTGGGATAAGTAAATGCTCTACGAAAATACGTTACGGCAATATCGCGTTCCTATAACATCAGATTTATATTGAAGTAAAAATTAATTATTTTATTTTCTTGAAAATTTTAGTATTTTAATAATAATAGTAGTTTTTTTACGACAATAGTTTAACTATAGTGTATAAATGTGATGGATTAGCATAAAGACTTATTTAGAATCGGTCTTCTTTTATGTCAACCTTATCTGACCCAACAGACGTTGTTCTGTTCAAATAATATAAAAGGAATTCTTCTTGAAATCTATAGCAGCGCCTCTTATAGAGTCTACTTATTAATCCAAATAATTCTCGAACCTACTTGAACACACATACAAAATTGCATCAAATTCAATCCGGCCGTTTAGAAGGAGTTCAAATACAAACACACGAACAAAAGATTTATATACTCGTATATATGCATGATATAATTTTTAGAAGTTATACACGTAGAAAAGGCCTTCCTAAGTATTAGTAGTGACCGTGATATTTCTACTAGGTCGCTCTATGGAACATTAATATTTTATTGTGTAATATGGATATAATTAATTTATACAATATTTTCAGTTATGAAATTCTTAAATTATAATAATGTCTTTTTAATAAAGTTTGTTACAATAAAAGCTTCATAATTAAATTATCATTAAGTATATACCTATTTCTCTCAATTCTCATTCACTCAAAGCTCCTTGAGACTTTATGAACAAACTTGTTAATTGTTGGGTAAGAGTAAACAATACGATGTGCCGTCTCGCTCGCACACGTGTTAATTTAACCCAGTTTCACAAATTAGCTCACTCGACGCACTCCTTGAGGGCGGAAATGTTTAACTAAACGTCAGTATTTTGTCTAATAATAGAGGGATACTGCAACTTCACAAATATACTTAGAAGATTCACTCTGCGCACTAAGTTTAATACAAATGTTATTGTTCGAAACTTAAATAAACTGATCTCCAACCATCCGTCAGCCTAACATTCTTATTGTTGCAATCAATCAAGGCTCAGTAACAGAAATAAGACTCAATATTACAAATAAGGCTCAGTATACCAAATAAAGCTCAGATCACAAATAAGGTTCGGTATAACAAATAAGGCCCAGCATCATAAATAAGGCTCAGTATCACAAATAAAGCTCAGTATCACAAAAAAGGCTCAGTATCGAGGCTCGGTATAACAAATAAGGCTCAGTATCACAAATAAAGCTCAGTATCACAAATAAGGCTCAGTATCACAAATAAGGCTCGATATCACAAATAAGGCTCAATATCACAAATAAGGCGCAATATCACAAATAAGGCTCAGTTTAACAAATAACGCTCGGTATTACAAAGAAGGCTCAATATCACAAATAAAGCTCAGTATCACAAATAAGGCACAATATCGCAAATAAAGCTCAGTATCACAAATAAGGCTCAACATCACAAATTAGGCTCAGTATCAGGAAAAAAATTCATTCATTCATCAGGGCCAGTATCGAATCCAATCAGCTTGTAGCTATTTGTTTTTGTGGTTGGCTATGATCAGCGCACCCGCCGTCCGGCTCCGTCTGGAGCGACGAAGGGGCGGCGCGCGGCTTCATAACCCACCGTGGCTCGTCGCCTTCGTCGTTGGGTGGACCACCGGTACCGAGTTCCTTTTCCACCGTGATCGGAGCTTGTAGCTATACGAGTACATAAATTTTTTTATTGTTTCAATAGTTGACTATTTTCGCTGATCACGCACGGGAAGGAAAATGTTGTATTCTCACGTCGTCATCATATGGAACTCCAAATATTTCTTGAATTTTCAAGAAATATTTCTTCAATTTCCTAATAATATCATCTGAATGAAATTGTATTGTGTATCAGACGAGAGCTAATACAAATATCTGCGTGTGAAATATCAGTAGGTCTGTGTGTGTTATTATCTTTATGTAATGCTAACAAGATTTGTGTCGGGCAGGTCATAGCGCCGCGCCGCCCCGACCGGCATCCTATAAATCAATTTGGCCATTTTAATACGGTTTAGCGACAGACGACGGCGTGTTGTGCTGAAATTTTCAGATTACAGCGCTGAATACAGCGTTTAAAATAAAACAAAGCTTGTGAAAATCGTTGCAGTCTTATAATGTTTGAAATATTTGGGATCGCGAGTGACGTCAGTATTCGGTTATAAATACATAGAAGCATAAAAAAATCAGCTACTAACTATCGTAATATCGATGTTAACAAAATTGATCATCGATATTAACTCACGGCCACACACGTGACAAATGCAATGAAACAAATTATGCCTCCTATGAACGATGTTAAGTTCTCAGGCTATCTCCATCTGTTGATTATTATGCCGTCGACGGCCCTGTACGGCGCACCAGTGTGGGTGGGGTCCATGACCGTCCGACTTAGGGCCCTTTTGTGGTGACCACAGAGGGTCATGGCGGTCAGGGCCATCCGCGGATACCGCACGGTGGCGACGGAGGCAGCGTGCCTATTGGCCGGGACTCCCCCGTGGGACCTGGAGGCTAAAATGCTCGCCGAGTTGTATCGGCGGGTGTCGGGGGTGCGCGGGGAGGGCGGTGTTGTTTCCTTGAGGGAGCTCACCGCCTGGCGCGTCGACGCCCGCCGAGACGTCATTGCCCGTTGGGCAGTCTGGCTGGAGAGGCCTCGGTTCGGGGTGCGAATCATAGAGGCCTTCCGGCCGGTGCTGATGCAGTGGTTGGAAAGGCGGCACGGGGTGCTCTCCTTCCGACTAGTGCAGGTGTTGACGGGGCATGGGAGCTTCGCCAAATACCTGCACAAGGTCGTAAGGAGGGAGAGTACACCATCCTGCCACCACTGCGATTGCGACGAGGACACGGCGCAGCATACGCTCGACGCCTGCGCCGCTTGGGCCACGCAGCGCCGTGAACTCGTCGCAATCATCGGTGCCGACCTGACGCTGCCGGCCATTGCTAGGGCGATGGTCGACAGCGTCGGGAATTGGGACGCGGTCGCAGCCTTCTGCGAGACAGTGATCTCGCAGAAGGAGGCGGCGGATCGCCTGCGCGAGGAGCGCAGCCTCGATGAGGTGATCCACCGCCGGCGAATGAAGCGGCGCAGGCGCGACTATCTGCGCCTCATGCCACCCTAGCCGAGGCCGCGGGTGACGTGACCGGGGATTAGTCCGTCACCCGCCGAGAGGCCGACCGCGTGAGGAAAGACCGACGTCCTCCCCGAGGGGGGGACGTCGGTCGATGGGAGGGTACCCCAAGTAGGGGGTATTCCGTCAGGCCGACCACTGATGACAAGTTAACTCTGCTCCGGTGGTCGGCCCAACGACGAAGGCGACGTGGTTTTCGGGTGGGTTGCGGGAGTTGCGTGCTTAAGCCCCTCTGTCGCCCCGGACGGAGTGGTGCGGAGGCGCGCCGACCGCAGCCCACCCACAAAAAAAAATCTGTTGATTATTCAATAAAATAAGGAAAAAAAAACGTAACGATTTCACTGTATTTTTATGTCTTTAATTATTATTAATGCAACAATCATCGATGTTATACAACATTGATGTTCGGTTTTCGACAAATATCAAACATCGATGCTGGGCTTTCGATTATGACATCGATGTCAACATCGATGTTTTTCTAATATCGATCATCCCTACTACTAACCACGGTGTTTTGAATTTAGAAGGACTTTTTCGGTGTTACGTTTTGCTAAAAAGTACTTTTTTTATTAAATTGCAAGTACTAATTACTCACCTAAGCAATCACAGTTTACTACGGGCGTTAATGATGAAGTTTCCGCTTTGTTAACAAAAGATTTATGCTCATAATAATTTTTCTACTCCTAAGGTTTTTATTCCTACCCAACAATTGCTTTGTAAGACCTAGTTGTTTTATAAAGAAAAGCATGCATGGAATATGTATCCATCTATACCTTAATGTAACAAAAATTTGATACAATCCAGCGGTTTCAGAGAACATCGCTGTTTATCGCCAAGTACGAGTCTGATCCGGCCGGTGTAGAGGGCGTCCATGTTGACTTCAACCGATACACCTTAACGTTATTACGTTAGCTTGTATCTTGGAAAATGTCTTTTACGGATCGGAGGTTGATTAGTTTGGTGTTTACCTTGACTCGTCTATTGGTACATCACTGTGCCAAGGGGATAGAACTTGATTATTTATGACAAACACTACAATAATTTTTAATTCACTTTTAAATTCTTATTATAGGGGCGGAGGCTCGAGCCCAGCAGTGGGATATATATAAGCCGAGATGATAACTATAATTATGTTAAATTTCTCCGTGCGGTGACGCAGTGTCAATACCTTACGTATATAATATTTTCGATTGCGACAAGGACATGGCGAGGCATACGCTCCAGGCCTGCGCCGCTTGGGCAGTGCAGCGCTGTGAACTCGTCGCAATCATCAGTGCCGACCTGACGCTGCCGGCTATCGCTAGGGCGATGGTCGATAGCGTCGGGAACTGGGACGCGGTCGCAGCCTTCTGCGAGATAGTGATCTCGCGGAGGGAGGCAGTGCATCGCCTGCGCGAGGAGCGCAGCCTCGATGAGGCAATCCGCCGCCGGCGGGGCGGCGGATCGCCTGGGGCGGCGTAGGCGCGAAAATCTGCGCTTCATGCCGCCCTAGCCGAGGCCGCGGGTGACGTGACCGGAGAATTAGTCCGTCACCCGTCGAGAGGCCGACCGCGTGAGGAAAGACCGACGTCCTCCCCGAAGGGAGACGTCGGTCGATGGGAGGGTACCCCAAGTAGGGGGTATTCCGTCGGGCCGACCACTGATGACAAGTAACCCTGCTCCGGTGGTCGGCCCAACGACGATGGCGACGTGCATCGTGGGTGGGTTGCGGGAGTTGCGTGCTTACGCCCCTCTGTCGCCCTGGACGGAGTGGTGCAAGGAGCGCGCCGACCGCAACCCACCCAAAAAAAAAAGGTATATAATATTTTGGTAAGGTATAATTCCTTTCGCACCAACTCTATAATCCGTCGAATTTCACCAGCCCAGCGGAATACCCTATTCGGTACCCTACCCCTCCGACCCGACGCTCCCCAGGGCGTCGTCTTCACGCGATCAACCTTTCTGCGAGTGACCAACTAATCCTCGATCCGGTCACCCGCGGTTTGGGTAGGATGTGACGATGTAATCGCCAACAAAAAGTAGGGATAGGCTTGCAGCGCACTCATGGAATTTGCATATCACCAACTGCAATCACCAAGCAGTAGGTCAAGGGGTTTGTACATATGTAGAGAAAACTATATCTGAAAGCGGATATTCATAATCTAATTAAATGAATAATTAAGGCACGAAAACATAACAAACAAAAATATTATTATCATTTATAAGATAAAGTTAGGGCAACAAACTTGGATATTGGAATGACACAGTCATATCGAAACGTGCTTGATATATAACTAAGAGGATATCTATACTGTTTGTGTATTACTGCGCACAATGTGAACGGTAATCCAGTGGAGGCTGACGGGGAAGGCGAGGGGCCACACGGAGCCTAAACAAAGAAACTGTTCTTATTGGAGGGATTAACGCCAGTTTACTTAACGATATGGTGAAATGGTAAGTAGCTTCGACCATTATTTAACTTATTTCGCAGATTTCTAGGATGCTTTTATTTACTTTTGATATAAAATGCCTGATAAAACGTGGTTTTTTACCAGACGTCTGGATATAACCCAACCAAATAATTCAGAATTATGAAAGGTCCCCTTTTTTTTATTGCAAGCGGTGGCAAACGAGCAGACACTACACCTGATGGTAAGTGTTGCTGCCTACCGCGAAGAAAGTGAAGGGAGTATGAATGCGTGCAATGAGGTTTGATGAAACTAAAGGCATCACTAAAACCAAGCACACGCAAACACCCTCAGAGAAATGGGCTGCCGGCTCTCTTTGCTCACCGAACCGAGCTTTAGTAATGTCTCTGTCTCTCGTCTCTCCTTCCGAACGTTTTGTAGGATCAAAGGAGAGCCTTTGATACTACAAAATAGACTCACTCGAAAAAAAATGTAGTGTTCTTCACTCCTATCCCCCTTTAAATATATTTTTATCCATTTCTTACTTTCAAACCCCCTTCATAAGACTACTGCTTCTCACAACTATTATTATCAGCATTGGTATATTGTATACGTGATCAATATTTTTCTGCTGCAATCAATACAAACCCCTTCTGTTCCGATAATTTATGTGAGAATAACGACTAACAACTGCTAAATTTATGTGTAGTTGTTTAAGTTTAGCACAGTCTAATGCATAAATCTTCCTAAATCATCTCTTAAATGATATGTCGATTTGCCTAAATAAGACACTTAACTACTGTTAAAGGTTTCAACTGCATTGAGCGCATTCAATGCAGGTGAGTGACATACTTTACGGCATTTATCGGTATAGGACCAAAGGATTCTAAACGACATTTAAAATAGTAATCGCCATCCGAATCAATGCAACCTGTTCTCTATAAAAAGATAAATAATTAATAGCAAAACTATATATTATTGATAGTCGGTTTTGTCATCAATATTTTAATCAGACGGTGTGTTGTTTGCACACGAATATAATCGTACCGGGAGTCGATTTTGCGGATTGCATTTCAATCTCACTAATGAAGAGTGGCGAGTAGAGAATGGGTAATACCTATAACAGATATATACCAATATATTAATTGTACAGTGTTTATGTTATGGAATGAAGGCATAATTAAGCTGACATAATTATTATAATTTATTGCTAAACTAATGACGTATTAATAATTCAGCATCTATCCCCTTTAACTTGTATATATCTTAGTGTTGAGTCAGGTCCTCTTTACAATGGAGGAAAACATAGTCTGCGCTGACCAGGTCAAGTGACATAGTTGTTACAAGTTTCTTTCGTATAGTAGTTTCTACCTTCAACCGAAAAAAGATCATAATCATTACAGCTCTTATACGTCCCACTAATGACCCGCTTTAGCCTCCTGCACCTTGAGAGGGAAATTGACCTTACTATATTATGCTGGTCAAGTGAGTTGGTATAGGGTTTTCGAGTTTCCTTCTCTTGCATAGTTATTATATACACAAAATATCCTTTAGTCGCCTTCACTATACCCACGGGAAAGATAGGTGATGTATTATAACTCCATCACCATAGGGATAATTCCCAAGAGGGGGACGTCGGTCGATGGGAGGGTACCCCAAATAGGGGTATTCCGTCGGGCCGACCACTGATGACAAGTAACCCTGCTCCGGTGGTCGGCCCAATGACGAAGGCAACGTGCATCGTGGGTGGGTTGCGGGTGTGCGTGCTTACGCCCCTCTGTTGCCCCGGACGGATTGGTGCGAGGAGCGCGCCGACCGCAAACCACCCAAAAAAGAAAAACCATAGGGATAATTAATCGAACCTACACCCGAACTGAACAAAAATAATGAAAGGTATTTTTTTTTCTATCAGTGTGACTATACAGTATATTACATTAATTAATTATATTTGAAATATCATCATCATCATTATAATCACAGCTTTTATACAGCCTACTACTGGGTTCAAACCGCCACAATGGGAAGGAAACCTTATAGCACTCTGATTTAACGTTTGTACAACGTTTTATTTCGAATTTTCCGTCTCTTGCATAGTTGTTATCATCTCGACTCATATATGTCCGACGGTTGGGCTCGAGCTTCCTCCACAATAGGAGAGAAATTGACCTTACTATACCATGCTGGTCAGACAGGTTGATATAGGGTTATAATTCGAGTTCTCCTTCTCTTTCATAGGTGTTATATGCGTATTATATCCCTTAGTCGTCTTTTACGACATCCATGGGTAAGATAGGAAGTGGTGAATTGTATTCTTACTCCGTCACCACACGGACACCTACGCCTATTATATTCCTATGCAATCTTTTACAACATCCACGGACATGAAAGAGGGTGGTGGAATATATTCTTACTGCATCACTACAAAAAAGCCCACGACAAGTATTAAGAAATAATATTGAATAGTCATTGTGAATAATGTATCTAAATGTCAGTCAAGTCCCCTACACATAGCGATAGAGGTTGATCCAAACCTTTTCCCTCACAGTTGTGTTCGAGATGTATTTTAATTGGTATCAGCGAATGGTCCGACCTTCGTATCTCGTTATACAATGTACTTGATAAGGGTCACACGAGTTTGTGACAATTAAAACCGTTTACATTCGGCTTTAAATGGATTTAACTTTATTGGGATTAAGCTAGGTGGACGAGTTGACATACTTGTAATCTATAATGTTTGAGGAGAGCCGACCCATCGGGGGGCGGCACGGGTATACACAACTATTTTGTTATATAATCATTGAACTATGATCGAAATAGATTAATGTTAAGAAAGTGAGAGTGAATGAATATGCATATCACATTCATTCACTCTAAGTTTTGATAATTATTTTTAACATGTATATACCAGGTGTTAGCTGAATACCAGTAAAAGTAAATTATTTATGTTAGAAGCTCTTTTGTTTAGTTGTTTGTGTTTTTTTTTAGTTTTAATGAGAACAGAATAAATGTTTTTCTTTGTTTCTTTCTTTACCTGCCGTAGGCGGAGTAAATACAGGCTATGTCAAGATTATTGTCAAAAGCCTATCGACGCCTAATACTAAACGTAGACTTTCTTAAAATAATGTCATATAGGATAGTTCTGTGCCGTCTGCTTCCAGCGGTTATATAATATAGGTTCACTAAGTGTGAGTAATGAGGACAATTCTTTTGGCAGTGTAGATATGTTTACATTATTATAAACGTAGAAAATTTGTACATTTTAAAATGATATATGAATAATGTTTGATGTTTATTCGAGTATCTGTATATGAAATAAAACTATAGTTACGAATTATTTGTGTTGATAATTGACCTTTACTTTCTTAACGCTGTAATTAACAAAAAATAATTAATGATTTCTGATGTTTACGCGAACATTATACATTTTAAATAAGACTACTTTACGGCTTTTATCGCGTTTGTATTTGATTTTTGATTGCAAGACGCTTCAAACACTTTGCAGCGTACATGGTCACGGGCGGACTAAGATGTCTTACGTCCATCAAGTTATCGTTCGCTCTTTAGCCTTCTTAGATATTTTGGTTATTCGCAAACCTAACCACACATAACATTAGGTTTGATAATCTACAAGTCCTCGCAAAAGAACACCGACGCCTGCCTAGAATGGTACGCGAGGCTATTGAAATCAAAAAACACAAACATTTGAATATAGAGGATGGCTGGGTATTACCATCAAGCTGAGATCCTGTTATTACCATAATTAAAAATAAATCCAAAAATACCACCCAAGACTGCATTCACGGTGTCGAGTTTATTGATTTGACCCACAATAATTATAGTTAAAGATAATTTTATAAATCAAATAAACCTTTTAGTAAAAAAAGTAAGTCGCCTTTAAAAATAAAAATCAATTTAAATTTAGCATTATGTCCTCTGAGTTTTCTTGCCGGATCTTTCTTATTGTAACCGCGTTCCGATCCGATGATAATATATTAGTTATATTAGTTTTGTTAGGTTTAAATTAACAAATTGTGATAATAATTACTACAAATTTTAATGTTGAATAATTACTAATCGTAAACAATATAATTTTTTCATATAGAATCATTTTCTTCTTGTACATGTCCCCTGAGTTTTCTTGCCGGCTCTTTCTCAGTGTGGCCGTATTCAGATCCGGTGGTAATATACTAGATTGTTGGGTTTTAAATATAATTACTATGAATTGTAATATTAAATAATTACTAACCATAAACAATATAATTTTTTTCATATAGAATCATTTTTTTCTTACATTGGCAATAAATTTTTAACAAAAATGTGGATGCAAATTTAACTAATTTTTGTATCGGGTAGATAATTATAAATTTTCTGTAATAACGATGACTTGTTGGACGTGCGACATCTTAGTCCAACCGTCACCATGAACACTGGAAAGTTTTCGAAACGTCGGGCAATCAAAAATCAAATACAAACGCGATAAAATCTGTAAAGTAGTTTTATTTAAAAAATAATTATTAATAGTTCTGATATTGCTTTATTCGATAATTATTATTATAAATAACTCAGTTAAACAACTCAGTTAATGGTAACGATAATAGTGGATCGTTAGATAACTGTGTAATAACGATTGAGTTGTTGGATATGAGATACCACAGTCCTCCTATGATAATAATGAATACTGAAAAGTAGAAACGTCGCAAAAAAAAATCTAATACAAATACCATAAAAAAAAAATTGTTTTACTTCATCAGTTCATATTACGTTATTTTGAAGAACTAAATGTCGTCTGCACATAATTATTGCTCGCGTGTCACTTCACTGTCAGAGAGCAAGCCCGATACCGTCTGTGATGGATCCCGCCCGTATTCACTTTCACGTCGACAACACTGGGGATAACGCACATTGTTAGATTGCGGGTAAGACCTTTACCCGACTTTTATGAATCCCACATGCAAAGAATTCTTCTGGTGACGACAATTGTATTATTATTCCGTCACTACACTTCATAATGGATACTTTAATTTCACTTGTTAATATATCTTATATATTTAAAGGAGCAATTCTTGTATATTATTATATTTTGAATCTTCGAAACGGTTTCAACGATTACCATTGAACTAAGTATGCTAGAGACTTTGGGAGCAATAAATCAATCTAGCTAGGTAAATAATCTACAGAGAATCTCATTTTATTAGTGTTTTCAAGCAATTACGTAAATATAATTAGAATTTGAAAGTAAACTTAGTCACTGCCATTAAGATTAGAAGTAGATCATTTTGAAAATTTAGCAGTCGCTTAATCTAGACAGCCTCGGTTTTACCTCTAGTTTCCATTTTATATCATTTATTAATTATTAATTGTTTATTATATATTTAAAAAATAATTGATACAATCAATATTCAAATCAAAGATACCGAGCTTGAATTGGGCGTCATCTTCATCTATAGATTGCCCAGATAGCATAGTGATTAAGTTAAGACCTATATCGGTTCAAATCCCATGTAAGACAACACTTTATGCAATCCATAAATTGCTTTTCTAAGTCTAGATGTAATTTTTGTCCGTTAATAGCATTTATGTAAAGTCCTCCGCAATACAAGAATTATTTCTTTACCGCTTTTAAAAAATATAAGTCCCACTGTTAGGCTCAGGCCCTTTACAGAATAGGAGGGGAATTGATCTATTATTTCACGCTGGTTAGACCTGTTGAAATAAGGTTTGACATCGAGTTTTTCTTCTCTTATATCGATGTTACTTGCATATACCCATAAGTCATCTGTTACGACACCCACGAAGAAAAAAGGGGGTAATGGTTAAATTTATTCTTACTCCGTAACCACACAGATTCAATTTCATCATTCAAGCATAAAACATAACAAGGCTTAGACGTAATCTGCATTAGTTCTGACCCACAAAATACTTCATACGGTTTGTCTGTTGTATTGTTTTGTGTGTGTGTGTGTGTGTTACGATGATACCCGCGTCATGTCGGCGTCATCGATCCACTCGCATCCAATTATTCACGTACATATACGTGCATTATTGTATGCAAATAAGAACACCATTACTACTGCAACTAATGAGACAACACTTTGACTGCACAGGTGGCGTACTGGTTAAGACACCGACCTACAGTGCCAGTGCTAGGGGTTCGAATACCACGCAGGACAACACTGTGCAATTTTTTTTTTCATGGTCAGCTCACTCGCCGCTCGGCTCCGTCTGGGGCGGCAGAGAGACGCCGCGCGGCTCCATGACCCACCTGTGACACGTCGCGTCGCCTTCGTCATTGGGCCGACCACCGGTGCAGAGTTCTTTGTCTTCAGTGGTCAGCCCGACGGAATACCCCGGTCACTCACCCTACCCTACCATACCCTCGACATATTATATCCATTAGTCGTCTTTTACGACACTCACGAGAAAGAGTGGGGATGATAATTTGGGGTGTATTTGTAAAAAATCTGTGTAATTATGGAGTAAGAATACAATTAACCACTCCCTATCTCATCTATGACTGTCGTAAAAAACAACTAAGAAATATATAATTTGCGTGTAAAATATGTGCAAGAAAAGGAAGAAAAACTCGAAATAAAACCCTATACCACGACTGATTCTCGTGGTACCTACATTAGATTAATTTCCTACCCATTATGTAGGAAGCTCGAGCCCAGCATTGGGACATGATTTGGGAAATGAACTGAAATGGATATCACGCAGTATCATCGGTTATGTGCCAAATCGTGGTCACAGTACTTGCAGTTTGGTAGTGGTATATACCGACGCAATGTCGGTTAGCTTACACACGAACTTTAAGTATCACCTATTGGATATACATATACATACAATATTATCATACACTACCAAATTTCTGCGGTATGACCTGCGTAGTGCCCGTTCTCGAAAAAATAGCCTAAGTAGCGCCTCATATAGACAGCTAGCTGACAGTAAAATATTACCAAAATCGGTGCAGTCCTTTAGAAGATTACCCGAAACAAACAGACAGACAAAATACATGAAAAATACCTACTATTTAGACATTTCTATAGTACCTATAGATTTAAAACACGATACTAATTCCGTTGGGTGAAGGGTTACGAATACAATTCATAAATCCCTTTCTTTTAGGTGAGTAATATTGAAGGCAATTAAGTAATGCAAGCAGATAATCCCTAAACAAAAGAAGTATGTAATACTAGAAATAAAATTCTATATCAATAAATCTGACTGGCGTAGTATAGAAGGTCAATTTCCCTCCTATAGGCGAGGAGGTTCAGACTCAGCACAGTGGTGATACCCGCAGGCGTTGTAAATACCAATTTATGGTAACTTATCCATCTAGTACAATAGGTAGCAGTGACAAACGACATAGCACTCTCTAATGCTACCAGCTTGTTTGCCCTGTAACGGTGAAAGCTGATGGACTTTAACACTACTTACTAGCTTATGTACGTGCGGGTGTTTCGGTCATTGATTCTATTCAGCGCGGCGTGGGTGCTAGCTCTGACTATATCTAAAAGGGATCTGTTCTTTCCACTGTTGAGCTTGAGTCTCGTTTAGAAGGTTAATTGATGAAGGTAAAATTCCCCGAAAGGAGAGTACCCCGCGACCGGGGTATTCCGTCGAGTCGACCACTGAAGACAAGGGAAATCTGCACCGGTAGACCCAACGAAGAAGGCGACGTGCCACGGGTGGGTTAAGGGACCTGGACGGAGCCGGGTGGCGAGCAAGCTAACCATGGCCCAAACCTAAAAAAAAATCCTCTCTTTGCACGTGGATGTCCTAATAGACAACGAAGGGATATAATATGCAAGAGAAGGAAAACTCGACACTAAACCCTATACCAACCTGTTTGACCAGCATGATATAGTAACGTGTATTTCCCTCCTATTTTGGAGGAGGCTCTAGCCCAACAGTGGGATATATATGAGCTGAAATAATGATGATGTGGTTTATGCGAACAGATTCCACTTCACTGGACTCAGTGTTTGATGTGGAATGATAGGCAATGAACACCGCCCATAATTATAATTATACGCTTCACTTATCAAAGGCACTACGTAACTATATTACTAATAAATATAATTATTACGTGAGTCTGCTCCCTATAGCATAGCAGTATGAACATGATACTGGCGTCTCAGATCTGTGCTATATGAAACTGTATGCAATAAACAAAAGGATTACTGGTGTATTGCATCTACCTTAAATAAACTTACACATTCTTTTTATTGCAAACGGTTGCAAACGAGTAAACAGTACACCTGATTGTAAATGATACTGCCGCCCAAGAACCTTTGCTAGGTCACTGCCTACCGTAAAGAAAATGAATTGACTATGAATGCGTGCAATGAGGCAGGGTGATACTAATGCCATCACCAATACCCACCACCCTCAGAAAGTTGGGCGTCCGGCTCTCTCGCTCACCAAATGAAGTGTAGTTACAAATTACTACTACTCAGACGTCGATGTTCTCCTGTCAACAGACAACTATCAACAGACAACTGTCAACAAAGTGGTCCTACCACTATTGCTAGACTAGTATTATTAATTAGTTGTATGTAATAAAGGAAAGTGGTTGTGCTCGTGTTGTAATGAAAATACAATTTTATACCCTTTCCCGAGCTATCGTTTTTAAAAGCTTTTATTTAACTTGCAATGTATGTATGTATGTATGTATGTATGTATGTAAGTATGTATGTTCGAGTGGAATCTTTGAACTCAATTTTGAAGTAGATATCTTTGCTGCCGAATTTCTTTGAACCGATTGAGCTGTAATTTTGTATACACGTTTAGTTCGGATGACAATGCACGATATGGTGTGTGACATCATTCTAAATCCAATATGGCGGACCATCCAAGATGGCGGCATAGATATTTTTAATGTATTTCTACAATATGGATATCATATGAAAGGCCTTGTTGAGAGTAACTCGAAAAATAATGTGGCGTCATTCTAAATTCAATATGGCGTACCATTCAAGATGGCGGCGTAGATATTTTTAATGCATATCTACAATATAGGTATCAAATGAAAGGCCTTATTGAGAGTAACTCGAAAAATAATATGACGTCATTCTAAATCCAATATGGCGGATCATCCAAGATAGAGGAATAGTTATTTATAATGCACTTCTGCAATATGGGTATCAAATGAAAGGACTCATTGCGAATAAATTGAAAAGAGATCTCCAAGCTGAAATAAGTTTGACTGGTGCAATCTGGCGAGATGGGCGTCATCAGTATTGGTCTGCAACCTGTCTACGAGAAGGACAACTGCAAAATCGAACTCGGGACTGTGTTTCGTGACGCACAAGTAAGCTCCAAACTGAAATAAATTTGACTTGTGTAATATGGTGATATGGGCATCATCAGCGTTGGTCTGCAACCTGTCTAGGAGAAGGACAACTCAAAAAATCAAACTCAGAACTGTGTCGTCATCAACAAGTAAGCTCTAAACTGAAATAAGTTTGACTTGTGTAATTTGGCGAGATGAGTGTCATCAGCATTGGTCTGCAACCTGTCTAGGAGGACAACTCAAAAAATCAAACTCGGAACTGTATATCGTCAGCCACAAGTAAGCTCCAAACTGAAATAAGTGGAGCATTCTCTTAAACACCTCAGTCCAGGTGTGGCCGTGCCGAGGACTTAGTGGCATTGGGGTGTAATATGATGTCGTGAACGTACCACCTTAGGGCACCTGGGAGAACCCTGTTGTAAATAATATTATACCATCCGATATAAACAAGACAGGAGGGCTACCTAAGGAGCTAGAAATATTTACTGGGGCTAAGGTGATGTTGCGTTACAATGTAGATGTCTCCAATCTGGTGAATGGTGCTATTGAACATATTACAGAAATTATTATGGCCCTGCTTCCGAAGAGCACAAATAGATGACACTGATATACCATCCGTCCGTATAGACCTTGGTAAAGACGCCATTCACCTAATTCAGCCCAAATCTGTGCAATTACCAGCTAAATATAGTCACGGAACCGCGGAACGAAGAATACTGCCAATTGTATTATGTAGGGCTTGTACAGTAGTTTACAGTACACAAAATGCAAGGCAGCACTGTCAACTACGCTACGCCGTTATTTATTTAGGCTCGAAGCTCTCTGCTGCTGGTCAAGCATACGTGACCTTAAGTAGGGTAAAAACATTAGAAGAATTCCCTATTGAAGAGCTGGACTGTTCGAAATTAACCGGCAAACGGCCTTGCAACAATGATGCGTTGAATGAGATGACCAGACTGAGACCCCTAGCCAGCGACAACTAAAAAATTAAAAATAAATTAAAAGCAAAAAATCTTTTTTAAAAAAAGCTTTTATTTAAACGACCTAAAAAGAAGAAAATAATTTATTCCTTAAAAATTTTGACTATCAACTTATAACCTCATTATATACAATTTATATGATAATAAAAGCTTGTCGCGCGATTTGTATATATACCTAAACTAGTACCAATTTAATTATGTAAATTGATCTGCTAAGTTTATTATATTTTCAATTTAATTAAATACTGATAGGTAATTAAACCTCGCGACAAGCTTTTATTATCATATAAATTGTATATAATGAGGTTATAAGTTGATAGTCAAAATTTTTAAGGAATAAATTATTTTCTTCTTTTTAGGGCCTTTAAATAAAAGCTTTTTAAAAAAGATTTTTTGCTTTTAATTTATTATTATTAAGGGCTTTAAACTAATAACATGATTTAATATAAAGAACATTTTTGACCAAAAATTAGTATACGCGTGGTATTTACACCCATTCCTTCCCATTGTCCTGGCAGATAAATATACTTAAATTTTAACTCGATAAGTGATTCACACCCATAATATCTATCTTTAAATATTTATCTATAAACTCAAGTAGACGTATGTATAAATAGAAAGCTAAAAAAAACTTTAAATCGCTTATTAAGTTACATTTCATGCGTCTTTAGATTAATTCACGAATAAAGTTAAATTATGTCTACAAAATATAAATCATACGTTTGAGCTAAATTGTAAGGCGCGTACAGAAATTGTTGTAATAAAATTCAATAAGCCAGCCCCTTATATACATAATACACATTTACATATTCAGTGCGAGCCGCGAGTCACAAACGTAAGTAATGCAACGATATATGTATATATTTTTGATTACCTGAAACGTAACTCACTGAATACTAATTTATCTGTTCGATAAAGCGATAATTCTCCCTTTAAAGCAATGGAAGATGGACAATTTGACAATAAAAGCTCTGTTCTTAAACAACCTGCTAGTGATTTCCAATGTACCACTGATGACAAGTAACCCTGCTCCGGTGGTCGGCCCAACGACGAAGGCGACGTGGTGTTCGGGTGTGCGTGCTTACGCCCCTCTGTCACCCCGGATGGAGTGGTGCGAGGAGTGCGCCGACCGCAGACCACCCCAAAAAAAAGAGTAATTTCCAATGTTTACCAGAGTATTACATATAGTAAATAAATAAATAATTTTTACAGATTTTATCACGTTTTTATTTGATTTTTGATTGCCCGACATTTCGAACATTTTACAGCAGATTACTGGTGTCACAGCCACGCTAAGGTGTCTCACGTCTAATAGATCATTGTTATTACAGAAATTTATACCAATCTGTTCTTTGAGTTTTTACGTCGGATCTTTCTCATTTAATTTTATTTACAACTACATACAAATAAAAGCTTTATCATCGTTTATCAAAAAAACTTTAACGGTGATGTGTAAAAACTAATAAATACTGGATTATAATCTGTCGCCACAACTATTGAAGTGTTTTTTATTATTATATTATGTATTTGTGAAATTCTGATCCGTAACCTTTACCGAGACACACAGATTAAGCAACTATTGCCTTACATACTTACATTCGTTCGTTACAGACTAACAACTGATAAGTAGTCAATAAATGTGCATAAATACGCGATATAGTAAACGCTTAAACTCTTTTTCTTGAGAACTTAAAATATAGAGATACATGCTGTTCTTACTTTCATAATTCTTCATACTTAAATAAATGAACGTTACACATGTTGTTCATTCCGTGTGGTGACGGAGTAAGAATACAATTCACCACTCCTTATGTATGAATATGATATGCAGATAATATTAATATAAGAAGAAGAAGACCGACATTTAGATACATTATTTTAATACCATAAATTGTATGTGAGCCCACATCGACTGGCAACCTTTATTATCCAAATGAGTTTTAATAAAAGTTATAATATAATATACATAATTATTTCAACATCATATAGAAAATATGTGTAGCTTAATTGATTAGAAAAGTAATTAAAATTTTAATAAACGAAATTCGTCCATTAACAACCGTAGGGATAATTAAATATAAACTTATATTTAACAAGAATTGATAGGAAAATATATTTCCATTTTAATGGGTAACCGTTTGTAACATATTTCAGGTATCCTCGCCGGCGGCATGTTAGTTAATTAAACACGTGATGAATATCATAGCGGATATATTGTATAACTCGTCAACTAATTAACAATTTGATTGGAAACATTTCGGCCAATATCAATACCCAATCATTCAGAATCAGCCTTTGAATCGTTTATATACATCCAAAGGTAAATAGCTCCATATATAGACATAAATTAGACGATGTAGCAATTTGGCTTTTAATAAAAAAAACTCCAAGTTTAGGAATTACTGTAGCAGCTTAAGCAAACATTGTGTCACTAGCACCAATCCTGAAAACATTTGATAGTGATTTTTTTTATGCAGCTTCCTAACGATAACCAATTTAAAGTTTCAAACAGATATCAGAATTCTAATTGGCTTAGTGATACTTTTCTGCATAATGATACTGTTTTGAATCGTTGTTAAGTATTGTAAATAATTTCCGTGTGGTGACGGAGTTGAAATACAATTCACCACCCCCTCTCATACCCGTGGGTGTCGTAAAATACGACTAAGAGATATATTACGCATATAACATCTATGCAAGAGATGAAAAACTCAAAACAAAATACTATACCAACCTGTCTGACGCGATCGCCGCCTCCTGTGAGGCTGTCATCTTACGGAAGGAGGCGGCGGATCGTGCTCGAGAGAAGCTCCTCTTCGGTGACACGTTCCGCCGCCGGCGAATCGAACGGCGCAGGCGCGAGTACCTACGCCTGATGCCGTCCTAGCTGAGGCCGCGGGTGACCGGACCGGGGATTTTAGTCCGTCACCCGCAGAGAGGCTGACCGCGCGACGGCGACCGACGTCCCGGGACAGGGACGTCGAGAGGTGAGGGTACCCGAAAGGGTATTCCGTCGGGCCGACCACTGAGGACAAGGAACTCGGCACTGGTGGTCGGCCCAACGACGAAGGCGACGTGGGTAAGGGTGGATTATGGGCCCGCGCGCCGTCCTTTCGTCGCCCCGGACGGAATGGACCGCGTGTGCGCTTACCATAGCCCACCCATAAAAAAATACCAACCTGTCTGACCAGCTTGGTTCAGTAAGATCAATTTCCCTCCTATTATGGAGGAGGCTCGATCCCAGCAGTGGGACGTAAATGAGACAAAATGATGAAACAATGATGATTGTAAATAAAACTACTTTGAGGATTTTATCGCGCTTCCGCGCGCCGGCGTGCGTACGATTATTCTTGGTGAGATGTTTACGAAATTGTTGTTCGTCTACGTTGTTGTATAGACTTCGATCGCCGAATTGAACTGTAAAACTATTTTACGAATTTTATCGCGTTTGTATTTGATTTTTGGCTGCCCGACGTTTCGTACACACGCAGCGTTCATGGTCGCGGGCGAAGATGTCTTACATCTTAGCTGTTAGTTTTATTTACAATAGCAATCTGCCCTCGCTTCGCTTTGGTTTCAGTCGTCTTACCCGCGTAGTTTCCGGCCCCGTGGGGATAGCGATATAAAATATAGCCTATGTTACTCTCTGATATTTTAGCTTTCCATTGGTAAAAGTATTTTTGAAACCGGTTCAGTAGTTTTGGAGCCTATTCAATACAAACAAACAAATCTTTCCTCTTTATAATATTAGTATAGATATTTAATGCTCGCGTAAACATCAGATATCATTATGAACTATAAGAATTACTAGTTTTCTAAAATACAATAGAATACTTTAAATTTTTACAAAAAACCAAATACTAAAATAATCGATTACTTTTAATTAAAAAAAAAATCGATATATTTTAAATCGATTTTTATTTATTTATTTATTTATTTATTTATCGGGAGACCAACAGCTTAAAAGTAATAAAAATCTAGAAAACATATTTAAGATACATAAAGCCAATAACAGGTCTTCACTACTATGCTTCACATAAAACAATAAATTAATTGAGAACATTAAATTAGCCTATTGATGTGTTGTGAAAAAATCGAGACTGAGTGTCCGTTTTATCGCATCCGTATTAGCGTTGAATATATCGAATTTATGTTTTTATATTGATTATTCAGTGTATTGCTCGCTCGCCACAAAAACGCATTCTGTCGGTAATTAGTAGATACTAATGGGAGATGGCAGGGGGTATGATGTCTCGAAGCTCTAATTGGTATATTAAAACTTATTTTTGATAATAGTGTAGGACAGTCAACAGATCCATTGATTATTTTTAATAATTTATTATTTAGATAATCGATTATTACAAACGAAGCATCGATTAATATAAAAATCGATTATGTTTTTACGTCCCTACCGCTAGCTCATCTGCAGTCAGTAATCTGCAATAAATAAAATACATATTATAATATTTTACTGAAATTGTAACTCAAATAGTCCTAAGTCTCATACTGTACCAATTCTTATAGTTCATAATGATTTCTAATGTTTATTGCATATGCATGCATTACACTTTGTAAATAAAACTATTTTACGGATTTTATCGCATTTGTATTAAACGGCTAAGACGTGAGACATGAACGACCATGAACGCTGCTAATATTCGAAACGTCAAAAATCAAATACAAACGCGATAAAATCCGTAAAATAGTTTTATAGTTCAATGCGAAGGTCGAACTCGACACAGTAACGTAGACAAACAACAAATTTGTGTGCATCTCAGCGAGAATAATCGTATGCATGTTCGTGGATAGTGCACGCCGGGGGCTGGTGTCTATCACAGACGTGGTCGCAGTGTGCGAGGGGCCGGCCTTGTTACTGCGGCGGACGAGCAATTCAATTATTCTGAATCGTGTACACTTTGATATGTATGCCTCTAAGACCTCGGCTAATAGCTTAACTATATCTATCTATATTTAGTCTTAGTTCTACCAGTACGAAAATGCATTATTTATGTATTTATAAGCGTAATATCAATTCAGTGACATACATTATATAAGTAGCTGACCCAACAGAATGTGGTTCTGTTCAAATTTAAAAAAATAGTAAAAGGAATTCTCCTTAAAGTCGATCACAGTGCCACCTACCAGTTCCAGTTATTAATTCAAACAATTCTCATATCTATCGGAATAGCTACAAAATATGATTAAAATCGTTCCAGCCGTTTAGGAGTTCAATAACAAACAAAACACACGATTAAAATGTTTGTATATATAGATTCGTTACACGTATGTCTACATAATTACATCTTCCTAATCGATATCATTTTAGCTTAAGTACACCTTAGGCTCGAGCCCTAGATTGACCCGGACCAACTCCATCTGGTACCATTTGGGTCAACGATTACATTCCCAAGGAGGGTTGACGTCAGGCAGGCGGCCGGTCATAAAAGTCATTGCCGAAACTTTTTGCAATATGTTAAAACAGATGACATATTGCGTCGACCCCAAGTAATTGGGATAAGAGCAAGATGATGATGACACCTATACGTCCTGTTGGGCTCGAGCCGCCTCCACAATAGGAGGGGAATTGACCTACTATACTACGCTCGTCAGACGTGTTGTTATAGTTTTATTTCAAGTTTTCCTTCTCTTGTTTAAATATTATATGCATATTTAATCTCTTAATCGTCTTTTACGACACCCAGTCAGTCAGTCACCACACGGAAAATTACATTTTCATAAATACATATAACTTAGTAAGATAAGTTTAATATGTACTACAATAAACGTCTATTACACTACATACTTGCTTAACGACCTATGTACCACTGAATATCCTCTACTCATTCGAGACAGACTATTTATTTGATACGCCGCTATGAATATTGCAGAGCATACTATGAATTCCACCTTTCCATGTTTAGTGTTTATCTAAATTGGAACATGTTGGTAACTCTTAATGTTAATTGTTTTAAAACGATAATGTCTGGCGTGAAAATGACAATGTAAGAAAATGTATTACAGTTTGATTATGCGCTTGTGGGATCTGGTCCAGCCATAATTGTTTGAATTATATTACGTATCTTGTGGTTCGAAGGCTATCACATTAGAGCTAGTACTTACAAGATCTGATATCTAGACAATTTTATATCAAGTAAGGAAAAAAATAATAGGCATGCCCGCTGTGTTCCTTGACGGATCTTCTCAGTAACGGTCACGTTCCGATCCGATGGTAGTTTATTATTAATTTAAATTTTGTTAACTTGACAATATGTAGGTGCTCTCTCGAGCTTATGCATAAGAAATTATTTGAATTTGAATTATCATACGTACATTGCCACAATCGCCTAATGGGCAATACAATTGGAATGAATTATACCCTCATTATTAACCGTCATTTTTTTTCTATGAAATAGAAAGGCAAACAAGCACATAGCCTGAAGGTGTGCAGAAGCGCACCCATACATATTTGCAACCAAAATATTAAGATTACAGAGAACTAAGTTAATACACCTCTTGTACCCGAAATTACACCGGTTTTATTTTGGGGTGGCCCATGGTCAGCGCAACCGCCGCCCGGCTTCGTCCGACAGAGGGCGGGCGCGGTCCCATGACCCACCCGTAGCACATCGCCTTCGTCGTTGGGCTGATCATCGGTGCCGAGTTCCTTGTCGTCAGTGGTCGGCCTGACGGAATACCCTGACGGGGTACCGTCTCCTCTCGACATCCCTGTCCCGGGACGTTGGTTGCCGTCGTGCGGTCAGCCTCTCTGCGGGTAACAGACTAAAATCCGCGCTCCAGTCACCCGCGGCCACGGCTAGGACGGCATTAGGCGTGAATTATACCGGTTGTCTGACATTCCAAAATACTATATTGCAAGCAATATTGCTTGGCTGTGGCTTGAATTATTGGATAGTATGGTTGCCATCCAGACGGACCCTGCAAAGGGTCCTATAATCTAATTGATTATTTAATAAAGATATATATATATATATAATTCGGAATGATACTAAATGGCATAAATAAAACCATTCTTAATTCTATCACGTTTGTATTTGATTTTTGATTGCCCGACGTTTCCACTCAAGGTGTAAAAAGGACAATTGCCTTATAAAGGGGGGCAAAGCTGATGACAATGTAGGTAAGCTTAAAAGAAACAAAGTATACTGCCACATTTAGATATTAATATACAATTAGCAAATTCATCCCTATAACCCTTTTAAAAATGGTTAGTAGTAGATAGATAGTAGATAAAAATTATTTATTATTAGATAAATTTAAATTTGAATTTACTTGTTCCTAAAAAGATCCCTCTAGGGATAATATTCTTAACAAATTATATTCACATTTAGCAATTAAGTCTTACACCTTATCCGCCTTACTAAACACCTCAGTTGAACTAGAGTGTACTTTTAGTACTTTTTGATAGATGGCGCTATAATAAAAATCTTTTAATACACGAAATAACTTATTACATTTTGTTTTGCGTCCTCTATTTACAATTTCATGAAACATTTTCTTCGTAATGTTTTCACTGTGTACGTAGGTATATTTAGGCAATTCATTTTAAGATGATTTATGTAAAATATATCTTGAAGTTTTAAAGCGAGGTGTTCTCATTTCATCTCAACTCCTACCCGTCCCACTGCTGAGCTCGGGCCTCCTCCACTATAAGAGAAAAATTGATCAAATATACAATGCTGCTCAAACGGGTTGGTTTTATTTCAAGTTTACCTTCTCTTGCATAGATATTATATGCATATTGTATCTCTTAGCTGTCTTTAACAAAACCCGTGCGCCAAATAGGTGTGATGATTTGTATTCTCACTACGTCGCCACACCAAAATGGTCTATTAATATCAAAAGTAGATGTTTAATATCACATTCCAAGGTCTAGTAGAGAATTTAGAAAATAAGTAATACACACAAATTTCTTTCATAGTAATATTAAGGTCTACCACAACAGGAGCTAAGCCTATTACCCATTATTGAAAATATGTATTACATTACTACATGCTTCCATTAAGAATCTATTACGAAATGACGTTACATTGAGCAGGTGCCTGAAACAATCACCTCCAGCCTAATCTATTATAAATGTTAAAGTCATGTGGCGCCATCTATTGTCCCGTGAGAAACACGATTAATATATTGAAGAAATAAATATGGTGGATTAACGCCATCTATTATCTAGTAGGCAAAACACTATAAATATGTAGAAACCCTTGGTTGCCGGGCGAACATTATTTCGCGACGAAATAGATGGCACAATTATATGAATGAAGTAGGTATAGTGTGCTATTGCATTATAGAGACACATTATATGAAGCATAACAAGATCAACCCATTAAGAACGAAGCGAAACATTCCCGAATTAGTAAATTTGTATTACATTAATATAATAACTCATAGCGCACTATTCCTGTAAAGAAGACGTAAACACACTTGCGCCCAAAATGTTTTATTGCGTGAATAAAGCGAGTATAATGGCTTACACCTTCTGTCAAAATCTCGTGAAGCTATCGACAAAACTAAAGGAATAAATGCAAAAATACTATAATTTTGCGAGCTTAGAAAACAAAATTCCAGCATAAAATAGAGGTATGCATATTTACATTTATACGCTTTACAATATTATCCCGTTCATAAAGTCATAATTATGTTTACGTAAATTTTAAAGGAAGATTTACAAGAAAATTTATAACGCAAGTATAGGTACTCAAATACTTGTTCCAACATTCAGCATTGTACAATCTAGGAATTATGTGTAATTCTAATTACTTATTTCTTCTACGAAACTTAGGTGACAGTTTATGTGTAATTATTGTTACATACTTTTCATTTGTTTTATTGTCCGTTAAAGAACAACTTGATTATACTTACAACGCTAGATTACAACGAAATGAAAGAGAGAATAAAGCCGTAAGTAGATTTAAATAAGTTCATATATTTTGAAAATACATAGCGACAAAGCAATAATTAAACTTACCCCTGCAAATATTCCTTGCGTTTCGTGGAATACAGAAGTAACAGTATTTTTTTAGATTATCTCGAACTACATTAAGCTATTCCTAAATTAAAAAAAACAGGTGTAGTTGAAGGCAACTGTATCCTACGATTTTCTCTTTGAAACATATTTCTAGAACTCATAATTAAAAATATCCTGTCTTCCAGGAATAGTGCGATATTCGTACTTACAGCTCATTACGCAGTGTAGTGGCGACTAAGTACACTACCATATTGCTTGTAGGTGTCTTAGCAGATTATATAGATCTATAACACAGCGACCTTACCTAATAGCGTCTGGTCAACAATTACATTATATGGGAGATTGACGTCAGGCAGGCAGGCGGTCATAAAACTACTACCAACATTTGGCTACATGTATAATGAAGGTATATAATGTGTAATTAAGAGCAGGGTGATGATGATAATATTTATAGAATTTCTTTAGGTCAACTTAAACAATATTTTATAATAAAATGGCGTATTGTGTTTGGAGAGTGAGAAATATTTTATGTGTAACATTTTTCCTATTCATAGTCATCATCATTACAGTTCAGAGACTGTATATGAGTTATGATGATGATGAAATAAACGATTAAAAACTATGTTTTATTGTATGTACAGGTGTATTCATAATCTACGTTTCAGTATAAAAATTATAAAAATACTCTTATATCTTAAATTGCACCTATGAAATTAGAGGAACAGAATATATTGCAATGCGGCCACTACCAGCAAATACATAGGGAGGGAAGATTCTTTAAGGCTGGAGACATCAGAGGGCTGGTCATCAGGCCGCACGGACCCCACCCAATCGATGGGTAAACGAGGATCAAGTTTCAAGACCTGAAAAGCGATAAATTACGTTTTAATCAGATGATTTCAATATTGAAACACAGCTTGAGTATTTCAACTCAAACAACTACGAAGTCTTAACATTGAGCGCTAGATGGCGATAATTTCAAACTACGTAATTGTGTCACGCTCAAATATTAAGTAATGTAGGCGTTACATTTCAAATCCAAATAATTGACTACATATATTATAGGACATAGATTAGATTATTTGCAAGATAATATGTACAATCGACATTTTCCGCACCAGTCGGAAGGAAAGCAGCCTGCACTGCCAACCCAACCAATCCATCAACACCGGCCGGAAGGTATAGTCATTGGAACACCATCAACTGACCTGTCTAATGGACAATGACGTCACGACGCGCGTGGCTCCACCAGGCGGCCATTTCACTCTGCGAGATTATGTCGACCCACGTACGTAGCTGATGCCTGCCGGTACAGTCCGGCGAGCAACGCCACCTATAAGTCCCACGGGGGAGTTCCAGCCAATAGGCACACTGCCACGTCGCCATCGTGCGGTATCCGTATCTAGCCTTGTTGATGGACACCGAGTTGACGGTGATCGAGACGCCGGTGAGTGGACTAATTGGGAATGAAACAATAGGGCGTCCGTCTTGTCCAGCGCCACCTTCAGCCTAGGCCTCGATCCGCTTGATAATCACCTAGGTGTCGAGTGTTGCCTGGCGTGCCGCCTTCTCTAGTATTCCACCTAGGACTATACCGAGCGTACGGTCGGCGTAGCAAATCAATCCCAGCCCGGGTGGGAGGATCCCTCTCAACGCCCAGTCATAGTCGATGTTCCACAGCGGACATCATCAACAGCACCTCTCGGCCGGCGACCGCCTCCGGGATCTTGACCTACAGGTGCAGCAAAATTGAGCTCGCGAACCTCCTCTCCAAAAACCGAATTGAATGTCCGACAGATCGGGACAGACCCCTCTAACGTGCTGACCGATGCGGGTAGCCAGGATTCTCTCTACAAGCTTTCCCACCTCGTGACGGACGGCCGACCTGAAGGCAGACCGCGGTCACGCCACCGGCTTCGTTCATCAAATCATCACTTAGATTATAGAACATGGACAGTGTATTACTTTAGGATATTTTCTGCATTTATTATAAAATGTATACTTACCGGCAGTTGTCTATAATGGCCTTGCTCAAAGTGTCCGACCGGCACCATGTCGTGGCTGCACGTCCCATAATCCTCGTAATTCTGCACCGGTTTGTACGCAAGCATCGTGAAATGACCTTCAGCCTCACCATACTTACTCAGATGTATCGGCATACCTAATATACCTACATACAACATACATCCGTTATCACTACGATAAATTTTTATGACTATTTAAATTGACGATATTCAGGAGTTCTTTTGCAAATAAAACATTATTATCAATAGCTATGTAAAAAAGGGAGCAGTGGCTCAGGACGCCTCGCACATGTGAAACATCGAAATTATTTTGTACAAGTATATATACAAAAAAGAACAGATCACGACAGAAACTAATATGGCATTACATATTAATAAAATATTAAGATTATTTACAGGAATTGAAGGTTTTTATTCAATAAACATTTATTTTCTTAAGTATAGACTATAGGTATGTGTTTAGGTTAATAATTCATTGTGAGTTTACTAGATAGCGATTTATAACATTCTAAAACAGATTATGGTTTCGTTACACAAATGTACATATCCAACCGTGGCGTTACCGCCACGCCAATGTTCAGGTTCACCCTCGCCAATAGATGCTTCACATAAAAAAAAATTATTCAAAAGGTTATTATCTTATTGGCGTTGAATTAAAATTGAATTCGTTAGTATGAAATTCTGAATAACAACTGAGCGTTTTCTTATTTGTGAGAAAAAAATAAATACCACACGCGAGACTTTATGACACTTGCATTCCAAGTGCCTTATTAATTGGGCCAATGTGCGTAACTGGTATGTTAACCAAACTGTTACCGTGTGGTGACGGAGTAAGAATACAATTTACAATCCCCTCTCTTGCTCGTGATCATAAAATACTAAGTGATTATAATATCCATATAACATTTGTACAAGAGAAGAAAAATTTGGCATTGATGATGATTTAAAAGGTCCTCATGATTGCCTTGTGTTCTTTATAATATATTTTAACTGTAGGGTTTTTGATTGCTCGACGTTTCTAACACTTTACAGCGTTCATGGTCACGGGCGGACTAAGATATCTCACCAACAAGTCATCGTTATTACAGAGATTTAGTGACTACGAACGCTGTAAAGTGTTACAAACGTCGGACAATTAAAAATCAAAGGCGACGAAATCCGTAGTTTTATTTACAACTAGTTCTGCTCGCGACTTCGTCCGCGTGGTATAGATACTTTGGGCGACGATAACTTTAACCTAAGGAATGAAACAATAGGTTACGCAAAGAAAGCTCTCAAAAGGAAAAAAACCATTTTAAAATATTGTTCATTGGTGCCCCGCTCCTGTTAATCTTACCGCGATGACATATAGCCTATAGCCTTCCTCGATAAATAGGTTATCTAACACTGAAAGAATTTTTCAAATCGAATTAGTAGTTCCTGAGATTGGCGCTTCAAACAAACAAACTCTTCAGCTTTAAATATCCTTACTAATATTATAAATGCGAAAGTAAGTCTATTTTTTTATTTGTTTGTTTGTTACGCTTTCACGCTTAAACCATCAAGCCGATTTCAAAAATTATTTCACTAATGAAAAGCTATAATACCAGGGAGTAACATAGGCTATATTTTATTAGATATATGCATAGTATATATATATATATAAACTCATTTGCAAAAAAAAACGGGCGGTTTTGATTTTCATTCATATTTAAAAAGATACAATACCAAAAAGGTTTCAATCGTTTGTACACGTTACTGGCCGGTTTTAAAAATGCTGTGGTATTTAAAAAAGTACGTTCTAAATTCAATTTTTCATTTGATGTTCATTTTTACAGAAAACCCCTTTTTATCCTACATTTTTGGCGCGAAGTTCCAGAAGTTAACATCGACTTTCATAACTTTTATTCAATTTTTATCGATTAATTTCATATCATTGACTGTCAAAGCTTTATTTAATGCTGTTTGGCTGTATCAAAAATGGTAGATAAAGTGGTAAAAGCTACCAAAATTATCGCGCTGCTTGAAGAGGGTTGCAGCCAATGTTTCGTGGCTAGGAGGCTAAATGTTAGTCGCTCGACAGTCCAAAGGACCTGGCAGCGATATCAGGAGACTGGTTCCGTCGAGAGAAGGCCTGGTTCTGGAAGAAAACCATGTACCCAACCACGGGATGATCGTTTTCTTGTGAGTCGCGCATTGAGAAATCGCAAATCTTCGTATGTGGATCTTAAGAACAACCTCCAAGAAGTAAGAAATGTGCATATTAGTCTATGGACGGTCAGGAGGAGGCTTCTCGCTGCCAATATACGCAGTCACCGCCCGGCCCGCGGCCCCAAATTACTCCGTGAGCACAGAGTTCACAGGCTTAGGTTCGCTAGAAATTGTGAATCATGGACTCAAGACGATTGGAATAGGGTTTTGTTCTCTGATGAAGCCAGGATATCTCTGTTCGGTGAAGATCGACGTCGGCGAGTGCTAAGAAGACAAGGAGAACGCTTTGCAGAGGCATGTTTCGAAGAAATCACACCTTATGGTGGGGGCTCTTATGGGCTCGTTATGTTTTGGGCAGGAATAAATTCAATGGATCGTACAGAGTTAGTCTTCATTGAAAACGGCTCACTGACTGGGCATCGATACATAACGGAAGTTCTAATTTCTCATGCACAACCCGCATTGGCCGCTCTAGGTGAAGACTCGATTTTTATGGACGACAATGCTCGCGCCCACCGATCCCGCGATGTTAATGCGTATGTGCAAGAGGTCGGCATTCGTCGTTTGGATTGGCCAGCTCGAAGTCCCGACCTCAATCCCATAGAGCATGTCTGGGACGTTCTGAAACGGCGTGTGAGATCAGTACACCCGGCTCCGCAGACCATCAGAGAGCTGAAGAATGTGATTACTGCGGAGTGGGAACGTATTCCGCAAGCAAGTATCCGGGATATACTCGCTAGCATGCCCAGACGAATTCAAGCTGTGATTTTAGCTAGAGGGGGTCACACTCGATACTAAACATTTATCTGCTTTTACTTTATTAAAGAAAAACAAACAAAAAAACTTTTTTATTTTTACTTCATGAGCATATGCACTACTAGCGAATATACACTACTAGCGAGGTTTAGCATTATTTCCCATAAATTGTATCTAAATTTTATGAAATACTGATGAAAACGATTATTTTCTTATTAATTTAGCAAATTGTGTGGATAAAACTACCTATAATTATCAAACAAAGAAATATTAACATTTGAAATGGTTCATTGCTTAGGTGCCCGTTTTTTTTTGCAAATGAGTTTATATATATATGTGTAATACTCGTGTAAGCATCAGAAATCATTATATACCGAGGGTGTCTACATACATGGAGCTTACATTAAAAATACTTACTGCTGTAAGGTGAGTTTTTAATAATTTTGTTGACAATTCTCGTTCCGTTAGTGGCAACAGACAACAGTTTAGTGTAAGTCAGCTGTTCGGTGTTCGTGTCCTCTTTAATGAGTTCGTGCAATGCTTTAGCGTACAGCTTCACTGAGTCGTACAAGTACGCGGCGTATATAGATATGTACTGAAATATATATAATATAAGTTATTAATTTTACTATAGTATTTATCATCATCATCATCAGGGTTTAGGGCTATTAGTCCGTCACCCGCCGAGAGGCCGACCGCATGAGTAAAGACCGACGTCCTCCCCAAGGGGGAGATGTTGGTCGATGGGAGGGTACCCAAAATAGGGGGGGTATTCCGTTGGGCCGACCACGGATGACAAGTAACCCTGCTCCGGTGGTCGGCCCAACGACGAAGGCGACGTGCACGTGGGTGGGTTGCGGGTGTGCGTGCTTACGCCCCTCTGTCGCCCCGGACGGAGTGGTGCGAGGAGCGCGCCGACCGCAACCCAATCCCAAAATAAAAAAAAAGGGTTTTAGGCCTACTCTATAATGGAGCGGAAATGACCTACTATTCCACGCTGGTCAGACGTGTTAGAATAGGGTTTTGTTTCAAGTTTTGCTCAAACTTATTTATTTATTATATCCCTTAGTCGTCTTTTACGACATCCACGGGCAAGATAGGGAATGATGAATTGTGTTCTTTCTCCGTCACAATGTTATTTCCGTGCGGTGACGAAGTAAGAATACAATTCACCAATGCATTACCTAAGTACACGTGGATGTCGTAATAGACCACTAAGGGATATAATATGCATATTATGTCTATGCAAGAGAAGGAAAACTGTAATAAAACCATATACCATTTTATACGTGAAATGTAATAACCGTCCTATTGTGGAGGAGGCGCAAGCCCAGCAGTGGGACGTATATGAGCCGAAATGAATTAGCGCAATCAGCCTATTAGGCATCCCTGTTGGACATAGGGTTCATCATGAAGGAAGAGTGGTTAGATGGTTGGATTATTTATTTATTTCTTAATGTCCGTCGGACGCTAGTCATGTGTCAATTCATAGGGTTTTATATCGAGTTTTCTTTCTCCTGCATATCATATCCGTTAGAAGTTTTTTACGACACTCACGAGTAAGATAGGGGGTGGTGAATTGTACTCTTACTCCGTAACCACACGGAAGTATTAGTAATTAAATAAATTATAATAAATATATATTATACTAGCAACCCACCCTCGCTTCGTTTCAGTTCCAGTCGCTTTACCCGCGTAGTTCCCGTTCCCGTGGGAATACCGGGATAAAATATAGCCTAAGTTACTCCTTGTACAGACAGCTACCTGGTAGTAAAATATTATCAAAATTGGTCCAGCCGTTTTGAAGATTATCTCGAGCAAACAGACAGACAGACAAAAAAAAATTAACTGTATTTTAGGCATAAGTGTCGTGCAAATAACCGCGTGAATATGAAAAAACCCTAGTATTTTGACATTACAAGGAGACACTTCAATTTTACTTGTATAGATTTGTTCATAAATATTGATAAAATAGCAAAATGTGGAATAAAAACAATTATTAAGAACATGAAATCATAACAAATTAAAATAATTTCTGTCTGTAATAAAAAAGCGAATATAAATTCGCTATATAATAATAATAATAATAATAAAATTTTATTTGTTCAAACACGTGTATACATACAACAAAGCATGCAAGATGGAATTAGTAGAGAGTCCATTCATGTTTGGCCGTTTGTATCGGCGTACAAATATTTCATTTCGGTATTAATTATTATCTACATTAATTATAACATCAATGGCTTTAATACAAGTAGAACACTAAGTAAATCAGTCTAAATAAATTACTATTCCCTAATTAAATAAAAAAATAATAATAATAATAAAATAATATAAATGTCAAAGTCAAGAATATTAATGTTACATGTCAAATAAGTAATTAATTTACAAATGTCATATTAGAAAATAGAAAATTGTCAAATCATACTTATTTAAATTTTACAAATATGTCCATTAGTTTTATTATAGTAGTCAATTTAATTCGGTCCGGTCCAGTCTTTTTCGGCTAGAAATTCAGCAACATTATAATATATTTTATGTACTAAAAATTGTATTACGAGACGTTTGAATGCCTTGCCGCTCAGCTCCCTCCAAAGTTTAGGGAATTTATTGAATATACACTCATTTGCAAAAAAAACGGGCACCTAAGCAATGAACCATTTCAAATGTTAATATTTCTTTGTTTGATAATTATAGGTAGTTTTATCCACACAATTTGCTAAATTAATAAGAAAATAATCGTTTTCATCAGTATTTCATAAAATTTAGATACAATTTATGGGAAATAATGCTAAACCTCGCTAGTAGTGTATATTCGCTAGTAGTGCATATGCTCATGAAGTAAAAATAAAAAAGTTTTTTTGTTTGTTTTTCTTTAATAAAGTAAAAGCAGATAAATGTTTAGTATCGAGTGTGACCCCCTCTAGCTAAAATCACAGCTTGAATTCGTCTGGGCATGCTAGCGAGTATATCCCGGATACTTGCTTGCGGAATACGTTCCCACTCCGCAGTAATCACATTCTTCAGCTCTCTGATGGTCTGCGGAGCCGGGTGTACTGATCTCACACGCCGTTTCAGAACGTCCCAGACATGCTCTATGGGATTGAGGTCGGGACTTCGAGCTGGCCAATCCAAACGACGAATGCCGACCTCTTGCACATACGCATTAACATCGCGGGATCGGTGGGCGCGAGCATTGTCGTCCATAAAAATCGAGTCTTCACCTAGAGCGGCCAATGCGGGTTGTGCATGAGAAATTAGAACTTCCGTTATGTATCGATGCCCAGTCAGTGAGCCGTTTTCAATGAAGACTAACTCTGTACGATCCATTGAATTTATTCCTGCCCAAAACATAACAGAGCCCCCACCATAAGGTGTGATTTCTTCGAAACATGCCTCTGCAAAGCGTTCTCCTTGTCTTCTTAGCACTCGCCGACGTCGATCTTCACCGAACAGAGATATCCTGGCTTCATCAGAGAACAAAACCCTATTCCAATCGTCTTGAGTCCATGATTCACAATTTCTAGCGAACCTAAGCCTGTGAACTCTGTGCTCACGGAGTAATTTGGGGCCGCGGGCCGGGCGATGACTGCGTATGTTGGCAGCGAGAAGACTCCTCCTGACCGTCCATAGACTAATATGCACATTTCTTACTTCTTGGAGGTTGTTCTTAAGATCCACATACGAAGATTTGCGATTTCTCAATGCGCGACTCACAAGAAAACGATCATCCCGTGGTTGGGTACATGGTTTTCTTCCAGAACCAGGCCTTCTCTCGACGGAACCAGTCTCCTGATATCGCTGCCAGGTCCTTTGGACTGTCGAGCGACTAACATTTAGCCTCCTAGCCACGAAACATTGGCTGCAACCCTCTTCAAGCAGCGCGATAATTTTGGTAGCTTTTACCACTTTATCTACCATTTTTGATACAGCCAAACAGCATTAAATAAAGCTTTGACAGTCAAGGATATGAAATTAATCGATAAAAATTGAATAAAAGTTATGAAAGTCGATGTTAACTTCTGGAACTTCGCGCCAAAAATGTAGGATAAAAAGGGGTTTTCTGTAAAAATGAACATCAAATGAAAAATTGAATTTAGAACGTACTTTTTTAAATACCACAGCATTTTTAAAACCGGCCAGTAACGTGTACAAACGATTGAAACCTTTTTGGTATTGTATCTTTTTAAATATGAATGAAAATCAAAACCGCCCGTTTTTTTTGCAAATGAGTTTATTTGGAGCCATACAAACAATACTTTTTTGCATGAGTGCAGTTCTAGCTGGGTGTACACAGACTCTGGTAATATCGCGTCTATTACGCGTAACCGTGTTTTGTATGCGAGGAAATATATTAGGATTATTCTTTACGAATATTGCAGTTTCCAGGATATAAATACAGGGCAAAGTCAATAATTTGTATTTTTTAAAATATGGTTTGCATGTTTCTATTGATTTCAACCCGAACATAGATCTAATGCATCTTTTTTGGGCTTTAAATGCGACGTCAAAATCTGTGGAATTGCCCCAAAAGATGATGCCGTATCTTAAATGTGTCCCTGCTAGTCCGTGATAGGCCATTATTAGGGTATCTAAGTTGACAATTGCACTAAGGGAATGCAATGCAAAAGTAGATTTGCTAATTTTTTTGCTAAGAGCCTCTATGTGTGATTTCCAGTTCAATTTTCTGTCAATTATTAAGCCAAGAAATTTACTATCCTCCACATTGTCAATTTTTTTGTTGTTGATATTAATATCTATATTATCTGGCGCAAGTCTCTGACTAAAATGCATTATTTTAGTTTTGTCTAAATTAATCTTTAAATTATTACTATCTAACCATTATATTATTGATTTTATACAGTTGTAAATGTCAAATTTGTATTGAATTAGGTCATTATTATCATTTGAAACAGTCACAGTACTATCGTCCGCGAATAGCGTCATAGAATATTTAGTTGACTTTGGCAGATCGTTGATATACAAAACAAACAAAAGAGGGCCCAATACACTACCTTGGGGTACGCCAAACTGTACAGGACATTCGTTTGACAAATGTATCTCTTCCGTTTTTGTAGTTATATTAATCCTAGTGATTGTTGTCTTTTGTATCCTATTTGCCAGATACGATCTCATTAAGTTTAATACATTACCCCTTATACCATAAGCATCAAGTTTATTAATTAGAATGTCATGTTTTACGTAGTCAAATGCTTGTGTCATGTCACAAAAGATGGCACAAACGGGCGTCCTTTTATCCACTTTTGTTAATATCGTGTAGACAAAATCATAAATGGCCATATTTATGGTTCTATGTTCACGAAATCCTTTTTGTTCGTAACATAATATACTATTTTTTGTTATATAATTATTTAATTCATTGTGTATAAATTTTTCAAACACTTTAGATATAACAGGGATAAGTGAGATTGGTCTATAATATTCCATCATCTCTTTATTCTCTCTTTTGAAAATAGGCTTAACAATAGCTATTTTTAATGCGTCAGGAAATGTACCCGAAATAATTGATATATTAATAATATAACACAAGTGATGGCAAACTTCACGTGCAACAGCTTTAAGCATATTTGTGGATATGTCATCATAGCCGACACTATTTGTATTCTTTAGAGCCATAATGATTGTAAATATCTGTTGTGGTGTAGAGGGAGCCATGAACATTGAGTTTTTCTTATTCAAAATATATAATGTAGGTTTTTTACCAGAATGTGCTATTGGCTGTATTTTACTTATAAAATAACTATTAAATTCATTAGCAATTTGATTTGGGTCCGTAATAGTAGTATTATTAGTTTTAATTCGTAATATATAGTTTTTAGGGGCATTAAATTTTGCATGATTTATTATTTGCCAGGCAGTCTTACATTTATCACATGATGTCTTTACTCTGAAATTATTTTGAGAGCGCTGTGTCAAAATCATTATTTTTTTGAATAATTTTGAGTAGTTTTTAAGACGAGTTTTATTCAAGTTATTTGGCTTTAACCTACATATCCACAGAAGTTCTCTTTTTTTCTTACTACAGGCTCTAATACCTTTTGATACCCACTTAGGCTTTATAATTATTTTTACCGTATTCTTAACTTTAGGGAAAGATAGGTTATAGAATAGCAGAAATGTTTCAATAAATTTCTTATAAGCCATATTAGGGTCATCTGTTTCATATATTTCAGAGAAGGAGAGTTTGCCGATACACTGTTTAAACTTAGATACGTTTTCCTTGTTATAATTACGTCTAACTGCATAATATTTATCAATAGTACATACTTTATTTACTGGGCATTTTAGTAACTGTGCTGTATGGTCAGAGAGGGCAAATTCCAATATGTCTACTTTACAATTTTTAATATAATCATGTGCAAAATTATCAATACAACTTTGGCTCATTATTCTAGTTGGTTTATTTATCGCGAGTTTTAAATTGAAATTTAGTAGAAGGCATTCAAACTTCAAAGACTGATAATTTCTTATTAGCCTGTCTATATTAAAATCGCCAGCTATAATAATATTATTATAGCGCTTAGTCACTAATACATTTAGTACCATTTCAAGTTTATGGAAGAAGGCAATAAGGTTGGATGTATTTGATACACACACAAAAGCAATATTGAATTTAGTCAGCTCGACGGCACAGCATTCAAATGTTGACACTGTTGACATTTTTGAAATACTTGTTAACTCTTTCCATTCGTGTCCATTTTTTATAAGGATACATGATCCACCTCTCTTAGCATTCTGACGACTGTAATGGGCGGCTATAGAATAGTTCGGTATATTTAATTGTTTTTCATAGCCTTCCATCATAAAATGTTCAGTGATGCCTATTAAGTCCACCTGTATTCTTTTATTAGAAAGTTCATTTAAGCAAACTGTAAGCGCATTAGCTTTATTTAATAAACCCGCTATGTTTTGATGCAGTACATAAATATGTTTAGTGACGAAAAAGATCGTCGCAGTTCGTTTTCGCTATATTACAATCATTGTTTGCCGAAATTAAACTTGTCATGTCATTATTATATTGAATATCACTTATTAATTTAACTATGTCATTAAAAATTATTCGTAGACCTGCATTATTTATTGCGCCAGTCCATTTGTTGTATAGTGGGTATTCGTAACTTAGATTTCTATTACTATCCAAAAGGTATGCGTATTCATGCGTTAAAATATCAAGATAAAGTAAATTATTAAATGTTTCTACTCTCGAATTATATAGGTTTTTATAGTACTTACGAACATATGTCGGCGTGCATACGATTAAGTTAGTATGTTTTATTTCTTGTAATACTTTTCTAATATGTATTATGGTGTTAAAATAGTTATTTGTCGATTTAAAATCTTCTTCGCCTAATAGAATTATGCAATAGTCATTTAGAGTAAAGTTACATAGTTTCTCTTGTATACCTTTTAACAACAAACGTGTATTCCCGTGAGGTGTTATGTAATGACAAAGTTTGGTTCTATTAAGGGCCGTTTCAGCAATATTTAGAATGTTATTTTTATTATCTGTACTCATAATACATATATTGCATCTTTTGCTGTGGTTTTGATGTAAACTATTAGCGTCTAATTGATTGTTAGGATTTACACTTAGATTCTCTTGAATATTGGATGGCTTTGTTTGAGTTTCTTTATTACATATTTGATTTTTATTAAACTTCTTTTTGGTGCTGGTAGACTTGCCCTTAACTGGGCTAATGGTTACCTTTTTATATAAGTCATTCTTCTTAATCAGATTTTAATTTAATAATTTAAGTTTATTGTTTTCTAATGTCAACGTATCAATTTCCGAATGGGCACCTTGAAGTTCAAGTGTTAATTTTGTAACCTGTTCTTGCAACTTTCGCAATTCATTATCCTCATCATCTGACAAGTCAGGTACACTAGTGGCTGAATCGTTAAAAGTATAATTGGTTGTTATGTCACTATTATTTAGCATAGTGTCCGAATTAGTGCGTGTACGTCGAAAAGTTATGTTTTCCAAAAAATTAATTTTTCTTCTAGAACAACTTTAATAATTCGAGGAAAAATAAGAAAATATCAAAAAAATATACTTTTAAAATTTAGAAGGACAATAAGAATAACAAAAAGTCATATCAATTGCAGAGTTTTGATCGTCCACCACTTCGTTTGGCAATCCTACGTCCTACCGCTACACCATATAGCGCTTGTCAACTTCGTTGAAATTTATCTTCAGTAGCTAATTGTTTAGAAAATTTGCGAATGACTTTATTTGTTGATATTATTGTTAAATGTTCAAATAAAATTAACGAACTCACTTTGTCCAACAAAATTGATTGTACTAATTCTGTTTTAAAAGGTTTGGCACTGTTTATTTATTGGTTATTATGATTTTAATTAAGGTTTATAATGGTATTGTGTATAGTTTTAGTTTATTATTGATTAAGAAAACACTTTTTGTTGTTGTAACTGATTTAGCATATATATATATTTATTCACACTGTATTGAGTTCCTCGAATAATGGTAGGTGATGAATACATTTAGAGCAACAAATATATGTAATTATAGGAG
This sequence comes from Lymantria dispar, assembly GCA_032191425.1. Lineage (NCBI taxonomy): Eukaryota > Metazoa > Arthropoda > Insecta > Lepidoptera > Erebidae > Lymantria > Lymantria dispar. The sequence continues at coordinate 12,205,409 of CM063441.1, forward strand.
TTATTGTGAACACTAAATATTTTAAACGATTTAAAAATCACGGAGCTAATGTTTATGCAGCGACTGGCGCCATCTACTGCTACGCTAGCCATATGATCGTATTATTTGACAAATTAAAACAATTTCATAGAACTTTTGACAGAACGTTCTGCATCCCATTACCTTATATGATAAGTCAGCAGACCAGAGAGTCTCAATAGCGTTTGCAAAGTCCAAGGCGTCTGTCTAGTAATGCAAGTGAGATTCACTTTTTATTACTTCAATAATGCGGTAACTTTGGTGAATGCAGGCGGTACAGGACTGCAATTTTAGGAGATCAATAAACGCGTTAAGGTTGAATGATGATAAATACGATACCTACCACTCGATTTAGATCACATTTTTATTTGAATTGCATTAATTGCCTAAATAAAAATCACAGAGAAAATGCATCAATACAATTTAACATAAAAGAAATCCGCTGAGATTCTTACTGTAACTTCTCAGTAGCGGTTTCGATTCGACTGTGCGGTATTTAAAATATTAAAATAGACGTTTGAAATTTAAACTACATACTTTATTAGCCACTGTTCCAAACACAGCCGGGAAATTGAAGGGCTCTAGCGTATCGTATCTTGTAACTTGTCTTGCAAACTGCTTGTAATCACTGGGCGGCTCCGACAATGAAACCACAAACAGCGACTGCGCACGTTTCTTGAAATATTGTGTCTTTGGGCAAGGGTGTCCTAAACCGCGGTCTTCCATTCCTAATGATTAATAAAATAATATATTTATCATTATTAAGAAATGTCCACGTTTTCACCCTACCTATCCTGCCACACCCTGCCCTTTGCCACTTCAGCGTGCTAATCCGTTCAGTGGTTTAAATATGAAAGCGTAACAAACTTTTTTTTAACTAAAGAACATTCGTGTGGTGACGTAGTAAGAATACAATTCAAAACTATCTTGCCCGTGGATATAAGAAAGACGACTAAGTGATATAATAAGCATATAACATCTATGCAAGAGAAGGGAAACACAAAAAAAAAATCCTATTCAACACCTCTGACCAGCGTTGAGTAGTAGATGAGTTCCCCTCCCATTATGGAGGAGGCCTGAGCCCAACTGTGGGACATATATAGGCTGAGATAATGACGATAATAAAATAATATGATTGCATATATAAGTGAGAATTATTTTGCATTGCATGATAACATTATTTATCTTGAAAGGTTATAAAAAACGTACGACCCGCGGGTGCCTGATAACAAATGTCAACAAACTGTCAATATATATTATAATAAGTTATAGTTTGAAAAACACGCTTACAAGTGATAAGTCCAGGAGTTACGAGTTAGTTTCGAATTTAACTACTACCACCAGTTTTGAATAAAACCCAGTTTGGTAAAGTAGGTCGATTGCCCTCATATTGGGCCCCGCAGCGAAACGTTTATGAGTTGAGACGAACCAACAAAATGATCAACGGTGAGTTTGATGGGAGCGAGACCTGCTAATGAAAACCTTAGAACTTGTTTGCCAAGATGATATAAGTAAATAAATTACATATACAAAAATATCATGTTAACTAGTTATCTATACCAATAAATAAAATAGGAGTGTCTGTTTGTAATGTCAAAATAATAGGTTTTTTTCATGCTCACACGGTTATTTGCACGACACCTATGCCTAAAATAGCAATTAAAAATTTTTTGTCTGTCTGTCTGTCTGTTTGTTCCGGGTAATCTTCAAAACGGCTTGACCGATTTCAAAAATTCTTTCACCAATGGAAAGCTATAATATCAGGGCGTAAACTAGGCTATATTTTATCCTGGTATTCCCACGGGAACTACGCGGGTAAAACGATTATAACCTATAACCGAAGCGAAGCGAGGGCGGGTTGCTAGTGTATAGTATATTATAATAATTTCTGATGTTTACGCGAGTATTATACATTTTAAATAAAACTACTTTACGGATTTTATTTCGTTTGTATTTGATTTTTGATTACCCGTTTCGAACACTTTACAGTGCTCATGGTCACGGGCGGACTAAGATGTCTCACGTCCAACAAGTCATCGTTAACACTGCGGAAAATTTATAATTATCTACCCGATACAGAAATTAGTTATTAAATATTGACCCACATTTTGATACAAAATTTATTGCCAGTGTAAGAAGAAAATGATTCTATATGAAAAAATTATATTGTTTATGGTTAGTAATTATTTAACATTAAAATAAATAGTAATTATATTTAAAAAACTAACTAATAATCTAGTATACTACCACCGGATCGGAACACGGCCACACTGAGAAAGATCCGGCAACAAAACTCAGGCTATTGAGATTAATCATCATCATCATCTTGCTCTTATCCCAATTACTTGGGGTCGACGCAATATGTCATCTATTTTGACATAGTGCAAAAGGTTTCGGCAATGACTTTTATGACCGGCCGCCTGCCTGACGTCAACCCTCCTTGGGAATGTAATCGTTGACCCAAATGGTACCAGATGGAGTTGGTCCGGGTCAATCTAGGGCTCTTAGTCGTCTTTTACGACACCCACGAGCAAAGCAAGGGTTGGTAGTATTCGAAGCCGCTACCACACAGCAATTGGCTATTGAGATTAATAAACACAAAAATTTCAATAGAGAGGATGGCTGGGTGTTACCATCAAGCTGGGATCCTGTTATAAACATTATTAAAAACAAATCCAAAAAGACCACCACAAGACTGCAAGACACCGTGAGCTCATATTGTATAGATTTGACCCACAATAATAATAACTAAAGATAATTTTATAAATTAAAACCTCTTAGTAACATAAAGTAAGCCGCCTTCAAAATTAACATTAATTTAGCATCATGTCACCTGCGTTTTCTTGCCGGATCTTTCTCAGTGTGGCCGTGTTCCGATCCGGTGGTAGTATACTAGACTGTTAGTTAGTTTTTTTTTTTAAATATAATTACTATTAATTTTAATGTTAAATAATTACTAACCATAAACAATATAATTTTTTCATATAAAATTTATTGCCAGTGTAAGAAGAAAATGATTCGTTTTGAAGATTACCCGGAACAAACAGACAGACAAAAATTTTTTAATTGCTATTTTAGGCATAGGTGTCGTGCAAATAACCGTGTGAGCATGAAAAAAGCCTATTATTTTGACATTACAAACAGACACTCCAATTTTATTTATTGGTATAGAAGATATGAAAGATATAGCAAAAAAAAAAATAGGTTTAGATTGGAAATCATGGAAACCGCCAAAGTACCTCCTCATGATGCGCCCCGGCCAACGTCCATTGGACAACAAAGATTTCAGCAGGGAGGGGTCGCCGCGTGCGACTCTGTCCTCAGAGCGCATGACGGATTTCGGCTGAAATTCAAGACCGCGGGGAAGAAAACTCCTATATAAATTACCCCAATGATAAGCTTGCTCACTCGGTAAGGGGATGCATCGGTGCTACGAGTGATAACGTGAAAGCGTTCAGCCGCTAGAGTGATAGTCAAGGTAGGACTTTAAGCTCCAAACATCATGGCAGGGATAGAAACAAGCTCCTTTTTATTGGCAATGGTGGCAAACGAGCGAGCAGCACACCTCATAGTAAGTGATAATGCCGCACACGGACCACTATAATACCAAGGACACAGCTACGCCATTACCTAATGTGAAAAAAAATACTGTTCTTAAAACTCCTTTAAAAAGGTGATGTCATAGCGCTCGGAAAACACAGCAGCAGGTAGTTCATATCAGAGCCTGCACGCACTTGTAAGAAGTGATCACTGGAATTGTACAGTTAAAGACCATAACGCTTCCAGGTGAAATGGATGAACTCTGCTACAGTGTCGAGTGGTACGTTAATAAAACGGTTTTTTTTTTTTGTGGGTGGGCTGCGGTCGGCGCGCCTTCGCACCGCTCCATCCGGGGCGACAGAGGGGCTTAAGCACGCAACTCCCGCAACCCACCCGAAAACCACGTCGCTTTCGTCGTTGGGCCGACCACCGGAGCAGAGTTAACTTGTCGTCAGTGGTCGGCCCGACGGAATACCCCCTACTTGGGGTACCCTCCCATCGACCGACGTCCCCCCCTCGGGGAGGACGTCGGACGTTCCTCACGCGGTCGGCCTCTCAGCGGATGACGGACTAATCCCCGGTCACGTCACCCGCGGCCTCGGCTAGGGCGGCATGAGGCGCAGGTAGTTGCGCCTGCGCTGCCCCATTCGCCGGCGGCGGATCTCCTCATCGAGGCTGCGCTCCTTGTGCAGGCTATCCGCCGCCTCCTTCTGCGAGATCACTGTCTCGCAGAAGGCTGCAACTAAGTCCCAATTCCCGACGCTGTCGACCATCGCCCTAGCGATGGCCGGCGGCGTCAGGTCGGCACCGATGATTGCGACGAGTTCACGGCGCTGCGTGGCCCAAGCGGCGCAGGCCTCGAGCGTATGCTGGGCCGTGTCCTCGTCGCAATCGCAGTGGTGGCAGGACGGTGTACTCTCCCTCCTTACGACCTTGTGCAGGTATTTGGCGAAGCTCCCATGCCTCGTCAACACCTGCCCTAGTCGGAAGGAGAGCACCCCGTGTCGCCTTTCCATCCACTGCATCAGCACCGGCCGGAAGGCCTCCACGATTCGCACCCCGAACCGAGGCCTCTCCAGCCAGACTGCCCAACGGGCAATGACGTCTCGGCGGGCGTCGACGCGCCAGGCGGTGAGCTCCCTCAAGGAAACAACACCGCCCTCCCCGCGCACCCCCAACGTTAATAAAACGGTGACGGTGAAACCAAGTTAAACAGTTCCTCAGAGCACTCCCCATGAAAGAGCTGGTAGAGTGCACTACCACTAACCTAACGTCTATCCACCACTCCAATGACTTCAATCTGTCCGTAAGATTGAGATCCCCGACGATTTGAGTAGCACGCCTTTGCAGGGATTCAAGTGAGTCTCGGAGATATTTGGCGCGCCTGCCCAGATATGTGAGCAGTACCCCAAATGAAACTGAACTTGTACTTTGCATAACACAAGACGCCATCTCGGTATGAAATATATTTCATACCTGGCACTGTTCAGACACTGCTGTGTGGTAGCGGCTTCGAATACTACCAACCCTTGCTTTGCTCGTGGGTGTCGTAAAAGACGTCTAAGAGCCCTAGATTGACCCGGACCAACTCCATCTGGTACCATTTGGGTCAACGATTATATTCCCAAGGAGGGTTGACGTCAGGCATGCGGCCGGTCATAAAAGTTATTGCCGAAACTTTTTGCAATATGTCAAAACAGATGACATATTGCATCGACCCCAAGTAATTGGGATAAGAGCAAGATGATGATGATGACCTGGCACTGTTCAGGACGGCCGACTTCGTGCTAGCCAATTTAATTTTGTTCTCTAAATGACTTCCAAAATAGACTTTGCTTCATATTTCAACGCTGAGGATCCCAATACTTTCGGCAATTTGGAGAGAGATTTTCTCGTATTGGATAAGGGCAACCACTGCTGCAGCAGAAAGACTGGTGATGTATGAGGCTCCGAAGAAGATAAGAAGAGAACCTCCAATAACTCCTGCCACAGCGCACGCCAAACGTCACACCGCGCGGATACTACGGGCGAAACGAAAAACACTAGGGACTGTCGACGATCCCCCCAGTGACGAGGGCGGTACTACTTCCGATAAGTTGAGAACCTCTACCCATTTTGAAGTCGGTTAATAAAAAAACTTGAAGTATGAACGATGAAGTTATTCAATATAACCGTTGTAAGATCACGGCTTACATTCTCTTTCAACTCCTTTGATATGCTAATCAATTAAAAGAGTTTGAAAAGTAGATAGGAACACAAAATTTTATACGATCGTATTTTCAAGATGATAGATTGTTTTTTTATTGCCTTGCCCTTGTAATAACATTTAATTTGGATTTTAAATCCTTATAGCCAATTCTTCAAAACAAGACTTCAAATTGCAGTAGGTCTCAGTGCTAATAAAATACATGATGAAGATATACATAGCCTCCACTAATACTCACGTAATAAATATTCTAATTCACCTTCGGACGTAGGAACAATCATGTTAACGAATATCACCATATACTCTCCATTTGCAAACAGCTGGAGTGCCGCCATGGTTGTCATAAATTCAATAAGACCCGATTTTGGGCCCAAGTACACGATAACTGTAAAACGAACACGATATATTGCACATATGTCATAGAACTATAGATTTTCTGCGTGATAACGGAGTAAAAATACAATTCAGCACCTATTTTCTCCGTAGGTGATGTAAAATACGACTAAGGAATTATGATATGCAAATGAAAGAGCAGTAAAACTCGAAATAAAACCCTATACCGACATGTCTGAACAGCGTGGTATAACTGGTAAATTTGCCTACTATAGAGGAGATTCTCGCACTCAACAGTGGAACATGTAAGAGCTGTGATGAGGATAATGATGATGATAACAATCACGATAAAGATGATAATAATGCGATAGAGCATAATAGGTCAACAAATATTCCTAAAGTGATCAACGGAAATGGTTCCGGATATCTCGCCATTTCTCTAATTATTTATTATGAAAAAAATAAGATTATATAAAGCAAAGTAGAGAATATACATGTGGTAACCGATTACATGCACTACTAAATAAGTACTGGGTACCAAAATCAGGAATAAGACGCTTGAATTTTTTCATATCTGACTGACAAAATCCATAGTGTCTGTTGTAATGGAGCACAATCATCAATAAACATGTATTCTTCTTTCATAGTATATACTGCAAATGTTTTTTGAAGCAGCTGTCTAATCTCAACCCACTTTGGGAATATAATTGATGACCAAATGATTTCAAATGTTGTTGATCCTGATCCATAAAAACTCTTAGTTATCTTTTACAATAAGCATGAGTAAATAAGGTTAGGACCCCGTATTTATATCGGTTGCAATCCTTGACACTATTCAGCTGATGTGGTGTAAAACGGTCACAATGCAAAGATAGTTTCATACCACTAAAAAAAAGTTAAGTTGTGTGGTTTTATGAAAACACGGTAAAAGTGTAACATTTTCTCGCATCGTAGATATTTAACTAAAAAATAGCAACATTTACATTAAACACTGATAAATAAAAACAAACAAATAGCGTGAAGCACTCGCATAAATGTGTAATAGTCTATACACTACACGGTCAGCTGAGGCGAACCATAGACGCCGCCATATTGGCCTCGGCTGCTCTGTCGAGCGCCTTTCACTTTACTCCGCGGCCGACCGTCACGCGACATGCAATAGATGGACGAAAAATTTTGAGATGTAATAAAAGTTTCACTTTAAAAGCATTATTACTGCGATCGATTTCAAGGAATTCTATTTTAATTATTACTTTTAGTTGTACAGAATAGCTTCTGCTGTGTCAGTTAGTACAAATATATTTGACAATATACATCTTACTTCTATTCTCATTCTTCAAGTCCCGCACAAACCGATACGTATAGCCGGGAGTGCAGCAAGGCAGCCGGTATTTACAACATGTGTAGCTGTCGTTGATCGGTCTCAAGTTAGCTGTCATGTTAAACATCTTGGCGTATCTCTCTAAAGACATGGCGGCCATCGTCCATGTACTCTCATATGCAACGGCAAATTTGTACCATCTGTAGTAACGCAACAACGATATAACCGACAATGTCGCCTGAAATCAATAAACAATACTATTGAATAATAAGATAATAAATTAAATAATAAAAAAAAATAAAACGTTTGATATCGAAATAAGAATTCACCACTCACTAACACCCTGCCCGTGAGTACCGTAAAGGACTACTAAGGCAGATAATACGCATAGAACACCTATGCAAGAGAAGGAAAACTTGAAATAAAACGCTATAATAATCTGATCAGCTTGATATAGTAAATTGACTTACTACTTCAGTTCTATTATAGGGGAGACTCGAGCCCAACATAAAAAATAAATTTAAGAAAGTTTTACAGCAGCGCCGTGAACTCATCGCAATCATCGGTGCCAACCTGATGTTGCCGATCATCGCTAGGGAGATGTTCGACAGCATCAGAAACTGGGACGCGGTCGCCGCCTTCTGTGAGGCAGTCATCTCAGGGAAGGCTTGCGCGAGAGGAACTCCTCTACGGTGACACGGTACGTCGTCGGCGACTAACGCGCACCTGCGCCCGATACTGCCCTAGACGAAGCCGCGGGTGACTGGACCGGCGATTAATCCGTCACTCGCAGAGAGGCTGACGGCGCGAGGGCGGCTGACGTCCTGAGAGGGGCGTTGGAAAGGGAGGATACCCGAAAGGGTATCTCGCCGAGCTGGCCACGGACAACAAGGTATCGGTGGTCGACCCAATGGTGAAGGAGAGAGATTACGGTGGGTTATGGGGCCCTGTGCCGTCCTTTCGTCGCCCTGGGTATATTGGACGGCGTGTGCGCTGTCCGTAGCCCAACCCCAAAAAAAGTTTTCAATGATGAGTAAATTGATGTAAGTCGTTATCGCTGTGTTAACGATAACACTATATCTGTAGTTATGTTAATGTCACTATACATGTGATGATAGATCTCAAAACCAGATAAAAAAAACTTGAGAGGTGTCAAGGGACACCCGGATGGAACGAAGTTCCTTTCGATTAATTGGTGAAGGAATTGTAATAAAATTTTATTTTTTTTATATCAGTTATAATTATCTATATATTAATAGAAAGACACTATATAAATAATAAATTTTAATTAATTAAGGAGTGGTAGGACCACACTGTCGACAGTTATCTGTCTACAGCCGCGGGCCGATCCGTCCGGGGCAGTACCATGCTCTCGCTGAAAATCAACGTCTGAGTAGTAGCAATTTGTTACTGCGCTTCGTTCGGTGAGCGAGAGAGCCGGAAGCCCAACTTTCTGAGGGTGATTGCGTGTGGAGGGTTTTGGTGGTGCCCTTGGTATCACCGAGCATCAATGCACGCATTCACACTCGCTTTCGCTTCGCTTTCTTCGCGGTAGGCAACGGCCTTGTAAAGGTCCATGAGCGGCAGCAACGCTTACCATCAGGTGTACTGTTTGCTCGTTTGCCACCGTTTGCAATAAAAAAAAAATATTAATTAATTTTAATGTAAAGAGAATTATCTGTATATTAAAAGAAAGACGAAACGAAAATAACTGGCTTGCTTTCTACGAGAGCGAGAGAGAGACAGACAGAGAAACACGCACACGCCGCACGCCTTACAACTATTGCAAAAACTGTCGTTACAACTTTTGGTCTTAATTTTTCCGTCTAGCCCCCTTTCGCAACGCGCGATAAGGAACTTCGTTCCAATATAAAACTTAGATATTTAATTTAATATCAAACAATTAACTTGAAAATAACTGTTTGTTCATAGATCTAAATTTTCACTTCGTTCAGTACTCATGAATGCTTTGTGTTTTTTTTTTATACCTTAACTTGATAAATATATTTCATCATCTCAGCTCAAATATATCTCACTGCTGGGCTCGTAACTCCTCTACAATGGGAGGGATATTAACTTATTACAGCACGATAGTCGGATGGGTTGGCGTGGGGTTTTATGCCTAGTTTTCCTTCTCTTGCCTAGACGTTATATGCATATTATATCCCTTAGTCGTCTTTTACGATAACCTTGGGCAAGATAGAGAGTGGTGAATTTTATTGATACTCTATCAATAAAATTTAGATATATTTTTATCCGTGTGGATAAAAATATATCTAAAATGGAATAATAATTTCTTTCTGTGATTTCTCTTCAATGGCACATGCTTCATTAACCATTTATTGACCTATAATGTGTTACACAGTTAAAGTTTAAAAAATAATTAAAGATATACTTACTTGAGAAGCCGTTGGGTCTATCTGAACGAAATTGGGTAATCTTGTCCTTTGATCATCATGATTATAGTCGGCACAACTCTGAAAGAAAAAAATAATTTTGAGATTCGTCAATCATGAAGTTTTTGTGATTTAAAAAAAAAGCAAATGTAACTTTATGTTAAGTAAGTGTCAATCAAACTAATTTCGAAAATGAGTCTTACGAGAGATTCGGCTTTCAACTTGAGTTTAATTAAGACAAAACAGAGTTAAGAACTCTGTGGAATGTTTTGAACCACTCCGGACAAAGAATTTAGATAAGTTTCAATGAGTTGCTTAAGAAAGCAGAGTTTGAGATTTGTGGTGAACTGAATGTAAGCTTGACAACTTACATTAAGCTTACCAAAAATCGTCCTACATTTTTGGGACTCACCTACTCGTAGTTGAGTCCAAGAAGTTACAGTACTTATTTTATATAACCCGAAAAAAGGCAAATCTTGTTTTATATGATTATGAGATAACTTCAGGTCTAAAGAGTATGTGGCTTATTGTATATTCGTTTTCAATTCAACACCATAAAAATAGCTTACAATACATCAAAAATAGTAATAAATGGTACAAAACTCACGTAAGATATAACAGGTAAGTTCCACGAGTGCGCTATAGTGGCTCCGGTGTGACACAAATGCTCCGGCCCAAAATAAGCGACCACTCCGCGATGGATCATGTCGTTGAGGATTCGCGTCATAGTGACAGTGTCACATGCTGTGTCGTGCCACTCGAGGAGCAACTCAACGTCAGGTAACAGCTCAGTACTATTGTTTATCTATCAATATAAAAGGTTAACGTTACAGAGGCTCAGTTTCAAGGCGTACATCTTTAAGCTTCTAAGAGTATTGAGATGATTAGTGTCGAACCGTCAAGCGAAGTCTAATTTATTTCAAATTAGACTTGGTTTGGACAAAAGTAAATGGGCAAGGAACACGCTGGGGGTTCGGAACGGAGATAACGGATACATTATGCATGGACAGCGTCTCGTTAATACGTGCGTGGATTATGTTAAAATTTCTAGGTGCACCTAAGTGACCTCGACATATTTGACCCACTGCTAATAGATGCTTTTTGAATCATCCATCTGTCTCACTAATAGACTGGAGTCACTGCAGCGGCGGAGAAAGTTTGGGTCACTCTATGTACTCTACAGGTTTTGTCACGCGAAGTACTGTGAAGAATTGTTTGACTTGTACCATCGTCACTTTTGACAACCATACCACTCGATGCTTTAACAGGGCTCATCTATTTCATCTGAAAACAGACTAGTCCTGTTTTATATGTCTTCATAAGTCATTTCTCCTATGTAAATGCAGGATCTAAAAGAAACTATCTGTCGGCGTGTTGCTTGAGTGATATGACATGTCCTTCCCTAAAGGAGGTTTAGGAATGCCACTTTCTTCACGATAGGCAGGGACCTGGCTGCGTCTCTACTATTGCTTAGGTGGCATTAAGATGGCAATATGACTTACCATTAGGTGCGTGAGCTTGCTTTTTTTTTGGGCTCAAAACATAATTAACCAATGTAGTCGTATAGACAACAATACAAGTGACAGTTTCCCTTTTTCTCAAAAAAAAAAGATATATTTTTGGTAAAATTCAATGGTTAACGAAAAGGTAATCTAAAATAAATTTTTGAAACAGTAATATCAGGCTTGCACGTGAATTGTATAATTTTTAAGCTCAGTCAGTCGGTCGGTCAAATCAAACATTATTATTACTTACTATAATTTATTACGAATTGAAGTGAAGGAGGCACATGATTTATTATTAGAATATAAGTTTTTTTTTTAAATAAGCCTTACACTTACCTCCTGGAGGGCAATGGAGATAGCTCCTGAAATGGTGAGTCCCTGCTTATACCTCAGTTCCCCGGTGTTGCACGGCAGGTATCCGACGGTGATATTGTACTTTTTAGAGGCGAATGACGGTGCAGCGTATAGACTCAACGCCACAAGCAACCACACAGCGCGCGACATCGCGACACCTTCAACAAAAATCACTACATTAGTCGATCATAAGCTGTTAAAAGATAAGGAGTTATATAGTGATGTACAAATGCGTAACCGAGTATGTGATACGAGTTGGGTGAAGTCAGGTTCAGAACACAATTCATTACCCTTTTCGTTTCCGTGGTTAATTGTAAAAAAAACCTCTAAAAGACGCAAGCAGATACTATAAGGAAAGGATAACCTGGAACCCAGTGTCCAATCCGTTCAACTAACGGCTGTGCTAGGCGGTACCTAAAAAGGAGTAATGCTACTACGTTGCTAATAGTTTTAAGTGTTATCGTAATGATAACTTTCTGTCTGCAGCCATAACTGTGTCCGTAGTAGGCAACAAACTGGTTGTGCCCCTGGTATCGCTGAGGTCTGTGAGCGGTAGTTATCACTTACCATCTGGCGGGCTGCCTGCTTGTTGTCTACCACCACACTTAATACAATAAAATATTGTCTCTAAACAGAGTGTAATTATTATTATTTTAATATTTGAAAAATAAGAAATGCAGTTGTGAGGTTATGTAGCTATTATGATATGCAAAAAAGCGGTAGGTAATAAGAAATTAATATAAATTAGCAAGTTGCATTGCCGGCTATTTTTATTTCATTATTAAGGCAAATATCAAACAAAACATAAGTTAATGAATTTTTACTTAGGTAGGCTATGTAGGTATAGGTTCCGGGCAAAGTTTCTTCGCATTCTATACGAAAATTCATGACATTTGCTTTCAAAGTTTATTTATATTAAATTACAATATACACTTATGTGCATCGATATATATGTACTACTAGCAACCCGCCCTCGCTTCGCTTCGGTTTCAGTCGCTTAAACCCGCGTAGTTTCCGTTCCTATGGGAATACTGAGATAAAATATAGCCTATGTTACTTCCTGATATTATAGCTTTCCATTGGTGAAAGAATTTTTGAAATCGGTTCGGTGGTTTAAGCGTGAAAGCGTTACAAACAAACAAACAAACATCCTTACTTTCGCCTTTATAATATTAGTATGGATGTACTAGATGTCACGATCCGAACACTTGCTTTGTTCGACTGAATTGTACTGTAATCCGTACACCTTACTTTAGTGTGCCTACGACCTTCATGTAGTGTGGATGCATACAGAACAGCGGTATTAATACGAAAACTCGGATGATTCGATGATGATTGATGATAAATTGTTTCTCATTTTAAAATGTAACCTTTTTAATGTTATCAAAACCAGCCAGATACAACTAGTACAGCCAAAGAGGTTTTATTAAAAGTTCATACAGACATAAATGTTACCTCGACATATTAAATTCACACAAGTGTTACGAATAAATATAGTCACGTTATATTTCAAGAATCCTGTATAATTGTGTATCAAACTGTCATCACATATGGTACAAGTTTGTGACGCACGCACCTCTATTGCGCCGCGCGCTCGCTGCAACTGACTGGCTGCCCGACGCGTCGAATGACAGTTGTATGTAATAAACAACAATTATTATTACTGTGTGTACTATCTATAAACGTTGGGCAAATAAAACTACTTTATGGATTTTATCGCGTTTGTATTTGATCTTTATTTGCCCAACGTTTCGAATACTTTGCAGCGTTTATGGTCACGGGCGCACTAAGACTTATTATATCTACTCGCTGCAGATATTATTTATTAAATTTTGACCCACATTTTGGCACAAATTTATTTCAGTCATCATCATCATCGCACCCCACATATGTCCCACTGTTGGGATCAGGCCTCTTCCACAATGGGAGAGAATTTAACCTACCATACCGTGCTGCTCAGACATGTTGGTACAGGGTTTCATTTCTAATTTTCCTTCTCTTGCACAAATCTTATGTGCATATTATATCCCTTAGTCGTCTTTTACGACATCTACAGGCAAGATAGGGAGTGGTGAATTATATTCTTAATCCGTTACCAGTACGCGGCATTATTGCCACTACAAGAAGAAAATTATTCTATATAAAAATATTTATTTTTTATGGTTAGTAATTATTAAAAATTTAATTTGAAGTTATTATTATGACAATTTATTAATTTAAACTTAACAAATCTGATATACTACTACCACCCCATCGGAACGCGCCCACACTGAGAAAGAGCCGGCAATAAAACTCATAGGGCATGATGCTAAATTATTATAATTTTTAATGTTCGTTTAATGTTGATTTCTTCAATCACTTTACCAAATCTCAAAAATGTTGCTGTGATGAAAGGTACTTTATAGCCTAACGTCTTTAACAAGCTGGTTGTCACATCTCAACATTGATGACAGTGATTAGTTGAGTAGCTAGTTAAGGCTTACAATGTAAAATTCATGTACCTAGTGCTTAAGATATATCTATTAAGTTTAACCAAATTGAAGTAAATCTACTCGTAATATCAAATTAGCAATATCCTTGCATCATATATTTATAAGGCGCGTCAATAAAGACATGAATATTATAAATTTCGGCACTAATCATTCCCTTTCATTATCATCATTTTAGCCCAAACACGTCCCACTGTTGAGCTTGGGCCTCCTCCACTATGGGAGGGAGATTAACCTACTATACTACGCTGGTCAGACTAGTATAGGTTTTGATTCGAGTTTTCCATCTCTTACTACTATTACACCTATGTATATTATCTCTTAGTCGTCTTTGACGACACCCACAGGCAAGAGAAGGGATGGTGAATTATATTCTTACTCCGTCACCACACGGAAAACCGCTTTGACGGCATTCCCTCTCACTCGCACGTTATACCCGTCTTTACTCCTACACTGTGCGTTGGTACAATGCACAAATAAATAATCACTATTTATTAGATTACACGCTATTTTAAATGTCGACGCTCACAATTTTTACAAAATTTATTATTGAATTGTTATTTGTTAATGCTTTATACTCTGCTTTATATTCTAAAAATTTGTTGTTATTTCTTGTTCATATTAACATACATATTTAATGGTTTTAATAAAGATTGTTTCTTATTTTATTTATAAATTGTATTCTATCCATCAGTCCGTAGACGTGACGGCTGTCTGATGGACGTAGGCCTGCTCACGAGTATGCCGCATGAAGCGATCTTGTGCCACTTACATCTAACGGTTTCCTGCGACTTTCATGAATTGTTTTAACATAGTCAATTATAAACAATAGAAATACCTGTTGAAAATAATAAATCTTTCTACTAAAACTCACCAAATGTTAGTTCGAGTTCTGGCGACGAGGAAATTGCATAAAAGCTTTGCTCTTAACGAATCTATCTGACATAGGTTATTATATATTTTCTTATTATTACCGATTTTCGTGGTCCAAAGGCGGGAATAAATCAGCAGTTTAAAATACAGTTCACTTAATTATTTAACGTATATCCCAACATCAGTCTGATTCGCGCAAAGTAAACAAATATTATAACTATATATTTCTACCATTATTTGAGTGTATAGTTATACACTCCGTTTTAAATCTTTTAGAAAAGTATTGAACAAATGGTTTGTGACTTTAACTAATAATTGGTCGATCTTTTAAATACATAGCTTTTATACTAATAATGTCAAAGTCAAAATTTTATATAAAAACTAAATGAATTTTCTAGCAACCGTGATTTGCTGACGGTCCAATCTGATAGTGCCAGTAGCACCTGGCGTTTTCGATTCGTTTCTTTATTGAAGCAGGTTATATTTCTGAAATATCTATACAATGTAAATAAAACTACTTTATGGATTTTATTGCGTTTATATTTGATTTCTGATTGCCCGACGTTTTGAACACTTTACAGCGTTCATGGTCTGCCCATGACCGTGGCTATGAACGCTGTAAAAAATTTATATTGATATAAATAAAATCTTGTCGCGAGATTTCAAACAACATCGTACCTATCTTCTAAGTAATATTTCATTCAAACAAAAAACTTAGACGCGTTCTTATCATTTGTTTAAAATTAAAGACAGTTTGTTCTTTTGAAAAAAATATGTAGGTATACAGTATGACTGGTAAAAGATTGTACATATTCAAGGAAACGATAGATAATGGCCACATGTAACTAATAAAAGTGTAAAAGAAGATAATATTAATTAACTACATAGTAAACATCAACAATATTAGTGTTACAAGACTTCCAAAAATATTGTCACCCTACTGGCGATACACCGATACCGATATCGAGTAACAGTTTTGTTAGCACTGTTGTCAAGATTTTGGATATTTATTACTAGAATTACTTAAACTAGGTGTAAGAATAATGTCATAAAACACAAGTTATTTGCAGATTCATAGCTCTTACTAATCCTGAGATAGTGATTTGTTTCTAATCACAGCAATAGGTTTGCCAGCGTACGTTGACCTGTCTGCGGCCCGCGACGAAAAAAAATACCTACTGGGTCGAGTCGCATAGGTAGAATATTTACCTAAAATATAACTAGTTCAATGCGCGAACTGTTTAGTACCTACAATTGCTGACGTACGTTGACCTATCCCATGTGTCCATAACTAAATATTTTTTATAAGATAATTAGTTCAAAATTTAACTACCTACCATTTTTTTTTATATATTCGGTATCAGAATCGAGTACTGAATACCCTCCTTCAATATGTACAATCTTTTACCAGTCACCCTGTATATGTTTGTATTCTCACGACAAGTTTTTACTTGTATACATTTTATAACTAAATAAAATGATGGGTTTGATTGCATTCAAAATTTATTTTCTTCGTTTTAGAGCATTTAAATAAAAGCTTGGTTTTAAATAAAACTACTTTACGGATTTTATCGCGTTTGTATTTGATTTTTGATTACCCGACGTTTCGAACACTTTACAGCGTTCATGATCACGGGTGGACTAAGATGTCTCACGTCCAACAAGTCATCGTTACTGCAGAAAATTTTATAATTATCTACCCGATACAGAAATTAGTTATTAAATATTGACCCACATTTTGATACAAAATTTATTGCCAGTGTAAGAAGAAAATGATTCTATATGAAAAAATTATATTGTTTATGGTTAGTAATAATTAAACATTAAAATTAATAGTAATTATATTTAAAAACTAACTAATAATCTAGTATACTACCACCGGATCGGAACACGGTTACACTGAGAAAGATCCGGCAAGAAAACTCAGGTAACATGATGCTAAATTAAAGTTAATTTTGAAGGCTTACTTTATGTTACTAAAAAGGTTTTAATTTATAAAATTATCTTTAGTTATTATTATTGTGGGTCAAATCCATACAATATGAGCTCACGGTGTCTTGCAGTCTTGTGGTGGTCTTTTTGGATTTCTTTTTAATAATGTTTATAACAGGATCCCAGCTTGATGGTAACACCCAGCCATCCTCTCTATTGAAATTTTTGTGTTTTTTAATCTCAATAGCCTCGCGTACCATTCTAGGCAGGTATCGGTGTTCTTTTGCGAGGATTTGTGGTTTACCAAACCTGATGTTATGGTGGGCGCGGTCCTGGCTATGTTCACAGACTGCAGACCTAGTGTCCCGGCGGTGCTTCACATCGGCTATGTGTTCTTTGATCCGAGTTCTTATGGATCTCTTTGTTTGTCCAATGTAAGAGAGACCACAGTCACAGTCAAGTTTATATACTCCTGCATCTTGTAAAGGGATCTGGCACTTGACAGGTGGTAAGAATTGGCTAATCCTCTTCAGTGGCTTAAAATAAGTTTTAATGGAAGAGCGTTTCAGGATGTAGCCAATCTTGTCAGTGACTCCTTTGACATAAGGTAGTATTGCAGGAAGGCGCTCAACTGTGGGTGGTTTCACTCGGTCTCTGCGACGGGGGCGAGGAACTGGCAGCTTGTTTGCACGTAGCACCTGCTTGACATGCTGCAGCTCCCCAGCCAGGTGTTCTTCTTACACTGGCAATAAATTTTGTATCAAAATGTGGGTCAATATTTAATAACTAATTTCTGTATCGGGTAGATAATTATAAAATTTTCTGCAGTAACGATGACTTGTTGGACGTGAGACATCTTAGTCCACTCGTGATCATGAACGCTGTAAGGTATTCGAAACGTCGGGTAATCAAAAATCAAATACAAACGCGATAAAATCCGTAAAGTAGTTTTATTTAAAATGTATAATACTCGCGTAAACATCAGAAATCATTATAAAAGCTTGGTTTTAATTTTTTTTAATTAATATTTTATTTCATGCTCATACAGTTATTTGTACGATACCTATGCGTAAAAATCAGTATAAAAATTGTCTGTCTGTCTCTTTGTTTATTTACTCCGGATAATTTTCAAAACGATATTGATAATATTTTACTATCAGTTAGCTGTCTGTGCAATGAATAACTTAGGATATATTTGAGGCCGGTATTCTCACGAGAACAGGAACTACGCGGGTAAAACCCCAGGGAATATAATATAATGTATATACTAGCGCACGCTGTGACACTCCCGCTCTAGTTCAAGGGCGCCAACTATCGGCAATACCCACAGCTATCGCAAAATAAACATTCGCAATCTAATTGATATGTATGACAATACTCTTACGTCTATTGTGAACTGCTTTATATCTTTTAAATAGTATAAACAAAGTCACTTTCTGTCCGTTTGTTTGCTTAGATTTTCATAAACTTTTTCTTTATTGCTATTGGTGGTAAGCAAGCAAACAGCACACATGACGATAAGTAGTACTGCCATGGACCTTTGCAATATCAGGGGCAAACCTCCTTTAAAAAGGGACATGTCATAGGGTACGAGTAATACCGCAGCAGGTAGTTTATTGTTTATTCGCGCAGGCGTGAGTATCTGCGCCTAATGCCGCCCTAGCCGAGGCCGCGGGTGATTGGACCGGGGCATTGACCATCACCCGCAGAGAGGATGACCGCGCGACGGCGACCGACGTCCCAGGGCGTCAAGAGGTGAGGTTACCCGGAAGGGTATTCCGTCAGGCCGACCACTGACGACAAGTCACATCTGCTCCGGTGGTCGGCCCAACAACGAGGTGACGTGAGTACGGGTGGGTTATGGGCCCGCGCGCCGTCCTTTCCTCGTCCCGGACGGACTGGACCGCGCGCGCACTTACCATAGCCCACCCATAAAAAAAAAAGGTAGTTTATTCTAGATCCGACACGTAGGTGGGAAAAATGATTGTTGGAAACGTACAGTTAAAGACCATAATGTTTCCAGGTAAAATAGATCTAGATGAACTCTGCTACGGTGTCAAGTGGTACGTTGGTAAAACGATGAAAGTAGTATCAAGTCAAACAGTTCCTCCGAGCACTTGCCATGAAAATAACCGGTGGAATAACGTTCATTTTTTATTTTTTTTTTTTTTTTTATTTATTTAAGACAACACCCTGCACTAAGGAAATAATCCTTGTATTGCGGGGGACTTTACAAACATATAATTAACGGACACAAATTACATCCAGACTCAGAACAACAATTTGTGGATCGCACAAAGTGTTGTCCCGCGTGGGATTCGAACCCCCGACACTGGCGCTGTAGGTCGCTATCTTAACCACTACGCCATCTGTGCAGTCATTATTCAACGTAAGGGCAGAGTGATTCAAGAGGAATATATATTACGAATAATAATAGGGATTCAAATATGCAATTGCCGTTTTAATGTACTAGCCACTTTAAATTAAAATTAAACCTGCATGGTGTCACCTATCAAAGTGAAACTTTTTTCAAACGAAAACTATAACGTTCTAAATGTATTAAATTTGATCGTTTGACGTTCAATTGTTTTTACATTCAGCTTTTGAAGTGAACATGGATACGGAGGAAATCAGAGTAATTTTCGAATACAAGTTTCGATGTGGAACTAACGCAGCAGAAACGGTTCGTAGTGTCAATGCTGTTTAGAGAGGATACGGATAACAAATGCACCGTGCGTTTTTGGTTTAACCGCTTTCGTAGTGGAAACTTGGACTTGAATAATGAACCGCGAGGAAGACCAGCTACTAAGGTAAATAACGACGAATCGAAAGTGATGGTAGAAGCCGATCCAAGTCAACTACCAAGGCGTTAGCGGCATGGTTTGACGTTAGCATACCCACAATATTGAACCATTTGCTCCAAATCGGTAACAAACTTGAAAAATGGGTGCCTCATGATTTGACTGATTTATGGAGAGCAGCGTGCGTTGAAGCTTGCCTTATCCCGTCAAACTGGTATAGAAATGAATGATTTTGGACCGAATTGTGACTTGTGATGAAAAGTGGATTCTTTATGATAATCGCAAGCAAGCGAACAACGTGATGGCTGATCCCAGGTTAAGCACCACATCAATGCCCTAAAGCGAAGCTTACCTATAGAAAGGTGATGGTAACTGTTTGGTGGTCACTTCATGGTGTGATTCACTACAGCTTCCTCAGATTTAGTCAAGCAATAAACGCAGATGTCTACTGTACAGAACTCCGAACAATGATGGTGAAACTCGCAGTAAAACAGTCCCGACTTGTCAATCGATCTTCACCAATATTGCTCCATGATAATGCAAGACCCCATATTGCTCAAGAAACTGTTTTAACACTATAAGACCTACAGTTAGAAACCATACGTCATCCTCCGTACTCGCCAGACCTCACCCCAACCGACTACCATTTTTCCGCGAGTTGGACTATTTATTGCACGGAATAAAATTACTTTCGAGAAAGCAGTACAAAATACCTTGATAGACGTGTTGAGACAGCCTTCTGGATACGTCGCGCGTTTCGCTGGCGATATTGTCTGGCTCGATTTTGTGTAAGCGCGATAGACGTGCTATCAAGTGCAGGATTATTATGTAACCGAAATGGACGTGTTACCAAGTTGAAATGTGTGTTGTACATAGTGTATACTTGTGGCTCTGTGGTGCATTTCTAGTCAAAGTAAAGTAAAGGAAGATAAAAAGAAGGAAGCTGATTATAAACTTTAGTAGAACTTTTGTAGAGGTTAAGTTAGGTGTTAAGTTAGATTAAGTTAGGCTAGGTTAGGTTAGGCTAGGTTTAGTTAAGGGTTTTTTTTATAATTTTGTATATACTTTATAAAATTGGCTGTAAATATAAACCTCTAGTTGTGTAATCTGATTGTCACCCATTATGAATGTCGAGGAATGGGCTGGGGCAGTCATGCCTCCGCCCCTACCTCTTCTGGATGAGCCTACGTGCACATTGCGCACGGGTAAACGCCTCTATAGCGCTATTGATAGCCGTAGTGGCCACGTAGGCCAAGTTGGGATTCTACCATGCACTGGCAGCCGAAAAAGAAAAAAATCTGGTTCGGAAGCGAAATCAATCGTGTCCGGATCTGACACGGATGGTGAACCTAAACCCAAGGTGAACTCTTCACTGAGGGGAAAAGGCAAGGCTAAAGGCCATGCTTATGGCCTTTCTCGCGCTAGGAAGGAACTCGAAGCGAGGGAACAATTGGCTGAAGACGGAGAAGACGAGGATGACCTATCCGAAGTAAATTTCTTCACCACAAGGGCATCCTCGCCCAACGACGAGGACTACCTACCTGACGAGCTACTATACACTGCTGGGCCAGAGGACATTCGACTGCTGGGGTGTAATGCGCTTTGCAAAATTGCAGAGACCATTAGAAAATCAAGCAACCTGGAGGGGACGTACCGCAAAATGTTGCAGGATAGCGCGTCGAACCTTAATAAGTACATTGCGGTACTTTCTGAATGCTCGGAACCGAAAGAACTGCGCACTCTTCGGGCAGATGTTGCAAGACTTCGACAAGAGAATGACAGCCTTAAAGCGGAAGTCAAGGTACATAGACTACAATTTGAGGATATTAGAAGGGCAAGAACTTCTAGACCAGTACAATCCGTCACTGCGCCAGAAATCGAGGCATTGGAGGACCTTAAATCCTCCCTGATTAGATCACTGGGAGAAATGAAGACGGCTCGTTTTGATGCAATCGAGGACCGTCTTCTCCCAGCCAAGACCGTCCGACCACCTTTGGCAGCAGACGAATACAAAAGTGCTGAATCTGCAGCAAATAAACCAGCCGCAAAGAAGGTAGTATCAGTGACTAAGCCAGCCCCCACCAATGTGTTGCTGGCTAATGAACCGACCATTGGTCTACCACAAGTTGCCTCATCCCAGCCCGTGCCTGCGGAAAGCTGTGCTAGTGTCGTGCGTAAGGGGAAGAAGAAATCCTCCCCTCCTGCAGCATCTCCTGTGTCTGCTCCAACTTCCATAGTTTCCAGCCCGGCTGAGGTGGCGCAGCGAAAAATTAAGTCGGCTCTTACAGCTCCCCACTCTCCGGCTGTTATTGTAAAATTGCAGCCTGAGGTCGAGAGGAAGGGGCTGACCTATGCTGACGCATTGCTCCGCGCCGAGAAGCAGGTAAATCTCCAAGAGCTAGGTATTGCGGAGGGCTTAAAGGTGAGGCGCTCCATAACAGGAGCAAGAGTGATCCAGCTTCCCAAGTCCCAGACGCCAGAAACCGAGGACAAATTGGCGACTGGACTTCGCACAGTTCTCGCTGGCGTGGCGAATGTTGTCTGTCCGGTCAAGCAAACTGACATACGGTTGACCGGATTGGATGACTCCGTCACGGAGGAAAAAGTGCAGGTTGTCGTGGCACATACATGTGGATGCAATGCCGCGGCAGTCCGGGTTGGAAACATCCAATACGGACCCCGCGGCATGGGTATGGTAAAGGTGAGGTGCCCCGTCGCTGCTGCCAAGACGCTCGCCGACGCGGAAAGACTCCTCGTCGGCTTGAGCTCAGCGGGTAAAAGAGGCGTGTGATGCGGCGATGCCGAGGGCTTGCCGGAGGCCGCCGCGATGTCAGGTTTACTGGTGGTCGCCCGAAATTTCTAATCTTCGGGTGGCCTACAATTGATCGCGGCGCGCCTACGTCCGATACCGGCAACGTAGGGACCGGGACAACGTCCTTGAGAGCCAGCTACGGACGGAATATAAGAGAACGAAGAAAATTCTGCAGCTGGCCATTAGCCAGGCGAAGGGGAGAGCTCGCGAGGAGCTTCTTGCGCGCGTACCAGAGACCACGGAACAAGCTCCATGCCTGTGGCGCCCCCCTCATTGAGACTCTGGACTCGGCTTTCCTATTGGGGCTAATAGGGGAACTGTTCCCGCATTCCATGCGACACATTTCCCCCCAAATGGCTCCTCGATCGGTGGTGGAGGTGGAGACACCTATCCCCCATCACTGACGTTGAACTGGAAGTGGCCCTCTCCTGACTCCGGGGGAAGAGAAAAGCGCCTGATCCGGACGGTGTCCCGGGACTAATACTCGGCATCGTCGCCAATTACTACAAGGATACACTCCGGGAACTGCTCAATGAGTGTCTGACGTTCGGGCACTTCCCGGAGCTATGGAAGAACGGAAGGCTATGCTTGTTGCGGAAGGAGGGTTACCCAGTCGACTCTCTTTCTGCCTACAGACCACTGGTGCTGCTGGATGAAACAGCAAAGTTGTTTGAAAGGGTGCTCGCGAACCGTCTCGTCCAGCACCTCGAGGTTGTAGGACCGGGGCTGTTAGAAAACAGTACAGGTTCAGGCGCGGCCGGTCAACTATTGACGCGCTGGCCGCTCTGAACACCCTGGCCCAAAAAGATGTAGTACTGGCAGTCTCGCTCGACATTAAAAATGCCTTCAACAGTCACCCACATGAGACGCTGAAGGAGGCACTCAAATATGAGGTGCCTCTGCACCTCTGGAGGCTATTGGAGGCGTACCTCGAGGGGAGGTACGTGCTCTGGGAGGGGAACGACGGGCGCATGCATCATCACCGGGCGGAATGCGGTGTTACACAGGCTCCGTCCTTGGTCCAGCCTTGTGGAACGTCGGATTTGACTGGCTTCTCCGGGGCCAGCTCCTTCCCGGGATGGGGCTTATTTGTTACGCAGATGACCCCCCGCTTTTTTACAATAAAAAATATTTTTTTCTTATATACACTATACTTAATTCAAGTATTGTGGTTACATTGTAACTGTTAACAAAACCTTACGAGATCAAACAAACTAATGTATTACGAAGTTGTATATCTTAAAGAGATTTAAAGAAAAATCTGAAAAGGTATATATGATTGTCTCCTAAAGAATAACCAACAATAACCACATTACATATTTACATATTATTAAAAAATATTGAATTATGTATAAAGCTTTGTCCGTGTGGTGACGGAGTAAGAATATAATTCACCACCCTCTGTCTTACAAGTAAATGAGGTAAAAGACGACTAGAGAATATGATATGGGTATAACCTTAGAATAATAACCTATAGAAGAATAGTGTTGGTACCTAAGCGATCAAAAATGTGCTGTGTGGTAGCGGCTTCGAATACAACCAACCCTTGCTTTGCTCGTGGGTGTCGTAAAAGACGACTAAGAGCCCTAGATTGACCCGGACCAATTCCATCTGATACCATTTGGGTCAACGATTACATTCCCAAGGAGGGTGACGTCAGGCAGGCGGCCGGTTATAAAAGTCACTGCCGAAACTTTTTGCAATATGTCAAAACAGATGACATATTGCGTCGACCCCAAGTAATTGGGATAAGAGCAAGATAATGATGATGACTTAAGCGATCAATAACGTGAAGCCATAAATACTACATACGTACTAGTGATTAAATACGTTCACACGCACACCACTATATAATTAGAGTTGCATCTAAAACCTAACTACACCAAAATCGAGGAAAATGTGTGGCTATCTCGTGGTTATTTTTATATTTAATGTTTTCGCTTACTTATTCCCGTATTCTTAGTTGTTACCTTACCTCTTAACTTAACACTTAAAGAAACAATTTTAAAGTTTTACACTTTACATTTCATAAAATACCTAATGTCAATATTATCCTTGAGTTTGGAGTCAAGATAATAAATAAACAACTAAGAATACGTGGGTTACTTTTAAATTACTTACAAAAAAGGCAACACCACCTATTGTGAAATAAAATATGACAGTTATTATAACATGAACTATGTAACAGTTACAAACAAAGAAATAAACTACTACTACAAATATTACAAACAATCAAACAACACAACAACAATTAAATAGCACAATGAAAATAATGCAGACCAATAACAGAATTATGATATTTAGTTAAAAATATGTTTATTAAGATTTCTATGTTTGTCCGTTGAGCTGTGAATTAACGATCTGACGCTGCCGACCATCGCTAGGGAGATGGTCGCACGCGTCAGGAACTGGACCGCAGTCACCGCCGTCTCTGAGGCTGTCATCTTGCGGAAGGAGGCGGCGGACCGTGTGCGGGAGGAACGATTCCACGCGGACACGTTCCTCTGCTGGCGATTGGGGTGGCGCAGGCGCGACCTGCGTCTGATGCCGCCCTAGCAGAAACTACGGGTGACCGGACCGGGGATTTAGTCCGGCACTCGTGGAGAGGTTAGCCTCGCGACGAAGATGGGCTTCCCGTGTGGACGTCGATGGAAGAGGGTACTCCCTCGGGATATTTTTTTTATTGCCAGCTGTGGCAAACGAGCAAACAATACACCTGATGGTAAGTGTTGCCGTCGCTCATGGACCTTTACAACTGCCAACCGCGAAAAAAGTGAAGGGAGTGTGAATGCGTGCATTGAGGCTCGATGATACCAAAGGCGCCACCAAAACCCTCCACACGCAAACACCCTTAGAAAGTTGGGCTTCCGGCTCTCTCGCTCACCGAACGAAGCGCAGTAACAAATTTCTACTACTCAAACGTCGATTTTCTGCGAGAGCGACCCCGGACGGACCGGCCCGCGGCTGTAGACAGATAACTGTCGACAGTATGGTCCTACTACTATTCCGTCGGGTTGACCACTGAAGTCAAGCAACTCTGCATCGGTGGTCGGCCCAATGACGAAGACGACGTACTATATGAGTGAGTTTAGGTGCCGCGCGCTGCCCCTCTGTCACCCCGTATGGAGCCGGGCGGCGGTTACGCTGACTGTGGTCCACCCCAAAAAAAAGGTAAAAAGAGGCTGTAAATAAAAAATAATCCAATGATATTTTGCAGCGTTCATTTAGACATTCATGTAGATAATAATAACAAAAATGTAGTTAAGTAGTTAATATTAAAATTCATACAGATATTCAACTATTAAGTAACATATCGTCAAGAATATATTATAACTAGCCAACTAGTGAAAATGGGGAAAACTCCTTATTTGGCAACACTGAACATTAACAAATTATGAAGTAAATAAGATGGGTTTAAAGGACTTGTATCCATAGCCGTAATAAATTTAATAAAAATAAAATAAACAAATTATGAAATTAAATTTTCGAATCGTCTAAATACTTTTAAAAGTAATGTTAATACAATTTTTATATTTTCCAATTGTGTTGTGACAACATTTGAATGCACAAACCATCATAATTACCTATTGATTTTTAAAAGTTGCGTACGTATGTGCAGTGCAGTGACCTTGTACACCACGGCACGGTGCGGCATAGGCTCCATTTAGCTCCAATTTATATGCTTCATTTTTCGTGCGCGCAGTTACCTTCTATAGGTTATGATTCAAATACTAAGGATTATATGCAGGTAATATCTATGCAAGATTAGGAAAAGTTGATATGTGTGATGATGATGAAATGAACGATTAAAACTATGTTGTGTTGTAAGTACAGGTGTATTCATAATCTCTATTCCAGTATACAATTTATAAAAATACTATCTAATATACAGAGTGTATCAGGTTATGGGGCAACTGTTCGAGTATGTTATAGTTCAACGGTCATCGATCATAATTAGAATGTATATTACACAAAAAACAATATAACATAAAAGTTACAGTGATTACAAAGATGTGTGTCTAAGAGTCTATGCCTTAAATGTCACGTATTATGTAGGTATGTACAGACAGAATACATGTGGGCATGTAAGGTCTCAATAGTATAAATAGGTATGATTTGCGCGAACGCTTCAATGGTAAGGTACAAAGGCGACTCGTCAAAGGTCATCGGCCGCTCAGCTGATTTAAAGCGAAGTTTGTCTTGCTTATGCGAACGTAATCATTGATTTATTCAATCCCTAATGGACATTTAACAAAGTACGAATATGTTACAGATTAAGCATCACTGACTTTATACATTTCATGGGTCCTACCAACATTGCCTAGCTCCCGTTTGACCAGTTGCCCCATAACCTGACACAGCCTATATACTGATGAACCACTGTGTTAACAGTTACACTTAAGAAATCACAAGAACAGAATATATTGTAACGCGGTCACGATCAGCAAACTCATAGGTAGGAAAGATTCTTCAAGGCTGGAGACACCAGAGGGCTGGTCATCAGGCCGCATAGACCCTACCCAATCGATTGATACACGGGGGTCAAGTTTTAAGACCTGAAATGCATTTAAATAAATTCTCATAAAAATGATTTCCATATTAAAACATAACTTAAGTATTTCAATTTAAACACATACGTAATGTGAACATTGAGCGGTAGATGGCGTTAATTTTAAACTACTTCAGTGTGTCACGTTCATATAGGGGGCACAAAAATGTCACAATTAAGATCTTGTTCATATTTCGATCAAAGATACTACTATACGACCTGAACAGACATATATCAGTATTATTTTGTTATGAAGCTTAGTCTTTAGTTAAATAATTGACTTTAAAAAATTGGTGAAATTTGAACAACGGTTTTTGCGAAACTTTTGTTTTTTTATAATATAAAAAAAAGTGAGCCGTCACTCAGGACGCCTGACAGATGTGAAACATCGAAACTATTTTGTACGAGTAGAGACACGGTATCGAATATAAAGTATCGATACTGAACTCATGAATAGTATCGAAAGATAAGTAACGTACTGTTTAAAGTATCGAGTACTTTTATTTACTTTATCTTTAGGTATCGAGTACTTTTCTTTCGATACCGATACTTTTGTATTCGATATTTTAGTCAATAAGTACTTTTTGGTAGGTATCGTATCGAATAAATTATCCATTTTAAAATTGACTTTACGACTCATATTTATGGTAACGTCGTTTAGTACAAACGAAATGAACCTTCTAAAACGTAGTTAGAAATAATTTGCGATTTATAAACCAGAAATAGCTGCATCTATCGAGCAAACGACCAACTCTAAGCTACAATATATTTTATAAAGAACTCTCTAATCCTGTAATGATAATAAGACAAGCTGTTTAAAGTGAGTCAAAATCCAATTCTTAAGGAGTTGGTGACATACAAACAAATAAATACACAGCTGAAACTAATAAAAGCCTATAAAAAATGAAATGCTTTCATCCGTTCACAGACATTCTTTCCGCACGAAGAGTGTGATTTAGGAAACAGAAATGGCGGCATTTATCGAGCTAACGACCAACTCTCAGCTTCAATATATTTAATAAAAAAAATTTTAATCCTGTAATGATAATAAGACAAGCTATCTAAATAATTTTAACGTCATTGGTCCTCCTTAAATTTTCAACTTTTAAATGAAATTTGATTGTTTAAAGTGAGTCAAAATCCAATTCCTATGAAGTCGGTAATATACAAAGAAATAAATATATATACACCTGAAACTAATAAAAGCCTATAAAAAAACGGTTCTCCAGTTTTCGTAGCTGAAAGTAAACTAAATACCATACTTACTGATATATTTATATTACTAAGTTAGAGAATTTTACATTAATTTATAAAACAAGTATTTATGCATAAAAGAACATTAGATTACGACAGGAACTAATACGATAAAACTAAGGCATAAAGTATTAATAAAATATCGCGATTTTTTTCCAAAAAATGATGATTTTTATTCAATAAACATTTATTTTCATTAATATACATTATAAGAAACAATTTACTTTGAGTTCACTAGATGGCGTTGTACAAAATTTTAAATCGCACCATGGTTTCGTTACAAAAATGTAGGTATATGCATCCAAATATTCATTTAATATAAAATTATTAGGGGACCGCGAGGCGTGGCGTTAAACGCCACGCGACGATCACAGTCACCCTCGCCTATAGATGTTTAACTTCAAAATAATAATTATTTTTTAAAAATTAATCTACACACCTTCCGTGTAGTAACGGAGTAAAAATACAAGTCGCCATTCTCTATCTTGCACGTGAATGTCGTAAAAGATGACTAAGGGATATAATATGCATTTAGCATCTGAGTAAGAGAAAGAAAACTCGAGATAAAACCCTATACCAATTTGTCTGACCAGCATGGTATAGTGAGTCAATTTCCCTCCTATTGGGGAGGACACTCGAGCCCAACAGTGGGAGTCTTAGTCTTTAGTTTATTTGACTTTAAAGAATTGGTGAAATTTGAACAACGGATTTTTCTAATAATAAAAGTATTATAAAAAATAATCTAAGTATTGGCAATTTGAAAATACATATTTCTTGTCTGCTACCTTTACTACAAATTAGATTTTTATTTACGTAGAAAACTGGAAGTAAGCATTTCAAATCGAATTTTACTTCGGTATTTTTAATTTTTTTATTTAATTTAATACAAGCTAGTAGTCCAAATATGATGTGTGGAAAGTTTTAAAATGGAATCTGCATTATTTTTTACTTAAACGCACTTTAGTGCGAGGCGCCGCACTGTATGCCTAAGGTCGGTGTTTTTTGGAACGAGAAAAAAGATTTTTGATATAAATACATAATGTAAAAATAAACTGTTATTTGAATTAATCTTATTACAAATATATTAATAATAAATATTTATCCGATATAGAAACTCAATTTAATAAAAATAAAAAACTAAGGTCACACTAATACCTGCTGCCCGGCACCGTCCAAGGCGACGGAGGGGCAGTGCGCGGCCCCATAACCCACCCGTAGCACGTCGCCTTCGTCGTTGGGCCGTCCACCGGTGCAGAGTTCCTTGTTGTCAGTGGTCGGCCCGACAAATTACCCCCGTGGGTTACCCTCTCCTCACGTCGATTCCCCTCCGGGACGTCGGTCGCCGTCGCGCTGTCAGTCTCTCTGCGGGTGACGGACTAATTACCAGTCATGTCACCCGCGGCCTCGGCTAGGGTGGCACCAAACGCAGATACAAGCATCTACGCCGCCCGAGTCGCCGGCGGACCGCGACAGTGTTGTCCTGTGTAGGATTCGAACCCACGACACTGGCACGTCAGATCAGTATTTCAATCAGTATAATATTATTGTGTAGACTGTAACACAGCGGCAGAATAATTTATGTTACAATGTGTACTTACAGGCAATTGTCTATAATGGTCTGGCTCAAAGTGTCCGACCGGCACCATGTTGTGACTGCACCTCGTATAACCCTCGTAATTTTGCACCGATTTGTACGCAAGCATCGAGAAATGACCTTCAGCCTGACCGTTCTCACTCAGATGTATCGGCATACCTGATATACCTACACACAACACAAGTCTGTTATCAGAACCACTAAGTTTCATGACTATACTACGCAGATCAGACGTGTTGGCATAGGGTTTAACTTCGAGCTTTCCTTCTCTTGTATCGATGTTGTCTGCGTAATATGCACATCCTTTAGTCGTCTTTTACGACACCCACGAGCAGGAAAAGGGGCGGTGAATTATATTCTTTTTCCGTCACCACATACATGACTATACACGGTGACATTTATGTCGTCTTACAAAAGCAGGTCAATTAAAGTATCCAGTATCTACTATACATTTGTACAATTAGAAGGTTAAAAAAGATATTTACTAGAATATTTTTTAATAAAATTGATTGATACTAATTAAAATAGTAAGTGAACAGCCTGTAGCGACGACAGCTGTTTTACTATGTAGTATGTAGGTACTTATATCGCGGCCACCACGTTACCGCGCCGCCCGCGTCGTTCATTCATATTAAACCTTAGAAAAAGTTCGATTAACAACTCGTAAAATTGTACCTACCATAATCTACCTACGTCCTTTTCAGAAATACCATTACGTATTCACTAAGTACGAAGTCTAATTTTTTCCTTAATACTTTTTTCTACGCACTTGGGACCGTCAGATACAATAATGTAGTGTTAGTGAGAGATAATAAGATATCTACTGGACTACTAGTAGATCATTATTTCAATAAAATAAATTGGTTCAGATGTATTTAGAAAAAAATTTAATCAGCTATTTATACTATTTACAAATAATTGCGAATAAAGTAAGAATATGTATACAAGAATATCGTTCTATTGATATTTAAATAATTGTTTAAATTCACGGCAGCCCACATACGTCCCACTGCTGGGCTCGGGCCTCCTCCACAATAGGAGGTAATTTGACCCACTATACCATGCTGGTCAGATATGTTGATATAGGGATTCATTTCGAGTTTTCCTTCTCTTGCACAGATGTTATGTACATATTATATCCCATAGTCGTCTTTTACGACATCCATGGGCAAGATAAGGGAGTATTGAATTGTATTCTTACTCCGTCACCACACGGAAATTACTTGTTCAAATTACTCACCCCTTTTTTGTGTATGCATAAACGGGCACGTTTTTGGAGATTACGTTTTAATTTATTTAGTATCACTTTATCACTTCCTATCACATTGAAAGCTGCAATAATTTGTTCTTTTAATTGGTCTCTATTGCGAGCCTCTTCGGTATAAACAAGTCTTTTTATTAGCAACCATAAAAAAAATCTAACGATGCTAAGTCCGCGCTGGCCACCTCTCTCAAATCTTATTTGATGATGGGAATACTCCCTGATCAAATGAGGATGGTTCCTAGTCCACCAGTGTTCATTACGGATATTAATGTTGGGGATGTTCAATTAACCATCGAAACAGAGACATGTGTGCTCTTGGGTAGTTGCGTATTCTTTTCGCTTCTCTTAAATTGTCGCCAGCTAGCCCATACAGAAGCACCATTTTTTCGTAACTACGCGATATTCGAGTATTGATAATGTCTATTAGACATTTTGTAACAACACACACACAAACACACAACGATGTCGCGAAATAGGCAATTACTTGTAAGGGAATTGTAAGTAAATGCGCATGACCTTTGCCCCGCACACGCGTGGGCATTAGGTCATGCGCATTGCCATGCGTGTTGCCAACAAGATCAATAAAGAATATGCTAAAATGGTGTTAAAATTATGCCAAAATTATGCCAAGTGCTTTATAAAAATGCTAAAAATTTTGCTAACATTTTTCAATGTCAAATAAAACGTAATATAATTTTAAAATATTTATTAAATAATAAAATATATGTTTTATTTGACTATGTTATCAAATAAAATATTAATATCTTGGTCTTCATCGACATCTAATGTGCTTGAAGATGAGGAGGCCTCATTGCTCAGACTGTAACCAATCCTTGAAATTCGGCATTTGCTCCCACTCTGACCGGTAATGTTGACTGTATTTAGGTGGCATATTAATAACTGTCTAACAACTAATAAAAACGTATACACTGTAAGAACTTTAATTCGTTTACGTTAGAATGACAACAAGTACGCGTTAAAGTATATCCTATTTCTATCTCATTTCTTTCATACAAGAAGGAGAAAGTGAAAAAGTGTTGCTAATCTATGGTATATTGAATGAAATTTGGTGGGGAATCCCCGCAAAATGGTAGAGAATATTAAACGTCAAGACCCTTTCCATTATGTTGGCACCAGGAGCGCCAAGAATAAAACAAAGGGATTTATTCTAAATGGAAATAATTACGTACGCATTAATGTAATTTTCATGGTTAATCTTCTATTTTATATTTTTTCTATATGCTAAAAAATATGCTATATGCTAAAAAACAAATAAATTTGCTAAACAACATGAAAATATGCTAAATTTAGCATAAAATATGCTAAATTGGCATCACTAGTGGGCATACTGAAAGTCTGAAACAATTAGGCGGCGCCGGCGAATCGAGCATCACAAAGCCTTATACACCTAGCGTAGTCCGCGTGCTATGATTGGCTATTAGCTAACGAAATACCGTATGAATTCTTTTATTTAAATTGTAATCATGATAAACAGGCTGTTACAAAATAATAACTTTAATTTATTTATTTTTTTTCATAACTACCACTATTGACCATTTAAATATGTTAGATATGTTTCTTAGGTCGGATACTTTTGTTTTTTTTTTGTAAGACGATAAAAAAGTCACCGTGTATAAATTAACGATATTCAAAAATTTTCTTACAAATAAAACACTATCAATAGTTATCTTTATGTATATACTATCTGATCTAACAGACCTAGTCCTGTTCAAATAAAAGAACTTCTCCTTGAAAACGATAGCAGCGCCATCTACCGGGTCCAATTAATCGAAACCATTCTCGAATCCACTGGAGCACATACAAAAAGATTCATCAACATCGGTCCAGCAAGAAAATCAAAAACCATCAAGAAATCTTTATATATATATATATATATATATATATTTCTTGCGTAGATGTGTATGTCACTGAATTCCTCCTAAATCGCTGGGCCGATGTTGATGAAATTTTTTGTGTGTTGAACACAGACAAAAAATTTCGATGAGAAATTTCGAGGGGATTCGAGAATGGTTTAGATTCACAATTGGACCCTGGGCCCAGTAGGTGGCGCTGCGATCGATATCAAGGAGAATTCCTTTTATTTTATTTGAAAAAAAACGACGTCTGTTGGGTCAGCTAGATTTATATAAAAAATATTGTTAACACTGCAATAGAAAAATAAAATAATATTTTTCAAGTAAACACTTGTATGGGCACGTTTGTGTTGGATGTAATTTCATGTAAGTCGTCATCGACATGGTCACGTGAGGTGTTCTATTGTTTTAATAACTTTACTTTGACCGATAACAACTTTTTTAATAACAATATCTATAACTATGTAAATGTCACTATATCTGTGACGATAAATGTCAAAACCAGATAAATGTAAAAAGTTTTAATTTAAAATGTAACAATTTTCATAATATATGCAAAATTAGCTGTTTGTTTATAGTTTTAAGTTTCACTTCTGTCGGCAGTTGACTATATTCATGTGTGTCTTAGGTTATGGGGCAACTGTTCGAGTATGTTGTAGTTTAACGGTCATAGATCATAATTAGAATGTATATTACACAAAAAACACAATATAATGGTCTAAGAGTCTATGCCTTATATGTTACATATTATGTAGGCATGTACAGACTGGATACATGTAGGCATATAACGCGTCAATAATATAAATAGGTATGAAACGCTCAAATGCGTCGATAGTAAAGTAGGTATTAACGGTCATCGGCCTATCAGCTGATTTAAAAAAAAAGTTTTTCTTGCTTATGCGAACGTAATCATGGATTTATTCAATTTCTTATGATCATTTAACGAAGTACGAATATATTGCAGATTAAGTATCACTCACTTTATACATTTCAATCAGATTTACACGAAAAAGTGCTGACAAAATTGAAAACTTCGCGTCTCCTATTCATTAACGAATTGATATTTTTACTTCAAATTTTTTTCGTGTGTTCCTACTACCATTGCCTAACTCCCGTTTGACCAGTTACTCCATAACCTGATACATTCTGTATAATGGAGCTTACATTAAAAATACTTACTGCTGTAAGGTGAGTTTTTAATAATTTTGTTGACAATTCTCGTTCCGTTAGTGGCAATAGACAACAGTTTAGTGTAAGTCAGCTGTTCGGTGTTCGTGTCCTCTTTAATGAGTTCGTGCAATGCTTTAGCGTACAGCTTCACTGAGTCGTACAAGTACGCGGCGTATATAGATATGTACTGGAATATATAACTTATTAGTTTTATTATAG
The DNA here is from genome assembly GCA_032191425.1 of Lymantria dispar. NCBI lineage: Eukaryota > Metazoa > Arthropoda > Insecta > Lepidoptera > Erebidae > Lymantria > Lymantria dispar. Next base: position 12,239,913 of record CM063441.1, read on the forward strand.
TATACATTATTATCACAATCTTCTTCTACCCATGTGATGACGGAGTAAGAGTCCCAGCAGTGGGACATGAGCCGAAATCAATTATCACAATCTATCATCCTATTCCTCATGTGGTGATTGGATTAGAATACATTTATTTTGTCGCCCCTTGCTTATCCGTGGGAGTAGTAAAAATAGGCAGCAGCTTTTTCTCCTGGGAAATTTATAACATATTACTGCGATCGCCAACCCGCCTGCCAAGCGTGACAATTACGGCATCATCCCCTTACGACCGATAATGTGGTGAAAGTTGCTGGACGTCGTTGGACGCAGGCGGCACAGGACCGCACTCTATGGCGCAACATAAGGGAGGCCTACTTCCAGAAGTGGACGGCCGATAGGCTGAAATGATGTTGATTTTCTCTGTAGCGGTTTGGTTTCGATCCGGTAATCCTGTATTTAAAATCTTAAAGGGTATACATAGTAAATTAATTTGTGTCTCAAATTTATAACAGCACGATGCATCGTCGAGGCCATATCATGTCACAAGGATATTGTTTTATTCCTTCAAGCATATACATTTGAACAGGTATGAAAGATTTAAAATTTAAACTGTATACTTTTTCAATTGTATGTTCAAATATATCCGGGAACTTGAAGGGCTCCAGCGTATCGTATCGTTTGACTTGATCTGCAAACTGCTTAAATTCATTGGATGGCTCCGACAATGAAACCATAAACAGCGACTGCGCACGTTTCTTAAAAGCTTCTGTGTCTGGACATTGGTGTCCTGAATGAAGGTCTTTCATTCCTGATGATTCGTGAAAAATATATTTATTATTATCAGGTAATTTCTGCGTATTTACCCCACCTAGTATCTGTTCCCATGGGAAAACGGGTATAGAATACAGCCTATGTCGCTCGCTGATAGGTGTTAAAAAAAAATTAAAAAATGTCCACTGGTTTAAATTTGGAAGCGTAACAAACAAATTTATTTCGTTATATTAGTTGGGATTTTTATTTTATAACTAAAGAATATTATTGCATATATTAGTGACAATTATTGTGCCTTAGATAACCTTATTTATATCTTAAGGCTATAAAATATGTGCGACCCGCGATAACGTATGTCAACAAACTGACAAAATATATACTAATATATAAAGCTGAAGAGTTTGTTTGTTTGAACGCGCTAATCTCAGGAACTACTGGTACGATTTGAAAACTTCTTTCAGTGTTAGCCTATTTATCGAGGAAGACTATAGGCTATATACTATATATCATGCTAAGACCAACAGGAGCGGAGCACGAATGAAGAATGTTTCAAAACCTTTTTTCCCTTTTAAACGTAAAGGGTTAAATTTTCGTAAAAAATCATGTGTGACAGAATCAGATTATTACAAAATATTCACCTTTTACGTGAACGTTTAAAGTTAGCGTTAGCCTTAAGTATCTATACCACGCCGACGTAGTTGCGAGCAGAAGCTAGTTTACTATAAAAATGATTATTGGCAATATGTAAATCTTCAAACCTATCAAGGGAAGCCTGAAAGTGGCACTAGTGATAGAGAAGATTGGGAACACGAGATTGTCTTGGTATGGAATTGTAATGAGGAGGGATGACAAGGATGGGTATCAATATGATTGTGGATGGACGTAATGGACCCATAAAGAGATAGATTGATTGTGTGAATGAGGGTACGCGTAGGAGAGCAGTGAGTGCAGATATGACGGCCGATAGGAGGCTGTGGAAGGTGAGAACACGTTGTGCCGACCACACTTAGCGTGGGATGAGGGCAGGCAAATGACGATCTTAATCTACAAAATGATCAGTTGTGAGTTTTTTGCGAGTGAGACCACCTAATGAAAAGTGTAGAACTGGTATGCGAAGATGATGTAAAGAAATATTATAATGTATATAAAAGTATAGTAAATTTAGTTCTCAATATCATATTAGCTAGTTAGGTTACGTATAGTATAATTTATAGGAATCACCGACTTCTAAAAAACTAGCAAAAATATTTTTATAGGTTATGTAGGAAACTATATTATATTTGCTTTTCACTTCCTTAGTGTTTTGAAGGTTTTTATTTTTAATAAACAAAATTTTATCTTTTGCTTTTGTGACGAGTTTAGTGCTTCGTCTAAAGTTAGATACCCAAATCGTTTGAAGTGTGTCTATAAAATTTGAAGGATATCTTTGATTTTCTAGAATCTCTTCATTAACTTTTGATTAGATGACTTTGGGCCCCGAGACCACTTGAAAGACATACACTATCGAACAAAAAAAACCTAAATCGATTCAGACGTCTTCGAGTAATCGGTAAACATACGTGATAAAAAAACTTTCCGATCAATTGAAAACCTCCACTCTTTTTAAAGTCAATTAATGAAAAAATCCGAAAAGTATAAAACGATAAAGTTCTTCAATTTGACCAGCACTCTAAAATTATTGGGATTTATTATTATTGGGAAAAAAGCGCGGGATGCTCGAGATATCAATTCTGAAAAATATTCGATCAATTACTCCAAAAACAGTACGTAAAATTCGACACACTTCAGCGTGCTAATTCTTCGTGCTATGTCCGTTACACCCGTTCTTCTGCGGATTTCCGTATTCTGGATTCTATCTCGCAGAGAAATCCCCAGCATTGTCCACTCCATAGCACGCTGGGCGACTTTGAGCCTTGTTATGAGGCCTACATTGAGGGACCACGTTTCCGTGCTGTAAGTCATCACTGGTAACACACACTGGTCGTAGACCTGTGTTTTCAGACACTGAGGTATGTTGGACGAGAAGATCCTCTTAAGTTTCCCGAACGCTGCCCAACCGAGTTGGATTCGTCGGCTGATCTCTTTCTCGAAATTGGATCTACCTAACTGGACTGTTTGTCCTAGGTAAAATGATCGACAACGCTGAGAATCGCATTGTCAATATATAACGTAATAAAATTACTTTGTTAGAATTGCAATGCATTTAATTGTATGTCAAGTGCAACAAGTTTTAATTTGGATTGTAAATCTGTATTGAGAATTCTTCAAAATAAAATTTTATATTGCAATAGTTCTCATTACTAATACACTGCATGAAGCTGAGAAAGCTTGTTACACTCTTGTTTTTATCTTCAAAAGATATACGCAATATCAAATGTAGCAATAAAAAAATCCAATTAAGATTTAATTTCCTTTACAAATTGAGTTATTGTGATCTGCAATACTTACGTAATAAATATTCCAAATTATCTTTGGACGAAGGCACCATCATGTTAACGAATATCACCATATACTCTCCATTTGCAAATAGCTTGAGCGACTCCATGGATGTCATAAAGTCAATAAGTCCCGCTCTTGAGCCCAAGTACACGATAACTGTAAAACAAATAAGATATATAGCACATATACGTACACCCGTGGTTACGGACCAAAAATACAATTCACCACCTATTTTGCCCATGGGTGATGTAAAATAAGACTAAGGATGATGATATGCAGATGGAAGAACAGTAAAACTTGAAATAAAACCCAATAGCAACTCGTCTGAACAGCGTGGTATAGTAGGTCAAATTGCCTATTATAGATGAGACTCTCGCATTTAACAGTGGAACGTGTAAGAACTGTGATGAGCATAATAATAACGACGACGACGACTATGAAGATGCCATAGAGTATAATAGGTCAAAAACCATTCCCAAAGTGATCATCGGAAATGGTCCCTGATGTTGTGTCACCATTTCTATAATTTTGTAGCATGAAAAAAAAAGACTATTTGCAAATCTTGGGGGCAGGGCATTGCCCCCGCCAAGTCGAACTATACCTATACGTTACGAAATTATAACAGTAACAATCAGGTATAAACTTTTTCATATATGACGAACAAAATTCATAGCGTCGATGTTAATAGAACACAATCACCCATCAATATGTACTCTACTTTCATACTGTCAAAGTTTTGAAAATAATTTCATAGCAGGCAGGCAGGTGGCTACAGTGGTGGCTATAATTAACAATACCTATACAGGTTGTCTCAGGTTATGGAACAGGTGTTAGAGTATGTTATAGTTTAACCGCCGTGGAACGTAATTAGAATGTATATAATACAAAAAAGCAATGAAATATAATAATTATAGTTATTTCAAAATTGTGTGTCTAAATGTCTGCCTTAAATGCTAAATTTTATGAACAGGATACATGTAGACATTTAATAAATTGATTTATTCAATTTCTAATGATTATTTAGAAAAGTACGAATATGTTTCAGATTAAGTCTCAATTACTTTACATATTTTAATCAGATTTACATGTAAAATGATGACAAAATTGAAAACTTTACAGGTCTCTAATTCATTAACGAATCGATACTTTTAATAAAGTTTTTTTCATGTGTGCCTACCACGTTGAAAAATTCTCATGTCTCTAATTCATTAAGAAACCGTATCATCATATTTTTGCTTCATATTTTTGAAGTGAAACTTCTTTATCGGCGATGGAAAAAAATTTACCGTCACATTTTTCAGTTCACGCGTCATATTTTTTCGTTACGCGCCATCTTTTTCTCGTTCCCACCACGGTCGATTCGAATAAAGAGTACTTTCTCCAGTGGAGTAGGGATAGCATGTCGTTTAAGCGGACATAAAGGGATAATGGTTAAAAGGGATAAAGGGATAAAGGCATAAAGGGATAAAGGGATAAGGTGATAAAGGGATAAGGGACAAAGAGACAAAGGAACAACGGGACAAAGGAACAAAGGGACAAAGGATAAAGAAGTTTCACTTCTGCTATGCGTACTTTGTACACACGTAAATTTTTTCCATGTGTTCCTAAAACCATTGCCTAGCACCCGTTTGCCAAGTTGTTCCATAACCTGATACACTCTGTGTATCTTACTTCTATTCGCATTCTTCAAGTCCTGCACAAACCGATATATATAACCGTTACTGCAGCAAGGCAGCTGGTATTCACAACACGTGTAGCTGTCGTTGATCGGTCTCAAGTTAGCTGTCATGTTAAACATCTTGGCGTATCTCTCTAAAGACATGGCGGCCATCGTCCATGTACTCTCATATGCAACGGCAAATTTGTACCATCTGTAGTAGCGCAACAACGATATAACCGACAATGTCGCCTGAAATCAATAAACAATACTATTCAATCATAAGATAATAAATTAAATAATAAAACTTCACCACTAACACCTTGCCCATGAGTGCTGTAAAAGACTACTAAGGGTAATAACACGCATATAACATCTACGCAAGAGAAGGAAAACTTGAAATAAAACCCAATAACAATTTGACCAGCTTAATACAGTAAATTGACTTAATATTTCTCTTCTATTAAAGAGGAGGCTCGAGTCCAACATAAAAAGTAAATTTAAAAAAATATTAATATTAATCTTCTATAGGCTGGTTAGAATGAGGAGTAAATTCATGTAAAGACATGTTTTTTTTTTTTTGAAATGACACTTCTTTATCGGCACCTACTTCAGTTGGAAGGAAAGCACCCCGTGCGGCCACTCCAACAACTCCATCAGCACCGGCCGGAAGGCCTCCACGGTCCTGACACCGTACCGAGGACTTTTCAGCCGGACTGCCCAACGGGACCAACGAGACCATACTGCCGCGAGCGCGCGTCTCCGACACCCACCGATAAATGCCGGCGAGCATCTCCGCCTCCAGGTCCCACGGGGGGGTTCCGGCCAGGAGGCACGCTGCCTCCGTAGCCACCGTGCGGTAACCGCGTATGGCCCTGATCGCCATGACCCTCTGTGGTCGCCACAAGAGGGCCCTCAGACGGACGGTCAGGGACCCTGCCCACACCGGTGCGCCGTACAGGTCCATCGACCGGATCACCTCCGCGTACAGTTGTCGCCACGTAGCGCTGGGTCCGCCCACATTCGGCATCAACCACGAAAGGGCGGGCGCCGCGCCGACAAGCCGGGGAACAAGTCGATGAAAATGCTCCAGGAACCAAAAATGCCCGTCGAGCACCAGGCCCAAATACTTCATGTGGGCCTGGATGCTGATGGTAACCGACTACACGGTGATGGAAGCGCCAGCGGGAGGCCCGGTGGTACGGAGGCCATGGAACAAAAGAGCCTCTGTCTTTTCCAGGGCTACCCTCAACCCCAGCGCTTCGATCCGCCTAACAATCTCCTCGGTGCCGAGAGTTGCCAGGCGTGCCGCCTCCTCTAGCGACCCACTCCGGGCTGTGACGAGCGTATCGTCGGAGTAGCAAATTATGCCCAGCCCGGGTGGGAGGCTTCCTCTCAACACCCTGTCGTAGCCAATGTTCCACAGGGTGGGACTCAGAACCACCAGGGGACCGCGGTTTTCGCGGTGGAATGCACAGCGGATGCGGCCAGCCTCGGCATCCACCCCGTCCGCCTGGGGCGGTGCGGACAGCCACGACTGAATGATGGCTGCCTCTGCCAACAGGTCCCGATCCAATCGACCCACAGGCCACTGCGGCAACGCGGGAGCTCCGTCCGCCGTGTGAACCGTGCTGGGCTATAGGAGGGTCCGGGAGACCTCTATCCGGATGTATCTGTGATCGGATAGGATCTCGACCTCCTCCTGGACGCACCAACTCCTCACACGTGCTGCGACATTAGGGCTAGCGAACGACAAGTCCACTATCGACCCGCCTATTTCCGCACACACGTTTGCACCGAGCCCCGGTTCAACAAACAGAGGCCCTGTGCCGCCGCCGACTCTCCGACCGCCCGCCTGCGGTCATTCGTCCTGGGACTTGGCGTTGTAGTTACCCAGAATGAAGACTTGGCGCAGTGCCAGTCGCCGTATCGCGGCCCACATCGACCCTGTCCTTGAGCAAGAAGGGTGGGGAATGCCACGACGTGGAGGCGATGATTACCATAGAGCCGTCACTGCTGCCCAGCCAATTGGGCCGGCCAGGCACCACGTACGGCTCCGCGGCTACGACTGCACCGATCAACCACTCCGCCATGGCTTGCAGGAGAACGTCCTACGCACCGACGCGCCGGAGTGGTTGAGGTTGGCCTGCAGAAGGTGGTAGGATTCGGTCGCTATTAGTGGGCCGTATCCATCACCTCCTCCACGCTGACGGGCGATCGGGTCGCGCTAGGGGCGGGAGCGGCCGGGGTCGTCTACTCGCGGGGGGGAGGGATGTCCAACACCCTCATCATCCCTTCGGCAGCCGCGTCATTTGCCCGTTCATGGGCCTCGCTCCCCCGTGCCGTGCTGATCGGCGATGAAGTCGCTGACCTTGCCGCCACTACCGTGCCGCCTCGCCCCCTGCGAGAGACCGAGACTTTGGGAGGAGGCATGGTGGTGCCACTCCCCTCGGAGGATCCCGAGCTGCCACCCTCGCTCAGGGGGCGCTTCCGCACCTGCGAGGGGAGGACCTCCTCCCTGGCCGCTAGGGCCGCCGTCAAGGCCGACGCTGGAGACTGGGATGACCCAGCGATGGTCTCTGCAGCAGAAGTGCTGCCGCTCTCAATGTCCGACGGCTCTGCGGCAGTACTGCCGCCCTCGTCAGCCTTCTTTGCCGCCCTTTGCTGCTTCGCGGCGCGCCGTCTGGCGAGCTCCGTTGCAGGGGTGGGCTTCCTTCCTCTCTTCTTTTTTCGGGCCTCTGTTTTCGCTGGGCTCTCGGCTGACCTTGAAGCCTCAAGTGCCAGACTAGCAACTGAGCTGCCGTCGGACGAGGTATCCCTCTCCTTTGGGCCAGTTTTACAGTAGCTTGGCCGGGCTGTAATGTGGGAACTAGGCTCCCCGTTCCCTGTGGTGGTAATGGGCGTCTCACCCCTTCTATCTGAAGCGTCGTTTAAAGAACAAGTACCCATACAGTTCCCACGAGTATGGGAGAAAAAAGAGATTGACCCGGGCAGAGATCCCGATACCCGGGCAAGCGTAGCGTTTGTATCCCAATACAGGGGGTCCGCAGGTACCCTGGCTGGGAGCGCGCTAACGACTGAACAACCCATCAGCCATGCATCCTCTCGCCACGCGCCAGAACTTAGGATTCTGGGTGATAGTCTTATAGAGGTTTCTTCCTCGCGGTCCAGACGGTTAAGCCGCCTAGGCCACAAGACAAATGTATCGAAGCAAGAATCAGCTCCACGATTTGTTGCGGTTGGCAAATGCCTGCCCAGTCCTCAAACGAATGAGTGACTGGGCCCGTCGAATTTTCGCGTCCAATACCCTCTACAATTAGAGGGCATGGAGCGAGTTTGGGCATCCCACAAACTGGGCCCCCCCTCGGGCCAAATATTTGCCACGAGCGACAATTCCAGAGAGCAGTCCAAGAAATTGTCGCTCGTGCCCAGGGTGTACCGCGCGGAGGTTTCTGGCGTAGCACCCCATGTAAAGACATGTTAAGGCTATATCTGTTGTAGCTATGTAAACGTCACTATATATGTGATGATAGATGTCAAAGCTAAATGTAAAACTTAGAAATTTTATTTGAAGATCAAACAGTTAACTTGAATATCAAAAAGTAACTGTTTGTTTATAGAGGTCTAAGTTTTCACTTCTTCCGCCTGTATTTTTTTCCAACTTTAACTTGGTAAATATATCTCATCATCTCAGCTCATGTATGTCCCACTGCTGGGTTCGATCTGCTTCTATAATGGGAGGGATATTGACCCACTATAGCACGCTAGTCAGATAGGTTGGCGTGGGATTTTATACTTAATTTTCCTTCTCTTGCATAGACGTTACGAGTATATTCCATATTTAGTCGTTTTTTACGATATCCATGGGCAAGATAGATAATGGTGAATTGTATTGATATTGCGTCACCATACAGATAAAAATATATTTAAAATGCAATAATTATTTTTATGTGATCTCTATTTAATGACACATGTGTTGATCTATAATGTGTTACATAGTTCAAGTTTAATAAAGAATTGAAAATTTATTACTCGAGACGCTGTTGGGTCTATCTGAACGAAATTCGGTAATCCTGTCCCTTGATAATCATGACTGTATTCGGCACATCGCTGAAATGAAAAAAAAAAAGATATTTGTCAATCATGAAGTTTTTATGTTTGGAAAAAAAAAAGAAATGTAAGTTTCTGTTAAATGGGTGTAAATCAAACTATTCTTGAAGATGAATCTTAAGAGAGCTTCGTCTTTCAACTTGAGTTTAATTAAGACAAAATAGAGTTAAGGACTCTTTGGAAGGTTTTGGACCACCCCAGACAAAGAAATAAGATAAGTTTCAATGAGATGCTTAAGAAGGTAGGGTTACAACTTACATTAAGCTCACTACAAATCGTCCTGCACGTTTTGGACTCAGCTACTTTTAGTTGGGTCCAAAAAGTTACAGTACCTATTTAATATAAAGGGCAAATCTTGTTTTAGAGTAAGAGTATATGGCTTATTGTATATTCGTTTTCAGTTCACCACCATACAAATAGTTTATAATATATCGGAAATAGTAACAAATAGTACAAAACTCACGTAAGATATAACAGGTAAGTTCCACGAGTGCGCTATAGTGGCTCCGGTGTGACACAAATGCTCCGGCCCAAAATAAGCGACCACTCCGCGATGTATCATGTCGGTGAGGATACGCGTCATAGTGACAGTGTCACAAGCTGTGTCGTGCCACTCGAGGAGCAACTCAACGTCAGGTAACAACTCAGTACTATTGTTTATCTGTCAATATAAAAGGTTATCGTTACAGAGGCTCAGTTTTATCTGTCAATAGAAAAGTTTATCAAAGCAGCTCGCTTTCAAAGTGTATCTTCAAGCCTCTGAGACTATTAAGATCTTTGGCGTCGGCCTGTTAATCCAAGTCCAATTTAAGGGTCGTTTAGAGGGCAAAAGAAAATTGGCAAACAAAACGCTGGACGTTCTGGACAGAGTTAAGGAATACTTTATGCAGAGACAGCGTCTTGTTGATACATGCGTGGATTTTGTTCAGATCTCTAGGTGCACCTAAGTGTCACCTCGACATACTTGACTCACTGTAAAAACATGCTTTTTGAATTGTCGAACAGAGTCTCACTAATAGACTGGAGTCACTGTAGCGGTGGAGCAAGTTTGGGTCACTCTATGTACTCTACTGGTTTTATCACGAGGAGTGGAGTAAAGAATTGTTTGACTTGGTACCATCGTCACATTTTGACCACCATACCACTCGATGCCGTAAAATGGTTCATCTATTTCATTTAAAATGGCCTAGTCCTGTTTGTCCGTTTTCAGAAATTATTTCTCCTATGTAAATGCAGGATATGAAAGGCAATATCTGTTGGGGTGTTCCTCGAGTGGTATAACATGTCCTGCTCTAAAGTGGGTTTAGGAATTCCACTTTTATTACAATAGGCAGTGGCTTGGCTGCGCCTCTGGTATTGCTAAGGTGCCCATAAGATGACAATTTGAGTTACCATTAAATTTTTTGTATAATAATATCAGGCTAGCGCGTGAATTGTATAAGTTTTAAGCTCAGTCAGTCGGTCGGTCAAATTAAACATAATTTTTTATTATTATTGTAATTTATTACAAATTGAAATAAGGGAGGCACATGATTTATGATTAGAATATAAGATTTTTTTTAAATAAGCCTTACACTTACCTCCTGGAGGGCAATGGAGATAGCTCCTGAAATGGTGAGTCCCTGCGTATACCTCAGTTCCCCGGTGTTGCACGGCAGGTATCCGACGGTGATATTGTACTTTTTAGAGGCGAATGACGGTGCAGCGTATAGACTCAACGCCACGAGCAATAACACAGAACGCGACATCGCGACACCTTCAACAGAATGCACTAAATTAGTCGATCATAAGCTGTAAAAAGATAAGTTGTACAGTGATATATAACTGCGCAACCGAGTATGTGGTGTGGGTTGGGTGATGACGAGTTAAGAACACAATTCATTAACCATTTCATTTCCGTGGTTGTTCACGCCGGATGGCGCGACGTGTGACACGCGGCTAATTTCACTTTAGTTTCGTCGTGCGCTGGGGCCTAGCCGCCATTTTGACATTCTGCATGCGACTCTCGCGAAAGACTCTTGTGACGTATCAGTAATGCGGCGCCCGCACGGTCTTTTCTACCGCTCAGTATAAGAATCGAAATAAAGTACCACGTTGGTCATCCCATCCGCACGCGAGTGTATATACTATACCGTAATAGTGATATTAAATAGACAATAAATTCAGTGCCCGCATTAAGCCCAACCTAGCTCGTCGTGAACACCACCCTCAGCCCGGCAAGTCTGCAGCACCACCAAAGTACAGGCAAGACGAGGTAAGGTCCTCAGCTTCTTCCGTTCTCCGCCCACCTTTCCCGAACAAACCCTCATTTTGCGGGAATCAGTCCCACTAGTGGGATTGGCTCCCGCTAGTCCTTCACCTAGCCCACGTCGTTATGTTGCTGGCATAAACCACCCCATACAGTCCACTAAGCCACAACAGTGGTTAATTGTAAAAAACCTCTAAGGGACACAAGCAGATATTATAGGGGAAGGATATCCTGGAACCCTATAACAATCCGTTCGACCAACGGCGTAGTTGCGCGCCTTCCTTACGTTGCACCGGACGAATCGGGGAGGGTGTGATCAAAAGCTAGCTGGTTCCTAAAAAAGGACTAATGCTGCTACGCTGCTGATAGTTTAAGTGGTAGGATAATGATAGTTTTCTGTCTGCAGCCATTACTGTGCCCGTAGTAAGCAACAAACTGATTGTACCTCTGGTATCGCTGAGGTTTGTGAGCGGTAGCAATCACTTGCCATCTGGCGGGCTGCTAACAAGCAGCAGCAAGCAAGCATCATAAACAACAGTTTACCACCAAAGTTGATACAATAAAATATTATACTATCAAAAACAAAACTTGTAAAAAAAGCCAAGCCTCGCAACTGAGTTCTTCTACCATAAAAAGTTGTGAGATCCATCTTATTCCAAGTCGGTTAACTCATTCAGTCCCTGTTTAAGGGACCTTTCTTCTTAAGTTATTACGTAAATAGCTAACGTAACAACTTCTTATAGTGACTATATCAATATTAAAGATCTTTTATGTTTTAAATAAACAGAATGACTTGGCAATCGCACTAAACTAAAATTATTAGCACTAAAATTATTTATGCAGTTAGTGTATCTTGGAAACTGGATGATAATTATAATGTTTCATAATTTTTCCTTCATTTATATACTAAACACTAATTGTATTCTAAATTTGAAGCTTCTATGTCGGCTAGAAGTGCCACTTTAATATTGATGATCGGTTAGTCAGTCAGTGAGTGACAAAATTACGAAATTTTGACTAGTTATAATTCATAAACTATTGGTTCAAATCGAATGAAATTTGAAATACCCAATGGGTATACAAGGCCGGCTAGGTTACTAAAAATTCAGGTTTCTAGTTTTATTAACAACGAAGTTATAGGGGGTTGAAAATGACCTGAATGGCTTCGAGAAAAGTATGTTACGGCAGTTTTGCGTTTTGCCCGACTTTTTTTTTGCTCGACTTGGCGGGCGCACTGCCGTGCCCCCAGATATTTATATATTGTTCCGCTTTAGTACTTATGATTAACGACAGTTGAGAGTAAATATTGAAAGTATTTTCTCTCTCAGTTCATAGACGTTCCATTGCTGTGTTTAAGCCTCTTCCACAACTGGAGGCAAATTGACCGTGCCCTCAGATCTCTAAACAGAATACAGTAGGTAATGATAGCCTAAGTGATAGTGAACCATATTTTTTACTTAAACTTATGTAAATTACAACTTATCTTCCTCTACTTTCTTAATTGACTGATAATAAAAAATCATTTAAAAATATTTCTAGCTTTGTGATACGGATAAGTCAGATAGTTCGCTAGCTCTTACACTATATGCATTTAAAATACACGTTTGTATTATAAATAAATGATAATTATGTATTATTCATTACATACGTTATAAACGGCGTATAAATAGTTATAAATCACCTATTTACATATAATTTTTTCCTTATTCTTGACACAATTCTTTTATATTAAATGAATTTATTTTATTCGTATAGCTAATAATATATTACGACAAGAGCGTGATGTAACTATATTTGGTCAAGTAGTTGGCAAACCCCGGGGCGTGGACGGGTTATAATAATCGACAGGGGAGCCTGCCAGGTAGATCCTTGATGTCAAGGGGCATCACCGGTGCATACCGGTGCACAGAACAATGGCGGTGAGGAGGTGCTACGAATTAGAGCTGTTGATATTTTTTTAAACATTGACTTTTCGATATATCAATATTTTTAAATATATCATTATCGGAGTTATCGGATTTATCGGTAAAAAACAAACAATATTTTTCTCCATAGCCACTTTTTTAACTTCATTCATTGAGGGGATTTAGCTAAATTCTAGGCGAAAGTGATAACTTATCATCAATTTCATGCCATCGGGTTTACTAAAAGCACCCAGATTAGCGGGATTCATTTACAAGCAACAATAAAATAACCAATTTATTAAAATAAATATCGACCCTCGATATTTACTTTTTAGTATCAAACTATCGATCATCCAATACAATATTAATAATAAATTAAATTAATATTTTACTTTATTCTTTTCTTTTTTTTTTTTTTTGTGGGTGGGCTGCGGTCGGCACGCCTCCGCACCACTCCGTCCGGGGCAACAGAGGGGCTTAAGCACGCAACTACCGCAACCCACCCGAAAACCACCTCGCCTTCGTCATTGGGCCGACCACCGGAGCAGCGTTAACTTGTCGTCAGTGGTCGGCCCGACGGAATACCTTGGAGTACCCTCCCATTGACCGACGTCCCCCCCTCTGGGAGGACGTCGGTCTTTCCTCCCGCGGTCGGCCTCTCGGCGGGTGACGGACTAATCCCCGGTCACGTCACCTGCAGCCTCGGCTAGGGCGGCATGAGGCGCAGGTAGTTGCGCCTGCGCCGCCCCATTCACCGGCGGCGGATCTCCTCATCGAGGCTGCGCTCCCCGCGCCGACGATCCGCCGCCTTCTTCTGCGAGATCACTGTCTTGCAGAAGGCTGCGACTGCGTCCCAATTTCCGACGCTGTCGACCATCGCCCTAGCGATGGCCGGCAGCGTCAGGTCGGCACCGATGATTGCGACGAGTTCACGGCGCTGCGTGGTCCAAGCGGCGCAGGCACTCGCACAGGCACAGGACTCGAGCGTATGCGTCGCCGTGTCCTCGTCGCAATCGCAGTGGTGGCAGGACGGTGTACTCTCCCTCCTTACGGCCTTGTGCAGGTATTTGGCGAAGCACCCATGCCCCGTCAACACCTGCACTAATCAGAAGGAGAGCACCCCGTGCCGCCTTTCCAACCACTGCATCAGCACCGGCCGGAAGGCCTCCACGGTTCGCACCCCGAACCGAGGCCTCTCCAGCCGGACTGCCCAACGGGCAATGACGTCTCGGCGGGCGTCGACGCGCCAGACGGTAAGATCCCTTAACGAGACCACACCGCCCTCCGCTCGCACCCCCGTCACCCGCCAATATAGTCCGGCGAGCATCTCCGCCTCCAGGTCCCACGGGGGAGTCCCGGCCAATAGGCACGCTGCCTCCGTCGCCACCGTGCGATATCCGCGGATGGCCCTGACCGCCGTGACCCTCTGTGGTCGCCACAGAAGGGCCCTAAGTCGGGCGGTCATGGACCCCGCCCACACCAGTGCGCCGTACAGGGCCATCGACCTGATGACCCCCGCGTACAGTCGTCGGCACGCAGCGCTCGCTCCGCCCACGTTCGGCATAAGCCATGATAGGGCGGACGCCGCGCCGACGAGCCGTGGAGCGAGCCTGCGGAAATGCTCCCGGAACCACCATCGCCCGTCGAGCACCAGGCCCAAGTACCTCATATGGGCCCGGATGCTGATGTCGACCGAGTGGACGGTGATCGAGACGCCGATGGGAGGGCTCATAGTGCGCCCATGGAACAAGAGGGCCTCCGTCTTGTCCAGGGCGACCCTCAACCCCAGCGCCTCGATCCGCCTGATGACCTCCCCGGTACCCGAGGTCGTCAGGCTTACCGCCTCTTCTAGCGTCCCACCGCGGGCTGTGACGAGCGTGTCGTCGGCGTAACAAATCACGCCCAGCCCGGGCGGGAGGCTCCCCCTCAACACCCAGTCGTAGCCGATGTTCCACAGGGTGGGTCCGATAACCGACCCCTGTGGGACACCGCACGTCATGGGCGTTCGCACGACTTCCCCTGCTCGGTCGGTGCAGAGGACGCTGCGCCCCTCCAAATAGTCTGCCACTAGCCGCCTCAGGTAAGCCGGCACCCCGTGATACCGGAGCGCCTCCCTGATGCAGTTGAATGGCAGACTATTGAAGCGTTGGCGATGTCTAGGGACACCACCAACAGCACTCCCCCGCCGGTGACGGCCTCAGTCGCCACGGCCCTCGGGCGCAACAGAGCCGCGATCGTCGAACGACCCCTCCTAAACCCAAACTGTGCGTCCGACAGATCGGGCCCCGTGCCGACGAGGTGCCGCTCGATGCGGGCAGCTACCACCCTCTTCAGTAGCTTGCCCGTGTCATCGAGCAGCACGATAGGCCTGTAGGCCGAAGGCGACTCCGGAGACCGTCCCGGCTTCGGCAGGAGCACCAGCCTTCCCTCCTTCCAGCACCCAGGGAACCGTCCGGACGCTAAACAGGCGTCGAACAGCCCCCTGAGGCGGGGTCCCAGGTGTTCGAGGACCAGGGCCAGCACACGGTTAGGACCACGGTCGGGCCCGGGGGCGGTAGACTTTGCGCGCATTCGCGTCACCGCCACCCCATCTCGGGTTCCGTGATGGGCGGAACACTGTCGTCGTCGGCCTCCCGGTCAGTGTCTGGCGGAGCCATGACCGGGGCCGTGTGTTCCGCCCGCCGCGGGAACAGGTCCTCGATGACCCGGGTGAGAAAGCCGGGCTGGAGAGTCTCGGTGAGGGGAGGGCTCCGCGCGCGTAGCCTATTCAGCACCGCGCGATAGGGGCGTCCCCAGGGGTTACGGTCGAGACCGTCTAGCATCTCCTGCCGACTGACGTCCTTGGCGGAGCGGACGGCTAGCCTGAAGGCCGACCGCGCATCGCGGTAGCCCTCGTAAAGCACGGCCTCCCGCTCCGCGTCGTGATGGCGCCGCCGGCTGCGGGTGTAGGCCCTCCGGGCGCGGATACACGTGGCCCGGAGATCTGCCAGCTCCCGGGAGCACCAGTGGACCCCCCTCCTCGGGGGCAGACGCTGTACCCGGGGCATGGCCGCATCGCAGATCTACGTCAACGCACTGCGGATGCGGCCAGCCTCGGCGTCCACCCCGTCCGACTGGTGGGCAGAGGACAGCCACGAGTATACGATGGCTGTCTCCGCCAGCTGGTCCCGGTCTAAGCGACCCACAGCCCATCACGGGAACGCAGGACGCCCATCCGCCCCGTGACCCCTGCTGGGCGTCGAGATTGCCAGGGAGACCTCCATCCGGATATACCGGTGGTCCGACAAGGTCTCGACCTCCTCCACGACGCGCCGGCTCCCCACAAGTGCAGCGACCCCGGGGCTAGCGAACGAAAGGTCCACTATCGACCCGCCCCGTTGTCGCACGCACGTATGCACCGAGCCCCTGTTCAACAAACAGAGGCCCAGTGCCGCCGCCCACTCCTCGATCGCCCGTCCTCGGTCATCCGTCCCAGGGGACCCCCACACCACGGACTTGGCGTTAAAGTCCCCCAGGACGAAGACCTGGCGCGATGCCAGTCGCCGTAACGAGGCCTCCATGATGGTGAGGGAGGCCTCGAAATCGGTCACACTCCAGTTAGGGGAGAGATAAACTCCGAAGAGCGTAATCTCCCCCCAGTTCGCCGCGACGTATCCGACGCCCCTGTCCCTAAGGGTCAGAGACGACGAAGGCCACGACGTGGAGGCGACGATTGCCACGGTGCCATCGGTGCTACCCAACCAGTTAGTCCGGTCGGGCACCACGTACGGCTCCGCGGCTACGGCTACTCCTATCAACCACTCCGCCATGGCTAGCAGGAACACGTCCTGCGCACCGGCGGAGTGGTTGAGATTGGCCTGGAGGAGACGAATGGATACGGGGTCCATTAACGGTCCGTATCCATCGTCACCTCCTCCGCGCTAACGGGCGATCAGGCCGCGCTCGGAGCGGGGACTGGCCCGGTCGATGGGCCGCCCCGCCTTTTTGGGGCCGATGCCGGGGGTTTGCAGTCCCCAGAGCCCATGCGGTGCTTGGCAGGTTTATTGCCCGCCGCACACGCGGGGCAGTGGGGCACCGCAGAGCACGATGCCGCCTGGTGTCCAGCTTGACCGCAACGGAAACATAGCCCGCTGCAGTCAAAGCAGTTGCAACACGTCGGTCGGGTATGCCCGACCGCCATGCACTTATAACACCTCGCGGACCGGGGCTCCAGCACGGTTACCCGCGCCGAACTCCAGCCCACGAGGAGCCTGCCTGAGTCGGCCAATTGCTTGACCGACTCAACTGGGCATTGCACCCAGACAGCACCGACGCCGCCCGGACCAGGGCGGATGGTGCCAATCCGGACGGTGTCCGAGGCATACCCAGTACGCGCCATAATGGCCTCCCGGATGTCCTCCACCGCCACAGAGTCGTCCAGACCCGTGAGGCGCATATCTGCGCACTTGACGGGCCTGGCGATTCGGACTCTATCCTCCGGCTCGAACAGCTCCCTCAGCATCGTGGCCAAACTATCGGCCGTCTTCGCGCCCTCGGCCCCAAGGAATTCGAGTATTCCTGTCCGGGCCTTGCGGGTCCTCGCCTCGACGCCCCCGATGTCGGAGACGTCCAGCTCCCGCCGGGCGCGTCTTAGGACGGCCTCATAGTTCAGGCCCCTCACAGCCGCCTCAGGTAGTACGGTGATTACCACCGCAGCCGTCTTCGGCGACTTGAGGCCCCTACGCGACTTATTCCCCTTTCCGCCGGCTCCCGCTTGGGGAGCGGCGGCCACAGCGGCACTCTTGGCCGCCGCTCTCCGCTTTTGGCCGCGTGCCTTCCTGCTACGCTCAGCCACCTACCAGCCCTGTTCGAGCCTGGCAGCATCGCTGAGCGCAGCAGGCGCAGTCGCGGGTTCGCCGGCCGGCGCCTGCGGTGCAATCGCTGGCGCCGGCCGCGGCCCGGCCTTGGCGGGTGCCGGCGCCTTGCCGGCCTTCTTGGCCCCTTTGGGTCCCACCGCGGCCGCAGCGTAGCTCACCACGCGGCCACCCTGACAGGGCAGCGGGGTGGGAGTCGACGCTTGCCGCCGCCTCGTCTTATCCGCGGCGAGCGGTGGTCGGAGGGGCGGCTCAGGCGGGAGCCTGGCCGCTACGGCTGCGATACGCGCATCCATCATTACCCCTACTCGGGCTAGGATGACGCGTATCGCCGACTCCGACACGCCATGCACCTCGTCGGGCGGCGGCTCCTCCCCCTTCCGAGGACTCCCGCGGCCACGAGCCGGCGGAGGGACCACGACGAGGGGAGGCAGCGGTGAAGCCGCGACGGGCGCAGCGGCCGCGACGGGCGCAGCCGGCGCCACGGGCGCAGACGACGATGGGCCCGCCCTCACTGGCGCGGCCCGTTTTGGCGGCGGGGCCGGCGCCGGCAGCGCAGCCGGCACCAGGCGCTCAAATTGGGACCGCAGGTCAGCCATGTCTTTGGCCAACCCGCGGTTCACCCTCCGCACCGCCTCCAACTCCGTCTCCAGCTTGCGGTTGCGTTCTCGCAAGCCGAAGACCTCCTTGCTGAGGCGGGCGTTCGCGGCCTGAAGGGCCGCCACCCCACCTTCCCGGTCAGCTGAACCCGGCGTCGCCAGTCTCGCCGCCACCGTACCGCCCCGACCTCTGCGCCCCCTGCGCGTGGTCGCAACCTTGGGGGGAGGCCTGATAGAATCGGTCCCTTCCGAGTCGGACGCGGAGCTGCCTTCCCTTTCCAGGGGGCGCTTCCTATCCCTCGGGGGGAGCGGGCCCCCTCCCTCTCCCTTCCCTTGTTACCTAAAGCCGCCGTCAGAGCCCTCGCCGCAGGATGCGGTTCAGACTCCTCGGCAGCCTTTCTATCGTCGGGCGACCTGCCTCCACCGGACGACCTACCACCTCCGGACGACCTGCCCAGCACTCCAGACGACCCGCCCATCGTTCCGGGCAACCTCACCAGCACTACGGACGGCCCTGCGGCGAAATGACCACCCTCGCCCTACTCCGGTTCTTACTCTCCTCGGCAGACGGCCCTGCGACACCGCCCTCGTCCGCCGACATCTCTGACCCCGAGCTAACACGTCCCGACGGTCCTGCGGCACCGCCGCCCTCATTCTGCGACGGCTCTGCGGCTGTGCCGCCCTCGTCGCTCGACAGCAAGATGTTGACGCTGTCACTCAGTTGTGAGTCACTCCGCTCTGAGCCGGAGTCACTCCCTCTATCTTGCTTGGACGGTCCTGCGGCCCTGCCGCCCTCGTCCCGCGACGGTCCTGCGGCTGATCCGCCCTCGTCGCTCGACAGGCTCGAGCTGTCCCTCGTCTCCTTCGGCGCCCCGGTGATATCGCCGTTTCCGCCCCGCGACGGCTCTGCGGTAGCTGCGGATGCACCGCCCTCGTCGCGCGCGGCTACGGCGGCATCTTTTTGTGCCCGCCGTTCCGCTTCCCGCTTTAGGTGCAACCTGCGTTGATGCGCAGTCTCCACGGCGCCCTTCCTCTTCCTCTTCCTTTTTGGAGCCACCTGTTTCGCCGGGCTCGCGGCTGGAGCAGAAGGTGCCCCCCACCCATACGATTGGGAGCTGACTGTGCCGGAACTTGGGCGCGACTCTTCGTCGCGCGCAAGCTTCAGCACAGCAAGGGATTCCCCGGCCTGGCCGGGACCCTCTGGTGAAGACATACGCTATGTTACTTCTGCCATCGTGGTTTGGAAGTTTAAGTCCTCCTTGACTACTACTCTAACGACTGGACGCTTTTTTTTTTCGCGCGCGCTTCTTAACCCACCAGCCATACATCTCCTCGCCGAGTAGCAAAACTTGAGATTGGGGTGATTTTTTATAGGAGTTTTCTTCCCCGCAGTCCGCAGACCCCCGGTCCTGACCCCCCTACTCAGGATTACGGTTTGGGCCTTCCGGGTCTGGCCGCTCGCGAGCGACCGACCCGTCACGCCCCCGGGCCGTGACGCAACCGTCCCTGGCGACGGAGTGCCATGAGACACATCCGCCCCATTGGCCCCGGGCCAAATCCGTCGTGCGCTCTGCCTTCAGAGTCGGCACGCGGAGACCCCCCCTCCCGCCGGAATCTTGGCCGTCCAAATGGACGTTTCCAGGGTGCACCACGTGGAGGTGCCCCGGCCTCGCACCCCAATTTAACACAGGCTGACATTTTTTTAGTGATTAATCCATCCGAATATTCGGATTATTTTGAACAAGTAGTGGGATACATAGCGCGGTTTGTCGTTTGACGTATTTGTGGGCAGATTAAATATTCTAGTTGTATTCAGGCAATTAAATCGAATGAACTACTAAATTTCCATAAATTAGTTAGTCTTCGAGATGAAGGCGGTCTTGTGTATGCTTCGGAAGATGCATTTAAAATCTGTAAGGTAGCGGAGTATGTAATTAGGGATTTCATAAAATAGAGACATATAGTGTCATCGTTAAAATGATATGTCATAAAATAATTTGTCAATTTATCGGTGATAAATATTTTAAAAATTGTAGTCAACACCACGAAACGAGCCTTTTAAAACTTCTAATAGAAAATCATTTGCAATTAAGATGTCACTATATTTGTAAACTGGATAACATAATCCATGCCATAAAATCTATGATTGGTGCGATTTGACCTCTGGCGTCCCTCAAGGCGGTATACTTTCTCCTCTTCTCTTCTCTATCATTTGTATGCCGATGACCTACAACTGTACTCTCATGCCAGGTTAGACGACGTGCAGTCAGCTATCACGAGTATCAACTCTGATCTATTAGCCATAAGCGCTTGGGCTGCAAGACTTGGTTTGGCAGTCAATGCAGAAAAGTGTCAATGTATTGTACTCGGCAGTCCGCGGATAATCAGCAAACTTGATCCCCATGATTTGCCATCCATTGTCTATAACGGAACAGTGATCCCCTATAGTCAACACGTAAAGAATCTCGGCCTATTCCTAGACTCGACGATGGAGTGGCAAAGGCAGATCACTACCATATCGAATAAAGTAACAGGAACGCTTCGCTCGCTATATCGCTTAAAAAACTTTCTTCCTGTGAAGACCAAGACAGCGCTGGTTCAAACCTTAATCCTTCCTATCATCGATTATGCTGATGTGTGCTACCTCGACCTGAATGCAGATCTGCTCAATAAACTGGACCGACTTCTCAACAATTGCATTCGATTCGTTTTTAACCTGCGTAAATTCGACCACGTATCCACATTTCGATCTCGGCTTAATTGGCTACCGATAAGGCAAAGACGAAGCTTGCGAACTCTTTCTTTACTGTATTCTATTTTAAACTCTCCTAATGCTCCTACTTAAAACTTCACTTTCAACTTCTTTGCACTACTCACGACCGTAATCTCCGTTCCTCCAAAAATCTTCTTCTTCACTGTCCTTCTCACTCCTCCAGTCTGGTACATTCTTCCTTTTATATCCAGGCCATTCTTCTTTGGAATGCGCTACCATTAGAGATCAAAGTGGCCCCTAGTCGTGATAGTTTTAAGGCTATGGTCAAAGCCTATACCTAGGCCTTCTGACGGAATGAACTCGTCATTGAGGAATCACCTCTGCTGTTTATAAAATTTTTAAATGTATATGTGTATGTATGTGTGTATGTATGTATTTATGTATGTATATATGTGTGTGTATATATATATATATATATATGTATTGTTTGCTTGTATTAGATATAAGATCATTTAGATTTGCCACATTTATATAACCAAATTTCAGAAATTATTGCTCACATTGCATTGCACCTGCCTAATTTATTTCTGCTCCACCCTAGGTCGACTGGCAGAAAATGCCTAAGGCATTAAGTCCGCCTTGTACCTTTTTTTTGTGTGCAAAAGTTTTAAATAAATAAATAAAATAAAATCTAAGAGGAAACTATTCCGAAAACAAACCCAAAGAGACGGGTTTTAATTTAAGGTATTTCCTTTGTTTTTGAATTTTTAATTACAGTAAGAACACAAAGCGTACTCACACACAGCGAAAAACCGAGGACACTTTTTGTGTATCGTTGGTTCAGCATTACTCCATCTAGACGTGTGTATAATGAAAGTAAATAACATTTTTTTTATATATTTTTTTTTTAATAGTAATCGATATTTTTCAATAATTATATCGATATTTTATCAACAGTCCTAATACGAACCTATCGTATAGTCAAGGTCAAGGTCACAAGCGGCTCTTCCGTCAGCCTGAATGCATTTTTAACACGCTTTTATTAGTTTCACCTGTATGTATGTTTGTAACCGACCCCTTTGAGCTCGATTTTGTCCTACTTTGAACGATCAGATTTAATTCAAACTTTGCACACCTGTCAAAGACTGATGACAATGCAATAATTCGATTAAAATATCCGATTATCCTTATTAAATTCGCCAGGATTCATCAATTTCTTTCCGCATCCTTTGCATGAGAGTAAGAGAGACAGGACTAGTGCGCGAACTACGCATGTGTTAGCTTGTTAATCCGCATCCTTTGCATGAGAGTAAGAGAGACAGGACTAGTGCGCGAACTACGCATGTGTTAGCTTGATAAGAAAATAATGTTTAAATGTATAATTAGTATTTCACACTTAATAAAAATTCATCATTAATTGTAATAAACTTCCGCTACGCTCGAATATTTTATCTAAATTGAAGTATTGTTCGTTGTTTAAGTTATTATAAAACGTGTAAATTTTGATACCTAATTCTAGAATATTGGTTTATATTTTTAGATAACTATTATATTAATAACTATTATACTATATTATTGTAAGTAAGTGGCTCAATAATGACTGCCGGCAATATTTAAAAAAGATGTCGCTCTTTTGTATACATTTCCGCCAGGCGGTACTTCCTTTGTGTGGTTTTAAGAAATAAGAGATGGTTGCCATTCTACGTTACTGTATTTTCAAAATTGTGTTCTATATTGATTAATAGCGAATTTTCAACAACCAAATTGTAAATAATCAATAGAGAATTGTATCCTGCATTATACAGAGGATAAATAAAAGTTTATCAAGCACGTTTATATTTCAATTGGCAAATTGTAACAATTCCGAAGCTGGGATAACACCAAGGAATTCAGATGTATCATACCACCTTGGTGTGAACGTATGCCCACAGTGAGGTATGTAATAATCTTATAATCAACTTTATTCTACGTATGTTATGGTATAGTGTTGTATAAATGTTATCAAGTAACACTTACGACCTTACATATACGGCTAGTTCGGATACATACATTTTAATTTGTGAACCGACTTTATTATTGTTTTGTAATTTAATTGATAATTTCATAAGCGAGTAAATGGTTGACTCATATTTGTGTAAGTTGATATAGTAGTTTCTCGATAGTGAAATTTCGTTTGTATTAAAACACTGATTGCTATGTTTTGGCGGAAAAAGATACTCGTTGTTTGAATTTCAATTCCAGTACATTGGACAATAGATTGAAAAATATATTGAGTGAGGATGCCGAGTAACCGGTCCACAAGTAGGCGAAGGCCTATTGGACGGCATTTGAGCCCTGATTTTGGAGAAGCCTCGAGACGCAGCCGACCCCGAACGCGAGACGATGTTTCGAGGCACGGAAATAGTACGCCAGTAACACGTTACGCCGAAGATCATGATGCTAAACAACAAGGATCGAGAATATCACCCGAACGGATCGAGTCCTATGAAAAGCGTAGATATAAGTCAGTTATAACACCGCCTTTGCAGGGTCAGGTATCGTTTATGTCATCAAAGGATAAAATAGATTGTTACAGTAGAGAGTATAGACTCTACACTGTAGAGGTACTAGGCAGAGGCGTGACAGAGTTCAGACTACCCGTGATGCGAGCGTTGTAAGGTCACGTAGCCCAGTCCAAACGCAGATCGACAGGGAGTCTTCACCTGTGACTCCGCAGCCTTCATCTGTTGATACAGTGAATTCTGAATTACTGAAATATCTTAAGGAGTCTGCAACTTATCACAGCTGTAAATCCACAGAGTAGAGAAAGGTTCACTGACAGTAACGTAGTGCCAGAATTTGATCCTAAATCAAAAAACCAAACGATTGTTACATGGTTAAATAAAGTTAAGAATGCTTTGAAATTTACGGTTGGGATAGTAAGCAAACTGTGCACTATGCCCTCCCAAAGTTAGTTGGCACTGCAAGAAGATGGTACGAGGGACAGCCTTCTATATTACTTACATGGGAAGAATGGACAGATAAACTTAAATGTGCATTTCCAACGTACGAGAATTATGGTCACTTGCTCACAGAAATGTTAGGGAAAAGGGCAAAGTTTGGTGATGATTTGGAAGAGTATTATTATGATAAATTGATAGCCTTGCATAGATGTGGTATAGTAGGTAGGAACGCAATTGATTGTATTGTGTATGGAATAGAGGACAGGTCAGTTCGGTACGGAGCGGAGGCAGTAGGTTTTGAAAATGTTGATAAGTTATTAGGTTACTTAAGGAGTGTGAAACATGAACAATTCAATAAATCTAATAAGAGGTTACTGCTTCCTGTAAATGAAGGTTCCCGTAAGCCTGTAAGAAATGATTTTAATAAAATTTTGAAATGTTATAATTGCCACGAAATAGGTCATTTAGTATCTAGCTGTAAAAAGCCTATTATTAAATGTCAAAAGTGAAAACGTTTTGGTCATGATAACCCTGAATGCAATAGAAGCGCATGGAGTGCAAATGCCGAAATTAAGACATTATGAGTAGATGATAGCATGTTAAGAGTAGACAATAAGTTCATAAAAGGTGTGAGTATTAATAATGTTCGATTAACAGGATACAAAGATTTTGGTAGCCATTGTACTCTAATAAAAGAATCTGTTATAAAAGAGATCGTGCCACGAGAAAAATAGCAAATTAATAAATTGCCCTCTTTAAGAGGATTCGGTAATACATATGTATATGCATTAGGCAAAACAGAAGTTTCATTATTAATTGACAATGTTACAATTCTTGTTGAGACGATAATCGTCCCTGATAATTATTTGAGTTACGATTTGCTCATTGGCCAAACTGCAACAGAACAATCCCACATATGGGTGATCAAATCCAATAAAATTTGATGATTACCGTTAAACGAATAATAGATAATACACGGCTTGTCCTAAGATCACTTATGGCCGTCACGGCTGACGGTTGTATAACTTTGAAAGTATTCACAGATACAAATTTTAGTGGCTTAATTTTTGTTGAAAATGGTTATCGTCCTAACTACAACATAGAGATTGGTATTCACAAGATTAAAAATGGTAATTGCTATTTAACTATTCTAAATTATGATAACAAAGTGATTCAATTTAAATTAAAAAACTAAAAAACACGCTTTTATAGAAAATTCAACTAAAAAATGGAAAATAAATAATAGTTTAAAAAATCTAAAAAACACGCTTTTATAGAAAATTCAACTAAAAAATGGAAAATAAATAATAGTTTAAAAAACTAAAAAGTCACGCTTTTATAGAAAATCTAACTAAAAAATAAAAAATAAAATTTGATAAATTTAGATTAAGAATAGTGTAAATGAAAAATAAATGTTTATTATTGTAAAAAAGCGTGGGGTGCGTAGTGTCAATAGTTATAAACATTTAATGGCAGATATGAGAAGGATCATCACTGAAAATATCCTAAAAAGCAGTTTAAACGAAATCTAACCGTTTGAAGTGGATCAAAATCAAATCCACTGGAGTCAGTTACATACAATCAAACGTACAAGTGAAGACACTGCACCCCACGCTTTTTTACAATAATAAACATTTATTTTTCATTTACACTATTCTTAATCTAAATTTATCAAATTTTATTTTTTATTTTTTAGTTAGATTTTCTATAAAAGCGTGATTTTTTAGTTTTTTAAACTATTATTTATTTGAGTATGCTATTGCTATAGTCAGCCCACACGCCGTCCATTCCGTTTGGGGTGACGATAGGTTGGCGCGCGGGCCCGTAACCCAGCGTATTCCCTTCCCTTCGCCACTGATACCAAGTTCCTTGACGTCTGTAGCTAGCCCCGGCGGGTGTCTGAGTGCACAGGACGCCGGACGGGGCCTATCCAAACAAAACATGACGCAAAATACGTACTGTTTAGGCACGGTCATATTACACCGTGTATAAATTACGTTCTTCGTATCGATTTGTTTGAATATGTCCTTATGGTGTTTGTAGAACTAGGAATACAAATATGTCACTGTTGATTTGTTTATAGGTGTCGTACAAGTCAGCTAATTGACATAAGTGAATAGAAAAATAATATGATAGAACTATTAGGGAATGTAACCATATTATATGAGTTCATCATCATCATCATCATCATCATCATCATCATCTCAGCTCATATATGACCGCTGAGCTGACTGCTGATCTTGAGCCTCCCCCACAGTAGGAGGGGAATAGACATACTATACCATGCTCATAACAAAGGTTCTCTTGGACGGATGTTATATGCATGTTTTCTTTTTAACTTAACTAACGAAATTTTGTATTTTCACCGTTTGTAACATATTATGGTGTTGGTCATGCTCACAGAAGGATCTACTTGCGGTAGCTGCGTGGAGCGGGTCACTCCCTTCCCTCCATAGTGATTGAGGGGAGTGATGGTTGCTCTAGTAGTTAACTCGTGATTGGGTGCCGCTTGTGGGATCTCGTCCAGCCATAATCGCTTCAATTATATTAAGTATCTTGCGGTTCGAAGGGCATCACACTGGAGCTAGTTCTTACAAAATATGTACACAATTGTATATCTAGTAAGAAGAAAAAGAAAATTAAATATAATAGACAAGCCCGCTGGGTTTCTTGCCGCATCTTCTCAGTAGCGATCGCGTTCCGATCCGGTGGTAGATATTTTTTTTGGAAATTGTAAACCTGACAATATGTAAGTGCCCTCTCGGGGTTTATGCATAATAAATGATTTAAATTTGAATTTTCCCTTAGTCGTCGTGGGACGATAAAGATAGGAATGGTGAATTGTATTCTTACTCCGTCACCACATGGAACGTTTAATTTTGACCAAATACTTTTAAAGATTCTTTTTAAATAAATAATAATTTATAATATAATTTCATTCCTTGTCAGCTTATTGATGTTCACTGTTGGACATGTGGGTACCCATACGTATGTATGTAATATACTTAATTAACAGTAGGTGACAATTGAAGTATATTTTATTAAATACCTGGTAGTGATATAGAGAATTATTGTAATGCAATGTGTAATGAATAATTTAATTAATTTTAAAGCAGAACTTTTTATCGAGAAGCTTTCAAATTCTGATCAGCAAGCATATTGAGGAAAAGTAGACAATTGAAATAACCTAAGGGCGATTCCGCTATAGACGATGCCCGATATTATTTTTTTAATCACGTTATTAGTTGTTCTTTTTTTCATATAATGCAAGGAAGAATGTCAACATTTAATATTATGTGATTTTTTTTTCGATTTTATTTCGTAATAAATTCTTTAGAGCGTTTGAAAATATTACCATCGAAAGAGTTGGTACAAACTGAAAATCATGCCTAGCAAAACTGACTTGAAATAACCGTTGCTGGCAGTTTGACGTTATGTTTTACCCGTTAATCTTGAAGTGACAATATTCATTTATCTTTCTGTTTCAAAAAATGTGAGTATTTGTTATTATTTATTAAGGATTATTGAGTGCTAGAACACATTGATAACTAGTTGCACCCGCGATACAAAAGATAAGAAAGTTTACTTATTTCACAGAAATTAAGAGCTTACATTTTGTAAAAGTAAGAAGAAACCAAAATTCAACTTAAATTAATAGCTTTTTAGATTATAATGATTATTGGATTAAAATAAATGTTAATTTAAATTGGTTGCACCCGCGATCTTAATGTTAAATCGCGTGTGCAACTTTTTGTCACTGTACCTTTTTGTGTGATTAATTACATATTTTGTTGTTTTTATATAAATAGTCTCTCTCACTGTCTCATTTCAAATGCAAATTGATTTTGAAGTCGCCAAAAATCACCACTAATACAGAAATTGATTGGACTTATGATGATTTGGAACCGCTTACAAATCACAAAATACAAAAAGAAATTCAGTGTCCTGATATATCTGTGCCTTTAGTATCGTATCAGACAGAATCTATATTTCTTTTAAAAAAGAATTTGCGCGTTTCTGTTGTTTACAGTGATTCAGACAATGAATTTATAAATGACGAAACTTCATCAACGTCTTTTCATGCTTCAAAATTATCACCAGAAGCATGACCTGAAATTGCTACTGTCCAAGCTGCTGTCTTACCAAAAGATATTTGCACTGGTTTGTATGTGCTCGTACAATTGTTATGTAAAACCGGCAATAAAATTACTCAATATCGTTATTATACTCCTAGTATGTCAGAGCGATATGGATGAAGATGGAGATACCAGTATTAAGATGGAGAAACCGCAATTTATGACGACGATTGATGGCAGACGTTTCACAGAAATCGTAAATGACATAGCAGACGTGTAATATGAAGATAGCGCGAAATCGGAAGCGCCGAAAAAAAAAAACAGATGGAAATACTACGTTCATAGAATTTTCGGCGAATATTGACGTATTTAAAACAAAAATAATTAATTTAAGCGATAAAACAGTGTACTAATTAGTAATAAATATTGTTTGATCTCTCATTTTGTTATTATATATGTTAAATTAACGTTTAGGTTCACATCAATTAGACTGGTTGCACCCGCGATAATTTGATGTTGCACCCGCGATTCGGAAAAAAGTTAATAATTCATTGTTTATTTTCGTTTTCGTTAGAATTTTATTTTATATTCATGGTTATTTAAACAACTTACTAAATATAAAGAGAAAATTTATTAAATGTATCACAATTAACAAATTTATCATGTTTTTATCTATGTTCTGGAATGGTTGGGCCAAATCTGTTGCACCCGCAATGGCAATGTGGACCCTCCTTTTGGCTTTTAAAATGTTATTTTAAAATCCTTGTAAACGAATAACTAAAAGAACATATTAAAATGTAATCTTTCAAAGTTTAATTCAATTAAAAATGTTTTTAATTTAAATTCATGAAATTAAAACATGCGTCTAAATGTTGCACCCGCGATAATGGAATGACCCCTAAGCGACTGCTACATTGAGTACTCACACATAAAAGCCACACAGTTTCAAGTGAAAAGTGAATTTAGGTTATTTTTTCTCACAAACTTTAGACGAAACAAAAGTGTTTATACTTTTATGTAAATAAATAAATGATAAACAGTTTATGTTATTCCAAAGTGATTGATGAATTATTAACTTTTTTAGTAATATGAAAGTTTTACTTCTATTGTGTATTTACAATATCTCGAATTCATTTTAATATCAATTATTGTTTTACTATAATTATTATGAGAGTGTATTAGCTTAAAATAAAATTTCTTATATAATAAAATAAAAGTAAAAAAAAAAACGGGTGGCATTCGGGGACTGCTGCGGTAAAGCTATTATTGCATAGCATTTTTTATCAACTTATGCAATTATAGTCTTTTTTTTACTTATGCTCTATTTTATTTTTATATTAATTCAAGTTTTTTCTTTGATATTAATTCAAGTTAGACTTTTTGAGCGTGGTGACCTATAAGAAAACAAATGTACTATATGTATAACAATAAAGGCGGTTTGGATTACCACTGTCGTCCGCTGAAGATCGTTGGGACCGTTAGAAAACGCGCGAAAACACTTTTGTGACGTAAGCTACCCAAAGCGGTGGCACGTGTGCGCACAGAGACGGACGAACGCAGAATGTCGACGACCGTCACACCGAACGCTCGGCCGAGCTACATGGTAGGCGGAGTGTTAGAGGTTTTATTTTCGTTGCAGAATTTCTTGATTCGGTCGCCGCGCTCAAAGCTCGCGATAAAAGCTATGCAATAGCTAAATAACTTTTTAAAAACAAGCTTTTATTTAAATGCTCTAAAAAGAAAAATAAACTTGAACTTTAAAACTATTACTATCAGCTGATAACGTCATTACACAATTTATTTGTTATAAAAGCTTGTCGCGAGAACTCGTATTTACTTAGTTCAAAAAATTGTTATAGTTAAAATCAATCACATGAAGTTATTTAATTAAGGGTGTAGATCGTGAAAATCACCGAAAAGAGTGTTACGATTTTTCATATTTAACCTATTTACATATGATTGATATCAATGATAATTTGTATATATTACAATCAAAGACCAATAAGTATGTTCATGCTTATATTAAACTCTTAAACCTAATAGTTGTTATACACTCATTTGCAAAAAAAACGGGCACCTAAGCAATGAACCATTTCAAATGTTAATATTTCTTTGTTTGATAATTATAGGTAGTTTTATCCACACAATTTGCTAAATTAATAAGAAAATAATCGTTTTCATCAGTATTTCATAAAATTTAGATACAATTTATGGGAAATAATGCTAAACCTCGCTAGTAGTGTATATTCGCTAGTAGTGCATATGCTCATGAAGTAAAAATAAAAAAGTTTTTTTGTTTGTTTTTCTTTAATAAAGTAAAAGCAGATAAATGTTTAGTATCGAGTGTGACCCCCTCTAGCTAAAATCACAGCTTGAATTCGTCTGTGCATGCTAGCGAGTATATCCCGGATACTTGCTTGCGGAATACGTTCCCACTCCGCAGTAATCACATTCTTCAGCTCTCTGATGGTCTGCGGAGCCGGGTGTACTGATCTCACACGCCGTTTCAGAACGTCCCAGACATGCTCTATGGGATTGAGGTCGGGACTTCGAGCTGGCCAATCCAAACGACGAATGCCGACCTCTTGCACATACGCATTAACATCGCGGGATCGGTGGGCGCGAGCATTGTCGTCCATAAAAATCGAGTCTTCACCTAGAGCGGCCAATGCGGGTTGTGCATGAGAAATTAGAACTTCCGTTATGTATCGATGCCCAGTCAGTGAGCCGTTTTCAATGAAGACTAACTCTGTACGATCCATTGAATTTATTCCTGCCCAAAACATAACAGAGCCCCCACCATAAGGTGTGATTTCTTCGAAACATGCCTCTGCAAAGCGTTCTCCTTGTCTTCTTAGCACTCGCCGACGTCGATCTTCACCGAACAGAGATATCCTGGCTTCATCAGAGAACAAAACCCTATTCCAATCGTCTTGAGTCCATGATTCACAATTTCTAGCGAACCTAAGCCTGTGAACTCTGTGCTCACGGAGTAATTTGGGGCCGCGGGCCGGGCGGTGACTGCGTATATTGGCAGCGAGAAGCCTCCTCCTGACCGTCCATAGACTAATATGCACATTTCTTACTTCTTGGAGGTTGTTCTTAAGATCCACATACGAAGATTTGCGATTTCTCAATGCGCGACTCACAAGAAAACGATCATCCCGTGGTTGGGTACATGGTTTTCTTCCAGAACCAGGCCTTCTCTCGACGGAACCAGTCTCCTGATATCGCTGCCAGGTCCTTTGGACTGTCGAGCGACTAACATTTAGCCTCCTAGCCACGAAACATTGGCTGCAACCCTCTTCAAGCAGCGCGATAATTTTGGTAGCTTTTACCACTTTATCTACCATTTTTGATACAGCCAAACAGCATTAAATAAAGCTTTGACAGTCAAGGATATGAAATTAATCGATAAAAATTGAATAAAAGTTATGAAAGTCGATGTTAACTTCTGGAACTTCGCGCCAAAAATGTAGGATAAAAAGGGGTTTTCTGTAAAAATGAACATCAAATGAAAAATTGAATTTAGAACGTACTTTTTTAAATACCACAGCATTTTTAAAACCGGCCAGTAACGTGTACAAACGATTGAAACCTTTTTGGTATTGTATCTTTTTAAATATGAATGAAAATCAAAACCGCCCGTTTTTTTTGCAAATGAGTTTATAATAAACGTCAACAAACGCACAAAATTGAGTAAAAATGCAAAAACATGACTTCGTATTTTTCAGATTTAACCCCATAAATCAACACAAATTGATAAAAAGAAACACTTTTTGAACACTGAAGAAACCAATAAGTATAGCTGTATACTTCTTTTTATACCTTTACAAACAAAGACTTCCTCTTTTAAAGCCCTAAAATCTAGATATATTTTAAGATAAACTTTTTATACACAAATGTATGGGATAAATCGTTCGTTTCATTCGTGCTATCTCGGTGGTCACTACGGCAGTTCCTTTCTGTAAGTGGACGCGACACCACGCTTGTCGTCTGCAGACAGCAGAATTACGTATTGTGAATTTGTGTTTTTGTAAAAAACTGTAAGTATAACATTTTTATAATTAATTTATTTTCAGTTAGTTGAAAGTATCGATATAATGAATGTCTGAAAGAAAACCATGATGGAACTAGATATAAATCGTAAAAAATACAATATCTACACTAATAGGTATTATAAAGAGGAAAGATTTGGATTTTTGTATGTAACGAATAAACTCAAAAAGTACTGGACCGATTTTAATAATTCTTTTATCATTCGAAAGCTACATTATCACTGAGTAACATAGGCTATTTTTTTCGCAGGACTGATTCAATTTGAGTGTCATGCCAGGGAAAAGAAAGTTTTGTACGCATTATAAAAATATGAAAGCCAAAAGATCTCGGAATAAAATGTAAGTTCCTCCCTACTTATTTATTATCGCATTTGAACAGGGTACATTACAAAGCTAATACAATATGTCATATGATTTAGATCGCCCGATTCAGACATATACCTACAATAACATGTAAATATTGGTTTGTATTATCTATATCTATACTGATAAATAAAATTGAAGTATCTGTATGTAATATCAAAATAATAGGATTTTAAAAAAAAAAAAAGGCGATACGGAGTTCGCCGGGTCGGCTAGTATTGTCTAAATATCAAATTGTGGAAGTAGGTAGGCGACAGCGCAACTTTGTCGACATACCTATACCGCCAAACAGACGCGAGGCGCCCAGCGTCTGGCTTAGGGTTGTACAAAATAAATAAAAAGTGGATAATATTGATGAATAATATTTCCAGTATTGAAAATAAAGAAAACCTTGGGGCCGAGACTCTGAGCAACAATGCTACGCGCTGTATAGAGGTAAGTTGTTATACGTAATTCTTGTAGACTTGTTACATAAATAAATAAACTACTTAGTTAGTGATGGGCGAAGACAAAATCTCAATACCTACCTATAGATTTTTTCTTGCAATATTTATTATTTTCATCGAGAGACAAACACCTTAGTACCGAAATACTTCTCAATTACTTTCTCAAAAGAAAATTTACGTTCAAATAGGTGACGTCATAAAAAAACAATACCTAATGCGTAAAGAAATTATAATTTCTATTCATCAGGAACCTAATATTGTATTAATTCTTTTGCATTTAAATTAATATTTTTTTTTAAAAAAGTCAAGCCATTATCTTTCTTTACAGGAACTAGTTATTGAAAACGACCAAGAGGGAAAGGTGGATGAAATGGAAGTTGGGCGTAGAGTTGTAGACGTTTCTTTTTTTTTTAAAGCTATTCAGGCCATAGGGGACCACGGTCCAATGGATTGTAAGTTATGTTACCTCAGTATAATAGGTGAAGTAAAAGTTGGTCTGGACTCAAAACTCATCATGAAATGTAGTATGTGTAGTATGAAATTTACTGTGTGTTTGATTGAAAAGAAAGAAGATAGAATGGAAGTGAATCATCAAATTGTATCTGGTATCATAACATCTGGTGGGAGCTACTATCAGTTAAAAACATTAACTGCCGCAGTAGCCCTACCAATCATGTCACCTTCATTATACAATGAAATTAATAATACGGTTTGCGATTGGTGGGAAAAGACAGCAGCACATTCCATGGCAGAAGCTGTCAAGGAAGAAGCGGAGTACGCAGTGTCTATAGGTAGTGTTGATAAAAATGGTACACCATTAATATCTGTTGCTGTTGACGGTTGTTGGAGCAAGAGATGGTAAGAATTTTTCCGCCTTGTCCGGCGCAGCTGCGATAATTGGCATTAAAACTAATAAAGTATTGTTTTTTGGAGTTAAAAATAAATACTGCGTAGTTTGTGCACGAGCCGCAAAGAACGACAGTCAGCCCTCGGAACACCGTTGTTTCAAGAATTATTCGGGATCATCTACCGGTATGGAATCGACCATAATAGTTGAGGGGTTTAAACGTTCCATTGTTGATCACGGTGAAATTTATAATAAATTTGTAGCAGACGGCGATTCCAGTACTTATAAAAAAATATTAGATTCGCGACCGTACGGTAATTTAACAGTAGAGAAAATTGAATGCAAAAATCATCTTTTACGAAACTACTGCAATAGCTTGGAGAAACTGTCGAAAGACACTAAGTATCCTTGCGAATTGCGGAAATTCCTAAAAGAAAGGTATTTGCGTTTAAGAACGGGTGTAAAATGCGCTATTAAATATTGGGGCGATCAAAATCAGTCACTCGAAGAAAAAATAAAAAATCTTAGTGAAGATATCCTAAATGGTCCACAACACGTATTTGGTAATCACCAATATTGCAAGGAGTATTTCTGTAGACCTGATACTCGTCGAATAGAACCTGTTGGGTTGCTTCCAGCAATTGTTGGATGCGGATTAATGGACGCGGTACACATTTTAAGTAAAAGACTGTCATATCATTCTAGAAGTTTAATTCATAATTGTACAAGTAATATAGTTGAAAGTTTTAACGCAGTGATTGCCAAATTAGTAGGGGGTAAGCGTGTAAATTATTCTTCCCGTGGTTCTTATGCGAGCCGATGCGCAGCTGCTGTTGTGTCTTTTAATACAGGATCGATTCATAGTAAAACTCATGAAGTAATATTTAAATCTAGCCCTAATCCTTTGATCGCGAAAGTGGAAAATTGTAATCGTAGAATCCGTTTAATTGCTGAACCTAAATTAAGATTGAAAAAGAGCCACAGCGCTGTATCGAAAGACGCTCACTATGGACCAAACTGCGAAAAACCTGATCTGAGTCCAGAATTATATGAGAAAGCCAAGTCATCTTTTTTAGCCGATTTAAAGTTGTCTTGTGCTGAAAGAGAGGAGCTTGAAAGGTCGACCCATTTGCAAAGAAGTAGTTCTGAGTGGATGAGTACAAGGAGAAAATTACTAACCTCATCATCGTTCGGGGAAGTTTGTAAAAAACGAGAGAGCACAAGTTGTGCTGTTCTTGTTCGTAAAATCGTTTATGGTAGTAATATCTCCAGTTTGCCTGCTGTACGGTACGGTATCGAAAACGAAGAAACCGCAATTAAACAGTTAGAAATTCAAGAGAATATTAGTATACAAGGTTGCGGTTTGTTCGTCGACGATCAATATGAATTTCTTGGTACTACACCAGATGGCATTTATGCAAACGGTTTAATTGGAATTAAGTGCCCACATTCTTTAGCTGGCATGACTCTTGATGAAGCAATGGCCAAACATACCTTTTGGGTTAAGGACAAGGCTTCCAAGGGTTATGTCATAAATAAAAATCATAACTGGTATTTCCAAATTCAGGGACAGGTACATATTACTAAAAGAAACGTTTGCATGCTTGGCATCTGGTTTGGTGCTACTGTACCTATGAAAGTTTATATTATAGAAAAGGACGACAAATTTTGGGAGGAGAAAATGGAGATGAAATTAGTTAGGTTTTATTACGATTGCCTACTTCCAGAATTAGTTGATCCTCGGCAGTCACGAAGCATGCCCATTCGTGACGCGCCCAGTATCATAGAGGCTATGAAAGAGAGGAAAGAAAGAGCTTTACGTGTTATGAAAGAGAAGAACGCCTAATGATTTTGAAAGATACAGGTAACTTAACTACCCAGCCAGTCGATTCACGTAAACACGCCAGTCCAAAAGTCGTTTTAACTTAGGAACTTAGAAATCGCCTTTTGGTTTTCTGTTTTAAACGCACTTACTTATCTAGTCTTGGATTGTCATAAATCTTCCAATAGCTCAATTACTATACAATTTCTGAGTTACCTGGTGTAAAGAATCATAAAAATTGGTTCAAAAATACAGCGAATTGAGAATTCTCCTTTTTTTAAGTCGGTTAAAAGGGCTAAATTTGCAAAAAACGAAGTGACGTCACTGCGCTACGGTTTTTATTACTTACGTGAATCGGGCAGCTGGTAACGTTTTCATTCTGATAGGTTTTGTGATAGCCATTGATTTTATCATCAAATTAGCAGAAATCAGAACTTGATCCGTAATCGAATGAAAAAACATTAGAATTTTGAACTCATATTTCGTTATTGTTTAATTACATACTTTTAATTAGTATATTAATAATTTACAAACTTCTGTTAAAATTAGTAAATAAATGAATTATTTACTAATTTTTGTACAACCCTAGCACGCTTTTGAGATAATACGAGTAATGGCGACTCATATTTGTTATTGTGTAGTAAATAAATCATTTTTATACTTGTGTTTCATTTATTAACATTTTTTTTTAAAACCCTAGGATTTTTTTTAGATATCGACGAGGTGATCGTAAATAAAAAGTAAGTATTTGAGTTTACGCAATAGGCACATTTCCTTGCGTAGAGATAAACACACTTCCTACTGAATTTGCAATTATTTTATTGAATGAATATTTTACGAATTAGAATAAATTTTGAGTGAAATTGTAGTGAAAGTGTAGTTGTACTGAAATTACAAATAAATACATAGTTGGAATTTTAGGTAAGTAGAATACAAAAATGTCAGTCCGGACCTGCTCTTGATTGTATATTATATTATAAACTAGTAACCCGCCCTCGCTATCTTCGCTATCTTCGGCAATATTCACTTAAATTACATACTATAAAAAGCATATTGATCTATAATAAATGCACAATTTATTTAAGGTACTTAATTGGATAAGGATTAATGCTGTATTGTATAAAATCACTTAGTAAATAATCATTTTTTAGTAGAGGATAAAAAATGGTTATGGTGGGTTATCCCTAAGAGATAGACATATGCCATCGTGGACTTTTTTGTTGAACTTTTTAAGATGGATAATACTGTAGTACATTATTTTGGTCTATCTCGTAGGGTTCATCAGCCAACGTTTGCAATATAAGCGCAAAAAAACGTGCTTATTTACGACATCACATTAGAAACCTCTAAATTAATCAGCGTTTCTCTACTATATTATGCATGTATTATACATATAAACCTTCCTTAAGAATCATTCTATTTATTAAAAAAAACTGCATCAAAATCCGTTGCGTAGTTTTAAAGATCTAAGCATACATAGGGACAGACAGCGGATAGCGACTTTGTTTTATACTATACATAGTATCTTTTATACTATACATCATTACATTACAATGTAATGATAGAAAAATATAAAAATTGTGTCTCAACTACTCTTATTAATCTTTTAAAAAGAATCAACAGCTAGTTTCCAAAAATTCAACGTTATTGTTATGCTGTAAATATTCAAGTTCAATAACAATTTCTCAACGTGGAACGTTTGTTGCAAAACATTTTGAAAATCGCGCTCTCTAGGTCATTCAACCGCCCCGTCGGATGTTACATTAAACTTTGGCGCTGCGGTCGCTCGAAATCGAGATCTCAGGCCAACAATCTACACCCTTAACTTTATTATCTACACAAGAAAAGCTCACTGAAGGTCAAAGTTGACTTTTCTTTTTAGCGCACTTTTATAATTTAAACTAAGTAAATACGAATACCTACTTAAATCTCGCAACAAGCTTTTATAACATATGAATTGTGTAATGTTATCAGATAATAGTAAAAGTTTTAAAGTTAAACTTTTATTTTTGTCTTTTTAGACCAATAAATAAAAGCTTGTTTTTAAAAAGATTTGTTTACTTTTATTTTATTTTTTACTTATCGTTGTACACGTTCCTCAGTTTGTTCATCTCAATTCAACTTGAAGCTTACTTGTGCCTTACGAAATATAGTTCTGAGTTTTATTTTGGAGTTATCCTTCTTCTAGACAGGTTGCAAACCAATGTTATTGATGCCTATCTCAACAAATGACACAAGTCAAAGTTAACTAACTGTTTTTACAGATTTGAAAAATTTGACCTCAATATCATAATCGAGAATTTCGAAAACCCCAGTTCATTTAAATTGTATAGGCGAATTGAATAATGGAGTTTAATTGTAGAAGGCTAAGGGCTTCAGTACAACAGGGTTCGCCCTGGTACCCTGAGGCGCAACGTTAGCGATATGAAATGTTTATATACCCTCATACCATTCAGCCCTCGGCACGTGCTCACCTTGGCATTGGGTCATCCATTAATCAGCCATAATCCACATTCATAACAAATAGTTCGAACTTTTCCCCAAATTTGTTGGTGTTACATATTCACGCCAACCAAGATACTCGTCAAGACGAATCAAACGAGCCCAAACACGATGGGGTTGCATCGTTTAATTACGGAGTTCATATGGCCAGCTTACAGGTCCATCGTCAGACCCTGGTTACCATATGGTATCAAAGTACTTGTCAAGACGAATCAAAGGAGCACAAATTCGATGGGGTTGCGTCGTTTAATTACGGAGTTCCTATGATCAGCTTCCAGGTCCATCATCAGATCCTGGTTATCATATAGTATCAAAGTACTCGTCAAGATGAATCAAATGAGCCGAAACTTAATGAGGTTGCTTCGTTTAATTACGGAGTTCCTATAGCCAGCTTCCAGATCCATCATCAGATCAGCTCTATGTTACAATAGTATTGCAGTGTCATCCGATTTATACATGTATACAAAATTTCAGCTTAATCGGAAATCGGGAAGTAGATCAAATTTAACTTGCAAAATTTGATGACAGACAACGGGACAGGTGAAATTAAATGAAAGCTTGTAAAAAATAAGAAACATTATTTTGAATATACTCTAATATGCAAAAAAAGAAGAAAACAAACTAATAAGAAATTAATTTATAAACTCGTCTACCGAGTTGCATTGTCGGCTATTTATGTTTAATTATTAAGGTAAAAACAATCAAAATGTACGCTTGTGAGCATTTAGTTATATATAGACAATATCTGGTTGACCGAGCTTCGCTCGGAATATTTTTGTTATATTTTTGTCGAATTTATTTAGGTATATATTAATAAAAAATAAAAATTAAATAATGAAAAAATATCAAAAATTACAAAAAGAGAATAATAATAACACCGAGATTCGATCCGACGCTGTTTGAATGCCAAACATAACAAAAAATACTGGACAACATCCCAACTGAGCTATCGCCGCTCTTAACGTTGACGGCGAAATTTGAATCCATATTCTATTGACATTTTATGTCATTGTATTGATTAGCTAAAAATACCGACAAAACAACATTTTCTATAAATAAAACCTAGCCAGATCGATTTTTTGGCCCCGAAACCTCTAGTATGCCAAGTTTCATCAAAATCGTTGGAGCCGTTTCCGAGATCCTGAAAATATATATATATACTAGCTTTTGCCCGCGGCTTCGCCCGCGTAAAAATTTACTTGCATATTGAACTATTATCGCAAAGAATATTATCGACATAAAAAGTATTACATTTCTTAATTTAAGAAATACTCTATCTACGTGTCAATTTTCATCCAAATCTGCTCAACAGTTTAAGCGTGATTGAGTAACAAACATCCAAATATCTTCACAAACTTTCACATTTGAATATTACTTCCAGCCTTGTAATTCAGATTGCCGTGCAAATACGATGGTATTGTGGCCTTTCCTTAGTCTCTGATAACGTACTTTTCCATTGGTGAAAAAAAAATTATATCAATCAAACACCCGCAGTTTCATTCACGTAGACCCCATTCCCATGCCA
This sequence comes from Lymantria dispar, assembly GCA_032191425.1. Classification (NCBI taxonomy): domain Eukaryota; kingdom Metazoa; phylum Arthropoda; class Insecta; order Lepidoptera; family Erebidae; genus Lymantria; species Lymantria dispar. The sequence goes on from CM063441.1 coordinate 12,279,770, forward strand.
ATACCGAGATAAAAAATGCCTATGTAACTTGCTGATATTATAAATTTACATGGGTAAAAAAAAATATATAAATCCCAGAAATATCAGAGATATAAATTGCCTATGCTACTCGCTGACAACATAGGTAGCTTTCCATTGGTGAAAGAATTTTAAAAATTGGTCAACAACCCCCGGTATAGTTGTCGTTCCTGGGCAAATACCGGGATGAAAATAGCCTTTAGATGGTATTCACTGATAATATAGCTTTTCATTAGTGAATTAATTTTTTAAACCATTATAATCCCGTGATTTCACCGGCATTGTACCCGATCCCGTAGGAATATCGGGATAAAAATAGCTTAAATATGTTACTCGCTTAAAAATAGCTTTCCATTAGTGAAATAATTTTAAAATCGACTTAATTCATCCACACCGGGATAAAATATAGCCTGGGATAAAATAGTCTAAGTTATTCCTTATGTACGACTGGTAGACCTGATGGTAAAATATAATCAATATCGGTCCAGCCATTTTGAAGATTACCTGTAACGAATAGACAGACAGACAAAAAAATTTGGACCGTATTGTGTGAGCATAAATAAAACCTATTATTTTGATAGACAAACAGACGCTTCAAATTTATTTATTTGTAGAGATAGAAAATTGGAATAATATTTTGATTGTAACTTACTGTCTGGTAGCTGCTAGAAATATTACCACGTTTTCATTTTTCGTGGGTGTCGCAAAATACTACTAAGACAAAGATTTACATCGACCTGGACCAATTGGTGATGCCGTCTGGCCAACAATGTCGGCCAGGTCATAAAATGTTGCTAGAACCTTTGCAACATATCTACGATGGCAGTAGTAGATACCCTACCCACATATCGCGTCGATCCAAAGTAATTAGGATAAGAGCAAGATAATGATGATATATCATTGGCTGGGTGTCTTCGACTATATGCGTTTTATCCTTTTGGGGCAGCCCAAAATTGTTTCTTAGTGCGTGCTTACCCCAAATAACCGAAATCGGTATACAAAATTTCACATTCTTAGGTCCGGTATCTTTGGCTATACGCTTTCACCCTCTTAGGGGTTGAATTGCCAAAAATTCTTTGTTAGAGCTCGCTTATCCTTGCCAAAATTTTTTTCATAGTGCTTGGTAAGTGAGCACTAAGAAAATCTGGGGGTAATCCAAGAAAGCCAACCGTGTACTAAAATGATCCTTCCTAGGCTCAGTGATTTCGGTTAAACGCTTTTCACCCCCTTAGGGCTAAAATTGCAAAAATCTCTCTTCCCCCAAGAAAGGCAACTTTATACAAAATTCCATGTTTCTAGGCCTAATGATTTCGGCTATATATTTTGCACCCCTTTAGGAGTTGATTTTAATAAAATAATTTCTTAGAGCTCACTTAAAACAAAGGAAAGAGAATTGCATAGAAAGTTTTACGTTCCTAGCTCCAAGAGTTTCGTCTATACGCTTTTCACTCACTTAAGGGGGTGATTTTCCAAAAATCCTTTGCTAGTGTTCATGTACCCCAAGAAATAAGACGACGTAAAAAGAAAATACTTTCCCCTATTTCAACCCCTTATACCTATTTTTTCGCAATAAAAAGTAGCCTTATATACTTTCTCAAGATTTAGTTCATCTTTGTACCAAATTTCATCAAAATCGGTTAAGTGGTTTCGACGTGAAAGACTATATGCTTTTCAATCCCCTTTTTTTTGGGGTGAACTGCGGTCAACGCGTTCCTCGCACCACTCCGTCCGGGGCGACAGAGGGGCGTAAGCACGCAACACCCGCAACCCACCCGAACACCACGTCGCCTTCGTCATTGGACCGACCACCGGAGCAGGGTTACTTGTGCTTTTCAACCCCTTAAGGAGGTGAATTACCAAAAATCCTTTGCTAGTGCTCGTGCACCCCAAGAAATACGATGGTGTAAAAAAAATACGTTTCCATGCCCAGTGGTTTCGGCTGTATGCTTTTTGGTATTTTAGGGGTTGAATTTCATCCCCATGTAAATGGAATTTCCAAAACGCTTGAGCGAATAATTATTTATTTATTATTAGGTGCCTCAATACAAAGATTCGTGGTTCGATCATCGAAAATGACGAATTTCCATACAAAATGTCATCCCCTATTTCAACCCCTTATACCCATTTTTTTGCGATAAAAAGTAGCCTATATCCTTTCTCAAGCTTTAGTCCATCTTTGTACCAAATTTCATCAAAATCGGTTTCGACGTGAAAGGCTATATGCTTTTCAACCCCTTAAAGGGGTGAATTTCCAAAAATCCTTTGCTAGTACTCGTGCACCCCAAGAAATACGATGGTGTAAAAAAAAATACGTTTCTAGGCATAGTGGTTTCGGCTGTATGCTTTTTGGTATTTTAGGGGTTGAATTTCATCCCCATGTAAATGAAATTTCCAAAACGCTTGAACGAATATTTATTTATTTATTGTCAGGTGCCTTAATACAAAGATTCGTGGTTCTATCATCGAAAATGACGAATTTCCATACAAAATGTCATCCCCTATTTCAACCCCTTATACCCATTTTTTCGCGATAAAAAGTAGCCCATGTCCTTTCTCAAGCTTTAGTCCATCTCTGTACCAAATTTCATCAAAATCGGTTTCGACGTGAAAGGCTATTTGCTTTTCAACCCCTTAAAGGGGTGAATTTCCAAAAATCCTTTGCTAGTACTCGTGCACCCCAAGAAATACGATGGTGTAAAAAAAATACGTTTCTAGGCCCAGTGGTTTCGGCTGTATGCTTTTGGTATTTTAGGGGTTGAATTTCATCCCCATGTAAGTGAAACTACCAAAACGCTAGAACGAATATTTATTTATTATCAGGTGCCTTAATACAAAGATTCCCGGTTCTATCATCAAAAATGACGAATTTCCATACAAAATATCATCCTCTATTTCAACCCCTTATACCCATTTTTTCGCGATAAAAAGTAGCCTATGTCCTTTCTCAAGCTTTAGTCCATCTCTGTACCAAATTTCATCAAAATCGGTTTAGACGTGAAAGACTATATGTTTTTCACCCCCTTAAGGGGGTGAATTTCCAAAAATCCTTTGCTAGTGCTCGTGTACCCCAAGAAATACGATGGTGTAAAAAAAAAATACGTTTCTAGGCCCAATGGTTTCGGCTGTATGCTTTTTGATATTTTAGGGGTTGAATTTCATCCCCATGTAAATGAAATTTCCAAAACGCTTGAACGAATATTTATTTATTTATTGTCAGGTGCCTTAATACAAAGATTCGTGGTTCTATCATCGAAAATGACGAATTTCCATACAAAATGTCATCCCCTATTTCAACCCCTTATACCCATTTTTTCGCGATAAAAAGTAGCCTATGTCCTTTCTCAAGCTTTATTCCATCTCTGTACCAAATTTCATCAAAATCGGTCCAGTGGTTTAGACGTGAAAGCGTAGCAGACAGACAGACAGACAGACAGACAGACAGACAGACAGACAGACAGACAGAGTTACTTTCGCATTTATAATATTAGTAAGGAAATATTAGTAAGGATATACAAGAATTGCTCGTTTAAAGATATGAGAAATACAATATACATATGGAATTAGTATTAGATGTAGATGTTTTCAAAATACATTTCACGAAGGCCGTAATACATTTTTTTTTTACACCAGTTTGATTCAAATTTAACTAGAATATTTTTAAATTTAAAATTTGCACTTATTGTATGTTTTAATGTCCATGTAATTAACAATAATGGCTGAATATCATTTTAATTAAGAAGGCTAATGTATTCTTAACTACCTTAAATAAAAATAACAATAAAATAAAAAAAAAAGCTCTTGTAAAATTTAATATTTAGCGTACATGGATAACATTTTCATCACATTTGAAAAAAAATTGTAACTTCATAACTACAACACCTAGGAGACTAAATTTGATTATTTTTGTTAGATAATAAGTCTCACTACGCCTCATAGCCCGTTGGTCCATTACTTACGGGACACCTGTATATACGGTCAAGGATTTTTTTTGCATACTATATGAAAATTCAAGACATTTATTATTCAAAATTTATTTACATTTAATTGTTTGATGATTGTCTTTTATTTTTAGGGGTAGGCCATGGCCAGCGTATCCGCCACGCGGCTCCGTCTGGGGCGACGGAGGGACGGCGTGCGCCCCATGACCCACCCGTACCCACGTCGCCTACGTCGTTGGGCCAACCACCAGAGCAGCGTGACGTGTCGTCAGTGGTCGGCTCAACGGAATACCCCGGTCGCGGGGTACCGTTTGATGGTTGTCTGCCATCTTGCAGACAGTAATATGATTCCGTTGTTATATAGATATTGGGACTTCTTATAAAAAAAAAACGCAACAACTACAATAGTTTAGGTAGTCCTTGATGTTAACCACCCAGCGAAACTGAAATTTTGCTGAGTGACTAAAGATGAGTGTGGTCTATCTAGCATTATCATGATCAAAAACCGCACCCTTTCTGTTTATTATCACTCTTCTCTCGATTTTTTGCTTCAATCTCAACAGTTGTTGGCAGTAGATATTTAAAACGATAGTTCTGGCCCCCTTTCAATTCCACCATACACACAGCATCACCTCCTTACGAATTAGCCCGGGTTTTGCCGCAGTTTGTGAGGCTGACATTTTTAGCATGCCATTTTAGCATAACATCTTATGTTACGTGATCCACTTTTCATCACCAGTTATCAATCTCTTCGAAAACGCTTCGGTTTCATTATGTTTCAATAAAGAACTACAAATGAGTGCACGGATCATTAGGTTACTTTCAGTGAGCTCGTGTGGTACATAAATAGCCAGCTTTTTTCAAATGGGTTAAATCTATGAAATTACAGATTTTCAGTTACAGTAACTACTGATATGCTGATCTAGCCCCACATGTTTAAAATATGGCGTCTATTTTATTAGAAGCATGGAGACCAGAGGAAGGTGCATCTTACTTCTTCTTCATCTTTTTAAAGGCAAAAAGCTACAATAATAAGCTATTAATGCCACTGTCGAGTTATAATATTTATTATTCACATTATTAGTCCCCGTATTTCAGTCATAGTTATTACTATTGATTAGGTGCTGACAACCCAATCGTGATTCCCCTGGGAATTTTGGCACAATAAGAAAGTACACACAATTCACTATATAATTATCATATTCGCTACATTGCAGCATTTTATCTGCATTAGATAAATATTACACAAAATATCAGCAAGATTATTCAATATAACATTGTAAAATACTAAAATAATGAATACAATTTAAAAGTGCTACATGACATTTTGTCAAATTCTGTCAAAAGTCTAATGCTTGGATTGGAAACGCGATAATCTCACTGACACTGCAGTTTGCGTTGCATTTGTTTTTATGTTTTGTAATAATATTTTAAAATCTATGGAATTTCTTCAGTTAGATTAACTTATTTTGACACAAACAAAAACGGCGGGCAACAACATTTTATTAAATTGGTTCTCATTTTAAAATGTAACCTTTTTAATTTAATCAAAACCAGTCAGATACAATTAATAGAGCCAAAGAGATTTTATTAAAAGTTCATCTATATCTATCTTCTATACATATAATAAATGAGTAGAAATCGCGTGTCTGTACTTTTGATAAATTTATTAAAAAATGAATGTAGGCCGTTAAAAAAGACTAATGGAATATTTTTTTGAATTTTTTGTCTGTCTTGTATGTCTGTGTGTCTGTATGTCTGTATGTATGTATGCGCTAATCTCGAAAACTACTGAACGGATTGTTTCGCAGTTTTCACAAGTAGATTAAGCCCAATTCAGGGCAACATTTAGTCTTTGTTTTATTAAAATCTGACGTCAGGTAAAAAAGTTATCGTCATTTAAATTTTTTAAATCGCCGCGCCGCCGCTCTCCGTTTATGTCATTTGAAGAGTTAATTCAAAATAACTATTTTATTTATTGGCGATGTTAGAAAAATATTTTTATTACTTAATACATATTAGGTTCAGCAGCTCAGCTCATATACGTGCCGTCCCACCTCTGGGCCTGAGTCTTAATTTTTAATTGTCAATCTCTCTTCTCAATCTACAGTGGAAGGGAAATTTACATACTATAATCACGTTAGTCATGTAGTTAAAATAACTATTAAAGACACCTGTGATGTAAAAAAAATAATATTTGCATTAGTTAATATTTAGTTTAGCTACAAAGTAATAAAATGAATGATCTATTTGATTCTTTAAATGAACAACAGATGGCGCTGTAATTTTATTTATCTCGCGCTTGGGTTAAGATTCTAAAAGACGTCTACATTGACTCCTTGAATTCAGTCTAAGATTATAATACTGTTGTGTTGTGTATGTTCTAAGGTAAAATTGATTGTATGAATTAAGCATTTGTTTGATTATTGATATTTGGCTATAAAATGGCTATGGCTATAAAAATACGGACTTCTTGAAATTGCTTAACGGATTGGTTGAATTATTGCTATTCTTATTATTGGGTTATAAAAATATTGTGAATATGTGAATTTGAAAACACTGAATTCTGTTTTATGAAATAAATTGGTGGATATGAAATAAATCTAGATAGCATTTCTTGAAATTACTGCTGTTTTTAGGGTTCCGTACCCAAAGGGTAAAAATGGGACCCTATTACTGAGACTTCGCTGTCCGTCCGTCCGTCTGTCTGTCACCAGGTTGTATCTCAAGAACAGTGATAGCTAGACAGTTGAAATTTTCACAGATGATGTATTTCTATTGCCGCTATAACAACAAATACTAAAAAAAAAAAAAAAATATTTAAGGGGCGGCTCCCATACAACAATCTTAGCACTAATCGTGAACGGAATACGCTTTCTCGCGTCTCAGAGACTTTTACCGATAGAAGCTCACGACTGAGCGCTGATCGTGAACGTCATATGTTATCTCACGCCTAGGAGACTTTCACCGACAGAGTGATGCGATGCGAAATCCGGAGACGGAATAAAATAACTTTGGCAGTGACTTCGTCTGAAATTGCATCCACATTGCTTCCTGGCGGTAAGACGGCTCATCCTATGTTTAAAATTCCAATCAATTTAGAGAGCAATGAAACACCGACGTGTTCATTAACTCGCAACTGTGACAAAGCTAAAGTGTTTTAGGCTTGCTGTCTAATCGTTTGGGAAGAATGCGCAGTGGTAAATAAAAAAGCCGTAGAGGCCGTGGACCGAACTCTCCGCGACGTTCGCCGTAATGAAAAGCCAATGAGGAATATTACATTGCTTTTCTCTGAGTATTTTCGGCAAACTCTGCCTGTTAAAACTAGAGGGACTAAAGCCAATGAGATCATTGCTGCACTGAAGCGTTCTTATCTATGGCCCAAGTGCAAAAGTTAACCCTCACAATTAATATGCGAGATGCTAAGAATTTTCTGATATTCTAATGGAAATCGGAAACGGCGTCCTCCTTGAAGAAAACGGTCAAGTGACTCTGCCAGAAACACTTGATCGAGTCGTTTCGTCAGAAGACGAACTAATTAGTTCAGTATACGGAGACGTTTCGTGTATACCACATCAAGAAAATTCTTGATTATCTGAACGCGCTATACTCATCCTCACTCCAAAAAATAATCAAGCTGCTGCAATAAATGAAAAAATATTGGGACAAGTTGCTGGGGATGGAGTAGTTCACAGTAAGGAACATCATCGAGACTGAGATTCTCATGGGATTTGTGGTTCCGGTGAAACTGTGTTCAAACCACGAATACCACTGACATCGAACAATTTCCCCGTCCAATTTAAACGCACACAATTTCCTGTAGCTGCTTGCTTTGCGATTACCATAAACAAGTTCCAAGGTCAGACGTTAAGGACTACTGGTGTCGATCTAAGGTCTAGCTGTTTTTCCCACGGCCAGCTCTACGTGATCTGCTCGCGAGTCAGTAATGCTGATAATTTATTTATTTTAACCCCAGCAGGAAAAACAATTAATGTCGTCTATAAAGAAGTTTTATAATAGGTGTGCAGCATCGTAATTAAAAATAACCATTGTGAAAATAAAACTAAACATAATCATTTTTTAAATATATTGAATAGATTAAAAACCACGCGGACGAAGTAGCGGGCATCAGCTAGTATAGACTATGCGAAAGACTCGACATATTAAATTCACACAAGTGTTACGAATAAATATACTCACGTTATATTACAAGAGTCCTGTATAATTGTGTATCAAACTGTCGTCACATGAGTATGTACCTAATTACGTATACAAATATGCAAGTTGCGCGCCCGATACAAGTGTGCGACCGCCGCGCGCCGCTGCCGACTTGTCGAATGACAGTTGTATGTAAACAATTATTATTATTGTGTGTACTATCTGTAGGCGTGGGTTTTATCGTTTTAATGTTGTAATTAAAACTACGGATTTTAGCGCGTTTGTATTTGATTTTTGATTGCCCGACATTTAGAATACTTTACAGTCCACTCAATTATTTAATATCCATCCGGACTGTTCACGCCGGACGGAGCTAATTTCACTTTTTAGTTCCGTCGTGCGCTGGCGCCTAGCCGCCATTTTGACATTCTGCACTCGACTCTCGCGAAAGTATTGTGACGCATCGGTTCCGTGGCGCCCGCACTAGCTAGTTCCGCCTTAAAGACACGAAGGTACCACGTCAGTCAGCCTATCTGCACGCGAGTGTGTATACTACTTCAGTGCCCGCATTCAGCCTAACCTAGCTCGTCGTGAACACCACCTTCAGCCCGGCAAGTCTGCAACACCACCAAAGCACAGGAAAGACGAGGTAAGGTCCTCAGCTTACCACGTTCTCCGCCCACCTTTCCCGAACAAACCCTCATTTTGTGGGAATCAGTCCCACTAGTGGGCTGGCTCCGCTTACCCTTCTTGTTCAACCCATCTCGTTATGTTGCTGGCATAAACCACCCCATACAGTCCATTAGGCCGCAACATAACACGGACATTAGTTTGTTTCGTGCAAAATATTTCTAACAATATTTTAATTATATAGTACTCGGTTTTATATATTTTAGAAAAGTATTGAACAAATGATTTGTGACTTTAACTAGCAATTGGTCGGTTTTCTTAAATACATATCTTTTATACTAATAATGTTAAAGAACAAAAGTCTATTTAATAAATATATAACTTTTCTAGTAATACACAAAGTTTTATGAAATTTTACTGTCAAATTGATAATGTTGTATGAAATAATTTATAGTAGGTACCTTTATTTTAGAAAAATAATAAAATATTCTTTACACAGACAGCACACATTCGTTATATTACAAAAAAAATGGTACAAATATAAATAACACAATTTTTACGTTCATAGTCACCAGGGCCCGGATTACCCATAAGGCGGATAAGGCAATTGGCCTTTTCTTTCTTTGGCCTTTTTAGTTGGCACCCGCCGTCCGGCTAGGGGCTCCGCACCGACTAGGGGTCATGAGCATGCACCAAAAACGTCATCGCACTTTTTTATATTTATATACTGCCTTAGTATTATTCTTTTTTTATTACTGTTGGTGGCAAAAGAGAAAACAGCACACCTGATGGTAAGTGATACTCATGGACCTTGGACCATGGACTCGAGAATTCCATTGCCTAGGGGTCCTAATAAGGTTAATTCAGCTCTGGTGGTCACGGGAAGACTTACCGCCTTGAAATTTTCGAACGTTGTAAAGTATTTGTCGGGTAATCAAATACAAAGGCGATAAAATACGTAAAAATAGTTTATTTGTAATGTACTGGCAACCCACCCTCGCTTCGCTTCGGTTTCATTCGCCTTACCCGCGCGTAGTTCCCGTTCCCGTCAGAATACCAACATAAAATATAGCCTCTGCTACTCCCTGATATTATAGCATTCCATTGATGAAAGAATTTTTGAAATCGGTTCGGTGGTTCAAGCGTGAAAGCGTAACAAACAAACGAAACTTACTTTCGCATTTATAATGTTAGTAAGGATGGTACTTGCATAAACATCACAAATTGTACAAATACGTAATACTGAATTGTAACTAAAGAATGAAACAAAGTACAATTTAAATCGCTAAATATTGTGTTTTATTTAATAAAGTATTAATGACGTCATCGAATGACAGTATGTAAGTTTGTATGTACACTATATTATTATCTACTTATAAAAAAGAATTGTCTGTCTGTCTCTTTGTTTATTTACTCCGGATAATTTTCAAAACGGCTGTACTGATATTGATAATATTTTACTATCAGTTAGCTGTCTGTGCAATGAATAACTTAGGATATATTTGAGGCCGGTATTCTCACGAGAACAGGAACTACGCGGGTGAAACCCCAGGGAATATAATATAATGTATATACTAGCGCACGGTTCAAGGGCGCCAACTATCGGAAATACCCACAGCTATCGCTAAATAAACATACGTAACCTAATTTATGTATATGACAATACTCTTACGTCTATTGTGAACTGCTTTATCTGTTTTAAATGCTATGAACAAACTCACTTTCTGTCCGTTTGTTTGCTTAGATTTTCATAAACTTTTTCTTTATTACAATTGGTGACAAACGAGCACACATGACGATAAGTAATACTGAGGCCTCATGGACCTTTGCAATACCAGGCGCACAGCTACACCGCTGGCTAGCGTCGAAAAAGTGATATTTTTAAACCTCGTTTAGAAAAGGGACGTGTTATAGCGCTCGTTAAATAACAATAAAATATAATAGGTAGTTAATCTATATCTATATCTATACCAATAAATAAAATTGGAGTGTCTGTTTGTAATGTCAAAATAATAGGCTTTTTTCATGCTCACACGGTTATTTGCACTATACATATGCCTAAAACATTTTTTTTGTCTGTCTGTCTGTTTGTTCCGGGTAATCTTCAAAACGGCTGGACCAATTTCAAAAATTCTTTCATCAATGGAAAGCTATAATATCAGGGAGTAAACTAGGCTATATTTTATCTAGGTATTCCCACGGGAACGGGAGCTATGAGGATAAGGCGACAGAAACCGAAGCGAAGCAAGGACGGGTTGCTAGTTCTAGAATAAACACGTACGTGGGATAAATGATCACAAAAAACGTACATTTGTGAAATGGATGAACTCTGCTAGTGGTACGTTGGTAAAACGATGAAAGTAGTATCAAGTCAAACAGTTCCTCCGAGCACTCGCCATGAAAATAACCGGTGGAATAACGTTCATTATTCAACGTAAGGGCAAAGTGATTCAAGAGGAATATATATATTACTAGCAACCCGCCCTCGCTTCGCTTCGGTTCCAGTCGCTTTACCCGCGGCGTAGTTCCCGTTCCTGTGGGAATACCGGGATAAAATATAGCCTATGTCACTCCCTGATATTATAGCTTTCCATTGGTGAAAGAATTTTTGAAATCGGTTCGGTGGTTTAAGCGTGAAAGCGTAACAAACAATCAAACATCCTTACTTTCGCATTTATAATATTAGTATGGATGTATAATACATGAATATTGATATTGGAGAGGTTTTTAAGGTTTTAAATGCGATGTGATGTCCGTGTAGTGACGGTGTAAGAATACAATTCGCTACTCCCTGTCTTACCCGTGGATGTCGTAATAAACGAATAAGGAACATAATACGCATATAACATCTATGCAAGAAACGGAAAACTCGAAATAATACCCTATACCAACTTGTCTGACAAGCATGGTATAGTAAGCTCATTTTCCCTATTGTGGAGCCATGAGCCCAGTAGTGCAGAAAACATTAAATTATTTATAAAGCTTTGTTCGTGTGTTGACGGAGTAAGAATATAATTCACCGCCTTACAAGTAAACATAGTAAAAGACAAATATAATATAGGTATAGCATAGTATAGTAGTTCAATAGTGTGGAGGACGGCCTAGCCCAGCAGTGGGACGTGAGTCTATTAGCTGAGATATAATGAAAGGAGTCTCGTGAAAATATAGTTATCTATCCATTATGTGACAAATATTTCATCGTTGTTGTTGCAATGGAAAAAAAATGAGTTGATTGCATAGATGGCGTAGTGGTTAAGGTACCGACCTACCATGACAGTGTCGCTGGTTCGAATCCCACGCAGGACAACACATTGTGCGATCCACAAATTGTTAATTCATTCTGGGTGTATTTGTGTGTGTTAAATCGTTAAATGTTTGTAAAATCCCCCACAACATAAGGATTATTTCCTCAGTGCAGGATTTATGTTAAAAAAAAATACTAAATAATCATCATAATCTCAGCCCATATATGTCCCACTATTGGGCTTGGACTTTATCCACTATGGGAGGGAAATTGAGGTATTATACCATGCTAGTCAAAGGGTACGGGGTTTCATTTCAAGTTTAACTTCCCTTGTATACATATTGTATGTCTATATAATATACCTATATATCTATATAATATTCTTTTACGACACCCACGGGTAAGGGAAAGGTAGTGAATTGTATTTTTACTGTGTCACTACACGAAACTGAATAACATAACATTTTATTTGTGTGTGCAATCAGTGCTCATTACAATTTCTATCAGTTATAATCTTAGAATAATAACGTATAGAAGGTAAGTTCACGCACAAAAAGTGAGACATTTCAATTGGAGCCTAATGGAGCTTACACCGGAACCGTTCCGTAATGTACAAGTCATTGTACTGCACGTACGTACGCAACTCTTACTTGATAATTATGACGGTTTGTGCATTCAAATGGTGTCACAACACATTTGAAAAACTTTAAGAAGGTTTTTAACATTACTTTTAAAAGTATTTCGACGATTTATGTTAATAAAAACAAAATTTGATTTCATAATTTGTATAGTGATTTGTATAGGCATTTTACGAGGACATCTCGAAAGCCATACACGCGTCCAAAACCCACTTCACGGTGGTTATGGGAGACTTTAACGCGAAACTAGGCAAAGGGAGTGATGATGAGTTGAGAGTGGGGAAACATGGATATGGACGGAGAAACCAGAGGGGCCAGAAACTGGTTGATTTTCTGGAGAAGGAAAGCCTCTTTATGATGAATTCCTTCTTCAGGAAGCAGCCACAAAGGAAATGGACCTGGATTAGCCCCGATGGTTCAACAAAAAACGAGATAGACTTCATCTTGTCAGACAAACGACAGATATTCAATGATGTCTCAGTGATCAGCAGAATTAAAACTGGGAGCGATCACCGGATGGTACGAGGCACATTGAATATCCATACAAAAGTCGAGCGGTCACGCTTGATGAAGTCTACACTCCGACCTACATCTGTCCAATACCAGAACCTCGAAAACTTACAACTCGAACTACATAATCGCTTCCAATGTCTGGACGAGTGCGAATCTCCGAACGATATGAACAACAGGTTCGTGGAAACTGTCCACGCGGTTGGGTCGAAATTTTTCAAGGCTCACCGCGTTAATAGACCTAAAAAACTTTCTGACCAGACTCTCGAGCTCATGGAGAGGAGAAAAGAGATGACGGTGCAGTCTGCAGCCGATTGGTCCAAACATAGGCAGCTAAATAGACAGATCTCCAGGTCTGTGCGTCGCGATATTCGCCGATTTAATACGTTCCGTATTAAAGAAGCGATAGAGCGGAATCGTGGCTCGAAAGTGTTCGCACAAGATCTGTCTATTGGGAAAAGCCAAATGACTAAGCTGAAGACCGATGACGGCACTGTCATTTCATCCCAAAGTGAGATCTTGGGAGAGGTCGAAAGGTTCTATGGACAGTTATACAAATCATCCCGAAATCCTGTTGTCGGCTTGGTCCAAGATCCCAGATCCAAGCTAACTCGGCACTATACCGAAGAAATCCCGGACATCAGCTTGTACGAGATCAGAATGGCTCTCAAACAACTACGTAACGGTAAGGCACCGGGAGATGACGGAATTACGGCAGAGCTTTTGAAGGCGGGCGGCAAGCCGGTATTAATAGCCCTTCAGAAGCTATTTAATTCCGTTATCCTCGGGGGCGACGTTCCAGAGTCGTGGACCAGGAGTGTGGTGGTGCTGTTCTTCAAGAAGGGTGACAAAGCTCTTTTAAAGAACTACAGACCCATCTCACTCCTGAGCCATGTTTATAAGTTGTTTTCGAGGGTCATTACCAATCGACTCACGCGCAAGCTCGATGACTTCCAGCCGCCCGAACAAGCCGGCTTCCGAAAAGGCTATAGCACCATAGACCATATCCTCACGCTTCGGCAGATTATACAAAAGACCGAGGAGTATAATCGGCCCCTGTGCTTAGCGTTTGTGGACTATGAGAAAGCCTTTGATTCAGTCGAAACTTGGGCGGTGCTGCAGTCCCTTCAGCGGTGCCAAATCGACCATCGCTATATCGAAGTGCTGAAGTGTTTATATAGGAACGCCACAATGTCAGTCCGTATCCGGGATAAGAGTACGAAACCGATCCAGTTGCAGAAAGGCGTGAGACAGGGAGATGTCATCTCTCCGAAACTGTTCACCACTGCACTGGAAGATGTCTTCAAGCTCTTAGACTGGACTGGACTCGGCATCAACATTAACGGCGAATACATCACTCACCTTCGATTCGCAGACGATATCGTCGTTATGGCAGAATCCATGGAGGACCTTGGCACTATGCTCAATGATCTCAGCAGGGTATCCCAACTAGTGGGTCTACGAATGAACATGGACAAGACGAAAGTCATGTCAAATACCCATGTCATTCCTGTACCGGTCCTAGTTGGCAATGCGATTCTCGAAGTTGTCAATCACTATGTTTACCTAGGACAAACAGTCCAGTTAGGTAGATCCAATTTCGAGAAAGAGATCAGCCGACGAATCCAACTCGGTTGGGCAGCGTTTGGGAAACTTAAGAGGATCTTCTCGTCCAACATACCTCAGTGTCTGAAAACACAGGTCTACGACCAGTGTGTGTTACCAGTGATGACTTACGGCACGGAAACGTGGTCCCTAAATGTAGGCCTCATATCAAGGCTCAAAGTCGCTCAGCGTGCTATGGAACGGGCTATGCTCGGGATTTCTCTGCGAGATAGAATCCGGAATACAGAAATCCGCAGAAGAACGGGTGTAACCGACATAGCACGAAGAATTAGCACGCTGAAGTGGCAATGGGCAGGCCACATCGCTCGATGAACCGACAACCGCTGGGGAAGAAAGGTTCTCGAGTGGCGACCACGCATCGGACGACGCAGTGTAGGACGCCCCCCCACTAGGTGGACCGACGACCTAGTGAAAGTTGCTGGGCGTCGTTGGATGCAGGCGGCACAGGACCGCACATTGTGGCGCAATATGAGGGAGGCCTACGTCCAGCAGTGGACGGCAATAGGCTGAAATGATGATGAAAATGATGATAGTGATTTGCGTGTGACGTCTGCGCGCCATTAGTATTTTTAGATTCAAATTTTGAAAGTTCGAAGTATTGACACTATCCTTGTATATGTTATTATTCTAAGCTTATAATATACACACTATGGTTTGATAAACAATGTTAAAATTAATATTAGTTCTTATTAAAGCCTTGAAAATAACAATTGTAACACAATAATAACAAATGTCTGGAAAATACGTATCGACTATTTGACAACACGTAAACAATTATAATTAATTGTAAATTATGTTAAATGAGCAGTTATTAATCGCTAATAATGTATCAAATATTAAAACCAAACAGGAAGTCTGTTAAATTACACGCTTACATATTATTATACGAATTATATCTGGTAGTTATTTAAAAAAATATTGAGCATTTATTCATTATCATCATTTCAGTTCATGTATGTCCCACTGCTGGGCTCGAGCCTCCTCCACAATAGGAGGGAAATTGATCTGTTATACTATGCTGGTCAGGCAGGTTGATATAGGGTTTTATTTCGAGTTTTCCTCCTCGTACATATAACATACCTATATGCAATTGATATCCTTTAGTCGTCTTTTAGGACATTTACGGGTAAGATAGGGAGCGGTGAATTGTATTCTTACTCAGTCACCACACGAATAATTTCACATACGTGGTAAAATATTAACAAGAAATATAAACTTTACACAAAAAATAGAATCTAAATTTGTCCTACAGAATCATTGGCAATAAATTTGTATCAAAATGTGGGTCAATATTTTAATAACAAATTTTCTGTATCGGGTAGATAATTATAAATTTTCTGTAATAATGAGTCATCATTATTACAGAAAATTTATTGACAACAAGTCATTGTTGGACGTGAGACATCTTAGTCCGCCCGTGACCATGAACGCTGCAAAGTGTTCGAAACGTCGGGCAATCAAAAATCAAATACAAACGCGATAAAATCTGTAAAGTAGTTTTATTTAAAATGTGTAATACTCGCGTAAAAATTATTAGGAGATATAAAACGACTGACGTATCAATTTCAGAGTTTTTATATAGATACACAGTGGGTCTTGTTGTCTATTGTTGTGAATGATTGACAAAATGTACATCACCAACTAGGAGGAAGTGCTAATATTGTGGGGGGCAGGTTGGTAGGGGGTAGGGAGTCATCTGTAGTAGTCAGTATCTGCCCGCATCGCAACTCGCCTTAATTGAATTTGCTGCAACTTCGAAATACCAAATGCTGTGCAAAATAAAAGCAACTGCGATCTATAATTTGTTAATGATAATTTACATTAATTTTAATTTTCAGCGCCATCTATTAAATCATTTACTATAAAACCTAGAAGAAATTTAATAATTCCTGAGCACTTAACACCATCTATTGGCTAGTAGATGTAACACATTAATTTAAGCTTTTAATAATTCTAATAAGGAATATAATAATATAGGTAATTAAAACGTCCAAACAACTTTATCCAGGAACCTTATTAATTCTAGTATAAGGAGTTGCCCTTTTATAACAGGCTGGTGAGAGAGGATGTTATTTCGAGTTTTTCTTTTGTTATCTTCGAACATTTAACTTAGTCGTCTTTTACGACGGCCCCATATAAGAAAACGTTTGGTAAATAGTATTATAATTCCGTCCGCAGTTGGAAAATTAAAAATAAAGTCGAATAATTAGCTGTATTTTTTCGTATGGTGACGAATTAAGAATACAATTCACCACTCTTTATCTTGCCCGTGGATGTCGTAAAACTTAAAAGGCGACTATGGGATACGCACGTAAGATCTGTTCAAGAGAAGAAAGACTGGAAATGAAAGTCTATACCAACATGTCTGACCAGCACGGTATACTAGGTTAAATTCCCTCCCATTGTGAGGAGGCCTGAGCCCAACAGTGGGACGTATGTAGGCTGGGATGATGATGATTAATATTAAATAATAATTATTATATTTAGAACATTATCATTTTAAATAATTTTATATTGTGTCAAGTTACAGATTCCCTAATGGCTGACATAAAACTAGAGGTTAAACCTCACTAGGGTACACTTTTTTTGAGTGATACCTAACACATACGGTGTTGTTTTATCTATCATATATATTCATTTGCGACCAAATTGTTCGCGAAATTCATCTCAGTCCACATACGTCCCACTATTGGGTTCGGGCTTCCTCCACTATGGGAGGGAAATCGACTTGTATAAGGATTGATTGATTGGTATAGGGTTTCATTTCGTATTTTCCTTCTTTTGCTCTTTAGATATACGCATATTATATCCCCTAGTCGTATTTTACGACACCCACGGGCAAGAGAGGGGGTGGTGAATTGTATTCTTACTCCGTCACCACACGGAAAAATTAAATTACCATATTTAGATAATTATATGTTAATGTACTTCTTATCATCCTCTTAGTGTATGTCCCTATTTTTTTATGCTATGGTAAGTGCACACGTGGTCCTTTCCATCCGCGGCGACGGAAGGACGGCGCGCGGGCCCATAGCCCACCCGTACCCACCTCGCCTTCGTCGTTGGGCCGACCACCGGAGCAGGGTGATTTGTCGTCACTAGTCGACCCGATGGAATACCCTTTTGGGTATCCTCACCTTTCGACGTCCCTGTTCCGGGACGTCGATCGCCGTCGCGCGGTCAGCCTCTCTGCGGGTGAGAGACTAAATTCCCCGGTCCGGTCACACGCGGCCTCGGCTATGAGTGTATGTCCGTATGGAAACACGTCTTACCAGCCTGGTGTATAGTGGGTCAATTTCCCTGTGACAGTAGAGGAGACACGCGCGCAATAGTAGTATATACATATATCGATTGAAATAATTAAACTATAACAATATTGTTCGCTCTCAGTTCAACACTTGTACCCGTTGTTAGAACAAGTCCCTAGTACATGCACCGCTAATACACTTGTTTGGTTGTGGTCAATTAATTTAGCTGACTCAGACATTTCACTTTAATGCGCTGAATGTGAGCCGCACACAACTGCTAACATATACAGAACAGACCACGTTTATTTCATTATCTCATTTGCTTTATAATCATTCATCATTCAGCCTATCGTCGTCCACTGCTGGACGTAGGCCTCGCTCATATTCCACAGCAAAGTGCTCAAGTCCAATGACGCCCAACTTCCACCAGGTCGTCGATCCACCTAATAGGTGGCTTCCTAAACTACATCGTGCGATCCGTGATCGCTACTCGAGAACATTTCTTCCCCAGTGGTTATCGGTTCGTCGAGCGATGTGTCCTAACCACTCCAGCGTTCTAATTCTTCAGGCCATGTCGGTTACTACTTTATAAGTAGCCATTTAATTTAATATTACTAAACTAATGTCCGTTTTCACCAACAACCCCTAAAGCTTAAGCAACACATAAATAAGGCTATCTAGATACGCGGTATCAAGGCAAGTTCAAGCTGAGAGAGAACTGCACATTGGTATAGTAGTTAAGATACCAATCTACCGCGCCAGTGTCATTAAGTCGATTCCCACGCAGGACAACGCTTTGTGCGACACAAATTGTTATTCTGAGTCTAGATGTAATTTGTTTCTGATAGTTATAATTTTGTAAAGTCGCCCGCAATAGAAGAGTTATTGTTGCATGCTATTCCTTCCGCCGCCGCGGGAGGCTTATACGAGATGTGACCGGGCCATAGACTGTGACAACAGTAAGACAGATTTCAACACTAATGCGTATGAGACTTGTATCACACATCGATCTCATCTGTGCACCTCCCGTCCGTAATACACCATCATTTCAGCTCATATACTTCCCCGTTCCTAGTTCAAGTCTCCTCACAGCGGGAGAGAGATTGGCCTACTATATTACTACGCTAGTCAAACACGTTGCGGTAGTGTTTCTCTACCAGTTTCCTTCTCTTAATTGGTATACTCTTATTATTTGTTAGGCCGCTGCCTACCGTTAAAAAAGTGAAGGGAGTGTGAATACACGCAATGAGGTTAGGTGGTACTGAAGGCTTCACTAAAACCCGCTGCACGCACACGCCCGCAAAAGTTGTGCTTCTGGCTCTTTCGTCAGTAACAAATTGTTACTGCTCGGACCTCAATTTTCTGCTCAGTGTGGTACTATCCCGGATGGACCGGCCTCTGGCTGTAGAGAGACAACTGTCCTTTTGACTGTCACCATGTAGAACTAATATTATATCATCATCATGATCATCGCAGCCCATATACGTCCCACTGTTGGGCTCGCGCCTGCTCCACAATGGGAGGGAATTTGACCTACTATACCATGCTGGTCAGACATGTTAGTTTTGTTCTTTTTTTATGGGTGGACTATGGTAAGCGCACACGCGGTACTTTCCGTCCGGGGCGCCAGCAGGACGGCGTACGGGCCCATAGCCCACCCGTACCCACGTCGCCTTCGTCGTTGGGCCGACCACCGGAGCAGAGTGGTTTGTCGTCGCTAGTCGGCCCGACGGAATACCCTTTCGGGTACCCTCACCTCTCGACATCCCTGTTCCGGGACGTCGGTCGCCGTCGCGCGGTCAGCCTCTCTGCGGGTGACGGACTAAATTCCCCAGTTCGGTCACCCGCACATCGGCTAGGGAGACATGTTGGTGTAGGATTTCATTTCGAGTTTTCCTTCTCTTGCACAGGTCTTATGCATACTATATCCCTCAGTCGTGTTTTACAACATCCACGGGCAAGATAGGGAGTGGTGAATTATATTCTTACTTCGTCACCACACGGATGCTTTATAAAAATTAATAACCATATAAAATCTTAAAGTCTTTCCTTAAATAGCTGAAATGTCTTCATCATAATTTATTTCCAAAGTTAATATTTAAAATATTATATTTCTGTGGAGTAGTTCACCTCAGATATGAACCCTTCGTGATGTAACCGTAACTTGATAACAAGTTTAACAATATCTCGTTGAACTCACAACTCGATTTGTATTATGTTTTATTTAATTTAAGTAACTCTCTCACTGCGGTACGATAAATTGATTTTAATAAAGGCGAGGAAATTGTTTGAATTTGATTTAATTTCTACATTCCGTTGTGATTGCTTCGTTTGTTTAGTGATAGCATTTAACTGCTAGCCGAGGTAGAAAGTTTAAATGCAGAGTTGAACATTGTCGTTCTTTATATTACGAGATGTTCTGTATGTACTACAAATAGAATGATATTCATTATCACAATAATCTCAGCCCACATGCGTCCTACTACCAGGGTCAAGCCTCCTTCATAATAGGAGGGATATCGACTTGATAGAAAGAAAGAAAGAAAACTTATTTATTACGATGTCATACTAATAAAACGATACAAAATCTATATAAATTTCAAAAATTATACTAACATATTCCGTGTGGTGACGCAGTAAGAATACAATTCACCACTCCCTATCTTGCCCGTGGATGTCGTACAAGACGACTAAGGGATATAATATGCACATAAGATCTGTGCAAGAGAGGGAAAACTTGAAATGAAACCCTATACCAACATGTCTGACCAGCATGGTATAGTATGTCAAATTCCCTCCCATTGTAGAGGAGGCCCGAACCCAACAGTGGGACGTATGTGGGCTGCGATGATGATGATGATGATGATACTAACATATAACATAAAAAGAAAAATCTGTACTTAAAATTATACTAAAATACTTAATTAAAAACGAAAGCGAAGAACTACCATACTACCATAAAAATTTGTGAGATCCATGTTATACCAAGTCGGTTAACTCATTCAGTCCCTGCTTAAGGCACCTTTCTTCTTAAGTTATTATGTAAATAGCTAACCTAACAACTTCTTATAGTGACTTTATCAATATTAAAGTTCTTTTATGTTTAAAATAAACAGAATGACTTGGCAAGTTAATCTGATTAACACATAGTACATAAAGAGATCGAAAAAGGTCCTATATCAGCATAAGCTGCACCGCGACGGTGTAGCGCTGGTTTTCATATAGAACCATAGTGGTTAATTAAATTAATTAAATTAAATTAAATAGATATTATTATGTCTTTTACGACAAACACGGGTAAGATAGGGGGTGATGAATTGTATTATAATTGCGTTACTACACGGCATAATGTCATTATTAATAAATACACAGCACTATACGCCAGCTGTAGCTACAGTTATACTGCTACAAGCATGTCGGTGACGCGAACCCACGAGATATCACCCATACTAAAAATATCTAAAGCGCATAGCACACTGCGCATGCGCGAGTGACGAGCATGTCGGTGACACGAACCCACGAGATATCACCCATACTAAAAGTATCTAAAGCGCATAGCACACTGCGCATGCGCGAGTGACGAGCATGTCGGTGACACGAACCCACGAGATATCACCCATACTAAAAGTATCTAAAGCGCATAGCACACTGCGCATGCGCGAGTGACGAGCATGTCGGTGACGCGAACCCACGAGATATCACCCATACTAAAAATATCTAAAGCGCATAGCACACTGCGCATGCGCGAGTGACGAGCATGTCGGTGACACGAACCCACGAGATATCACCCATACTAAAAGTATCTAAAGCGCATAGCACACTGCGCATGCGCGAGTGACGAGCATGTCGGTGACACGAACCCACGAGATATCACCCATACTAAAAGTATCTAAAGCGCATAGCACACTGCGCATGCGCGAGTGACGAGCATGTCGGTGATGCGAACCCACGAGATATCACCCATACTAAAAGTATCTAAAGCGCATAGCACACTGCGCATGCGCGAGTGACGAGCATGTCGGTGACGCGAACCCACGAGATATCACCCATACTAAAAATATCTAAAGCGCATAGCACACTGCGCATGCGCGAGTGACGAGCATGTCGGTGACACGAACCCACGAGATATCACCCATACTAAAAGTATCTAAAGCGCATAGCACACTGCGCATGCGCGAGTGACGAGCATGTCGGTGATGCGAACCCACGAGATATCACCCATACTAAAAGTATCTAAAGCGCATAGCACATTGCGCATGCGCGAGTGACGAGCATGTCGGTGACGCGAACCCACGAGATATCACCCATACTAAAAGTATCTAAAGCGCATAGCACACTGCGCATGCGCGAGTGACGAGCATGTCGGTGACGCGAACCCACGAGATATCACCCATACTAAAAGTATCTAAAGCGCATAGCACATTGCGCATGCGCGAGTGACGAGCATGTCGGTGACGCGAACCCACGAGATATCACCCATACTAAAAGTATCTAAAGCGCATAGCACACTGCGCATGCGCGAGTGACGAGCATGTCGGTGACGCAAACCCACGAGATATCACCCATACTAAAAGTATCTAAAGCGCATAGCACACTGCGCATGCGCGAGTGACGAGCATGTCGGTGACGCGAACCCACGAGATATCACCCATACTAAAAGTATCTAAAGCGCATAGCACACTGCGCATGCGCGAGTGACGAGCATGTCGGTGACACGAACCCACGAGATATCACCCATACTAAAAGTATCTAAAGCGCATAGCACACTGCGCATGCGCGAGTGACGAGCATGTCGGTGATGCGAACCCACGAGATATCACCCATACTAAAAGTATCTAAAGCGCATAGCACACTGCGCATGCGCGAGTGACGAGCATGTCGGTGACGCGAACCCACGAGATATCACCCATACTAAAAATATCTAAAGCGCATAGCACACTGCGCATGCGCGAGTGACGAGCATGTCGGTGACACGAACCCACGAGATATCACCCATACTAAAAGTATCTAAAGCGCATAGCACACTGCGCATGCGCGAGTGACGAGCATGTCGGTGATGCGAACCCACGAGATATCACCCATACTAAAAGTATCTAAAGCGCATAGCACATTGCGCATGCGCGAGTGACGAGCATGTCGGTGACGCGAACCCACGAGATATCACCCATACTAAAAGTATCTAAAGCGCATAGCACACTGCGCATGCGCGAGTGACGAGCATGTCGGTGACGCGAACCCACGAGATATCACCCATACTAAAAGTATCTAAAGCGCATAGCACATTGCGCATGCGCGAGTGACGAGCATGTCGGTGACGCGAACCCACGAGATATCACCCATACTAAAAGTATCTAAAGCGCATAGCACACTGCGCATGCGCGAGTGACGAGCATGTCGGTGACGCAAACCCACGAGATATCACCCATACTAAAAGTATCTAAAGCGCATAGCACACTGCGCATGCGCGAGTGACGAGCATGTCGGTGATGCGAACCCACGAGATATCACCCATACTAAAAGTATCTAAAGCGCATAGCACACTGCGCATGCGCGAGTGACGAGCATGTCGGTGACACGAACCCACGAGATATCACCCATACTAAAAGTATCTAAAGCGCATAGCACACTGCGCATGCGCGAGTGACGAGCATGTCGGTGATGCGAACCCACGAGATATCACCCATACTAAAAGTATCTAAAGCGCATAGCACACTGCGCATGCGCGAGTGACGAGCATGTCGGTGATGCGAACCCTTAAGATTTTCCCCTACTATAAATGCTCAACGGATTTAAAGAATTTTCACTTCAATAATATTACAGGCTTACAATAATAACGCATAGAAGGATAATGTCGGTACTTAAGCGATCAAAAACATGAAGTCAAAAATTCTACATGCGTGCAGGCGATTACACACGTACACACGCACACCACTATAGAAATTATGAAATCAAATTTTGTTTTATTAACATTCATCGTCCAAATATTTTTAAAAGTAATATTAATACACTTTTATGTTTATCAAATGTGTTGTGACACCATTTGAATTCACAAACCGTCATAATTACCTAGTCATTTTTTAAGAGTTGCGTACGTATGTGCAGTTCCGTGGACCTTGTAAGTTGTACACTACGAAACGGTCCGGCGTAAGCATCATTAGGCCCCAATTTAAATGCTTCATTTTTTGTGCGCGGACTTACCTTCTATACGTTAGGTATTATTTTAATATTACAAGATAGTAAACAGTACAATAACATGTAGACCGTAATTCTATTGTTTTCTCTTTAGCTTCTGTTATTAGTGTCATTAATTCTCAGAGAATGCATTAAGGGCGAAAGCGGTGCGAGGGATAAATGTAATATTAGATGCGAGCTCTTCCCAGGAGGGGGGGATGAATGAAGGAGGGGGGATAGTACCACCATAAACGTACGACTGATGTCCGTTAATATTGCCTACAGATGTATACCGGACCACTAATGGACACTTTTAGTGCGCAACAAACAAATAATTGCTTATTGTGTTAAAGAAACCAGTATTAAGCGTAATGATACTAATATTTATACAAGAAGACTTTCCGTGTGGTGTCGTAAAAGACGACTAAGAGATTAAATGCGCATATAACAGCTATGCAAAAGATCGAAAACTCGAAATAAAACCGTATGCCAACCAGTTAGACCAGCGTGTTGTAGTAAGTCCTTTCCCTCCTATTGTGAAGGAGGCTCAAGCCCAACAGTGGGACGTATATGAGCTGAAATGATGAATGAATGATGAGAGAAGAATATATTTTATTAATCCCATCTGATCTAAAATTTCATTATTTTGAAAATAATTTTTAACATAGTTGGTTGTGTGGTGACTGATTAACCATATATTTGATTGCACAAATGGCGCAGTAGTTAAGATATCTATCAACATAACACTGTGTGCGATACACAAATTGTTTTTCTAACTTTGGATGTTTGTTTATGTGCACATTAATTATATGGTTTTAAAGTGTCTGTAATACAAAGATAATTTTCTCTATTATATCCTATCTTAGCCGTGGGTGTTGTAAAAGACGAGTACGGCATATACTGTGCATATAAGATCTATGCAAGAGAAGGAACACTCGTAATAAAACCCTATACCAACACGTCTGACCAGCGTGGTATAGTAGGTCATTTGCCCTCTCATAGTGGAGGAGGCCCGAGCTCAACAATAGGAGCTATATGACCTGAGATGATGATGATAACGTAACAAGATAAAAAATTGGTTGCCTGTAAAGTCGGTATACGGGCGAAAGTTTTACGTGACAACGACTTTGAGTGGTAAAATAATTTTAATGTGAATATTCATTCGTATAGTAGGAAGAAGGATGAAATAATAGTAACAATTTAAAACATTTATTTATACAAAGAATTATATTTAAAGAATTATCTCTCTCACTCTCTCTCTCTCGCTCTGTCTCTCTCGCTCTTAGGCGGGCTAACTGTGCTCGAGTGGAAGGGACGCGTGCCTTTCACTTTTTATGTCTGTCTCTCTCGCTCTTAGGCGGGCTAACCATGCCCGAGTGGAAGGGACGCGTGCCTCTCACTCGCTCTCATTGTGAGCGCATAACGTGAGCGGAGCGTAACGCAGTTTCTTGAAGTATCACCCGGCAAACCAATTTATAAGACGTTGTCACGTCAAAAAACTTTCTGAAAATTTTGTCCTTCGCGTTATCCTATATTTGGTGAAAAAGCGACACTAATAATAGCAAAAAACAATATTTAATACATTGATAGTTTTATTATAATGTATTATATTTATAGTTGACATTTGTGACGGTATGCGCGCACATCGTAAAAAGCATTCTTATTAATTTTCGTCAAAAAAAAATATAACTTCAATAAAAATGACAGATTTACCCCTAAAAATGATGTAAACATACAATCAGATGTTATACATTATAATCTTGTAGAACAAACACTCACAGTAATTATATATATATAGAAGACGTTTGCTAACAAAGGTGTACTGCTTACTCCTAACATTTAATTAGTTTACGTCGCTTTTACTAGAGCTGCTGGTTACAAGTTATATATACCTAGTACTATTGGTGTTTCAACATTGAACTAATCAAATGAAAATATCTCTAACTGGCTTCCAATCGATAGCAGACCGCAGATAAAATAATAGAAGAATATAATTATAATATTAAAGCAAGGCTATGGTATTAATAATCGGACCTGACGTTGCCGGCTATCGCTAGGGCGATGGTCGACAGCGTCGGGAATTGGGATGTGGTCGCAGCCTTCTGCGAGACAGTGATCTCGCGGAAGGAAGCGGCGGATCGCCTGCGCGAGGAACGCAGCCTCGATAAGGAGATACGCCGCCGGCGACTGGGGCGGCGTAGGCGCAACTATCTGCGCCTCATGCCGCCCTAGCCGAGGCCGCGGGTGACGTGACCGGGGACTAGTCCGTCACCCGCTGAGAGGCCGACCGCGTGAGGAAAGACCGACGTCCTCCCCGAGGGGGGGACGTCGATCGATGAGAGGGTACCCCAATAGGGGGTATTCCGTCGGGCCGACCACTGACGACAAGTTAACGCTGCTCCAGTGGTTGGCCCAACGACGAAGGCGACGTGGTTTTTGGGTGGGTCGCGGGAGTTGCGTGCTTAAGCCCCTCTGTCGCCCCGGACGGAGTGGTGCGAGGAGCCGACCGCAGCCCACCCAAAAAAAAAATGGTATTAATAATATTTTAACGGAGATTAAACAGAAAAAGAGGGCTGTTATAAGTTTGAAGTCGGTGTCTGTCTGTCTGTATTGTATATGTATGTTTATCTGTGGTATTGTAGCTCTCAAACAGATGGATCGATTTCGGTACGTTTTTTTTTCATTTGAAAGCCCGTTATCTGGCGGTGGTTCTTAGCTATACTTATTTAATATCAGTCCAGCAGTGCAAGAGTATCAGCTCTCTTCCAAAGCGATGTAATGGCATATGATTATTCAATTAAGTACTTCACGCGTGCCAATGTAGTCGTTAAATGACAATTAATTAATAGTTTCTGTTGAAGATGCTATCGGAGGTCATTCAAAATTTTCAATTTTATTTATAATTATTATGGAATTTATTTAGTTTTAATTGTGTCATCACTGTGCAGTGAGTTGAGTTTTATTTGTCATTTGTTATTTCGTTATTAATAAATATAACTTATCCACTTTATGATGTAGTAAAAATACAATTTACCACGCGTTTAAGAATACAATTTGAATATAACACGCATATAACATCAATGCAGGAGAAGGAGAGCTTGAAATAAAACTCTATGCTAACACGTTTGACTCGCGCGGTATAGTAGGTAGGTCAAATTCTTTCTCATTAAAGAAGAGGCTCGAGCCCAACTTTGGAACAAATATGGATCTAAACAAATTGATAAAAGTCCTTCTATTGCGGGGTTTTGTCGTCTTATAAATAAAAAAATACGCATCTTAATCCGTCCAGAACACGGCGCAGCACACGCTCAAGGAGTGTGCTGCATGGGAGGGGGATCGCCGTGAACTCGTCGCAATTATCGGTGCCGATCTGGCGCTGCCGACCATCGCCAGGGAGATGCTCGTCAGCGTCAGGAACTGGGACGCGGTCGCCGCCTTCTGTGAGGCCGTAATCTCACGAAAGGAGGCGGCGGATCGTGTGCGAGTAGAGCTCCTATTCGGCGACACGTTCCGCCGCCGGCGACTCGGGCGGCGCAGGCACGAGTATCTGCGCCTAATGCCGCCCTAGCTGAGGCCTCGGGTGATTGGACCGGGGAATTGTCTGTCACCCGCAAAGAGGCTGACCGTGCGACGGCGACCGACGTCCCAGGACGTCGAGAGGTGAGGTTACCCGAAAGGGTATTCCGTCAGGCCGACCACTGACGACAAGTCACATCTGCTCCGGTGGTCGGCCCAACAACGAGGTGACGTGGGTACGGGTGGGTTATGGGCCCTCGCGCCGTCCTTTTATCGCCCCGGACGGACTGGACCGCGCGTGCGCTTAACATAGCCCACCCATAAAAAAAAAATCCTAATCCGTCTATTCTTTTAGGAGCTAACATACCATATAGAGACACACGCATACACGTTAAATATAATACTCCTTGTTTTCATTGGAAGTTAAAAACAACCCATACATTTATAATTTCACAAAATATATTAAACTTTCCCTTACCTTATAAAAATAAATATTTGTGTTAGCAGTTTGCGGAGAGTGCTCGCCCACTCTACGATACTCATATAAACCGTAAGCCTCTATCAAACAAAACACAGGGGCGTGTTTCAAATGCATCTCACGTACCAGAACACCTGTAATTAGGCACGTAATTGTCGAATCTGTACAACACTAATGAAACCTTATATAATACAAACAAGAACAATGAAAGGAAGAGGTCACAAGTCCTACAAATCATATATTGCTGTATTTGTATGCTTAGCAACAAAAGCAATTCATCTAGAATTAGTGGGAGATTTGACAACTGAAACATTTATTGCGGCACTGCGGAGGTTCATGGCCAGACGAGGACACGTGTCACATATGTATAGTGACAATGGCACGAACTTCGTAGGCGCAGCGAAATTTTTGGAACAAGAATTATTGCAAATAACACAGTCACCTGGATTCCAAAATACGATGACCAGTATAGGTACTCAGTGGCATTTTAATCCGCCAGCAACCCCCCATTTTGGTGGGATTTGGGAGAGCAGCGTAAAATCAGTAAAGTACCATTTACGTCGAGTAATTGGAGAATCGACATTAACGTACGAAGAAATGATAACATTTTTACATAAAATATGATGCTTGCACAGTTGTTGTTGTTATTCGTTTAGCTGCAAGAATGTTGTTCAACGTCTTTACTACACAGCTTTCTGAAATGTGTAGTACTCCTATATCCTCTAGGAAACAAGGAGACAACTACAACACAAGCCACAGAGACAGACAAACAGCGGGCAGCTCCACCACAACCACGGCCACGGTATGGGAAACCTCGTCCCCAGACTACAGTCCAAACACCACAAACGACGGAAGGACACATTGGACCATATGAGGTTATCGAATTATACGACTTGCAGTCGTGTTCCTGAGAGACCCCAGAATGTTCAATGCACATTGAACATGCAACGCAGCAAACTCAAAAGTAGAGCATGTCAACATACAAGTAAAGCATGTCAACATACAAATGTGCAAAATTAGCACTGACATGATTTAAAGACACTGCGTTATACTTTACACGTACGACACACTAACACAAAATGGTATATGTGTGTATTAGCAATAAGTAGTATATAAGGTGTACATTGTGTAAAATAAATCAGATTTGAATTTATTCATCTCTCAGTTACATCCCTCTCACTGCGGCCAAGACACCCTTAGCCGTCAGTTCTGATTAGTCGAGTGAGTCTGCTTGACTGGCAGTGAGAGTTACCAATCCTCCACCCAAAGCTCCATCTCACTGTGGCCAAGACACCCTTAGCCGTCAGTTCTGATTAGTCGAGTGAGTCTGCTTGACTGGCAGTGAGAATAACCAATCCTCCACCCAACATCCATCTCACATCCACCTGTCACCTTAGGTAGCACGGTGCAGGTATCCCATCATATAGGCTAGGAACTTAAGGGCTTTAGGTACTTCAAACTATAACCTTAGGTTCTTCTGTCAAACACGGCGTTAGTCCTTAGCCCAGACTACGCCTGTACATTTGGTCCTTCGAGTAAAAGTAAAGATTTTTCCTCCCTATAACCCCCCCGTAGGTTTGACATAACAGACATACGAATCAGTTAAGAACGGGCTGGTGTACTCAACAAAGCATCAGTTTCGGAATTGACTGAAAGACTTTTACTTACGTACTCTGTCAGAAAGCCTCTCGTTGCGGTTCGGTCACTGGCCTCCCACAAGCGGGACTCACCAGCTGATTGAGAAGTCGCACCTTCAGGGACGTGTTATAGCGAGAGCGCAGGTACGATAAGTATTGACTTAAAACATTAGTAGTAGGGAAGTTAGGGTAGGGCTATTAGGGAAGAAGACAAAAGAAGCACTATGGACATACAAGAAATAAACACAGCAATCAGAAGCCAGGAGGAGGATTATAACGAGATCAGGAGGATAATTACAAACATTAAAAAGGACTCCGTGAGCCGAAGAACACAAAAATACATTGACGAAAAAAGACAAACACTAACTACTATTTTCCAACGGGTGCAAGAGAATCACTCGAAACTGGAAAAACAAGAGATGTTATCATCTCACAAATATATCACTACAAATTACTTTGGAAATATCCAAAAACAATACAACGAGGGCTTAGCCCACCTACAAAACTATGAAGCAAGACTTCAACTTGTTCAGGCGATATATGAACCTGAAGAACAAAACACAAACGAAGAAGAAGGGAGAGGGAATCCCAAGACGTTTATACAAATGTTCAGGATATCCCAGATGTCAAAAAGGCTAATTCAGGCGAAAGAATCAGTCACTGAAAACAAACCTATATGGCATTTACAAACTACAATAAACAACTTACAAAAACGATGGCAGGATATTGAAGAAACACACATTGAATTATTATTGGAGGAGGATACATCGGGACACCTTTACTTCAAAAATAAATATTTTGAAAACACCCAAATTGAGTTCGATACTACAATGGAGATGCTGGAAGAAAAAATCCATGACAGTTCCAGCGAAAAAATAACCTTAACACAGTCGTCAGGAAAACTACCCCGTATCTCTATTCCAACTTTTACTGGGAGTTATGACTCATGGTATACTTTTCATGATTTATTCAAAAAAATTATTCATGAAGATAAAAATATTTCATTGGTAGAAAAGATGCAATATTTAAAGACAAATGTAAAAGGTGACGCAGCAAAAATTATACGTCATCTAACGATAAGTGAATCGAACTATGAAACCGCATGGAAATTGCTTACGCAACGTTATGAAGACGAACGAATGATATCAATTAAATTCATCGATAAATTATTAGATTTACCCAAGCTAAATGTTGCGAATGCAGCGGGTTTAAGAGACATGCACGACACCATAAAAGAATGTTTGGAATCTTTAAAACATCAAGGAATTGACATTTCAACATGGGACCCTATTTTGGCTAGACTTTTGGCCAGGAAATGGGACCATAAATAAATACCGGGGAACACTCGTACCAATAGCAGAATCATCAAAAAGTAAACATTGCTGGTACTGCAAAAGCACAGAACATAATATAAATAAATGCCCTAGTTTTAAAACCTTGAACGTGACGCAACGATATAAGGAAGTCTCAGACAAAGAAATGTGCAAACGCTGCTTAAATCATGATAAACAAATAAAATGCACGAGCGAGTTTTATACAAAATGTGAAATATGTCAACATAAAGGTCATAACACACTATTACACCGAACATTCGATTCAATTAAAAGACAACCAGAGTCTTCTGAGTATACGAAAAAGTTCACTCCTAAACCAACTATGAGTGATAAAAAACAAAACACAACGTTATCGAACTTATCAGCTACCAATTTAGAGGAAAAAAATACGGTCTTATTAGCCACAGCGCTATTACAAACCACGTCGTATGATGGAACACCACAATTATTAAGAGTATTGTGTGACCAAGGTTCAGAAGCGTCATTTTGCACGGAAGAAGTAGCACAACTGCTGTCGTATCCAAGACAAAAGGTTCGAGCCGAAATAAAAGGCATTGGAGACAACGAACCTAAGACATCGAAATATACAATTAACATAAACCTACAACCAAGGTACTCTAGTGAGTACAGACTACCTGTAACACTTATAGTACTACCGAAGCTTACAAACTCGTTACCAAGAAGTAACTTACAACAATTACAAGAGTTGGACAATGTTCTATTGGCAGACCCAACGTACAACAAAAAGGGACCTATAGACATAATTTTAGGTGCCCAAGAATATAGTAAAATACTATTACAAGGTTTTAAACGACTACAAGGCGGTATAATCGCTCAAGAAACAGAATTGGGTTGGATTTTATCCGGGTTATATCCGCAAGACACAAACGGTGGCATCAAAGTATTAAGCATGATGACTCGCACCGACGACATACAACAATTAACAAAATTTTGGGAATTAGAAGAAATTCCACGACACTATGCACTCACCAAAGATGATGAGTTGTGTGAAAATTACTATACAAATACTACAATACGAAGTTTCGACGGCACTTATACGGTACGACTGCCGTTTAAGGATGCGAACATAAAATATGGCGAGTCAAGGAAAAAAGCCGTGGCTCGACTATTACAACTAGAACGTCAGTTCGAAAAAAATGACAATTTACGCCAACAATACAAGGAATTTATGTACGAGTACCTAAATATGGGTCATATGAGAAAAGTACCTAAACCAGAATATTACACAGGAGAGTATTATATTCCCCACCAAGCGGTAATAAAAGAAGACTCTCTTACAACAAAACTACGAGTGGTATTTGACGCTAGTAGTAAAACAAGTAGTAAAATAAGCCTTAATGAAAATTTACATAAAGGACCACGACTTCAACAAGACTTATCAAACATATTATTACGCTGGAGAACGCATAAGATTGCTTTCATGGCCGACATTATGAAAATGTACCGGTTCATAAAAATAAACCAAGAAGACTATAAATATCAAAGAATTTTATGGAGATTTTCTCCAAAAAAGGCCATTAGTGAATACGAACTAACAACGGTCACGTATGGCACAACAAGCGCGCCTTATCTGGCCGTGAGAACATTACAACAACTAGCATTAGACGAACAAGACAATTACCCTATCGCCAGTAGAGTAACGTTACAGGATTTCTATGTTGACGATATTTTGTCAGGAGATCCTGGGCGATGGCATACGTTCGTGGCCAACAGAGTGTCAGAAATTAACAGCATAATACCTAACGCTCAATGGAATCATGTCATATCGTCTGAAAACCCAGCGGACATTATATCAAGAGGATTGGAGCCAGAAAAATTAATAAACTGTTCCTTATGGTGGAACGGCCCACCATGGTTACAGACGAGTGATATACCTATTACAACAACAGCACCACAGCCAAATGAAGAAGCCAAGTACTGTTTATCAACAACAATTAATACTACGAATGAAAAATATGACATCTGGAGTCGATTTTCTAACTACAATAAAATGATAAGAACATTAGCGTATTGCTACAGATTTATCAGCAAGCGCAAAAAGCACGAACCATTATCCTGTACGGAACTAGAAGAAACAGAGAAACGAATTCTATGCATATTGCAACAAGAAGAATTTTACGATGAAAAAGAAATTATTCGAAAGAAAAAATCACTGCAGAAAAACAGTAAATTATCCACACTAGATCCATTTATTGATAACGATGGATTATTACGAGTTGGAGGTCGAATAGAAAACGCTGACTTGCCATATAATCAAAAACATCCTATACTATTACCACGCCGACATCATATAACGTCATTAATTATACAAAACGCACACATGAAAACATTACATGGAGGAAATAAACTAACTACAGCTGTCCTACGACAAAAATACTGGATTATAGGTGGAAAACAAGTTGTCAAAGGTATACTAAAAAAGTGCGTCAAATGCGCGAGATACAGGTCCGAAACGAAAGTACAAAAAATGGGGATACTTCCAAAAGCAAGAGTCACGCAATCATATCCATTTAGTCACACTGGAGTGGATTATGCGGGACCAATACAAACAAGAACAATGAAAGGAAGAGGTCACAAGTCCTACAAATCATATATTGCTGTATTTGTATGCTTAGCAACAAAAGCAATTCATCTAGAATTAGTGGGAGATTTGACAACTGAAACATTTATTGCGGCACTGCGGAGGTTCATGGCCAGACGAGGACACGTGTCACATATGTATAGTGACAATGGCACGAACTTCGTAGGCGCAGCGAAATTTTTGGAACAAGAATTATTGCAAATAACACAGTCACCTGGATTCCAAAATACGATGACCAGTATAGGTACTCAGTGGCATTTTAATCCGCCAGCAACCCCCCATTTTGGTGGGATTTGGGAGAGCAGCGTAAAATCAGTAAAGTACCATTTACGTCGAGTAATTGGAGAATCGACATTAACGTACGAAGAAATGATAACATTTTTACATCAAATTGAAGCTTGCCTAACCTCGAGGCCGTTATGTGCACAAAGCGAAGACATCAATGATAATACAATACTAACGCCTAGTCACTTTTTAATTGGTCGGGAAGCAGTTGGAATCCCAGATCCGTTATC
Organism: Lymantria dispar; assembly: GCA_032191425.1. Lineage (NCBI taxonomy): Eukaryota > Metazoa > Arthropoda > Insecta > Lepidoptera > Erebidae > Lymantria > Lymantria dispar. The sequence continues at coordinate 12,314,033 of CM063441.1, forward strand.
AAACATAAATACTGATTTAATAAATAGATGGAAACAAATTCAAAGAATGAAGAAAGATTTCTGGAAAGCCTGGTCATCTGATTATTTACATCAACTTCAACAAAGATACAAGTGGAAAGAAACTCAAGAAAATATCAAAATTGGAACCATAGTACTAATAAAAGATGAAAACATAAGTCCAAGTAAGTGGCCCTTGGCAAAAGTGGAAAGCGTTCACCCAGGAAGCGACGGGGTGATAAGAGTAGTGACACTCAAAAAATCGACAGGTTTATGTCAAAAACGATCAATACATACATTAATTCCTTTACCCGTATATCAGGAAGAATTAATGACTAACACGAATACGTTAAGTAAAAATACCGAAACGCCTGTGAATTATAACATAGCAAATACCATAAAAAAAAAGTTTGTTAAGACACTTAAGTCAGGTCGGAAGAGCGTGTTACTCTATACTACATTATTATTGTGTATCGGACAAGTAACAAGTACATCAATGTTTACTATGAAACATTTAAATCCAGGCCTATATGTAGAACAAATAGGTACTTCAACAATAAACAGAGGGAGTTTTAGAATAGAAACTAATTACGAAAGGAGTGATTTGGAACTGAATTTAAATAATACGATAAAAATAACTAATCAGTTTCAAAAGTTATGCACTGACACGCAACAGTATACAAAAGACACCCATTGTGCAGAATTTTATTATCATTTGAACGAAGAGAAGAGCACGATTTGAGAAGATAAAGGATTACCTTACTGGGATAAAGATTTCTAGAAGGAGACGTGGATTATTAGGACAAATGTTAACATACGTGTTCGGAGTCAACGATGAAGTATACAGAAGTATTGACTCATTGAGTAGCAATCAACAAGAACTTATAAACGCCGCCAATCATCAAACAAACATAATGATATCTACAGTATCCGCTGTAAACCAAACCGAGGAGCGGATTAAGAAAAAGTTAGAAAATTTTGAAAAAAAGTTAAATGAAGCTATAGCATTCATGTACGATAACGACGTATGGTATAAGATGGTAGACGCTAACAATGTGAAAATACAAGTAATACAAACGTATCAATTAGCGAGCAATTACATAACAGAGATTATTCACTATTACAACGGGTTACTTGAGATATACCTAAATAACGCATCAATATGCACGATTTTGAGTCCTAAATACGCTAATGATATAATACAAACAACCAATCAAAAGTTACCTGGAAACTTAAGGATAATTCAGGATCAATTAATACAGACTAACATGGAAATAAATGCAACACATATAAACGTATTTGCGTACTATCCTATTCATGACATAAGAAAATATACACTAATACACATAACGGCGATTCCTCAAAAGTTGACCGGGAGTTCTTTTGAATGCTTGTCAATCCCAAGAGCATTCATAGGCTTCGACTATAACAATGAACGATACTTTGAATTAAGTAAAGACGAGTTCAAAGATTGTTTACACAAAAAATCGGAGTTTGTTTGCTATCCCGTGGCTGTTAAGAACATGCAATTGAACAAGAATTGCATTGTTGACCAGCTATTCAGCAACAATAATAACACTAAATCACAATGCACATCAAGAAGATACAACATTCAATCTACAATTCTATGGAAACAACTTTACATGCAGAATACGTGGATGTTTATCACTACAAAAACACAATCAGCTTCGATAATATGTGATGGACAAAGACAAGAAATTAACCTAGAGGATATAGGAGTACTACACATTTCAGAAAGCTGTGTAGTAAAGACGTTGAACAACATTCTTGCAGCTAAACGAATAACAACAACAACTGTGCAAGCATCATATTTTAAAAGGAGTAATTTTACTCTAGACACACAAGTAGTCCAATCAGAGATACCAGACATACCGAAGGAGGAAGTATTAGATAGCTCCACCAGTATATTTGACCACTTAACCGCTTCAGAAGCAAAGCTAAAAACAAGATTAGATAACACAATATGGAGGCGAATAGAGTCTCATTCCTATGTGGTTAGCACCGTGACATCTCTTTTTTTAATAGTATTAGCTTGTCTTTTAATTTATTTCAGACCACTCAAACAATGTCGAGATAGACTTACGAGAAGACAAAACAAGGAGACAACTACAACACAAGCCACAGAGACAGACAAACAGCGGGCAGCTCCACCACAACCACGGCCACGGTATGGGAAACCTCGTCCCCAGACTACAGTCCAAACACCACAAACGACGGAAGGACACATTGGACCATATGAGGTTATCGAATTATACGACTTGCAGTCGTGTTCCTGAGAGACCCCAGAATGTTCAATGCACATTGAACATGCAACGCAGCAAACTCAAAAGTAGAGCATGTCAACATACAAGTAAAGCATGTCAACATACAAATGTGCAAAATTAGCACTGACATGATTTAAAGACACTGCGTTATACTTTACACGTACGACACACTAACACAAAATGGTATATGTGTGTATTAGCAATAAGTAGTATATAAGGTGTACATTGTGTAAAATAAATCAGATTTGAATTTATTCATCTCTCAGTTACATCCCTCTCACTGCGGCCAAGACACCCTTAGCCGTCAGTTCTGATTAGTCGAGTGAGTCTGCTTGACTGGCAGTGAGAGTTACCAATCCTCCACCCAAAGCTCCATCTCACTGTGGCCAAGACACCCTTAGCCGTCAGTTCTGATTAGTCGAGTGAGTCTGCTTGACTGGCAGTGAGAATAACCAATCCTCCACCCAACATCCATCTCACATCCACCTGTCACCTTAGGTAGCACGGTGCAGGTATCCCATCATATAGGCTAGGAACTTAAGGGCTTTAGGTACTTCAAACTATAACCTTAGGTTCTTCTGTCAAACACGGCGTTAGTCCATAGCCCACACTACGCCTGTACAGTTATTATGTAAATAGCTAACCTAACAACTTCTTATAGTGACTTTATCAATATTAAAGTTCTTTTATGTTTAAAATAAACAGAATGACTTGGCAAGTTAATCTGATTAACACATAGTACATAAAGAGATCGAAAAAGGTCCTATATCAGCATAAGCTGCACCGCGACGGTGTAGCGCTGGTTTTCATATAGAACCATAGTGGTTAATTAAATTAATTAAATTAAATTAAATAGATATTATTATGTCTTTTACGACAAACACGGGTAAGATAGGGGGTGATGAATTGTATTATAATTGCGTTACTACACGGCATAATGTCATTATTAATAAATACACAGCACTATACGCCAGCTGTAGCTACAGTTATACTGCTACAAGCATGTCGGTGACGCGAACCCACGAGATATCACCCATACTAAAAATATCTAAAGCGCATAGCACACTGCGCATGCGCGAGTGACGAGCATGTCGGTGACACGAACCCACGAGATATCACCCATACTAAAAGTATCTAAAGCGCATAGCACACTGCGCATGCGCGAGTGACGAGCATGTCGGTGACACGAACCCACGAGATATCACCCATACTAAAAGTATCTAAAGCGCATAGCACACTGCGCATGCGCGAGTGACGAGCATGTCGGTGATGCGAACCCACGAGATATCACCCATACTAAAAGTATCTAAAGCGCATAGCACACTGCGCATGCGCGAGTGACGAGCATGTCGGTGACGCGAACCCACGAGATATCACCCATACTAAAAGTATCTAAAGCGCATAGCACACTGCGCATGCGCGAGTGACGAGCATGTCGGTGACACGAACCCACGAGATATCACCCATACTAAAAGTATCTAAAGCGCATAGCACACTGCGCATGCGCGAGTGACGAGCATGTCGGTGATGCGAACCCACGAGATATCACCCATACTAAAAGTATCTAAAGCGCATAGCACACTGCGCATGCGCGAGTGACGAGCATGTCGGTGACGCGAACCCACGAGATATCACCCATACTAAAAATATCTAAAGCGCATAGCACACTGCGCATGCGCGAGTGACGAGCATGTCGGTGACACGAACCCACGAGATATCACCCATACTAAAAGTATCTAAAGCGCATAGCACACTGCGCATGCGCGAGTGACGAGCATGTCGGTGATGCGAACCCACGAGATATCACCCATACTAAAAGTATCTAAAGCGCATAGCACATTGCGCATGCGCGAGTGACGAGCATGTCGGTGACGCGAACCCACGAGATATCACCCATACTAAAAGTATCTAAAGCGCATAGCACACTGCGCATGCGCGAGTGACGAGCATGTCGGTGACGCGAACCCACGAGATATCACCCATACTAAAAGTATCTAAAGCGCATAGCACATTGCGCATGCGCGAGTGACGAGCATGTCGGTGACGCGAACCCACGAGATATCACCCATACTAAAAGTATCTAAAGCGCATAGCACACTGCGCATGCGCGAGTGACGAGCATGTCGGTGACGCAAACCCACGAGATATCACCCATACTAAAAGTATCTAAAGCGCATAGCACACTGCGCATGCGCGAGTGACGAGCATGTCGGTGATGCGAACCCACGAGATATCACCCATACTAAAAGTATCTAAAGCGCATAGCACACTGCGCATGCGCGAGTGACGAGCATGTCGGTGACACGAACCCACGAGATATCACCCATACTAAAAGTATCTAAAGCGCATAGCACACTGCGCATGCGCGAGTGACGAGCATGTCGGTGATGCGAACCCACGAGATATCACCCATACTAAAAGTATCTAAAGCGCATAGCACACTGCGCATGCGCGAGTGACGAGCATGTCGGTGATGCGAACCCTTAAGATTTTCCCCTACTATAAATGCTCAACGGATTTAAAGAATTTTCACTTCAATAATATTACAGGCTTACAATAATAACGCATAGAAGGATAATGTCGGTACTTAAGCGATCAAAAACATGAAGTCAAAAATTCTACATGCGTGCAGGCGATTACACACGTACACACGCACACCACTATAGAAATTATGAAATCAAATTTTGTTTTATTAACATTCATCGTCCAAATATTTTTAAAAGTAATATTAATACACTTTTATGTTTATCAAATGTGTTGTGACACCATTTGAATTCACAAACCGTCATAATTACCTAGTCATTTTTTAAGAGTTGCGTACGTATGTGCAGTTCCGTGGACCTTGTAAGTTGTACACTACGAAACGGTCCGGCGTAAGCATCATTAGGCCCCAATTTAAATGCTTCATTTTTTGTGCGCGGACTTACCTTCTATACGTTAGGTATTATTTTAATATTACAAGATAGTAAACAGTACAATAACATGTAGACCGTAATTCTATTGTTTTCTCTTTAGCTTCTGTTATTAGTGTCATTAATTCTCAGAGAATGCATTAAGGGCGAAAGCGGTGCGAGGGATAAATGTAATATTAGATGCGAGCTCTTCCCAGGAGGGGGGGATGAATGAAGGAGGGGGGATAGTACCACCATAAACGTACGACTGATGTCCGTTAATATTGCCTACAGATGTATACCGGACCACTAATGGACACTTTTAGTGCGCAACAAACAAATAATTGCTTATTGTGTTAAAGAAACCAGTATTAAGCGTAATGATACTAATATTTATACAAGAAGACTTTCCGTGTGGTGTCGTAAAAGACGACTAAGAGATTAAATGCGCATATAACAGCTATGCAAAAGATCGAAAACTCGAAATAAAACCGTATGCCAACCAGTTAGACCAGCGTGTTGTAGTAAGTCCTTTCCCTCCTATTGTGAAGGAGGCTCAAGCCCAACAGTGGGACGTATATGAGCTGAAATGATGAATGAATGATGAGAGAAGAATATATTTTATTAATCCCATCTGATCTAAAATTTCATTATTTTGAAAATAATTTTTAACATAGTTGGTTGTGTGGTGACTGATTAACCATATATTTGATTGCACAAATGGCGCAGTAGTTAAGATATCTATCAACATAACACTGTGTGCGATACACAAATTGTTTTTCTAACTTTGGATGTTTGTTTATGTGCACATTAATTATATGGTTTTAAAGTGTCTGTAATACAAAGATAATTTTCTCTATTATATCCTATCTTAGCCGTGGGTGTTGTAAAAGACGAGTACGGCATATACTGTGCATATAAGATCTATGCAAGAGAAGGAACACTCGTAATAAAACCCTATACCAACACGTCTGACCAGCGTGGTATAGTAGGTCATTTGCCCTCTCATAGTGGAGGAGGCCCGAGCTCAACAATAGGAGCTATATGACCTGAGATGATGATGATAACGTAACAAGATAAAAAATTGGTTGCCTGTAAAGTCGGTATACGGGCGAAAGTTTTACGTGACAACGACTTTGAGTGGTAAAATAATTTTAATGTGAATATTCATTCGTATAGTAGGAAGAAGGATGAAATAATAGTAACAATTTAAAACATTTATTTATACAAAGAATTATATTTAAAGAATTATCTCTCTCACTCTCTCTCTCTCGCTCTGTCTCTCTCGCTCTTAGGCGGGCTAACTGTGCTCGAGTGGAAGGGACGCGTGCCTTTCACTTTTTATGTCTGTCTCTCTCGCTCTTAGGCGGGCTAACCATGCCCGAGTGGAAGGGACGCGTGCCTCTCACTCGCTCTCATTGTGAGCGCATAACGTGAGCGGAGCGTAACGCAGTTTCTTGAAGTATCACCCGGCAAACCAATTTATAAGACGTTGTCACGTCAAAAAACTTTCTGAAAATTTTGTCCTTCGCGTTATCCTATATTTGGTGAAAAAGCGACACTAATAATAGCAAAAAACAATATTTAATACATTGATAGTTTTATTATAATGTATTATATTTATAGTTGACATTTGTGACGGTATGCGCGCACATCGTAAAAAGCATTCTTATTAATTTTCGTCAAAAAAAAATATAACTTCAATAAAAATGACAGATTTACCCCTAAAAATGATGTAAACATACAATCAGATGTTATACATTATAATCTTGTAGAACAAACACTCACAGTAATTATATATATATAGAAGACGTTTGCTAACAAAGGTGTACTGCTTACTCCTAACATTTAATTAGTTTACGTCGCTTTTACTAGAGCTGCTGGTTACAAGTTATATATACCTAGTACTATTGGTGTTTCAACATTGAACTAATCAAATGAAAATATCTCTAACTGGCTTCCAATCGATAGCAGACCGCAGATAAAATAATAGAAGAATATAATTATAATATTAAAGCAAGGCTATGGTATTAATAATCGGACCTGACGTTGCCGGCTATCGCTAGGGCGATGGTCGACAGCGTCGGGAATTGGGATGTGGTCGCAGCCTTCTGCGAGACAGTGATCTCGCGGAAGGAAGCGGCGGATCGCCTGCGCGAGGAACGCAGCCTCGATAAGGAGATACGCCGCCGGCGACTGGGGCGGCGTAGGCGCAACTATCTGCGCCTCATGCCGCCCTAGCCGAGGCCGCGGGTGACGTGACCGGGGACTAGTCCGTCACCCGCTGAGAGGCCGACCGCGTGAGGAAAGACCGACGTCCTCCCCGAGGGGGGGACGTCGATCGATGAGAGGGTACCCCAATAGGGGGTATTCCGTCGGGCCGACCACTGACGACAAGTTAACGCTGCTCCAGTGGTTGGCCCAACGACGAAGGCGACGTGGTTTTTGGGTGGGTCGCGGGAGTTGCGTGCTTAAGCCCCTCTGTCGCCCCGGACGGAGTGGTGCGAGGAGCCGACCGCAGCCCACCCAAAAAAAAAATGGTATTAATAATATTTTAACGGAGATTAAACAGAAAAAGAGGGCTGTTATAAGTTTGAAGTCGGTGTCTGTCTGTCTGTATTGTATATGTATGTTTATCTGTGGTATTGTAGCTCTCAAACAGATGGATCGATTTCGGTACGTTTTTTTTTCATTTGAAAGCCCGTTATCTGGCGGTGGTTCTTAGCTATACTTATTTAATATCAGTCCAGCAGTGCAAGAGTATCAGCTCTCTTCCAAAGCGATGTAATGGCATATGATTATTCAATTAAGTACTTCACGCGTGCCAATGTAGTCGTTAAATGACAATTAATTAATAGTTTCTGTTGAAGATGCTATCGGAGGTCATTCAAAATTTTCAATTTTATTTATAATTATTATGGAATTTATTTAGTTTTAATTGTGTCATCACTGTGCAGTGAGTTGAGTTTTATTTGTCATTTGTTATTTCGTTATTAATAAATATAACTTATCCACTTTATGATGTAGTAAAAATACAATTTACCACGCGTTTAAGAATACAATTTGAATATAACACGCATATAACATCAATGCAGGAGAAGGAGAGCTTGAAATAAAACTCTATGCTAACACGTTTGACTCGCGCGGTATAGTAGGTAGGTCAAATTCTTTCTCATTAAAGAAGAGGCTCGAGCCCAACTTTGGAACAAATATGGATCTAAACAAATTGATAAAAGTCCTTCTATTGCGGGGTTTTGTCGTCTTATAAATAAAAAAATACGCATCTTAATCCGTCCAGAACACGGCGCAGCACACGCTCAAGGAGTGTGCTGCATGGGAGGGGGATCGCCGTGAACTCGTCGCAATTATCGGTGCCGATCTGGCGCTGCCGACCATCGCCAGGGAGATGCTCGTCAGCGTCAGGAACTGGGACGCGGTCGCCGCCTTCTGTGAGGCCGTAATCTCACGAAAGGAGGCGGCGGATCGTGTGCGAGTAGAGCTCCTATTCGGCGACACGTTCCGCCGCCGGCGACTCGGGCGGCGCAGGCACGAGTATCTGCGCCTAATGCCGCCCTAGCTGAGGCCTCGGGTGATTGGACCGGGGAATTGTCTGTCACCCGCAAAGAGGCTGACCGTGCGACGGCGACCGACGTCCCAGGACGTCGAGAGGTGAGGTTACCCGAAAGGGTATTCCGTCAGGCCGACCACTGACGACAAGTCACATCTGCTCCGGTGGTCGGCCCAACAACGAGGTGACGTGGGTACGGGTGGGTTATGGGCCCTCGCGCCGTCCTTTTATCGCCCCGGACGGACTGGACCGCGCGTGCGCTTAACATAGCCCACCCATAAAAAAAAAATCCTAATCCGTCTATTCTTTTAGGAGCTAACATACCATATAGAGACACACGCATACACGTTAAATATAATACTCCTTGTTTTCATTGGAAGTTAAAAACAACCCATACATTTATAATTTCACAAAATATATTAAACTTTCCCTTACCTTATAAAAATAAATATTTGTGTTAGCAGTTTGCGGAGAGTGCTCGCCCACTCTACGATACTCATATAAACCGTAAGCCTCTATCAAACAAAACACAGGGGCGTGTTTCAAATGCATCTCACGTACCAGAACACCTGTAATTAGGCACGTAATTGTCGAATCTGTACAACACTAATGAAACTGGATATAGGGTGGAAATAATTAATAGATACTGTATTGTTTGCCATCTAATGACACAGTAACAATACAATTATTACCATTACTTCTTTTCTCATAGGTACAGCAAAAAGCGGGTGACCGGGGGTTTTAATCCGTCCGGAGAGGCTAACTCGCTGTCGCTGTCAGCCGGCTGCTAGGCTGTCCCGAGAAGACGTCGATGGGAGATGGTACCCCCTTAGGGTATTCCGCCGGGCTGACCGCTGCAGACAAGGAATTCTGCATCTGTAGTCGGCTCAACGAAAAAGGCGACGTGCTACTGGGTGAGTTACGGGGCCGCGCGCTGCTTTTCTGTCCCGGGAAGGTGACTCGATGGGAGAGGGTATCCCCTCAGGGTATTCCGTAGCTCCGACCACTGATGACAAGGAACTCTGCACAGGTGGTCGGCCCAACGACGAACGCGACGTGTTATCGGGTGGGTTATGGGGAGGTGCGCTGCGCCTCTGTCGGCCCAGACGGAGCCGGGTGACGGGTGCGATGACCGTAGTCCACCCAAAAAAAAAAATCGGTCTGTGCATTGTTGAATTAGTGTTTTAGTTTGATTATTATTTGAATCGTTTAATTAAAGAATCATTGCGCAGTACAATAGTGAGTACTAAATAAATATACTAATATTTTTAAAGTAAAAAATAAATAGTAACAAATTATTTTAATAACTCATATTTATCTTGGAGTTTGAAATTTTTATATTACATATTTAAAATAATATAATTATTTTTAATTTTCTGCTCAGATTTAGGTCTAACAGAACTCAAAACCGCTTTTAAAATATTGGCATTGAAGTGCTAATTTTTGTGTAAACCACTTTCGTTAGGATTTGTTAATAGATGGCGACAGTATCACTATCATGAATCATTTACTACCAGATGTCTTGCTGTATTTTTTTGAATAAAAACATTCATTTTAATATTTTACTTAATCTTTTGAAAGATTAATGTTAATTAGGTATCAGGGGTGATATTTCAAAACTAAAAAAACGTGGTTCAGAAAAGTGTCATTGGGCTCGAGCCTCCTCCATAGTCGAAGGGAAATTGACTTATTATAGCACGCTAGTCAGACGTGTTGGTATGGGGTTTTATGCCGAGCTTTCCTTTTCTTGAATATATATTATCTGCATATCATTTACTTTAGTGGTCTATCATCTATCAGATGGGAAAGTTTATTATATACTTACTACGTCACCATACGGATAATATATACATACATATATAAAAACTGGTTAACGGATTCAGCAACACCAAGCTGAAGCTATTGAAACTTGAAACATGAAATTTTGCCTGTAATTTTTGTTACGTAAAATCTTAATAAAAACGATAATACGAAAATGAAACTCAAGCGAGTGTGAAATGCAAAAGTAAAGTTTGTACAGGAGTTTATCTCTGACTAAAGAACAGATACTCTTCAGTAAAGTAATCAGCATTAGTCAATTATCAATACCTAAGGGATATGATAATTTCATATTGAATTCAAAATCAGTATATCATCATCATCATCTCAGCCCACATACGTCCCACTGTTGGGCTCGGGCCTCCTCCATAATGGAAGGGTAATTGATCTACTATACCACGCTGGTCAGACGTGTTGGTATAGGGTTTTATTTCGAGTTTTCCTTCTCTCGCATAGATGTTATATGCGTTTTATATCCCTTAGTCGTCTCGTACGATCACCCACGGGTAAGATAGGGGGTGGTGAATTGTATTCTTACTCCGTCACCACACGGAAAGGAAAGGAAAAAAATCAGTATATACAAGTACTAAATAGCGTTTTACTTCAGAGACTTGCTAAAAAGCAATATGCCCAAAATCACAATATACGCTACATTGCTCTCTAAGAGTATACGGGCGGCGCAGGCGCGACTACCTCCGCCTGATGCCGCCCTAGCCGAGGCCGCGAGTGACTGCACTGGGGACTTTAGTCCGGCAGCCGCAAAGAGGCTGACCGCGCGACGGGGATTGACCTCCCGGGACAGACACGTTGAGAGGTAAGGGTATCCGAAAGGATATTCCGTCGGGCCGACCGCTGAGGACAAGGAACTCGGCACTGGTGGTCGGCCCAACGATGAAGGCAACGTGGGTACGGGTAGGTTATGGCCAGGCTATGGGCCCGCGCGCCGTCCTTTCGTCGCCCCGGATGGAATGGACCGCGTGTGCGCTTACCATAGCCCACCCATAAAAAAGAGTATAAAATTAGGGGGTGAATTTCATTTTTATATTTTTAACTTTACAGCACAAATAATAAAGTCATATTTCATTGATATAACACACATGACTTCTACGCCGATAAAGCAAGAAAATATATAGGTTTAGTTAGCTCAAGCCTCCTCCACAAGTTAGGAAGGGAATTGACCTACTATTTCACGCTGATCAGACTAGTGTTGAACTAGGATCTTATATCGAGTTTTCTTTCTCTTACATAGATGTTACTTGCATATTTCCTTTAGTCGCTTTTTACAGCACTCACACCAAGAGAAGACACCTAGAAGACACATATATAAATATTTTATATTATATATTAATAGTGGTAGGACCACACTGTCGACAGTTATCTGTCTACAGCCGTGGGCCGGTCCGTCCGGGGTAGTACCACACTGAGCAGAAAATCGACGTCTGAGTAGTAGCAATTTGTTACTGCGCTTCGTTCGGTGAGCGAGAGAGTTTGAAGCCCAATTTTCAGAGGGTGTTTGTGTGTGGAGGGTTTTGGTGGTGACCTTGGTATCACCAAGCCTCATTGCACGCATTCACACTCCCTTTACTTTCCTCAAGGTAGGCAGCGGCCTTGTAAAGGTCCATGAGCGGCAGCAACACTTACCATCAGGTGTACTGTTTGCTCGTTTGCCAAAAAAAATCTTATATCTTTAAACGAGCAATTCTTGTAAATATATATATTTTCAGGATCTCGGAAACGGCTCCAACGATTTTGTTGAAACTTGGCATACTAGAGGATTCGGGCCCAAAAAATCGATCTAGTTAGGTTTTATGTATAGAAAATGTTGTTTTGTCAGTGTTTTTGGCAGACAATATAATATGAATTCAAATTTTGCCGTCAATGTCATGAGTTACGATAGCTCAGTGGCGAAGTAGTCAGGTTTCATTTTATTTTGACATCGGCGACAAACGGTATCGGATCGAAACTCAGTGTTATTATTATTCTCTTTTTGTAATTTTTTATATAATTTTCATTATTTATTTTTTTATTTTTTATTAATATATATCTGAATAAATGCTATAAAAATACTCCGAGCGAAGCTCGGTCAACCTGATATTAATTATTATATGTGAACAGGATAGATCCAGGTATTATTGTGTAGACTAAATAAAATTACGCGTTGCTTGTATGAATGTAAAATGTATATTGAAATATGTAATATTATTGTAGGTAGTAACAACATAAAATTATAACTAAAAGAATACGCCTACTGTTCACCACATCTTCAAATTGCGTGGCGCTCTCATTAAGGCATTTGCCGCAACAATATGCAAACTAGCAAAAATACAAGTCGTCACTCCCTATCATGCCCCTGGATGTCGAACAAGACGACTAAGGGATATAATATGCACATGACATCTGTGCAAAAGAAGGGAAATTCGAAATGAAACCCTATAGCAACATGTCTGACCAGTATGGTATAGTAGGTCTAATTCCCTCCCATAGTGGAGGAGACCCGAGCCCAACGGTGGGATGTGTGTGAGCTGCGATGATGATGACGATGATATGTATACTAGCAACCCGCCCTCGCTTTGCTTCAGTTTCAGTTGCCTTACCCGCGTAGTGCCCGTTCCCATAAGAATATCGGGCTAAAATATAATCTATGTTACTCCCTGATATTATAGCTATCCATTGGTGAAAGAATTTTTGAAATCGTTTCTGTGGTTTAAGCGTGAAAGCGTAACAAACAAACTTACTTTCACATTTATAATATTAGCAAGGACTATATTAAGTAATAGATCCACACAGCAACACATCGACAGACGTTATAATGAGTAGGCGTGCTAATAACGTGTCATTACCCGCGTTGCCAAGCCGCACAGCTTCAAATATTCATTACAATAAGCGCTTTGTACGTCGCGTGCAATTAACTACGTAATGAACGGCTCTGACGTTATTGAAACTTCAATATCGTATAACTGACGTGAAGGATGAATTGACACCCCCCCCCCCCCTCCCTCCACCCCTCCCTCCTTAACAATACATCCCTTTATATAACACACACACAATGGGCCGCTTTAATGAATTTAACATGTGGATAATTAACTTGGATAAAATTTAATGATTTCTGGTGTTTACGCGCTTAAATTACAGATATTAAATATATTTAGTTTAGTGCAAGAACTCTTGTGGAGGTGAATACCGTAAGTTTTGAAAATATAATAGGCTGATAAAAAAACTAAAACAACGCTTAGCAGTTAACTGAATTAAAAAAGTGCGATGCAGAAAATAGGAATAAAATCTTTCGTGTGGTGACAGAGTAAAAATACAACTATTTCTTCTCTTGACTGTGGGGGTCGAAAAAAACCACTAAAGTATCTGATGTATGCCTGGGCCCAACAGTGGGACTTATGTGGGCTGAGATGATGATAATGACATTTATAAGATCACGCCAAAATATCTGCTAGGGATAAAAATAATCTCTAGTTTTGTAAGGATAGAACCATACTGGTGACAGTCTGTTAGTCTACAGCCGCGGGCCAGACTGTCCGGTAATACACCATCGCAGAAAATCGACGTCTGAGTAATAGCAATTTGTTACTGCACTCCGCTTGGTGAGCAAAATAGCCGTAAGCACAACTTTCTGAGGGCGTGGTGGGTTCATGTGATGGGTTCTAGTATCACCGGACCTCATGGCACGCATTCACACTCCCTTTACTTTCTTCACGGTAGGCAGCGATCTGGCAAAGGTTCATGAGCAGCAGTATCAGTTATCAAGATTATTATAAATAAAACTACTTTTACGGATTATATCGCGTTTGTATTTGATTTATGATTGCCCGACGTTTCGAACACTTTGCAACATTCATGGTCACGGGCGGACTAAGGTGTCTCACGTCCAACAAGTAATCGTTATTACAGACATTTATAATTATCTAACCGATACAGAAATTCTGTTTCTTTCTGTACCGTAAAAGTAGTTTTATTTACAATGTGTAGTGCTCGCGTAAACATCAGATATCATTATATCAAGATTATGTTTGCTACTAACAATAATAAAATAATAACAAAGGAAAAATATAAGTTATTGCTTAGTTGATACATTTTCATAAGCGATATTAGAATAAACATTAAGTTATATAAGGACATCGACAAATGAACAGTGATCGCACACAAACGTACTAATATAAGTAAAGTTTTTTAATTTGCAATGAAAGTATTTTATGGAGTACCTTCGACGTTCATCCCCTCACTTTAAGGGTCCAAGGTGGGGGCCGGTGGGACAAAGGTATGTACGGGTCTACTCGTTTGAAATACTTTGCTGTTTTAACTTTCTAATTTTTTTCATTCCTAAGATTCTTTAACTTTTAACAGGTGGGATAAACGTTAAATATTTTAATTCCTTTTATATTTTAATTAATAATTTGCAATGTACTGTACATATATTTATTTTTTTGGTCTCTGTTTTGTTTTTACTTATAAGATACACACACATCACTATACGTCAGCTGTGTAGCTACATATATAAAAAAAAAACAATAAAAAAAATGAAAATAAAAAATGTGTAAAAAAATAAAAAATAAAAAAATATATATATAATATATAAAAAATCTATAAACATGTCGGGGACGCGAACGCACGAGACTCATCCATACAAAAAGTGTCTAAGGCACTGTGAGCTGTTTTAAAGTAGCATTTTAGTAAAATGATTCAATTAATTTACTTCGTACATCTGCCGTAATTAATATTACATGTTAAATAATTATAAGTTATGTATGTCTCAACTTAAATATGTATGTTTTATAATAGAGTGTATGTAGACACACACGGATATACTGTATCGAGCCATTTAACTATGATACTGTTTCAAGTTAAACGTGAACAGTTTACCGCTAAACACACAATGTAACTATTCGTTAGAGCTTTAAGTTCATCTCACATAATTATGTGTAATGGAATTTTAATTAAATTTTTACACATACAGCATATCTATACCAATAAATAAAATTGGAGTGTCTGTTTGTAATGTCAAAATAATAGGCTTCTTTTATGCTCACACGGTTATTTGCACGACACCTATGCCTAAAATAGATATTAAAAAATTTTTGTCTTTCTGTCTGTCTGTCTGTTTGTCTGTCTGTTTGTTCCAGGTAATCTTCAAAACGGCTGAACCGATTTCAAAAATTATTTCACCAATGGAAAGCTATAATATCAGGGCGTAAACTAGGTTATTTTATCCCTGTATTCCCACGGAAACGGAAACTACGCGGGTAAAACGACTATAACCTATAACCGAAGCGAAGCGAGGGCGGATTGCTAGTACTAAATAAATATATGACAGTGTGATGACAAATCTAAATCTATACCAATAAATAAAATTGGAGCGTCTGTTTGTAATGTCAAAATAATAAACTTTTTTCGTGCCCACACGGTTATTTGCACGACACCTATGCCTAAAATACATATTAAAAATGTTTTGTCTGTCTGTCTGTTTGTTCCGGGTAATCTTCAAAAAGGCTGGAGCGATTTCAAAAATTCTTTCACCAATGAAAAGCTATAATATCAGGGAGTAACCTAGGCTATATTTTATCCCGGTATTCCCAGGGGAACGGGAACTACGCGGGTAAAACTACTAAAACTAAAGCGCAGCGAGGGCGGCTTGCTAGTTAAGAATATAATCTCAACAACTTCTTATCTAACCGTAGCAGTCGTAAAAAAAAGAAAAAATTGCCAAAGAAACACCAGAAGAAAGGACAGATATGCTTGCCCGGGTAATTGCCACGATCTATGATAGCATTAATTACCTTCATAATGACATTTCCCAGGAGAATTCTCTTCAATTTCTTTACAATTGACAACGACCTAGAAAAAGGTTCATGAGTACTGCTTTAAATAAAACTACTTTACGGATTTTATCGCGTTTGTATTTGATTTTAGATTGCCCGACGTTTCGAACACTTTGCAGCGTTCATGGTCACGGGCGGACTAATATGTCTCACGTCCAACAAGTCATCGTTATTGCAGAAAATTTATCTGTTATCAACATTATTAAAAATAAATCCAAAAAGACCACCACAAGACCGCAAGACACTGTAAGCTCTTATTGTATAGATTTGACCCACAATAATAATAGCTGAAGATAATTTTAAAAATTGAAACCTCTTAGTAACATAAAGTAAGCCGCCTTCAAAATTAATATTAATTTAGCATCATGTCACCTGAGTTTTCTTGCCGGATCTTTCTCAGTGTGGCCGTGTTCCAATCCGGTGGTAGTATACTAGATTGTTGTTGATTGAAGAGAAGGAAAACTCGGAACGAAACCCTATACCAACATGTCTGATCAGCATGGTATAGTAGGTCAAATTCCCTCCCATTGTGGAGGAGGCCCGAGCCCAACAGTGGGACGTATGTGGGCTGTGATGATGATGATGATACTAGATTGTTAGGGTTTTTGAAAATAATTACTATTAATTTTAATGTTAAATAATTACTAACCATAAACAATATAATTTTTTCATATAGAATCATTTTCTTCTTACACTGGCAATAAATTTTGTATCAAAATGTGGGTCAATATTTAATAACTATTTTCTGTATCGAATAGATAATTATAAATTTTCTGCAATAACGATGACTTATTGGACTAGAAACATCTTAGTCCGCCCGTGACCATAAACGCTGCAAAGTGTTCGAAACGGGCAATCAAATATCAAATACAAACGCAATAAAATCCGTAAAGTAGTTTTATTTAAAATGTGTAATACTCGCGTAAACATCAGAAATCATTAAGTACTGCTTTAAATTAAGGTCACATATGTTTGAAAATAAAGTAAATTTACTTTATTTTCAAACATATGTGACCTGAGTATTTATACTCATTATACATCTAAAATCCCTACGGCAGCTAATGAAAAGTACTGATGATCTTCGAAACGTCTGTAGAGATATTCATAAATTATAATTAAGAACCATTTCGATAACGACAACCCTCACACAAAAGAAACTGCATTATATTGGGTCCATTCTTTTAATAGTTGCTGACGCTACAGATACGTCAAACTTATACCACCCCTCTTTGTTGATAAAGGGATAAAAAATATTACAAATCAATGGCGAATTTCTATTTTAGGGATGCCATTACAACAGTCAAACATTATAAATAAGGATGCGCTCAATAAATAAACGAACCAAAACAGTTGTTATATTATTTACTGGTAATATATCAATAAGTCTCTTGTATCTGAAGTCTCAAAGGGGTATGCAGAGGTGACATCGACGCTTTGTTATACACTGCCGCCCTGACAATAAAGTCAAATATTTTTTTGAATGTGACAAGGATTGTTTATAAACTATAAGAGTTTTGGTGGCTACTTAAAAGTATCATGACGTTCTTATATTCTTCAACGTCATCTCAGCCCAGATAAGTCCCACTGTTGGGCTCGAGTCACCTCTGCAGACCTCTGGTCAGATGTATTGGCATAGCATTTTATATCCTATTTCCTATCTCTTGCATAGATGTTATTTGTCCCTTTATTCCTGTTATTTATCCCTTTTACGACGCCCACAGGGAAAAAAGGGGTGATGAATTACATTCTTACTCCATTGTCACCATATGGAAAATTATATTAGTTCTTATATTAATTTATAATATCAGTGCTGTGTGGTAGCGGCTTCGAATACTACCAACCCTTGCTTTGCTCGTGGGTGTCGTAAAAGACGACTAAGAGCCCTAGATTGACGCGGACCAACTCCATCTGGTACCATTTGGGTCAACGATTACATTCCCAAGGAGGGTTGACGTCAGGCACGCGGCCGGTTATAAAAGTCATTGCCGAAACTTTTTGCAATATGTCAAAACAGATGACATATTGCGTCGACCCCAAGTAATTGGGATAAGAGCAAGATGATGATGATGATATTAATTTATTATATTTATTGTTTTAGTTATTCCCAGCATAATTTAGAATAATATTAATAGTCCTTTAATTATATGTAATATAATGCAGGGAAAGTGTTAAAGTAAATACATACATATAGTATTCGAACAATTATTTAAATGAAGCAATCAATAGTATAAATACACTTGTTATATTTAAACAACTGTCAATAAAAAAATATGTATCTAATAAAAAATAAAACGCAGTACTCATGAGGGTTGTCGACAGAAATGAAAACTAAAACTATTAATAAACAGTTCAAATTGTTAGATCTTAAATTAAAATTGTGTAAATATATTTTTTTTTAATATGTCTGGTTTTGACATCTATTGGCACATGTATAGCGACATGGACATAGCTACAGCTACAGTGTTAGCGTTGACACGTCACGTGACCATGTCGATGACGACTTACATGAATTTACTACACAATACACATCTAAACCTTGGGTAGAAGTGTTCTGTACTGTACTCCAAAAATATCCTGTTATAAGGGGGAAAGATTTTCCATGTGATGACGGAATAAGAATACAATTCATCACTCCCTATCTTATCGTAAAGGCCGACTAAGGGATATAATAAGATTATAACATCTGTGCAAGAGAAGGAAAACCTGAAATAAAACCCTATACTAACATGTCTCACCAACATAGTCAATTGCTCTTCTATTGGGGAGGAGGCTCGAGCCCAGTAGTGAAGTCAATGAAGGAAGGTTAGTAGGACGAGGGTATGTGAATATTAATTGTTGTGTTAAGTATACCTCGAGAGCACTGCCGTTCACTCTCTTGGAAGTCTCTTAGTATAAGCGGGTGGCGCACATTTTATAGTTTTATTTCAAAAAACCACCCCTGTGAAGCATGAGTATGCCGTGTGATGTTAAACTACGCGTTGTGAATGTTCTGTGAGAGAGGCGCGCGCTGAAACATCGCATTTTGTCGAGCAATTTACTGATTGCAAGCTATAAGGTCTATGTGTTACTGTAAGCGATATAACTAATTAAATAAACAATCTGATTCTGTATCAACAATTATATTCCTGAAGATACTTTTTTTTCTAAGATCAACGCACACGCCGTTTAGTTCTGTCCGGGGTGGCGAAAGGGTGGCGCGCGGCTCCATAACCAAGCGTCTCCTGTCCTTCGCCGTTGGTCTGTCCCTCCCGGGACGTCAATTGCCTTGCGCGGTAAACCTCTCTGCGGGTGACGCAGTAATCCCCGGTTCGGTCACCCGCGATATGAGAAGATACTGCGAATACTACACACCGTTACAAAATTTGGTATTGTTTTTTTTATTCTCTCAGTTTTAATTTAACTAGTGGTCAGCGTGTGGTCGAAATTCGGCCATAATTCATTTTAATGAATTTTTCTGCTACACAATTTTCTTTAATTTTATTTATGTATAATTGTAAATTGAGTAAGCTGTATTTCACTAATAACTAATATATAAGCACAAATCTCTATTAGACATTGTCATCATAATTATGATTTTTTGACATTCAGTTCGATCAGAGATTTTAACCATAAACAAAAGTCTATAAGCGTTGCTACGCAACACACTCACACAAACGTGAGTGTGCGTGTGTAGCGATAGCGTTGTAGTGTGTGTAATGCCTTTTTAATGAATTTAATGTATTTCTAATCCATTATTATATAAAATTTTATTATTATATACTTCAACCGTGCCAAATTTCTTACATGTCCGTGCATGAAATTTTCGTAAAAAGGGGTACAAAGTTTTCGCTTCACGTATCTATATATAGATACGTAAGTAACGTCACCGTCACACTAACAATGATGATATTTATTATAATTTACCAACAGATGGATACAGCCAATTTAGTGTGATAATTATCACCAGATAGCGTTTTAATATTATCTGTAAGTTTTAAAGTAAAATTATTAATGAATGTTTTTATGTTTACATATAGGGTTTGCCGTATGGTGACGGAGTAAGAATACAATGCACCACCCTCTCTCCCGCGCGTGAGTAAAAGAAATCGTAAAAGACGACTAAGGGATTACAATATGCGATGATACAATACATGTTAAGTATCTTGGTTCTCTCGATGCATGCTAAAAAGTATTCAAAATATTTGGTATTCATAGCAGCCCACATACACGTCCCGTTATTGAGCACGGGCCTCCTCCACGATAGAAGTTAATTTGACCTACTATACCATGCTGGTCAGACATGTTGGTATAGGATTTCGTTTCGACTTTTCCTTCTCTTGCACAGAACTTATGTGCATATTATATCCCTTAGTCGTCTCTTACGACATCCACGGACAAGATAAGGAGTGGTGAATTGTATTCTTACTCCGTCACCACACGGAAATATTGGGTATAGTAGTATATAATATTTTTTTATAAAATACTAGCAATCCGCCCTCGCTTCGCTTCGGTTATAGGTTATAGTCGTTTTACCCGCGTAGTTCCCGTTCCCGTGAGAATACCGGGATAAAATATAGCCTAGTTTACGCCCTGATATAATAGCTTTCCATTGGTGAAAGAATTTTTGAAATCGGTCTAGCCGTTTTGAAGATTGCCCGGAACAAACAGACAGACAGACAGACAAAAAATTTTTAATTGCTATTTTAGGCATAGGTGTCGTGGAAATAACCGTGTGAGCATGAAAAAAGCCTATTATTTTGACATTACAAACAGACACTCCAATTTTATTTATTGGTAAGATAGTATTTTTTTAGGGTTTTACAAAACTAAACTACCACATTTTTCAAAGAAAAGGTACTACTACCTTTTTGTTTAAAATATAATAGTTTAATTAATGAAATGTCCTTCCTTGCTCGAAACGTAATATTATTTATAGCATTATATGTATAACTAGCAACCCGCCCTCGCTTCGCTTCGGTTATAGTCGTTTTACCCGCGTAGTTCCCGTTCCCGTGGGAATACCGGGATAAAATATGGCCTAGTTTACGCCCTGATATTATAGCTTTCCATTGGTGAAAGAATTTTTGAAATCGGTCCAGCCGTTTTGAAGATTACTCGGAACAAACAGATAGACAGACACACAAAAATTTTTTAATTGCTATTTTAGGCATAGGTGTCGTGCAAATAATCGTGTGAGCATGAAACAAGCCTATTATTTTGACATTACAAACAGACACTCCAATTTTATTTATTGGTATAGATTCGAGATGCTACACACGACTGTTACAATTCGCTGTGTGCACTATCAGTCTCGCTAACTATGGGACGTGGCTGTACGTGTCCTTTACAATAATTAAAAGCTGTCGTGCAGACGCGGAATACGCTCTCTCGTGTACATCGCGCGGTGCCTCCCTCGAGCGCACTTCACATTAAATACTTAAGTATCTTAGCGCACTATTAATGATATTTTTTTTTCTTAAAATTTAAACCTTTAAGGGTCTCCATATAGTGACAAAGAAAAATTACAATTTTTTTTTTTTTTTTTTTTATTGCAAACGGTGGCAAACGAGCAAACAGTACACCTGATGGTAAGTGTTGCTGCCGCTCATGGACCTTTACAAAGCCGTTGCCTACCGCGAAGAAAGTGAAGGGAGTGTGAATGCGTGCATTGAGGCTCGGTGATACCAAGGGCACCCCCAAAACCCTCCACACGCAAACACCCTCAGAAAGTTGGGCTTCCGGCTCTCTCGCTCACCTAACGAAGCGCTACTACTTGCTACTACTCAGACGTCGATTTTCTGCGAGAGCGTGGTACTGCCCCGGACGTACCGGCCCGCGGCTGTAGACAGATAACTGTCGACAGTGTGGTCCTACCACTCCTATTCCGTTAATTTCCGTGTGGTGACGGAGTAAGAATACAACTCCCCACTGGATGTCGTAAAAGATGACTAAGGGATATAATATGCATATAAAATCCACGCAAGGTGGGCAAACTAGGCGGACCGACGTCCTGGTGAAAGTTGCTGCAGTCGTTGGATGCAGGCGGCACAGGATTGCTCTCTGTGGCGTAACATGAGTGGACCTGCAGTGGACGGCGATAGGTTGAAATGATGATCTATACAAGAAGAGGAAAATTCGACATAAAACCCTATACCAATCTGTCTGACCAGCATGATATAGTAAAGTAAATTTCCTTCCTATCGTGTAGGATCTCGAGCCCAGCAGTGGGACGTATGTGAGCTGAAATGATGATTACAATTCACTATACCTTTTCATGCGCATTAAGGAAAATAATTTGCAAACAATTTTTTTTCTCGTTATTTTGTTTTTGGAATTACTATTTTGCAGTTCAATAAACAGTTTTTGTATCGTAGTGTGTTAACAGGACAAGGAATTATTTTGTTATATGGAGTTAAAGAGTATTTGTTATTTTGTTACTCAAATATTTTTATTTTTAAGTATTGAAAGACTTATGTGTTTTAAAAAGAAAAAAAAATAAGAAACTGTTATATGTGGAGACTCATAAATGGCTTTATATTGCTAATTAAATCAATAATGTAATTCTTTCAGCTGTCAGTTTCCTTTACAATAAATAAATAAAATAAATAAATAAATTTTATGGATAAACCTATATCTGTATGCCAATTCATCTGACCTACGTTCTATAATATTCTGATATAAAGAAGATTGTCATTAGGCAGTAGGATTTTCATGAACTAATAATAAGGCACTGATAAAGACCTGTACCGGTCAGAGTTAGGAATGCGATTCTCGAAGTCGTCGATCACTATGTTTATCTAGGACAAGCGGTCAAGTTAGGTACATCCAATTTCGAGAAAGAAGTCAACCAACGAGTTCAACTCGGCTGGTCAGCGTTCGAGAAACTTGAGAAAATCTTCTCGGCCGATATACCGCTGTATATGAAAAAAAGGGTTTACAACCAGTTTGTGTTGCCAGCGACGTCGTACGGCACTGAAATGAGATCTCTAAATGTTGGCTTCATAAAAAGGCTCAAAGTGGCTTAACGTGTCATGGAGATGGCTATGCTCGGTATTTCTCTATGTGATAAAAGCTGGAATACAGAAATCCGTAGAAGAACCGGTATAACTAACATAATCCGCAGAATTAGCACGTTGAAATGGATATGGGCAGGCCGTTTCATTCGTCGAATCGTCTAACGTTAGCTTTCTCAACGCGTAGGACGACCCCCTATTGGTGGACTGGCAACATCTTCAAAGTCGCAGCGAGCCGTTGGATGCAGGTGGCACAGGACTATTCCCCGTGGCATTCTTGTGGAAAGGCCTACGTCCAATAGTGGACATCTATAGGTTGATGGATGGATAGATGGAACAATTTCCCTCCCTTTGATAAAAGAAGCCGTAAGCCGTGTATATGCTGTTTTTACTATTCGAACAGGTAAATTCTCACAATTCCGTGGATGTATATTTAAGATCTAAAAGTATATTTTTTCTATTCGTATTATTCAGTGAACAACTCGTATAGTTAAACAAACACTTGTGCTCATCTCTTAGAAAATATTATTGATGGGTATATGTTACACAGCTGTGGTATTGTCCTCCACCCCTCGGGCCCGTGTCCCGGACCGCTACCCGGTATATATTTCAAAGAGGCACCATCAAATAAACATTATTTTTTACCGCGCTCGAGTACACTTGGAGCCAAACCTTTTTCTGGTTGAGAGCTCTCAATTTATGAGTCCAGTGCCCCAATATAAATCAGTATAACTCACAAAACTACACAGTTACATCTTACACATTAGTCCCTGTTCACTTACATATGTTAGGCATGGATGTGCTCTGCGTTATGCGTTATGCGTCATCATCATCTTAGCCCATACACGTCCCACTATTGGCCTCGGGCCTCCACTATGGGAGGGAAATTGACCTACTATACCACGCTGGTCAGACGTGTTGGTATAGGATTTTGTTTCGAGTTTTTTTTTTCTCTTGCATAGATATTATATGCATATTATCTCCCATAGTCGTCTTTTACGACACCCACGGGCAAGATAGGGGGTGGTGAATCATATTCTTACTCCGTCCCTGCACTGAAAGTAGCGTTATGAGTACTGATCTATATTATAGATCCCTCTCTTTTCTCCTTTGGTGGTATATGAATAATAGCCCCCCTGATGATAAGTAGTGACTGCCGCTCATGGACTTTTACAGTATCAGGCAGAACGTTAATTGTAAAGGTTTAGTTCACCAGGTCACACATTGATATTGAAACTTCATTTTTCATTAAAATTATCATCTCGGCCAACTGTTCAGCTCGGGCGGAAAGGACGGGAAGAAAAGTTAGTTATATGATGCGCTGGTGAAACGTGTTGGTGAAAAGTTCAATATCGATTTGGCCTTCTTTAGCATAGACATCTGCATATCCTATACCTCAGCTGTCTTTTACGAACTACTAGTTTAATATAAAGTAATAATTAATTCAAAGTATGAGATATATTGAAAACACAACTATTTAATAACCTTGCAACAATTTGTTGTCTATACAAGTAAATATAATTGTAGTGTCTGTTTGTAATGTCAAAATAATGGGATTTTTTCATGTTGGTATGGTTATTTGCACGATAAATCAAGATACCATTTACACTAAACATTGAATTTATTATGAAATGTATCATTTGTAACATCGATACACGATATAGGAGGGGAAATTTAAACTGTCCTCAGAGGTCGTACAATATTATTTATTGGATGAGCTGTGAGCGGCTCACAGCGACAACTTTTCTCATTTCCTAGTTGAGACGAGAATTGTGCTGGCGTGGTCACCTCACCGTGAAGACTCAATTATATTTTGTACATAGCAATCAATCTTTCTTTTATATTGCATAACTTTCATTCTATCTATCCCTTTCCGTGGTAAGAACGTAATTCATTAAAATCTCTAGATTATTTTTAATTCACTAAGAATATGTGGGGCGGGTCACTCCCTTCCCTTCAATGTGATTGAGAGAGTGATGGCTGCTCTAGTAGTTAATTCGTGATCGGGTGCTGCTTGTGGGATCTAGTCCAACCATGTTTGCCTTTACTTTTTTATTTGAATTAAATTAAAAAAAAATAGTTATATCCTATCTCGAAGGGCATCACACTGGAGCTAAGACTATCTGTTGCATACGTAATTGTATTCAAAAGATGGTAAAAAAATGACAGGCCACTGAGTTTCTTGCCGGATCTTCTCGGCTTGTGGCCGCGTTCCCATCCGGTGGTAGATATTGTATTATATTCAAACGATGTACAAATTTGACGATATGTAAGTACCCTCAAGGGGCCTATGCAGAATAAATGATTTGATTTGATTCGATTCTCTATTACATGTGCGTGTCGTAACGGACAACTAAGGGATACAATACGCATACAAGAACTAAACAAGAGAAGAAACAATCGAAATGAAACCCTATACCAATATGACGAGCGTGGTATAGTAGGTCAAAGTAGGTCGTGGTATAGGTTCTCCTATCGTGGAGGAGGCTCGAGCCCAACAGTGGGACTTACATGGGCTGGTATGATAATATCAACCTATTGACATCAGCTATTGATTTCATGGACCTCTCATGAGAGGGTAACGCCGTAAGTATCACGTATGTCGGACAGTTTCGTGATTATAGTTAGTGTTACAAGTGCCGAGGAGAGCGCCCATTCTTTTATAAATAACGCAGACGGATTTGTATGTTTCCCACCTAAAACTAAGGGGTGGTGACACATTATATTTTCATTCAATTACCACGCGAATGACATCATCATTATTATTTCAGTTCATATACCTTCCACTGTTGGACCCAAGCATCAATAGGAAGGAAATTGACTCACTATACTACGCTGGTCAAACGTGTTGTCATAAGGATTTGTTTCGAGATTTCCATCTCTTGCATATATCCCTCATTCATCCAACGACACTCATTAATCAGGTAGGGGATGGTGAAATGTATTCTTACTCTGTCACCACACAACGCCTACTGATGTCGTCTGCTCAAATATTACACTCCCAAGGACGATTATCAGGCGGCATTCATCCCTGACCATTGAATACAAGTCACCCTGCACCGGTGGTCGGCCTAACGATGCAGGCGACGTGCCACGGGTGGGTTACGGGGCCACGCACCGCTCCTCTGTCGCCCTTGACGGAGCCGGGCGGCGGGTGCGTTAACCGCAGCTCACCCAAAATAAAAACAAAAACAAAGGCAGCGATTCATCAAAATTTTGGAAAACCTTTTATTCATTTCATTACGTACGATGGAAACAATAACATATTGAATCGACCCAAGTGTAACACAGGGTGATAAAGTATTGTAATAAAATATTCATTAGTTTTATTGGAAATTTCATATTTATAATATTAAGTCATGTTATAGACAATATAGTTCATACAATTCTAGTTGCCATATACACTAACACATTAAATAGTATTGACTGTTTGATATCAAACGCGATTTCACTATTCAAATATATGAGATCGTATCAAGAATTTCCAATCAAGCGCCCCGTGGCCCCTCCTTACAGTGGCTCGCTCCCTTCACTTCACGATATCTATTCTTGCTTTTCAATATCGCTACCAACGTGTTAACGCTAACAATATATCTGAAGATATGTCGATATCACTATATCTGTGAGGATATATATCAAAACAATAGATGTAAAAGAAAAAAAGTTTAGATAAAATAATTAATTCGAACTGTTTGTTCTTAGTTTTAAGTTTTCACCTCTGTCGACAGTCCACATGACTGCTTTGTATTTTTTTATAAAATTACGTTATACTCAAGTTATTGGGGGGTGGGTTACGATTGGCACACTCCTCGCACCACTCCGTCCTGGGCGACAGAGAGGCGTAAGCACGCACACCCGTAACCCACCCATGACACGTCGCCTTCGTCGTTGGACCGACCACCGGAGCAGGGTGACTTGACGTCAGTGGTCAGTTATTAAAGCTATAACGATCACTGATACAAAACCACAATTAACGGGATTTATATCATGTATTTTAACTACAAGTTGTCTATATTCCGGCATTGTTCTAAGCCCCATGCTCATGGAAAAACTGAGATCAGTTCTTCCACAAATATTTCAGTTCACCTTCATTTCAAATAAAATATGCAATTTATAACACGATTTATCTCAGCTTATAAACGTCCCACTGCGGGGCATGAGCTTCCTCTCCAATAGGAGGGAAATTAACCTACAAACCATGCTGGTCAGACGTATTGGTAATAAGTCTCTATGTCTTATTTCGAGCTTTCCTTCTCATGTATAGATATTAACTCCCTATTATACTCCCTTAGTCGTGTATTATGGCACCCATAGGCAAGAATATTGGTGAATTATATTCTTATTCCATCAGCACACGGATGTTCTAGCTTGTTAAAATCGATTTCATTACATTTAAGAGTTACAAAATGATAATTTACAGGTTTTCAAAACAAACGGCCATTCAAGCCAAGGACGTCAATGTTAACGGCTCCCTTCATAACATTTAAACGTGTATTATGTTAATAGAAAACATTCAATGAAACTCCAATCGTTTGTTAAATAAATGGAAGTACTTCTATTTGCGAGTACATCTTATACATTTAAATTGCGTTTTGTAAATGTTTTCTCAAATAGAAATTTGAAGGGGATGCAATTTTTCTTTTATATATTTTGATGAAAGTCATTTGTTCCTTATTTCTCATTTGTGTATTAAGCTGTGAGAGTCTAACAGCAAAGAGCTTTGTTAGCATCTCTCGTAGAAGATTTAAGCATACGGAGATTTTCATCAATTTATGTGTATTATAAAATATTATTCACCTTTTTACAAGCTTCTATTTAGTTACACCTTTCCCGTTGTCTGCAGGTAATCAAATCTTGCAACTTAAATTTGATCCACTTTCCGGTTTCCGATTGAGCTGAAATTGTATACATGTATAAATTGGATGACAATGCAATATTATTGTAACATAGAGTTGATCTGATGATGGACCTGGAAGGTCGCCATAGGAACTCCGTAATTAAACGACGCAACCCCATCGAGTTTCGGCTCATTTGATTTGTCTTGACGAGTACTTTGATACTATATGGTAATCAGGGTCTGATGATGGACCTGGATTTTTAACTTTTTAGTTCATTTTATTAACAAATGATAAAAGCTTGTTTTTAAAAAAGGTTTTTCTTTAATATTTAACTTTCTAATTCGGTTGTAGTTAAAACTAACTCAATTATACCAGACTTGCTTTTGTTTCTCTACTTTATCTATATTATTCATCACTTGCTTTGATAGGTTTTTTAAAAAATAAAAAGCATTAATCTATACCTATATTTTATTAAAGTTTCTGTTTGTAATGTCAAAATAATACATTTCTTTTTTCATACTCACACTCTTATTTACGTAATATTTATTATTACACCCCTCTGTCGCCCTGGACGGAGTGGTGCGAGGAGTGCGCCGACAGTAACCCACCCCAAAAAAAAAAAATGTTTGTAAAGTCCCCTGCAATACAAGACTTATTTCCGTAGTGTAGGGTGTTGTCTTTAAAAAAAAAACACATTTACAATTAAAAACATTTCATTTCTGTCGGCTGATTTAATAACACGTGATTTTTTAAGAGTTTTCCACCATAGTTATAAAGATATTCAATTACATTGGTTGGATTTGCTTGTTGATGAATACAGGTAATCTATTACAGTGAGCGGCTCGTAAGTCTGGATATATCCCCCATTAATACTACCGGCCCGCTCTCGCCGTGTCGTACACCACCCTGATTAATGCTCGGCCATTTCTCATCAATGGCCGCCACGCTTTATTGGTTTAATTAGAGCTACATTTAAGCCTCCAATACTGCAGTATACAAGCACAATGTAATTGCTATAGTCGTAATCACCTACTAATTATAACTATACCTTAGAATAATAACGTATAGAAGGATAGTGTCGGTATTTCGAAAGGTCGAAACATGAATCTAAAAATACTACATGCGCGCAGACGATTACACACGTACACACGCACACCACTATACAAATTATGAAATCAAATTTTGTTTTTATTAACGTAAATCGTCGAAATACTTTTAAAAGTAATGTTAAAACCTTTTTAAGTTTTTCAAATGTGTTGTGACACCATTTGAATGCACAAACCGTCATAATTACCTATTTATTTTTTAAGAGTTGCGTACGTACGTGCAGTACAGTGACCTTGTACATAACGGCACGGTACCGGCGTAAGCTCCATTAGGCTCCAATTGAACTGCTTCACTTTTTGTGCGCGAACTTACCTTCTATACGTTATTATTCTAAGAAATATACTTTGTTCTTTATTATTCGTTTAAACTTATATATGTTAAGTGTCAATTTTAGCTACAAGCTTCATACAACATTGGATAGGAATTTTTTAGAAGTAATAACGTCTTATAAATCGATGAACGCCGGTTACACGCATGAAAAATTATGCCCTCATTGCCACGTTCCGCTTAAGCCGAACATGCAAGCGGTGGCGTGGCACGAGCGATAAAGAAGCACAATCAGCCTAAGCATTCAGCTTGTGACGAATCTATCACTCTTCAAATAAATATTTGAACTAACGAGTACAAATATGTTAATTTATTGAAGAAAATATAATTTTTAAGTATCTCCTTTGTATTATACAAAACTGGCTGACCCAACAGACGTTGTTCTGTTCAGTTAAAATAAAAGGGATTCTCTTCGAAATCGACAGTAGCGCCACCTACCGGATCCAATTGTGAATCTAAACGATTCTCGAACACTCTTGAACACACACAAAAAAATTGATCAATATCGATCCAACCGTTTAGGAGGAGTTCAGTGACATTCTTGTATACGTGTGTACGTACACAAGAAATTTATATATCAAGAAGATAAAGATAATTCAGTGATAATATTGCGATTCAATTCATAAAAGTATGTAATTTTTCATCAACGTTTTCTTATGACATTATTAAGTAATATTATTTGCCCGTAAACCGATTTTACAGACAAAACATTTTTTTTTGTATAAACACCGCGGGGCAATTACATTTAGCGTTAAATTATGTTAATAAATTACCACCAGATTGAAACGTGATCGCCACCGAGAACATCTGCCAAGAAACTCATTGGGTTTGTATAATTTTAATTTTTCACTAGCTCATCATCATCATTTCAGTCCACATACGTCCCACTGTTGGGCTCGGGCCTCCTTCATAATAGGAGGGAATTTGACCTACTATACCATGCTGGTCAGACATGGGGGTATAGGATTTTGTTTCGAGTCTTCCTTCTCTTGCAGAGATGTTATGTGCATATTATATCCTTTAGTCGTCTCTTACGACATCCACAGGCAAAATAGGGAGTGGTGAATTGTATTCTTACTCCGTCACCACACGGCAAATTTTTCACTAGCTGATTTTATATAAATTGTATGTTATTGTTGCACGTCGTTTAATTAGTAATAGTTTCAAAGTGATGCTTTTCGAATCACTATATAATGTTATTGTAAAATAGGGATGTGAAAAAATAATCGATTTTTATAATAATCGATTATTACAAAAAATATTTTGATAATCGATTTTTACAATCGATCATCAAAATAATAAAAATCGATTATTAATCGATTTTTTAATATACGAAATTCGATCGAAATTAATCAATTATTCACTGCCAGATTGCCTAAATAAAAAAGGTCATCACGATTGTTTCATACTATATTAGAAAATAAAGCTCACCTTTCCTAAAAAAAAAAGAGGTCATCATAATCCTGTTTCGAGAAAAAAATCGATTATTTATTTTTAATGAATAGATTATTTTATAATCGATTTATTTTAAAGAACAAACAGTCGATTATTTAAAAAATCGATTATTTTCCCTCCAAGTCACATCCCTATTGTAAAATATTATACAGAGCATTATGATTGCAGCAGAGCCCACAAGCGTCATCTTCGTAAGCGGAAAATTTATTTAGCACATTATATTAGATCAACAGTTTCCGTGTGGTGACGGAGTAAAAATACAATTCACCACCCCCTATCTTGCCCGTGGGTGTCGTAAAATTCGACTAAGGTGTAACAAATAATACAAGAGAAGGCAATCTCGAAATAAAACCTCATACCAACCCGTCTGACCAGCGTGGTATATTTCTCTCCTATTGTGAAGAAGGTCCAAGTCCTAATAGTGCAAATTATACAAGCTGAGATAATGATGATGATGTTGAAAGCTGATATACATATTGAGGGTCTGCGAGTCTGCGTATATACTTTTGATTGAATCATAAATAAATGACAGAAGTAAGAACATTAAACAGGCAAATATATAAATACGTCTTGGACGAAAAGCCTTCTCTAATTAGATCACAGCCCATACATGTCTCACTGTTAGGCTTGAGCTTCCTCCACAATGGGAGGGTAATTGACCTACTATAGCACGTTAATCAGAGGTATTGTTATACAGTTTTGTTTCATGTTATCCTTTTCTTGTATAGATACGAGTATTATGCGCCCCTCTGTCGCCCCGGACAGAGTCGGGCGACAAGCGAACTGACCATAGCCCACCCCAAAAAAGGGTGTCCTTATATGTTTTTAAAATTTAGTTTCTTTATGTTGGTGTCATATTATCTACTTGTTGTCCTTAGTCGTCTTTTACGACACCCATGAGCAAGAGAGTGGGTTGTGATTTATATTCTTACGCCGTCACCACATGGAAAGCACATGTTGCTACCATCGGATCTTCTCAGTACCAACCCTAATCAGAGCTGGTGGTAGATTTTTATATTAATGTCAGATAAAATGTAAAATTAACAATATCTGAGCGCCTTAAATTATTTAATTTGATTCCATTAGGTCCTAGTATCGCGTGCTAATCGTTTAGTCTCTAATACCTTACCGACTACAATAAAAATGTAAGTTTAAAACACAGTAGTATATTGGTGTTCGTTATCAGTGTCTGACCTACCTCTGAGTGCGGTTAGCTCTCAATACGAGAGGTAGGGGGGCTCGCTCCACGAAATTCATCCTCACGCCCGAACGGACACGGGCCTGAACCGGGAGCAATTGGAAGCGCGCCAGGAACTTTAATAGCGTTATTATACTCGGCGGGCGCACTCGATATCGAAGATATGGCATTCGGAGTGATGCGCCTCGACCTCTATACAAACTATTCACACAATCACATAGGAATCGTTCTCTCACTTCAAAGAGAAATATTTACGTAGATAGTTTAGTTGCCTTGCAAATAAAGTCGCAGGATCGATTCCTAAATGGGATTTTTTTTGTGCATGTCTTAAATGAGTTCTGATGTTTACGCGAATATTATACCTTTATATGAATTAAATCCTTTTTATAACTCCTATTATAATTTTATTTGATATTTACTTAACCCAATATCTCTACTTTTCAAATACTTTTCAGCATTAAAATACAGGTATGCGATAAAATATGTTTATTATTTTATAAACTTTGTAATATTTTTAATTAAGTTATAATTTTAAATATTTTAATTAAATTGTTTTATTTCAGACACTTCATAAATCTCTGTCCTGAGCTTTTCACATGTCATTATTTGTTTTTTAAATTTAGTTTTCTTTTTGTTGTTGTCATATTATCTATTTATTGTTCTTATTCGTATTTTACATCCGCAACAAAAGAATATCATAAATTATTAATACTCCTGTCATCATCATCATCGCAACCCACATACGTCCCACTGTTGGGCTCGGGCCGCCTTCAGAATGGCGGGGCATTTGACCTACTATACCATGCTGGTCAGACATCTTGATATAGGGTTTCATTTCGAGTGTTCCTTCTCTTGCATAGATGTTATGTGCGTATTATATCCCTTAGCCGTCTTTTACGATATCCACATGCAAGATTTGGATATCGTAAAAGTGGTGTATTGTACTATTACTCCGTCACCACACGGATACTTTACTACATGGAAAACTCAATAAAATTGAATTAAATATCGAAAAATGTATATTTTATAACTGTATATTTATATATAACTATGGTGATGGAGTTAGAATGGAATAGTCACCATTCCTTCCACTCTTGTGGAGAATTACAAAACACATATAGATAAGCGACAGCAAGAAAACTTGAAGTAAATACCATATCAACTCATGTGACTAACATGCTATATTGACTTCATTTGTTTCCTATTGGACTTCTCCAGACTTCTCCGAGCCCAGTAATGGAATGCATGTAAGCTCTGAAGATTATGAATAGTATATTTAAAAAGCATAATTGCATTACTGTCGCTATTTAATTCAAAAATTTAAAACAATTTGGAAATCATTATATGTTTAATGAAGTTTGAAATACAAAATCACTTTATGTTCGTGCGTAGAGAAATGTTTAATGCATACATATGTGCAATATTTAACACATCTTGTAATAACGTTAATTACCGTTCCCCTCGCAATAATTCGTTGCTGTAATTGTTATATAACACAGTTGTTATATAATACGGGAGCAGCTTTCCGTAATGAAAGTTTGCTTAATACTTAAACTTTATAACCCATTCTAGAAACTCTAAGTTCTATAAGCACCTTAGCTTATGTAATAGAAACAGTGCTAAATACAATAACTGCAAGTGCATAGTAAGATAAGTTAATTATAATATAGTCAAGATTTCTGATGTTTACGCGAGTATTATACATTTTAAATAAAACTACTTTACGGATTTTATCGCGTTTGTATTTGATTTTTGATTACCCGACGTTTCGAACACTTTGCAGCGTTCATGGTCACGGGTGGACTAAGATGTCTCACGTCCAACAAGTCATCGTTACTGCAGAAAATTTTATAATTATCTACCCGATACAGAAATTAGTTATTAAATATTGACCCACATTTTGATACAAAATTTATTGCCAGTGTAAGAAGAAAATGATTCTATATGAAAAAATTATATTGTTTATGGTTAGTAATTATTTAACATTAAAATTAATAGTAATTATATTTAAAAAACTAACTAACAATCTAATATACTACCACCGGATCGGAACATGTAGATAATTATATAATTATAAAATATAATATAGTCTATACTTGTATGTAATAAGTTTAATAATAAATAATTACGAGTGAATATTTATATAATCTTCCGTGTAGTGACGGAGTAAGAATACAATTCACCATTCCCGTACTTACTTGTCGATATAGTAAAAGTCAAATAAGAGATATAATATGCATATACAATCTATGTAAAAGGAAAACTCGAAATAAAATAAAATTCACGACTCCCTATTTTGCCCGTGGGTGGCGTACAAGACGACTGAGGGATATAATACGCATACAACATCTATGCAAGAGAAGGAAAAACTCGATAT
This sequence comes from Lymantria dispar, assembly GCA_032191425.1. Lineage (NCBI taxonomy): Eukaryota > Metazoa > Arthropoda > Insecta > Lepidoptera > Erebidae > Lymantria > Lymantria dispar. The sequence continues at coordinate 12,348,711 of CM063441.1, forward strand.
AAAACCCAATCCATCTGACTAGCGTGGCATAGTAGGTCAATTTTCCTCCTATTGTGGAGGAGACTTGAGCCCAACAGTGGGACATATTACGAGCTGAAATAATGATGAATGAATGAATGCAACTCATCTAAAGAGGAACTACTGGAAGTTTGCTTATTGATTCTATAGCCCATATATTAATAATTATAATTAAGTATGATTGGCTTATAAATGACTAGTCAATTCTAGTGGTTTCACCCGCGTTGCTCTCGTCCCCGTGGGTATGCGGGGCTAAAGTATAGCCTATGTTACTCGCTGCTTTTTTTTTTTTTGGGTGGGCTACGGTCGGCGCGCCTCCTCACCACTCCGTCCGGGGCGACAGAGGGACTTAAGCACGCAACACCCGCAACCCACCCGAACACCACGTCGCCTTCGTCGTTGGGCCGACCACTGGAGCAGGGATACTTGTCATCAGTGGTCGGCCCGACGGAATACCCCCTACCCGGGGTACCCTCCCATCGACCGACGTCACCCCCTTGGGGAGGACGTCGGTCTTTCCTCACGCGGTCATGTTACTCGTTGCTAATGTAGCTTTCAATTAATGAAATAATATTTAAAATCTTTTTATTGCTGCAAGTGTGTACTTTCACATTTAATATCGATTAGCATGTATTACATACATTGTTACAACATTTATGTTTGTCTTACCGCGTTTATCTCTGTAACTGCCAACCTTTTTGTTTTATATATCTTGTCTATCATTAAACATAATTAGCTTTTAAAGTAACATAGATACGATGCCCTAGTGTAACAAATATACTTACACTGTGAACAATAAGTAATTTAGATTTCAAATCATATTCAAAATTGCACCTTAATCTCAATTTGTAAGTTTACAATTAATTGTGTTAGCCGTGTCTAAGTATTATGATACAAAGTACGTACATAACGGTTTCAATTTCACGCTCGACGCGTCCGGTCCACCCGAGTGTCGGTGTGGGCTACTTTTGACGTTATTGTTTCGAATTTATTATCATTATTTTCACAGTATCTGAGCAAAATTCGACTATGTCACAGTCTTAATTACTGTTAGTTGACCTAATGTGTTTACCAGAACTGGTTAATGTATGTAGCACTTACGAATTTCTTGAACTTAAAACAATGTCTGCTGATTTATCGCCCTCTGTAGGATGTTTTTCCATCCTATTACGAATGAGGCTCGTGTCTCCTAGTGGGATAAAATGAGTTGAACACAATAAAGAATATTGTCTTATTAGACAATATTATTACACATTTGATATTAAATAAAATACTTTCTTCCGTGTGTTGACAAAGGCGAATAAGAATAAAATTCACCACTCCCTATTTTGCCCGTGGGTGGCGTAAAAGACAATTGAGGGATATAATACGCATATCTATGCAAAAAAAGGAAAACTCGATAAAACCCCTATACCAACCTATTTAACCAGCATGGTATAATAGCAAGGTAAATTTTTCTCCTGTTGTGAAAGAGGCTCAAACTCAGCAATGAGACGCATATGAACTGAGATAAAAATACTTTCAATATTTACTCTCAACTGTCGTTATTCATAATTACTAAAGCGGAACAATATGTAAATATTTACTTTTGATCGCATGATAAAAAATCTCTCGTAAAGGCGAAAATGTGAACGATAAATTAAGTGCTACATGTGGCTACCATAGTAGCTTATAAACACAAAATAGTTGGGACGCGTCGTCTCTTAATTGGAAATCCTAAATGTAGTAAACTCTTTAACGGTTTCGAATTTGACTAGATTGCACAGATGGTGGAGTTGTCTGACTAAGCCACGTGAAGTGTCGTGGTTTGATCTTCACACAGGAAAATTGATTTTACGACGCAAAAATGATTATACTTAGTCTCGATATAATTTGTGTACCTCAATTATATATTTTTAATGTTCCCCATAACATAAGATTTTAATACTTACTGTGGAATGCTGTATGTTAAAAAAAAAGTAATTCACTATTGTCTATGAAAAACTTGTTTTATGAAACACAAAGCCACATAAAGTGTTGTTGGCATCACTTCGTTCCCTACCGCGAGTTTCCAGCCCGCAGGCGTACCAGTACATACACTTTATTGCTATAAAGAAATCGTTTAAACAAGAAACGGTTCTATTGCGACGTTGACACAATTATTAACAAATAAAAATAAAAAATATTCCTTTTTTTTGTGAAAGGCTTTTGTCTGGACACATCTCGTCCGATCTATTTGGGGAGACAGAAAAGCGGCGTGCGACCCTATAACATACTGTGTCACCTCCCCATCGTTATTGGCTTGACCACTCGTACTGAATATTATTGTTGTTACCTTCACCTCAGTGATATCGACTAGGCTTGAAACGGCTTGTAAACGTTCAAGCTAAAGAAATTATAGCAATCACTAACTATAACTACCTATATAAGAGTGGTAGGAGCACACTGTCGACAGTTATCTGTCTACAGCCACGGGCCGGTCCGTCCGGGGTAGTACCACGCTGAGAAAAAATCGACGTCTGAGTAGTAGCGATTTGTTACTGCGTTTCGTTCGGTGAGCGAGAGAGCCGGAAGCCCAACTTTCTGAGGGAGTTTGTGTGTGGAGGGTTTTGGTGGTGCCTTTGGTATCATCGAGCCTCAATGCACGCATTCACACTCCCTTCACTTTCTTTGCGGTAGGCAGCGACCCTGTAAAGGTCCATAAGTGGCAGCAACACTTACCATCAGGTGTACTGTTTGCTCGTTTGCCACCGTTTGCAATAAAGAAAACAACATATATTATATTATGATAATGGAATAGGAATACAATTCAACATCGCTCCTTCACCCGCAGGTATCGTAAGAGACGATTAATAGATATAAGTGGATGACGTGATGTCATCTTCTTGTATGAAGAAGACCAATTCAAGAGAAGAAAACGCCGAACCAAGCTTTGAAATCAAACTATGTGATTAACTAACATAATTGTATCTCTACCTCCAATTGTCTTAAGCCTGTGCCCAGTCATAACAGATACATAAACTAAAAAAGAGAAAATTATTAATATAATTCTCACTTATTAGAATAGGGCACACTTTGCTATAACTTTTTACCTTGTGAGATCTATAGAGAGTCACCTACGAAATAACTCTCAAGTTATAATTAACGTAAGAATTGGCTAAGCGTTGAGATGCTGCACTTGGTTGGCCGAGAGCGTGGACAGAAGCTCTCTCCTGGGTAACGTATAACACTTCACTGGAATTGTAAAACCGCTTACCATGCGTGCCGTTTTCAGCACTGCCCTCATTTATCAAGTTGGTCTACGTCCAGAGTGAACAGCGAAAAATGATTACGAACTCCAATTCCAATTTATTGTTTACTTAGGCAACATGTTTTTATTGTGAGTCTTATACATCTTGAACAATTAATTATAACGTCGTGAACAGTTAACAAGTTTATATTTCAAAGCTGTGATTAATGTACAATATTGAACAAAGTTTAATTAACTTAGACTTAACTTGAATACTATAATTATTTTAAAGTTAAAATTAATAAAGTTTTATTGTGATTGGTTTAATAACTCTTAAGGGTGCCCACGATATATATTTATTATTATAGGCAATTTTGTAAGTTAACCGACGGAGTAAGAATACAATTCACCAGCCTCTTTCTTGCTCTTAGGTGTCGTAAAAGATGACTAAGGGATATCTTGTGCATATAACAAAAATGCAAGAGAAAGAAAATTCGAAATAACACCCTATACTAACCCGCCTTACCCGAAAGGGTATTCCGTCGGGCCGACCACTGGCGACAAGTCACATCGGCTCCGGTGGTCGGCCCAACAACGAGGTGACGTGTGTACGGGTGGGTTATGGGCCCGCGCGCCGTCTTTTCATCGCCCCGGAAGGACTGGACCGCGCGTGCGCTTACCATAGCCCACCCATAAAAAAAAAAACCCTCCTGACCAGCGTTAGTAGGCCAATTTCTCTAGGCTCGAGCCCAGTAGTGGGATATATACGAACTGTGGTGAAGGGGTAAGAGTACAATTTACCACGCACTATTTTACCCGTGGATGCCGTAATATATTGATAACGTCTATATTCATCTAGTAAAAGAAAGAAACCTCGAAATATAAGCCAATACTATTCTGATCAGTGCGGTATAAACCGTTCGTTTTCCTCCCATTGTGGACGAAGCTTAAGCCCAACAGTCAGGCGTATATCAGCTCTGATGATGATATAGTGATGACGATGATTTTAAATTTGCAAGTGATATTATGCATTTGAAAGCATTAACTATTCGATAATATTCTATCTGCCTCTACGGTTATGAACTACGTGTAAAATCTTATTTTCTGCTACAGTTCTAGACACGATATATAGTCATATTCTAAAAGTAAATGGTACGAACTAGCTAAAAGTAGTATTGACTGCACAGGTAGTATAGTGATCAAGATACCGACCTGTCGTGCCAGTGTTATGGATTCGATTCACATACAGGACAATAGTTTGTGCGATTCACAAATTGTTATTTCTAGTCTGGGTGTAATTTTTGTCCGTTAAATTATGTACTTATGAAGTTCCCTCGCAATGTGAGGATTATTAGCGTAGTTCAGGGTGTATTGTTTTATAGATTTGTTACATAGGTACATAAATATGATGATTTACGTATTTTATCACGCAAATTAAGCAATTGTACGTTTTACACAAGCGACGAGATGAACTTTATTAGAATATCTTATGCTGAAAGCTTGCTCGAATATTACAACTCATAGAACTTTCATTAAAGATATCATAACGCGAACAGCTGAAGCAAATTATACCAATAACATTCGTGCAAACAGTCCCTACGTACTCCCCAAGTACGTATTGTATGTTGATTAAATTTGTTCACATATAACTATTAATACACTATTATTAATACAATAATTAAAGCTCACAATATATCCCGAGGGAGACGACCATAAACTTACACGTATAACTTATATTATTATTATTATTATTAAACTTATTATAAATATGTTAGTCTACAGGAAACATGAATATTTACTATACGTAGTTGGATTCTAAAGTCTAGGGTTCCACCTTAATTCATCCATCATTATCGTCATCATCATCATCATCGTCATGATCATCCTGCTCTTATTTCCTGCTCATTTACTTGTGGTCGATTCAATATACCTGGTCGACTAAACATGCCCGATATCAATTCTCCTTGAAAATTGAGTTGGTCCAGGTTGATGAACAACTCTAGAGTCGCCTTATGCGACATCCGTGAGAGTAAATATATGGGTTGTATTCGCAACCACCGTACAGATATTATTATTTATAGTATTATTGAAACAGTTAAACTATTAGTAATACATATAGGTCGCATTTAAGACGAAATTATATCGAAAATATATTCTTCGTTATGCCACCAACGGTTTTTTCAGCAGTCTTCAGTAAGCAGAGACACGCCTAGGTTATATCCTTATTAGCATATGCGACGATGGTCATTGTTTAATTTTTAGTATTGTTCATGGAAATAGCGGTTCCTCTATTGGTAAAGCACAATTCGCTTTACTCCGGTTTTGCATCACAATTGATAAGGACTCGAGATATAAATATTCACAGAGTCGGTTTTTGATGTTACAGAAGCATGTCTTCTTAATTACCATTCTCTTCAACAAGAATTATTAATTAATTGCCATGTAACAATTATACTAGCTCGCATGAAGCATTCAATCGAGTAATCATATGCTATTACGTCATTGTGGAGTTGATATTCTTACACTGCTGGACCGATATTAACCAAACATAGCTAAGAACCACCGCAAGGAAACTCGCTTTTAAAGGACGAAAATCGCATCTAAATCAGTCTATCCGTTTGAGAGCTACGATGCCACAGACACACACACACACAGACAGATAGACATCGAAGTCAAACTTACAACAACCCCTCTTTTTTCGTTGGTTGTTAAAAATATGAAATTTTCCAAAATGGGTTTCTTAATCATGCCTGAAATAATACTAACCTTAATTATCTATAGCATTGTGGTGAACATTCAAGATTACTTATAATTAACACAATATATAATATTAAATTATCATTATCTCAGTTCGTGTACATAACGCTGCTGGGATCGAGCCTATACCATAGTTAAAAGGGAAATTAACTCGTTAAACCCTGCTAATTACACGTGTACGTATTAGGTGTATATTTTGAGTTTTCCTTCTTTTACATGAATGTTATTTACGTCTCATATTCCTTAATCGTCATTTACTACACTCACCAGCAAGGGAGTGGATAGCAAATTACATTCTTCCTCCTTCACATGAAATTTATAATCGTTCACAAGGAAACAAACATTTGAATTTTCGTTTCAGTTAAACCTCAATATATTTGTGACTGCAGGTAATTGGACCAGGTATAAATTCGCCACCAACCCAACAGAAACGCCGACCAGTTTAGGATCATTATTGACAATATTTTGACGATAATATTCAGAATGTTTCGATAAAATATATATTGGTCTATAACGCTAAAAGGTCAGGAAGGCTAAGAAGTTTGAGTGATGCCGTCCATCTGGATATTAATACCCGCAGTAAAGTGTTACCCGCGGATATTGCGTACGTTACGTAACTTGTATTAGTGATTTGTGACACTGATTTATGAGTAGAACACATTCTGGTAATGTTGTATTTTTTTTAGTTTTATTTATATATATGCTGCCTTATATATGCTATTTCTTTGAGGTTAAACTAAATAAAATATATGTATATATAAGATATAAACTCAAGCTTTCTTTTATATATCCTAAAAGATTTTACTATTAGTTACGGAAGCACCGTAATAAAGTCTGTTATAGAGCTTCCGTAGCATCCGTGCTACGAATGCTACGACCGCTACAAAGCGCTACGAGGCAATAACGTGCACAGAGAAATATATATGTACAATTTAGCTATAGTTAGTTAGGTAGTTTCAGCTTGTAGTAAGTAAATTAAGTAATAGAGTAAATTAAGTATAAAGTAATTATGAAGGAGTATTGAATTCTAACTATTGAATAAAAACTTGTTTTTCTTGACTTCTAATGTTATCTGATATCGATAGGAAAGACAATCGGGAGGTGACAAATAATTGTATTTTCTACCATAAATGTGATTGTATTAATGATTTCCAATAACGAAAAAAAAATACTATAAGTATTATTATCGATTTGAATTTTTTTTTGTGTTTTTTTATCAATATTCACTCTAAGGCGTTAAAGTCGTGGGAAGTTTTACAAACAGATAATTAAGAGTCGCAAATTAAATAACAAAACAAAGCAAAATCATTTATGGATCGCTTAATAAAGTACATAGAGTCGAAGCCACGAAACTCCAATAGAAGTTTTGTATTAAGACTATTGATGTATGAGCATCTAATATAAAGGTTTATGTAGTACAATCTAATTACAAGCCAATAATATTTTAACTTTCCGTGTGGTAACGAAATAAAATTATTAGTCACCACCCCCTGTCTTGCCCGTGGATGTCGTAAAAGACGACTAAGGGATATAACACGCATATAATATCAATACAAGAGAAGGAAAACTCGTAATAAACCCTAAACAGTATGACCACCGTGATATAGTAGGTCAAATTTACTCCTATCTAGGAGGTTTGAGCTGAAATGATGAATATTTTAAATAATGTTCATTAACTATTATCTATTGGTTAAATATTTACATTGATGTGTGATAATCGTATACTGCTGAACTCAAGTTCAGGAGTATACGAACCTCTGCAATAGGAGTGCAATTGGCCAATTATATCACGCTGGACAGTATTTTATAGACGAGATTTAAGTTTTGCTTCTTCTTCCGTCACTATTATAAGCACATTAAATCCCTTAGTCATTTTCTACAATCACATACAAGGAAAGGACAATCACATACAAAGCTGTGTGGTAGCGGCTTCGAATACTACCAACCCTTGCTTTGCTCGTGGGTGTCGTAAAAGACGACTAAGAGCCCTAGATTGACCCGGACCAACTCCATCTGGTACCATTTGGGTCAACGATTACATTCCCAAGGAGGGTTGACGTCAGGCACGCGGCCGGTCATAAAAGTCATTGCCGAAACTTTTTGCAATATGTCAAAACAGATGACATATTGCGTCGACCCCAAGTAATTGGGATAAGAGCAAGATGATGATGATGACATACAAGGAAAGGACTGCTGAATTGTATTTTTAGTCGCCACACGGAATAGTGTATGATAATTACGTGAGTCGAATAATTGACAAAAATGGATATATGTTAGTCTAAATTAATTGTATTTCCAAGTGTTAGATAATGCTAATGAGTATTGACACAATAAAACACATTACTATAATGATGTGTATATAACAAGCCACATTGTTCACTCGCACTGTTCTGTTCTGATGTATGAGTGATTAGTGAACGTGTGCCTGATTGCAGTGACCGCAGCGCACGTGACGTCACCACTCCATCTCACCGTGTACATGACATGCGTTTGAACTGTTAAAAGGTATTACAGCCAATATATAGTATATGGTAATTTAACATAATGAAACTGTTCGATAAAACCTGGACTGCAGTACTGTCTCCTACTACTAAATATAATCTGTAACAAATTGTTAGAGTTTTTATTCTCCTCTTCGTAGTTCAAGTCCCACTACTCGACTTGTTACTCTTCCACAGTGGAAGGAAAAGTGAACTACTATACCACGCTGGTCAGGCGAGTTAGCATAGGGTTTTATTTCGAGATTTTCTTCTCTTACTTAGATGTTATCTGCATATTGTTTACCCTTAGTCGTCGATTAGGACCACATGTTTTTTTGATGTGAAACATCTATAGGCGAGGGTGACCGTGATCGTCGCGTGGCGTTTAACGCCACGCCTCGCGGTCCCCTATTAATTAAATATTAATTAATTATTTGGATGCATATACTTAAATTTTTGTAACGAAACCATGGTGCGATTTAAAATTTTGTACAACGCCATCTAGTGAACTCAAAGTAAATTGTTACTTATATTGTATATTAATGAAAATAAATGTTTATTGAATAAAAATCATCATTTTTTGGAAAAAAGTCGCGATATTTTATTAATACTTTATGGCTTAGTTTTATCGTATAAGTTCCTGTCGTAATCTAATGTTCTTTTATGCATATATACTTGTTTTATAAATTAATATAAAATTCTCTAACTTAGTAATATAAATATACCAGTACGTATGGTATTTAGTTTACTTTCAGCTACGAAAAATGGAGAACCGTTTTTTTATAGGCTTTTATTAGTTTCGGATGTATAATTATATATTTATTTCTTTGTATATTACCGACTTCATAGGAATTGGATTTTGACTCACTTTAAACGGTCAAATTTCATTTAAAAGTTGAAAATTTAAGGAGGACTAATGACGTTAAAATTATTTAGATAGCTTGTCTTATTATCATTACAGGATTAAAAATTTCTTTATTAAATATATTGAAGCTGAGAGTTGGTTGTTAGCTCGATAAATGCCGCCATTTCTATTTCCTAAATAACACTCTTCGTGCGGAAAGAATGTCTGTGAACGGATGAAAGCATTTCATTTTTTATAGGCTTTTATTAGTTTCAGCTGTGTATTTATTTGTTTGTATGTCACCAACTCCTTAAGAATTGGATTTTGACTCACTTTAAACAGCTTTTCTTATTATCATTACAGGATTAGAGAGTTCTTTATAAAATATATTGTAGCTTAGAGTTGGTCGTTTGCTCGATAGATGGCGCTATTTCTGGTTTATAAATCGCAAATTATTTCAAGCTATGTTTTAGAAGGTTCATTTCGTTTGTACTAAATGACGTTACCATAAATATGAGTCGTAAAGTCAATTTTAAAATGGGATAATTTATTCGATACGATACCTACCAAAAAGTACTTATTGACTAAAATATCGAATACAAAAGTATCGGTATCGAAAGAAAAGTACTCGATACCTAAAGATAAAGTAAATAAAAGTACTCGATACTTTAAACAGTACGTTACTTATCTTTTGATACTATTCATGAGTTCAGTATCGATACTTTATATTCGATACCGTGTTTCTACTCGTACAAAATAGTTTCAATGTTTCACATCTGTCAGGCGTCCTGAGCGACGGCTCACTTTTTTATTCTACAAAGGATCCTTGTATTGTGGAGGACTTTATAAAAGAACATAAATTACAACCAAACCTAGAACAACTATAAGTTAATAAAACTACTTTTACGGATTATACCGCGTTTGTATTTGATTTATGATTGCCCGACGTTTCGAACACTTTGCAGCATTCATTAATAAAAGTAGTTTTATTTACAATGTGTAGTACTCGCATAAACATCAGATATCACAACTATAAGGGAACCATCAAGGAAACAAAAAAATTGCTTTAGAATCGAACACGCGACAGATACCTATGTTTCGTCTGTCACAATGTTGTCTCGATCGTTTAAATAATTATTTTGAGTAAGAATTGAACTTACAAATTGTTATAATGTCAGTGTTATATATTATTGTCAGCAATTGATATGTTGCTTAAAATTATCAGATAACAATAACTTAATATTCTTGCCAACTTGCAATTACAATTTTTACCAAAAAGTGTCCTCTTAAAAAAATAAGTTCATTTAAAAGAGAGAAATCTTAATATAAATAAATCAGTAATTATGATAGCATTATTAAAGTGTGCGTTTACGCGTGTGTGTGTTTGTGTGTAACAGACGTCATTGTGGTGTGCGGTGAACTCGACTAGGAGATCGTTCAATAAATAACCGTGAGCATGGTGCGACAGGAACTTTTCTCATTTCCTTACCGATTAAGTACGAAAGGGTGTCGTTAGTCGAAGGTCGAACGACTAGTACTTTGTATATGTGAAGTTGGGAGCGCTATAATTATGTAGTACATTTCTCGTTCGTATCTGGCGACACAATTGAATACAATATTAATTGTAAGTGTTGATATGAATTCATCAGTGCATTTATCAACTTATTTAGGTTTAATCAAGATCATTATCAACTCAGATATGTACATCTTAATGCTGTAATTGTCTTCTGCACAATAGAAGCTAAATAGGTCCACTAAACTATGCTAATTAGACAAATTAGTAAACAATTTAATTTAGAGTCGTCCTTCTGCGTATCATATGACTTAGTAGTATACGACACCATCGGTTCAGGTGGTGACGGGGGTGGCGAATTGTATTCTTATTCAGTCCCACATTGAGGTCTTCCATTAGACAATGAAGCGTTTTAAGTTCACCAGGAGAGTATTGCTCAAATTTGTGGTGTTTCCGCAGCTGTTTTTAACCATTTTCATAGAAATATCAACGTGAAGAGAACGCGAAGCCATACCATTATAATATATGACAATTGTAGTGTAATATAACATACGTAATGTATATATAAGAACAAATAACTAGCAATAAAATACTGTCCTGGTTCACGCTTAAATTAATCGTGAAATGGAGAGCTTCACAATATTTCAACTAATCAAACTACAATTTATAAGCGATATATGTAATATCCCTGATTTGCAAGAATATCGACGTAATTCAAAATGATGTCAAATTGAATATTGTATGCCAAATGATCCTTGATATCCAAAATTCTTGAGATTTTATCAAAGAAATTTTCCTTTAATCAAGGGTGTGGACTGTACCTCAATAAATTATTTAAATATTTATGGTATGCACTAAAACATGTATAAAAAAATGCACTTCTCTAAAATCAGTAATTTTTATTTTCGTCGCTATTCTCACAAACTACCGATATGTATGTAAGTGTAGTTTCTAAGTAACACTTAAATAACTGACCACGACTTAGCTATAAATATTCATCAGACAAATATCCGGTAAGTTTGTGAGAAATCAGTGTAGCAGAAATATGTAAGGTCAGTGTATGCATCGTCCCCGAGGGATCTGTGGGCGAGACTCACTCGGGCGGCAAAGATAAATGGCCCCGCGGTCATCTGAGTAGATTCATCGAGCGAACATAACTGGAAGCGATATAAATTATAGTACGAGGCTCCCGTTTGATATTAATCAAAGATTTTCTTGCAAATAAACTGTTGGAATCTCACATAAACTACCCATTCTTATGACATATAGAAAGAAATAAAATCTATGAATATCATCATCATTTCAACTCATACACATCCCACTAGTGGGCTTGCACTAGTTACATGCACACTAGCATAGGGATCTACTTTTAGTTTCATTTCTCTTGCATAAACTTTATGCGCATATCATATTCCTTACGATACCAACGAACCCCATATCTTTTACGATACCAACGGACAAGATTATCCCTTCAGTGATGGTGTAAGAATACAACTCACCGTCCCACTATCTTATCCGTGGGTGTTGAAAAACACAATAAAAATAAAACTCTATACCAATCCGCCTAACCAGCGTGCTATAGTAGGTAAATTGTTTGCCTGTTTAGAGGAAGGGTCGGGCTTTGCAGAGAGATGTAAGTAGACCGTAATGTTGATAATTATAAAAGGCAAGATAGGGGATGGTGAATGGTATTGTTACTCCTTCACCATACGTAAGTCACGAATATATGCAGATACAATTATTGATTTATTATTAATTTGTGGATTTGTTGATATAAGTTTATCTACGAAAAAAATTACCTAGTTCTGTGAAAAATATTATTTTATTTTATAGTAAATTTAGAACACACCTTGACTATTTGGTAAGCAGAAATATCTTCATCGTGAAAACTAGTCGCATGAAGATGAATATTTTATAACAGTTGTTATTCGTTTAGTATGAGTGTGGCTTAATTAAGAATGCACCTATGCCATGCATTATAATAAAATGCAATTTACGCTGATGGGTAATCCATTTTGTACAAGCGGTCATTTATAATGGAACATCAAGTTTGTTTGTTACATCAACAAGAGAAAGTTACCCAAAACGTAACTCACTGGACAGGCCATCGTAATCAAGTTATAGGTTGCAGGCAACCCATCAAAGAGCAGAGAGAAGGAAAATATGACTTATAAAGTACTACCCTTCTTGCATCGATCTTAACGATTGAACAGATGAACGTCGACCATAACGAACCCATAAATAAAGGATGAATATTAAATTAATACAGAAAGTAACAAACGGATAAAACATTTGATATACATCAAAGAACCATCAAGAGACGAGCGCGACGTGAAATATTAAGATTAAAATAACATAACAGCAACAGATCAAAGGCTCACAATTCCTTTTGAGTGGACAGTAGGGGTGCGCGGGCCAGCGGCTAGAGAGCTCAGTGGGCGTACAGTGGAGAGGGTGCCAACGGTCACTCGGCTACTCAACTCAGGATCGGTTTGTAGTGACCGCAGCCGGGCGGGCTACCTGTCGCTCATGACAACTGCACGCGGTGTGCGGTATTGTTTCGCTTTGTACTGTATTAAGAGACAAACTGAATGTTTAATGTTTAAAGTATCTCGTTACGTTACACAACGTGACGGCCAGGGATTTTAAATTGGCTACAGAATGTGTTATAGAATTTCTGGTCAAATAATTCACAGCTTTATAATAAGCAATTCAAAAGTATATTAAGACTTCGTTCAATCGTTAAATCTAAAGTGTTTATTTTTTGTGCCAGATTGAAATATAAATGAATAATATATTTATTAATTATTTCTTTTGCTTTAACAGTTGATACACTAAACTGTAAGAGCTTAAACAAAAGAGAAAAAGTGACAATGCGAGTATTATCCATATCAATATCATTCCGTCTAATTTACGCCACGCTGACTCCTCCACAATAGGAGAGAAATCGACCTTACTCTACCATACTGGTCAGATGGGTTAGTATAAGGTTTTGTATCGAGTTTTCCTTCTCTAGTATAGATATTGTATGCGTAAGAGATATCGCTTAGTCGTCTTTTACGACATCTACGGGAAAAATAGATACTGGTGAATTGTATTCTTATTTCGTCGTCACTCGGCAAATCTAAATGATATATGATAGTTACCATTTAACTTTGACAAGAATAGTTTGTTGCTATGCACATATGATACCGCTGATGTTAAGGAACTCTGCACCGGTGGTCGGTCCAACGATGAAGGCGACGTTCTATCAGGTGGGTTACGGGGCCGCGCACCGTCCCTCTGCCCCGGACTGAGCCGGGCGCCAGGTGTGCTGAGCATGGCCCACACAAAAGGACATATGATATGCATCGTGTTCTTATAAATAAATTTCTCTTTTATTAGAACGAAGGTTTAAATAAGTTAAAAAAAAAACAAAAAGTAATTACTTGTCAATTTTTGTGCATTACAAAAACTTAAGAAATGGTTTGAGTGCTGAACTAAAGCATCCGTTGGGGCATCGATGTAGTAGTAGAACGCACCGTCCTAATGAATATTGCGTAAATTCGCTACATTTACAAAATAATTCTCGCTGACGACACAAAAAAAAATGGGGACGCTCTCGATAAAATTAAATTATTAATAAGGCTGACTGCGGCGCGAAAAGACCCTCCAAACACTCGCCAGTAAATTTATAAAAGTCGACAGCGACCTTCGTTACAGGGAATTCATTAAACTTGGAGTGTTTTGATATATATTTGTACATTTGTGGATAGATAACGGGTAGAAGGGTGACGCACACTCGGCAGTGGCACTTTACACGAACCAACAGTCGAGTCGACCGCAACTAATTACACTAGCACAATTAAAACATCAATATTATCTAGATGCAGCTAATATAAACATTTTCCCCTTGACTAACAATATATTTCCGTGTGGTGACGGAGTAAGAATACAATTCACCACTCTGTTTCTTCGCCGTGGATGTCGTAAAAGATGACTAAGGGATAAAACATGCATATAATATCTATGCAAGAGAAAGACAATTTTAAGCAAAACCCTATACCATCACATCGTGGTATATATCATCAGCGTGGTATAGTAGATCAAATTTTCTCCCATAGTAGAGAAGGCCCGAGCTCAACATTGTGACATATATGGGCTACGATGATGATTACATAGAAACATGTAACAGTCGAACCGAATAATTTGAAATTTATTCAGTGGTAGAAATGTTTAGTTAAGCTGAGATGCCCGGTTCAAAGGAAATCATACGGGGTTAAAAATGGAATGTTATTTCTTACTTTTTATGGGAATTGTGAGAATCGGCTCATGGAGCATCAATGAAGTACACAGTAGTGGTCTCCTAGGAAATATATAACTTTAACTCTGTGAACCCATCCCCAGTAAAATAACATTACTCCTCCTTATGAGGAGGCCAATGTCTAAAGATGAAACTGATTTTTTTATTGCAAACGGTGGCAAACGAGCAGACAGTAAACTTGGTGGTAATTGTTGTTGTCGCTCATGGACTTTTATAAGGCCGCTGCCTACTGCGAAGAAAGTTAAGAGAGTGTGAATGCGTGCCGTGAGGTTCGGTGATACTAAAGGCATTACTAAAAGCCACCACACGCAAACACACACAGAAAGTTGATCTGCCGGCTCTCTCGCTCATCGAACGAACCGCAGTAACAAATTGCTACTACTCGGACGTCGATTTTCTGCTCAGTGTGGTACTACCCCGGACGGACTGTAGACAGACAACTGTCAACAGTGTGGTCCTACCACTACCAAAGTAATAGGTATGAATGGATAAATAAAAAAAGGTCAAAAAAGATTTTTAAGTTGAACGATTTTATTGTAAACAAACAGTAAAAATAAAATCGTGGTACACTACAAAACGAATGTTTTCATCGACGATTGTAGATATTTGACGTGCCCCACGATTTAATTTTTACAATTAAACCGTTTAACTTAAAAAAAATTACCTTTTTATTTTAAAGTTTTTAGTTTTTATATTGATTTTGAATAGAGCACTGTATTCTACTTGTGAAACTCTTTCATTCAATGCTCATATTAATTGTTTTTTGTAAGTTTGAAAAACAAATAGGCTATCCGCCGTTTTGTAGCGGCGGCCATCTTGAATTTACAATAAATTTTAGTATACATAATTGTATGGTCACTAGAACAAAAGGCATATACCAAATTTCAGATCAATCGGTTGTCAGAAAGAGGGTGAAATTTCAATTCCTAAATTTAACCCAAGAAAAACAAAACAAACGGAGTAAGATAATTAAAACCGTTTAAAAATCTATTTACACGTAAATTCCATTATGCATTGAATATAGAATACATATCGTTGTAAATGTGTCGTCATCATCATCTCAGCTCATATGAGACCGTTGCTTATCTTGAGTCTTCTCCAGAATACGAGGGTAATTGACCTACTATAACATACTGATCTTATAAACATGTTATGTCCTATAGTCGTCTTATACAACCACGGGCAAGAAAAAGATTGGTTTTTCTTTCTCCGTACACAAATTTATTGTTTGTGCATGTCTACTGGCAAATGTCTCACGTTATTTCGTCTCCTGTTACATAAAAACGTTAAAGTTTAACGTTTTTAATTTAAACACAGACTTCAAATGAAATAGTATTAAAATTAATCAGATATGTATTCGTTTAAAGAACTCGCCTGTAACATATCTATTACTTTATAGTCAAGAGAAATATTTAAAAGAAAATAATGTTCCATAATTTGTTAAACGGATGTAGAAAACATAATATTAGGTTTTACCGGAAGTTTCTGTAATGTAAACATTATACCTTATTATAGTACAACAATAAGTAAACAAACTCATTATCGTTGTATGCTCAGCATCCTTCCTGTTATCTCCCACTCAAGAATAAAGGGGAGAAGTGCAGACGGGGCGCGCTGACCCGGAAACGTTGCGCCCTCAGATGGTTATTAATGCCCACATTAGAACTCACTGAGCACAATGGACAAATATTAATTTTTTTTCATACTAGCTATGCATGCGGTTTTGTCCGTTATAATATCGATTTTGAGATCAATTATACCCCAAGAACACTGCTTTTACTTGTTAGCGTAGCCGTAATGAAGGCTAAGCAAAATTAGTATTTTAAAATATAAATTACCATATAAGACCTTGAGATTGCTTTATATGGCCTTAGCAGATTCTATTGTTGGTTATGATCTCAGTAGCTACGGCAGAACGTATAAAACATACTTAAGGGAAATAATATATCACTCGCTCCACCAGTCTTAGACTACTAAAAATTATTGTACCTAAACATAATAAAGAATTATAAAAGACAACGAAAATGAACTATTTAATATTGTAAAGTGATGAACGTATTTAGTAAAATAAAATTTAGCATTCTCACTGAAATAAGTAAACCTGAATTTTTGCATGAAAAAATTAAACTAAATTGCCTGAGATTAATTTGATATAAAAATTCGTTTTAGGCAAAGTGTACTTCACTTTGCCTAAAACGAATAGTTGTTATGGACAAAGAGTAGAAAAAGATTTGATACCAGTATTTTTAAATGAGCTTCCCGACAACTTACAACAAATGTATAAAACAAATTGTAAGCTATTCAAAAACAAACTTACAAAATTTCATGTCACCAATAGCATTGATTAGTATGACGAATAACAAATAACATATGTATGTAAAATGTATTTAACTACCACAATGTATATAACGACTCACCGTAACTCAGACAAATCCCTCGCGGTTTACTTGGTATGGTTCACGTCATTGAATAACGCATGTGTCTAATGAGAATTTTGGAAACAAATGAATAAATAGATTTACTCGAAAAATTAACCAAATAGTGGGTCCTTCTTTTGCGCGGATTAAGTTTAGCGCACATGCTGTCCATTCCGCCCTGGGCGATGCAAGGGCGGCACTTGGCGCCATAAACCATCGTAGTCTCACCCCTTCACCATTAGGTTGACCACTGGTATCGAGTTTGAGAATTCGAGTTTGTGGTCAGTTGCCCGCCCGACGGGTATCATCACTAATAGTAGGTCTAAAATCAAACCATTTCAAATTCTTTTGGTTTCAACTTTAAAGTAATATTACTTGGTATCGTAAAGTTAATATTATTTTAAATGATGTATGATCCAGAATTAACGATTATAAATAGTAATAATACAATCTATTATTTGCGAAAATGAAAAAAAATAACCATTCTTTTAAGAATGATTGAATTTAAATGACGTTAATAAAATTGTCTGGCTTTCGAGTTGATATAATAAAAACATTAGTCACGTGACGGAATATTGAGAAATATGGCTATAAGAATCGTTGGTGACCGCGCTAGAACACATTAAAATTACTTAAAGTATACAAATCAGCCGCTAATATTTATGAAGAGAATGTCATCATCGTTTGTGTCCGTTACAATCAGCTGCCAGGGATCGTACATTAAGATGAATAATTTAATCAATGTCTTATGAAAACACAAAATCACTTGATTCAAATAATTAATGAGTAAGAGCAGTCTAGACACGGTGGCGAGTCGCCCGATAGCGTATATAATTCCTTCATGTTTAATAACACAAGACGGCACAATTTACTCAATTTATTAATTGGCTGTGCTTGCAACTACGCTTGCTTGTGTTTGAATATCAATGTTATCCTACATACTACATTTGTAATACCTAATATCAATATCTTCCGTGCACTGACGGAGTAAGAATACAATTCACCACTCCCTATCTTGCCCGTGGATGCCGTAAAAGATGACTAAGGGATATAATAAGCATATAATATCTGTGCAAGAGAAGGTAAACTCGAAACAAAACCCTATTCCAACACGTCTGACCAGCATGGAATAGTAGGTCAATAACCCTCCTATTATGGAGGAGACTTGAGCCGAACAGTGGGATATATATATAGGCTGAGATGATGATGATAAATATCAAAATTGATAATATACAAAATGCATTATATACAGCACAAAAGCGGCATTTATAGGTCGAATGTGAACGAAAGGCTTCGCAGAGGAAGACCAAGACGAACATCCAAATCAGGGACATACTTAAGAAAGGCCAGGTTATAAGTACCGAAGAAGATGCGTGAGGAGATTAATGAAAGTGGAGCGGGCGAAAGTGGTATGTCAAAATCGTAGCGAATGAAGGTAAGTGGAATCTGCCTACCCTTATGGGAAAGAGGAGTGATTATATGTATGTATGTATATTTCACAGTTTTTGTTATGTCAGCAGTACTGATGACAGTGGCGAGTGCTTGAGGGACATTGTTATTTCAATTTTGTCAATTTTCTAATATTTATAAACAGCTCCACTCATATTTGTCGCAGCGTACTATAATAGCTTTTAATCTTAAACTAAATGGGCTATGAATGTAGTTAGTGTTACCTACAATTTAGGCATTGTTGCTTGCGGAAAACTGAGTAAAACGTTACAATATTATTTCTATTCGAACCAGGATCGAAACTGAGGACATCACCTTATGACCGGGGATCAATCATACCCTTCCTAATATTGTATACAAATGTTTGGTTGTTTGTTTATTTGTTTGTTACGCTATCACGCTGAAACCACAGAACCGATTTTAAAAATTCTTTCACTGATAGAAAGCTACAATATTAGGGAGTAACATAGGTATTTATTTTATCCCGGTATTCCACGGGAACGGCAGCCACGTGGGTAACGCGACTGAAACCGAAGCGAAGCGAGGGCGGGTTGCTAGTCATATATAAGTAAAAAACATAATTTCATATTAAAAGAAATCATTATGATATTTCGAATGAAATCCATTTTTAATTACTAACGTAATAACGCGATTTGAAATTATATACAGCCTCCTCCAGCCTTAAGGGGTGGGGATAAACATCTCCCTCCTAACACCCCACACTTAATTAATGTGAGCAGAATTTCTTGACAAAATATTTATCTTTTAAAATTTAGCACATTCAAGACGGAAATTGTCGACGCTTTGTGTACTAACTATTAATGTTTATCTTTTGAAGATGTTCAAATTTTTCATTGTCTTGTAGCCGCCATAGTCAACACTACAGTCTTGATGTAATAAAGATTATATTTTTTATAGTATGATTTATTATAATACAAATGAAACAAAATTTAAATTTACTAATTTTTTTTTACTAAACAATAACCTTTAAAATAATTTCTGATATTTACGTGAGTATTACATCCACTCATAATCCGGTCATTAGTCCATAGAAGTCTACCGTTAAACATAGGCTTCCTCACGAGTATGCCATCTATTTGATGGTTTGGCTTTTTACTATTCATGATCACGGAAGGACTGTCCCGACCAAAGTACCCGAGTAAGATATCAAATACAAACGCGATAAAATCCATAAAAATAGTTCTTTGAACATTTATTTAAATTAATAATTCCATGTCGATGTCTCAAATATAAGATATGTGACGTCACAAAAACTGTAAAGACATTTTGATGTCAAAATAATGCATGTAGTGACGGAATAAGAATACAATTCATCACTCCGTCATCATCTTTTCCGTAGATGTCGTAAAAGACTACTAAGGGCTGTAATATGCCTATAACGTTTTTGCAAGAGAAGGAAAACTCGAAATGAAACTCTATACCAACCCGTCTGACCAACGTGATGTCATCTCGGCTCATGTACGAGTACGTCCCACTTCTGAGCTTAAGTCTCCTTCACAATGAGAGGGAAACTGGGCTTACAAACAGATTGGTATATGGTTTTGTTTCGAATTTTCCTTCTTTTACAATAGATATTAAATGCGTCTTATATCCCTTAGTCGTGTTTTACGACATCCACGGGTAAGATAGGGAGTGGTGAATTGTATTCTTATTCCGTCACCACACGGAAAAGCGTGGTATAGTAGACCAATAGCACTCCTATTATGGAAGAAGCTCAAGTCTAGCAATAGGACGTATATGGGCTGTGAAGAAGATGATAAAATAATCTTAGTCTAGTCATCTTCGTACTTTATTCGTTACATTATAAGAGTGATGCTACTACTAGTACTCAGCAATATCGTTGCATAGCTCGCGCTAGTTTTCTTTACGTACAAAACCGAGTTTCACAGAGCGCTATTTCCAATATGAGCAAACATTCACTGACAATTGAACTGACAATACCGGAATCAATATATCTGTAAAGCGACCTCAGCAATGTGTTCACCACTACACACAGACCATACAGACCTCAGCTTACACTTTGAGGAATTTAATATATTTATGCATTTATGTGTGTGTGTATATGGACGCCTCTGTGTATGTGTGATACAGATTATTCGGGAATACACACTTCTATATTAATTCTCATCATCATTTAAGCTCATATACATCCCACTGCTGGGACTTCTTTAAAATAGGAGAGATATTAACATATTATATCATACTGGTCAAACGGGTTGGTATAGGATATTAATTTATTTAGGGTTCGCATGTGATATTAATTCTTTTATCCTTCTTTTACATAGATGCTACCGCCATATTGTAGCCCTTTTACTTGAGGGTATCCTCAAGAAAGATATGTGACGGTGAATTGTATTGAGTCGTTATAGCGACGGAGAAACGCAGAGACCCGGTCTCTCTGTGTACTCTATCGAGTGTTATCAACTACTACTTCCGGCCTCACATGTACGGCTAATTTAGGTACATCTTAGTTATTGACAGACTTGATTATAGTTTTATAATTTAACTGGTAATTTTATAATTGGATAAATGATAAATTAATTAATAATAGGTCTTTACCTATGTAATTGCCGTTCTGCAGTACTGCCCATTTCAAATCAAAATAATTTTTGTTTGGCTAAGAATTCTAATTTCAAATTAATTTTATTTTAAAACATGGAATTCATTTTCCAAAAGTATTCATTTGTTTATCGATTAGTGTTACGTTTTCATCGCAGTAGCCTCCTCCACAATAAGACAGAAACTGATCTTACTATTACATGCTAGTCAGACAGGTTGGTATAGGGTTTTATTTCGAGTTTTCCTTCTCTTGCATAGATGTTATATGCGTATTATGTATTATCTCCCTTAGTCGTCTCTTACGACATCCACGAGCAAGATAGGGAGTGGTGAATTGTATTCTTACTCCGTCACCACACATACCTATATATCTTACATAGTTCTATTTCGGTGAATACTCAGTATCAACCACCTTCTTTTTTTCCCACTTTACTGCGGTATACACTGAGATAATAGTTATACCATCAAAAACAAAACTTGAAAAAAAAAGCCAAGCCTCGCAACTGAGTTCTTCTACCATAAAAAGTTGTGAGATCTATGTTATACCAAGTCCGTTAACTCATTCAGTCCCTGCTTAAGGGACCTTTCTTCTTAAGTTATTACGTGAATAGCTAACCTAACAACTTCTTATAGTGACTATATAAATATTCAAGATCTTTTGTGTTTTAAATAAATATATTGACTTGGCAATCGCACCATGTTTAGAACAATTTAATATAATATGTATTACATGGGAGATACATTGTGTTTTCATGCGATTGCCAAGTCATTCTGTTTATTTAAAACACAAAAGATCTTTAATATTTATATAGTCACTATAAGAAGTTGTTAGGTTAGCTATTTACGTAATAACTTAAGAAGCAAAGTCCCTTAAGTAGGGACTGAATGAGTTAACGGACTTGGTATAACATAGATCTCACAACTTTTTATGGTAGAAGAACTCCGTTGCGAGGCTTGGCTTTTTTTTACAAGTTTTGTTTTTGATGGTATCTCATTTCTTTTTGTAGATAGACCTACTTATTTTCCTTTCCGGTACCTTCTACGTCTTGAATACCAACAACAGTTTATCTTAGAGGCCACTCTCTGAAAAATGAGACATCTCTCCTTTCCATTTGAGTCACTTCTATCTAAACTAAGCGGAGAGATGTGGAAATAAAGAAATTTGATTGGTTTTTTGAAACAATCTCCTCTAGTCTCCTCTCCGCTTTGATGGCAATCGAGCCTCATGATGGCGTTCTTTCTTTCAGATACATTTCAGGCAATTTAGTTTGCTTAATACCTTGGTACAATTTCATAAGACATGTCCCACTCCTGCTTTTTAATTAAGTTGATTGAACATTTTACAAGTTATCTTTGAACATAATTATATCTAAGTATCTGTCTACACCTATTATGCCAATCATCATTCAGCCTATCGCCGTCCACTGTAGAACATAAACCCCCCCTCATGCTTCACCATAAAGTGCGGTACTATGGCACCTGCATCCAACGACGCTCAAGGGTAGGTAGCAGAGTTGCCATGACTAGAGCTCATTTTCTTCGCCATATGATGAATAATGATGTAGTCGCCACGTTTGGTAGGCGGGTTGGTTTCGCAGTGAGATATCATACATTTCCCCGGCAAGAGTTGCTGCCCACTCTCCTTCCTGTTGAATCTTTTTTTTAAATGACAACGCCTTGCACTAAGGGAATAATAATCCTTATATTGTGGGGGACTTTACAAACATATAATTCAACATCGCATCATCATCGCAGCCCTCATACTCTCAGCCACTGTTGGGCTCGGGCCTCCTCCACAATGGGAGGGAATTTGACCCACTATACCATGCTAGTCAGACATGTTGATATAGGATTTCATTTCGACTTTTCCTTCTTTTGCACAGATGGTATGTGCATATTATATCACATAATCGTCTTATACGACATCCACGAGCAAGATAGAGAGTGGTGAATTGTATTCTTACTTCACCACCACACGGAAAGAACATATAATTAACCGACACAAATTACATTCAGACTCAGAACAACAATTTGTGGATCGTACAAGGTGTTGTCTTACACGGGATTCGAACCCGCGACACTGGCACGGTACGTTGGTATCTTAACCATTACGCCATCTGTGCAGTCTTTATCCGGTTGTTACGATTCCCATAGGAAAGCAATAATGGCGTTAAATGTATTCTTATTTTCTACAAAATTACATTTCATTAACTGTAAATGTAACTTTGTAATCCTATATATTTATATGAGTTTACAAAATTATTTATGCAGTTCATGTATCTCGCAAACTAGATGAAAATTACAATGTTTCATAATTTTTCCTTCATTTATATACTAAACATCATCATCATCATCTTGCTCTTACCCCAATTACTTGGGGTCGACGCAATATGTCATCTGTTTTGACATATTGCAAAAAGTTTCGGCAATGACTTTTATAACCGGCCGCCTTCCTGATGTCAACCCTCCTTGGGAATGTAATCGTTGACCCAAATGGTACCAGATGGAGTTGGTCCGGGTCAATCTAGGGCTCTTAGTCGTCTTTTACGACACCCACGAGCAAAGCAAGGGTTGGTAGTATTCGAAGCCGCTACCACACAGCTATTTATATATTTATTTATATACTAAACAATAATTGTATTCTAAATTTGAAGCTTCTATATCTGCTAGAAGTGCCTCTTTAATATTGATGATCGGTCAGTCAATCAGTGAGTGACAAAATTACGAAATTTTGACTAGTTATAATTCTTAAACTATTGGTTCAAATTCAATGTTATTTGAACTACACAATGTGTATACAAGGCCTGCTAGGTTACTAAAAATTCAGGCTTCTAGTTTTATTAACAACGAAGTTATAGGGAGTCGAAAATGGCCTGAATGGCTTCGAGAAAAGTATGTTACGGCAGTGTTGCGTTTTGCCCGATTTTTTTTTTGCTCGACTTGGCGGGGACACTGCCGTGCCCCCAGATGTTACGGCAGTGTTGCGTTTTGCCAGACTTTTTTTTTGCTCGAATTGGCGGGGACACTGCCGTGGCCCCAGATATACGCTCATTAAATAAATAGCTGTAGCGACGTCAGTGTCAACGTTCATAGCGTTTCAGTGCACAATGAACACTGACCGAGGCCAACGTGTGGACAACTCTACAAATACTCGGCTACGTTGGCCACTCACGCTCCAAGACTCTCCAAACAGCGGTTACCGCCCTAGCCAATTGGTTTAGGAAATGGAGAATAGAAATCAATCCCGAGAAGAGTCAGGCGGTCATGTTCACTAGACGAACTACCCGTTCCTACTCTATCGATAGCATTCCCCGCCCTAAAATTTTCAACAAGCCTGTCACTTGGAGCAGGCAAGCCAAATACCTGGGTGTGTCCCTTGACGACCGACTAAGTTTCGCCTCTCACATAAAGCAAGTCCGCGCGTGGGCCGCCTTTGTGATGGGCCATCTCCACTGTCTAGTCAACTCTAGGTCGCGTATGTCCATGAGTAGCAAAATCCGACTTTACACCACCTACATACGGCGTATTATGACCTATGCCAGTGTGGTGTTTGCGCATGTTAAGCCACACAGGATCCACAGGCTACAGACACTCCAAAATCGTTTCATGCGCCGAGCTACGGGAGCACCGTGGTTCATCCGAAACGTCGATCTTCACATCGACCTCGAACTGCTGACTATCAGGCAATTTATGAAACCGGTGCTCCCGGAGCTACTTCGACTCTGCCATGACACACCCCAACCAACTAGTTATTGGGGCGGCTTCCTATAGGCCCTCCAAAATCTCTTCTATCCGACGTCCTCGTCACGTCCTCGACGAAGAGTACCACACTATCACACTCGCTCAATGTAGACAGAGCCTACACGGCACGCGAGCCGATAACACGTAAATACCCGCGGTTCCGCCCTCGCCGTCGAGGTGTGAAACCACGCCGCATAAAAGTCACGAATCAAAACGTGGGCACGCCCACTTTGCCTCCAGCGACGCCCCAAGCCGAGGTCCGTTCCCCACAGGGGGAGCCCTTGTCGCTTAGTATACTTTCACTGGGTTGAGAGCCCTCAGCGCTCACCCATAGTCCGCGTCAATCTATCAAGGCCATCTGCGGCCAACAGCTGTAAACACACAAAAAAAGCCACTCGCGTTGGCGTTGGACGCACTTGTCCAACGTGTGAACACTAGCACTTGCTTTGTACCTATTTGCCGACGCTACGTTGGCCTAGGCTCGGCTAACATGTGTACGGAGCAAAGGATAGTATCACAATTAATAACAATCTTTAATAGTGCAATAAAAATCTATACTTATAAAATTCATTAACATGATTTATTGACTGACTGATGCATCAACGCACAGCCTGAACCGCTGATCGTATCAACCTAAAACTAGGACGGTGTGTTCTTTGTGTGACGTAGATAAGAAATTACTTTTCAAAATTCTACCCTTGAGGAGTGCAAAAGAGAGACTAATTTTGTATGGGACAACGTGATCCCTTTGTATAATCTACTTCAAATTTTGGATAAATAGTGGCAAAGGGTTGTTCTTTACTGTTATTCTTTTCTAATATGGCCAGAGCTATTTTAATGCCCTATATTTTATCTCTCTTTATAACACTACAGTACATCATACGACATATGACAACTTTTGCCGCCTAGGGAGCGATTTTAGAAAGAAATGGCTCGAGCCTCCTCCCCAATAAGACGGCAATTGACCTACTATGCTATGCTGGTCAGATATGTTGGTAAAGGTTTTATTAGCAAGCAATTTTTGTTTCAGCTCGTTACTACGCAGGAAATATACGGCGAAATATCTGTTTGTAATGTCAAAATACTGGACACGGTTATTTTCACGATACCTATGCCTAAAATCCAGTTTAAAATTGTTTTGTCTGTCTGATTGTTTTAAATAGTCTCCAAAACGGCTGCACTGATTTTAATAATATTTTACTACCAGGTAGCTGTCTATATAAAGAGTAACTTAGGCTATTTAGTGATGGTGTTCTCACGAGAACGGGAACTATGCGGATAAGGCTAATGAAACCCGAAGCGAAGCGCGAGCGGGTTGCTAGTACTAGTAAATATTAATTCTTAATTTTCTTGTGTGGAATATTCATCCAGCCTAACGACGTTCACAGCTCTACATAAGACTGTCCAAAAAGTGAAAATAATTACAAAAAGGGAGCGATTTTGAAAAAGCCTCTGACGTACTTATTTCACACTTTATCGAGTCTCATCACTTCTCTATTCATCGTAACATCTTCATTTTCATTCACATGTATCTTATTCTCGTGAACTTTACTTCACGATAATATATACCAAACGAATCCAAAATTGTATTACAATTATTGTATTTCCACGATCATAAAGAGCGACAGAACAATGAACAAACTTAACTAATAATCATGAACCAGCGCCGTAATACTTACAGACGTAACGTAATCCGGAACAAATAACCATTACAACTTTTTTTTGTAAATAGATGAAGATACATTTAAATATAATGATATCTGATGTTTACGCGAGCACTACACATTGTAAATAAAACTACTTTTACGGATTATATCGCGTTTGTATTTGATTTATGATTGCCCGACGTTTCGAACACTTTGCAGCATTCATGGTCACGGGCAGACTAAGGTGTCTCACGTCCAACAAGTAATCGTTATTACAGACATTTACAATTATCTACCCGATACAGAAAACAGTTATAAATTTATTAAATTGTTACCCACATTTTAGTACAAATTTATTGCCAGTGTAAGAAGAAAATGAATCTATATGAAAAAATTATATTGTTTATGGTTAGTAATTATTAATTATTAAATTTGTAGCAATTACTATTACAATTTGTTGATTTAAAACTAACAAAACTAATATACTACCACCGGATCGGTACGCGGCCACACTGAGAAAGATCCGGCAAGAAAACTCAGGGGACATGATGCTAAATTAATATTGATTTTTAATTTTAGATGCGTCTTACTAAAAGATTTTTGATTTATAAAATTATCTTTAACTATTATTATTGTGGGTCAAATCTATACAATAAGTGCTCACAGTATCATGCAGTCTTGTGGTGGTCTCTTTGGATTTATTTTTAATTATGTTTATAACAGGATCCCAGCTTGATGGTAATACCCAGCCATCCTATCTATTGAAATTTTTGTGTTTTTTGATTTCAATAGCCTCGCGTACCATTCTAGGCAGGTATCGGTGTTCCTTTGCGAGGACTTGAGGTTTATAAAACCTAATGTTATGACGGAAGCGGTCCTGACTATGTTCACAGACTGCAGACTTAGTGTGACGGCGGTGCTTCACATCAGCTATGTGTTCTTTGACCCGAGTTCTTATGGATCTCTTTGTTTGCCCAATATAAGAGAGACCACAGTCACAGTCAAGTTTATAAACTCCTGCATCTTGTAGAGGGATCTGGCACTTGAGAGGTGGTAAGAACTCGGGAGAGAGAGATCCATAAGAACTCGGGTCAAAGAACACATAGCTGATGTGAAGCACCGCCGTCACACTAAGTCTGCAGTCTGTGAACATAGTCAGGACCGCTTCCGTCATAACATTAGGTTTGATAAACCTCAAGTCCTCGCAAAGGAACACCGATACCTGCCTAGAATGGTACGCGAGGCTATTGAAATCAAAAAACACAAAAATTTCAATAGAGAGGATGGCTGGGTATTACCATCAAGCTGGGATCCTGTTATAAACATAATTAAAAATAAATCCAAAGAGACCACCACAAGACTGCATGATACTGTGAGCACTTATTGTATAGATTTGACCCACAATAATAATAGTTAAAGATAATTTTATAAATCAAAAATCTTTTAGTAAGACGCATCTAAAATTAAAAATCAATATTAATTTAGCATTATGTCCCCTGAGTTTTCTTGCCGGATCTTTCTCAGTGTGGCCGCGTTCCGATCCGGTGGTAGTATATTAGTTTTGTTAGTTTTAAATCAACAAATTGTAATAATAATTGCTACAAATTTAATAATTAATAATTACTAACCATAAACAATATAATTTTTTCATATAGATTCATTTTCTTCTTACACTGGCATTAAATTTGTACTAAAATGTGGGTAACAATTTAATAAATTTATAACTATTTTCTGTATCGGGTAGATAATTGTAAATGTCTGTAATAACGATTACTTGTTGGACGTGAGACACCTTAGTCCGCCCGTGACCATGAATGCTGCAAAGTGTTCGAAACGTTGGGCAATCATAAATCAAATACAAACGCGATATAATCCGTAAAAGTAGTTTTATTTACTACATTTAAATATCTTTGTTATTTGTGGATTTTTATGTGCGCGTGCATGCATTTCGTGTACGTGTGTGGTACTATTTGCTAATGACAAAGTACAATACCAGTGAGTATCAATAAAATAATAACATTAACTTGCAGCGTAAAAACTGACTATGATATCAACAAGGAAAATTGTATTATTCTGACAAACTCATAACAGGAACTAAGATCGCCTTTTACATGTACTGACTCTGACATTACAACTGTTTAAATGGGATATCTATCTCCGACATTAGACGTGGATAGACATTTGTTTATGTAATAGACTAATTAATATTCTTCCGTACGATTTCAGATTAAAATATAATTTAATCACAACCTATTTTGCCCGTATCATTCAAGACGACTAACAGTCATGATATACACATAACATAGCTGCGAGAAAGGGAAATTCTGAACAAAACCCTGTACCGATACGTCTGACCAGTATGGTATTATAGTAAATCAATTAAGTGCAGATCCTGAAATGAAATATGGTAAATAAAACTACGCATTTTATCGCGTTTGTATTTGTTTGCCCGACGTTTCGAATACTTTGTAGCATTCATACAGCGATCACGGACGGACTAAGATATCACACGTCCAACACGTCATTGTTATTACAGAGATTTATAATTCGATACAGAAATTAGTTATTCAATTTTGACCCACATTTTGGTACCAATTTATTGCCAGTATAAGAAGAAAATGATTATATATTAATAAACTATATTGTTTATGGTTAGTAATTATTAAACATTAAATTTGTAGTAATTATTATGACAATTAATTAATTTAAAAATCTAACAAATCTAATATACTACCACGGGATGGGAACGTGGCCACACTGAGAACGATCCGACAAGAAAACTCAAATACAAAATCAAAATCATAAGTCAAATATACGCGATAAAATCCGTAAAGTAGTTTTATTTACATAGCGTAAACATCAGAAATCATTATGAAATGAAATAGTTAATAAGAAAATTTAGACTATTACGCATCGGTTACAGATAACAAGAAACGATCCACATTTTATTTGGACCAGATCAAAATATACAAACCCAACAACTTCCACTTACGAAATAGAAAAACAAAACCCAATGGTAATAAATAGGCAAGTCTAAAACCGATAATAGATCCGTTTGCAGATCAAGCGTCGACTCGGCGATATCTTAAAAAGTTTCCGACTCATCCCGGGATCAAAATAAATACATTGAAGCGCTTACGTAAACAAGTTGCGAGTTAACTCCGTATTCAAAAACACTAACAGACGTATCGAGTAACGGTACAAAGTGAACGTTACCTAACTGGAACAGAGCCCCCCCCTACCCCCCCGTACCCCCTCGCGCCGGGGGTTGCCGCGCAACTCTCAATGTATTTATTTTACTCTTTATGTATGCCTTAATCCGATTTACTAAACTTTCTCTTTCCATCTACACAACACATGTATCGTTTTAGCAAACATATAAGTTATATTAGTCTTGTACGTGTCTTTAAGAAAAGAAAGAAATGGCTCGAGCCTCCTCCCCAATAAGACGGCAATTGACCTACTATGCTATGCTGGTCAGATATGTTGGTAAAGGTTTAATAATTAGCAAGCAATTTTTGTTTCAGCTCGTCACTACGCAGGAAATATACGGCGAAATATCTGTTTGTAATGTCAAAATACTGGACACGGTTATTTTCACGATACCTATGCCTAAAATCCAGTTTAAAATTGTTTTGTCTGTCTGATTGTTTTAAGTAGTCTCCAAAACGGCTGAACTGATTTTAATAATATTTTACTAGCAGGTAGCTGTCTATATAAAGAGTAACTTAGGCTATTTTGTGATGGTGTTCTCACGAGAACGGGAACTATGCGGATAAGGCTAATGAAACCCGAAGCGAAGCGCGAGCGGGTTGCTAGTACTAGTAAATATTAATTCTTAATTTCCTTGTGTGGAATATTCATCCAGCCTAACGACGTTCACAGCTCTACATAAGACTGTCCAAAAAGTGAAAATAATTACATAATCGCCACGCTTAGATGATTATAGATTTCGTAAGAAATTGTTACTGCCTTTTATATTGGTGATTTTTCCCAAATGGTGCTCCTCCTCCTTACTTAATAAAAAAAAATAATATAAACAGTCACTATCTTCCTAGTTTTGTATCAAAATAAAATAAGTTACATGTATTGTACGTACTAGAGGACCAACTTCACTAAACTTGTATTACTCACAAAATGATATTCGCACTGACCGAAGTTAAGGAGGGTTCATCTCAATAAACTTTATATTTTGTTAGCGATCTTAAGTTCTTTATTTTATCTGAAGATGTTATTGCATTACATTGGGAGAGAACGGGAGAAGTCCATCGATTAACTTCTGACAGTAAAGTTACAGATACTTCCATGTTTCTACTTACCGGTAACTAACTCCGGAGTTTATTAATTACTAGCAACCCACGCTCGCTTCGCTTAGGTTTCAGTCGTCATATCCGTGTAGTTCCCGTTCGCATGGGAATATCAGGATAAAATATAACCTAAGTTACTCTTTATAAAAACAGCTGCCTGGTAGTAAAATATTATCAAAATTAATCCAGCCGTTTTAAAGATTACCTCAAACAAACAGACAGACAAAAAAAAATTAAATTCTGTTTTAGGCATAGGTGTCGTGCAAATAACCGTGTGAGCATGAAAAAAGCCCAGTACTTTGACATTACAAACAGTCACTTCAATTTTATTTATTTGTATGGTTATATGGTTGCAACACTTAACATTGCAATACATATTTCAATGTAGCTAATATAGTCGTGGTATGGTGTGCTTCTGCAATGGGCAGGCCACATCGTTTGACGAACTGGCAGCTACTGGGTAAGAAAGGCTCTTAAACCTCGACCACGTATTGGATGACGCAGTGTAAGATGAACAGTTGCAGCAACGATCTGGTGAAAGTTATTGGGCTTCGATGGATACAGGCGACATAGGTATGCACTTTGTAGCGAAACATGAGAGAGGCGCATGTCCAGCATTGGATGACGATAGGCTAAATGAATGAATATGTACAATTCCATTTGCTCAAGCCGACAGTGTGACATAAACCACCCCATACAGTCCACTAAGCCGCGACATAACACCATTATTACTAGTTTTAATGACAAGTAAGGTTTAACAACAATTATATTCTTATATTGTGTTATATTTTCTTTATTAATATAAAAGACAATTTACGTCAGAGTGACGACCGCGAAGGGCTTCACGTTTAGGCGTGTGCACCCGAGCGGGCGACACTGAAGTTAATAGAGTTCCATTGTAATATAATCATCTACGTAGCTTCGTAGCTCCGTAGCTCTGTAGCTCCGTAGCTCCGTAGCTCTGTAGCTTTACAACTCTGTAGTAAGAGATGTGATCTACTTCAATGCATTACATTAAAACAGTAAAATATTGACGTCATATGAAAAAATTGTTATTTAGTAACATGCGCTTACCAGTGACGATAACGTATTAAAGTGAAGGCTGTCTTCTTGTTAAAACACTTTATAACTTTATCTGTACAATTAATAAAGCAAAAAATATGGATTATAAATTATAAACGAAATAATTTCTCTCTCATTGTAGAGGAAGCCCACATCCAATAGGCTAATAAGCTAAAGATAAAAAAGTGGCAAATGACAGCATTTTTCGATGTACAAAAACGTGTTCCGTGTGCCGACAGAGTGAAAACACAATTCACCATCTTACACGTGAATATCGTAACAGTGGACTAACCGATAAGTACATAATATTTATGCACGAAAAGAAAAATCGAGATAAAAACGAAAGAAAAGCTCTAAATAAAACCCTATACCAATCCATCTACTCAGCGAGGGTCAATTAGTTATTAGTTGGTTAAACATGTTGGTATAAAGTTTTTTTTTTCGAGTTTTCCTTCTCTTGCATTGATGTTATATGCTTATGATATCCCTTAGTCGTCTTTTACAACATCCAATTTATTTACAACGTGTAATATTCGCGTAAACATCAGAAGTCATTACAAAATATTAATAATGATAATTATAAATAATATCACTGAACAAGACGAGGGATCAAATAAAATAAATGATTAAATACACAAATAATCATTGCAAACGAAACAGACGCCACAGATATTGAATTAATAAACTCTGTAATCATTAATTAACAATTCTAATATTTCATTTCAAATAAAAATCGTACCTGTTGTACAGTCAGACAATATTTTTTTTTTGTTAATGATGTATTTATATAACTCTTACTGCTAGGTCAGTATACACAAATAATACGTTGAGACTGAGCGTCCACTTATTCGTTTCAAATCACATTACATCGAGGTCTGTTTGCCTCCTCTTTATTAATTATAACAGCACCGGATATTTGTGTCTGCCCACCTCGGGGAGAGGGCGCGTGTGACGCACTTCACTTTGACGCAAAATACCGCTAATTTAATATATAACTTCTAACGAAGGTCCCCTCTGACTGTTCCAAATTTACTGCCTAACAAAACAGAAGCCTTTTCACGCCGCAGTCAATCTTTTAAATAATTCAATTTGTACGCTGGCTACGATTTTTGTTTCTGTTGAGTGAATACTCGGTCGTACTCATGAAAATAAATTAAATATAATACTTGGTGTTATATTGTTAGTTGATCTACTACTAACTTCAACGATGGCTTACTTAAATAATTTTAGTTATGGTGATTTAAAATAATTATGTAAATATGAGTATTAAAGTTCGTGATATATTTCTGGGACCACAGAAATCGCGACGAATTGAATTATGCTCAGTAGATGTTGTTACCATTCGCTATCTACTACGTGGGATTAAAAGTTTCTCGGCTTAAAATGAGTAACTTACAGCATTCATTTCGAGATAAAAATATAAAAAGCATATATTTGTCTTCTGTGATGAGTACAGTCTATACGTAAAAATTCAATGCTCGTTTACGAAAGCTTTATTTATAAATAAATTAAATTCAAATGTTTGATGTCACTTTAACTCAATGATAAAACAGCAAATTATGAAAGCTTCATTTTATAGTAGGGATTAGAAATTCAGATCTGTAACTTTTTGATTTGCCGAAAAGTTCGAGGGGAAAAGCTTAAGCGACGATATTGCTTACTTTTAGTTATTAGTCACACTTCTTCATAACACAATCAGTACCTGAATGTATGAGCTTAGCTCATTATAACTTGATTTTTTAGTAAATTATAGAAATTAATTTATGAAAAATTAAAAACGGCAAAATCAAAAATGTAGAACGAGTATCGAACCGTGGCTGTATGAATTAAGTGACTATTAATTTTTTCAACTATTCGTTCATGTTAATAGCAACTAAATTTACCTTCACATTCTAATTTTCATTACCTGAAAACATTAACAACATCAGAATTTTTATACATGACATCTAGCTATATCGGATTATCACATCCGAAACCGCCTACTTACTAAATTTTATGGACATTATTGGAGCGGTTTCTATGATTCTAAGTATATATAAATGTGTAAGAATTGCTTATTAAAGGATATTAGATCCAAATTCAAATCATTTCACACATGCCCCCACGAGGGAACTTACATAACGATTATTTTAAAATTTATTAAATTAAATTAATCCTATAAACTACCAGCGGATTTAAATGTGACCACTATTAAGAAAATTTGGCAAAAACACAGTGAAATGGTTTTGTTAACTTCCTTTATATAAAGTTGTCTTCAATGTGTCTAGCAAGTACCAGCTACAGTGCGGCGTTCTTCTAACCACAAGATGTGTAATATAACATTCAAATGTAATTCAAAAGATCAAATCAAATTTGATATTGTGCATTTCTTATATTTATAAAATTAAATTAAATATTAAGTAATTATCATTTAGTTATGTGTTATAAAATATATAACAAAACTTACCCCTCCTTTTAGATTCGTAAAAAATCTAATAAAAAATACTAGAAGCAATAAGTAGTAACACTCCGCTCAGAAAATATAATGTGATTTGCTACGTAGCGCAACTCAGTGGTTAAAACAAAACTACTTTTCATGATAGCATTGTTCATATGATGATAATACATCAGTATTTATTATTTAAAAGTTCCTACATACTATCACAACTATGATTTATAACGGCCATCAATATTCTGGTGAGAGTTAGAAACGACCCGAAAACTATTACTTTAGTACCCTTGGTTTGAGCCACAGCGACTAGCAGATAACTTATTCGTTGCTGGCACTATTTTTTAAATAATATTTGGTAAATTGTAAGTTTATATAGTTCGTTTCTGTGTGGTAGCAGAATAACAATACGATTCACTACTCCCTATCTAGCCCGTCGATGTCGTAAAAATAGACTAAATGATATAATATGAACATTACATGTGTGAAAGTATACAGTAATCCAGAAAAATATAAAATACTATGCTCACAAGTATGTGATACAATCGACAGCGTGCGCTAGTCGTCTCCCAACAGCCGCGTGTCACTCCGTACGGGACAGTACCACACTCTCGTAGAAATTTGACGTCTCATTAGTAGAAATTTGTTACTTCACTTAGTTCGGTGAGCGAGAGAGCCGGCAGCACAACTTTCTGAGGATGTTTGCGTGTGGTGGGTTTTGGTCTCACCGAGACTCGTTGCATGCATTCAACCTTCTTTCAGTTCTTCCACATTAAGGCAACAGCTTAGCAAAGGTCTATGTGCGGCAGTATCTCTTACCATGAAGTGTGCTGTTTGCTCGTTTGCCAACAACAATAATAAAAAAGGGCGTTAAAATATGGATAGTATTATAACTATCAAAAGTATTTTAATATAATTGAGGGACACGACAAAATATGAAGCCAAAACAATAAGCTTTTAAATATTTGTGTGTGTTTGTGTTTGTTTGTATAGCAAGTAAGTACTACTGCATCAAAATGAATGCAATTTGAATTAATATATATTATATTTGAATTAATATCGTCTAATACAAATGTAATAATAAATATCAAAACAACAAGCATAAGCAAACCGGCGGGCGCATCTAGTTTCAATGTAATGAATGACAATAGCCTCACCCTTACTCCACAATTACAAAAATTTCCATCGCATCGGCCTTTTATCTGTTGACATAATATAGCTGTTTAATTATCAAGCTTCATTCACGGCGCCTCCTTATGCCACCCCTCTCCCCCCTCGCAGTTCAGAACAGAGTGGGTAGCGCGCCGAAGGTGGACGCGCTGACCCGGAAACGATGCGCCCCCGACCGGATATTAAATCCTTCAATAGAACGCATTGAAAATTCACATATTGTACACATACTAAAACCTTTTCTTATATTGAAATTCTATTTTCACTATTTTCACAGTTATTCACAGAAGTACCATTTAACCACGATATAAATGAAATTTTTACCAATATTATATAGCAGAAGAGTTTGTTCAGTCATCATCATCGCATCATCGCAGCTTACGTACGTCCCACTGTTGGGCTCGGGCCTCCTACATAATGGGAGATAATTTGACCTACTATACCATGCTGGTCAGAAATGTTCCTATAGGGTTTTATTTCAAATTTTCCTTCTCTTGGACAGATGTTATGTGCATATTATATCCCATAGTCGTCTTTTACGACATCCACGGGCAAGATAGGGAATGATGAATTGTATTCTTACTCCGTCACAACACGGAAAATTTTTGCACCAAATATTTGACTGAAATTAAAAAAATCTTTAGTATTGAATAACTCATTTAACTATGGGACTATAGGTTGTATTATATCATGTTATGACTAATAGGAGCGGAGAAAATTTATTCCTTTTGAAAGCTTCCGTTAAATGCACTGTACATAGGTGCCTTTTTTTTATTTTAGGGGTAGGCCATGGTCAGCGCAACCGCTGCCCGAATCCATCCGGGGCGACAGAGGGAGGCGGGGGGGTCAGCACCGGCTGGAAGTACTTGACAGTCCTGATACCGAACCGAGGCCTCTCCAGCCAGACTGCCCAATGGACAATGACGTCTCGGCGGACGTCGACCCGCCAGGTGGCAATCTCCTTGATCGAGGCCATGCGGCCGCGGCCTTGCGTTTCCAACACCCGCCGGTAATGTACGGCGAGTATCTCCGCCTCCAAGTCCCACGGGGGAGTTCTGACTAACAGGCACTATAGTTTATATATAACGATATACCCATAATTTTCAGAATGTCGGAAATGGTAATATGATTTTCATGAAATTTAATATACTACAGGTTTCGCCACGAAAAAATCGATCTAGCTAGGTTTTATTTATAGAAAATGTCGTCTTGTCGGTGTTTTAGCTAATCAATTAAATGATATAAAATTACATTAGAATTGGAATGTAAATTTAGGCGTCGCTGTCAAGAGTACAACGCTGGCAATATTTCAGTTAGGAAGTTATCCAGTCGCATTCTAACAACGCGAGATCGAATCTCAGTGTTATTATTAGCCTGTCTTTTCTTTTTTTTTAATTTTTGTTATTTTTTTCATTATTTCATAATTTTTATTTTTTATTAATATTCATCTAATTATGTTCGTTAAAAATTTACAAGAAAAATATATATAACAAATATATAGCAAAGTTCGTTCAACCAAATATTTTATTATATACAATATATAATGATTATTGCAAGTGTTGTGTGCTCGTACAATACAATATGGTACACGTTGCATTAAACTGATGTTGTATCTGTTCTATACAAGGGATGCCGCAATCACATTAGGCGCTAGCGAGTGTTGCTCTCGGCTCACACTGTACACTGTGACGTCACGTGTGTAATTACCACAGATTGTGTTTGTTCACAAATCAAACTAACACATACAGTTTAAATGTTCGTTGGTATACCACTATAAGAATTTAATTAACGATATTTCATATATAGAATTTATTTATTGCTAGCAACTCGCCCTCTCTCCGCGTTCAGTCGTCTTACCCGCGTAGTTCCCGTTCCCGATAGTCGACCAGAGCGATAGATTTTAGCATTTGTTTTACTCTATCATCTAAACCTGTAACTATCGTGAACATTTATTACATTTATCAAGTCAGAAGTAGTCCGAGTGTTGCGTCTACAGCGGCGAAGAAATAGACCACTACAGCGAGTTTGTCAAAAATTGACATCACACCTAAACGTTCATTTCTCTTCTTAGTCTTTTACTTTAAGTGTAGGTTCCTAGCAACAACCTATAATACAATCCTACGCTATCCAAACTGCATATTTGACATAACGAACTGTATATATTTTATATTACTAAGCGACAAAAACACCACTTTCAATAATAAATGGAAACTATGCACTAACACTGAGCTATCGCTACACGTGACCACAAATTCAGATATAAATGATTTTAATCATAAAATGCTGTCGCAGTGAAACAAGCGGTCCGGGTCACGCGTTACATTGCAGTGAAGCGACACACATATGTATACATAAACATTATTTGTAACATTAATACACCCTCGGCAATGCTCTATTACTGATGCCATTAAAATCATCACGGCTCATTTACATTTCACTGTTGGGGTCAAACCTCCTCTATAATAGGAGGCATATGGATCTACTATACGACGCCGGTCAGACGGGTTGGTAAAACATTTTATTTCTAATTTTCCTTCTCTTACATATATGTTATATACGTATTATATCCCTCAGTCGTCTTTTACGACATTCACGCCGAAAGAGGTGAATTGTATTATCGTGAATTGTATACCATCAAAAACAAGACTTGTAAAAAAGTCCAACCCTCGCAACTGAGTTGTTCTACCGTAAAAATTTGTGAAATGTCCATGTTATACCAAGTCGGTTAACTCATTCAGTCACTGCTTAAGGGACCTTTCTTCTTAAGTTATTACGTAGATAGCTAACCTAACAACTTCTTATAGTGACTATATCAATATTAAAGATCTTTTATGTTTTAAATAAACAGAATGACTTGGCAATCGCATGAAAACACACCTCACAAGTAATACATATTATATTAAATTGTACTAAACATAGTGCGATTGCCAAGTCAATCTATTTATTTAAAACATAAAAGAACTTTAATATTGATATAGTCACTATAAGAAGTTGTTAGGTTAGCTATCTACGTAATAACTTAAGAAGAAAGGTCCCTTAAGCAGGGACTGAATGAGTTAACTGACTTGGTATAACATGGATTTCACAAATTTTTACGGTAGAAGAACTCAGTTGCGAGACTTGGACTTTTTTACAAGTCTTGTTTTTGATGGTATCTCATTTCTTTTTGTAGATAGACCTACTTATTTGCCTTTCCGGTACCTTCTAGTTCCTGAATACCAACAAAGCATTTTCTTAGAGCACACTCTCTGAAAAATGAGACATCTCTCCTTTCCGCTCGAGTCCATTCTACCTAACCTAAGCGGAGAGATGTGGAAATAAAGAAATTTGATTGGTTTTTCGAAACACATCTCCTCTAGTCTCCTTTCCGCTTTGATGGCAATCGAGCCTAATGATGGCGTTCTTTCTTTCAGATAAATTTGAGACAATTTAGTTTGCTTAATACTTTGGGAGATTTTGGTACAATTTCATAAGACACGTCCCACTCTTGCATTTTCATTAAGTTGATTGACCATTTTACAAGTTATCTTTGAACATAATTATATCTACGTATCTGTCTACACCTATTATGCCAATCATCATTCAGCCTATCGCCGTCCACTGTAAAACATAGACCCCTCCCTCATGCTTCACCATAAAAAACGGTACTGTGGCACCTGCATCCAACGACGCTCAAGGTTAACAGAGTTGCCATGACTAGAGCTCATTTTTCTTCGCCTTATGAGGAATAATGACGTAGTCGCCACGTTTGGTAGGTGGGTTGGTTTCGCAGTGAGATATCATACATTTCCCCGGCGTGAGCTACTGCCCACTCTTC
This sequence comes from Lymantria dispar, assembly GCA_032191425.1. Taxonomy (NCBI): domain Eukaryota; kingdom Metazoa; phylum Arthropoda; class Insecta; order Lepidoptera; family Erebidae; genus Lymantria; species Lymantria dispar. Next base: position 12,388,451 of record CM063441.1, read on the forward strand.
TTCCTGTTGAATCTTTTTAACCGACTTCAAAAAGGAGGAGGTTCTCAATTCGTCTGTATTTTTTTTTTATTTTTTTTTTATGTTTGTTACCTCAGAACTTTCGATTGGGTAAACCGATTTTGATAATTCTTTTTTTGTTTGAAAGCTGGTGCTCCCCGTGTGGTCCCATTTTAATTTCATCCAGTTTCGACAATGGCATCCATGGGAAAACCACATAAGTCTTTAATAGGCATTAAGTATGTGCGCGATAAATGGACGAAAACTCAATAACAACGCCAACCGAAGCCGATGATTCTTTTTTAACCGACTTTAAAAAAGGAGAAGGTTGAGAACCTTCTCTTTTTTAAAGTAAATTCGACTTTAATTATTTTTTTTTTATGTTAGTTACCTCAGATCTTTCGACTGCCTGAACCGATTTTGATGATTCTTTTTTATTTATTTGAAAGCTGGTGCTTTTCGTGTGGTTCCGTTTCAATTTAGTCCAGTTTTGAACGTGGTATCCATGAGAAAACTATTTAAGTCTTAAATTTGCATAAAATATATAGTACACATGGACAAAAACTCAATATAACACCAACCGATTTCGATGATTGTTTTTATTGGATAGGATGTACTTCAAGGGTAGTTTGATTAGGTTCTGATTATAGGATCCATGCTAAAGTAACGGTACTCTTCAATTCTTAGGAGCAAATTATCGACACTCGGCTGAATCTCTTATAGTATCCGGATATTTGAGTCACCTACCGTAATGTTGAACGGCACTGTCTCAAACGAGCAGCACTATTATTAGTAGGTTGACTCATAGGTAGAAAAAAAATGTGCACTTCACATTCACTAAAAATCAAACAATAAAAATAATTTTTAACAAAAAAAACCGACTTCAAACAAAAAACAATTCTCAAACAAATTAATATGCACTAAAAAGCAAAAAAATAATTCTTGTACAATGTAGTGCAAAATTATTACGACAATATAATGTAGTTACAATTATTATTATTTTTGGAGTCGGTGTCAGTCAACAAAACTAGGACACCGACAAACATACCGACATAGACATAGACACCGACTCCAAAAATGACAATAATTGTAACTACATTATATTATTGTCGTAATAATTTTGCACTACATTGTACAAGAATAATTTTTTTGCCTTTTAGTGCATATTAATTTGTTTGGGAATTGTGTTTTGTTTGAAGTCGGTTTTTTTTTTTGTTAAAAATTATTTTTATTTTTAAATGACAACGCTTTGCACTAAGGGAATAATAATCCTTATATTGTGGGGGACTTTACAAGCATATAATTCAACATTGCATCATCATCGCAGCCCTCATATGTCCCACTGTTGGGCTCGGGCCTCCTCCACAATGGGAGGGAATTCAACCCAATATACCATGCTGGTCAGACATGTTGATATAGGGTTTCTTTTCGAGTTTTCCTTCTCTTGCATAGATGGTATGTGCATATTATATCCCATAGTCATCTTATACGATATCCACGGGCAAGATAGAGAGTGGTGTTAGAGAGTGGTTACTTCGTCACCATACGTAAAGAACATATAATTAACCGACACAAATTACATTCAGACTCAGAACAACAATTTGTACAAGGTGTTGTCTTGCATGGGATTCGAACCCGCGACACTAGCACGGTACGTTGGTATCTTAACCACTACGTCATCTGCGCAGTCTTTAGCCGGTTGCTACGATTTCCATAGAGAAGCAATGATGGTGACAAATGTATTCTTATTTTTTACAAAGTTACATTTCATTAACTGCAAATGTAACTTTGTAATCCTATATATTTATATGGGTTTACAAAATTATTTATGCAGTTAGTGTATCTCGGAAACTGGATGAAAATTATAATGTTTCATAAATTTCCCTTCATTTATACACTAAACACTAATTGCATTCTAAATTTGAAACTTCTATGTCTGCTAGAAGTGCCACTTTAATATTGATGATCGGTCAGTCAGTCAGTGAGTGACAAAATTACGAAATTTTGACTAGTTATAATTCTTAAACTATTGGTTCAAATTGAATGAAATTTGAACTACACAATGTGTATACAAGGTCTGCTAGGTTACTAAAAATTCAGGCTTCTAGTTTTATTAACAACGAAGTTATAGGGAGTCGTAAATGGCCTGAATGGCTTCGAGAAAAGTATGTTACGGCAGTGTTGCGTTTTGCCCGACTTTTTTTTGCTCGACTGTGCGGGGGCACTGCCGTGCCCCCAGATTACAGAAAATGTCTACACGTACAAAATTTTATTTAAATTTATATAATTATTTTTGTATAATCAAATAACCGATTTAACTGAACATTTATATAACTAATATCAAGTTGAAAGAGCTTTGACCAGTATATTATTTTTTTGTAAATTACATTTTTGAGTAACATATTTAGATATTAAAGAACAACGTTTACGAAATAATAAATTAAAATATTAAAAATAAAAAGAAACAACAACAATACCAAGGATCGATCCCTAGTCGTATGAATGCGAACGGTGAACTTTCCAACTGAGCTAATTTGACTAATGAGAATGACGTCTAAAAAAAAAAAAGAAAAAAGACGAATGAGAGAAGACTGCATTCTACTGAGATGCGTATGTTAAAATGGATGTGTGGAGTTACAAGGTTGGATAAAAAGAAAAGAAAGAAAGGAAAGAAAAGAAAAGAAAAGAAAAGAAAAGAAAAGAAAAGAAAAGAAAAGAAAACTTACCGCAGTGCGCGGTCTGCCTTCAGGCTGGCCGTCCGTACCGCCAAGAACGTCAGTCGGCGGGAGATTCTGGACAGTCTCGAGCGTGACCCCTGGGGTCGCCCCCGCCTCGCGGCGCTGAAAAATCGCCGCGGGCGGTGTCCCCCCTCACCGAGACTCTCCAGCCCAGCCTCCTCACCAGAGTTGTCGAGGACCTCTTTCCACGGCGGGAAGAGCACACGCCCCCGGTCATGGCTTCGTCGGACAGCGACCGGGAGGCCGACGACGAGAGTGTTTCGCCCATCAAGGAGCCAGAGATGGGGGTGGCTGTGGCGCGTATGCGAGCCAAATCCACCGCCCCCGGGACTGTTTGACGCTTGTTTGGCGTCCGGGCAGTTCCCTGGGTGCTGGAAAGAGGGGAGGCTGGTTCTCCTGTCGAAGCCAGGACGGTCTCCCGAGTCGGCCTCGGTCTATAGGCCCATCGAGCTGCTCGATGATACGGGCAAGCTTCTGGAGAGGGTGTTGGCTGCCCGCATCGAGCGGCACCTCGTCAGGGTCGGGCCCGATCTGTCGGACGCTCAGTTTGGTTTTCGGCGAGGGCGTTCGACGATCGCGGCCCTGCTGCGCCTGAAGGCCGTGGTAGCGGAGGCCGTCGCCGCTGGAGGAGTCCTATTGGCGGTGTCCCTGGACATCGCCAACGCCTTCAACAGTATGCCATTCAGCTGCATCAGGGAGGGGCTGAGGTATCACGGGGTGCCCGTGTACCTCAAGCGGCTGGTGGTAGACTACTTGCAGGGGCGCAGCGACCTCTACGTTGACCGAGTAGGGGACGTTGTGCGAACGCCCATGACGTGCGGTGTCCCGCAGGGGTCGGTTCTGGGTCCGACCCTGTGGAACATCGGCTACGACTGGGCGTTGCGAGGAAGCCTCCCACCCGGGCTGGGCGTAATTTGCTACGCCGACGATACACTCGTCACAGCCCGGGGTGGGACGCTAGAGGAGGCGGCACGCCTGGCAACTCTCGGCACCGAGGAGATTGTCAGGCGGATCGAAGCGCTGGGGTTGAGGGTAGCCCTGGAAAAGACGGAGGCCCTTTTGTTCCATGGCCTCCGTACTGCCGGGCCCCCCGCCGGCGCTTCGATCACCGTGAAGTCGGTCACCATTAGCATCCAGGCCCACATGAAGTACTTGAGCCTGGTGCTCGACGGGCATTTTTGGTTCCGGGAGCATCTCCATCGACTTGTTCCCCGGCTTGTCGGCGCGGCGCCGGCCCTTTCGTGGTTGATGCCGAATGTGGGCGGACCCAGTGCTACGTGTCGACAGCTGTACGCGGGGGTTATCCGGTCAATGGCCCTTTATGGCGCACCGGTGTGGGCGGGGTCCTTGATCGTCCATCTTAGGGCCCTCTTGTGGCGACTACAGAGGGTCATGGCGATCAGGGCCATACGGGGTTACCGCACGGTGGCGACAGAGGCAGCGTGCCTCCTGGCCGGCAGTCCCCCGTGGGACCTGGAGGCGGAGATGCTCGCCGACATTTATCGGCGGGTGTCGGAGACGTGCGCCCACGGCGGTATGGTCTCCATCAAAGAGATCACCGCCTGGCGGGTCGACGCCCGCCGAGAAGTTATTGCTCGTTGGGCAGTCCGGCTGGAGAGTCCTCGGTACGGTGTCAGGACCGTCGAGGCCCTCCTGCCGGTGCTGATGGTGTGGTTGGAGCGGACGCACGGGGTGCTTTCCTTACGACTGGTGCAGGTGCTGACGGGGCACGGGTGTTTTGGGAAGTACCTGCACAAGATTGTCAGGAGGGAGACTAGAGCACACCGTCCTGCTACCACTGCAGTTGCGACGAGGACACGGTGCAGCAAACGCTCAAGGAGTGTGCTGCATGGGATGGGGAGCGCCGCGAACTCGTCGCGATTATCGGTGCCGACCTGGCGCTGCCGACCGTCGCCAGAGAGATGCTTGTCAGCGTCAGGAACTGGGACGCGGTCGCCGCCTTCTGTGAGGCCGTAATCTCACGGAAGGAGGCGGCGGATCGTGTTCGAGTAGAGCTCCCGCTCCCTATTCGGCGACACGTTCCGCCGCCGGCGACTCGGGCAGCGCAGGCACGAGTATCTGCGCCTAATGCCGCCCTAGCCGAGGCCGCGGGTGATCGGACTCGGGAATTGTCCGTCATCCGTAGGGAGGCTAAACGCGCGACGGCGACCGACGTCCCAGGACTTCGAGACGTGAGGTTACCCGAAAGGGTATTCCGTCGGGCCGACCACTGACGACAAGTCACATCTGCTCCGGTGGTCGACCCAACAACGAGGTGACGTGGGTACGGGTGGGTTATGGGCCCGCGGGCCGTCCTTTCATCGCCCCAGACGGACTGGACCGCGCGTGCGCTTACCATAGCCCACCCATAAAAAAAAAGAAAATGGATGGAGAAATGGATTGTGTGAATGAGGATATGCGTGTGAAAGTAGTGAGTGCAGTCATATCTGCACTTACTACTTTCTGCTGATAGAAGTTGATAGAAGGCTATGGAAGGTAAAAACATGTCCCGACCCCACTTACCGTGGGACGAGTACAGGCAAATGGTGATGATGATGAGAATGACGTCTAAATTTGCATTCATATTTTAATGATATTTTATTAATTGGCTGAAAACACCAACAAAATTACTTTCGATCGTTTTTTTGCACTCGACATTTCTAGTATAGCACATTTCATGAAAATTCGTGGTGCTGTTTCCGAGATACTGAAAAAAATATATATAAGACAAGAATTGCTCGTTTAAAGATGTAAGATAAACATATTTATATATGACAGGAGACGTATATGTATCATGTTGTGTATACAGTTACACGCGATGTGTGTGCGATAACAAAATAACGTTATTTCAATTTGTTTCGCGTCAGATGCAGATGTAACGCGATAGTACATCACATGACACAGTAGCGAGCTACGCCGCCGCCGCGGGGATCACGATACGAGTGATATATCGTCTTACCTGTACCTCTCACGTTGGGGATTACTTGTACAATGCGATTGTTAAAGGCACAGTAATAAAAAAGTATTTGTCATTATAAATTATTTATTTATTATTTGGTATCTCGCTTTTTTATCTCTGAAGTGGTAAACAGAAATATTGTTCCCATAGTGCTATACATATTTATACTAGCTGACCCAACAGACGTTGTTCTGTTTAAATAAAGTGCCACCTACCGGGTCCAATTGTAAATTTAAACCATACTCGAATCCCCTTGAACACACACAAAAAATTTCGTCAACATCGGTCCAGCCGTTTAGGAGGAGTTCAGTGACATACACACGTACGCAAGAAATTTATTTATAAAGATGAAGTTGCCGCGCTCTCTTAGCTTATAATCTATCTGTGTATTAGATTTCATCTAAAATTACCGTGTAATTGTGATTTACTATTATAATGATTTCTGATGTTGACGCGAGTATTATACATTTTAAATAAAACTACTTTACGGATTTTATCGCGTTTTATTTGATTTTTGATTACCCGACGTTTCGAACACTTTACATCGTTCATGGTCACGGGTGGACTAAGATGTCTCACGTCCAACAAGTCATTGTTACTGTAGAAAATTTATTAAATTTTTAAATCCGTAAAGTAGTTTTATTTAAAATTTACTATTATTGTTATCTATTAAAATAATTTTGAACAGTAATTTTTACTACTTTTGATAGCTATACCACGTTTATAATTTTATTATACAAAACTTTTGCAATTAATTGTAACGTTTAATTAATAATTAAAATTACAAACGAAATTTCTTAGTAAAGTACATCAACACAAACAAACTTCGAAGCTTTAAAACAGTAAGTATAGTTGTGTTCTTGATGTAATACGATTTATCACTTAATAACAAAGTTAATGTCGCATCGCTACAAGTTCTGTATAAAGCTTATTACTTGAAAGTAATTGTTGAGGGCGGGCGGCGTACTACTCGCACTCACTCAAGAGAAGTTGCACTCGGGCTAATGTCTAGTGACGTCACCGCAACTTAACAATATACCTCTGGTTTGTCACAATTATGCTACAAATAATATATCCACAAATGGTTCGTGTTTTATTATTTGCACTTATTATTTCAAAAAAGTTGTTCGATTCGAAAAGTAGTTGGCGGCGATTCCTTGGTTGTTAGGCGGAATAAAAGCCGTGGACTGTATATTTGTATATTGTAGTACAAGAAGTTATTTAAAGTTAACAATGGTTGCCGTAACTACGGCTAGTATTAAATATGTAATGTATGAAAATTGTAAATATGTGAATGCGCGCGCGCGATATGATGTACGAAGCGCAGCGCAATGTTCTTTTGGTCGACGCGGCGCGCGGTGAGTAGTTGTTGGCGCCCCCTTATAGTGACGCCCTCGACGTGGTGCGGCCAAGTTGAGTTAAATGACTCAACAGTTGTCGTGGATTCGATTCCATGCAAAATAATAATTTGGGCTATCCACAAATTGTTGTTCTGAGTCTGGAGGATCAACCTCCGAAATACAAGGATTATTTCCTTAGTGCTGGATATTGCCTTTAAGAAAAAACCAATAGAATATCATTATCTAGAGGGGGAAATACGTTTCGCCATTAAAGACGAGTGCCTGCTACAGAGATGCGTATGGATGTGTGGGGTTACAAGGTTAGATAAGATAAGAAATGAATATATTAAGGGAATCCTGGAGAAGATTTGGAGTGTGAGATTGTCTTGGTATGAATATGTTGATGAGGAGGCATGAAAAACACGTGATAGGGCGGGTTATCGATATGAATGTGGATGGACGTAAGAAGCGTGTGAGACCCAAAAAGAGATGGATGGACTGTGTGAGTAAGGATATGCGTATGAAAAGATTGAGTGCAGATATGACAGTTGATAGGAAGCTATGGAAGGTAAGAACATGTTATGCCGACCCCACTTAGCGTGGGATGAGGGCAGGCAAATAATGATAAATTCAATAATAGCTAAATTTAGTAGACGATTTGACGATAAGTATTATAACTCGACAAATAGAGCGCTGTTATTACACTCCACACCTACTACGACTAGTCACAGTCTGTCAGCTTCGACAGTTGAATGCACAAATACTTACCTTACGTTTTATGTTCTTGTAATTCCAGAATATTAAGTGGCAGTTACCACTTAGTATTAGCTGCTGCAAGATTATAGATACTCGCCCCTCTTACATTAAAGGCATTGAACAATAATCGCTGTTATCAATCAACAAAGAACTTATATTCACCGCTTTACATAATAAAGAAGTACAATGGTAAAAGTACGAAATTCATTATTGATATAAACTCAATGTTCATACTTCTTTCTATCTATAAAATAAAAAAAATACTGTTGAAAGCTCTTCATGTATTGGTAAGCTCGTTGTCACTGAACTGTTAATAACATCGACTGCTCTCCACCGTTACTGCACCTCGTTATGATGACGCGCCGCTCCGAGCACCACTTGTAATATACTGTACTTATACTTTTATATACAAACTATTAAAATATACTATTTTAATAGAAGTTATGTTAACGCTAGTGTGAATCACTTGCATATTTAATAATACTACTGGTCACCGAGTGCTCAAAATTTTTGTAATTAACCTAATAGTTAGTGGGATTGTTGCATTCAAATAAACAGTCCCTTAAACTTTGTATAATTCAAATCAATTTATTTCACATACAGTGTTTGGTGAATTAGATAAGCAATTTTATAAAACTAATAGCTGCTTCTATGATCACTAATATTTATTTTGATAACTAACTTGATTGAGAATTATTATCAAGAAACTTTATAAATTATGATCAATATAAAGCAGTAAAGCTCTCAGTAATCTTATAAAAAACTGAATGCAATGTGTGGATAATATAGATAACCAACACTACACAACAAAATATATAATATGATAATAATAAATATATATTTATATAAATAATATGAACGTTAATAATAGGTCACTCATATAAATATTGTCTAAAAGCTATAATATAGTTTGACACTAAAAGTATTTGGAATGTTACCAACAACGTTGAGTCAAATTACAATAATATATTTAGTTGTTTATTGTACACAACTTATAGTAACTCTTCTAGTGAAAGTCTATTTACATTATTTTTGTAGTTGGGTCATTTTATATTATAGTCTAGGAGATGCACACATATTGTTAAGGGTACAATTTGAACATTGGGGTGACGAAAATATTGCACCTCCGTTGTCTATTGTTACATTAAATTACTTTTAAAATATGCGAACAATTAAAATGGCATTACTATAAAATACGAAAAACCTATAATCGAATCTTAAGCCAACTTGTGTGTTTAGCGGGCTATTTAGCTATTTTATATTAGTCATATTATGTCCAATTGTGCTAGAATATAGAATACGAAACTTAAAACCGTTACTTAAGAATATTCAATTAGCATATTTTCTTAATATAAATAATTCTGTCATTATTGTTATATATTGTGTGGGTTATTTACGTGCCAAGTTACAAGTGAATGTTAAGTTACAGTATAATAATACTGTTATACTTTTAACTTTATAAGCACGAATGAATTGATAAATAAAAATGTGAGATAGGGCCGAAGGTGGATGCCTTCGAATTTTCATTTACATCGTGTTCTTATTATGTAAACCATTTAACCTTATACATAATAACTAATAAAATACATAATTTTAAAAATATTAGTATATAATTATTGTAATATTTAAATTAGGATTATTATCATAACAACATATGACTAGAGATCATTCCCTCTATATCAAATTTCATCTAAATCTGCTCCACCATGTTTGTATAATTGAGTAACAAATATTAGCTTTCATAACATTTTTTCTGCTCTTGATAGCAACTATGACGCCTTACCCATGATAATGATTTTATTAAACAAAGTTTCTTACATAATTGTAACGGTTTACTAATAACTGAAATTATAAATTAAGTAATAATTTCTTAATAAAGTACATTAACACAAATAAAGCGAAGCTTTAAAACAGTAAGCATAGTTAAGTTCTTGATGTAATACAATTTATCACTTAACAATAAAAGCAACACTTAATGTCTGTTGATCTACGATTTCTGACGCGTATAATATTTGAAAATGAAGAACGAAACTGTCGAATTTAGAATGACGAGCTCCTATACTAATAATGACATAGTTTATTGGTTAGAAAAATGAGTTTTCGTATCGGAGCATACTGTATGTAATATTATCAACTATTGCTGTATATAGTTATAATATTGTATCTGGTGTATGTACAACAAGATCTGTATATTTTTATTGTTGGTTGTATGTGAGTCAGTGAAAGGTCAATGTTACGTATGGTCGTGCCGTATCTTATGTGTTTTATTACTCGGCCTCGCTGAAGTGGTTTCGTAATACTACTCTTATCATAACTATCATAACTAAGCCTATATTTTTTATATCAGTAGTATACTATCAAAGATAGTATAATAATATCGCAGACATTGGAGTAATTAACGATATCATTTGTTATTTCAATATAATATTCTGTGATGCAATAAAGTGAATACACAAAATTCTCACATCGACTAAGGTGTGAGTAACTGTGTAAGGTACACTCTCAGTGACGTCACGACGTCATGAATCTGGCGGTCGTATCATTACCTAAGAGTACGCTACTCTTCGTACACAAGTACAAAGTAGTTGGTACACTAGAGGACAATTTAGTCAGTTTTTACGACCTTTATGTGAAGGAAAGTGTTAGTAACAGTTCGTATTATGGTAATTTTTTTTAGATTATAATAAAGATATATCAAATAGTTTATTCTTTTTTTTTGAAGTTTAAAGACAATGTAATACATATGCTTACTTATAAATAACTAGCTAACCCAGCAGACGTTTTTCTATTCAAATAAGCGCCACATATCGGATCCATTTGTTAATCTAAACCATTCTCGAATCCCCTTGAACATGCACAAAAACTTTCATCAAGATCGGATCAGCCGTTTAGGAGGAGTTTAGTGACATGTGTGTATGTCACTGAACTCCTCCTAAATATATATATTAAAGACTTATATCTATTGATTAGTATGTATGTATAATAAGCTGGCTGTACGTATAGTAGGCTCGAGGGTTGCCGAGATTCAAGGGGTGCTTCAATATATACCGCGTATCGGTAAACACAATTGACTGAGATAGGTTCATTTTGTACACATACATATTTATGTACACAGGGTTGACTCAATATTACATAGGAGTAAGGATTTTAAAATTACTGAATCCAATAATTATTTATTGTATGTAATTCGTGTCCATTAATTATTTATTTGTAAAGTCCTCTGCGATACAAGAATTATTTCCTTAGTACTGGGTATTGCTTTTTGAAAATAAAAAATATTGATTTTTACGTATTAAGTTTTAATAGTCACTTTTATTTTGATAATAACATTCCGTGTGGTGACGGAGCAAGAATAAAATTCACCACTCTCTCTATTGTCCATGCGTGGATCTCTTAACATAAAAAAAATAATCAAAACTGGACAGAAAACCCTATGTCAATATATTGTCTGACTAGTAAGTCAATTTCTCATCTAAAATGCAGGAGGCTCATGTTCAATAGTGAAACATGTATGGGCTGAGAGATAATAAACTTCAGTAGTTCTATATGTCGGGTCTACTCTACACAGTGGTATACTAAATCACGCCAAACATTAAGGTTAGCAAGGGATTCTGATCGCTCTCCTCCCTCCTTTAAGAAATGTGAAATGAACCTCTTTTAAGAAATGTGCGAGAATGATAGGGATGATTAATATCGCTGCTGTTATGACATCGTCGTTGACTGCGGGTTATTGAGGAGTCTGGTGAGGATGTACAGTTGTTCCGAACCACAAGCGTACTCATGAACACTCGCAACGATCAACCCCCGCCGAACAATACAATTATTATTGTATTAATTTACTATTCGTATGTTAATATATTATTTAATATCATTATCATCATTTTATCTCATATAGGTCCCATTGTTGGGCTCGAGCCTCCCCCACAATATCGCGCTGATCAGACGTGTCGGTGCTGCTCCTTCTCTTTCATTGATGTTATATGCATATTTAATTCCTTAGTCGTCTTTTACGACACTCAAGATAGGGGATAGCGATTTGTATTCTTACTCGATCACTGCATGAAAGATTTTACATCATACGAAACATTGTTTATATTTATATCTAGGGACACGATACCGAACAGGAAGTATCGATACTGTACTCATGAGTAGTATCGAAGAAAAAGTATCGTACTCAATAAAGTATCGAGACAAAAGTATCGATACTGCAAAGTATCGAGTAATGAGTACTTTTCGTAGAATCTTTTTTTTTTTTTATTGCAAACGGTGGCAAACGAGCAAACAGTACACCTGATGGTAAGTGTTGCTGCGACTCATGGACCTTTACAGGGTCGCTGCTTACCACGAAGAAAGTGAAGGGAGTGTGAATGCGTGCATTGAGGCTCGGTGATATCAAGGGCACCACCAAACCCTCCACACACAAACACCCTCAAAAAGTTGGGCTTCCGGCTCTCTCGCTCACCGAACGAAGTGCAGTAACAAATTGCTACTACTCAGACGTCGATTTTCTGTTCAGTGTAGTACTACCCCGGACGGAGCGGCCCGCGGCTGTAGACAGGTAACTGTCGCCAGTGTGGTCCTACCACTTTTAAGCATCTATGCATCTATGTCGTGATGGGCTTTTTTTAAAAATATGTCCGTTATTTCAAGACATATTTTAGACGGTTCATTAAATTTGAACTAGATGACATTACCGTACATGTGAGTCGTAAGATCAAGTTTACCATGAATCAGTTCTACAAATTATTCGATACGATTCCTGCCATAAAGTACTCATTGAGTAAAAGTATCGAATCCAAAGTATCGGTATCGAAAGAACTATACTCGATATCTAAAAGTATCGATACTTTTTTCGTGTCCCTATTTATATCTAATCCCCAATAGTAAATCGTATTCTTAAACTGTCAAGAGCCACAGTGAAACAGTGCAAGGTAGCAACTATAACGTCTGAATATTTGTCTGATACATTTCTATTGCCGTATATAACTACGCGCACTTGATAATAATATAATATAAACACATCTGACTAATATGTTAACTGTTATCAAAAACACAGTCAGCTAAATACAAATATTAAACACAAAATAATAAAATTCTTACACAATACATAAGAATACATTAACAGTTTGTGTACAGAAGGCCGACAATTTTCGTCTCGAATGAGCTAAATTTTGGAAGACAAATATTTTGTTAAGAAATACTGCTCATATTAATTAAGTGTGGAGGTGCTTATTCATCTCTCGCTGTAGGGGGCGAGCGCACCCCTCTGTCAGAGACTTATTAAAAATAAAAATTAAATATAAAAATATTTGAGATGGGTCTCAACACGTCTAACAGAACTAGTTTAGGTTATCTATCATAGGTGTAAGAAGTGCCTTTAATTATTTTATTAAGGGCTGATTCTATAACTTGTCCACTAAAAGTTTTTTTTTTGCCATAAAATACAACTTTCAAGGCAAAAAAAGCTATCACCCGCGAGAAGGAAGAATGATAAAATGTATTTTTATACTGACATTGACACACGCGCATAATCTTACCAGACCTCAATACAATCAGAAAATTAACTATAATAATAATAAGGATTGAATCGTATTAAAAACCAAAAAGAGCAATAAGTATATTTCATGTGCGATGCGATCTGCGGGCACAACTAGTGTCACATAGTTTACTACATTTGCATAAAGCTTATTACAATTTATTGAGATGGACTCGGCCCAAAAGCAGTTACGGCCATATTAAATAAGCTCGAAGCCGACATTTAGAGCATCTGAATAGACAAAAGGTTGCGTAATAGTCGAACGCTACGCTGCTACGGCGTAGCGCCGCATAGACCCTCGTATTTCCGAGATACTTAGCTACGAACGGGGACAATTAGGTAGTTATTGGCCTATTACAGTTTAAACATTATTCTCGAGGGTGTTATTTATGTAAACGAATAATAAAAGTACAAATATTATAAACAGGTTATGGTATACACAATTTGTTATGTATTTCCCATACAAAACATTATTCGCAACATTTATTTGTCAATCATCTTTATTATGACTACGTGACTATGTTAGATACGTGCTGTTTGATAAAATGAGATAGGCAAAGTGCTACAAAGTATTAACGCGTCTTGGCATCATGTAATATTTTATAAATTATGTCCAGTTATCATCATCATTTCAACTCGTAACACATTCCACTGTTGGGTTTGAGCCTCCTCCACAATATGAGAGAAATATACCACGCTGGTCAGGCGGGTTAGTATAGGGTTTTATTTCGAGTTTTCCTTCTCTAACATAGATGTTAAATACATAATTAATCCCTAAGTCGTCTTTTACGACGCTCACGGGTAAGATAGAGGGTGGTGATTTGTATTCTTACTCAGTCACCGCACGATAAATGTCTGTATATCCAGTAGTAGATCTATAGCAGAATATCTATGAAAGTTCCCTCTCTTCTCTCAACTCGAAATGAAACGCTATACAAATTCATCTCACTAACATGACATAGTAAGTTACATTCACTCCCATCGTGGAGTAAGTGGCATGTGAGTTGAGCTAATGATGATAAGTTTCTGCTTTTCCGTGTGGTGACGGAGTAAGAATACAATTCACCACTCCCTCTCTACTCCTCCTCTCCGTGGAACCTGTCTGACCAGCGTGATATAGTGAGGTCAATCTCTCTCCTATTGTGGTGGCGGTTTGAGCCCAACAGTGGGACGTATATGAGCTGAAATGAAGTGTCTGTCTATTCGTTGTTGCTGTCAAAAAATCTGATAGAATAATGCTGTAATTCATATTGATAGGTTGTTTGACCATTGCATTTGGCGTTGTACTGCTGTCACAGTTACGTGGTATGCACTGTTATCTCGTATTGAATTGTATTCAGTTTCACAGCTCCCTGGTGAAATAGGTCAATATATTTTTAAACAAACTACAGTCCTATAATATCCAATATATATAAACAAGCGGCTAATAATCATGACGCTTGAATTGTATTCTTATTGAGTTTTGTTACAATGAAACTATAAATAAACCACTGCGTGCCTATTGATCTATCCGCTATTAGTAATACGCTTGACATTTAATACATCTCTCAAGACAATAACTAATAATGAATAATAAGTAAATAAATAAAAAACTTGCGATAAAACTTACTTTGAATGTATATACATAAATAGTAGGACGGCAGCGTGTTCAACTCGCTTGTGTTACAACAAAACTGTTGAGCACAGTACAAACGTGTCCCCGTCGTACGATAACGAAGTTTCACTTCAGTAATATTCGTTATTTAGACAATTTTTATAGCGTGAAGCTCTGCTATCAAAACATATAAAGTTACGTACAAATTGCTCTCTGTTCAACAGTACATATTCTAGATTCAATTACGAACGACATGAAAATTGCAACAAAGTTAATAAGAGAACGGATAGTGTCTGAGTGTGTGTGACGTGCTGTGACGTCACACTGTACATACGAGTACACACACATACATAAAAACATTTAATATAAGTGATATTGTGTCGCGTCGCGTCACTTATAACTCCACATTATTATATGTACATTAGGTATCTGTGTGTTCACAAATATATGTTTGCTGCACTGGGAAACTCATTTTGACATGTAATTTTAAATCATAGACAGTATGTGATATCACAGGTGATGACGTGTTAATAATACAATACAGGGTATACCGCACACAATATAATTGTCTGTCAGTGCAATGAACACATCTTACAACAACCTATCTTAAATTTAAGAAGAGCATTTTTTTCACGGTAGGCAACAGTATTGCAAAGGTCCATGTGCGGCAGTATTACTTACCGTCAGGTGTGCTGCTTGCTCGTTTGCCACCACAGCTAAAAAAAAAACATATTTATAAAACACTATTGTTTTTTACTAGAAGATTTTAATTAAATTGTTACACATATAAAATCCATTCAAATTATCCATTCAAAAATGTCTGCACAGTTGGAGTAGTGGTTAAGATACTGAACTATCGTGCCAGTCGTGCGTGGCCGTGCTAATCCCACACGGGACAACACTTTGTGTGATCCACAAATTGTTGTTCTGAGTCTGGATGTAATTTGTGTCCGTTAATTATATGTTTGTAAAGTCCCCCGGAATACAGGGATTACTTCCTTAGTGCAGGGTGTTGTTTCAAAAAAACCTTATAAATATTGCCATATGGCTTGCAGTGTTAAAAATATATTAGATTTAATGTAGAGTGAAACTCTTAACACTAAAGGCATAAACACTATCCTACCTACTTACCTACCACTAACCTATCAATGAAACACTTTGAGAAAATCTGGTAGTGCTGTTGGGCTTTGCTGGGCTGCTCTTAACGGAGGTACTACTGTGCTTTGAGATACATCTCCGTGTGATGAGACGTTAATACAACAATGTATCAGTCACTACAATGTAACACGATGTACTACTTTAGATGTAACAGTCTTAAAAACCGATTGTACTGTCGGTAATTGAATAATAACCGGGAGAAAGAATAACAGTGCCCTCTTAGTTAACTTATTATTTACTACGATTGATAGTAACCCTGATTAAATGTAGCGATTATAGCATAATTTACCTTTTGAAAAGGCATATGTCTAACATTGAACGTCGATAGACTGAGGGACAGATGTAATGGGGGGTGAACCCAACGCCATTTACCTCAGAGAGGGAGGTGGCAGCCTTGCTTCCAGAGTCGCTTTGAGTTATTGCCTAAGTAAAGACCTTGAGGTCATCTACTTTGAATATTAGAAAATACATCAAATAAGTCGCACGAATACTAAATAAATAACGCTTGAATTGTAAGTCCCATTTACGTTCATACTATGGAAATTCATAATACGTTAATTAAAAATGTTATTAATCGCTAAGGGTCGGTTCCACTTGGACGCGCTAAGTACTTAATAAAGTTTTCACTCAAATTTTACCGCCCAACATTAAGAAAGTAGGTTATTATCTTCATCAAAGGTTAAACTCCCTTATAAAACAGACTTTATAAATTGGATCAAAATCAGCTCCAAAAATCAACAAACCGATTATTTTTCTGTTAAAATATTATTAAATTTATATTATGTACGAATATATATAAAAATATTTCCTTGCTTGATAGAAATACAATTCATTTCCATTTTGTTTTCATGAGGCTCATAAAAGTTACAAGGTGAAAAGATCGATGTCAATAGCCAGCTGACTATAGAAAGACGATCCATGCATCTATTCCTATGTGGGACCAGCATCTATCCTTGTATACCACTATCCATCTATTTCCTGTATAGGACCTACATCCATCCCCCATACTGACCCATGCTGACGTTGGACGACGGAGTAAGAATACAATTCATTACCCCTTTTTGGGCAGGGGCCCAAGGGCGGTTTCGTAAAAGACGACTAAGTAATTATGCAAGAGAAGAAAAATTCTAAATAAGACCCTATACTAACAGCATGCTACTAGTATACTAGGTTAATGACTGAATGAAATAAATGTTTGAAAACAAAGGTTTATAACCAGTGTGTGTTACCAGCGATGACTTAGGGCAATGAAACGTGCTCTCTAAATGTCGCCCTCATAAAAAAGCTCAAAGTCGCTCAGCGTGCTATCGAGAGAGCTATGCTCGGTATTTCTCTACGTAATAAAATCCGAAAGACGGAACTCCGTAGAAGAATGTGTGTAACCGACATAGCCCGCAGTATTAGCACGTTGAAATGGCAATGGGCAGGCCACATCGCTCGTAGAACCAACAACCGTTGGGGAAGTAAGGTTCTTGAGTGGCGACCACGAATCCGATGGTGCAGTGTAGGACGACCCCCCACTAGGGAACCGTTGAATGTAAGTGGCGCAGGACCGTTCCGAGTGGCATTCTTGTAGGGAGGCTTATGTCCAGCAGTGGACGTCTGTAGGCTGATGGATGGATGGATAGTAGGTTAATTGCGCTTTCACTGTGGAGGAGGCTCAAGTCCAACAGTGGGACGTATATGATCTGTGACGATGATGATGTATGTTTACTCCATCTTTAAACGGAAAATATATGTATACTAATATTATAAATGCGAAAGTAAGCATGTTTGTTTGTTTGTTACGCTTTCACGCTTAAACCACCGAACCGATTTCAAAAATTCTTTCACCAATGGAAAGCTATAATATCAAGGAGTAACATAGGCTATATTTTAGCCCTATATTCCCACAGGCATTTCCGCACATTTTCCGTGTGGTGACGGAGTAAGAATACAATTCGCCACCCCCTATCTTACCCGTGGGTGATCGTACGAGACGACTAAGGGATATAAGACACATATAACATCTATGCGAGAGAAGGAAAACTCGAAATAAAACCCTATACCAACACGTCTGACCAGCGTGGTATAGTGGGTCAATTACCCTTCCATTGTGGAGGAGGCCCGAGCCCAACAGTGGGACGTATGTAGGCTGAGACGATGATGATGATGATTCCCACGGGAACGGGAACTAGGTCGCGGGTAAGGCGACTGAAACCGAAGCGAAGCGAGGGCGGGTTGCTAATATGTATATATTTAAATAGTAATTTTTGAATGAAAAAATTATCTACTTTTCGTTATTAGAGAAGTCTTTTAAATATTCATTTAAATACAATATTGGGACACAATTTTCACTAAATAAGAAACCCCATTGAACAATAATACGCTGACGGCGCGTAGCTTATCATCTTCTAGCTATTCTTTTATCAACAGCGTTAGTTTTGTTTCACACAGTAATACAATGTACTCATGATAGATAGCCCAGCAGTATATCTCGCACAAGTGGTAATTAGTTAAGCGCGAACTCAGTACTAGCGGACGCTGCATCGTGCACATCACTGGGGATATTAATATCTAGCTGAGACCCGCAATGTTAGTGGGTCACAGTGGGTGCAGCTACTACACCCATGCGGAGTCTCTGCGGTGAGATAGAGGGGGGGGGGGGGGAGGACATGTACAGTAATTAAACTGTTCAACTATGTACAAGTGGACGAACAAACCAACTTGTGCGATGTTATATAGTTGTATTAGACGCATTATCTTATACGATTTAATATTCACAATGTAGCGAGTAGGTTTGTTAACGATGATTGATAATCATCTATGTGCTGATGACGTAGAGAAAGAACGAAGATAGTCTATCTTAAGACCTCACTTTCTCCACGAGGTTAGGGAGTAGGAATACAAATAACCGACCGCTGTAGTACCCGTGGCTGCCGCAAAAGACAACTAAGGGATATATACAGCTAACATCGATACAAGCGAAGGAAAACTCAAAACATAATTCTATTCTAACACATTTGACTAGTTTGCAATAGTAGGTCAATTTACCTCGTATTGTGTTCCTACACAAGGAACACAATACGAGGATACACTTTTGAACTCTTCTTATATAGACTGAGTTGAACTTTAAACTCTAATATCATCATCACCTTGGCTCATATACTTGTCACTACTAGGCTCACACCTTCTTCACATTAGGAAATAAATTAACGTACTGTATTACACTTGTCAAACATGTTAGTACAGAGTCCTATACTTAGAATAATAACATATAGAAGGTAAGTCCACGCACAAAAAGTGAGGCATTTCAAATGGAGCCTACGCCGGAACAGTCCCGTAATGTACAAGTCATTGCACTGCACGAACGTACACAACTCTTAAAAAATAAATAGATAATTATGACGGCTTGTGCATAATGGTGCCACAACACATTTGAAAAACATAAAAAGGTTTTTAACATTACTTTTAAAAGTATTTCGATTATTTATGTTAATAAAAACAAAATTTGATTTCATAATTTGTATAGTGGTTTCCGTGTGTACGTGTGTAATCGTCTGCCCGCCATTAGTATTTTTAGATTCAAATTTTTAAAGTTCGAAGTACTGACACTATCCTTCTATACGTTATTATTCTAAGGTCCTATATAGAGTTTACTTCTCTTGTATATTATATTCCTTAATCGTCTTTTATGACAGCTATAAGCAAGATAGGAGATAGTGAATTGTATTTTTACCCCCGACGGAAAAAGAGGGGCGTTATTAGTTTGACGTCAATGTGTGTCTGTGTGTGTGTGTGTGTCTGTGGCATCGTAGCTCTCAAACGGATGGACGAATTTCAATGCGGTTTTTTTTTATTTGAAAGTCAGTTTCCTGGCGCTGTTTCTTAGCTGTGTTTGGTTAATATCGGTCAGTGTAAAAGTAGCAGCTCTTTTCCAAAGTGATGTAATGGCGTATAATTATTCGATTAAGTGCTCACGCGTGCCAGTGCTGTCGTTAAATGACAATTAATTAATAATTCCTGTTGAAGAGAACGTCATACTTTTTTTTGTATTATTTTAGTTTGTGTCGGCGATTATTCAACGTTTTCAATTTTACTTATTACTCTAGCATAAACTTTGGCATAGTAAGGGTGAATATCTATATATATAAAAGAAAATCGTGTTAGTTACACTATTTATAACTCAAGAATGGCTGTACCGATTGGGTTGAAAATTGGTGAGGAGGTAGCTTAGAACCAGGAGACTCACATAGGATTTTTATCCCGTTCAATCACGTTCCCGTTTCCCGTTCGATAAAATGTCAAAGAAACGTAGTATAACAAAAACGCATTTGATATGTAATAACAAAACGCAAATAACAGCTAAACGTAATTTCGTATCAGTGTTTCCACTGTTAAGGATTTCGCCCTTTTTTAGGGCGAAACTACTAATTTAGAATGGCTTAGGGCTATTTAATATTTTTAGGGATTTAGGGTAATTTGGGGTAAAATTGAATATAAAAATAAAAACACTACTTTACCATAGACTTTGCCGACCACAAACAATGGTTACCCTCAATGGGCTCTTAGAGTTCACCGAAATTACTTTGTGTAAGACACGATAGTAAAATTTAAATTAAATATATTGCAGTGTTTACATGTCGATACTGAGAACTGCTATAGGAAAATTCGATTCGTTTCAAAAGTCTATGAAAGAGCTGGCCCACGTGACGCCCACCGTGACGTCACTGCCCGTTGAGCAGATTGGCTGGAGAGGCCTCAGTACGATGTTCGGGTCGTCAAGGCCTTCCGGCCGGTGCTCATGGAGTGGTGAGGTCGACGGCACGGGTTGCTTTCTTTCCGATTGGTGTAGGTAGTGACGACGCACGGGTTGCTTCGCCAAGTACCTGCACACGGTCATGAGCAGGGATACACATCGTCCTGCTAACATTGCGATTGCGACGAGGATCCATCAGCCCAATGGCAAAGGGGAGGGAATACAGTTGGTTATGAGGCCTGCGCCACCTTTTCATCCCCCCGGAAGAAATAGATGGAGTGTGCGCTGGCCCAAAAGAACAACTCAACCCAAAAAAAAAAGCTTCACAGTGAAACCCTCAACGGTTTGTTGCACACCAAACTAAGTATGACTGACTCGATTTTAGAACCCGACAGACAAATGTTGAGTGCAGCTAAAAAACTTAAGCCCAATGCTTCAGTTTCAACATCAGCATCATATTGTTCACCATCTACTTCTTCCATAGATTACAATGAATTCTTTTTATGATTACATGTTTACTAACTTGCGAGAATTAAAATAAAAATCAAACCATCGAGTTTTGTTTTATTTCGAACTCATTTAAATTTTGCGGCCTAAATCAAGGATTTTCGGGTACTGACTAAGGGCAAATTAATAAAAAAATATTGAGGGTAAAACTAAAACGTGATAGTGGAAACACTGTTTCGTATATAGTTAAGTATGGTTTCTTTTGACACGAATGTCAAAATGTTATTTAGCGCTTTTTTATTTTTTACTGTGTTATATTAAATAATTTTGCTGATATTTTATGTAATGCGGACAAAATGTTGAAATATAGTGAATAGGATATACTAGTAAATTGTGTGCATTTTTATATTCTGCCAAAATTCCCAGAGGAACCATGGAATGGTTTCAGCACCTAATCCTAAGACTAAAAGACGAAGACTAAAGACGTAAAGAATATATATTATAACTGGACACTGGCACTAGTAGCTAATAATTGTAGCTTATTGCCATTACTCAAGAATAAGAAGAAGTTAAGTATGATTGAAAATTTGATCATTATAATTTTGTCATATCAATAATCAGTAATGTGTATTCTCTTTGAATCATCATTAATCATGCCGCGACCAAGACGATCGAATCTTTCCGGGCAAAGCTGCAATGGTTCTTCTAGAGACTATATATTCGGCAATTTAGAAAATATATTTACGAAAAAAATTATGACGGTACGAAGTTCGCCGGGTCAGCTAGTACTTTTATATTTTTAGATTGTAATGATTAATATGAGGTGTTAAGTGTGAACCTCTATCTTGCTCTATGATATTATTATTCTAATAATCCTGTGCAATAAGAGTAGACTATTATTATTGTAACAAATATAAAGTATGTGTAGAGAGTGGCGCAGTCTGTCTACACACAGAGCGGCCGCCCGTCCGGATATTAAATATCTTCGCGAACGGATATTACCGTCCGCCTCGTGTGTTATATACAATATACATACATAGCCGTGACTAAACATTGAACTTTACAAAGCTTTGTGCTAACAAACCGGTAAAAATGTTTAATTAAAGCAATATTACTTTTCTAATTTTAACAGTAATGATATCTGATGTTTACGCGAGCACTACACATTGTAAATAAAACTACTTTTACGGATTATATCGCGTTTGTATTTGATTTATGATTGCCCGACGTTTCGAACACTTTGCAGCATTCATGGTCACGGGTGGACTAAGGTATATCACGTCCAACAAGTAATCGTTATTACAGACATTTATAATTATCTACCCGATACAGAAAATTAGTTATAAATTTATTAAATTGTGACCCACATTTTAGTACAAATTTATTGCCAGTGTAAAAAGAAAATGATTCTACATGAAATAATTATATTCTTTATGGTTAGTAATTATTAATTAATAAATTTGTAGTAATTATTGTTACAATTTGTTGATTTAAAACTAACAAAACTAATATACTACCACCGGATCGGAACGCGGCCACACTGAGAAAGATCCGGCAAGAAAACTCAGGGGACATGATGCTAAATTAATATTGATTTTTAATTTTAGATGCGGCTTACTTTGTCTTACTAAAAGATTTTTGATTTATAAAATTATCTTTAACTATTATTTTTGTGGGTCAAATCTTAGTCCGCCCGTGACCATGAATCCTGCAAAGTGTTCGAAACGTCGGGCAATCATAAATCAAATACAAACGCGATATAATCCGTAAAAGTAGTTTTATTTACAATGTTTAACAGTAATTCTTAATTTTTCACGTTGTTTCAGGCAAATCTTATAGCGGCTGTACACACTCGACGAGACACCCCGACACGGGCCGAGAGCGAGTATGTACATGGTACTCTCACCTCGTCTCGCACTCTTGTTCTCGCCTCGGTTAGTCTCGGTCACCTATCGGTTTTATGGGCCCGAGTCAAAAGGTGTCGTTAAGTCTCGCAAGGAAAACGAGACGGAGCATGTACACACTCGATCTTTTAGTTGCCCGTTGACACTTTTTATGAGTATATATATAGCAATATATATATATAGCATAGCAATCATGCAACATCTTCTTTCTCTCCATGGCTTACGATTTTTTTTTTATAGTAAAAATTTAAATAATTATGATAGCTCACGGCACGGCACGAAAAAATAGCAGTAGCAGTTTCTATGTCCATTGTCTCGGGTGTTAACAGTGCAACTGGCATAACGAGTGTGTACAGGGCGTGCTCTTGCTTAGAACCTCTTGGACAACACTCTCAGTGAGAGGGTCTCGTCGAGTGTGTACAGCCGCTATTACATATATACAAATACATAGCCTCACGCCTGTTTCCCAGAGGAATAAGTAGAGACTACGAATTATCACAAGATACTCACGTGCCCGGCATACTTCCACCAATTCTTCATTTACATTCATGATGAATTAGTTTTAAAAGTTTTCAGAACAGATGCCCGTTGGAAAAATTATAAATTAATTATTTTTTCACTTTGTTGTTAACAATTTAGGTATTCGTAATTCCCAACAGAAAACTACTTTATAGTATAACTTTATTTATATTGTTATATATAATATTTTTTATTATTTTATAAAATTAGAAACTTATTGAATTATTGACGTGCTTAGTAATTAAATATGGTAGAGAGACAGCACTGTAATATAGTTAGGCTCGAGTAGGTACTCGAGACACCATTAAAAATTAAACATTTTATTGTTTAGTATTATTGCATTGCTGTGTCCGTATGGTGACGGAGTACGAATACTACATTCACCACTCCTTATTTTGCCCGTGGATGTCGTAAGAGATGACTAAGAGATATAATATAAATATAAAATCTGCGCTAGAGAATTAAAACTCAAAATAAAACCCTATACCAACGTCTCACTGCACGTATGTCAATTTCCATCCTATTAGGACGGAGGCACGACCACAGCAATGGGCCGTATATTAGCTTAGACCAATGCCTTACTTTGGCAAACTTATAACTAAGTTGGGAACCTCGCCATATGAAATAAACATTTGAGTAAATAATAAAATTATTGGCGTTCTTTCACTAACTGTCAACACGTGTCAGACATAAATTCAAATAGTTTATTTGAAGCTGATAGAACAAGCTTTAAAATACAAATGAGTGAAGCGCCAACTGTCGATAACTTTGACAATAAAATTTTATTATTCTACTGAAGAGCTTTTATTGCGTTCAACAAAACAAAATTACATTTTCTTTATTAGATTCTTATTGTCTTCAGTGACACACCTGCACAATACAATATATACTTTTGTTCTGTTAGTATAAATTGTTGTACTTTGGAAATAATGTTTAGCTTCATTATCATTACCATCTTGGCTCACAGACGTCCCACTGCTGGGCTCGAGCCTCCTCCACAATAGGAGGGAAATTGGCCTTACTATACCATACTGGTCAGACAGGTTAGTATAGGGTTTTATTTCGAATTTTCTTCATTCGCATAGATGTTATATGCGTATTATATCCCTTAGTAATCTTTTACGACATCCATGGGCAAAATAGGAAGTGGTAAATTGTATTGTCACTCGGACTGAGCCACTACACTGAGATATATCATGATTTCAATCAAATTCAAATCCTCTTCGTTTACTTACCTCTATATATTTGAAATTGTTTGAAATATTTGTGGTCACCCATTAGTTATCTCACATTAGATGCCGACCTGCTGCCAATAGTATTATGTTACATATTGATTATATTAAATAAATTAACATACATTTGGAGTGGTAGGACCACACTGTCGACAGTTACCTGTCTACAGCCGCGGGCCGGTCTGTCCGGGGTAGTACCACATTCTCGCAGAAAATCGACGTCTGAGTAGTAGCGATTTGTTACTGCGCTTCGTTTGGTGAGCGAGAGAGCCGGAAGCCCAATTTTCTGAGGGTGTTTGCGTGTGGAGGGTTTTGGTGGTACCCTTGGTATTACCGAGCCTCAATGCACGCATTCACACTCCTTTCCATTTCTTCGCGGTAGGCAGCGGCCTTGTAGAGGTCCATGAGCGGCAGCAACACTTACCATCAGGTGTACTGTTTGCTCGTTTGTCACCGTTTGCAATAAAAAAAAATACGCATAATCTTATATAATCTAATATATATAAACTGATATCGAACCACACTGTGCAAAGTAATTGTTTTCTGTTAATTTAACCAAACGTGTTCGAATATATTCCTATGGGGGT
Organism: Lymantria dispar; assembly: GCA_032191425.1. Classification (NCBI taxonomy): domain Eukaryota; kingdom Metazoa; phylum Arthropoda; class Insecta; order Lepidoptera; family Erebidae; genus Lymantria; species Lymantria dispar. The sequence continues at coordinate 12,413,956 of CM063441.1, forward strand.
GCCTCAGTACGGTAGTCTAATAGCAACGTACACTTGATACGATATTAGCTAAACCCTCAACGGACCAGTATAAGTTACCCACAATAAGACCTATTGCGTAAGGGCCGGTCATTATTACTTTTATATGCAATCCCCAGGTTACCAGAAAAACGTTCAAAGGTTTCATGATGAATAGCGAGGCAATATGTTTTCAGGTGGAGAGAATTTTAACTATTAACTGTTAAAATATAAGGTATCTCAGCGTTCATATTCAACCAACATAAAGTCACAGAATAAAATAGCAGCAAAGTGTAGACGAGTGTGGTTGTCGTTAAACGTACTATCACAGCAGTAAGTCACAATAAAGCAGACCAAACTGTCGTCTTGTAATGGTCTTTGTTGAGCTGAGAGGCAGCTCAGTGTACACCCGAAACGTACAGCTGTACAGATGGCGCTGTCTTTGAATTTCAGCTCTAAATATATACTGACGAGCTCTGAGTAGCATTAGCGACTAATGTTCTACAGACAAAGGAAGGCCGGTGCATATTTGGAGCTGAAGGCGATTGGGCTCTTGCAATACTATTGTTCAGTATGGTGACGGAGGAAGAATACAATTCACCACCTTATTTTTTGGTCGTGTGTGTCGTAAAAGACGACTAAGGGATATAATATGCGTATAACATCTATACCAGAGAAGGAAAACTCTCTACCGACACGTTTGATCAGCGTGGTATAGTAGGTAGATTTCCCTCCATTGTGGAGGAGGCTCAAGCCCAACAATGGGACGTATATCAGACGAGATGATGTTTATGCATACTATATACTTTATACGTTTTGTTTATAAATATATCAGCATTGCCTTTTTTTTGGGGTGGGCTATGGTCAACGCAGCCGCCGCCCGGCTCTGTCCGGGACGACAGAGGCAGCGCGCGGCCCCGCAACCCACCCATACAGCACGTCGCCTTCGTCGTTGGGCCGACCACCGGTGCAGAGGTCCTTGATTTCAATATCAGCATGGCTGTCGAATTGCGTTAAATAATAGTACATATTTTACATAATTAATAATTTATACAGCGTACGTGTAAGTTGTGAATAAAAAAAGCCTTGTCTACATTTTTGCTAATGAATATACTATAGTAAGCATTAGAAGTTATTAAATGTAATAGAGAAGAAGTCAATCTACCAAGTGGTGTTGCATTGTGGTGACAAAGTAAGTATACAGTTCACCATAATAAGAAATATGATATACAGATAATATCTGTATCTAATATCTATAAGAGAAGAAAATTTAAAAATAAACCTTTTTTTTTTATGGTTGGGCTATGGTAAGCGCACGCGCGGTCCATTCCATTCGGGGCGATGGAAGGACGGCGCGCGGGCCTATAACCCACCCGTACCCACGTCACCTCGTTGTTGGGCCAACCACCGGAGCAGGGTGACTTGTCGTCAGTGGTCGGCCCGACGGAATACCCTTTCGGGTACCATCACCTCTCGCCGTCCTGGGACGTCGGTCGCCGTCGCGCGGTGTCTCTCTGCGGGTGACGGACAATTCCCCGGTCCGATCACCCGCGGCCTCGACTAGGGAAAATAAACTCTATACCAACACGTCTTACCAGCGCAGTATAGTAGATTAATTTCCCAGTTGTGAAGGAGGCTTGAACCTAACAGTGAGACATACGTGGGCTGAAATGATGATGATAATAATGATGATTGAATGTTATTATAATTGAATAACGATGGTTGTACCTGCCTATACACGAAGTCACTATATAAACAGAATCAGATAGTGAGACATCTGAACGTGACTGGTGAGTTTGCTCGCCGACAGCATCACTTACGAAATAGTCAAGTACTGCAGCCTGTGGCCTGTTTCAACTACATATATAAATACAAACATCTCGATCGCTTTAAGCTTGTAACACGAGCCAATATCTTTTGTGAAATACAATTATAATATAACTAGAAGATACGTGAGAATAAACAATTTGTGTTTTGTTTTACTTCTTTGAGATTTTCAAATTTGTTGCGATTGTAATTACTATGTAAGGTTTTTGTGAAAATCTTAAAAAATCATTTCTCATATTCTATTCTGATATTTGTATCACGTTTGTGCTTAATTTTAAATGTCCAAAAGTGTCATCGAAAGTTGGAGATAATAAAGTGTTTAAACCGTCCCAAAGGTTTCTTAACGGCAGGTGATTAAAAATCAAACACAAACACGATAAAAATAGCTTATTTTATATCATAAAAACAATATAAGGTTATTTCTATATATGGAGATATTTGTTTTTTCTTAAGATAATTAACCTATCCACTTTATCTGTACAAATTAATACCTACATTCATAAATCAATTGCTGTATTATCGTGCAGTAACAATTGCAAATGAATCCCTCTGATAGTGAACTGTATTCAATTCACTATCAGAGGGAACACTATTTGAGAGAAGAAATATAGTTATAGGACTCCACGTCTATCTTCAGTGATCACAAATGGTAATTATCTTATGTATTAGTTTATTATTTATTACAATAAGTGTGGCGATACAAGTACACCTATTATCCAACATTGTTGTTCTCATCAGACAACATATTGATTTCTAATGTTAACGCGAGTATTACACGTTGCAAATAAAACTACAGATTTTATCGCGTTTGCATTTTATTTATAACTAGCAACCCGCCCTCGCTTCGCTTCGGTTATAGGTTATAGTCGTTTTACCCACGTAGTTCCCGTTCCCGTGGGAATACCGGGATAAAATATAGCCTAGTTTACGCCCTGATATTATAGCTTTCCATTGGTGAAAGAATTTTTGAAATCGGTCCAGCCGTTATGAAGATTACCCGGAACAAACAGACAGACAGTCAGATAGACAGACAGACAAAATTTTTTTAATTCCTATTTTAGGCATAGGTGTCGTGCAAATAACCGTGTAAGTATGAAAAAAGCCTATTATTTTGACATTACAAACAGACACTCCAATTTTATTTATTGGTATAGACTGCTCGGGGTTTAGAACACTTTGCAGCGTTCATGGTCACGGGTGGACTAAGATGTCTCACGTCCAACAAGTCATCGTTATTACAGAGATTTATAATTATCTACCCGGTACAAAAATTAGTTATTAAATTTTGAGCCATATTTTGGTACAAACTTGTTTGAAAGAGACAAATTTAGTTGAGACATCTTAGACCGCTCGTGACCATGAACGCAACAAAGTGTTCGAAACTTCGGGCAATCATAAATCAAATACAAACAAGATAAAATCCGTAAAGTAGTTTTATTTACAAACAGCATATTTTTCATCTTCAAAACAAGATTGAAAGAACATTTTCATCAAGAAATTTGTATTCGAATAAAAAAGCAAAATGAACGTGTCACTTTGCCCTGTTTCATCATGTTTTGCATCAAATTAATATTCTTAATCATCTCGTGAGATATCCGGGTATACGAATCACAATAAATTGTATTTTAGCTTTCACTGTGTAAAGAAATGGTTTCTTATAAATGATTAAATTAAATTACTAAAGCTCTTGAGATGTAATTCGACAGTAAAATGATTGTGTGTCGAGTGCGGAGGAGGCGGACGGCTCGCAGTACTACCGCCCTCTACAGCGTCACTTTCTATTGTAGAAATGTGCACGTTACATTGTATCCTCTCCCAAATAACACTCTCTGAGCGGCAGCACGAGTAAGCTTAAGCTTAAAGTTACGACTTTATCCGCGCATATTGAAATGAAACTTTTACGAGACATTACGTAATTTAACGTTTATAGTTGAAGCTATGAGATGTTTTACTATCACACAACTGGCACAATATAAAAAATAATTCTGATTAGTAAATAGAGCGCAATGAACCATAGAGCTATTATAATTTTTGTTCATAAAATATACAAGGTTATTTAAAAAAATAAATAAAATTAAAAGGTGGTGACGCAGTAAAAATTCAATTTATCACACTATTTCTTGCCCAAGGATGTCGTAAAAGATCATTAAGGTATTTAATATGCATTATTTGTATATAATATATCTGCATATCTGCCTGTAGAAGAGATGGAAACCTCGAAATAAAACCTATGCCAACCCAATGCGTACTACGTACGACGCAATATGTACTCTTCCACTATCGTACATGTTACAATAGTTTACCGTCTGCCTGACGTCAATCTTAATCCCTAAGAATGTAATTGTTGAGACCTGTAATAAGTCCTTAGTAATTGTTAAGCCGAACGTTGATTCAAGTCGATTTTTTCTCTTTTTATCGCCAGTGGGTGCCCAACAAGCAAGAAGTCTATCTGACAAGTTGCCTATAGACTTCAGCAATATTAGGAATCTAGCCATACTCCGTGCCAATTAACGTGAAAAAAAAGATCTTAAACCTGCCTTGAAAATTGGCACACACCCACGGTTAATGTAACAATATTCCTAGACTATTAAATTGTTTACAATTAATTTCTAAATACGTAATTGTAACATTAATATACGGTACTTTTGATATAAAATCGTTTTATTTTAATATTTATTTACATGTCAATTCGTTGGCCCTATTTTATTTATCATAGGATACCATGAGACGTCTAAAAATGGTGAGCGTATCTATATGTTCAGTCCCTGTGGTATATAGGCTCTTTTGTCTGTTGAGAATGTGACAAGTTCACAGCTCGAGTATTTCCTCGCGGAACAATACACTGTGTGGTCAACAAATTATTGCTCCGAGTCTGTGTGTAATTTATTTCCCATTAACTGTGTCCGTGTAATGACGGAGTAAGAATACTATTCACCCCTTATCTTACCCGTGAGTGTCGTAAAAGAATAATAAGGTATTAAATATGCAAATGGCATTTGTGCAAGAGAAGAAAAACTCGATATAAAACCCTATATCAACTCATCTGATAAAAGTGGTGTAGTAGGTCAATTAGCCTCTTATTATGGAGGAGGCTCGAGCCTAGCAGTAGGACGCGTATGAACCCCACAATACAAGCATTACTTACGTAGTGCAAAGTAATGTTTAAAAAAAATGTGTATGTACTTATGGACGCACGTATGAAGTTATGCTTATTTATTCATTTATTTATTTTAAAACTTTTGCACAAACAAAGGTACAAGGCGGACTTAATGCCTTAGGCATTCTCTACCAGTCGACCTAGAGTGGAGCAGAAATAATTTAAGGCGTACTTCTTTGACGTAACAAGATGAAAATCTTTATAAAATTTTATCCTTCGCGTTATTCTACGTTTGTAGAAAAAACGACACCAATAGTAGAAAAAAAAGGTATACTTCAGTGTAAGTTACATATATTATTTGTTATATTGGTGTTGGTGTGTACGCACATCGTATAAAAATGTTGACTAGCTAACTTCTGAGTCCATCATTATTCCCTAATGCACCAAAGGGTGTATAATTTTATAAATGTTTATTTGTGTGCATCATTAGATACGTACATATATGTCTCCAGTACTAGTACATTACTCAGATAGTACAAGAAGCTGGTGAACTGATACTCAGTTCTTACTTACAGTGGACGCTCACAGACTGGATCAAGCACCTTGTGGCATCACATTTCTTCCAATTGGAATCTGTAAGGCGAGCTCAAAAGCCAAACAGTTTCACTGAACTAACACTTGTATTTCTATTACAATAAGGTTGATATTGTATTTAACTGTGACTTTTATAGACAGGTTTCAGAATCATATTACACATTAAATACAATTCTAGTTCAATTTTGATGAAATCTTCTACAGTTACTTGAAAATACATATATTGTATACATTTTATATTTAATAAACATTATAACGGCACGGAGACGTGCTCCCTAAATGTGAGTCTCATATCCAAGTTTAAAGTCGCTCAGCGTGCTGTATAGTGGACTATGTTCGGGATTTCTGTTCGACATAGAATACGAAATACGTTAATCTGTAGTAGAACGAGTGTAACAGATATAGCACGAAAAATTTGTACGATGAAGTGGCAATAAGCAGGAGACATCGCGCGACGAACCGACAACAGTTGAGGAAGAAAGGTTGTCGAGTAGCGACCATGTAGCGGACGACGCAGTATAGTACAACTCGCCACCAAGTGGACGTACGATCTGGTGAAAATTGTTGTTGGATGCAGGGGGCACAGCACCGCACTTTGTGGCGCAACATTAGGGGAGCCTACCTCTACCAGTGGACGGCGATAGGTTGAATCTTGATGATGATAATGTAAGTATTTTCTCAAAGTCTGTAAGATCGTCTTAAATGTTTTAGTAATTATACAATATTGTAACAATTATAACTTAATGTTTATTTAAATGCATTATCAATTGATAACAAATAAAATCTTTACAATAAATATGGAAATAGCAGACTCATCAACCATATAATAATTATTATAAATGTAAATCTTGTAAGGAAGTTTAACAAGGAGTCCAAGAGCAACTTAGAATCACGGTGGTCAATCCAAAGCCCACACGTGCTTTTTCTGGTAAAAATAAAAAATGAGTCGTTGCTCAGGACGCCTGGCAGATATAAAACATCGAAATTATTTTGCACATGTATATAGGCATAAAAGAACAGATTAGGACAGGAACGAATATGGCATAGTGTTTAAATAAAATATTACGATTTATATATTTGTTTAATATATAAACAACAATCTTATTAATTCACCGCACAGTCACTTACGTACAACATTGCGCCGCTGCGTCGCACTCACACGGTACTACGTATAGTACATATATTCCGTCATATAGCGTGGCGTTGCGTCTGCTTACGCCACGGTAACAATCAGGTTTACCCTCGCCTGTAGATCTTTTACATCAAAAATGGTGCTAGACAATGTTGCAACATAATGTTGCCAACACATGCAATTAAAATAAATCGGGTAAAGTGCTAAAGTATAGTGAATATGAAATATCAATGACGTGTTTCCCTAAAATTTCCAAAATTCCATCGATTATCTAAATGCAACGTATTGACTTACTAAATATGACTAAGTGAATAATAATATCTACAATATATTGTGAATAACAATAGTTGATCGATTCAAATAGACAAACGTACCTTATAGGTAATTGCACAATTGATTGTATTGTATATCTTACATTTTTAATCGATAAATGTTCTTTTGCCGTCGCGTTAATTGATTTCAGCCGGAGGCGTTCTAACTTAAATATATTTGTAAGGTATGACGACGGCCACGACACCCACTCGTGCAGAAGGAATATAAAACGAATGATTGTGAGGAGTCCGCTCGCCGCGGGCACAAATTACTTTTAGAAAAAACTCATCAATTTCAATAGTATTGCTATAGCAGTGAAAGGTGCCGCCGGCAAAAGGCAAAAACGATTTAAATGTAAATTGATCACCTCTTGTAATACTTGACGCAACTTGTTTTTATTATCGCTCAATGAGTTGAGGCGTGGGGAGTAGGGGGGGTTGTGGGTGGAAGTTTCTGAGCGGTGGTCTCTTCTCTTTTTTTGTGTTGGTAATCAACTTATAATATGAGCTGACCTCTTTCTAGAAATTGGACCATCCAACCAGGACTTTTGTTAGTGTAGTGACACAGTAAGAATACGATTCACCACTTCCTATATTTGCCCATGGGTATCGTAACAGACGACTAAAGAATACAATACGCATATAACATGCATGTCGGAGAAGGAAAACTCGAAATAGGACCCTATACCAACATAGCATGGTATAGTAACCAGCATGGCCTAGTAAGGTCAATTGCCCTTCTATAGTGGAGGAGGCTCAAGCTCAGCAGTGGGACGTATATCAGCTGAAATTATGATGATGAACAGGACTATAAAAATATTATTATTTGTCCAAGTTAACATAATGTCGAAAACTTCGAGAATCGCATTGCCAACTATGACCGGTAGGAAAGAATTCATCATAAAGAGGCTTTCCTTCTCCAGAAAGTCAGTTTCTGACCCTCTCCTCCTCTGATTTCTCTGTCCACATCTATGTTGCCCCACCCCAACTGATCATCACTCCCTTTGCACAGCATCGCGTTAGTCTTCTATAACCATAAAGTGGGTTTTGGACTCGTGTATGGTTTTTGAGATGCCATCATAAAAGGTTTCCACCTCGTCGTCGGAGATAATCCTACAATGTCCCATCAGATTTTACTCAATTCCTCTTCCGGTTTGATGACCATTTTATTAGTCCGATGTTGTGTGTAACCAGGGCCAAGGGTCATTTTGTTTGGTAGGTAGGATCGCTATCGGAGATTCACACCCCTTACTCCACCGCTACCGAGACCGTCACCAGAATGAGTCTGTAGGATAGCGGTGCTGCTGCGACTAGGGGACATCTCTGCTCTGTTCGTCATATGAGAGAATAAAGCTATAACCGTCACGCTTGGTAAGCGAGTTGGCGATTGCTGTGAAATGTTGGTGTGATTTCAGCGGTGGGAGCTGCTGCCTACTCTCCTAATGATCCGAATTCAAGCGAGGTGTGGCGACAATTGTATTGTTATCCCGTTATGTTATACATTTAATGGTACACTGACTCATTTACTGCAAATGTAACCTTGTAATATATTTATTTGAGAGTACAAAAATATTTATGTATTTAGTGTCTATGTGTATCTAGAAAACTGGACTGAAATTCTAAATATTTTATGTTTGCCTTCATTTATACACTAAACTCTTAACAGTTTTCTAAGATTTTATGTCTGCTAGAAATGCTTTAGAGTTCTGATGATGGTTTAGTCAGTCAGAGAGTGAGTAACAAAATTGTGAAACTTTGACTAGTTATAGTTCTTAAACTATTGGTTCAAATTGAATGAAAACTGCCGTGCCCTCGGGTCATAGTTCATATGGATGTATAATAGTCGCGTAAATTTATTGGCTTAATTCTAAGATTCACCTGTTTGTATGTATGTTTTTACGTAAATTTGACCTACTTCAAATCATTTATATGAATTGAAATTTCGTACAAGAATCAAGAACCGATATCGTCGGTTTTACAATAATTAAAGAAGTTTGTGCTATTATCTGATACTGATCTGTATCACCAGAGTTAAACATATCTCTTAAGAAAAGGATAGGTAGGTTACTTTGCGAACCTAAAAAATATTATAAAATGGATTACATTAAAAATAATAATAAAACATGTTTGAACAATAATCACAAATTATTTTGTTTTAAACCATTATTAAGTATTTCTTTAAGTTGATATTATTATACAACATATTTTATAATAATCAAAAGTTTGTACTAGATGCGTGGTGACGGCTACGAATACTACCAACTCTTACATTACTCGTGGTTGTCATAAAAAAAAAAAAAAACGAATGAAAGTTTCTTCATAGACAACTCCAACTGATGGTACCCAGTCAACAATTATATTCTCAAGTAGAATGGAGGTCAGGTAGGTAGGCGATTACGTTACTTTTGCAATATATACTTTGAATTATCTATACCAATAAATAAAATTGGAGTGTCTGTTTGTAATGTCAAAATAATAGACTTTTTTCATGCTCACATGGTTATTTGCACGATACCTATGCCTAAAATAGCAATTAAAAAAATTTTGTCTGTCTGTCTCTCTGTCTGTTTGTTCCGGGTAATCTTCAAAACGGCTGGACCGATTTCAAAAATTCTTTCACCAATGGAAAGCTATAATATCAGGGCGTAAACTAGGCTATATTTTATCCCGGTATTCCCACGGGAACGGCAACTACGCGGGTAAAACGACTATAACCTATAACCGAAGCGAAGCGAGGGCGGGTTGCTAGTAGCATATATAACCCCAAGTCATTGTGATAAGAAGGGGGTAACGGTAATAATGATATTATTGAAAGATGTTTATCAAACAATTTTTAAACAACATTATTTTAATATATCTGTATAATTTGCTGCAACAGCTCCGTGCTGTACAACTTTCTTATACGGAGGTCAGTAATTATGGCAACAGTTGAAGCACGTGACGGCGAACAACACAGAGCGCTGCTCTGCCGTGGAGCAATTTCCACTGAGTTGGTTGTGAGGCACGGTGCGTTCGACTGGACGAATTAATATCCGTCCTGAGCCGCATCGTTTCCGGGTCAGCGCACCCGTTTGATTCCCTCCCATCGGTAGCCACCCAGAGAGGTGAAAGAGGGGCGGAGTGTGGTGGCAGAGCGAGCGAAGGAGGATAATTAAACTGTTTCATTATGTCGGAGCGCAGCGATGAGATGATCAAGGTTTTTTTAACTTTATTAGAATTTCATCCCCCGGGGGGTGTGTTGTACGCGCTTCAGGTATAATAGACACTACGTTTATTTCTTGCCTCATCAATATATTTTGCAAGTGCAATATTTAAATATGTAATTATATAAAATTATAACTGATGGTGACGGAGTAAGAATACAATTCACTTCTTCGCATCTTGCTCGTGGGTGTTTTAAAAGACGACTATGGGATATAATACTCATATAACATCTGTGCACTGATAATTGTGTACTTTAGTATCGTATCGTATTTTTTTTTTGGGACTAATCCCACCACACATTCCCACCACTGTAACTCCTGTAAGCCAGGATCCACAATGGTCTCCGTATAAGACACTGAGGTTTGACCCTCAGGAAGTCCCGGGAATCGCTTTTAATTGTCTTGGGACCCGCAACAAATTTAATTAGAAAAGAAAACAGGAGGAGTTGGAAAGATTCCACTTCCCTCCTATGCAAAGCGGGAGACATGAAGCAAAGTTGGCTGATAAGCCAGTAAATAAGAGTTTGTACAACTACGTGAAACGCAGCGGTACAGCACCACGGATTTGACAAAGCTTAATGGACCTATTTGTGAGCTTTAGGTTTGATTACAGTAATAGGTATGGCAAAAGCGCCTAAACGCACGGAAATTTTCTCGAGTTGCTACAAGATCCGAATAGTATACTACCCCAGACGTGACATGCATATTATCTAACATGACATTCCGCTCGTTGCGCCAGAGAATGCACTCCCAAAGGATGTGATGAGCTGTTTGTTCATAATTGGAGTTTGAGGTCGAACATTGACAAAATGATGAATCTACTAGTGTAAAATAGAATAATTTACTTCTAAAATTCCCATGGCCTGTGAGGAATTGGGCTACATAGTGGTCTATTTCTAGCCAAGTTCTCTCCAAACGTTCACGAACAGATGGAAAGAATAGATATAGATGTCGACCTTTTGTTGACGAATCCCATCTTGCCTGCCATTCGGTCAGGAGCTTATCGTTAACGACGGATTGCGGTGCAAAAAGTCTAGTAATTTTATTACGATCGCGTGGTAAAAGAAAATTGTTAGTCATGTTTGCCCTAGTGGAATAATACATGGACGCACGTTTTTGTATCTCTAAGTCGACAGGAAGTACACCTGCAAGTACTGGTAAGGCTTCGGTGCTAATCGTATCGTATGACAATATTATCAAACTACAACGCAGGCATCTTGGTAGAGTCTATGTGTTAAGTATGTTACTTCTTCAGTAACGTTGTTTAATCCTGAGTCCTGAAAATGTTATTTAATATTTTTTAGCCTCGTTTTTTGTCGTAGTTGGGTTTTAGTTTTAACTTTTTTATTGAATATATTTTAGTGCCGTCGCAATGTCAATTTATTTGCAAAGTTTATTTTAATTAATACACTAAACTAAGATCGCTTATCATAAGGATTTTTAAGTGATTTACTATGATCCAACCAACAACCCCTCTATGCTTTTGACTCTACTGAGAGCGACATAGGTTTTATAGACATAGTCCTTTAGCAAACAATGACTTTCTTATATCAATAATTGCTTTGTCTAGAGTAAAACCTTGTAGTTTATAGACACCTAAGAAAGGATCATCGGCAGCATATCTGTTTCTGCGTTCACCGCGTGAAGGTACTGGGAGTATGTCCACTTACGTCATTAATACATCAGTCTCGTGATATACTTCACTTGAAGCAAGTCACAAGTAAATGCTTTATATTTGAAATGTGCTAATGAATCCCTTGCTCATCATATCAAACACGGTATGCTTGTCTTAATTTATTTATGTATTAATCTTAGTTTTATTGTCCGCCAGAGGATATCACATTGCATACGCAACACACCGCAATTAGCGTACAATTAAGACACTTTTAATGAAACCTCATTTGTTTTATTCTAGCTAGTAGTTTAGCTGAACAGACCAGCGTATCATAGAAATATCATATTATCAAATAAATATGGATAAAGTCACGAGTAAATGCTAATATTACATATATTTCGTGACGGCGACCGACATCTCGGGACGGGGAAGTCGATGGGACAGGGTACCCCTTCAGTTTACGAGAGTATTACACATCCTTATCCTTACTAATATTATAGCACAAGTAAGTTTGTTTGTTACTCTTTCACGCTTAAAACACGGAACCGATTTCAAAAATTCTTTCACCAATTGAAAGCTATAATATCAGGGAGTAACAAAGGCTATATTTATCCCGGTATTCCCACGGGAACAGTAGCTACACAAGTAATGCGGCTGAAACCGAAACGAAGCGAGGGCGGGTTGCTAGTTGTAAATGAAACTACTTTACGGATATTATTGCGTTTGTATTTTATTTTTGATTGGCCGACAGTTCGCCCGTGACCATGAACGCTGCAAAGTGTTCAAAACGTCAGGCAATCAAAAATCAAATACAAAAGTGATGAAATCCATAAAGTAGTTTTATTTTCAATTATATATATTTTTGAAACGTACAGTACAGTACAGGTAACCCTTTTCAATGATACTAAACACGACATATTTATCTGAAATTTATTTTTTGACATAGTACTTTATGACCGCTAGAGGGCGTCACATTAGATTTAGTGACACGTCATATAGTCTATAACCAGCAGACAATCAAGACGCTTCTAATCATTTGTCCAGTTCTAATCGGTAGTTGAAGAACTATGAGGAAACAGATGAACATACATATAAAGCCAGTCACATTCATAACTCTCCTCCGGCCGTAGTCGGGTAAAAATATATTCTAATTTGGTAGTTAAACAAGCGTACAATATACTGTGTTGCATACAGTATTCATACTTCATCTTCATGTGATAAATAATTGTAAAAATTATTAAATATTTTCCCACCGGACTGGTCCACTTACACATGGCAAGACCAAGTTATCTCTTTCATCTATATGTTAGTTTAGATGTCATCATTATAGATTAGGTTAGATTATAATAAAAATAAAATATTATTAAAGATATTTACATACAAAAAAAATATATACTCAAAGTTACTGAATGCTTATGATAACTTTGAGTTTGAGTCTTGGAGGAAATTGTGAAAAGTTCTGTTGTTTTTCTGTAAATTTCTTGTGTTAGAATGTTAACCAACTTAAAAGGATATACAATAAAATAAAGGTGCAACATGTATAAAACAGAATCCATCCATCCATCAGCCTACAGACGTCCACTGCTGGACATAGGCCTCCCCACGAGAATGCCACTCGGAACGGTCCTGCGCCACTTGCATCCAACGGTTCCCTGCGACTTTGAGAGTGTCACCAGTCCACCTGGTCGTCCTACGCTGCGCCGTCCAATTCGTGGTCGCCACTCAAAAACCTTTCTTTCCCAACGGAACACGGAACAAAATGAACGGAACACGAATTAAAACAGAATAAAATACCACAAATACTGTAAATACTGTTCAAAGTTACCCAAATCGACATTATATTTCATAAATATAATACATTTTCGTGTTGTGAAGTAGTGACGTTCTTGCGCGCTAAACACGATTGAAAGAATTAATATGCACTACACATACTAGATAAGAAAAACTTGAAGTGAAACGACAGACCAGCCCGACTGACCAGTGTAGTGCTATAGTAAAATTTTTCTCTTATTGTAGAGAAGGCTCAAACCCAGCACTGCGGTGTATATGACTTAAGATTATAATGGTAAGAAAAATTATTTTATATGTCCAATACTCGCCTAAATATTGCGTATGAAATTGGCAATATCTACGTACATATATTTATACGTCCCACTGTTGGGCTAGGCTCCTCCACAATGAGAGCGTAATTGACCTAATATACCACGCGGGTCACACGACTTGGTGCAGGGTTTTATTTCAAATTTTCCTTCTCTTGCTTAGATGTTGTATGCATATTATAATGAATTAGTCGTCTTTACGACACCCACGGGCAAAAGAGGGAGTCGCGATATACCGAGGGGGTACCGGTAGGTATTAGGTTGTTTCACATTTAGTCAAGTTTTACGACAAAACGTAAAACGAGACGAGCGAATGAAATATCTTGAATGTAATCCACCATTACACAGACTTTGGTGGATCAACTCTCCTCACTGGCGCTGATACTTATTTACGATTATACACGCGCACGTTGACTACTCGCATGTATTGTGCAAATGTTACGTGTGTTTGTGTGTCCCCTTTTGTATATGAAGTATAACAGTATAACTAGTCACTATCACAGGCATGTCCGCGAGTGAACGTTTAATACGACTAATCACTATAAACGTAAAGTAAATCGTAATAAAACCCAATAACAACCAGCAAAAATAGTTGAGCGCCGCCATCTCACTAATAAATAGGCGAGCGATAATATAAGCACTTGTACGTTTTTGTTTTGAGTAATTATCATTATCATAACAGCTCATCTAAGTCCCACTGCTGGGCTAGGAGGAAATAAACCTACTATAACACGCTGGTCAAGCCGGTTGGTACAGGGTTTAATTTCGAGTTTTCCTGTCTTGTCTTGGTTTAATAGTTAGTTCTCTTGCACAGTTGTTATATGCACAAAATATCCCTCAGTCGCCTTTTACGATACCCACGGGAAGGATGGGGAGAGAGAATTGTATTCTTACTACGTCACCACATTGGGTTGGGTATCATATCAGTTTGAAACACACTTTGAATACGTTTACAATCTTATCGAAATAGTTTCACTGATAGTTTCACTTTGAAATAAATTTCAAAGGTAATTTTCGTGTCGAAGTTTCCTTTGTGTTCTAGTCGGAATCAAATTTCTGTCGAGATGGAGGCAGCTCGCTTTGTATACAATGAGAATGAAAAGTGGAGGTGAGCGTGCGAGCGAGATAGAGATAAATAATAATTATTTTAATAATTATTATTTTATTTATTTAAGAGTAGCTAATGTATACCACGCCCTGTCATGCCCGTGGGTGTCGTAAAAGACGACTAAGGGATATAAAATGCTTATAATATCAATGCAAGAGAAGGATATATATATATATATATATATATATATATATATATATAATTGTATGGAGCGCATATTTGCTACCTCAGCTCAGTGCTAGTTGAAGTAAATGTAATATTCCCTTCAAATAATAGCGAAAGTCCCCTTTTGTCAGACAATGCTATCAAATGACAATTCTATATTAACCACTTTGCCGCCTTTTTCATTTCTTTGGTCTGCTTTTAACCCGAGACCTACAACGTTTATAATTTAAACTACCGTAATAATGTTACTTTGTTCCGTTGCATCATATGTTACATATTCACTATTAAACAATACTATCTCTGGTGCAAATTTGAAATTTACTGCGCCTCGTTTGGTGAGCAAGAGAGCCAAAAGTCCAATTGTCTGAGGTTCCAACGTTTTTACGTGTGGTAGGTTTTGTGATACCTTTAGTATCACTGTGTAGTATACTGTTTGCTCGTTTGCCACCGCATGCAACAAAAATATTTAATAAAGTATAGTGTAACAATAATTATATATTAATATATATTTTAATATATAATGTGCTTATATTTTATACATTTTTGCCTTTTAGCCAAAAAATTAAAAATGAATGCTCGGCCTATTTAAATATTTATAAGAGTACCTTGCACTAAACACTATAAAATTTTAAATAAAACTACTTTACGGATTTTATCGCGTTTGTATTTGATTTTTGATTACCCGAAACTAGAAAATTGTTCAGTTGTAAGTGTTTGTCAGCAAATTGCGACGAGGACACGGCGCAGCATACGCTCGAGGTCTGTGCCGCTTGGGCAGAGCCGCGTCGTGAACTCGTCGCAATCATCGGTGCCGACCTGACGCTGCCGACCATCGCTAGGGAGATGCTTGGCAGCATCAAGAATTGGGACGCGGTCGCAGCTTTCTGCGAGGCAGTGATCTCGCAGAAGGAGGAGACGGGTCGTGCGCGCGAGGAGCACAGCCTCGACGAAGTGACCCGCCGCTGCAGACTGGGGCGGCGCAGGCGCGATCACCTGCGTGCCATGCCGCCCTAGCCGAGGCCACGGGTGACGTGACCGGGGAGTTAGTCCGTCACCCACCGCGAGGCCGACCGCGTGAGGAAAGACGACCAACATCCTCCCCGAGGGGGGGACGTCGGTCGATGGGAGGGTACCGCAAGTAGGGGGTATTCCGTCGGGCCGACCACTGATGACAAGTAACCCTGCTCCGGTGGTCGGCCCAACGACGAAGGCGACGTGGTGTTCGGGTGGGTTGCGGGTGTTGCGTGCTTACGCTCCTCTGTCGCCCCGGATGGAGTGATGCGAGGAGCGCGCCGACCGCAGCCCACCCCAAAAAAAAAAAGTGTTTGTCAGCAGCGACTGTGAATGACGTGACTGCTGTGGATGTCACACGTCAATAGTTTTTCCGTTAGATATATTGTACATTGAGCTTGAAGCTTATAACTTGTAAGTGCAAATAATATTAAAATAATAAAAGCTTAATGTGTGACAGTAACGGGTTACATTGCAATCTTGTTAGACGCATACTTACATTATATATTTTGTCTAAACCTTGACGTATAATATTGTAAATTATTAAAAACATACACAATGTACTCTGTGAGATATATATTTATATTATTTCATACCATCATTCGTTATCACAGCGTATATACGTCCCACTGCTGGGCTCGACTCTCCGCCACGTACGAGGGAATATCATACCACGCTGGTAAGATGAGTCGGTACTGAGTTTTATTTCGAGTTAACCTACTCTTACATAGAATGTGCGTGTAACATCGGAATGTTTTTGGATAATATTTAAACTCAATGATATTGAAATAATTTTAAACATAATTGTACAAATAGGGGATCAACACCATGTCTGCAGTGCTTCATGTGTCGCGTATTAAAACAACAGGTGGTTAGACAACATGTAATAACAACTAATGATATTCACACAAATATTGTTAATAAACAATTGAACAGATGGTGTAATTGTCAACCTACAGTGTTGTACACTTAAATAAAAATGTTTTGAAGCTTTCTCCGATATATCAACAATCAAATTATCACATAACAATTAAGTTTACCATTAAAAATCTTTATATGTTGTAATACAGCGAGACCATTCTGATACACTCATTATAATTAGTGACGTAGCTTCAGTGATCGTAGCAGTTGTCTACGACGTAGCCCGTTACGCCAATAGCTCCATCATAGTATACGATCAAAATTAATATAAAAAGAAATAATCACGTGTCCAATCTAATACAACCAAGTATATCCGAGTTTGTACTGAACTAAGAACTATACAACCCGTGTGGTGACGGGATAGAATCTGGGGGCACGGCAGTGCCCCCGCCAGGTCGAGTAAAAAAAAGTCGGGCAAAACGCAACACTGACGTAACATACTTTTCTCGAAGCCATTCAGGCCATTTTCGACCCCCTATAACTTCGTTGTTAATAAAACTGGAAACCTGAATTTTTAGTAACCTAGCAGACCTTGTATACACATTGTGTAGTTCAAATTTCATTCAATTTGAACCAATAGTTTAAGAATTATAACTAGTCAAAATTTCGTAATTTTGTCACTCACTGACTGACTGACCGATCATCAATATTAAAGTGGCACTTCTAGTAGACATAGAAGCTTCAAATTTAGAATTCAATTAGTGTTTAGTGTATAAATGAAGGAAAATTTATGAAACATTATAATTTTCATCCAGTTTCCGAGATACACTAACTGCATAAATAATTTTGTAAACTCGTATAAATATATTGGATTACAAAGTTACATTTGCAGTTAATGAAATGTAACTTTGTAAAAAATAAGAATACATTTGTCGCCATCATTGCTTCTCTATGAGAATCGTAACAACCAGTTAAAGACTGCGTAGATGACGAAGTGGTTAAGATACCAACGTACCGTGCTAGTGTCGCGGGTTCGAATCCCATGCAAGACAACACCTTATACGATCCACAAATTGTTGTTCTGAGTCTGAATGTCATTTGTGTCGGTTAATTACATATTCTTTCCGTATGGTGACGAAGTAAGAATACAATTCACCACTCTCTATCTTGCCCATGGATATCGTATAAGACGACTATGGGATATAATGTGCACATACCATCTGTGCAAGAGAAGGAAAACTCAAAATTAAACCCTATATCAACATGTCTGACCAGCATGGTATAGTGGGTCAAATTCCCTCCCATTGTGGAGGAGGCCTGAGCCCAACAGTGGGACATATGAGGGATGCGATGATGATGCGATGTTGAATTATATGTTTGTAAAGTCCCCCACAATATAAGGATCATTATTTCCTTAGTGAAGGCGTTGTCATTTAAAAAAAGATACAACAGAAAGGAGAGTGGGCAGTAGCTCTCGCCGGGGAAATGTATGATATCTCATTTCGAAACCAACCCGCCTACCAAACGTGGCGACTACGTCATTATTCTTCATAAGGCGTAGAAAAATAAGCCCTAGTCATGGCAACTCTGTAACCCTTGAGCGTCTTTGGATGCAGGTGCCACAGTACCGCGCTTTGTAGTGAAGCATGAGGGGGTCTATGTTCTGCAATGGACGGCGATAGGTAGAATGAATAGGTATAGACAGATACCTAGATATAATTATGTTCAATGATAACTTGTAAAATGGTCAATCAACTTAATGAAAAAGCAAGAGTAGGACGTGTCTCATGAAATTGTACCGAAATCTCCCAAAGTATTAAGCAAACTAAATTGCCTCAAATTTATCTGACAGAAAGAACGCCATCATTAGGCTCGATTACCATCAAAGCAGAGAGGAGACTAGAGGAGATGCGTTTCGAAAAACCAATCAAATTTCTTTATTTCCACATCTCCCTGCTTAGTTTAGGTAGAATTGACTCCAGCGGAAAGGAGAGATGTCTCATTTTTCAGAGTGTGCTCTAAGAAAATCCTTTGTTGGTATTCAAGTAGTAGAAGGTACCGGATAGGCAAATAAGTAGGTCTATCTACAAAAAGAAATGAGATACCATCAAAAACAATATATGTAAAAAAAAGCCAAGCCTCGCAACTGAGTTCTTTTGCCATAAAAATTTGGGAGATCCATGTTATACCAAGTTGGTTAACTCCTTCAGTCTCTGCTTAAGGGACCTTTCTTCTTAAGTTATTACGTAAATAGCTAACCTAACAACTTCTTATAGTGACGATATCAATATTAAAGATCTTTTATATTTTAAATAAATAGATTGACTTGGCAATTGTCGTCACCCCTTGCTTACTCGTGGGAGTCGTAAAAATCGGTTGAGGGCCTCCTGGTGAGGCCCTCAGCCGATAACCAGTGTGTGTTACCAGCGATGACTTACGGCACTGAAACGTGATCTCTAAATGTCGGCCTCATAAAAAAGCTCAAAGTCGCTCAGCGTGCTATGGTGAGGGCTATGCTCGGTATTTCTCTACGTGATAAAATCCGGAACACGGAAATCCGTAGAAGAACGGGTGTAACCGCCATAGCCCGCAGAATTAGCACGTTGAAATGGCAATGGGCAGGCCACATCGCTCGTCGAACCGACAACCGTTGGGGAAGAAAGGTTTTTGAGTGGCGACCATGAATCGGACGGCGCAGCGTAGGACGACCCCCCACTAGGTGGACTGACGACATTCTCAAAGTCGCAGGGAACCGTTGGATGCAGGTGGCGCAGGACCGTTCCGAATGGCATTCTTGTGGGGAGGCCTATTTCCAGCAGTGGACGTCCGTAGGCTGATGGATGAATGGAATAATAGTTCTATTACACATATGCCATCAAGTATCTCTTTTACGTTTTTTTTTTTTATTATATTATAAATCTCTTTGGCTGGCGCTGTATAGAAATAAAAATATTGAGGTTTGAGGCAAATGTTGGCTTGTACATAGTAGAGTCACGTAATGTACAATATGTTACAACACATTTAATATCATCGCATGATGACGAAGTAAGAATACAACTGCACAGATGGCGCAGTGGTTAAGATACCGATCTATCGCGCCAGTGTCGAGGGTCCGAACCCATATAGGACAAAACTTTATGCGATCCACAAATTTATGTTCTTAGATTGAACGTAATTTTTATCCGTTAATTATATATTTATAATAATTTTATATCGCCTATGGTGGCAAACGAGTAAGCAGCACACCTGATGGTAAATGCCACTGCCGCACATAGACCTTTGCAATACACAGAGGCACAGGCAGGCCGCTGCCTATCATGAATTATAATAATTGTGTCACCATACCCCGTATGTTACTAGTGTGTTGTAAAATATTAGTAAATGATATGTGATGTTAGTATAACTTATGTACAATGTAATATGTAATAATGTAATAATATAAAATATATAAATATAATATAAATATAAATAAATAAATAATGTAATATGTTCAACTTATTTATGATATTAAACACTATAACAAATTATCTGACTAGCGTGCAGTAGTATGTCAATTTCTCTTTTTTTATGAAGTGTTATAAAGTCTAACAGTGGAACGTATACGAACTGAGCTGTGTCAAGACGATAGGATATTAGTGAAGCAATAAACCGTTGTGTGTATAGTGCAGCACAGTACTGCGAGCACAGCTCAGTCGCGCAGAGCGCGTCACGACAGACGCACGCGTGTCGCGACATACTCTAACTATTCAATACGTATAATATAATCAACTTGTTTGTTGTTATGTTGTGTGTCGTATAACTACACACACATCGACCTGTGTACGTGTGTACCGCTGTGTATTGGATACAATAACATCTACGGTGAGTTATTAATATAAACAATACCATATTATAATAGTTTAATAAAAGTAAATTATTTTGCATTTAACTTATATATGGCAACTTTATATTGTCAAAAGAAAATCAAGTTAAAATTATGATAAATTTCTACGTACGAATACACGTTAACATTTTACAAATACACCAATTTATTATTGTATTATTTTTTACATCAAAAGAAACGTAATCCATACAATAATATTATTTTGTTTACAATGTTTTTCACTCAAAATATGAAAGATATGTTACAAAGTTATTGTGTTGTTATGTGCTCGTCGCTGTGTCTCAAACTTTTCAAAATACTTATGCGCCTTGAAGTGTTTAAAACCAACATAATTAGATGTAACAGTAAATATTAAAATACAAGTTATAAGTGTACCTATATAACATACAGATTAATTAATAAAAGCTTATGGAAAATAATATATATTTATAACTTATTTATTTTCTAAACATCGTCATTAGTTTTATAGTTTCATTTATATTCGAAATATGATTTCAAATTTTGGTTATTGCACTTGTAAATATGTGAATATCATATAAACCTTATCTTAATTGTTGTATTACACGAGTGCATGTACAATATACAATACAGTATCGAATGAAGCGTTTAGCGCGACACGTGCCGCGCAGTGCACGTACCTTGCGGTGTACGCACACATCACCAACATAACAATACCTCACGTGCTCGTGTACTCTACGTTTAGCGCGACACGTGCCGCGCAGTGCACGTACCTTGCGGTGTACGCACACATCACCAACATAACAATACCTCACGTACTCGTGTACTCTACGTTTAGCGCGACACGTGCCGCGCAGTGCACGTACCTTGCGGTGTACGCACACATCACCAACATAACAATATCTCACGTGCTCGTGTACTCTACGTTTAGCGCGACACGTGCCGCGCAGTGCACGTACCTTGCGGTGTACGCACACATCACCAACATAACAATATCTCACGTGCTCGTGTACTCTACGTTTAGCGCGACACGTGCCGCGCAGTGCACGTACCTTGCGGTGTACGCACACATCACCAACATAACAATACCTCACGTGCTCGTGTACTCTACGTTTAGCGCGACACGTGCCGCGCAGTGCACGTACCTTGCGGTGTACGCACACATCACCAACATAACAATACCTCACGTGCTCGTGTACTCTACGTTTAGCGCGACACGTGCCGCGCAGTGCACGTACCTTGCGGTGTACGCACACATCACCAACATAACAATACCTCACGTGCTCGTGTACTCTACGTTTAGCGCGACACGTGCCGCGCAGTGCACGTACCTTGCGGTGTACGCACACATCACCAACATAACAATACCTCACGTGCTCGTGTACTCTACGTTTAGCGCGACACGTGCCGCGCAGTGCACGTACCTTGCGGTGTACGCACACATCACCAACATAACAATACCTCACGTGCTCGTGTACTCTACGTTTAGCGCGACACGTGCCGCGCAGTGCACGTACCTTGCGGTGTACGCACACATCACCAACATAACAATACCTCACGTGCTCGTGTACTCTACGTTTAGCGCGACACGTGCCGCGCAGTGCACGTACCTTGCGGTGTACGCACACATCACCAACATAACAATATCTCACGTGCTCGTGTACTCTACACTGCACTAAATATTTTAACGCACCATCAGGTCCTCATTGTGACTACATTTTCGATGAAAATTTTTGTTGTTAGATTTTATTCAATATTACAATTTCAATGTGTAAATAATTTTAGGAAACTTATATCTAATTAACTAAATCTTTTTTTATATGTTAAACTACATGTCCCTGTGTTTGGTTTGCAGTACAAGACAAGGAGAACAATGTGAACATGCTTATGTCGACTATATAGTAACATATCGCAGTGAGGGGGGGGCATACGGAATAATCAACATTTCTATTATATCTAAGTTCAATTTTTTTAAAGACTAAGCATAAATACTTATCTCACAGGGCACTTCACAAACATACTACCGACAGACTCAGATTATACCCGGATTAAAAGTAAGCATTGCACTAAAAAATGGTTTTATGAGAGAATCGATTTCAGTATCCTCAATACAAGAGACCATTCTGCTAGCAGTGCATGTGAAGTACTTAAATTGAAACAATAAATAGAAAAACACGCAGTCACCCACTTTAAGTGGCACAATAAATCACATAGTAATGAACGTCAGCAACTGCTACGTAATATTCTAATAATATTCGATTTGCCAATTGCTGAAAGCAAATATTGCGTGGTGTTGTAAGTAGTCCTCTCCGAGTGCGAGCTTTTGGGATACGGGAGGTGAGCTCGATAATTAGTTAGACGATCTCCATTTTTGGAGTGCTAGTCCTGTGAGCCACAAATGTTTATCCTGGGATTTATTCCTTAGTGTAGATTATTATTCCCGGGGATTAATCCGTCACCCGCCGAGAGGCCGACCGCGTGAGGAAAGACCGACGTCCTCCCCGAGGGGGGGACGTCAGTCGATGGGAGGGTACCCCAATAGGGGGTATTCCGTCGGGCCGACCACTGACGACAAGTTAACGCTACTCCAGTGGTCGGCCCAACGACGAAGGCGACGTGGTTTTTGGGTGGGTCGCGGGAGTTGCGTGCTTAAGCCCCTCTGTCGCCCCGGACGGCACTCCACACCACTGTGCGGAGGCGCGCCGACAGCGACCCACCCACAAAAAAAAAAAAAAGTGTATATTATTATTCTTATAAAAATGTAAAGTATTAGCTAGTTACGTCAACTATATAAAGGACATCACTCTCATATCTTGTTATCATTTGATAATTTATTTTCACAATTCTTCACGAACATATACATATTTTTTCGAGACGGTTAAAAAACACTAACAGATACGATCATGGTAATAGATAGAAATCTATATATATAATAATATGTATGTAATACGATTGTTTATATATTAATTACCTTCCTT
This sequence comes from Lymantria dispar, assembly GCA_032191425.1. Lineage (NCBI taxonomy): Eukaryota > Metazoa > Arthropoda > Insecta > Lepidoptera > Erebidae > Lymantria > Lymantria dispar. Next base: position 12,437,795 of record CM063441.1, read on the forward strand.
TATTGCTTGTAAATGATGAAAAAATATATAAAACATTATATAGGATGTAGATGCCATGTGCGTGGGCCTCCCCACGTACAATAATAGAGATCGATAAAATGATGATGGTGATGATGAACACGTATACTTAAAATAAATACATTAATTAAATCTTCAGCGTTAATATTATTTCCTCTGCAGTATCGGGCTGAAAATACAACAGGTGACGGAGGGGTGCCATAGAATCCTATTAACTGCTGTATTACCTCTCACCGCCAACTTAACAGGCTTTACGAGTATTATCTTCGATATAACAGCACTCACCTGTAAAATTCATAATATGAAGGGACATTAGCAACCGCCTGACAAGCGTTACAGTTTCACACTTACATCATTACTAGTAACAATGAAATAATAATAGTTTCTAAACGATATAAATTGAAAGAGATGTATATCGAGTGCGAGATTTCTTTGTGGAAATAAATATATGAAACACTGGTGCACGATTTGTGTGTGCTACGCTCATCTACGATGCTACGTTCGCCTACGCCGCTACGGCGTAGCACTCATCTATTTACATACAATACAAGGCCCGTATTCGTTATGAGCAAATCAATATTGAATGCTATGTAACGAATAATAGATATTATTTGTTCACAGCGAGTGCGGGTCTGTATCAGTATGCAAGTTATATTAATAGTAGCGCTACACCACCGACCGGATGTGTGTCATGTAGACATGTAGTCATGTAGTCATGTAGTCATGTAGTCATGTAGACAGACTACACTTTATACGTTATACATTCAAATGTATATGTATACATGATATTGTGAACGTTTGTACCAGTGTACCTGAAACTTGAACACGCACCAATGTGTTAAGTTAATTGTAGATACTTTTTAATGATAAGATTGTTATAGACGTATTGTTTTATATTTAACCAGCAAGGGCTATTGGTATAAATATAATTTTAAAATCTTATTATGTATGATATTTCTTTCTTCTTTTTATTACCGATAGTGGCAAACGAGCAAGCACACTGTCGCACATGGACCCAAAGTTCCCCAGGTATCCTTCTTTAAACCTCGTTTAAAGAAGGACATGTCATAGTGCTTGAAAAACACAGCAGCAGGTAGTTCACTTAAAAGCCTGTACGTACGTAGAAAAATGATTGCTGGAAACGTACAATTGAATACTGTAAAGTTTTCTGGTGAAATGGATGAACGCTGCTGCGGCATCGAGTGGTACGTTGGTAAAATAGTGACGGTGGTACTAAGTCAACATTTCCTCGGAGTGCTCCCCATGAAAGAGCTGATAGAGTACACAGAGTGACTCAAAGCTCTAGTGACTCCAATCTGTTCGTAAGATTAGGATCCCCGAGGATTCGAACAGCACGCTATTGCAGGGAGTCAAGTTGCATGGCAGCAGTACAACATGTGTTAGTTTGATATCCGTCTCAGATGGAGGGAGACTCGTGTCCAAAGGTTGGGAGACTGCCTACTGTTGGGCATGAGCTAGGACTGTAGTAGACTGTAGTACTGACACAATATAGATTACATTGACGCACTAAAGCTTAAGTTATATGACAATTGTTTGTCTATTTTAATTAAAGCGATTGTTAGTTGACACAAAAGACGCTGTACATTACAAACAAATAAAAACATGTTTGTTCATGGACGATAATTTTACGTGAAAACGTCATATGAAATATTGCTTACTTTTATGAATTGGATTAATATCACTGAACTATCATTATTTTCTTAATATAAAAAGGAGTTAATTTAAAACTAATTTTTTTTTTGTTAAATTATCATTTATTTGCCCTCGTTAATTCAAATATTTCTTTACTTAAATTATACAGTTTAGATAGATTCGATAAATAATTATATTACAAAACCAGTTGTTCGTAAGTATTACACGTGTGTGTGTGTAGTATACGTATATCTGTGTGTGTGTGTGTGTGTGTGTGTGTGTGTGTGTGTGTGTGTGTGTGTGTGTGTGTCGCCCATACGCGGGCCGGTACCCGTTCCGACGTGAGTACGCCGCGACACAATCTGATAACCTCGCGTACACAATTAGTGCGATACTGATCGCAACATACATACGTATAATTTATTGTGTATACATACAGATACCTCTTTGCTCTTGCAATTTCACGATACGATACAATACACACATATTCCCACCGGAACGGAATCTACGCAGGTGAGGTGACTGAAACCGAAGTGAAGGCGGGTTGCTAATTTATAACATGCTTATTCCCTGTACGTTACAACGCCGCTTGTCTCATTCAGGCTAATTAAGTCTTTCATATAATAAGCACAAATCCCAGTATTGACCCCATGGGCGAGATGGGGTGTGCTGGATTGTACTCTTACTCCGTCACCACACGGAGAGTATATAATAGTGGTGTATGTATTTGAAAATGAAAATATATTTTTCAAAAGAAAGTTCTTTTTTATATATATTGTAGTGCGTGGCGTCGCGTCGCGTCGCGTCGCTGTGGGGTGGATGAATGCTTTTTCATTATCGCGAAGAACTCATTTGTTGTGATGACGTTTTATGAGATGCTGTTGAATGAAAGAGAATCACAAAATAAAATGAATGAGATGAACACAAAGACTGCGCCTGAAGTACGAACGACGGCGGCGCTACGAATGAGATATTGAATGAACGAACACGAAGCAAAATTACACAAGTCCAGTGAAGTGCCCGACGAGTGCGCCCTCTACCAGTATACGATATTAAATACAAAAAAAGAATAGAAACCGAGTCTTTTCATACATTTCATTTCGTATTTTAAATTTTGTTTTTAATATAGACGTCATTCAGTGTAAGCAATGAATGTTTATCTAAGTGGGGGCTATATTTTATAACAAATATCAATGTGTGTTACAATATTAATAAACTAACAAGTCAGAAATAATGATTGGTTGCGTAGTACTCTATCTAGATCATCAGCTGTGATATAACAATTGTGACTCATCATTATTACGGTTCACATACGTCCACCTATCGGCCTCGAGGCCTCCTCCATAATCCGCATGAAACTGACCTACTACACCACACTGGTCAGACATGTTGGCACAGGGTTTTTTTTTTTCGAATTTTCCTTCTCTTCCACTAATAGTTGTGATTACATCGTAACATATCACAAGTTTCGCACTTAATTTATAACATCATAACAATTTCAATGATATTAATATGTAATTGCTACATTAAAACTATTCAATCTAATTTACATAGATTGTATTGTATTATCTTTCCGTGTGGTGACGGAGTAAGAATACAATTCACCACCCCCTATCTTACCCGTGGATGTAGTAAAAGACGACTAAGAGATATAATATGCACGTAAGATCTGTGCAAGAGAAGGAAAACTCGAAACGTAACCTTATACCAACATGTCTGAGAGGTGAGGGTATGAAAGGGTATTCCGTCGGGCCGACCACTGACAACAAGTCACCCTGCTCCGGTGGTCGGCCTAACGACGAAGGCGACATGGGTACGGGTGAGTTATGGGCCCGCGCGCTGTCCTCTCGTCGCTCAGCACGGAATGGACCGCATGTGCGCTTACCATAGTACACTCATAAAAAAGAAAATACCAACATGTCTGACTAGCACGGTACAGTAGGTGAAATTCCCTCGCATTGTATAGGAAGCCCGAGCCCAGCAGTGGGACGTGTGTGGACTGCGATTGTGATGATGTATTAACTAATACAATATAAGTTTGTTTTACAAACAAGTTATTATACAAATATGTAGCTCATTCACGTACGGTACGCGGTGTCATACGCACGGTGTTATCAGTGATAAGTAATTAAAAAAATAATTTTTCGAGTAAGTGTTCTGAAAAAATGGAAGTGAATATTTTGGAGGACGATGAAGAGAACAGTGACTATCAAACTATAAAAGAATGCGAACAGGAGCTGCAGCAGTTAAATAAATGGAATATTTGCATTAATAATGAAGAAAACATTCGTTCTGAAAGGAATGTTGAGAAAAGGGCAAGAAATAGAAGTGAGGAAAGTAGTGAAGACGGTTTTATCCCTGTTGTTCGGCGAAGGCCTAAAAGGTTAATAAGGAGCGATTCCATGGACGCAACGAACAAAGAAATAGATGGACGATCGGAAGAGGTAAAAATAATGAGGGTAGTTATGAAATATGTTTAACGGCGATACAATTATTACCAAAACAAATGGCTTTAGCTAAATTGTTACGATCAGAGAACATAGAGGGTATTACTAAAATAAAATATAAAAGTCCGTATAAAGTTTTTATTAATTTTAGCAGTAAAGGAGAAGGAGATAAACTCATCAATTGTCATAAAATAAAAGATATAGACATAAGAGCTCGTTATACGGACCAAAATATTTTATCTTATGGAATCATAAAGGGTGTGGACTTAGAATTTCAAGAAAAAGAAATTTTGGATAATTTGCAATGTTCAGCTGATATTTTATCAGTGAAAAGATTAAATCGCATAAATTTTGATGGTAAATGGGTAGAAAGCGAAACGATGCGTGTGTGCTTTCAATGCTCGGTTATACCACAATATGTTTTCGCTTACGGATGTAGATTCAAAGTTGAAAAATACGAATTTCCAGTAACGCAGTGTTCTGGTTGCTGGAAATTTGGTCAGGTAAAAAAATATTGTGCTTTTAATAAAATTTTATGTCCTAAATGTGGCAAAGAACATGAAAATTGCGATATCGACGTTTTTAAATGTTGCAATTGCAAAGGACCGCACATGGCCTTGGACAAATCATGTCCTTTTTTTAAAAAAGAAAAAATGCTCCGTAACATAATGAGTGATAAAAACATCACATATAAAAAAACGTTGGAGATATATGCCAAGAAAAAAACAGAGAAAAGTATTCAGGTCCGTACAGAAAATGCAATTACAGATACATTGCCTTTACAATTAAGAAAACCCACTTACAGTCAGGCTGTACAAAATTTGTATATACATCAAGAGGGCTCTGCGGAGGATTCGATAGAGGAGGCGGAAACTGCAGGGAAAGATAATTTTAAAAAAGGTCAAAGGCGCAAGAAGAAACAACAACATTATAAAACATCGACAGCTATGGAATGTGAGGTTAACTCTGATCATATTGTTTCTGATCACTTAACCACCATGAAAGATGATAATACAAGGAGAGAGAAAAAAATAGAGGTTAGGAGATTGTTTAGAAGACTAAAAGATGCTTTTTTATGTGAGAATAAGTTAGAGGATAAAATTTTGACGATGTTTAAAATAATATGTGAGGAAATTAAAGCATTTGTATTGAGTTTTTTGTCAGGCGATAAATTTGTAGAAAGTATCCTTAAATTATTTGATGGATAATAATATTTCCAAGGGATTGATGATTAACGTTTTTCAGTGGAATGCCCAAAGTTTAAAACCAAAACTAATGAACCTTGACCAATTAATGAACCAGGAAAAGATTCATATTGCTATTGTATGCGAAACATGGCTGGATACTGGGAGAGATAACATCAGACTTTCGGACTATAATGTGTATAGAAAAGATCGCCTGGATGGCTACGGCGGTGTTGCTATTATTGTCCATAAATCGATTAGAACCCAGGTACAACCTATTAATATACCCAATACAGGCATAGAGATTCTTTATGTCAAATTACTAAACTGCGGCATATTAAAAAATGTAATAGGTATATATTGCCCTTCTTCAGTGAATACACGTTCATCAGATTGGGATCAAGTTTTTGCCCTGAGTACCACAAATACTATTATCAGTGGTGACTTTAATGGACATCACACCAATTGGTCGTATAAGATTAATAACAGGGGCAACCAACTAGTAGATTCGTCTTTAGAAAATGGTTTTATTTCAATTAATAATGGAGATGCCACAAGGATTAAACTTGTAAACGGATCTTTGCAAAGTTCTTCACCAGACGTAACGTTTGTATCTTCAGATATAGCAGTAACGACGAAGTGGCAAACATTTAATGAGAATTTAGGTAGTGATCATCTTTTCATTAAAATATCAATACATTTTCAAGAGACGCTAAATTTTAGTAAGAAAAGAAATTTCAAGTTAGCTAACTGGAAATGTTATCATGATGATTTAATTGATTCATTTAAAGAACCTATTAGCATATTTAACTGTCACAGTCATGTGCAACCGTTATACGATTACTTAGAAAGCAAAATCCTTTTTGCAGCTAACAAGAATATTCCTTTTAAAAAAGTATGCACTAATTTACAAAGTAAGTTTAAGCCTAAAGACTATTGGAACCCCTCTCTATCTGCAGCTGTCGCAGAACGTAGATTGGCTTTAAGTAAATTTAGGAAAAACCCTACCCCTGATAATTTTACAATTTTGGAAGCGAAAACGAAAATGGCGCGGCATTTAATATGTAAAGCCAAATCCCAGAATTGGCAAAAGTTTTGTTCTAGTATTGACGAATCTACGTCGGTTAATGATCTTTGGCTTAAAATGCGATGGTTTAAAGGCTACCATAAACCTAACGCTCACGCATCTAAAGAAAAAAAATGGAGTTGTTACATTCTCTTACTCCTGACTATGTGCCAAATATACCACCGATATTCGAGTCAGAAAATAAATTACTTGAAGCACCTTTTACAATGCAAGAATTTAACAAAACGTTAAAAAAAAAGGACACGGCTCCAGGTAGGGATGGGGTGACTTATTCTATGATTATTAACTTGCCTTATTCAGCTAAAGTATATATAATAGATTTATTTAATTTGATACTAAAAACTGGTCATGTTCCAAATCAGTGGCGATAAATTTTAATAGTAGCAATACCTAAAATGAGTTCTAGTAATAACTCTGATGTTAAACTTAGACCAATTTCGTTAATAAATTGTTTATGTAAAAGTTTTCATCATATGCTAGGTAATCGACTAGAATGGTATGTGGAAAAGCATCAGATTTTATCTCCTTATACTACTGGCTTTAGAAAATCACAATCTTGTTTAGACTGTCTTACTAGACTTGTTACTTATATACAAATCGGTTTTTCTGAGAATACCCCTACAGTAGCATGCTTCATAGATATCTGTAATGCATATAATGAGATTTTAGTAGACGAAGTAGTTTTAGCGCTTGACAGGTTAAATGTTGGGAAAAATATTTGTAGATATATGTGGTCGATTTTAAACTGTAGACACTTAATGTTAAAAAAGTCTATTGATGAATATCAACCTCATACTGAAGATTATGTTAGATGGACCAGCAGAGGTCTAGCACAAGGTGATCCTATTTCCCCACTTCTATTTAATGTAGCTACTTATAAGATTTGTACATTAATTTCAAATGTCATAGTTGGGCAATACGCTGATGATTTTGTCTTTTACTTACGTCATAATGAACTGGGCACGTCCGAAAATAATTTACAAATAGCGTTAAATACTATGACAATTATCCTACAAAATCTTGGCTTACAAATATCCTCCGATAAATCTAGTTACTGTATTTTTAGCAGAGGTCACATAAGGCGGCAATTAAATCTAAAAATTAATAATAACATATTAGGAGCTGTTTCAAAGGTTAAATATTTGGGTATGTGGCTTGATAGATCACTTCTTTGGAACAAACATATAAATGAAATTTTCCAGAAATCATATAGGTTCTTAAATATTTTGAAAGTCTTGACGGTGTCGGCCTGGGGTGTACACCCCAAGCATCTTCGTAGATTATACATCTCAGTCATTAGAAGCAGATTAGATTTTGGTTGCTTTTTATATGATGCAAGCGCAAAGACACATGTAAACAAACTAGATAAAATCCAGAACCAAGCGTTACGAATCATTGGTGGTTTTATAAGAAGTTCCCCAATCCATGTAATGGAAAGTGAGCTTTGCATTGTACCATTAAATATACGTCGTATGTATCTGGCTTATAAGTTCTGTGTAAAGAGTATGTCTTGGACAAATAATATTAGTATTAAGTCGATGAATGATCTTAGTGGCCATTTACATAAAAGATATTGGCAGAATAAAAAGAAACCACTTCTGCCCTTAATATATAGGGATATTAAAAACTATGACATATACTCATCAGATGTGCTAGACATGTTTAATTTAGATGTTTGGATAACAGGTATAATTAATGTAAGTAATATTGTAAAGCTTGATTTAAAATGTCTGAAAGGAAACAAAAGAAGTAATAACTGTAGCTTAGTAAAATTCGAAATTATAAATGAGCTAAAAGAGAAATATCAAGGCGGGATATGGTTTTATACAGATGGATCAAAAAGTCCAAATGGTCAAGGATCAGCAGTATACTGTAAAAGTGAGGGCATTTTCGCTATGTACAAAATCCAGGCAAGTGTTTCAATTATGACATTTTTTTTTTTTTTTTTTTTTTTTTTATTGCCAACGGTGACAAACGAGCAAGCAGCACACCTGATGGTAAGTGAAACTGCTGCACATGGACCATTGCAATACCAGGGGCACAGCCAGGCCGCTGCCTACCGTGAAGGAAATACTCTTCTTAAACCTCGTTTAAAGAAGGACATGTCATAGCGCTCGGGAAACACAGCAGCAGGTAGTTCATTCCAGAGCTTGCACGTACGTGGGAGAAATGATCGCTGGAAACGTACAGTTGAAGACCATAACGTTTCCAGGTGAAATGGATGAACCCTGCTGCGATGTCGAGTGGTACGTTGGTAGAATGGTGACGGTGGTACCAAGTCAAACAGTTCCTCGGAGCACTCCCCGTGAAAGAGTCGGTAGAGTACACAGAGTGACCCAAAGTCTCTCCGCTGCTCCAGCGACTCCAATCTGTCCGTAAGATTGGGATCCCCGACGATTCGAACAGCCCGTCTTTGCAGGGAGTCAAGTGGGTCTAGCTGATATTTGGGCGCACCTGCCCAGAGATGTGAGCAGTACTCCACATGAGGACGAACTTGTGCTTTGTATAGTACAAGACGCTGTCTCGGTGTGAAGTACCGCCTGGCTCTGTTCAGGACGCCCAACTTTTTGCTTGCCAATTTGGCTTTGTCCTCCAAATGACTCCCAAACTGGACTTTGCTCGATATTTTGACGCCGAGAATCCCAATACTCTCAGAAATTGGAAGAGTTACTCCTTGGAACTGAGGCGCCATGACAAATGGGTCCTTCTTTGCAGTGAACGCGCAAACTTGTGTCTTTGTGGGGTTGAACTGGACTAGGTTCCGTTCACCCCATTCCGAGGCCCGCCCCAGAGAGCGCTCGACTTCAGACACAAGTTGAACCCTTCTTTCCTGAATACTCCGAGGGATATTCCGTTGCTCAGTGTACCGCTCATCACCCGTACTGTCATCCGCATAGCAACGCATATTCTCGATAGAGAGCATGTCATTGATATGCAGGATAAACAACGTCGGGGAGAGCACCGAGCCTTGTGGTACACCAGCATTAATGGTCATGGTATCGGAGCAGGAGCCATCTACGACGACTTTTATACTCCGACCATCCAAAAAGCTGGCAATCCAATTACAGAGTCCCTCGGGGATTCCGTATGATGGTAGCTTCGATAGAAGTGCCCTGTGCCAGACCCTATCGAACGCCTTTGCGATATCTAGGCTGAACGCCAGCGCCTCACCCTTGCCCTCCAAGGCCTCTGCCCAACGGTGTGTGAGGTACACAAGAAGATCACCAGCCGACCGACCATGACGAAAGCCGTATTGGCGATCACTGATAAGCTGGCGATCCTCAAGGTACTGCAGAAGCTGGCGGTTTATAACCTTCTCCATTATCTTGGAGAGCAAGGATGTTATCGCAATTGGCCTGTAATTCGATGGGTCAGACCGGTCTCCCTTTTTAGGGATCGGGTGGACATGGGCTACCTTCCACGAAGACGGAACCCTATTAGTAGCGTAGGAAAGTCGGTATAGGCGCGTGAGGATGGGAGTCAATTCAGGGGCGCACGTCTTTAGTACCACTGCAGGGATGCCATCCGGTCCACTCGACTTATGGACGTCTAAAAGCCGCAGCTCCCGCCTAACCGCTCGCTGCGTGATGCGGATTTCGGGCAGTGAGCTTTCACACCGTGGGATGGTAGGTGGTGTGGCAGCTCCGGCATCCAAAGTCGAGTTACAGGCAAAGAATTGACCTAGAAGATCGGCCTTCTCCTTTGCGCTGTGGGCCAGACTACCATCGTGTTTCTGCAGTGGTGGGAGATTGGGCTGGCAGAAGTTGCCTTGTGCAGCCTTGGCGAGCGACCAGAATGCACGACTCCCAGCGGGATAGCTTTGCAATCGCTCGCCAATTCTGGCAACATGTTCCGCCTTGGCTCTGGCAATAGCCTTCTTACTAGATCTAGAAGCGGCGTTAAATTTCCGCTTCACCTCTTTGGCGTTCGGGTCCTGGCATTTTTTGGCCCTATTCCAGGCCCGATATGCGGACTGTTTCTGGCATGCAGCCGTCCTGCAGGTTTTGTTAAACCAGGGTCGGCTGCGGCCACCGACGGGTATTTTGGTGTTGGGGATGAATAATTCCATCCCCGTAATAACCGTTTCGGTAACGCAGTCCGCACAGACGCCAGGGTCCCCAGAGGCGAAGCAAAGCCGCTTCCATGGGTAGGATGCGTAAAACTCGCGCAGTCCATCCCAATCTGCAGACTTATATTGCCAGACTCTGCGAGTCCCAGTCGCCTTAGAACGACTAGGCCTTACAACAGGGGCACTGCTACGGACCAAGCAGTGGTCAGAAGATCCAAGAGGCGCTTCAACCACTACCTGATATCCGTGCTGGTGTGTAGTCAGCAGAAGATCCAGTAAAGAAGACTCATGGCTCTCAATATCTGGGATACGGGTGGGCTGTGTCACCAGTTGTGAGAGACCATAGGCCGAGACCATATTGAAGAGATGTCGACCCTGGAGGTCAGTGGTTCGGGACCCCAGCCACTCTTTATGATGAGCGTTGAAGTCTCCAAGAACCACCACCTCCGCTGATGGACACTGCTCCAATATTTCGTCAATCCCCCATTGGACGTTCTCAAATAATTGAATTGACCCCGGATCACTGCCATGGGACCTGTAGAGGCATGCGTAGATGCGGGTAAGCCCTCCATAGTCTACGCGTAGCCACAGGATTGACAAGTCACCATGTTCGAGGGCCCGAAGGCGGCGACAGCAGATATCACCTCGGATGAATACGCACACCCCGGCTTTACGACGGAAGGTATGCTCCAACTCGTAGCCGGGGTAATTTAGGTACGAAATGTCATCCGGAGCACCTATCTGCGTCTCCGTTAAAAAGAGTAAGGCAGGCCGCGCCGTCTCGAGGTGATGATGGACGGCGTCGAGATTGCTATGTAGACCCCTGATATTGCAAAAATCCACATCAAATGTGGATAAGGGGACCGCCGTAGAAAACGTTCTCTTTTTATTTTTCTTGGCCATGAGTTATTGTTTAAGAAGAGGAGGAAGGGAGTGTGAATGTGTATAACGGAGTTTGGTGATACCAAAAAAAAAAGGCAGGGCATAGTGCATGGTCGAGGAGTGAGTGTTGTGAGGAGCTGACACGAAGCACGGAAGGGCCCCCGATGTCCCCCCGTGTGTAGCCGCCGAGGTCCACTCCGGTTTCCCACACCGGCACGACGACTACCCAACGGGATTTTCGCCGGTTGGTGGGACAGCCTCCCAGGGAGGATGATCCTGGGTTCGGGTCCCCTGCTGACCGGCAGGTGGCCGGCGGTGACCATTCCCATCGGGTCTCCCTGTACACCATGCCAGCCCCTCACGCTCAATACCCCGACCAAGACCTCACCACCGCAGGTTTCAGGCCTCACCAAAACCCGCCACACACAAACACACCCAGAAAGTTGGGCTCCCGGCTCTCTCGCTCACCGAACGAAGTGCAGCAGCAAATTGCTACTACTCAAACGTCGATCTTCTGCGAGAGTGTGGTACTGCCCCGGACGGACCGGCCCGCGACTGCAGACAAAAGACTGTCTACAGTGTGGTCCTACCACCAATAGAGCTAGTTGCAATCCTAAAGGCCTTAGATTGGATCCAGAAAATAAAATGTCAATATTTTGTAATCTTTACTGATAGCAAATCTGCTCTGCTACACTTGGCTCGATGCGCCTCTGGTTACAGAGGTGTTTCGGTAGCCTACACTATATTAATAAAAATTAGAGAGATTTGTTGCAGTAATAGGAATGTGATATTGCAATGGATTCCTTCGCACATAGGTATTCATGGCAACGAGGAGGCTGATAGACTTGCAAAATTAGCTATAGAACAAGGCACAAATATAGTAATTAAACCACATTACACTGAAATTATTAGTACAGTTAAGACAATTTGTTTTAAAAAATGGACAGAACAATTTGAAGAAATATCACAAATTAAAGGCATTTGGTATAAAACTATACAGCATCAGCCTCCTCAAATTCCTTGGTTCGTTACCAAGAGCAAATTAACAAGATTGGATGTAATTATAGCTCATAGATTGCGTTCTGGACATTTTCCAACAAAAAAGTTTGCATACCTCATGGGTAAATCGAATTCACCCAACTGCGATACCTGTGGCGTTATTGATGATGCTCAACACTTGTTGATGGAATGTGTCCAGAACCAACACGAAAGAGATTTAATGAAACAATCGTTGTGCCTTAATGATTCGGATGTTGGCATTGTCCAAACTATGTTGGCAAAGCCAACGTCTGAAGCTGCAAAGCATTTATATAACCTGGCGGTTCATCGTAGTAGTTAAGTATTGCTACTGTATCTATATTATATTACCTTTGTACTGTATTTATATTATATTTATATTTAAGTTTAGGGTACGATGGGGCTTACATATTCATAAAGAATAAAAGTCCCAAATAAATAAAGAAAAAAAAAAAAAAAAAATATGTAGCTACATGTGATGTACACAAGGACGCTTTTACACTGCTTACACGAGTAAGACTATTTCAAAACTGAAATCAAACGTTCAATTAAACACTTACAAAGCTTGTGTTCTAGTTTTCATACCAGTAAACAGTATAAAGTAAAAATGGGGCGTCAGCTGTAATAGTATCTATAAATGATATCGAGTTACAACCCTCAGGCAGTTCCGGGAAACGCTTTTAATTATATATCTTGGGATCCGCAATAAACAATAAATTCATTTAGAAAAGTAAAACAGAAATAATGTAAAGAAAAAAATGGGTGCGTGTACTTGTGTACGCGCGTGAGAAGTTATACTTCTTTGGCATCATTAAAATATATATATATATATATATAATTATTAAAAACCAAATTTAGAAAATAATCTAAATAAAAAAAAAATAATAATAAAAAAAAGAAAAAAAAAAAATATATATATAAAAGAAATAAAAAAAAAGAAAAAAAATAAAAAGAAAATAAAAAAAAATAAAAAAAAGAAAAAAGAAATAAAAAAAAAAGAAAAAAAAAGAAAAAATATATAAAAAATAAAAAAAAAAGGAAAAAAAAAGAAAAAAATAAAAAAAAATAAAAAAAAAAGAAAGAAATAAAAAAGACGAAAAAATAAAAAATATATAAAAAAAAATAAAAAAAAATACTAAAAAATAAAAAAAAAAATAAATGGCAAATAATAAAAAAAAATTAAAAAAAAGAAAAAAGAAATAAACAAAAAAATAAAGAAAAAATATAAAAAAATATATAAAAAAAGAAAAAAAAATACTAAAAAAAAAAAAAAAAGAAAAAAAAACTGATCAGAAGTGACGAGCGTAGCAACATGCGCGACTAATATCGAGGTTCAATTTCTATTTTGTTGGTAGCTTTTTTTTCGAGACTTAATGAGCGGTTAAGCAGACAACTTCATACTGTTAATTTTGTGTCACAATTAAAATTTCACTCTCATCATTTTTTCATAACGCGCCTAAAGAAGTATAACTTCAATAATACTCTTCCTTTTTGTGTAAAGCGGGAGAGATGAAACCAAAATGTCTATTAAGTTATCATGTATATATATATATATATATCCATCCACCCGCAAGCCCATAGACATACACTGCTGGATATAGGCTTCCCAAAGAGAACGCCCCAGTCCTGTGCCACTTGAACTGCCGCTGTAACTATCTAGATGTCGTCAGTCCACCTCGTTGAGGGTTATCCTACGGTGTGTCCTCTATTTCGTGGTCGCCATACGAAAACCTTTCTTCTCAACTCCTGTAAGTTCGACGAGCGATGTGGCATTGTCATTTCAATGTGCCAATATATATCTTATATCTTTAAACGAGCAATTCTTCTATATTTCTATATATATATATTACTATATTTTCAGAATCTCATATTCATGAAAAGTATACAAAAGGTTTCGGGGGTAAAAAATCGATCTAGCTAAGTTTCATGTATAGAAAATGTCGTCTTGTCTGTGTTTTTAGCTAATTAATAAAATGTCATGAGAATAGGAATGTAAATTTAGTCGTCGCGACGCCGTCAAGAGTGGCAATAGCTCAGCTGAGTAGTTGTCCAGTCGTATACAAACAGCGTGAAATTGAATCTCAGTGTCATTTGTGTTCTGTTTTTTAATTTTTGATATTTTTTCATTATTTCATCATTTTAATTTTTTATATAAATATGTTGGTCAAAAATACAAAATACAAAAAACCATGCAAAGCAAAGTCACTCGGTGAAGCAGATATTGTGTAATAACAGACAATTATAATTCGTTACATTAATTTAATGTTCATAACATCGAACAAATATTATTTATACAATTAGTGTTTACTACATGTTATATTGTTATATATTGTACGATATAGTACATAATGGTTAGTCGTGAATGCCCTTTTATATTATATTATAATTAGCTATTGTTACGCGCTGAAGATTGTTCTTAACAATGAACAAAGAGCGTTTGCGATCACTTTGTGTTACTCCATTAAAAATGTGGAATAATAAGTAACAAGGCGAGCACAAAATCATTTTATATAACATAATTTAATATATAACGAATACAATGTTGAATACCCTTTGTGTTTAATATTAAAAAATAAACGTACTTCCTCGTAGCACCAAGATCTATCGAGCGAGAAACATTCTCGACGAGCCACTCGACTAAATAAGTTATTATGATTTTATTCGTGATGATGATTTATTTGGTCTAACGGTGAATATACAACACACGATCTTAATCACACTCGAAACCGGCAACCATCCCGTGTAATTAAATATTAACCCTAAAACGTACGGAACAGAATACTTGGTTTGATCTAAGCGATGCCCAATGCCCGATGTACATTCTAGTTCACACCTGTTAATATTTCTAGGTAAAAAAACGGCTCTTTGTTAGTTCGTGTTAAACTCATCACATTTTTATTCTCTTATTCCATTTTAAATATATATTTAAAATGGTAAATTACATAGTAGTTCGATCTACCAATGAGTTTTTATGTTCTACACATATCTAACACAATATTATGGAAAATTGTTATTAGTGTCATCTAGTTACACCATACATATTAAATTAGACACACAGGCTCGTATCTAACACAGGGTGCGTTTGGACAATGTCGCACAAAATGTCACCGGCTGATAGCTCTCAGCGCTCATTAGTTCTATACGTAAGGATGTAATATCTAACTCGGCACCGGATGTCGGCCCAACGACGAAGGCGACGAGCTTCGGGTGGGTTATGGGGCCGCGCGCCGTCCTTTCGTCGCCCCGGACGGAATGGATGACATGTGTGCTGACCATAGACCACCCATAAAATGTAATATCTATTCGACACTAGCGTTAATGGGCAATACTAAAGAAAATTATTATATATTATACGATTTTTTTTGGGTGTGGGTTAGGGTCGGCGCACTCCTCGCCCGGCTCCGTCCGGGGCGATAGAGGGGCGTAAGTACGCACACCCGTAACCCAATATATGGGTATACAGCACGTCCGTTGGGTCGACCACCGGCGCAGAGTTCCTTGACTTCAGTGGTATATATTATACGATAAAATTAATTTCACTGTTATACAGGAGGAGGTTAGAGCCCGGCAGCGTATTATTTAATATTACCTGGAGTAGATTTTTGTGTTAATTTTTTTTTTTTTTTTTTGTTCAAACGGTGGCAAACGAGCAAACAGTACACCTGATGGGAAGTGTTGCTGCCGCTCATGGACCTTTACAAGGCCGTTGCCTACCTTGAGGAAAGTAAAGGGAGTGTGCATGCGTGCATTGAGGCTCGGTGATACCAAGGGCACCACCAAAACCCTCCACACGCAATCACCCTCAGAAAGTTGGGCTTCCGGCTCTCTCGCTCACCGAACGAAGCGCAGTAACAAATTGCTACTACTCAGACGTCGATTTTCAGCGAGAGCATGGTACTGCCCCGGACGGACCGGCCCGCGGCTGTAGACAGATAACTGTCGACAGTGTGCTCCTACCACTCATATACAGCGCCATCTATATGTTAAATCTAACGCGTAGGGATAGTGATAACGTGATTTGCGTTTAATAACTCGTTAGTAAATTGTAAATTTGTAATTGTAAAAAAATAAGACAAACGGTTAATTCAAATTCAAATTCAAATTATTTTATTATGCATAAACCCTGAGAGGGCACTTACATATTGTCAGGTTTACAATTTCCAAAAAGAATATACTACCACCGGATCGGAACGCGACCGCTACTGAGAAGATCCGGCAAGAAACTCAGCGGGCTTGTCATTATTTTTAATTTTTTTTTTTGACACTTAATATAATTTAAACGATTATGGCTGGACCAGATCCCACAAGCGGCACCCGATCACGAGTTAACTACTAGAGCAGCCATCATTCCCCTCAACCACTATGGAGGGAAGGGAGAGACCCGCTCCACGCAGCTACCGCAAGTAGATCCCTATGTAAGCATGACCAACACCACAATATGTTACAAACGCTGAAAATACAAAAATTCGTTAGGCAAAACACGCTACACTTTACAATAAAAGTTAAAAGTACATTTACAAACAGTATATTTAAAATAACAAGGAAATTGCTGAATGAGGAGCTGCTCACAACCAATCTGTATTATCATCTACATAATCCGAGATTTTATAATAAGCTTTTTTACAAAGTCTATTCTTGATGGCTTTTTTAAACTTTTTCATAGGCAGGTCTCGGATATCTTTAGGTAATCTATTGTAAAAGCGTATACATTGCCCCATGAATGATTTGTTAACTTTTTGGAGACGAGTAGTGTGTACAACTAATCTGTCCTTATTACGAGTATTCATTTCATGAATGTCACAATATCTCTTAAAGTTAGCGATATTTTTTTTGACATATAGTATATTTTCGTATATATATTGTGATACAGCAGTTAGAATATTTATTTCTTTGAATTTCTCCCGAAGTGAGATTCTTGGGCCTAGATTATAAATTGCACGAACAGCCCTTTTTTTAAGAAGATTCTATTAAAGTTCGCGGAGCATCCCCACAGTAATATACCGTAAGACATAAGACTATGGAAATAAGCGAAATAAACCATTCTAGCTGTTTCAGTATCTGTTAACATTCTTATTTTTTTTACTGCATAAGCCGCTGAGCTAAGCCTACTCGACAACTTTTCAATATGAGGTCCCCACTAAAGTTTAGCATCTATGGTGATACCTAAAAAGACTGTTGACTCCACAAGGTCTAGAGCCACACCATTCATTTGGACATTGGTTTCCACTTGCCTCACATTAGGAATAGTAAATTTGATACATTTAGTTTTTTTCTCATTGAGAACCAAATTATTAGTGTTAAACCAATGAACAACGTTAGACAGTGCATTGTTCACATCGTCATAATTCAACATTTGTCTTTTAATTTTAAATAACAAAGAAGTGTCATCTGCGAACAACACAATGTCCAGATTGTCCCCTATATGGTAGGGTAATGTAGCCACGGCCCTAACCGCATACCATGCTTACATCGCATCTGTATTTAGGTACGGTATAATTATTTGGGGAAACTCAGTGGATGCTGATAGAGTACTAAGAGCACAAAAGAAATGTATTCGAGCAATATGTGGCATTAGCTTCTTGGATACCTGTAAGCCACATTTTATTAAACTCAAAATTTTGACCGTCCCATGTCTATATATTTATGAAATGTGTATATTTGTTAAAAAATACCCCAACTTCTTCAAAAAATTTGACAGTACTTCGAGACATAAAGTTAAATTAAAAATGCCAGTGATTAAATTAGAAATATATAATAGAAACTCATATTGCATGTCAATAAAAATATATAATAACCTGCCAAAAAATATGAGATTACTACCGTTGCACAAATTTAAAAAAGAACTACAGAATTTATTAATAAATAAAAACTACTACAATTGTAAGCAATATTTAGAAGATAAAATCGAATACGAATTAACTGAAATATAAACTGACATTTATAATTTAATAATATCATCAAATATACCTATGGACATTAAAAATTTTATAATTAACTGTATGTAACTAAATCTTAAATTTATATATATTTTTTTTTATCTTTTTTATACAAATTATATTACTGACATTAAAATTATATTTTTGACATGTAATTAATATAAAATAGCATTATATTATATAACCATTTGCACGCCCCACGGGGCAGAATATGATGTACTCTATCGATTTGTAAACACCTGTAATAACCATATTTTAGCAAATTAAATGAATTGAATTAAATTATTTACACATACATTAGACTATGCGGAGTTGAACTAGCATAATAAGAGGAGAACGCTATCGCCACACTCCACACACGAGTTGGTGATTCGTTAAACATTAGCACAAACACATTTATTGTGAGAGAGCTTTCAATAACAGACGCGTTGATGTTGACTGACATTTGTCGATGACTCTTTAGTCCGTCATCCGCCGAGAGGCCGATCGCGTGAGGAAAGACCGACGTCCTCCCCGAGGGGGGCACGTCGGTCGATGGGAGGGTACCCCACTAAAGGGTATTCCGTCAGGCCGACCACTGATGACAAGTAACCCTGCTCCGGTGGTCGGTTCAACGATGAAGGCGACGTGGTGTTCGGGTGGATGGAAAAAAAAAGTCGGAATATGTGTCATATTCTGTATGTGTAATGTGTTTGTCTGGCTGCAGGTACAGGTGTGTGTGCGGTCAAGTGGCACAATGTCCACGTGGCTACTGGTGTCAGTGCTGCACGCACTACTCGCATACGGTGAGTAGAGGACATGAACTGCGAATACAACTGAACATAACATAGCGTTACTTACTTATATATATATATATATATATATATATATATATATATATATATATATATATATATATATATATATATATATATATATATATATATATATATAGCTAACCCAACAGATGTTGTTCTGTTCCAATAAAGACCATCTACCGGGTTCAATTGTGAATCTAAACCATTCTCAAATCCGGTTAAATACACTACACACACATTACACTACATACACAAATTATCAATATCGGTCCAGCCGTTTAGAAGGAGTTCAACGACATATGCACGTACACAAGAAATATTTATATAAGGGGATTTGAAGAAAGAATGCTTTAAATTCACAATTGGTCAAAGTAGACGGCGCTGTTGTTGATTACAAGGAGAATTTCTACTATACACGGTGACATTTATGTCGTCTTACAAAAGCAGGTCAATTAACGTATCCAGTATCTACTATTCACTCGTACAATCAAAAGGTTAAAAAAACTATTTACTAGAATATTTTTTAACAAAAATGATTATAAATAATTACTAATTAAAATAATAAGGAAACAGCATGTACTCGCAGTGGGAGCGTAGGTACGCAACACAGCTGATGTTAGGTACTACGACTAGTGGTCTGTTCGTAGTACCTACAGCAGCCCGCCCGCGCCGCTCATTCATAATAATTATACCTAATTAAAAGGTTCGATCGATTGTCAACTCGTAAAATTGTACCATCATCTACCAACGTCCTTTTCAGAAATACCATTAGGTACGTATCCATTAAGTGCGGAGTCCAATTTCTCCCTTCATACTTTCTACGGACTTAGGACCGTCAGAAACAACCATGTAAAGTGTTAAAGGACTTGATATCTACTAGTCTACTAGTAGGTCATTATTTCAATAAAGTAAATTGCTTCAGGTGTATTTAAAAAAATTGGAATCAGCTATTTACAAATAATTCCGATTAAAATAAACAAGAATAAGTATACCTAAGCAGATCGTCCTACCGATATTGAAGTAAATGTTCAAATTGCTCACCATTTTTTTCTATGCATAGACGGGCACGTTTTTGGAGGTTAAGTTTTAATTTGTTTAGTGTCACTTTGTCACTTTTTACCACATTAAAGCTAAAATAAGGACATGCGTGCTCTTGGGTCTGCCCCGTATAAAGCTTGAGCATTCCGGTAGTGAAATGGATGTAAATTTTCCGTAGTTAACACATTCCATACATAAAACTGGCTAACCCCGAAATGTCTTGCAGCCATTCTCGTACTTCTTCGCGGATGCAGCTCGAAGTATTCGAGAATGTTCTCTTCAAGTTCAGGTGAATAATGAGGGTGGCCACGACCCTGTGCGTCTGTCGGAGTGTGGAATTGACCGTGATCAATCAGACCACTTGGAGCCCCGGCACCTGTGGGTTAATTACACCCCGATTGCGAAGCATCTGCATATTCGCAGAGCGCTTCGTAAAGTCTTCTCGCCTCTCTTAAATTGTCCCCAGCTATCGCATACAGACGCACCATTTGTACGAATTCGTTATTCGAGTATTTATAATGTCTATTAGACATTTTGTAACAACACACACACACACACACACACACAACGATGTCGCGAAATAGGTATGTAAGGTTGGGCGTTGGGATGCAATAACACGCTCTGACTGCTGTATAATAACTGTTAGTTTATTCAATAGTGTTGGCTTATATAGGGGATACGTGTACTTATATGTAACTTATAGACTAAACACACACACACACACACACACACACACACACACATATAAGATACACTACAGGTAGTTACTCGTACGGAAGTTAAGCTCGTGCGCATGACCTATCACTTTCGCACACCTGCGGATACTAAATTACTAAAACAATTATTATTGGCGGTTGATCGGGCGTCGCGCTTTGTAACGTGTACTTCGTATTTGTGATTGGCTAATGAAATACTGAATGATTTCTTTTGTTTAAATGTAAACATGATAAACAGGTTGTTACCAAATATTAGTTTTAATTTATTTTATTTTATTATTTTTTTATAACTACCACTATTGAACATTTAAATATGTTAGATATGTTTCTTAGGTCGGATACTTTTATGGTTTTTTTTTTGTAAGACGATAAAAATGTCACCGTGTATAATTATATAAAGATATATACACCCCACACGTGTGATACACTTGGCACACTTGTTGTATACAATATACAGATCACTAACGTATACAATAACACTACAAGCGGATACGTTTAGTTTAACATGTGATACATACTAACATATCAGTTACACTAATACTCGTACAGTTCTGTGACAATGTTACTATCAACACACGCGGTTAATACCGCTGTAACATTACGTGACGTCACTCGCCTGTAAACATAGCCAACTTTTTACCGTGAATACAATTCGTTGTTTTCACTTCGCGCACAGAAGTGGTTATGTGACGTCGTGACGTCAACACTAACGGTATTAGATTATACTCGACGTGACGAGACAGCGCTGTCACTAGAGACTCGTGTCCGGGGAGGACCCCCCGTTATTCATACACACCACTTATGAAGGTTGTAGCTAGAGAGTGCAAAAAAAAGGAAAAAATATATAATATAAATATATAAATATAAATAAAAATAATAAATTTATTTAACTAATAAAATATTAATAATAATTATAACGCTCAAGGCTTTCGTTGTCCCTATGCGGCACGTTCTGCTGACTGCTCTTCGTACATGTTATTATGTCGATATTGCGGAAGGCGTGAGGTCAACTGGCCGGCAGCTAGTTTGTTGCTGAGTGTTCATATAACGCGCGTGTGTGTGGGTGAGTGCGTGTGTATGCGCGCGTGTGTGTATTTCTTGTCCGTTACAAGAACTAATCAAATGTTTAAAAAAGGAAAGAGTGTGTGTTCAAAATACACATATCAAAACTCCTTTATCCATTATCCTTTATCTTTCATCCTTCATCCTTCCTCCTTTATGATTTATCCTCTATCCGCTATTTCATTCTCTCGTCGGCTAAATCCTATACATGTACGTGTTTGTCTCTATGAACTCGCTTTTTCGTTTCATTGAGTTTGAAATCATAACGATTCTAAATAAGTTTCACTTCAATAATATAGTTTTGTTTGTTTGTTGTGCACAGCTAGTGGCGATGGTGTAGGTGTGGCGCCTCGTGTGACCCACGAGCCCCCCTCACAGGTGTACTACACGTCTGAGCGTGGGGCAAGGGTGACGTGTACCGCGCGAGGCGTACCCACACCTGTCATCACATGGGTACTGCGGGACGGGACCACTATACACGACCAACAGGCGCACAGGTAATATCGTGTACTGTGACGTCACAATACTATAGCCCGCCACTCGCGTATATACAGGGTGTATCAGGTTATGGGACAACTGTTCGAGTATGTTGTAGTTTAACGGTCATAGATCGTAATTAGAATGTATATTACACAAAAAACACAATATAACATAAAAGTTATAGTGATTTCAAAAAAATGTGTCTAAGAGTCTATGCCTTAAATGTTACGTATTATGTAGGCATGTACAGACAGAATACATGTAGGCGTGTAAAGCTTCGACAGTATAATTTCATTCATTCATACCTAGAATTGCGCAAACGCTTCAATGAGCGTAGGTAACAACGGCGAGCCGTCAACGGTCATCGGGCGATCAGCTGTTTTAAAGCGAAGTTTGTCTTGCTTATGCGAACGTAATCATTGATTTATTCAATTTCTAATGAACATTTAACAAAGTATGAATATGTTGCGTATTAAGTATCATTGATTTTATACATTTCAATCGGATTTACACGAAAAAGCGATGACAAAATTGAAAACTTTACATGTCTCTAATTCCTTAACGAATCGATATTTTTCGTTCAAATTTTTTTCATGGGTTCCTACCACCATTGCCTAGCTCCCGTTTGACCAGTTGCCCCATAACCTGATACACTGTGTATATATATATATTGTGTACTGTGACGTCACAATACTACAGCCCGCCACTCGCGTACGTATATTGCACACACGTAGTATATAACGAGATATATATGACAGTCGCACACACGACAACGGCACGCTGGAGCTGCTGCCTGTGAGGAGTGCGCCGGGCGAGTCCACTGTGGTGCGGTGTCGCGCCGCCAACGCGCACGGTGTCGCACTGTCATCTGAGATAACACTCCACTCAGGTCTGTACACATTAACATTAATATACACATTTAATATTAAACATTCACCGTACAGTGACGGAGTAACAATACAATTCACCACTCCCTATCTTGCCCTTGGATGTCGTAAAAGACGACTAAGCGATATACGCATATAACATCTCTTACATAGGTAAGAGAAGGAAAAATTGAAACAAAACCCTATATTAACCTGTCTGACCGTCATAACTCCTATAATGTGTCTGTGCATGTCTGCTCATATGTATATCGTGTGTATCAGTGTCGGAGGGCGAGTGGGAGGCGGAGACGCGTGCAGCGCCTAGTGCACCTGGCACTGTGGCAGCGCTGGAGTGCACGGCGCGCGGGGCACTCATACATGCGGCGAGCTGGTACCGCGACGAGCACGAGATACACCTGGGCCCGCCCGCGCATGGTAACAGCACGCGCATCACACTAATTTATATATAGAGACTTGCCCGTTGGACACCGTAAAATATATCTAAGGCACAACACATAACAACAGTTCAACATGAGGGAAACTCAATATAGATTTCAATCGAGCCATCCGATGAATGAGCTCAATCTCAGCAATGAAATGTATAATAGCTAAGATGATGAAAACTGAGTGAAAGATTTTGCCGCCTTCTTGAATTTCAGGTGACGTTATAATAAGTTCATTACACTCATTGTCTTCACTTGAACTCTAAAATGAATTCGAGTCAAATATTATTACTTTTCAAAATCAATGACGAACAACGAACAACATTCTTCACTCGCCAAAGGGTTTATTTGTTTTTCTTCATTAACAAACAGGTTTCTTTTCAAGCTGGTTCGAAATTCAAATAAAACTCTGATAAGTTGCCTCCTTGGTTGCCATGTATTGGAGTAACAAATCGTTCCATTTTTAAATACACGATAGATATGAATTTACATACATTGTTTGCCGGCCGCTGCTCGCGAAGTACAGCAACTTCAATTTATCTCGAAGAAGGTTGTCGAAGTAATGCTCAAATTTCCAAACATGTTTGAGAAATAATTGTTTTTGTATACTGCTTCCTAATTTCTGTTCTTAAATGCTCTAAAAATTAAAGATGTTATACAAATTAAAGTAAATGTGTCAAGCTGGTATAAATACTGATTCAATAGAATGTTCTCTCATACTTAAAGCTTAAAAGAAGTCAAGTCTCTACAGCCTGTTAATACGTTAATATTAGTTTTATCAGTGAGTGATTAATATTTACAGATTCTCGGTACATAGTTGCGGGTAACATGTTATTGATACGTGACGTCACAGCGAGCGACGCGCGCGCCTACACCTGCCTCGCGCGACACTCGCTCACCGGCACCGCCAAGCGCGCCCGCCCCGCGCGCCTCGCCCTCACACGTGAGTCTACATACGCACGCACACACGCACGCGCACACACACACACGCATACAATAATTTGGATCAAATATTGTTGTGACTGGACTATCATTCAAAACTTTCGACGTATCTCTTCATACGCTTGTAACTAAATAATTTTAGCTTTACATGTAGTAAGCCTACAGACTAGTGCTAATTGTCTTATGAAATAAGGTAAAGATTGACTGAAATATGATCCTAGGCCTATAGAGGGGTGAAGTTGTGTTACTTTGGAGCCCATGTTTTCGTGAAAGTTCTGACTTTTCTTGGATTTGGACGTATTTCTCTGGCTAATACTTAAAGGAGAATGCCCAAAACCAGGCCCTTTTCAGTTGGCAATGAGCCCAAACCAAATACTATCCTAAATTCATATCTTATTTTTATAAGTACTCAGAAATAATTTTAGGGTAATTTATACCCTAGCATTCCGTGTGGTGACGGAGTAAGAATACAATTCACCACCCCCTATCTTACCCGTGGGTGATCGTACGAGACGACTAAGGGATATAAAACGCATATAACATCTATGCGAGAGAAGGAAAACTCGAAATAAAACCCTATACCAACACGTCTGACCAGCGTGGTATAGTAGGTCAATTACCCTTCCATTATGAAGGAGGCCCGAGCCCAACAGTGGGACGTATGTGGGCTGAGATGATACCCTAGCATTAAAAATAATAATTCATACAAATAAACTTACGTTTGTGATTTGTGAAAATCGGAGTGACACATATGTGTTGCCAGGTCAAGCCAAAATAATTTATCAAAATATATCGATACATTGTTATCGATTATAAAGGTGAAATTAGACGAATTATTTTAGTCAAAAAACTAACATATATATTTATGGCTGTATCTCACCTTATTATTTTTAGTTTTTACAGATTATATTTTATTGAAAATAGCATTGGCGGTAATAATTACAAAACACACAACATGTTTATTCAATCATCATCAAATTCCAGCCTATCGCTGTCCACGTGTAGGATGGATGTAGGCCTGCCTTATGTTTCGTTACAAAGTGCGGTCCTGTGCCGCTTGCATCCAAGGACGCCCAGCAATTTTCACCAGGTCTTCAGTCTACCTAATTCGTCCTACATGGTACATGATACTACTGTACGATACGTGGTCGCTACAAGAAAGCCTTTCTTTCCCAGCGGTTATCAGTTTGTCGAGCAATGTGGCCTGGCCAATGCCACTTCAGCGTGCTAATTGTTCGTGCTGTGTCGGTCGGTATGACCGTTCTTCTAAGGATTGCTGTATTTTGGATTCTATCTCGCAGAGAAATCCCAAGCATAGCCTGCTCTCGCGACTTTAATCTTAGTTTTGAAATCTACATTTGGGGAACACGTTTCCGTGTCGTAAGTCTTTCAGTCACTGAGGTATGCTGAGTAAGAAGATCTTCTTAAGTTTTTCGAACGCTGCCCAGTCGAGTTGGTTGTGTTGGGGAACCTCTTTTTTGAAATTGAATCTACCTGTTTGTCCTGGGTAACGAATTATCGTTACCTAGGACAAACAGGTAGACAAGATCATTAAATTGACAACTTTGAGTCGCACTGTCGACTAGGACCGGTACTAAACTGACTGGGCGTTTGACATAACTTTCGTCTTACCTATGTCCATTCGTAAACGCGCTAGTTGGGATACTCCGCTGAGATCGTTGAGCTAAGATTGTTGAATAAAAATAATATAAGGAATAGCTGCAAAATGTGTTTTTTATTCATGTTAAATAGAATTTTGCAGTTATAAAAATTGCAAAATTAAAGTTTATTTTTAAATTACAACAGATAATATCAAACATGATATCCAAACTTAATATATTTTAATTTACTTTTCAACTCGATTAATCGATTAAAAAAAATAATAATTAAAAGTAATTAGTTCTGGTACTATGGCGCCGTGTCGTTTACGATTTCATATTTACAATTTAAGTCGAGTTGAAGGGAAGGATAAAAGAGACAAAACTATTTCGTAAATTGATTTTAGGATTTTATCTTATGCTTTATTTTAGTCTATTTTTAATTTTTATAGTTTTTATGAAATAAATTCCATCCAGCTATTGTAGACAAGTAGTGTTATTACGTTTAAAGACTTTTTATAATTTAATACAGTTAATTATTTGTCAATTTTTATACAAAGGGAAAATATTAAAAAGCGACGCAATATTTTTCTGAGTATAGACAGTAGGTAATGCTAATTTAGCCATTTTTTTTTTCAGATTGAATCTAAGTCATTTACGATGGTTAGCATTAGGATCTTACCAATTAATACAGGCGATATCCTTTATGTTGAGCATATAAGGGTAATTATATTTACCGTATAGAAATAAGTGACGAAATGGAAGTGGATTTCTCCTTAATATTAGGTTAAAAAAATATTTAATTAGGGCGAGAATCAAAACGCGACATGTAAATAATATAGAACATATTATTTTTATTTGCTTGTAAGTAAGGATTTAAATAGGGCAAATCCTCTCTATTCCATTAATCACTTATTATTGTATTCGTCTTGTTGGAAATCGAACGATAGGGTGCTGCGCACACACTATCACTGTATTATGGTACCTACTTGAGGTGACACCCTGTTAATGATGTATATAAATGCGCCAGCTCAATTCTTAGACAATATACCTATTACGCAAACTGTTCTTAAGTATATTATGTTGATTTTACTATTCATGGTATTCAGTTGGTAGTATATTGTAGTTGTTGCCAAAGGCGAACCCTTTCATAGAATTATAACTTTCTATGACCGTATACATACCTAAATCACATTGATAAAACCTCAGTTGATAGGCTACATCTATTATTATCGCTGTACAGGCGTAGTCTGGGCTAGTGGACTAACGCCGTGTTTGACAGAAGAACCTAAGGTTATAGTTTGAAGTACCTAAAGCCCTTAAGTTCCTAGCCTATATGATGGGATACCTGCACCGTGCTACCTAAGGTGACAGGTGGATGTGAGATGGATGTTGGGTGGAGGATTGGTTATTCTCACTGCCAGTCAAGCAGACTCACTCGACTAATCAGAACTGACGGCTAAGGGTGTCTTGGCCACAGTGAGATGGAGCTTTGGGTGGAGGATTGGTAACTCTCACTGCCAGTCAAGCAGACTCACTCGACTAATCAGAACTGACGGCTAAGGGTGTCTTGGCCGCAGTGAGAGGGATGTAACTGAGAGATGAATAAATTCAAATCTGATTTATTTTACACAATGTACACCTTATATACTACTTATTGCTAATACACACATATACCATTTTGTGTTAGTGTGTCGTACGTGTAAAGTATAACGCAGTGTCTTTAAATCATGTCAGTGCTAATTTTGCACATTATGTTGACATGCTTTACTTGTATGTTGACATGCTCTACTTTTGAGTTTGCTGCGTTGCATGTTCAATGTGCATTGAACATTCTGGGGTCTCTCAGGAACACGACTGTAAGTCGTATAATTCGATAACCTCATATGGTCCAATGTGTCCTTCCGTCGTTTGTGGTGTTTGGACTGTAGTCTGGGGACGAGGTTTCCCATACCGTGGCCGTGGTTGTGGTGGAGCTGCCCGCTGTTTGTCTGTCTCCTTGTCTTGTCTTCTCGTAAGTCTATCTCGACATTGTTTGAGTGGTCTGAAATAAATTAAAAGACAAGCTAATACTATTAAAGAAAGAGATGTCACGGTGCTAACCACATAGGAATGAGACTCTATTCGCCTCCATATTGTGTTATCTAATCTTGTTTTTAGCTTTGCTTCTGAAGCGGCTAAGTGGTCAAATATACTGGTGGAGCTATCTAATACTTCCTCCTTCGGTATGTCTGGTATCTCTGATTGGACTACTTGTGTGTCTAGAGTAAAATTACTCCTTTTAAAATATGATGCTTGCACAGTTGTTGTTGTTATTCGTTTAGCTGCAAGAATGTTGTTCAACGTCTTTACTACACAGCTTTCTGAAATGTGTAGTACTCCTATATCCTCTAGGTTAATTTCTTGTCTTTGTCCATCACATATTATCGAAGCTGATTGTGTTTTTGTAGTGATAAACATCCACGTATTCTGCATGTAAAGTTGTTTCCATAGAATTGTAGATTGAATGTTGTATCTTCTTGATGTGCATTGTGATTTAGTGTTATTATTGTTGCTGAATAGCTGGTCAACAATGCAATTCTTGTTCAATTGCATGTTCTTAACAGCCACGGGATAGCAAACAAACTCCGATTTTTTGTGTAAACAATCTTTGAACTCGTCTTTACTTAATTCAAAGTATCGTTCATTGTTATAGTCGAAGCCTATGAATGCTCTTGGGATTGACAAGCATTCAAAAGAACTCCCGGTCAACTTTTGAGGAATCGCCGTTATGTGTATTAGCGTATATTTTCTTATGTCATGAATAGGATAGTACGCAAATACGTTTATATGTGTTGCATTTATTTCCATGTTAGTCTGTATTAATTGATCCTGAATTATTCTTAAGTTTCCAGGTAACTTTTGATTGGTTGTTTGTATTATATCATTAGCGTATTTAGGACTCAAAATCGTGTATATCGATGCGTTATTTAGGTATATCTCAAGTAACCCGTTGTAATAGTGAATAATCTCTGTTATGTAATTGCTCGCTAATTGATACGTTTGTATTACTTGTATTTTCACATTGTTAGCGTCTACCATCTTATACCATACGTCGTTATCGTACATGAATGCTATAGCTTCATTTAACTTCTTTTCAAAATTCTCTAACTTTTTCTTAATCCGCTCCTCGGTTTGGTTTACAGCGGATACTGTAGATATCATTATGTTTGTTTGATGATTGGCGGCGTTTATAAGTTCTTGTTGATTGCTACTCAATGAGTCAATACTTCTGTATACTTCATCGTTAACTCCGAACACGTATGTTAACATTTGTCCTAATAATCCACGTCTCCTTCTAGAAATCTTTATCCCAGTAAGGTAATCCTTTATCTTCTCAAATCGTGCTTTCTCTTCGTTCAAATGATAATAAAATTCTGCACAATGGGTGTCTTTTGTATACTGTTGTGTGTCAGTGCATAACTTTTGAAACTGATTAGTTATTTTTATCGTATTATTTAAATTCAGTTCCAAATCACTCCTTTCGTAATTAGTTTCTATTCTAAAACTTCCTCTGTTTATTGTTGAAGTACCTATTTGTTCTACATATAGGCCTGGATTTAAATGTTTCATAGTAAACATTGATGTACTTGTTACTTGTCCGATACACAATAATAATGTAGTATAGAGTAACACGCCTGACTTAAGTGTCTTAGACTTTTTATTTATGTTATTTGCTATGTTACTATTCACAGGCGTTTCGGTATTTTTTCTTAACGTATTCGTGTTAGTCATTAATTCTTCCTGATATACGGGTAAAGGAATTAATGTATGTATTGATCGTTTTTGACATAAACCTGTCGATTTTTTGAGTGTCACTACTCTTATCACCCCGTCGCTTCCTGGGTGAACGCTTTCCACTTTTGCCAAGGGCCACTTACTTGGACTTATGTTTTCATCTTTTATTAGTACTATGGTTCCAATTTTGATATTTTCTTGAGTTTCTTTCCACTTGTATCTTTGTTGAAGTTGATGTAAATAATCAGATGACCAGGCTTTCCAGAAATCTTTCTTCATTCTTTGAATTTGTTTCCATCTATTTATTAAATCAGTATTTATGTTTGATAACGGATCTGGGATTCCAACTGCTTCCCGACCAATTAAAAAGTGACTAGGCGTTAGTATTGTATTATCATTGATGTCTTCGCTTTGTGCACATAACGGCCTCGAGTTTAGGCAAGCTTCAATTTGATGTAAAAATGTTATCATTTCTTCGTACGTTAATGTCGATTCTCCAATTACTCGACGTAAATGGTACTTTACTGATTTTACGCTGCTCTCCCAAATCCCACCAAAATGGGGGGTTGCTGGCGGATTAAAATGCCACTGAGTACCTATACTGGTCATCGTATTTTGGAATCCAGGTGACTGTGTTATTTGCAATAATTCTTGTTCCAAAAATTTCGCTGCGCCTACGAAGTTCGTGCCATTGTCACTATACATATGTGACACGTGTCCTCGTCTGGCCATGAACCTCCGCAGTGCCGCAATAAATGTTTCAGTTGTCAAATCTCCCACTAATTCTAGATGAATTGCTTTTGTTGCTAAGCATACAAATACAGCAATATATGATTTGTAGGACTTGTGACCTCTTCCTTTCATTGTTCTTGTTTGTATTGGTCCCGCATAATCCACTCCAGTGTGACTAAATGGATATGATTGCGTGACTCTTGCTTTTGGAAGTATCCCCATTTTCTGTACTTTCGTTTCGGACCTGTATCTCGCGCATTTGACGCACTTTTTTAGTGTACCTTTGACAACTTGTTTTCCACCTATAATCCAGTATTTTTGTCGTAGGACAGCTGTAGTTAGTTTATTTCCTCCATGTAATGTTTTCATGTGTGCGTTTTGTATTATTAATGACGTTATATGATGTCGGCGTGGTAATAGTATAGGATGTTTTTGATTATATGGCAAGTCAGCGTTTTCTATTCGACCTCCAACTCGTAATAATCCATCGTTATCAATAAATGGATCTAGTGTGGATAATTTACTGTTTTTCTGCAGTGATTTTTTCTTTCGAATAATTTCTTTTTCATCGTAAAATTCTTCTTGTTGCAATATGCATAGAATTCGTTTCTCTGTTTCTTCTAGTTCCGTACAGGATAATGGTTCGTGCTTTTTGCGCTTGCTGATAAATCTGTAGCAATACGCTAATGTTCTTATCATTTTATTGTAGTTAGAAAATCGACTCCAGATGTCATACTTTTCATTCGTAGTATTAATTGTTGTTGATAAACAGTACTTGGCTTCTTCATTTGGCTGTGGTGCTGTTGTTGTAATAGGTATATCACTCGTCTGTAACCATGGTGGGCCGTTCCACCATAAGGAACAGTTAATTAATTTTTCTGGCTCCAATCCTCTTGATATAATGTCCGCTGGGTTTTCAGACGATATGACATGATTCCATTGAGCGTTAGGTATTATGCTGTTAATTTCTGACACTCTGTTGGCCACGAATGTATGCCATCGCCCAGGATCTCCTTTTATCCATCCCAACGTGATCATAGAATCCGTCCAGCATGAAATCACGGTATTGTTATCACCGTTTAGAGCATTTTTTATTTTTTCTATTAAATTAGCCAATAATACTGCGGCGCATAGCTCAAGACGCGGTAATGTTGTTTTTTGTTTTTTCGGTGCAACTTTTGACTTAGCTTGGAGCAATGTTATGTAGTAACTGTTATTCACCATTACTCTGCTATAGACGACAGCCCCGTATGCTTTTTCTGAGGCGTCGCAGAATCCATACAGCTCAAACTTTGTCCTGTCTATCGTGTGACACCATCGTGGTACTTGTATACTTTCTATGTTTTTTAACTGTTTTTGTATTTCTGTCCATTTATTTCGTATTATGTCATTTACTGGTTGGTCCCATTCCATCCCAGACGTCCACAGTTGTTGTACTAGTAATTTTAGTGTTATGATGATGGGGGCCAACCAGCCCAACGGATCAAATATTTTCGCCACCTCTGACATAATGAACCGTTTGGTGGGTTTTGTGTTTTCTGTTATAGTTATTTGAAAACAGAATTTATCTTCGCCTGGAGACCATATAATTCCCAACGACTTTCTTGTTTCGTCTAAGGGAAGTTTCAGCATCCGACTTTCTTCTTTATCGCATGTTAAATTGTTCAACAATTCCGAACTATTTGAAGACCATTTTCGTAGTTGGAAACCACCTTTGTTTAACATTGCTATTAATTGTTCTTGTAATTCCTTGACGGAGCTTTCCTGGGATTCTCCTGACAAAATATCGTCAACATAGAAATCCTGTAACGTTACTCTACTGGCGATAGGGTAATTGTCTTGTTCGTCTAATGCTAGTTGTTGTAATGTTCTCACGGCCAGATAAGGCGCGCTTGTTGTGCCATACGTGACCGTTGTTAGTTCGTATTCACTAATGGCCTTTTTTGGAGAAAATCTCCATAAAATTCTTTGATATTTATAGTCTTCTTGGTTTATTTTTATGAACCGGTACATTTTCATAATGTCGGCCATGAAAGCAATCTTATGCGTTCTCCAGCGTAATAATATGTTTGATAAGTCTTGTTGAAGTCGTGGTCCTTTATGTAAATTTTCATTAAGGCTTATTTTACTACTTGTTTTACTACTAGCGTCAAATACCACTCGTAGTTTTGTTGTAAGAGAGTCTTCTTTTATTACCGCTTGGTGGGGAATATAATACTCTCCTGTGTAATATTCTGGTTTAGGTACTTTTCTCATATGACCCATATTTAGGTACTCGTACATAAATTCCTTGTATTGTTGGCGTAAATTTTCATTTTTTTCGAACTGACGTTCTAGTTGTAATAGTCGAGCCACGGCTTTTTTCCTTGACTCGCCATATTTTATGTTCGCGTCCTTAAACGGCAGTCGTACCGTATAAGTGCCGTCGAAACTTCGTATTGTAGTATTTGTATAGTAATTTTCACACAACTCATCATCTTTGGTGAGTGCATAGTGTCGTGGAATTTCTTCTAATTCCCAAAATTTTGTTAATTGTTGTATGTCGTCGGTGCGAGTCATCATGCTTAATACTTTGATGCCACCGTTTGTGTCTTGCGGATATAACCCGGATAAAATCCAACCCAATTCTGTTTCTTGAGCGATTATACCGCCTTGTAGTCGTTTAAAACCTTGTAATAGTATTTTACTATATTCTTGGGCACCTAAAATTATGTCTATAGGTTCCTTTTTGTTGTACGTTGGGTCTGCCAATAGAACATTGTCCAACTCTTGTAATTGTTGTAAGTTACTTCTTGGTAACGAGTTTGTAAGCTTTGGTAGTACTATAAGTGTTACAGGTAGTCTGTACTCACTAGAGTACCTTGGTTGTAGTTTTATGTTAATTGTATATTTCGATGTCTTAGGTTCGTTGTCTCCAATGCCTTTTATTTCGGCTCGAACCTTTTGTCTTGGATACGACAGCAGTTGTGCTACTTCTTCCGTGCAAAATGACGCTTCTGAACCTTGGTCACACAATACTCTTAATAATTGTGGTGTTCCATCATACGACGTGGTTTGTAATAGCGCTGTGGCTAATAAGACCGTATTTTTTGCCTCTAAATTGGTAGCTGATAAGTTCGATAACGTTGTGTTTTGTTTTTTATCACTCATAGTTGGTTTAGGAGTGAACTTTTTCGTATACTCAGAAGACTCTGGTTGTCTTTTAATTGAATCGAATGTTCGGTGTAATAGTGTGTTATGACCTTTATGTTGACATATTTCACATTTTGTATAAAACTCGCTCGTGCATTTTATTTGTTTATCATGATTTAAGCAGCGTTTGCACATTTCTTTGTCTGAGACTTCCTTATATCGTTGCGTCACGTTCAAGGTTTTAAAACTAGGGCATTTATTTATATTATGTTCTGTGCTTTTGCAGTACCAGCAATGTTTACTTTTTGATGATTCTGCTATTGGTATGAGTGTTCCCCGGTATTTATTTATTGTATGATTCACCGAGTTATTACTCAGGTGATTATACGTAATTTTTTGCTGATCGTAGGACTTTAAACTTTTAAATCTTTTTTCTAAAAACTGTAACATTTCTTCAAACGATTCCAATTTGTTTGGGTGTTGTAACTGATCCTCGTATTTTGAGTCAGTTTGTTGGTCCCATTTCCTGGCCAAAAGTCTAGCCAAAATAGGGTCCCATGTTGAAATGTCAATTCCTTGATGTTTTAAAGATTCCAAACATTCTTTTATGGTGTCGTGCATGTCTCTTAAACCCGCTGCATTCGCAACATTTAGCTTGGGTAAATCTAATAATTTATCGATGAATTTAATTGATATCATTCGTTCGTCTTCATAACGTTGCGTAAGCAATTTCCACGCGGTTTCATAGTTCGATTCACTTATCGTTAGATGACGTATAATTTTTGCTGCGTCACCTTTTACATTTGTCTTTAAATATTGCATCTTTTCTACCAATGAAATATTTTTATCTTCATGAATAATTTTTTTGAATAAATCATGAAAAGTATACCATGAGTCATAACTCCCAGTAAAAGTTGGAATAGAGATACGGGGTAGTTTTCCTGACGACTGTGTTAAGGTTATTTTTTCGCTGGAACTGTCATGGATTTTTTCTTCCAGCATCTCCATTGTAGTATCGAACTCAATTTGGGTGTTTTCAAAATATTTATTTTTGAAGTAAAGGTGTCCCGATGTATCCTCCTCCAATAATAATTCAATGTGTGTTTCTTCAATATCCTGCCATCGTTTTTGTAAGTTGTTTATTGTAGTTTGTAAATGCCATATAGGTTTGTTTTCAGTGACTGATTCTTTTGCCTGAATTAGCCTTTTTGACATCTGGGATATCCTGAACATTTGTATAAACGTCTTGGGATTCCCTCTCCCTTCTTCTTCGTTTGTGTTTTGTTCTTCAGGTTCATATATCGCCTGAACAAGTTGAAGTCTTGCTTCATAGTTTTGTAGGTGGGCTAAGCCCTCGTTGTATTGTTTTTGGATATTTCCAAAGTAATTTGTAGTGATATATTTGTGAGATGATAACATCTCTTGTTTTTCCAGTTTCGAGTGATTCTCTTGCACCCGTTGGAAAATAGTAGTTAGTGTTTGTCTTTTTTCGTCAATGTATTTTTGTGTTCTTCGGCTCACGGAGTCCTTTTTAATGTTTGTAATTATCCTCCTGATCTCGTTATAATCTTCCTCCTGGCTCTTGATTGCTGTGTTTATTTCTTGTATGTCCATAGTGCTTCTTTTGTCTTCTTCCCTAATAGCCCTACCCTAACTTCCCTACTACTAATGTTTTAAGTCAATACTTATCGTACCTGCGCTCTCGCTATAACACGTCCCTGAAGGTGCGACTTCTCAATCAGCTGGTGAGTCCCGCTTGTGGGAGGCCAGTGACCGAACCGCAACGAGAGGCTTTCTGACAGAGTACGTAAGTAAAAGTCTTTCAGTCAATTCCGAAACTGATGCTTTGTTGAGTACACCAGCCCGTTCTTAACTGATTTGTATGTCTGTTATGTCAAACCTACGGGGGGGTTAGAGGGAGGAAAAAAAACTTTACTTTTACTCGAAGGACCAAATGTATACAGGCGTAGTCTGGGCTAGTGGACTAACGCCGTGTTTGACAGAAGAACCTAAGGTTATAGTTTGAAGTACCTAAAGCCCTTAAGTTCCTAGCCTATATGATGGGATACCTGCACCGTGCTACCTAAGGTGACAGGTGGATGTGAGATGGATGTTGGGTGGAGGATTGGTTATTCTCACTGCCAGTCAAGCAGACTCACTCGACTAATCAGAACTGACGGCTAAGGGTGTCTTGGCCACAGTGAGATGGAGCTTTGGGTGGAGGATTGGTAACTCTCACTGCCAGTCAAGCAGACTCACTCGACTAATCAGAACTGACGGCTAAGGGTGTCTTGGCCGCAGTGAGAGGGATGTAACTGAGAGATGAATAAATTCAAATCTGATTTATTTTACACAATGTACACCTTATATACTACTTATTGCTAATACACACATATACCATTTTGTGTTAGTGTGTCGTACGTGTAAAGTATAACGCAGTGTCTTTAAATCATGTCAGTGCTAATTTTGCACATTATGTTGACATGCTTTACTTGTATGTTGACATGCTCTACTTTTGAGTTTGCTGCGTTGCATGTTCAATGTGCATTGAACAATCGCACAGGACCATATCTTAAGCTTATGTTAAAAGCATTAGCTACGTTATTACTTTTGTAAGTATTGAATGAAGATAATACTTATATTTTCGTTTGACGTATTTTCTAACCTCAAAACAGTTCACTAAAAACAAGAATACGCTTAAACCTGGGTACGAAAATGAAAGCTAATTGCTAAATATTAAACTAGAATAAATATTCTACAACATAGAAAAGAAATGATAAAGGCCCATTGACTTTCATTTTGAAACTAACTCTCGAACAAAATGGGCATTCTCCTTTCACTGCTGTTTTAAGAAACTCACATTTATTGACATCGAATGAAAAGCCGGCTTCTGTTAATGCATCCAAGATTAAAGGCAATCTCTGGAGTCCTTTCTCTATGCTACGCGATGTTATCGTAGCGTCATCTATGTATACTATAGCGTATGATTCAGTTAAAGGATCTAGAACTTTGTTAATAGCGCATTTGTATAGTGCAGGAGCAATACGAAATCCAAATAGTGTTGCAAGATACTCGTATTGTGCACCCAACATTAGAAATACTGTGCGTTCTGCAGGGTTATCTCAAATTGGCTATTAACGGAATCCACTTACTGTATCTAGGTTGTAAAGTATAGCACTCTCGTTAGGCGTTGAATTTTGTCAGCAGTTAGTAGTAGTGGATACCTAGCAGGTATAGTGTTATTATTTCACGTTCATCTGGATTTTATCTATATGGTCTATGTTGCACTACTAGGTGTGTATCTATTAACTTTATTTCAAGTTGACCTATCGTAACTCTATTAATTCAGGTACCCTCTACACATCACAAGAGGACTGCACTTCTCTGAACTGAACTTTTAAGGTCTTACTTATCACTAAAATCAGTTTGTGTCCAGTTAACTATTTTTCTTCCATACACAAACTTAGTCTGTTACACTATGGCCATGCATCGCGTTCTTGCAAATCTAAAAGAATTTGCTACCGTTCTTGATTTTTACACCAGCCACGTTAGTATTATAAGTTCATTTTGCTTCTTAATATAATCACACGCGTAATCTCGTGTTAACTTGCACGTTATATTTTAAGGAATATTATGATTTTAATAATAATTTGACTTTCATCTGTGCAATAGTGTCAGTTGCGAGCGGTCACCCGCGACTGTTGTGGGAAAGCGGTCAGCTGCAGACTGCGGCTGGTACCGCCGTGTGCCTGCCGTGTGTCGCCGCCGGTCCCGCCCCACATTACACGTCAGTGAGCACCTCGCCGTAGTTGCACACGAGGCGCTGGTGAGCCGCTAGTAACGTCTGTCGTATGTAGGTGGTACCGTGAGGTGGGCGGACGCCTGCAGCCTCTGGATGCGGACGAGTCGGGCGGCTGGTCGTGGGCGGGCGGTGCGGCGCGCTGCTTGACGCGTGCGCCTGTCGCCGCGGAGGGGCTGTGGGTGTGCAAGGCGCGCAACACAGTGGGCGAGGCGACCGCGCGCGTCACGCTACACGTGCGCGACACCCTACGCGTCACCGTCACACCTGACGTGCTGGTGAGACACACACACACACACACACACACACACACACACACACAACACAGTGGGCGAGGCGACCGCGCGCGTCACGCTACACGTGCGCGACACCCTACGCGTCACCGTCACACCTGACGTGCTGGTAAGACACGCACAAACACACACACACACACACACAACACAGTGGGCGAGGCGACCGCGCGCGTCACGCTACACGTGCGCGACACCCTACGCGTCACCGTCACACCTGACGTGCTGGTGAGACACACACACACACACACACACACACACACACACACACAACACAGTGGGCGAGGCGACCGCGCGCGTCACGCTACACGTGCGCGACACCCTACGCGTCACCGTCGCACCTGACGTGCTGGTGAGACACACACACACACACACACACACACACACACACACACACACACACACAACACAGTGGGCGAGGCGACCGCGCGCGTCACGCTACACGTGCGCGACACCCTACGCGTCACCGTCGCACCTGACGTGCTGGTGAGACACACACACACACACACACACACACACACACACAACACAGTGGGCGAGGCGACCGCGCGCGTCACGCTACACGTGCGCGACACCCTACGCGTCACCGTCACACCTGACGTGCTGGTGAGACACACACACACACACACACACACACACAACACAGTGGGCGAGGCGACCGCGCGCGTCACGCTACACGTGCGCGACACCCTACGCGTCACCGTCACACCTGACGTGCTGGTGAGACACACACACACACACACACACACACACACACACAACATAGTGGGCGAGGCGACCGCGCGCGTCACGCTACACGTGCGCGACACCCTACGCGTCACCGTCACACCTGACGTGCTGGTAAGACACGCACACACACACACACACACACACACAACACAGTGGGCGAGGCGACCGCGCGCGTCACGCTACACGTGCGCGACACCCTACGCTTCACCGTCACACCTGACGTGCTGGTGAGACACACACACACACAACACAGTGGGCGAGGCGACCGCGCGCGTCACGCTACACGTGCGCGACACCCTACGCGTCACCGTCACACCTGACGTGCTGGTGAGACACACACACACACACACATACACACAACACAGTGGGCGAGGCGACCGCGCGTGTCACGCTACACGTGCGCGACACCCTACGCGTCACCGTCACACCTGACGTGCTGGTGAGACACACACACACACACACACACACACAACACAGTGGGCGAGGCGACCGCGCGCGTCACGCTACACGTGCGCGACACCCTACGCGTCACCGTCACACCTGACGTGCTGGTGAGACACACACACACACACACACACAACACAGTGGGCGAGGCGACCGCGCGCGTCACGCTACACGTGCGCGACACCCTACGCGTCACCGTCACACCTGACGTGCTGGTGAGACACACACACACACACACACACAACACAGTGGGCGAGGCGACCGCGCGCGTCACGCTACAAGTGCGCGACACCCTACGCGTCACCGTCACACCTGACGTGCTGGTAAGACACGCACAAACACACACACACACACACACAACACAGTGGGCGAGGCGACCGCGCGCGTCACGCTACACGTGCGCGACACCCTACGCGTCACCGTCACACCTGACGTGCTGGTGAGACACACACACACACACACACACACACACACACACAACACAGTGGGCGAGGCGACCGCGCGCGTCACGCTACACGTGCGCGACACCCTACGCGTCACCGTCGCACCTGACGTGCTGGTGAGACACACACACACACACACACACACACACACACACACACACACACACACAACACAGTGGGCGAGGCGACCGCGCGCGTCACGCTACACGTGCGCGACACCCTACGCGTCACCGTCGCACCTGACGTGCTGGTGAGACACACACACACACACACACACACACACACACAACACAGTGGGCGAGGCGACCGCGCGCGTCACGCTACACGTGCGCGACACCCTACGCGTCACCGTCACACCTGACGTGCTGGTGAGACACACACACACACACACACACACACAACACAGTGGGCGAGGCGACCGCGCGCGTCACGCTACACGTGCGCGACACCCTACGCGTCACCGTCACACCTGACGTGCTGGTGAGACACACACACACACACACACACACACAACATAGTGGGCGAGGCGACCGCGCGCGTCACGCTACACGTGCGCGACACCCTACGCGTCACCGTCACACCTGACGTGCTGGTAAGACACGCACACACACACACACACACACACACACACACACACACACACACACACACACACACACACAACACAGTGGGCGAGGCGACCGCGCGCGTCACG
This sequence comes from Lymantria dispar, assembly GCA_032191425.1. Classification (NCBI taxonomy): domain Eukaryota; kingdom Metazoa; phylum Arthropoda; class Insecta; order Lepidoptera; family Erebidae; genus Lymantria; species Lymantria dispar. Next base: position 12,478,070 of record CM063441.1, read on the forward strand.
CTACACGTGCGCGACACCCTACGCTTCACCGTCACACCTGACGTGCTGGTGAGACACACACACACACAACACAGTGGGCGAGGCGACCGCGCGCGTCACGCTACACGTGCGCGACACCCTACGCGTCACCGTCACACCTGACGTGCTGGTGAGACACACACACACACACACACAACACAGTGGGCGAGGCGACCGCGCGCGTCACGCTACACGTGCGCGACACCCTACGCGTCACCGTCACACCCGACGTGCTGGTGAGACACACACACAACACAGTGGGCGAGGCGACCGCGCGCGTCACGCTACACGTGCGCGACACCCTACGCGTCACCGTCGCACCTGACGTGCTGGTGAGACACACACACACACACACACACACACAACACAGGGGGCGAGGCGACCGCGCGCGTCACGCTACACGTGCGCGACACCCTACGCGTCACCGTCACACCTGACGTGCTGGTGAGACACACACACACACACACACACACAACACAGTGGGCGAGGCGACCGCGCGCGTCACGCTACACGTGCGCGACACCCTACGCGTCACCGTCACACCTGACGTGCTGGTGAGACACACACACACACACAACACAGTGGGCGAGGCGACCGCGCGCGTCACGCTACACGTGCGCGACACCCTACGCGTCACCGTCACACCTGACGTGCTGGTGAGACACACACACACACACAACACAGTGGGCGAGGCGACCGCGCGCGTCACGCTACACGTGCGCGACACCCTACGCGTCACCGTCACACCTGACGTGCTGGTGAGACACACACACACACACACACACACAACACAGTGGGCGAGGCGACCGCGCGCGTCACGCTACACGTGCGCGACACCCTACGCGTCACCGTCACACCTGACGTGCTGGTGAGACACACACACACACACACATACACAACACAGTGGGCGAGGCGACCGCGCGCGTCACGCTACACGTGCGCGACACCCTACGCGTCACCGTCACACCTGACGTGCTGGTGAGACACACACACACACACACACACACAACACAGTGGGCGAGGCGACCGCGCGCGTCACGCTACACGTGCGCGACACCCTACGCGTCACCGTCACACCCGACGTGCTGGTGAGACACACACACACACACACACACAACACAGTGGGCGAGGCGACCGCGCGCGTCACGCTACACGTGCGCGACACCCTACGCGTCACCGTCACACCCGACGTGCTGGTGAGACACACACACACACACACACACACAACACAGTGAGCGAGGCGACCGCGCGCGTCACGCTACACGTGCGCGACACCCTACGCGTCACCGTCACACCCGACGTGCTGGTGAGACACACACACACACACACACACACACAACACAGTGGGCGAGGCGACCGCGCGCGTCACGCTACACGTGCGCGACACCCTACGCGTCACCGTCGCACCTGACGTGCTGGTGAGACACACACACACACACAACACAGTGGGCGAGGCGACCGCGCGCGTCACGCTACACGTGCGCGACACCCTACGCGTCACCGTCGCACCTGACGTGCTGGTGAGACACACACACACACACACACACACACACACACAACACAGTGGGCGAGGCGACCGCGCGCGTCACGCTACACGTGCGCGACACCCTACGCGTCACCGTCACACCTGACGTGCTGGTGAGACACACACACACACACACACACACACACACACAACACAGTGGGCGAGGCGACCGCGCGCGTCACGCTACACGTGCGCGACACCCTACGCGTCACCGTCACACCTGACGTGCTGGTGAGACACACACACACACACACACACACAACACAGTGGGCGAGGCGACCGCGCGCGTCACGCTACACGTGCGCGACACCCTACGCGTCACCGTCACACCTGACGTGCTGGTGAGACACACACACACACACACACACACACACACAACACAGTGGGCGAGGCGACCGCGCGCGTCACGCTACACGTGCGCGACACCCTACGCGTCACCGTCACACCTGACGTGCTGGTGAGACACACACACACACACACACACACACACACACAACATAGTGGGCGAGGCGACCGCGCGCGTCACGCTACACGTGCGCGACACCCTACGCGTCACCGTCACACCTGACGTGCTGGTGAGACACACACACACACACACACACACACACACAACACAGTGGGCGAGGCGACCGCGCGCGTCACGCTACACGTGCGCGACACCCTACGCGTCACCGTCACACCTGACGTGCTGGTGAGACACACACACACACACACACACACACACAACATAGTGGGCGAGGCGACCGCGCGCGTCACGCTACACGTGCGCGACACCCTACGCGTCACCGTCACACCTGACGTGCTGGTGAGACACACACACACACACACACACACACACAACATAGTGGGCGAGGCGACCGCGCGCGTCACGCTACACGTGCGCGACACCCTACGCGTCACCGTCACACCTGACGTGCTGGTGAGACACACACACACACACACACACACACAACACAGTGGGCGAGGCGACCGCGCGCGTCACGCTACACGTGCGCGACACCCTACGCGTCACCGTCACACCTGACGTGCTGGTGAGACACACACACACACACACACACACAACACAGTGGGCGAGGCGACCGCGCGCGTCACGCTACACGTGCGCGACACCCTACGCGTCACCGTCACACCTGACGTGCTGGTGAGACACACACACACACACACACACACACACACAACATAGTGGGCGAGGCGACCGCGCGCGTCACGCTACACGTGCGCGACACCCTACGCGTCACCGTCACACCTGACGTGCTGGTGAGACACATTTACTCATACAACAATAACACTATATAAATATTAGGTCCTTACATATGAAATTGGCGTTTTGTACGGGAGGAATATAAAGACAATTTTTTTTTGTAATATTTATTTAATTAATCAAAGTATACGCCATTGTTATCTATGCACTTTTGCCATCTCATAGGTAGTTCATTGATCCCCTTACTAAAAAAATCATGGGGGCGAGAATCAATAAACTCTTTGAATGCGGTTTGGACTACCGTATCGGAGTTGAATTTTTTCCTTGTAAGAGGTTGTCCAAATTCCGGAAAATGGTAATCTGTTGAAGCAAGGTTCGGGCAGTATGATCTAACTGTAGCTCATCTAACTTAGTGGTTGTTTGTTGTGCAAATGTATGTGAAATACCGATATATTTTCATCAAATTATTAAACGTGATTTTTTTATATTACCTTCAGAACGTTATTAAAAATCACGTTATTCATTGTCAGACACCAGAATGATGAAATAGCCAACAATGATATGTGTATAGTTACACGCGGTGCCGCTCGCCGGTTGGGCTCTTTGCATGAATTTGTTTAGACACTCTACTGTTTCCCTAGTTGTATGTATGTATGTGTGTCAGATGGCGTCGGCGGGTCAGACGGCGCGCTTCACGTGTAACACGTCAGTGGCGGGTGTGGCGGTGGAGTGGCGGCACGAGGGGGCGCGCGTGGGGACCGGCCTCACACTGGAGGTGCGCGAGGTGAGGCGCGCACACCGCGGCCTGTACCAGTGCTTCGCGACAGCACGAGGGGACAGCGCACACGGGGACGGGGAATTGAGACTCACAGGTATTCATAACACTGCATGTAGTACGCGTTGCGGGCGAGTGGCGCCCCGCAGGGTGGTGCACGCCCGCACGTGCACGACACTGGTCGCGGTTCGCGCCCCGCAGAGTGGTCCCCGGAGCTGCACTACACGTTCACTGAGCAGGCGAGGCGCGCGGGCGGCGCCGTGTCCCTGCGCTGCGCCGCCTCGGGCGCGCCCCCGCCGCGCTTCACCTGGCTGTTGGACGACGTGCCGCTCGACGTGTCGCGAGACTCGCCGCGCGTGACACTCAGCGTGCACGCGACACCCGCCGGTGACGTGATGAGCGCGCTCAACGTGACGTCACTGGTGACCGCTGACGGGGGCCGGTACACGTGTCGCGCGCACAACACACGCGGTCACGCACAACACGCCGCACGACTCAACGTGTACGGTGAGCAACAACGTGCTACTAGATAGATAGTGTTAACAACACTGCAGCCCTTCAGACGGATTTACTAAACTATCAGACAAAATAAAAAATATGTATGCAGGATAGACGTTGGTTTAAAATAAGTAACAGCAGTGTCAAGTGACATCGCTAGATGATAGCACTGCAACCAAAGACAAGCTCGAAATAAAACTGTCTGTTCAGAGTAATGTAGTATAAAATGTCCTTCATTTCAAAGAGGATCGTGCCTCCTGCCTCCTGCCCGGCAGTAGAACGCACATGAATAGAGAAAAATGAACTCTCATTTATTCTTGTTAGTCTATCTATCGCCTATCTCCAGACTCATTTCTATGACTTAGAATGAATGAAATATGTAATGCGTGTACTCGTTGTGTTATTGTTAAGGTCCGCCGTCTATTCGTGCGTCCGCGTCGGGTCCGGTGCGTGTCGTGTCCGGCACGAATGCGACAGTGTACTGCCCGTACGCCGGATATCCGATCAGGTCCATAGAGGTGCATTCTTATAGCGTGACTGTCATATCGTGTATATTAGTTAAGTCTGTGTGTGTGCGTAGTAGCTGACTGTGCGTGCGCGTGTCTCATGTCGCAGTGCGCTGGTGTGGTCGGGGCGGGACGGAGCCCCCGTGGGGGCTGTGGGGCGCGTGTCGGCGCGAGGGGCGGCGCTGCGTCTGACGCCGGCGATGTCGCGTGATGCGGGCCGGTACTCGTGTGCAGTGAGCGCCCCTGATCACCCGCCCGTACGAGCCGACATCGAGCTGATAGTGCGCAGTACGTACTGACACACAAACACATATACATATATTGAACTGCATAAGAATTCGTGACTAAATCTCGTCGCACGTGACATTGCCGTTTCCATCACCCGTCTAAGATGTCCTGTCGTTATAAGAATGTCTTTATGCAGACGTACTCGTACTATTCTATTAAGGACAGTTTACCAGCCGCTGGATGCTGCTATTATACTGGGGTAGTGGATATCAGTTTTGGCTGCTGTCAGCGTAGTACTCATGTAGTACCGTTCACTCTTCTTGTTCAACTATCTATCCAAATAAAACAGTTTCGACGATTGTAAGTATACATATGCGCAGATCCACCCAAGATATCGCCGTTCATGTTCTCGCCGGAGCTGACTGAGGGCAGCTCTGCACAAGTGCTGTGCGGAGTATCGTCAGGCGACAAGCCCATGTACTTCTCGTGGCTAAAAGATGACGCACCTTTGCCATCTAATCTCCAGGTACTGATACCTAATGTCTACGTGAGTATTATACATTGTTCTACAGGGAACATTACTCAATCCACTGTTATGAGTATGTATGTTCCACTATTGGAGGGGCAGTCTTTAGTTTATATTATATATTTGAGATATAAGTAACACTTGAAATTTCACATTTATTGGACAAGGTGAAGGTGAAATTTAGCATTTAGATTATAAAGTTGGTAGAGCTAAATGTAATATTGGCGCGACAACAGACATATTAGATAAACCGCTTTTGTATAATATCAATCCGGATAACGTAGTTATTATATGTAGGATGCCACATATGTAAATCGTCTTCTAGGGTGCTCCTAACAAATCTGTAAAAAAATATTTTGAGAGTTTATATTTCCTAAAAGAAGACAAAAGTCTTGTAACAAATTTTAAACATTGTTATCAATCTCATATACGTATAGATCATTGTAAAGTAGTTCTAGGTAGTACCAAGAAAACTAATCTCCTTACATCTTCATGTTATGTTCCCTAAAAGTAGGTACAAGATGATTTTTTTTTCTAGTGTAAATAACAACAGATTATTCTAATGGATTGAGTTGTAAATTATTTCTATGACAATAATACTTAAGTCAGGTTGTAAAGCTTCAACATTAATATATAATGATAGGAAGTTGTTTTAGTTAGTTAAATTTTCATGTCATCAATAGATCACCTATGATTTAGAGTACTAACTCTAGAATTATGAACAGTTCTCATTCATAAAGATTAGCGAATAATAAAGGCCCTAAATCGTGCCTTGGTGAACGCCACTAGCGACAGTTGTCCAATTAGTCTGATGTGATTGATGTTGTTGTGGCCTCCATATCTCTGTGTATTCTGTTCTATTCGGGGCCGGTGGCTGCTGTCGCTCAGATAGAGGAGAAGAGTCTAAACGAGTTCTCGCTGCTGATGTTCTCGGAGCTGTCGGCGCGTCACAGCGGCGCCTACACCTGTCGAGTGACCAATCACGCCGCCGCCGCCACCTACACCGCACTCCTCCACGTGAACGGTAGGTGCCGTCCGCGCCGCCACCTACACCGCACTCCTCCACGTGAACGGTAGGTGCCGTCCGCGCCGCCACCTACACCGCACTCCTCCACGTGAACGGTAGGTGCCGTCCGCGCCGCCACCTACACCGCACTCCTCCACGTGAACGGTAGGTACCGTCCGCGCCGCCACCTACACCGCACTCCTCCACGTGAACGGTAGGTGCCGTCCGCGCCGCCACCTACACCGCACTCCTCCACGTGAACGGTAGGTGCCGTCTGTGACACTCATAGCTCGCACAATAGGAGCGCTTACTGCATATTGCACTCATTCAATAAACACAATAGTCATTTTATATTAAACTCCACTTTTGCTCTCTACTCCTTTATGATGATTTGAAAAATAGTCAAATTACATTGTAGTTTTATCAAACAATAAATTTGTTTTACATAATATATAACACAATAACTGCGGTTACATAACATGATCTTCTCTCTAATGTAGTCAGTAACCGGTCAACAGATGTCCTCACGTGTACTTCTCTAATGTAGTCAGTAACCGGTCAACAGATGTCCTCACGTGTACTTCTCTAATGTAGTCAGTAACCGGTCAACAGATGTCCTCACGTGTACTTCTCTAATGTAGTCAGTAACCGGTCAACAGATGTCCTCACGTGTACTTCTCTAATGTAGTCAGTAACCGGTCAACAGATGTCCTCACGTGTACTTCTCTAATGTAGTCAGTAACCGGTCAACAGATGTCCTCACGTGTACTTCTCTAGTGTAGTCAGTAACCGGTCAACAGATGTCCTCACGTGTACTTCTCTAATGTAGTCAGTAACCAGTCAACAGATGTCCTCACGTGTACTTCTCTAATGTAGTCAGTAACCGGTCAACAGATGTCCTCACGTGTACTTCTCTAGTGTAGTCAGTAACCGGTCAACAGATGTCCTCACGTGTACTTCTCTAATGTAGTCAGTAACCGGTCAACAGATGTCCTCACGTGTACTTCTCTAATGTAGTCAGTAACCGGTCAACAGATGTCCTCACGTGTACTTCTCTAATGTAGTCAGTAACCGGTCAACAGATGTCCTCACGTGTACTTCTCTAGTGTAGTCAGTAACCGGTCAACAGATGTCCTCACGTGTACTTCTCTAATGTAGTCAGTAACCGGTCAACAGATGTCCTCACGTGTACTTCTCTAATGTAGTCAGTAACCGGTCAACAGATGTCCTCACGTGTACTTCTCTAATTTAGTCAGTAACCGGTCAACAGATGTCCTCACGTGTACTTCTCTAGTGTAGTCAGTAACCGGTCAACAGATGTCCTCACGTGTACTTCTCTAATGTAGTCAGTAACCGGTCAACAGATGTCCTCACGTGTACTTCTCTAATGTAGTCAGTAACCGGTCAACAGATGTCCTCACGTGTACTTCTCTAATGTAGTCAGTAACCGGTCAACAGATGTCCTCACGTGTACTTCTCTAATGTAGTCAGTAACCGGTCAACAGATGTCCTCACGTGTACTTCTCTAGTGTAGTCAGTAACCGGTCAACAGATGTCCTCACGTGTACTTCTCTAATGTAGTCAGTAACCGGTCAACAGATGTCTTCACGTGTACTTCTCTAATGTAGTCAGTAACCGGTCAACAGATGTCCTCACGTGTACTTCTCTAATTTAGTCAGTAACCGGTCAACAGATGTCCTCACGTGTACTTCTCTAGTGTAGTCAGTAACCGGTCAACAGATGTCCTCACGTGTACTTCTCTAATGTAGTCAGTAACCGGTCAACAGATGTCCTCACGTGTACTTCTCTAATGTAGTCAGTAACCGGTCAACAGATGTCCTCACGTGTACTTCTCTAATGTAGTCAGTAACCGGTCAACAGATGTCCTCACGTGTACTTCTCTAATGTAGTCAGTAACCGGTCAACAGATGTCCTCACGTGTACTTCTCTAGTGTAGTCAGTAACCGGTCAACAGATGTCCTCACGTGTACTTCTCTAATGTAGTCAGTAACCGGTCAACAGATGTCCTCACGTGTACTTCTCTAATGTAGTCAGTAACCGGTCAACAGATGTCCTCACGTGTACTTCTCTAATGTAGTCAGTAACCGGTCAACAGATGTCCTCACGTGTACTTCTCTAGTGTAGTCAGTAACCGGTCAACAGATGTCCTCACGTGTACTTCTCTAATGTAGTCAGTAACCGGTCAACAGATGTCCTCACGTGTACTTCTCTAGTGTAGTCAGTAACCGGTCAACAGATGTCCTCACGTGTACTTCTCTAGTGTAGTCAGTAACCGGTCAACAGATGTCCTCACGTGTACTTCTCTAATGTAGTCAGTAACCGGTCAACAGATGTCCTCACGTGTACTTCTCTAATGTAGTCAGTAACCGGTCAACAGATGTCCTCACGTGTACTTCTCTAATGTAGTCAGTAACCGGTCAACAGATGTCCTCACGTGTACTTCTCTAGTGTAGTCAGTAACCGGTCAACAGATGTCCTCACGTGTACTTCTCTAATGTAGTCAGTAACCGGTCAACAGATGTCCTCACGTGTACTTCTCTAGTGTAGTCAGTAACCGGTCAACAGATGTCCTCACGTGTACTTCTCTAATGTAGTCAGTAACCGGTCAACAGATGTCCTCACGTGTACTTCTCTAGTGTAGTCAGTAACCGGTCAACAGATGTCCTCACGTGTACTTCTCTAATGTAGTCAGTAACCGGTCAACAGATGTCCTCACGTGTACTTCTCTAGTGTAGTCAGTAACCGGTCAACAGATGTCCTCACGTGTACTTCTCTAGTGTAGTCAGTAACCGGTCAACAGATGTCCTCACGTGTACTTCTCTAGTGTAGTCAGTAACCGGTCAACAGATGTCCTCACGTGTACTTCTCTAATGTAGTCAGTAACCGGTCAACAGATGTCCTCACGTGTACTTCTCTAGTGTAGTCAGTAACCGGTCAACAGATGTCCTCACGTGTACTTCTCTAGTGTAGTCAGTAACCGGTCAACAGATGTCCTCACGTGTACTTCTCTAGTGTAGTCAGTAACCGGTCAACAGATGTCCTCACGTGTACTTCTCTAGTGTAGTCAGTAACCGGTCAACAGATGTCCTCACGTGTACTTCTCTAATGTAGTCAGTAACCGGTCAACAGATGTCCTCACGTGTACTTCTCTAATGTAGTCAGTAACCGGTCAACAGATGTCCTCACGTGTACTTCTCTAATGTAGTCAGTAACCGGTCAACAGATGTCCTCACGTGTACTTCTCTAATGTAGTCAGTAACCGGTCAACAGATGTCCTCACGTGTACTTCTCTAGTGTAGTCAGTAACCGGTCAACAGATGTCCTCACGTGTACTTCTCTAGTGTAGTCAGTAACCGGTCAACAGATGTCCTCACGTGTACTTCTCTAGTGTAGTCAGTAACCGGTCAACAGATGTCCTCACGTGTACTTCTCTAATGTAGTCAGTAACCGGTCAACAGATGTCCTCACGTGTACTTCTCTAGTGTAGTCAGTAACCGGTCAACAGATGTCCTCACGTGTACTTCTCTAGTGTAGTCAGTAACCGGTCAACAGATGTCCTCACGTGTACTTCTCTAGTGTAGTCAGTAACCGGTCAACAGATGTCCTCACGTGTACTTCTCTAGTGTAGTCAGTAACCGGTCAACAGATGTCCTCACGTGTACTTCTCTAGTGTAGTCAGTAACCGGTCAACAGATGTCCTCACGTGTACTTCTCTAATGTAGTCAGTAACCGGTCAACAGATGTCCTCACGTGTACTTCTCTAATGTAGTCAGTAACCGGTCAACAGATGTCCTCACGTGTACTTCTCTAGTGTAGTCAGTAACCGGTCAACAGATGTCCTCACGTGTACTTCTCTAGTGTAGTCAGTAACCGGTCAACAGATGTCCTCACGTGTACTTCTCTAGTGTAGTCAGTAACCGGTCAACAGATGTCCTCACGTGTACTTCTCTAGTGTAGTCAGTAACCGGTCAACAGATGTCCTCACGTGTACTTCTCTAGTGTAGTCAGTAACCGGTCAACAGATGTCCTCACGTGTACTTCTCTAGTGTAGTCAGTAACCGGTCAACAGATGTCCTCACGTGTACTTCTCTAGTGTAGTCAGTAACCGGTCAACAGATGTCCTCACGTGTACTTCTCTAGTGTAGTCAGTAACCGGTCAACAGATGTCCTCACGTGTACTTCTCTAGTGTAGTCAGTAACCGGTCAACAGATGTCCTCACGTGTACTTCTCTAATGTAGTCAGTAACCGGTCAACAGATGTCCTCACGTGTACTTCTCTAGTGTAGTCAGTAACCGGTCAACAGATGTCCTCACGTGTACTTCTCTAGTGTAGTCAGTAACCGGTCAACAGATGTCCTCACGTGTACTTCTCTAGTGTAGTCAGTAACCGGTCAACAGATGTCCTCACGTGTACTTCTCTAGTGTAGTCAGTAACCGGTCAACAGATGTCCTCACGTGTACTTCTCTAGTGTAGTCAGTAACCGGTCAACAGATGTCCTCACGTGTACTTCTCTAGTGTAGTCAGTAACCGGTCAACAGATGTCCTCACGTGTACTTCTCTAATGTAGTCAGTAACCGGTCAACAGATGTCCTCACGTGTACTTCTCTAATGTAGTCAGTAACCGGTCAACAGATGTCCTCACGTGTACTTCTCTAGTGTAGTCAGTAACCGGTCAACAGATGTCCTCACGTGTACTTCTCTAGTGTAGTCAGTAACCGGTCAACAGATGTCCTCACGTGTACTTCTCTAGTGTAGTCAGTAACCGGTCAACAGATGTCCTCACGTGTACTTCTCTAGTGTAGTCAGTAACCGGTCAACAGATGTCCTCACGTGTACTTCTCTAGTGTAGTCAGTAACCGGTCAACAGATGTCCTCACGTGTACTTCTCTAGTGTAGTCAGTAACCGGTCAACAGATGTCCTCACGTGTACTTCTCTAGTGTATTCAGTAACCGGTCAACAGATGTCCTCACGTGTACTTCTCTAATGTGGTCAGTAACCGGTCAACAGATGTCCTCACGTGTACTTCTCTAGTGTAGTCAGTAACCGGTCAACAGATGTCCTCACGTGTACTTCTCTAGTGTAGTCAGTAACCGGTCAACAGATGTCCTCACGTGTACTTCTCTAGTGTAGTCAGTAACCGGTCAACAGATGTCCTCACGTGTACTTCTCTAGTGTAGTCAGTAACCGGTCAACAGATGTCCTCACGTGTACTTCTCTAATGTAGTCAGTAACCGGTCAACAGATGTCCTCACGTGTACTTCTCTAATGTAGTCAGTAACCGGTCAACAGATGTCCTCACGTGTACTTCTCTAGTGTAGTCAGTAACCGGTCAACAGATGTCCTCACGTGTACTTCTCTAGTGTAGTCAGTAACCGGTCAACAGATGTCCTCACGTGTACTTCTCTAGTGTAGTCAGTAACCGGTCAACAGATGTCCTCACGTGTACTTCTCTAGTGTAGTCAGTAACCGGTCAACAGATGTCCTCACGTGTACTTCTCTAGTGTAGTCAGTAACCGGTCAACAGATGTCCTCACGTGTACTTCTCTAGTGTAGTCAGTAACCGGTCAACAGATGTCCTCACGTGTACTTCTCTAGTGTAGTCAGTAACCGGTCAACAGATGTCCTCACGTGTACTTCTCTAATGTAGTCAGTAACCGGTCAACAGATGTCCTCACGTGTACTTCTCTAATGTAGTCAGTAACCGGTCAACAGATGTCCTCACGTGTACTTCTCTAGTGTAGTCAGTAACCGGTCAACAGATGTCCTCACGTGTACTTCTCTAGTGTAGTCAGTAACCGGTCAACAGATGTCCTCACGTGTACTTCTCTAGTGTAGTCAGTAACCGGTCAACAGATGTCCTCACGTGTACTTCTCTAGTGTAGTCAGTAACCGGTCAACAGATGTCCTCACGTGTACTTCTCTAATGTAGTCAGTAACCGGTCAACAGATGTCCTCACGTGTACTTCTCTAATGTAGTCAGTAACCGGTCAACAGATGTCCTCACGTGTACTTCTCTAGTGTAGTCAGTAACCGGTCAACAGATGTCCTCACGTGTACTTCTCTAATGTAGTCAGTAACCGGTCAACAGATGTCCTCACGTGTACTTCTCTAGTGTAGTCAGTAACCGGTCAACAGATGTCCTCACGTGTACTTCTCTAATGTAGTCAGTAACCGGTCAACAGATGTCCTCACGTGTACTTCTCTAGTGTAGTCAGTAACCGGTCAACAGATGTCCTCACGTGTACTTCTCTAATGTAGTCAGTAACCGGTCAACAGATGTCCTCACGTGTACTTCTCTAGTGTAGTCAGTAACCGGTCAACAGATGTCCTCACGTGTACTTCTCTAGTGTAGTCAGTAACCGGTCAACAGATGTCCTCACGTGTACTTCTCTAGTGTAGTCAGTAACCGGTCAACAGATGTCCTCACGTGTACTTCTCTAGTGTAGTCAGTAACCGGTCAACAGATGTCCTCACGTGTACTTCTCTAGTGTAGTCAGTAACCGGTCAACAGATGTCCTCACGTGTACTTCTCTAGTGTAGTCAGTAACCGGTCAACAGATGTCCTCACGTGTACTTCTCTAGTGTAGTCAGTAACCGGTCAACAGATGTCCTCACGTGTACTTCTCTAATGTAGTCAGTAACCGGTCAACAGATGTCCTCACGTGTACTTCTCTAGTGTAGTCAGTAACCGGTCAACAGATGTCCTCACGTGTACTTCTCTAGTGTAGTCAGTAACCGGTCAACAGATGTCCTCACGTGTACTTCTCTAGTGTAGTCAGTAACCGGTCAACAGATGTCCTCACGTGTACTTCTCTAGTGTAGTCAGTAACCGGTCAACAGATGTCCTCACGTGTACTTCTCTAGTGTAGTCAGTAACCGGTCAACAGATGTCCTCACGTGTACTTCTCTAGTGTAGTCAGTAACCGGTCAACAGATGTCCTCACGTGTACTTCTCTAGTGTAGTCAGTAACCGGTCAACAGATGTCCTCACGTGTACTTCTCTAGTGTAGTCAGTAACCGGTCAACAGATGTCCTCACGTGTACTTCTCTAGTGTAGTCAGTAACCGGTCAACAGATGTCCTCACGTGTACTTCTCTAGTGTAGTCAGTAACCGGTCAACAGATGTCCTCACGTGTACTTCTCTAGTGTAGTCAGTAACCGGTCAACAGATGTCCTCACGTGTACTTCTCTAGTGTAGTCAGTAACCGGTCAACAGATGTCCTCACGTGTACTTCTCTAGTGTAGTCAGTAACCGGTCAACAGATGTCCTCACGTGTACTTCTCTAGTGTAGTCAGTAACCGGTCAACAGATGTCCTCACGTGTACTTCTCTAGTGTAGTCAGTAACCGGTCAACAGATGTCCTCACGTGTACTTCTCTAGTGTAGTCAGTAACCGGTCAACAGATGTCCTCACGTGTACTTCTCTAGTGTAGTCAGTAACCGGTCAACAGATGTCCTCACGTGTACTTCTCTAGTGTAGTCATTAACCGGTCAACAGATGTCCTCACGTGTACTTCTCTAGTGTAGTCAGTAACCGGTCAACAGATGTCCTCACGTGTACTTCTCTAGTGTAGTCAGTAACCGGTCAACAGATGTCCTCACGTGTACTTCTCTAGTGTAGTCAGTAACCGGTCAACAGATGTCCTCACGTGTACTTCTCTAATGTAGTCAGTAACCGGTCAACAGATGTCCTCACGTGTACTTCTCTAATGTAGTCAGTAACCGGTCAACAGATGTCCTCACGTGTACTTCTCTAATGTAGTCAGTAACCGGTCAACAGATGTCCTCACGTGTACTTCTCTAATGTAGTCAGTAACCGGTCAACAGATGTCCTCACGTGTACTTCTCTAGTGTAGTCAGTAACCGGTCAACAGATGTCCTCACGTGTACTTCTCTAGTGTAGTCAGTAACCGGTCAACAGATGTCCTCACGTGTACTTCTCTAGTGTAGTCAGTAACCGGTCAACAGATGTCCTCACGTGTACTTCTCTAGTGTAGTCAGTAACCGGTCAACAGATGTCCTCACGTGTACTTCTCTAGTGTAGTCAGTAACCGGTCAACAGATGTCCTCACGTGTACTTCTCTAGTGTAGTCAGTAACCGGTCAACAGATGTCCTCACGTGTACTTCTCTAGTGTAGTCAGTAACCGGTCAACAGATGTCCTCACGTGTACTTCTCTAGTGTAGTCAGTAACCGGTCAACAGATGTCCTCACGTGTACTTCTCTAGTGTAGTCAGTAACCGGTCAACAGATGTCCTCACGTGTACTTCTCTAATGTAGTCAGTAACCGGTCAACAGATGTCCTCACGTGTACTTCTCTAATGTAGTCAGTAACCGGTCAACAGATGTCCTCACGTGTACTTCTCTAGTGTAGTCAGTAACCGGTCAACAGATGTCCTCACGTGTACTTCTCTAGTGTAGTCAGTAACCGGTCAACAGATGTCCTCACGTGTACTTCTCTAGTGTAGTCAGTAACCGGTCAACAGATGTCCTCACGTGTACTTCTCTAGTGTAGTCAGTAACCGGTCAACAGATGTCCTCACGTGTACTTCTCTAGTGTAGTCAGTAACCGGTCAACAGATGTCCTCACGTGTACTTCTCTAGTGTAGTCAGTAACCGGTCAACAGATGTCCTCACGTGTACTTCTCTAGTGTAGTCAGTAACCGGTCAACAGATGTCCTCACGTGTACTTCTCTAGTGTAGTCAGTAACCGGTCAACAGATGTCCTCACGTGTACTTCTCTAGTGTAGTCAGTAACCGGTCAACAGATGTCCTCACGTGTACTTCTCTAGTGTAGTCAGTAACCGGTCAACAGATGTCCTCACGTGTACTTCTCTAGTGTAGTCAGTAACCGGTCAACAGATGTCCTCACGTGTACTTCTCTAGTGTAGTCAGTAACCGGTCAACAGATGTCCTCACGTGTACTTCTCTAATGTAGTCAGTAACCGGTCAACAGATGTCCTCACGTGTACTTCTCTAGTGTAGTCAGTAACCGGTCAACAGATGTCCTCACGTGTACTTCTCTAGTGTAGTCAGTAACCGGTCAACAGATGTCCTCACGTGTACTTCTCTAGTGTAGTCAGTAACCGGTCAACAGATGTCCTCACGTGTACTTCTCTAGTGTAGTCAGTAACCGGTCAACAGATGTCCTCACGTGTACTTCTCTAGTGTAGTCAGTAACCGGTCAACAGATGTCCTCACGTGTACTTCTCTAATGTAGTCAGTAACCGGTCAACAGATGTCCTCACGTGTACTTCTCTAATGTAGTCAGTAACCGGTCAACAGATGTCCTCACGTGTACTTCTCTAGTGTAGTCAGTAACCGGTCAACAGATGTCCTCACGTGTACTTCTCTAGTGTAGTCAGTAACCGGTCAACAGATGTCCTCACGTGTACTTCTCTAGTGTAGTCAGTAACCGGTCAACAGATGTCCTCACGTGTACTTCTCTAGTGTAGTCAGTAACCGGTCAACAGATGTCCTCACGTGTACTTCTCTAATGTAGTCAGTAACCGGTCAACAGATGTCCTCACGTGTACTTCTCTAATGTAGTCAGTAACCGGTCAACAGATGTCCTCACGTGTACTTCTCTAGTGTAGTCAGTAACCGGTCAACAGATGTCCTCACGTGTACTTCTCTAGTGTAGTCAGTAACCGGTCAACAGATGTCCTCACGTGTACTTCTCTAGTGTAGTCAGTAACCGGTCAACAGATGTCCTCACGTGTACTTCTCTAGTGTAGTCAGTAACCGGTCAACAGATGTCCTCACGTGTACTTCTCTAATGTAGTCAGTAACCGGTCAACAGATGTCCTCACGTGTACTTCTCTAGTGTAGTCAGTAACCGGTCAACAGATGTCCTCACGTGTACTTCTCTAATGTAGTCAGTAACCGGTCAACAGATGTCCTCACGTGTACTTCTCTAATGTAGTCAGTAACCGGTCAACAGATGTCCTCACGTGTACTTCTCTAATGTAGTCAGTAACCGGTCAACAGATGTCCTCACGTGTACTTCTCTAGTGTAGTCAGTAACCGGTCAACAGATGTCCTCACGTGTACTTCTCTAATGTAGTCAGTAACCGGTCAACAGATGTCCTCACGTGTACTTCTCTAGTGTAGTCAGTAACCGGTCAACAGATGTCCTCACGTGTACTTCTCTAGTGTAGTCAGTAACCGGTCAACAGATGTCCTCACGTGTACTTCTCTAGTGTAGTCAGTAACCGGTCTACAGATGTCCTCACGTGTACTTCTCTAATGTAGTCAGTAACCGGTCAACAGATGTCCTCACGTGTACTTCTCTAATGTAGTCAGTAACCGGTCAACAGATGTCCTCACGTGTACTTCTCTAATGTAGTCAGTAACCGGTCAACAGATGTCCTCACGTGTACTTCTCTAATGTAGTCAGTAACCGGTCAACAGATGTCCTCACGTGTACTTCTCTAGTGTAGTCAGTAACCGGTCAACAGATGTCCTCACGTGTACTTCTCTAATGTAGTCAGTAACCGGTCAACAGATGTCCTCACGTGTACTTCTCTAGTGTAGTCAGTAACCGGTCAACAGATGTCCTCACGTGTACTTCTCTAGTGTAGTCAGTAACCGGTCAACAGATGTCCTCACGTGTACTTCTCTAGTGTAGTCAGTAACCGGTCTACAGATGTCCTCACGTGTACTTCTCTAATGTAGTCAGTAACCGGTCAACAGATGTCCTCACGTGTACTTCTCTAATGTAGTCAGTAACCGGTCAACAGATGTCCTCACGTGTACTTCTCTAATGTAGTCAGTAACCGGTCAACAGATGTCCTCACGTGTACTTCTCTAGTGTAGTCAGTAACCGGTCAACAGATGTCCTCACGTGTACTTCTCTAGTGTAGTCAGTAACCGGTCAACAGATGTCCTCACGTGTACTTCTCTAGTGTAGTCAGTAACCGGTCAACAGATGTCCTCACGTGTACTTCTCTAGTGTAGTCAGTAACCGGTCAACAGATGTCCTCACGTGTACTTCTCTAATGTAGTCAGTAACCGGTCAACAGATGTCCTCACGTGTACTTCTCTAATGTAGTCAGTAACCGGTCAACAGATGTCCTCACGTGTACTTCTCTAGTGTAGTCAGTAACCGGTCAACAGATGTCCTCACGTGTACTTCTCTAGTGTAGTCAGTAACCGGTCAACAGATGTCCTCACGTGTACTTCTCTAGTGTAGTCAGTAACCGGTCTACAGATGTCCTCACGTGTACTTCTCTAATGTAGTCAGTAACCGGTCAACAGATGTCCTCACGTGTACTTCTCTAATTTAGTCAGTAACCGGTCAACAGATGTCCTCACGTGTACTTCTCTAGTGTAGTCAGTAACCGGTCAACAGATGTCCTCACGTGTACTTCTCTAGTGTAGTCAGTAACCGGTCAACAGATGTCCTCACGTGTACTTCTCTAATGTAGTCAGTAACCGGTCAACAGATGTCCTCACGTGTACTTCTCTAGTGTAGTCAGTAACCGGTCAACAGATGTCCTCACGTGTACTTCTCTAATGTAGTCAGTAACCGGTCAACAGATGTCCTCACGTGTACTTCTCTAATGTAGTCAGTAACCGGTCAACAGATGTCCTCACGTGTACTTCTCTAATGTAGTCAGTAACCGGTCAACAGATGTTCTCACGTGTACTTCTCTAGTGTAGTCAGTAACCGGTCAACAGATGTCCTCACGTGTACTTCTCTAGTGTAGTCAGTAACCGGTCAACAGATGTCCTCACGTGTACTTCTCTAGTGTAGTCAGTAACCGGTCAACAGATGTCCTCACGTGTACTTCTCTAGTGTAGTCAGTAACCGGTCAACAGATGTCCTCACGTGTACTTCTCTAATGTAGTCAGTAACCGGTCAACAGATGTCCTCACGTGTACTTCTCTAATGTAGTCAGTAACCGGTCAACAGATGTCCTCACGTGTACTTCTCTAGTGTAGTCAGTAACCGGTCAACAGATGTCCTCACGTGTACTTCAAATCTTTATTATTGTGTGTGTCAGTGGCGCCCTCGTGGGTGACGGAGCCGCGCGACACCGCGGTGCTGCTGGGCGCGCCCCTGCAGGTGACGTGTGCCGCGCGCGGACACCCCTCCCCCGTGCTGACCTGGTACACTCGCCGCGGTAACTGTACGCACACACATTGCGCTGCTGCGGTATATATACATATACAACTAAGTGTTTACACTCACTGCGCTTTGATACCTCATCAAGCTGTGGGCGGCGAGGCGAGTGAGGGCGCAGACCAGTGGGCTGAAGTGGGTGACGCACAGTTCGGTCTGCGCGCGCACAACGGCTCGCTGTCGGCGGCGAGCGCCGCGCGTGCCCACCGCGCCCTCTACCGGTGTGTGGCGGACAACGGTGTGGGGCCGCCTCTAGTTAAGCTCGTGAACGTGTCCGTGCACGGTGAGTACTCGCGCGCCGCCCTCGCTCACGTCTGGGGCCAGCGTCATGTGTGTGTGTCGCACAGAGCCGGCGCACCTGGAGGGCGGCGGTAACGTGTCGGGCGTGCGCGGGCGCGGCGCCGAGCTGACGTGTGTGGCGCGCGGTGACGAGCCGCTCACAGTGCGGTGGACGCGCGGCGCAGTGCCGCTAGACCGCGCCTCGTACAGGTGAGCACGGTGACGCCCCGTAGGTGAGCACTACGTCACTGGCGCGCCCCTGACGTGAGCACTGCGCAGGTGGACGGTGAGCGAGGTGCGCGCGGCGGGGGCACTGCGCTCCACACTGCACTTGCGCGCCGCCGAGCGTGTAGACGGTGGCGAGTACAGGTGTGAGGCGCGTAACGCGCACGGACATGCCCAGCGAGTACTACACCTACACGTGGACGGTACGGCACGCGTCGTGTGTGTGTGTGCGTGTGTGTGTGTGTGTGTGTGCGTGTGAGTACCACATGTGTGTATGTGACAGAGCCCCCCGAGGCGCCGCGCGGTGTGTCGCTGTGCGGTGTGGACGCGCGATGGGTGCGTGTGCGGTGGAGAGCGCCGGGCGAGGAGGCGCCGCGCGCACTCGCCTACAGCGCGGTGTACGCGGCGCTGCACACACTGGCGGCCACTGACTCGCCTCACAACACTGTCAACATCACTGCAGACACACACAGGTACGCACCGCACACAACACTGTCAACGTCACTGCAGACACACACAGGTACGCACTGCACACAACACTGTCAACGTCACTGCAGACACACACAGGTACGCACCGCACACAACACTGTCAACGTCACTGCAGACACACACAGGTACGCACCGCACACAACACTGTCAACGTCACTGCAGACACACACAGGTACGCACCGCACACAACACTGTCAACATCACTGCAGACACACACAGGTACGCACCGCACACAACACTGTCAACGTCACTGCAGACACACACAGGTACGCACCGCACACAACACTGTCAACGTCACTGCAGACACACACAGGTACGCACCGCACACAACACTGTCAACGTCACTGCAGACACACACAGGTACGCACCGCACACAACACTGTCAACGTCACTGCAGACACACACAGGTACGCACCGCACACAACACTGTCAACGTCACTGCAGACACACACAGGTACGCACCGCACACAACACAACTATAGGTTATTTTCTACATTTAGAAGTAGAGAGACACACTTCGAGCTATTTCACTGAAACATAAAAATGCCGCACCACACACGTTTCAGCTGCATTTAACACTTTCTACACAGAGTACCATCGTGCATGTTATATAAGTCGACTAGGATTCTAGTGTCGTAATATAGGTAGATCTGTCTGCCTTTACGCTTTCTCTTTAGAATTTTTGAAATAAAAACTAAAGTTGCCTATCTTACTTCTATAGATTGGATGTGCAGTAAATTCATGAAAGTCGTCATCGACATGATCACGTGACATGATATCGGTAGCTATGTCAATGTCACTATATCTGTGTCCACATATTATGTCAAAACCAGATAAATGTAAAAAGTTTAATTTACATATTTTAACTTTAAGATTTAAAGACTCCTTGTCGTGGTGGAATAGAATACAATTTTCTTCAACACTGACTTACCCGTGGGAGTTTTAAGAATGGGCTAAGGAACTCACCAGGAGAGTGGACAGCAGCTGTCTCCTGGGAAAACCTATAACACCTGTTACGATCTCCAACCTGTTTACCAGGTGTGGCGGTTATGGCAATATTCGCCCATCCCAAAATTGGGATGCAAAAAAGACGGTCCCCAGTTACAGCAGTGCCGCTTTTCTACGAGCTTATCTCGGCATCGAACCCGTTAATGGCGGGGCAGAGTGCGAGGTATTAGTGCTAGAAAGAATAGATTTTTGGCTCTAGTAATACAAAATATTCGGACTCTTAAGGACGATAGGATCATCGAGCTCAAAAAAGTCTATAGGACGCGACGTGCGCCGATTCAATACACAGCCAATTGAAGAGGCATGGATTGATACGAAACAGATCCAGTTGCAGAAATATAAGATGTGTGAGACGAGATGTTTTCAAGCCCTTAGGCAGGATCGGACTCCACATCAATATCTGTGAATACATTACTCATCTTTGATTAACAGATGATATCGTAGTCGTCGAATCGAATCCTTGGAGGACGTTGGCACCATGCTCTGAGCAAGACTTCTCAACTAGAGGGTCTGCCAATGATCATGGACAGGACAAAAGTCGTGTGTAATGTCCATGTCATTCCCGTATCGCTCCTAGTTGGGAATGCAAATCTCGGAATTGTCAATCATCAGACAGAGACATCTTGAAAGTCACAGGGAACTGTTGTATGCAAGTGGCACAAGACCGTCTGAGGGAGATTCTTTTGTCTAAGCTCTATTGGGTGATTCGAGTATACTCCTCACTGAGTGATCGCCCGCACGCTTATCATAATGTTTAACAGTAATCTGCTATTATTGTTATTATTTGTTGCTGATGTTATGCTCTGTGTGTGTGTGTGTGTGTGTGTGTACAGCTCGCGCGTGTGCGGCCCCGGCGCGCTCAGTGCGACACTGGTGGGGCTGCACCCGGCCGTCGCGTACTCAGTGCGACTGTTCGCATCTAACCGCGTGGGACACTCGCAACACTCTGAGCCGCTACTGTTCACCACACTTGATGAAGGTATGTAGCCGCGGTCACCGCCACGTGTTGACACCGCACGCCTCTGCGTGCTACTTCACCGGACACATTTGTTGTACAGCACCGGGCGCGACGCCGCGCGACCTGCGCGTGCACACCGCTGGCGCCGACGAGCTGCACTGCACTTGGACGGTGAGTGTGTGAGTGCACTCACTGGACGGTGAGTGTGTGAGTGCACTCACTGGACGGTGAGTGTGTGAGTGCACGCATTGGACATCTTCACACGCGCGCACATACTAACACGAGTGTGTGACGCAGGCGCCGCCACAGGACACGTGGAACGGCGAGCTGCTCGGGTACGTGGTGACGTGGCGCGAACTGGATGCACCCCATGAAGAGCACCCGGAGCCGTCCGACAGCTGGGAGCGCGAGGGGCGCGCCGTGGTGGTGGGCTGGGCCAGCTCCGAGCTGACGGTGTCGGGTCTGCGCAGTTCGACACGATACGCCGTGTCGGTGCGCGCACTGAACCGTGCGGGCGCGGGGCCGCCCTCGGGGGCGGTGTCGGCGCGCACTGCGGAGGGCGCGCCCGAGAGTGCGCCGCGCGACGTGTCGTGTCGTGCCCTGTCGGCGCGCGCGCTGCACGTGCGCTGGACGGCGCCGCACACTCGCGCCACGCTCGCCGGCTACGAGCTGCACTACGCGGCCGCGCACTTCGTGCCGCGTGAGCTCACACGCACACACTAGTGCAGTGCGGCGTCACGCGACACTCACACTAACACTACGTGTGTGTACACAGCGGACGGCGCCGGGGCGGGCGCCACTAGCGGGGCGAGTGCGGGCCCCTCGGGCGAGGCGACCCTGCAAGGTCTACGCGCCGCCACCAACTACACCGTGTGGGTGAGGGCGCGCGCCACCGCCGGACACGGACCGCCCTCCAGCCCTGTGTACTGTAGCACACACGACGACGGTACGCATGTCACACTCAACGAGAATCACTCTGTCAGGCGTATTCAATTATGACATTATACGTTTTACAGCACACTAAGCTGTGATAAATCCTTCTGAGCTTTTCAAAAGCTGCACAACCAAATTGCATTTTAGTTCAAGCACCATAACTATACTGTATATCGTAGGTAAACATAATGATGGCTAGCGGCAAGTATCTCTCAACTGGGACCATTACTCTATTGAGAGATGTATTGACTCTTACTATTGATGTAAGAGATACTCTTTGTCTTATTTTTTTTGCTCCGATTTGGTTTTCTGCCGCTAGATCGGTTTTGTAATTTTAACCTAAAAGCAAATCGATATGTTGACGCTTCTTTACAATGCATTGGCACTTCAATATTAAGATAAACATTTTGGCAGCGCTGAAAGTGTTACAGCAGCACTCCAGTGTTGACTGAATTGATGACTTTTTCATAATCCACAAAAACGATACACGAAAGTCAATTGCATTCTCAAGTTTCTTGTGTGATCTGACGAGATGTATGTGTATGTATGTGTGTATGTGTATGTATGTATGTGTATGTATGTGTGTATGTGTATGTATGTGTATGTATGTGTGTATGTGTATGTATGTATGTGTATGTATGTGTGTATGTGTATGTATGTGTGTATGTGTATGTATGTTTATGTATGTATATGTATGTATGTATGTATGTGTATATGCGCAGTCCCCGAGGCGCCGTCGCTGGTGCGCGCGGTGGGCGTGTCGCGTGACGCAGTGCGCGTGACGTGGCTGGCGGCACGGCCCGCTCGCTACACGCTGTACGCGCGCGAGCTGGCCCGCGTGGGGGGCGAGTGGGCGCAGCGCGTGGACGTGCCGACCCACCCCTCCCCCGCGCCCGACGGGGACCTCTCCAGCGGCGCGGAGGTGTGGCGCGAGGTGCGCGGACTGCGCGAGCGCACCGTCTACGAGTTCTGGGTGCGGGCTGCCACCTCCGCCGGGGCGGGGCCGCCCTCGCGCGCCGTCACCGCCGCACCCGCCGCGCCCCGTACGTACAGACACACCCGCCAGTCGCAATCACAACTACGATATCGCTGAACACTTCATACACAATGTCACGTCTTCAACAAATTTAAATCGAATTGCTATTAATTGATCCTTCTAGCCCATGATAAAACTGACATCCTCCTCTAACGTTTATATATATACAATTCTTCTATATGTGTGTACGCAACTGGCTGGTAACTGCTGGACTGATTGTTATAAATGTTTTTTTGAAATTTTTGCTGTGTCAGCGTTTATTTCGTCAATTAGTTTTCTTGTTGTTTTTCTAAATGTGATACACTAAGTATTTAGTTATGAACACGCAACAAATTGCTCGAAAGTCAATTTCAAGTTGAACCTTATTGTACGGTTCTAGTTGATCCCGTACACCGATGTTGAGCACAAAAACTGCACAGCTTTAAGTATAGTTATATTTAAGTTAAGTAAAGTAAGTATTACGCAGCGTGTGTTGCGGTTGCCGTATAGCTTTGCACTGGTCAGTTACATATCAATTACAAGTAAACTACATAGTAAGCAAAACATGTACGTGGAACCGTACATATTACTAACCCTAAAAAAGATATAAAAATAAGAATATAAAACATAAAAATTAGTAACTTAAGTAAATAATACAAAGTTCAATACACGATAATAAAAGGTAAAATTAACATAATAGCATAAAAATTATAACATAATAACTATTATTATTGTTATTAAATTTGGTCAAATGTAAATGTAACGTCATTGGGCTGCGCATGTTGGGACTGGCTCCGCTGTCGAAATGTTGACCTCGGTGCAGATACTCGTCCGTCCTCCTCAGCGTACAATTTGGTTAATAGACTTTTTTGGTCTTTTTGCAAAATATAAATTAAGTTGAGAGTCATTGTGGCAGAGATTAGGTATGTGCATTTATACCAAGATCTTTAGTTTGTATGACACAACCTTGCTTCACAGTAACAAGACTGGAAGTGTTTATCTTATAGGATGCGAGTTCTCCGGCGCATACCGTGCGAAATATGCACGAATCATCACAACATATCGTCAACCACGTGTTTGTAGCATGTAACTCGATCTACTCGTCCTTGCATCGTTTATTATCTGTAGTGCATAGTGTGCTCGTTCCATGACCGAGTAATTTAGCTTCACAGGGCGCGTCATCACTTTCTAAGTTTCTCACAGGAAGATTTAAAATGCATACGTAGTGTAACCACTACGTATGCATTTTAAATCTTCCTGTACAGAGAAACACTAACGTGTTTCTCTGTACGCACTTTTTCAATTCAGTTTCATCTATGTTTATTTACGTATTTTTCCTAAAGTGTATTGCTATGTATTCGTATGACGTAGATATATATTTGGTTATGTTTCGGTTCATTATTAATGGCAAGGGTAAGGCTCGATATAGCGAAAAGTCTTCGTCACTAGTCAGTGGAATGTGTATCTCGAACATGAAGTAATTGTTGGTAACTCGAGTTTTCTGTTTTGTCAAGGAAAATCCTGCTTTCTTCGTCATGTGGCAATAGTTTGGACAGTTTCGTGATTGGTCTTTTCATCACACCGGCCTGAGTTTTAATAGTGGTAACCCTCATATGTCCGTCTTCACCAGGATGTACATTGATCACCTTCCCCATGGCCCACTTTCCCGGTGGTAGGTTGTTGTCTTTCACTAAAACAATGTCACCCTTTTCTAAATTTTTTGTTGGTTTGTGCCATTTGCTTCTGACTTGGAGCTGAACTAAGTAGTCGCTCGACCATAATTTCCAAAATCTCTTCAGCATATGTTCTGTTAGCTGCCATCTTTGGCGCTTCATCATCAGATCTTGACAGTGGAAGCGTCATTATGGGAGTGCCTGTTAGGAAATGTCCTGGAGTTAAGTAGTTGTAGAAGTCTTCTGGGTCTTCTGTTAATGGGCAAAGTGTCCTCGAGTTCATGCATGCTTCTATTTTAACATAGTAAGCAGCGTGGTGAACTCTTCATAGGTGAGTTTTTGGTCACCCAATATGCGACACAGATGGTATTTCATGGACTTAACGGCCACCTCCCAGAGACCGCCTCCTGTCTGACCGCCGGCCAGACAGGAGTATTGAAATGCCATTCAACCTCCATTTTTCCAATCTCATTAAAGAAATCAGGTGAAAGTTCAGTTTTCCAAACTTCAAATTCGTTTTTCAGTATTTTTGATGCACCAATAAAATTTGTACCGCAGTCTGAATACATGTGTTTCGGTGTGCCCCTCCTGGCACACATTCTCTGAAATGCAGCGATGAACATCTCGGTCCTCAGATCAGATACAAGCTCAATATGCACTGACTTTGTAGCCAGGCACACAAATATGGCTATGTATCCCTTTGAAGTTTTTACCCCTCGGCCTTTGTTTAGTTTGACATCGACATGCCCTGTAAAATCAACCCCAGTATGGGTGATCGGGCGCGAGGGTATAGCTCGTTGTGATAGCAAGTCAGCCATAATCTGGTTATTGTCCATAGGCTTATATCGCCTGCAGCGTACGCATCGACGTAGCTGGTCTTTTACTGACCGATTATCACCAATTATCCAATAGCGCTGACGTATGTAAGCAAGCGTCAGCCGTGGACCACCATGTAGGGTATTCCTGTGCGCGTCTTCAATAACGAGTTGAGTTAATTTTCCATTCCGTGATAGGATTATAGGATTTTTCATGCCCAAGGGTAGGTTTGTCTTATTAAGCCGACCCCCAACACGCATGATTCCATCTTCAAGATAAGGATTTAATTTGTAGATTGAGCTCCTTTTAGTTAGCGGCTGTTTTTTAGTTAGTAAATTATAATCTATTTCAAAGTCATTTTTTTGCATAATTTTTACAATCAATTCATTTGACGCAATTAATTCCTTTGTTGTCAAGTAGGCAGGCAACACATTCTTGGAATGAGCCTTTTCAGGTTTCGCCGCGCCGGGCGATCGGCGAGCCTTTGTAATAAATCATATAAGCCATGCAATGACGCGCTTTGCACGTGTCAATGAGCTGTATTTATTTATCAATGCATAAATGTAGTTTTGCTTAGTTTTAGTTTCAGTTAGGGTTGCCTCTTGTCGTTTTTCTTCAATATCAGTAGTATAATGACAATTAATAATGCTCGTTTCTTGTTTGCCTTTGAAGGTTTGTAACATTTCTGGCCCATTCCACCACAATTCAAACTCGGGTAGTTTTTTCGGGTTTATCCCTCTAGTTGCACAGTCAGCAGGGTTGTTTTTTGACTCTATATAATTCCACTGTTTTGGTAGAATTATTTTAAGAATTTTCTTCATTCGGTTTTCCACATATTTTGCCCATTTAGTAGGTTCGCCTTGTAGCCAAGCTAGTACAACTTTAGAGTCGCTCCAGGCCCAAACAGTAATGTTGTACTCGTTTAGTGAGTTTGTCACCTTTTCCATTAGTTGAGATAGCAGTACCGCGCCACAGAGCTCAAGTCGTGGTAATGTTAGTTTCTGTGCGATTGGGGCAACCCTAGTTTTTGCTGCGAGTAAATTTATTACAAGCTGCCCGTTCTCATCCTTAGCGCGTGAATATATAACGCACGAGTAAGCCCTTTCACTCGCATCACAAAATCCTAGTAACTCCAAGTCTTTCTCAGTACTTCCGATCCATCTTTTAATTTTTATAGACTTCAAAAAAGGTATCTCTGCTCTGAGTTGCAGCCAATTTTCTTGAAGTTCAACTGTTAGTGGCTCGTCCCATTGGAGTTTAAGTTCCCATAGACGTTGAAAGAAGAGTTTCGCTGACACTGTTACTGGAGATAGCCAGCCCATAGGATCGTAGAGTTTTGAAATCTCAGATAAAAGATTTCTTTTTGTAAATGGTTTGTTAATTATTTCTTCTAGATCCCAGTTAAATATGAATGTGTCCAATTTTGGATTCCACGCTAGTCCTAAAGTTTTGGTATTTTCATCTTCGAAGTCAAAAATGCGTTTAGTCGAAATTTGATTCTCAGTAAGCTCTTCGAGTAGTTTTTGGCAGTTTGATGACCATTTTCGTATGTTCATGCCGCCCTCTGTTAGTAAATCTATCAAAGCACGTTGTAGTTCTTTAGCACTTTTCAGTGAGTTGTGCCCACTGATCAAATCGTCGAAATAAAATTGAGTCTGTAGGATTTTAGCGGCAGCAGGGTACTTGTACTGGTAATCCAATGCCAGCTGTTTAAGTGTTCGCATAGCCAGCCATGGTGCACATTTTGTACCGTATGTTAAAGTAAGTAAAGTGTATTCTTGTAGTGGCTCATGTAGTGAACGTCGCCATATAATTTTTTGCAGTGCTTGTTGTTCAATCGCTAGCCAAATACATCGATACATTTTTCTATATCGGCAGTATAAGCATATTTATAAGTCTTCCACTTCAAAATGAGAGCCTGAATGTCCTTTTGTAGATTAGGCCCTTTTTCCATTAAAGAGTTTAAACTTTTACCACTAGATGTTTTACTCGAGGCGTTGAAGACTACTCGTAATTTTGTAGTAGTTGCATTTTCCCGCAGGACTCCATGATGAGGTAAGTAGTTACGTTTTTGTTGCTGTTTGACTTCATTGGGCGATTTTTTTTGTGAAGGAGCCATGTGGCCGTTTTCGGAATATTCATTTATGAACTCCCTATACATTGTTTCTAGTTTTTCATTTTTAGTTAGTCTTTTTTCTTGTTGTAAGAATTGGAAGATAGCGATTGCCTTTGATTCGCCAAGTTCCAATTCAAAGTCCTTTTTCATTGGCATTTTGACGATATATTTGCCATCATTTGGCCTCGTAGTGGTTTGTTGATAGTAAATTTCACACAGATCATCTTTGTTTATGTCCTCAGTTTGAGTTTTGTCCTCACTCTCCCAATATTTTGATATATCGGAGAGATCGATGTTGGTGGCGTGGCAGTTAAAAGTTTTCAGTTTCCCACATAGAATCCATCCCAGTTGAGTTTGTTGAGCCACTGGCGAGTGTAGTTTTCCTCTCAGGATGCCGTCCATTATGATCGCGGCATAAACATCAGCTGAAAGAAGTAAGTCAATAGATCCGCTCACATTGTAATCTGGATCTGCTAGTTTTAAATTTCGTAAATGTGGCCAGTCAGCCTTTTCAAATGTATAGTTCGGCGAGTCGTTTGTAAGCCTTTTCAATACCAGCGCTTGTATGTTAAAAGTATAATCACTGTGTATAGATTTACAGGTAAGTTGTACCTTTCCTTTGCAATCGCCCGATACGGATCTTACTCCATATATGGCCGCATTCAGTTTTTGTCTCGGTAGACGTAAGATCTGGGCAGCCTTTTCAGATGTCAGGTTCACCTGGCTTCCCTGATCAAGGAGTCCTTTAAATGTGATGTAGGTACCATCGTTTGATTCGACTCTTATTTTAACGGTTGTCAACAGTACTTCCTTATTATTTCCTGCTGAGTGATAGGACAACTGTGGCCCTGATGTGGAAGGTTGTTCGAGGTTATTATTTATTTCAGTTTTTGGTGGTTCATATGTCCTTTTTGTAAAGTGTAGTAATGTATGATGTTTTAAATTGCATTCTTTACAAGTTTTTGACGAAGCACATTCAACACAGCAACACTACAGTTGCGCAATGGAATATTCATTTCCATGAATTTTGCGCATTGCATTAAAACATGATTCCCTTCACATAACGGACATTTTTCATAAGTAGTATAGTACGATCGCGTATAGTCCTTATTGCCTTTAAATAAGGTTGTTTTCTTCGTATAATTAGGTTTTTCATTGTAGTACGCTTTGTTGTTGTATTTGTTTGTCGGCTTATTATTGTAGTTCGTATTACCGGTTGCTTTCTGATAGTTATATGAGTCCCTTTGTCGGTTTTTTGTTGTTTCAAATGCCATGAATTGATGTTCTAGAAATGTTAGAAATTCGGTTATGTCGGGTAAGTCTCTAGTGTTCTGAATCTCTTTTGAATATTCATTGAAAGTGCCAGCATCTAATTTCTGCGACATGTAGTGCACAATAATTGGACCCCAGCTCTTTAAATCCACCCCTATGTTAGTAAGTCCATTCATACATTCGATGATGACGTCGTGTAATTTCTTAATATTATAAGCATTTGGGCTTTGTATAACAGGAAGCTGCTGCATCACATTCATGAACGAAGTGAACTGAAGTCGGCGATTATCGTAGCGACGTGTCAGTATCTCCCAACACGAGTCATAGTTTTCAGCACAGACTGTAAGATGTTGTACCAATCGTTCAGCTTCACCTTTTAATTTAGTTTTCAGGTGTTGCATTTTTTGTGATTTGGAAATAGAAAGATTTTTATGGATAGTCTCCAGAAAGAGGTCCTTGAATGAGATCCAACGAATGTAATCACCGTGAAAGTCTTGTATTACAATTTTTGGAGCTGATTGTTCGTAGTGTTTGTTGGACCATATTTTGTTGTTGAGTTGCCTCCTGAGCTCATCATATTTTTGCTCAACATCTTCAAATTTTGCTGAGTAGGTTTCACTCATATCCGTACCCTGAAGGATATGCTCTAGTTGCCAGTGTTGTTTATCAATCGCTTCCCATTTCACTTTTAGAGTTGATAGATGTTCTTCAAGTTCCCATTTTTCGTTTATAAGTTCAAGGTCAATTTTCGACATGGCTCGTGTGGCCTTGAAGTTACATTCTTGCCATTGTAGAACTTTTTTCTTTAAATCCCTAGTTTCCATACCAGTCAGCACTTCTCCCGTGATGTCGGATAAGTCAAAATCAACACTAGAGTCATGTGTCTCTTTTTTTTCTTGTTGTTGATAAGCTATGAGTAACGTCATCATGTCAGCTTTGATATTTTCGTAAATTTCCTTCGTTCTCCCGTAAACGTTACCTGTGAAATAATTGTGTTGAGATTTATCCTCAATTTTAGTGACAATTATTTCATTTCGCTCGTGGAATGATATCCAGAGCTCTTCTAGTCTCTGAAGTCGCTTAGTTAGGTATTCAACAGTTTTTTGAGAACTGCTATCCTTTTTGTAATTTAAGCACAGGTTTTTAATATTGTTAAAGCAACTTACTTGTTGTGCAAGTTCTTCCATTTTCAATTAAGTAGTTAAAGTAGTGGTTGTAAGTAGTGTTTTTCTAAGTCGTGGTTCTGGATGCGAAGACAGGGCAGTACCTTAGTAATCTTCTCCAAGCGTTGTCCGAGTATTCCCGTAGTTTACGATGAATTTCGTCAACCCTTGAATATCCTTAATACTCGGTGCAATAGTGACTCGTAATTACGAAATTAGGCGCCTTCTCAACGAGCCCGGTGAGACCCGCTTCTGGGCAGCCGAACTGCCGATTCGCTTTCGTAACTTAAAGCCACAAATTCACCAAGAATAGCTCGAAGGACCAAAAAGTATGTACGGTTCTAGTTGATCCCGTACACCGATGTTGAGGGCAAAAACTGCACAGCTTTAAGTATAGTTATATTTAAGTTAAGTAAAGTAAGTATTATGCAACGTGTGTTGCGGTTGCCGTATAGCTTTGCACTGGTCAGTTACATATCAATTACAAGTAAACTACATAGTAAGCAAAACATGTACGTGGAACCGTACACTTATGGCAGACCAATTGAGCAGCGCAATTGTATATTATCATATAATGTGTCGGTGTGCTATGTGCTTAGCTAATGTAACAGTAAGACGTTGCGACTGCGTGCAGTGTCAGTGCGCGTCGCGTCGCTCAGTCGTGCGGTGTACGCGGTGCGGGGGGCACGCGTGCGTCTGCGCTGCGCGGCTGTGGGCGCGCCCCCACTGCAGTGGCGCTGGGCGCCCCTCCCCCCCACTGCCACCGTCACCCCGGAGGGGGACCTCATCATACACAGTGAGTCCGTGACACATCACATTCTACGCGTCTATCGAATACTGTGTCACGTCAACCTGCGCTCCCTCCGTAGAGCTGGAGGAGGCGTGGGGCGGCAACTACACGTGCGCGGTGAGCGGGCGCGCCGGCGCGGACGCGCTTCGCGTGCTGCTGGGGGTACGCGCCCCACCGGAGGCGCCCGTACCCCGCCTGGTACGTGCCGCCGTGGGCGCGCTGCACGTCGCGTGGGACGTGCCGCCAGACGGGGGCGCTGCGCTCGTCGGCTACACTGTGCGGTGGAGCCGCGCGGAAGGGGCGGGGGTGGAAGTGTCGCGGCGCGTGCCTCCGGGGGAGCGCACGCTAGCGGTGGGCGGTCTGTCGTGCGGCGCGCTCTACCGCCTGTGGGTGTGCGCACACAACGCCCTGGGCACCTCGCCCCCCTCGCGCGCGCTCCTCGCACGAACACGCGGCGACCGTACGTACATTAATTACATACAGCAGACTACCTTCGTCCTTCACCTTCAGACCAGTTCCATGTTCATCATCATGTCATTTCAGCTCACACAAGTGCCACTGCTGCACTCGAGCCTCCTCCACAGTTGGAGGGAAGTTACCCTACTACCGTAAAGCTGGTCGGACATGTTGTTATAGGAGGTTTGTGTCGAGTTTTCCTTTTCTTGCATGAAGTTATCTATACGTGATATCTTTTAATGGTGTTTTACGACATCCACTGACAAGAAGGGGAGTAAGGAATTATCTCCTTACTCCATCACCACATTCACAACACACAAGGTCCCTGTTATATTAACATGTTGATATCCACGATGACCTCCTACTAGCAACTCTCAGTTGTTAGCTGAACCATAAAGAGCGGTTTTTAAAAAAATAAATCTGCAGTAGCATCTCGCGACAGTATATACTTGGCCACTCGTCATTTCTAATAAAACCGCTAAAACAACGTTCCGTCCTATAATGTTCATCATTTAATCACAAAGTTAAACTTCATTACTATGAGTTTTAAAGAGAATATAAATAACATTATTTAGAATTCAAATTACTAAGTGTGTATGTGTACCAGAGGCGCAGCCGGCCCCGGGCAAGGCGTTCCTCTGGACGAACAGTACGACACTGCGCATGAACCTGCTCGCGTGGGGGGGACGCTGCCCTGTCACCTCTTGGAGCATAGCGGTGCGCCCCACCACCGGAGGGAGCTGGCTCCAGGTCGACACGAATGGTGAGACTGCTGAGGTAGGACCTATAGTATACTGTTAATCACCTAACGTTACTATTTCACACATAAATAGCATCTCGCATTATTTATTTCTATGTGGTGACGGAATATTAATACGATTCATCACCCTCTATCTTGCTCGTGGGTGTCGTAAAGGACGACTGAGAGATTAATTATAGGTACTTATAACATCTATGCAAGAAAAGGAAAGCTCGAGGTAAAACCTTATAGGAACATTTCTAACCAACTGGATATAGTAGGTCTGTGTAACTGACTGGGCACCTGTGTCTGTGTAACTGACACACACACACACACACACACACACACACACGCACACGCACACGCACACGCACACGCACACGCACGCACACACACGCACACACACGCACACACTTGCACACACTCGCACACACTCGCACACACTCGCACAAGTTGTATAAGACACACAGACAATGTCTTGTACAATCATGACATAGTTTTATTTTAAATTTGGTAAATGTAAACTAATGACATCCCAGAAGTCATTGATAACAAAATAAATATAATTTGTAATGCATGTGATACGTACTAATTAATTACGATATCAAAAGTTAATCTCAACAGCTGTAAGTTGCCAGACTGAATCTACTAAATATTTTGGAATTTCATAACAAATGTATTGTTTATTGAAAGTATTATTTATTGAATCGACTCAAATAATTACTCATTCTTAGTTAATCGCTTAAAAATAAGACATGTACCTAATTTATATACATATATAATCTAGCGATAGTGTACGAATTCTCACTATTACTATAGGTGGCACTTTGAAATGAAACTATGGTTGTTATCAAGGTAGTTGTTTTTATTCGAATTAATTGTTCAATTAAGAATATACGTGCGATCGAACCATAGAGCGATCTAAAAGTTGTTACAGCGTCATCTTTTGCCATTAATAGAAACTAAAATAATATTTAATATAAATGTCTCGAATCCAACATGGTGCGATTCAGAGTTCAATACAGCGACATCTATTGACACTGTTGGTAACTAAATAACATTTAACATACCGCCCACCAAGGGCAAAGTGGACCTTTGACCTTAATTACAAAATATGGCTTTATAAACAAATAGTTACATCTTACAAATTACTTAACCTTATCGACTAATATTCCACAGTTGATTAAACAAAATATGCCTTATTGATAGATGTCCATTGCACGATATATTTTTCTTAAGTTAACCTAAAGAAATAAAATTTAAATTTGGTAATACAATTAGTTAATGAGCAACAGGAAGTATACAAAGTTTTGATGATGGTCTTTTAAGAAATCCTGTTTTTGTCTTTAATGTGACCACCCGTACTACACCATCTAACCCGGGATGAGTAGCAACTACCTTGCCATACAGCCAACGACATGGAGGCAGACCATCCTCCTTTACAACCACAATGTCGCCAATTTTAAGTTGTTGATCTCGGTTTAACCATTTATACCTAATGAGAAATTTGGTAAGATATTCGCGTGACCATTGCCGCCAAAAGGTTTGTAGCATTCGTTGTGAGTGCTGCCATCTCCTCAAAGAACTCACATTTGTTGTTTCAAAATTATGATCAGGTGCTGTAATCAGAGGCTCTCCAATGAGAAAATGCCCCGGGGTTAATACGGTTATGTTGTCTGGATTATCCGTAACCACAGACAGAGGACGAGAATTTAAGCAGACTTCTACCTGCACCAACACTGTTGTCATTTCCTCATATGTTAGAGTTGCGTTGCCAATTATTCGTTTAAGATGGTATTTAATGGATTTTACGCCAGCCTCCCATAATCCTCCAAAGTTAGGAGAGTGTGGCGGTATAAAATGCCATTCGCAATTGTTTGACGCTAAAGACTGCAACTTCAGTTAGCATTTGGGTTTCTTCTGCGACACTACACTTCTTCAGCTCCGATGATGCTCCAATAAAGTTTGTACCATTGTCGCTCCACAAATGCGAGCAATGGCCGCGTCTGGCAACAAATCTTTTGAAGGCTTGCAAAAACCCTTCAGAATTAAGGTCGCTTACGACCTCTATATGGACAGCTCGTGTCGCCATGCAAATGAACAAAGCAATGTATCCCTTGTAAGATTTGTTTCCTCGACCCTTCGTTGTCCTTATTTGTATGGGTCCTGCATAATCCACTCCAGAATTGCTGAAGACGCGTGTCGGTGTTACCCTGGCAGGAGGCAATTGACCCATCATAGGGCTTTTCGATATTGCTGCGTTTTTTGCACAAATCACACAAGATCGGTAGTGAGACTTAACCAATTGCTTTGCTCCAACTATCCAGTACCGTGACTGAAGGTAATTCAAGGTCAGCTGCGGTCCTCCGTGAAGCGTTGTCTTATGTGCGTTGGCAACGATAAGTTGTGTGAGTTGACCCTGCTTCGGTAACAAAATGGGATGTTTACGGTTATAAGTTAGTGAAATCGAATTATCCAATCGTCCACCCACTCTTAACACTTGCTCGACATCAAGAAATGGATTTAATGGACGGATTTTGCTATTTTTAGGTAGATCTTTCTTCTTAACAATCAGATTGATTTCATCTTTGAAGTAAATTCCTTGAACCTTGCGTATGTATATAGTTAGAGCTTCATTTAATTATTTACTTGTTAAATATTTTGGTTGAGTTTTGTTTGAGCGGTAGGTTTTACAATTGTTGATGAATCTTTTGCAGTATGCCATGACACGAACCAATTTTGCCAACGATGAAAATTTATTCCACAGATCATCTTCACTGGCTACGGTTGCACAGTGAGATTTTAGTGCTTCTAACTCTGTTTCTGTTGATTTAGGCTTGCTGTAAATTATAGTTTCATTTGAAATTATTTCAGGGCCGTTGAACCAAAGTTTGTTGTTAACAAGTTCTGACGGATGCAAACCTCGCGATGCGTAGTCTGCTGGATTCCGTTTGGTGGAAATGTGAGACCAATTTGTTGGATCGAAGTGTGTTAAGATTTCAGAAACCCGGTTTGCAACAAACACACTCCATTTGCTAGGATGTTTATTCAGCCAAGCAAGGACGACGGTGGAATCAGTCCATGCATGTAAGTTTTCCTTTTTAATGTTTAGTACTGTTGCAATATCCATCATTAGTTTGCACAACAATACTGCGCCGCACAGTTCAAGTCTTGGGATTGATATTTGCTTCACCGGAGCCACCTTCGTTTTTGCTGCGACCAATGAAACACCTACCCTGCCTTCAGCATCGAGCCTTCGAAGATACACAACAGCTGCGTAAGCCGCCTTCGACGCATCGCAGAAGCCATGCAACTCGATCTTGCGATCATTTTGCTGAGTGCCAACCCATCTTGGTATGCGAATTTTGCTTAACATTAGTTGTTCTTCACGGTAAGTCATCCATTCCTTTAATAAGTTGTCTGGGACTGTTTCATCCCATTCCAACCCAGCTAACCACAGCTTTTGTATCATTATCTTTGCTAGTATTATGCTTGGTGCAACCCATCCCAATGGATCGTAGAAACGAGATATGTCAGAAATAATTTTTCTTTTTGTTACAGGTATCATCAGTTTTGGGAGAGTCACAACATAGTGGAAGGTATCATCGCTTCGGTTCCAGGTAAGTCCCATCAATTTTATGAGTTCATCTTCCTTTATTTTCACCCCTTCCTCTACATTCCTGTCCCCTTCTACATTCATATTCTCTTCCTTTCCTTTCATCATCTCGAATAACTTATCATTGTTGCTACTCCATTTTTGCAAGGTAAATCCAGCTTTATCCATTAGTTGATTCATTTGTGTAACTATTTCTATCCCCTCCTCTACATTTGCGGCTCCACTCATAAAATCGTCGACATAGAAGTCACGAAGAGTTCTTTCAGATGCTGAAGGATATTCAACACCATGATCCAGAGCAACTTGTTGAAGTGCCTTTATCGCCAGGTAAGGAGCGGAAGCTGTGCCAAACGTGACCCTGGTAAGTCTATAATGTTCTATATCTGTGTCTGGATTTTCTCTCCACAGAATTCTTTGGAGGTCATTATCCCGAGCATCTGTCTTCACCTGCCGGTACATCTTCACCTGCCGGTACATCTTCACCACGTCTGCTGATAAGCAGATTGGTGCCATTCTCCAGCGCATTACAAGGTGTCTGAGTTTAGGCTGTAAAGTAGGTCCTACTAATAATTGATCGTTTAAAGAGAGATTATTTTTTCCCTTGCAGGATGCGTCAAAAACTACTCTCACCTTCGTGGTTGACTTGTCATTTCTTATCACCGCATGGTGTGGTAAGTATATGACCTTTGGATTATTTATCTCCTCTGTTGGTACCCTTTCCATGTGTTTTAATTCTAGGTAATCATGTATCACTTCTTGATATTGCTTCTTTAATGATTCATCTTTGTTTAATTTATATTCTAATGCCTTTAATCTTTTTTCAGCTATGTCATAGGATGAAGTTACTTGAGGATCGTTAGTTTTGAATGGAAGACGGACGATATATTTGCCTTCTTCATCTCGTCGAGTCGTCGCGGCAAAATGTTCTTCACAACGTTTTTCATCTTCGGTGAACATGACTTCACGTGGTGGTGGAATATCAGATTCGAGCTCCCAGAACCGTTTGAGCAGCTCGTGGTCTTCATTTGTGCAACAATGAAGAACGTTTATCCTTGAAGAAACCTCGTCTGTTGAATTTGTCATTCCCGACAAAATCCAACCCAGACTTGTAGCTTGTGCTATAGGTGTACCAGGAGGTCCGCGTTTAAAACCTGCTTGAAGTATTTGGCTATATACTTCAGATCCTAACAAAATTTGAATTTTATTAGGTATGTAATATTGTGGATCAGCTAGTGTTACGCTGATTTCTTCCCATTGTATTGCCTCAACTCTTTTCGATGGGAGAAGAGAAGTTATGTTACTAAGCACATATGCCTTCACCGGAATCTTGAAGTTTGGATCAATCCGGGATTGTATGTAGATAGTGACCATTGATTTAGAAACAACATTTGTGTCTCCCCCTAAGCTTGTTACTTGATCAGTGGCTGGTGATTTTCTCAGACCCAAATACTGAACCGTAGCTTCCGTTACGTATGATCCTTGGGATCCTTGGTCTAGAAGCGCACGAATTGAGTAACGTTTCCCGTTCTTTGCCATAGCCATGACCACTGCCGTGGCTAGCAAGACTTGCTGCTGGCCCTTGCCAGTAGCAAAACACAACACAACACCTGAAGTTTGCTGACCTGCATCGGAAGATGCTGACAAAGCATTTGCCTTGTCTGATGAAGAAGCAACCCGCCCACCGTGGCTGCTCTCAAGCGCTATCGCGTTTGACCCAGATCGCGTGGGATGTAGCAGCGAATGATGAGATCGCTTGCAAATTCGACACGTTAAATTACTGCGGCATTCTTTAGCAGTATGATTGCTACCCAAACAATTAAAACATATTTTATTGTCCAGTACAAATTTGCGACGGTTGTCGACAGTATCATTATGAAAATTCTTACATTGGCTCAATTTATGACCGTCTGAACAAGATGGACAAGAACGACTTGGTGCGTTGGTTACATGCATGGATTTAACTTTGTTTACTTGGACTTTGACGCCTGTTGTTGTCCTTGGATCCAGGAACTCGATTGCTCGAAACCGTTGTGTTAGGAATGCCTGAAATTGTTTATACGTGGGGAGATCATCTACGGTAATGTTGGTGGTTACATGAAACTCCCATTGACGTCTGGTTTCTGGATCCAACTTCAACGACAGTATGTGGATTATTAGTATGTCCCAGTTGCTAACATTGATACCTATATTTGCGAGGGACGCTAAACAATCGTTCGTAGTATTTACAAGCTCTTTGAGCCCAGTTGCCGATTCATTAGTAAGATTTTTCTGACTAAGCAAACGTCTCAATACATTTTGAGAGACGTATTTTTTATTATTATACCTCTCTTCTAATAACTTCCAACATCGTTCGAAGTTGGCGTCTTGAATCGGTATGTGCCTTTTAGATAATGTAGTTTCTGAATACTATCCAAAGAATTGTTGTTGCCGACTAATGACTGAAACATATCTCTAAAAGAGCACCACTCCGTATATAGACCAGAAAAATTTTGAATTTGTAGTTTGGGCAATTTTAAATGAGGTGATACATTTTGAACTTGATCACTTACCGAAGTGCCCATAGACTGTGTTTTCTTATTGAAATCAAATCGAACCAGTTCACATTTTAATTTACATTTATAACTGCTATATACTTCTTCACATTCATCGTATTGTTCTGATTTGACATAATCAGTAGAGTTTAATTCTTGTGTGGTATAACTCTTTGTGGCCAGACAAAAATTCGAACCACAGCTGCTCGACTGATTCCAATCTCCCTTCTACATACTCGTTAGTTAATCTATCTTTCGGACATTTTTTAAAATTTACATGTGCCTTTGAAATTCTTTTAAATATATCTACTTGAAAGTTTATTGTGTTCTGCATTTTTAGGCAACGTTAAATAAAGCAATGAGCAACAATCAAATACACCCAAGTTCAGAAATAAATTTATGAAATCACAAGATCAAGAAAATATTGTGTTCAATAAGAGTTCAAGAAAATTTTACAAGTGTTTAGAACCTTGTCTCTTTCAATTTTGTAGAAATTTGGCGTACCCGTACCTTCGTTTTTTAGCAAACTATTCTAAGTCCTTATTTACCATGCACACATTACAAATTTTCTAAGTCTAAAGTAGATATTTTAAATTTGAAGTTAACAAAATAATAATAAAAGTAAATCTAAAGTTCTCAAAATATTAAAGGAAATTTGAAGTTTCAATATTTGTATAATTAGCACTTTGTATTTTTCACTTCTTGAAATAATATTTTAAAAGTACTCACAGTTTCACTTCCACTTACGCCAATTCCGTTCAACTTTTGCGAACTTCGCTGCTTCCTTCACGAGACGGGGACACGAACTTCTCCCTGCGCCGTCTGCGTGACCGACTTCGTTGGGTCTCAACTCCGCCGTGGTGCCAGTTGACGTCACTGGGCTGTTACACTCACTTCACTATGCACTATTCACTTTTCACCTCCGGGGCGGGGCATGTGCAGTGGGGCACCCACACCTGGTATACGGGAACTCCTTGCAGTGGCCTCGATGCACCGGATAAGCTTGGTGATGTTGCGACAGCAATCCACTGTCCACCAGCTTAATACGCTGCTTTCACTGTTATCCACTAGGGGATATCCAGCGACGAAGGACCATGTACGAATTCTCACTATTACTATAGTAATTTTTTTCATTCGTTTTTCGTTTCATTCGTTCATTCGTTTTTTTCATCGTTCTTTTTTTTCATCGTTTCATCGTTCATTCGTTTTTTCATCGTTTCATTTCAAAGTGCCACCTATAGGTGGCACTTTGAAATGAAACTATGGTTGTTATCAAGGTAGTTGTTTTTATTCGAATTAATTGTTCAATTAATAATATACGTGCGATCGAACCATAGCGCGATCTAAAAGTTGTTACAGCGACATCTTTTGCCATTAATAGAAACTAAAATATTATTTAATATAAATGTCTCGAATCCAACATGGTGCGATTCAGAGTTCAATACAGCGACATCTATTGACACTGTTGGTAACTAAATAACATTTAACAGATAGTATTACGGGAGCGTCTAAGACGATATATTCTCTAATGAGGTGTTCAATGTGTTTAACAACAGCTCCTAACATATATGTCGTATGTTTGAGGTGTGCTACAACTAATGTTTCAAGTCCATATAAGGCATTAGACAGTAGTACAGAATACAAGCATTTTAGCTGCCAATAATTGAACTACTTAAGCAATAACGACACTTGATCTTTAATAAAAATAAATACTGTAGTGCCTTTCTTTTGTTCCGCACCCGGGTATAGTTAGAACCCACGCCGTCCATTCCGTCCAGAGTTACCAAAAGAAGGCGCCCTATCTCCTGTATTACTTCTACTTCTCTTTCGCCAATAGACCAGCTATTGGTACCAAGTCTTGACGTCCATGGCCGGTTCGGTGGGTTACTATCAAACTATGGGTGGCAAACTATCTCAATTTTTGTCAGTCAGTGTGCAGTTTGCACACTTGCACCATCTAGACTCCGTGAGTCTATCCTACAGTTTGATATTTAAGTCTGTGGAAGGCGCTGTCAAAATTATATTCATTGAAATCGAAAGGGTCCAGAAAGACGTTATAAAAGTAGATTTAAAAACCTCTTCCATTATCATACTGACGCGTTTTACAAGGCATTGACTGTACTTAGGATAACGTAACATTTTATTCTAAAAGCATTGTTGCATATTTATAAAAGTATAAAAACTGCAACATATTACGAGTTGATCACTATATTGCACCTCCAGACTCCTCTGTCCGCAAGCTAATTCCCTTGTTGTCGGTGGCTGCCTCGCTTTCCTATACCCACTTATATTTAATTAAGTCAATAGATATTGTACCACATACAATCAGTGCTGTCGCTAATTGTTCAAAGTATGTATGTTGTTGTCAGGCGAACAGTTTGTTGTCGAGTACGTGGTACGAGGTGCGAGTGTCTGCGCGCGCGGCCGCGGGCGAGGTGACGGCACAGTACCGCGCCGCCACGCGCGCCCTCACAGGAGGTGAGTGAGCGAGCTGCACACCGCATCAGCTCACCTCGTCAGCACTCACTGACAGGCGCGCTGCTCACGTGCAGAGCCCCTGGGAGAGCCCGTGGAGGTGTCGGTGGAGGCGCAGGGCGCGGCGCCCGGGGGCGGTGGTGGCGCCCCCCTCACCCCCGCGCTACTGGGCGGTGCGCTCGCCCTGGTGCTGGCCGCACTCGCCGCACTGGTGACGGTGCGCCGGCACGACGCCTGCGCGCGCAGCGACTCCTCACCGCACCTGACGCACGCACCGCATACACAACTGTACTCCACAGAGCCCACCAAGAAAAACGGAAAACTGATGACACCACCTGACGGTAATATATGTGTAACGTATTATTATATTACTAGCTATCGTCCGCGTAGAAACCATGGGTGGCAGTGGCAACCGCAGATAACTATGTAGTGCGTTCAGAGTTCTACGGGCTCACTGTTGCTCTGGATCATCTAATGTCAATCTGGTATATAAGGGGGTGCTTCTATACCTAAGACGGCTGACTCCAGACTAATTGAAGCGGCGTAGTGGCCTCTACGTGAAGCGCACAGGAGACTTTGTGCTAACACCTATGTTGTACTGCTCTCAGTTGAGCTCGTACTTGCGGGTGAATGTACTATACATTAGCTGAGGCTGGACCCTCTACGGGCTGGGCTTAATTTAAATAAGCGACACGTTTGGTCACACTCGGTATCGAGGTGGTGATTTGATAAGTCACGATGCCGCCTAGAGTATCCCTATATAAAAAGAATAAATTGACGTTTCATAGACCCTATAGCTATACACCGGTTGGCACAGCAATCTCCGTTCATTTGGTTCCACTCGGTCGAGGACCAGATAAAATATTTGGGTTTAGTACTCAACGGGCGACGGTATTTCAGTAGCATTTTCATCAAATTACTCCCCGGCTCGTTAAAGCGGTATTAAATGTTGACGTCTGAATGGGAGACTAGTTCGATCAATGGCCCTGTACGGTACACCTGTGTGAGCAAATTTTGACAACTTGTATTAAAACTTTCTTCTCGCATCCGCAGAAAGCCATGGTATTTAGAACTACATGCGAATACCGCGCCATGTCCCACAGTTGTGGTCCCAGCTAGGACACAGCAGACATACTTATGAGGTCTGTATTGCCTGGGTAGAGCAGCGCCGTGAATTTATCGCAAGCATCACTGCCGAAGCTGACGACCATCACTTAGATCATAGTCAGGTCAGGAACTGGTATTAGGTCGCCATCTTCTGCTTGGCAGTTATCTTGCGTAAGAACTCAGCGGCGCCAGTCAGGAAGAAAATCTTGCATGCTGACTCGTTCCACCGCTGTGGCGTCGGGTGGTGGCTAGCTCAAATGCTTGCATTTTACTATCTTTACGTGATATAATCGTACTTTCGTCAATCGTCCATCTAACGTCGCGGGCCGGTCCATCCAAAGCGAGAGAGTCGGAAGCCCAACTTTCTGAGGGTGTTTTTGCCTGTGGTTTTTGCCTGTGGTGGGTTTTGGTGATGCCTTCAGTATAATCAAACCTCATTGGACGCATTCACACTCCCTTCATTTTCTTCACGGTAGGCAGCGAGCTGGCAAAACTCCATGAGTAGTATCACTTACCATTAGGTGGTGGTGGTGCTGCTCGGGTGCTGTTTGCTCGTTTGCCAATAACAATAATAAAAAACTAACCTAGTCAAAGACACGGATGACTGAAACGGGGATTAGTCCTCCACTCGTAGAGAGACTGAACGCGCGAGGTCGATACCACGACAATATAGTTTGCTGCCTGGCGTTAAAAAAGGGGTGTTCGAGTGACCTTGCAGGACATTCTTTTTCTATTCATTCTACACCCTTCACTAAGGAACTTCATAAACATATAAGTGACGGACACAAATTACATCCAGTCTCAGAGCAACAATTTGTCGATCACACAAAAGATTGTCCGGCGTTGAACCCGTGACACTGGCACGATAGGGTGGTCTCTTAACCACTATGTTATCAGTGCAGTTAATTAATCATTGGCGTTGTATGAATTTATTACTTGTGTATTAGAGTGAAAAATATCAAAGGATAATTCATTCCCTATTTTACAGACCCTTAGACAAGAATATATCGTATGAGGGTTGATTTTCAGAACAATTTTCGTTTATAACGAGCCTTTTTGTATCGATTTTCATTGAAGTTGTTGACTAAGCTGTGTACGTTACTATAGTTTTTTAACTATCCCACGGGAGCTCTTTTTATTTTCCGTCATTAAAAGTATCCTAAATGTTGGCCGGGGATATAAGTATCACCATGCAAAATTTCATTTAAATCAGTCGAATAGTTTCGAAATCCGTTTAATTCGCCCATACAAACAGATAATCGAAACGACGTCTGCCTGCCTTCGGGTTGCCCACATTTCGACTATGTAATACGTCCCGTCCCCCTACATACTCTGTCCGAATACTCTGGTATCGTCAATAATAATTATGAGAAATTAATAACGTGAATACAAAATTTCATTGAAATAATGTAGGTAAATACGAAAAACTTTTTTACCTACTGAATTTGCACCCCTCTTTTACCGTCTTGGGAATTGATTTCACAAAAAGGGATATCGGCAATAATCATTATTACGAACTTGTAACCTAAATATAACATTTCATTGAAATAACTTTAAAAATCAGAGATTTTTCATACTAAGTTTGGATCTCTTTTTTATTCTTTTAAGGTATGATTTTCGAAAAAATATTTTACAGCTGTTTCA
This sequence comes from Lymantria dispar, assembly GCA_032191425.1. Taxonomy (NCBI): domain Eukaryota; kingdom Metazoa; phylum Arthropoda; class Insecta; order Lepidoptera; family Erebidae; genus Lymantria; species Lymantria dispar. The sequence continues at coordinate 12,521,807 of CM063441.1, forward strand.
TGATTTTCACTGAAGAACCTTCGTACTAAATTTCATTTGAATAATTTCAAAAACGGCAAAGTTTCATACTAATTTTGCACCGCCGTTTGCCCCCTTTGGGGATGAATTATCAAAAATCCTATCTTAGTGCTCCTCTACGTTATAAAAGGAACCCCTGTGCAAAATTTCAAGTTTCTATATAACCTTATAGTTTACGCCCTGCGTTGATATGTCAATCAGCTTCTCCTTTTATATATATATTATAGATGTGCACTCAGTGTAACACGACGCGTACTCACCTATCACGTGAGAGACGAGTGAGAACACGCGTAGATAGCATCACTGTACGAGGAGAACATTTCTAGACGTATTCCTGTACGTTGGTACTGTCCTACCAATGAGCTACCGGTTGACCTAATTATAGGCACTAATACCATATCTGTCAGATCATCAGATATTATCTGATTGATCGAGCTTTGCTCGGTATATTTTTGTTGTATTTTTGCCGAATTTATTTAGCTATATATTAATAAAAAATAAAAATTAAATAATGAATAAAATATAAAAAATTACAAAAAGAGAATAATAATAACACCGAGATTCGATCCGACGCTGTTTGAATGCCAAAACAAAACTAAAAGGAAACTGGACAACTTCCCAACTAAGCTGTCGTAACTCATGACGTTGACGGCAAAATTTGAATTCATATTCTTTTAAAATTTAATGTCATTGTATTGTTTTGCTAAAAACACCGATAAAACAACATTTTCTATAAATAAAACCTAGCTAGATCGATTTATTGGCCTCAAAACCTCTAATATGCCAAGTTTCATCAAAGTCGTTGGTGCCGTTTCCGTAAATATGTATAAGATAAGGACAAAGTTAAAATATTGAAAACAAAAACGGTTTGTAAGATGGACATAACCCGGCCTGATATATGAGTAGTACTTCTCAGGTGGACCAACGTGTACTCTGTACAAGACAGGTCGTTGTTTCGGCATGAAGTACCCCTTGAAGTACCCCGTTCTTTTCAGAGCGCCCAGCGATTTGTTGGCCAATTTGACTTTGTTCTCCATATGACTCACAAACTAGATTTAGGGAAAGACCCCAACAATCTTCAAATTTTCCTCTAAAATGGTCCAGGACTCATTATGTTGGGCGGTGTATCGCACGTCACACGTGTTACATATGAGTACGCCATGCAACTTGCTGACGCCGCAGTCAACCCGATCGACCTCAATAACTAGGACTTTGTAACATTTCGCAATTGCAAACGGCATGAAGCATCGAGTCAGCACATCGCGTCGTGTGTCAACATCACGCCACATTTTAGTTTCGCAATACCTAGTTGTAATTATGCATAAAATTAATTCTTTAATTATTCTCGGTACTAGCATCGTCCGATTAGCACTACCTTAGACTTAGAGTTATAAAATTGTAATTTTTATTTTTAATTAAATTTATTTAAGTGAATTGGTTTTTTTTTGCATCCTCCGGCTCCAGCCTACGTATTTGGCGCAGTCGGTAGGATATTTGCGGGCTGGTTCGCGCATTAGGACTATCTAATATCGATATCCGTGTTCGCGCATCGCCCGGGCGACTTCCAAGTCATGTCACGAGTATCCGAATCTACGGCAGCTGAAGCAGGAGGTGTATCCAGACATCGATACCGCAGAGAGGGCCAATTATGCATATGTAAGTACTCTAGAATAGTTCTTGAGTTGCTTCCTTTCTATTCTTATTGTGTATTAAAATTATTCCAAGATTTTCCATCCCAGGCAATCACGGAAACTTAGGTTAGATTCTAGATCAGAATTATTAGATTCCAATAGAAATTTAGATTCTAGTTTGTATAATACAATAGACAATATGTCGAGGATAGACGAGATATTTAAGGCCTTGCGCATGGTGCCCGATTTCGACGGGAACACAAATGTGCTTACTAGATTTATAAGATTATGTGACCAGTTAGTTGCAACGTATGTATCCCCACAGCCAGGCGACGAATTTTCCAACTTGGCACTGTTAAACGGCATCCCTGAAAACTGGGCCGGCATTCGAAACGCTTTAATCAATAATTTCTCAGACCAACGCGATGAGACCTCGCTTTATAACGACATGGCACTTTTAACACAGGGGTCCTCTACACCCCAGGAGTATTACGAAATCTGTCAAAACTTATTCGCAACCATAATGACGTACATAACCTTACATGAAACTGTTCAGACAACTGTAGAGTCGAAACGTAATCACTATAAAAAATTAACTCTTCAATCATATTTACGCGGCCTTCGCGATCCTCTTGGTTCTCGCATTAGATGCATGCGACCAGAAACAATTGAAAAAGCCTTAGAATTTGTTCAGGAGGAAATGAATACTCTTTATATGCAACAACGTAACGATCGCATGCCGGATAAGAAACCTTTCTTTCAATTACCCAGTAATAATAATTCTGTTAAAAATCATACCACCGTATCACAGCCTGCTACCATGCCTATGTCTAAACCATTTTCTTTTAATATGCCCGGTCCCTCTAGACTAGGTCCCGGAATATTCCCACAGCGCCCGCCATTACCATGGAGACCTAATACACACCAATCGCAATATCCTCAAGCCACACGTACACAACAAATGTTCAGTGCTCGACCGCCGAACTACAATACACAAAATAATTCATATAGATTTCAACCACCTAGGGATCCTAACTCAAATGATAACCTGAAAGCTATGAGTGGTTTATCCCACTTCGTACCAAAGCCTATGCCACTCCGACACGATTGGTCCAGACAGGGCAACCCGCCCCCTACAAACTATTTTAAAACACGAGACGTGAATTTTAACGAGTGCTACGATTACTCATACCAATACGAACCTTATGATAACTATGAAACATATCAGTACGATTATAATGAATATCCCGAAACTAATTATTATTATGACATGCCTATGTCTCAGCCGCAAATAAATTATTCAGACTCATATTTGCCACCTCCTACAGACATAACAGTTACTGAAGATGTCAATTGTAATGACGAAAATTTTCACGAGGACCAGAATATAAAAGAACGAAAATAGAAGTAAATTTACATACACAACGTCATTTACCGTACATCCAAATCTCAAATCCGCCGTTAAAACTACTTATAGACACAGGAGCTAATCAATCATTTATCAACCCTGAAACTATAAAAAAATATTATCCACACCTACCTTGGAATTATAACTCGTTCGAAGTTACTAATGTTCATGCCACTAACCGTAATGACTATTCTATTAATTTACCGTGTTTTCAAGAATTCTGTGACCAAGGTCTATTAACATTTTTTATATATAATTTTCTCGAGTTCTTCGATGGACTTATAGGTTTAGATATTTTAAATAAATGGGAATCGAACATAGATCTTAAAAATAATAGACTAATTACGAAAAATGCTGTCAACCCTATAGTTATGTATAATTCACGCAACTGTAATTTATACGAAGATATAATACCTGCAAACTCTTCTAAAATAATTAGAGTCCCAGTTGACATTGCTAACGGTGATGCTTTAATTACCTCACAGCGTATTTCGAATTGTAACATAAATGAATGTATTACTACTATTAATAACAGTCGCGGTTACTTAGAAGTTTTTAACACAACCTCAAATGATTTAATCTTTTCTATGAGCGAACCAGTTGAAAGCAGAAGTTTTTAACATCGAATGTATAGGTACTAATCACCCACCATCATCACGTATTAAGGAAGTGTTGTCTCGTCTACGCACAGACCACTTGAATGAAGAAGAACGAGTTAATGTAATATCCCTAGTTTCACAATACGCTGACGTATTCTATCTTAAAGGTGAACCACTTACTTTCAATAATAAAATAAAACATAGCATTAGAACTACAGACGAAGTACCAGTATACACTAAACCTTACCGTTACCCGTTTATTCACCGTCAAGAAGTACGCAGTCAAATTTCAAAGATGTTAGAACAAGGTATTATCCGTCCTTCCGAATCCGCGTGGAGCTCGCCTATTTGGGTGGTTCCTAAGAAAGCTGACGTGTCCGGTAAAGTTAAATGGCGAATAGTCGTGGACTTTAGAAAATTAAATGAGAAAACTATAGATGACAAGTATCCTATATCTAACATAGCCGATGTATTAGATAAATTAGGGAATTGCAACTATTTTACAACCCTTGATTTAGCCAGTGGGTTCCTCCAGGTTGAAATGAACCCCAGTGACATTCCAAAGACGGCATTTAACGTAGAACACGGCCATTTTGAATTCTTACGGATGCCGATGGGACTTAAGAATTCTCCATCTACTTTTCAGAGAGTGATGGACAATATTCTTCGTGACCTTCAAAATTCAATATGCTTGGTATATTTTGATGACATCATAGTATTCAGTACCTCCCTTTAGGAGCATATAATTAATTTAGAAAAAGTATTTAGTAGACTTAGGGAATCAAATTTTAAGATACAAATGGATAAGTCGCAATTTTTGAAACTAGAGACTGCCTATCTTGGTCATATTATTAGCAAAGACGGCGTTAAACCCAACCCGAATAAGATCTCCGCTATAAAAAAATTCCCCATACCTAAAACAGCTACTGAAATGAAAAGATTTTTAGGACTATTAGGTTACTATCGTAAATTCATTCCTGACTTCGCAAAGATCACTAAACCAATGACGCATTGCTTAAAGAAAGGTTCTAAGATTAATATGAATGACATTAATTATATAAAATGTTTTAAAAAATGTAAAACCCTACTAACTAATGACTTCATTTTACAATACCCAAATTTTGATAAGGAATTCTTACTTACAACCGATGCATCTAATTCAGCCATAGGAGCAGTACTTTCACAAGGAACAATAGGATCAGACAAACCCATAGCCATGCTTCTCGCACACTAAATAGCAGTGAGATAAACTACAGCACGATTGAGAAGGAGCTCTTGGCAATAGTCTGGGCTACCAAATACTTCAGACCATATCTTTTCGGCCGAACCTTTAAAATTCTTACAGATCATAAACCCCTTCAGTGGGTTATGAACCGGAAAGAGCCAAATTCAAGACTAACTCGGTGGAGACTTAAGTTAAGTGAATATACTTTCTCAGTCATGTATAAACAGGGTAAATGTAATACAAATGCGGATGCCCTATCCCGTATTGAAATCCACAATGAAGAGACAAGTTCCGTAGCAGTAAATGTATCGGAAAGACCGCTTCCCTCTAACTCGACTACAGTTACAGCCCACACAAGCACTGAGAACCCCATTCTAGAAATACCCATATCTGATGAGCCTCTTAACAAATTTAGTAGACAAATCTGTCTCTCTATAGTTGGTGATATAAAAAAACGAACAACTGTTTCTAAGCCATTTGAAACTCATACTCGCACAGCCATTCAGTTATCAGAAACTAACCTAGAAGAAGATTTAATTAACGCTATTAAAGAATATGTGAACCCAAAAGTGAAAACTGGTATTATAATTCACCCCACACTAGCAATGTACACTATTATCCCCATCATTCAAGAGAAGTTTAAGAGCTCTTCTATGAATCTCGTTTTAGTAAAAACCGAACTAGAGAATGTTAAAGAATATCAACGACAGCAAGTACCATGCAAAGTATGCATGGTACTTGCTGTAGGCCATGCAGCAAAGTACCATGAGGGTAAAACCAACCACCGTGGTATAAACGAATGTTACCTTTCTCTAACCCGGAAATATTACTGGCCTAAGATGAAAGATCACATAACACAATATATTAATCAATGCAGTATTTGTGGCCAGGCCAAATACGATAGAAACCCAATTAAACAAAAGTATTGCATAGTACCACCACCTTCAAAACCATTCGAAGTCGTTCACTTAGACTTATTCACAGCTCAAAGTGAAAAATATTTAACAATTATCGACTCATTCTCCAAATATGCCCAAGCCTATCATCTTAGAGACGGTACAGCAGTTAGTGTCATTCAATCCTTATTAATGTTTTGTTTCCACCACGGCGTTCCTTTATCTATAGTTATGGACCAAGGACCCGAATTTAATAACCAATTATTTAGTGAATTCATGCGAGTCCATAAAATACAACATCATAAGACATTGGCTCATACTCCCAACGATAATGGAATGATAGAACGGTTACATAGCACTTTATTAGAACACCTCAGATTACTTAAACTAGAACACCACAACGAACCAGTTATCAATCTCATGTCATACGCCATTATAGGTTACAATAGTAGTATCTACAGTTTTACCAAATGTAGACCATTAGACATAATCACAGGTCATACAGACCCTCGTGACCCCGTAGATTTAGATTTATCCGTGCACTTGCTTCAGCAGTACATGCAAGAGCATAGGAATAAGATGGCAAAAGTTTACGAATTAATTAACGAATCATCTTTACACACACGCACTGAACTAATTGAAAATAGGAATAAAGACAGGGAACCTGAAAAAGAATACCAACCAGATCAACAAGTTTTTATTAAAAACCCAATGGCCAGTCGTCAGAAGCTTGCCCCGCGGTACACAAAAGACACAGTTTTAGCTGATTTACCCATACATATATATACCAGAAAGAAACGCGGTCCCGTCGCTAAATCACGACTTAAGAGGACACCTAACACTGGGCAATTGTTAGAGGATACTACTGCCACTGATGTTCCTGGTCCATCTGAGTCGAGCAGAGGACGTATCACTTGATTCCCTTGGCAACGGACCCGGTCTACTACCCTTTAAACTAGGGACAGCAAAAGTAATATCTCATTACCATTCGTTCCTCCTTAACATCAATCTCGTAGACATACAATTAAAATTAGAATTAGTTAAATTACAGTTTAATAAGTTTAGTCCTCTAGCTAATAATAAAACTCGCTCACTATTTGAGCCTCATATTAAATATCTTTTTAATAAATTAGAAAAATTATCGTTGCAGTTAGACAGTTTTCAGCCGTCGTAACAAACGTGGTCTCATAGACGGGTTAGGTTCAGTCATCAAAAGTATTTCTGGAAATTTAGATTACACAGACGATATTAAATATAACGATGCCATCCAGGTTTTACAAGGGAAAGAATACTAAAGATAAACTTCAGTCAGAGCTTATAAACCACATTAGTTTAGCTAAAGAGTGGATGTTCGAATATTTCAATATATTAGATAAGATTAGTTTAAATCAAAAACTGATTGCCGAAAAAATTAACGTTATTATAAACCGGGATAATACTAAAGAAACCGATTTTGTTAGTTATGCTCATTTCGCCCAATATCTACTCATTTTAAACGATAACATCGAAACGTTATCAGACGAATTATATAGAATAGAACTTATGATAGCTTTTATACGTGCATCGAGCACAATGCATTCTATGATTAGTTTAGTTAACCTTAGAAGTATGATAGATAAATTAAAATTACTATACTCCGGGGATGAAATAATTAAAATCGACCTTAGGGAGTATTATGATATTTTGAGAGTAGGTTCTTATTATAGTAAGAATAATATAGTTATAGTATTAAAGTTTCCGATTGCTTTACATAAAACTTATACCCTCTACAAACTTCCCATAGTACCTAATCAAAATAATTTAGTCCTAATGCCAACCTCTCCCTATATAGCAATTCATGGAACCTTTTCTATGTACATAGAGACTGAATGTCCGAAGACCAATTTGTGGTACCTCTGCGAAGAGAAATTCAACTACAAAATTCATGATAAGCCAGATTGTATTCACCAGCTAATCACGGAGCAGAATATTAGTTCCTGCATACTTACGCCCGTCACCTTGGAAAAGGAAGCTATGGAGCAGTTAGATGAAAAACATTATACTCTCAGTTTCTCATTTCCAACGAAAATTCAAATATCCTGCGGTCAAGAACAATACAAGACTGTACAAGGAAGTTACCTCGCTACAATACCTTAAAACTGCTATATCAAAACGCCAGAATTTACGATCTCAAATCTTAACAACCGAATCAAAGGCCAGATTCTAAAGATAACACAAACACCCTTAATTGAAAATGATATATCAAAGAAAGAGGAATCCTTAGTAAAGCTGAATTCAATCAATCTTGAAAACCTGCACAATAGTCGCCAGAAGATATCTATACAGCCTCCGATACAGCTCACTCATGCCTATACTGGAAGTATCTATCATACCACTATCCCGTTATACGTTTTCCTGTTGGGTACCAGTGCACTTGCAATTACAGTAACGTGTCAACGCTACTATGCGAAGAGGAAGCTCAAGAAAAACTCCGTACAATCAGGAACGGATCAGGAGATTTATGCCCAGGTTGAACATAAAAAAAACATTCGACCAGATGGACTAAAAATTAGCAGCAATCAACTAGCAGCAACATTTTCGAATTCGTTCAACAAATAGTTGCTGTTCTTCGGGGGGAGATGTTACATATGAGTACGCCATGCAACTTGCTGACGCCGCAGTCAACCCGATCGACCTCAATAACTAGGACTTTGTAACATTTCGCAATTGCAAACGGCATGAAGCATCGAGTCAGCACATCGCGTCGTGTGTCAACATCACGCCACATTTTAGTTTCGCAATACCTAGTTGTAATTATGCATAAAATTAATTTTTTAATTATTCTCGGTACTAGCATCGTCCGATTAGCACTACCTTAGACTTAGAGTTATAAAATTGTAATTTTTATTTTTAATTAAATTTATTTAAGTGAATTGGTTTTTTTTTGCATCCTCCGGCTCCAGCCTACGTATTTCACGTACTCTCGTCCGCATAACAATGCATATTGTTAATAGAGAGCATGTCCTTGATATGCAACATAAATAGGATTGCTAAATACACCGACCTCTAGCTTAGTGTTGGCAGAATGAACAATCATAGTCTCGGAGTTGAAGCCACCCAAGATGACTTTATGCTCCGATCACTCAGAAGGTTGGCGATCTAAAGCATAATCCCTTATAGTGGTAGTTACGATAACAGGGCCCAATGCCGGATATTGTGGAACGCCCTAGTGAAATCTAGACTGAAAACTAGCGCCTGAGAGGCCTTGCCCTTATCCTCCAGAGCCTCTACCCAACAGTGTATACTTAAAAAAATAACCACTTGACCGAGCAGGTCGACAGCCGTATACGAATTATATACGGTTTTCTTCAACATCCGTCCATCAGCCTACAATTGTCCACTGCTGGACATAGGCCTCTCCACGAGAATGCCACTAGGAACGGTCCTGCGCCACTTGCATCCAACAATCCATTATTTAACATAGATATCTGGTATGGTATATATTTAAATGTATTTTGAACTAATTTACGAACTTTGATATTTACATAACTGCTTAAGCTGTGCTTATAACATTTGGATAGAAGTTTATCTAAGTAATTTCAAAACACAAACCAAATTTGGTACCTTTATGTTCTATAATTTTTAAGTAGTTTTCAAAGTAGTTTGAAGTGATTCGTGTAAACTTCGGTGCACCTAGCTAGTTCTTGGCGCTTGGACTTGTCTTAACATGCGAGCATATGTCTAAATGCACTTACAATTTGCAAAACCTTTCTTGGCATCAAAGATTTTTTCAAGAAATGGGGAAAATTAATTTGGATATTTTGTTAAGACTTTCTTTGTTACATTCAATTTCAAGTCTGTACAAACATAACAAGGTCGATAGCTGTACAAGTGTCTCATCGAAATCTGGGATTCTATCTGATGCTCCACTCTATAGGTGGAGAGGGTCCGTACGGTATATTATTTAATATATGTACTTGTTGTTATTGACGTGTGTGCCCAGTGGGGGGTGACGCGCACGACATCAGTCCCTACGCGACCTTCAGTATGACAAGCGCGGGCCACGCGGAGGGCGCGAGCGACGGCGCCGGGGCCTGCGCCATGCACCTGCGCACGTTCGCGCGCGCCGCACCACCGCGCCCCAACCTGCTGGTGCCCCGCACCGGTGAGTACCGCCACTTACTCCCCGCACCGGTGAGTACCGCCACTGACTCCCCGCACCGGTGAGTACCGCCACTGACTCCCCGCACCGGTGAGTACCGCCACTGACTTCCCGCACCGGTGAGTACCGCCACTGATTCTACGCACCGTTGAGTACCGCCATTGACTTCCCGCACCAGTGAGTACCGCCACTGACTCTACGCACCGGTGAGTACCGCCACTGACTCCCCGCACCGTTGAGTACCGCCACTGACTTCCCCGGTCCAGCGACCTCTAGCGACTAATGCAGTGTCGCACCGCCCGCAGAGTTGAGTGCGCGCGACAGTGACTCCGAGTCGAGCGGCTCACCGTGCGCCGCATGCGCCGCCTCGCACGCCCCGTCGTACGCCTCGTCACTGGGCGTGCGCTCCGGGACAGAGAGCGCCTCGTACGGAGTGGAGAGTGCCTCGTACGGGGCACAACGAGCGCCACCGATGCGCCGCCCCGCACCGCGCCCCGCCGCTCGCCCCGCACGGTAAGTACCCGCCTGCACCGCACACAACTAGCGCCATACACACATTGTTATCATTATTTCATTGAATGTGTTGAAATTATCAAAATAATAATATAGATATATACTTATATATATTTTTCTGTTCTCATCGAAGGCATCGTTTCTAAGGAGCGGATCACCTCTCGGTAACTACTCGCGGTACTAGTCAGTAACTAGCGCGGGCCCCTAGACCCCCGCCGCCCCTAGCGATACCCCTAGCGAGCATGGCTTCAGCGTTACTTGCATCCGTCCCGTAGGACCCGTACGACCGCACACACGTGATCGAACAACACATCAAGTACACACTTACTTCATAATTATTGTTTATGTGAAATTACGAACGTGCACCTTGCACTGTGTGTGTGTATGTATGTTCGGTGACGTGCACCTGGCCCCTCCTGGCCGCTCCGACCGAGCCCGCTCACCTAGCGCCTGTTGCAGATGGTGCCGGCGCGCGGGGGCCCCGCTCGCGGAGCGTGCCCCGCCCTAGCCGCGAGCGCTCGTCTCGCCTCGCTGTGACTGATTATATCTTGTTTAATAAAATATATAAATTTGATGACAAGTTGTTTGTGTCTCCCTTACACCTATTAAATATAACGTTTGTACATCACACTCGTAAGATAAATATTGTAAGTATAACACTTCACCCAATGCGATGCGCTGTGAACTAACAAAACAACATCTGAATACGTGTACACATGTTATGCACAGATGAGAACAGTTTACGTTCTTTCATCATTATCATATCGAGAGTACTCGTTGAACAAATCTGAGAAGATCTCTCTCATGATTCTCACTAATCACGGGAAAGAAGATTATTTAGAGCCGGCGGGTCATCTCAGTGAGGTACTTGAAAGGATTCAAGCGGAGTGAAGTATGCGCGGTCCCATTTTGAGTGGGAATAACGTCTATAGACCTAGAACTTAAGATGATGATGAGATGATGGTCAATCGAACATTCCCAAAGTTAATATCCATAATGAACACTAGTGGGCTAGGAACCATCCCCATTTGATCACAGAGTATTCCCATCAAATAAGATATTTAAATGTTCAATAGTTATAAAAAATAATAAAATAAAATAAATTGAAGTTAATATTTTGTCACTGCCTGTTGATCATGTTTACATTTTAAACAAAAGAAATCATGCGGAATTTGGTTAGCCAATCATAGATACGAAGTCCACGAGGACGGCTGTTATAAAGCGTAATTCCCTACGCTAAATACCTAACAGGTATCCTTTGCGATGCCCGATTGGCCGCCAATTGTTTTGATGGCCGCAGGCGTGTGAAAGTGAAAGGTCACGCGCATGAACTTACAATTTCCTTACAAGTAATTATCTATTTCGCGACATCGCTGTGTGTGAGTGTGTTGTTACAATATGTCTAATAGACATTATCAATACTCAAATATCGAGTACGTACAAATGATGCGTCTGTATGGGATAGCTGGGGACAATTTAAGAGAAGCGAGAACACTACGCAGCTCCCGCGAATATGCAGATGCTTCGCAACCCGACTGTTATAATTAACGCACAGGTGCCGGGGCTCTAAGTAGTTTTGGCACCACCTGATTGATTACGGTCAGTTCCACACTGCGACAGACACACAGGGTCGAGGCCACCTCACCGAGACCACCACACATTCTCGAATACTTTGAGCTGCATCCGCGAAGAAGTACGACAATGGCTGCAAGACATTTCGGGGTTAGCCAGTTTTATGTATGGAAAATGTTAACTACGGGCAGTTTACATCCTTTTCAGTATCGGAGTGCTCAGGCGTTATACGGGGCAGACCCAAGAGCACGCATGGCTCTGTTTCGATGGTCAATTAAACATTTGCAACGTTAATATCCATAATAAACACTGGTGGGTTAGGAACTATCCCCATTTGATCACAGAGTATTCCTATCAAATAAGAGTTGAGAGAGGTGGCCAACCTCGCATCGCGGACTTAATATTGTTAGATTTTTATATGGTTGCTAATAAAAAGACTTGTTTATACCGAAGAGGCTCGTAATCGAGACCAATTAAAGGAACTAATTATTTCAGCTTTCAATGTGAAATAGAAAGTGACAAAGTGACACTAAATAAATTAAGACCTAACCTCCAAAATGTGCCCGTTTATGTTTAACGATAGAATGATATTCTTGTATACCTATTCTTGTTACTTTATTCGCAATTATTTGTAAACTAGCAACCCGCCCTCGCTTGGCTTCGGTTTCAGTCGCTTAAAGCCGCGTAGTTCCCGTTCCTGTGGGAATACCGGGATAAAATATAGCCTATGTTACTCCCTGATATTATAGCTTTCCATTGGTGAAAAATTTTTTCAAAAATTTTTCAAAAGTTTAAGCGTGAAAGCGTTACAAACAAACAAACAAACAAACATCCTTACTTTCGCATTTATAATATTAGTATGGATAGTGTGGTATTTCTGAAAAGGACGTAGGTAGAGTATGGTACAGTTTTACGAGTTGACAGTCGAACTCTTCCTGAGGTGTAACATGAATGAAACGGTCCTAGTATCTACGTAGTACATCAGCTGCGTTGCGTGCGAGCGAGTGCGCTCGCTACACGTCCTCTCCTTACTATTTTAATTAGTAATTATTTATATTTTTATTAAAAATATTTTAGTGTTTTTTTAACCTTTTAATTGTACGTATAGTAGATACTGGATACTTTAATTGACCTGCTTTTGTAAGACGACATAACTGTCACCGTGTATAGTTCGTTGATTGTTTCGTAATTACAAAGAAATCATCCAGATAGGCAAGGTTGCTAAACGCGTATTCACATCGCCGAGATAAGCATATGCTTATACAAGTGTTAAATCAAGTATTGCAAAATGCACTCAGTTCGTACAATGCACTCAATACGTACAATGCACTCAATACGTACAATGCACTCAATACGTACAATGCACTCAATACGTACAATGCACTCAGAGCGTACAATGCGCTCAGTGCGTACAATGCACTCAGTGCGTACAATGCATTCAGTGCGTACAATGCACTCAGTGCGTACAATGCATTCAGTGCGTGCAATGCATTCAGTGCGTGCAATGCATTCAGTGCGTACAATGCACTCAGTGCGTACAATGCACTCAGTGCGTACAATGCATTCAGTGCGTACAATGCATTCAGTGCGTGCAATGCATTCAGTGCGTGCAATGCACTCAGTGCGTACAATGCACTCAGTGCGTACAATGCACTCAGTGCGTACAATGCATTCAGTGCGTACAATGCATTCAGTGCGTGCAATGCATTCAGTGCGTGCAATGCACTCAGTGCGTACAATGCACTCAGTGCGTACAATGCACTCAGTGCGTACAATGCACTCAGTGCGTACAGTGCACTCAGTGCGTACAATGCATTCAGTGCGTGCAATGCATTCAGTGCGTGCAATGCACTCAGTGCGTACAATGCACTCAGTGCGTACAATGCACTCAGTGCGTACAATGCATTCAGTGCGTACAATGCACTCAGTGCGTACAATGCATTCAGTGCGTACAATGCATTCAGTGCGTGCAATGCATTCAGTGCGTGCAATGCACTCAGTGCGTACAATGCATTCAGTGCGTACAATGCATTCAGTGCGTGCAATGTACTCAGTGCGTACAATGCACTCAGTGCGTACAATGCACTCAGTGCGTACAATGCATTCAGTGCGTACAATGCATTCAATACGTACAATGCACTCAATACGTACAATGCACTCAGAGCGTACAATGCGCTCAGTGCGTACAATGCGCTCAGTGCGTACAATGCATTCAGTGCGTGCAATGCACTCAGTGCGTACAATGCACTCAGTGCGTACAATGCACTCAGTACGTACAATGCATTCAGTGCGTACAATGCACTCAGTGCGTACAATGCACTCAGTGCGTACAATGCATTCAGTGCGTACAATGCATTCAGTGCGTGCAATGCATTCAGTGCGTGCAATGCACTCAGTGCGTACAATGCACTCAGTGCGTACAATGCACTCAGTGCGTACAATGCACTCAGTGCGTACAATGCACTCAGTGCGTACAATGCATTCAGTGCGTACAATGCATTCAGTGCGTGCAATGCATTCAGTGCGTGCAATGCACTCAGTGCGTACAATGCACTCAGTGCGTACAATGCACTCAGTGCGTACAATGCACTCAGTGCGTACAATGCATTCAGTGCGTACAATGCATTCAGTGCGTGCAATGCATTCAGTGCGTGCAATGCACTCAGTGCGTACAATGCACTCAGTGCGTACAATGCACTCAGTGCGTACAATGCATTCAGTGCGTACAATGCATTCAGTGCGTGCAATGCATTCAGTGCGTGCAATGCACTCAGTGCGTACAATGCACTCAGTGCGTACAATGCACTCAGTGCGTACAATGCATTCAGTGCGTACAATGCATTCAGTGCGTACAATGCATTCAGTGCGTGCAATGCATTCAGTGCGTGCAATGCTCCACATATAGGGCTGCGATGCCGCGGAAGTCCAGGTTGGAGTAACGCGGCGAACAATAGGAGCGATAAGTGTGGTACTAAAATGACGCTAAACAAATGCTTTAGGAGTTTAATTAATTTTTTTAAAAGTCATGTAACGTATAACGTTGCAGGTGACAACCGGCCCTTATGATTATTAGTGTTCTTTCTTTAATGTTAATTTCGGACAATACAGTCTACTTAATACTTTGCGGGTTTTATGTATAAGTTCATTACACATATCTCATTCTCGTGGTTTCATTCATGTGTGAATGATTATGTGACAATTTACTTTTGAACATAATTATATCTAGGTATCTCTTTAAACCTATTATTCCATTATATTATACATATATATGCACTCCACTGCAAATGTATTTATGCAGTTAGTGTATCTAGAAAATTGGAGCGAAATTGTAAAATATTTTATTTATGCATTTATTTCGACACCAACAATTTATACTACGCTAACTCAAATTTTAAGAAAAATCTTTTTTATGCCAAATAGTTTAAAATATGGTTTCCTTTATATCATAAAAAAATCGTGAATAAATACACAAAAATAACAAAGTTACAATACTCATACAACGCTAAGTAAAAGTACTTTTTGGAATCACTCGATCTAAATGACGCTAACTATTATTGGCGGGGTGTACGCTTTAGACATGCCACTTGTTTGTTTACATTAATCTAACGACACTTGTTGCTGTGTTAGATGTAATTGCGTGGTTTTATAAACTTTTTCAGGTAATAATTATTGACAGAGTCATTGTTACAAGTTATTTAAGATATTATTAGTTTTAGTTTAATATTACAAAAATGTCACGAAATAGAGCTATATATTTAGTTGAATTAACCAAAAAACAAGAATATTCGTCACGGAGTGTAGATAAAAATGATGAGATACCGCTTCATAATGTCGAGAGAGGTAAGTTTAACGATATTAAAGATTATATTGTTGTTGTTTGAAGTACCTATATAAATATGTTATATAATAATATGCCACGTTTTTATGAATATTGAGCTGTTTAGCTCAAAGTCCGCTCAAAGTGCTCGTTTGCAAAACAATGTTCTTAAATACCTTTGATATTAGTAAAGATTTTGTTTATACTGCAATACGAAAAATCCAAGTAAACAATTATTTTACTGATGACAGAGGTCGACATAAAAATCATAAATATGTTATTTCAAATGAAATTAAACAGTCTGTCATAGATCATGTTAATTCTTTTATACCTGTGGAGTCTCACTACGTTAGAAAACGTACGAGTAAAAAATATTTAGATCCTTCGTTAACGTTTTCAAAAATGTTTAAATTATATGTTGACTGGTGTGCCGATAATAATTTAAATGTTAGAGTACAGACAGTAAGACAGTATAGAGATATTGTTAACACTAATTTAAAGATAGGTTTTCATTTACCAAAAAAAGATCAATGCGATCTCTGCCATCAGTATAAAAATACATCTAGTCCTACAAAGGAATTGAAAGAAAAATTCACTAAACATCAAACAGAAAAAGAAATTTCGCGCGAGTTAATATTAGAATCCAAACTATTAGCTGTCTCTCGTAAAAACGTAGCTTGTATAGTATGTGACTTTCAAAAAGTTTTAAGCGCACCACACGGTAATATAAGCATTTATTATTATAAGCGTAAACTGAATGTATATAATTTTACCATTTACGATATGGGATCAAGAGAGGCATTTTGTTATATGTGGCATGAGCAGACAGCTAGAAGGGAAGCTAATGAAGTGGCCAGTTGTTTATATGATTTTTTAAATAAATTAGTTGTTAAGGGAGTTCACGAAGTCAACCTATGGTCAGACAACTGTGGGGGACAAAATCGTAACCGTATCGTGTATTATAAGTACTATTTGTGTACTATAACTACTATTAATACTAATAAGTACATACTTATTAGCTGCAAACATTTTTAATATGAAGATAGTCACCATTTATGGAAAAGGGACACACACAAAATGAGGGTGATTCAGTTCATGCGTTAATAGAAAAAACTGCAAGAGGTAGAGAAGTATACAAGCTGAGGCTCAATATTCAATGCCAGAACACCAGATGAATGGTATTCACTTGTGCGATGGGCAAAAGTTAATGGGAATCCTTATAATGTCATTGAGGTCAATCAAAACATGATATTTGATTTTAAAGGTAATATTATCAATAAAAATTGGACAAAAAAATCAAACAATGATAAAGTTATGTGGAATAAATTAAAAAAAGTTGTAGTTTCTCCTGATAATTACGGGTTGTTGGTATACAAGTATAGTTCAGGTGATAACGACAACTATCAAATACAGTGCTTTAAAATAATGTCTACCAGGTTGTCCCATTTGGAGCCTTTTCCCGGTAAAGCTTACACCACTTTGTTAACAATTAATGGAACAAAATATAAGGATTTAAAATATTATTGTGACAACCATATTATACCTGATAAGTATCATACATTTTATAGAAATTTATTAACGGCTGATGATGATGAGAATGCAAGTGATGATGAGTTTTGAATGTCTGTATGTCCTTAATGATTACAACATACTTACTGTTTAATGTGATTTGATTTAAATCTACCAAATTTATTAAGCATTTATTTTCCTATAAAGAATACCAGTATTACCTTAGCCTTGATTTAAATATAATAATTATACAAGTGATTGGTCTGATCTCTTACAAATGTTCATTAGCTGATTAATTAATTACGTGATTTTTTTTTAATAAAACGTTGATTAGAGCGCTACTTTTGTTTTAATTATTATTATACCGACAAAAATTATATTATCGACATAAATTTATCTAAAATTTATAAAAATCAGCACGCATTACAGCTCTTCGGAAAGTTAAATAATACGCTAATTTGTAGCAAGGCTCGATCTATAGTACGCTATATATATTTGGCGGGTTTTAATACGATATCTGCCAGTGATACATGTACGAGTTAAATAAAGCTAACTTTAATAATTTGTTATTTTAAATAAATATTTACAATAAAATATCTTATAAATATATATGAAAATCGAAAGTTATAATTAATGCTTAATATATTTTAAAATTATTATTGCAACGCAATAATAATAGCAGTTCTTTAGCGCTGCGACTGCCCGTAATATACCACGTTAACATTAGTTAGGTGTGTGTAGTATGTAATATCATATAAATTAATTACGTGTATATACGGCTAACTAGTGTTAAATCAATAAATATAATAACTTATAGAAAAATAAAAATGGGCAATTACAATGAATAAAATAACTATTAAGGCTACCAAATTTCAAATAAATATCTAAATTAATATAAAAGTTATCACGTTTTTGCCTATACATAAGCCTCTACTGTAAAGTACACTTTTATGATTTAGCGTAGTATAGATTGTTGGTGTCGATTTATACAATGAACAATAATCCTATTCTAAATTTGAAGCTTGTATATCTGCTAGAAGTACCTTAGAGTTTTGATGATCGGTCAGTGAGTCAGTGACAAAAGTAAGAAATTTGTCTAGTTATAATTTTTAAACTATTGGTTTAAATTGAATAAAATTTGAAATATTTTGTGTTATTACAATGCCTGCTTGGCTACTGAAAATTTGGGCATCTAGTTTTATTCACAACGAAGTCATAGGGGGTTGAAATGTCTTGATTTGTTGTATTGCAGACGAGGTTCGGGCCCCATAGGGTATTACTAGCTCAGTCAAACAAAGAGTTCAGTGCTCAGTGCGTATATTTGAATTGTTAAGTTCATGAAACAATGGATGTGCTCTTGAGAGTGGTTGGCGATGCGCGCCGCGGGGAGGCGCTAGTCCGTTACTTGGTCTGGCGCAGCACCGCGTAGAACGTGTACGATGACTTTATGATCTGTAACAAAGAGAGACCAGGGCACGTGAGCGATGGACATGGAGTGCGCGCGGCGCCGGCTGAGGCGGTACCTTCACGAACGTGTCGAGCGACAGCGGCACCACGAGCCCGGCGGCGGGGCGCAACGGCCGCTTGGCGCGCTCCAGCACCACCAGCAGCGCCCTCTGGAACTGCAGCGGCGCGCGCTGCCACGGCATGCGGTACACCGACAGCGCCACGCGTGCGCTCTGCCACACAACCACTGTTAGCACCAGCAGGGCCCACGCCTCACCGCACTGGGGCGCGCGCCTCACCGCAGCAGGACACACGCCTCACCGCACTGGGGCGCACGCCTCACCGCAGCAGGACACACGCCTCACCGCATTGAGCCACCTCACCTCGTCACTGAGCTCGTTGCCGTAGTAGCAGTACAGGAACAGCTCCGTGAGGATGCAGCTCATGAACATCATCGTCGACGCGAACTCAATACTGAGCACACGCACCTACGCACGCACGCACACACACACACCGATCTTTATTTGCGTATATATAAAACAGGTGATCGCATCCAAAGTGTTCACTGACCCTTATCTTGCCCGTGTATTGTAAAAGACAACTAAAAGACTACAACATGCTTATATGATCTATGCAAGAGAAGGAAAACTTGACATAACTGTCTGACTCGCGTGGCGTAGCAGATCAATTTCCCTCATATTTAGGAGGAGAGCCGGGTCTAGCAGTGGGACGTATATTACGTTAAGACGACGAGCCACAATGATCGCAATGAACGCTCCGGCGGCAGGCAGCAGTGTCACTGATCAAATATGAATAGTTAGGTGAGCACTCACGTGTGCGAGCTGGTAGGCGGCCATGCACAGGATCCAGCCGCCGATACCGAACTGGACCAATATCGCCGAACCGAATATGTCCTGCACCATGTGGGCGAGCCTGCGCGAGACCAACCAGCGTTAGTACGTCTGTGGGTGCGGGCCCGGACTTGGGGCGTGGGGCGTGGGGCGTACGCACTCCGTGATCTTCTTGTGGTGCTCCAGACACTCGAGCAGGCGCCGCATCAGCAGGTCGGCGGGCGCAGCGTGCGGCAGACGCGCGCCCAGCTCGGCC
The DNA here is from genome assembly GCA_032191425.1 of Lymantria dispar. NCBI lineage: Eukaryota > Metazoa > Arthropoda > Insecta > Lepidoptera > Erebidae > Lymantria > Lymantria dispar. Next base: position 12,541,689 of record CM063441.1, read on the forward strand.
GCGCGCCGCGGTAACTGCTCGAAATTCATCCTGTGACACGCACACTTCACTAAGGGCGACGGCGGCTGTGGGGCGGCACCAGCGCGGCTGTGGGGCGGCACCAGCGCGACTGTGGGGCGGCACCAGCGCGACTATGGGGCGGCACCAGCGTAGCCACACTCACCGCAGTATACGCAGCTGGGTCTGGCACTGCTTGAGTACGGTGGCCAGGAAGGCGTCCATGGTCGTGTTCGCGATGCCCACCAGCGTTGTTACGTAGTACGAGTACGCCAGAACTAGATAGAACCTACGAACATTACATATTAAATGACCTTTTATAGACTAACAATAAGCACGTGCCACATAAATTGAAGGATTATAAAAAAGGGTGACCATATAAAATATTTATGTTGTCGAATACTGGTTGCTGTTTCATTACATGTTCTCTATTTATTATATTGTTTTCTGCTCTTCTCTAAAATTGAACAATACTGAACAAAATTCCTCCTCAAATATCTTCATAATTTTCATTCGAAAATTTGCAAATTGGTTACATTTAAACTATTTTTTAGAAATTAAGGATCTCATAGGGACCTGCTATGTCCCAACTGATATTGGAAGAGCACTTAAAAATGTACAGAAATGGTCAAACCTAAAAAAATTAACTTTGACGAAAATTTATAACATCAACTGTAGTCGCCAAACCATCTGTCAAACGTGAAGTATGTCACTATCTACTACTTTTCTTCGTTGAGACGAGAGCATACATCTCGCAATGTCAAAAAGATACCATCAAAAACAAAACTTGTAAAAAAAAGTCAAGCCTTACAACTGAGTTCTTCTACCATAAAAAGTTGTGAGATCCATGTTATACCAAGTCGGTTAACTCATTCAGTCCCTGCTTAAGGAATCTTTCTTCTTAAGTTATTACGTAAATGGCTAACCTAATAACTTCTTATAGGTACTATATCAATATTAAAGATCTTTTATGTTTTAAATAAATAGATTGACTTGGCAATTAAATTTGAAGCTTCTATGTCTGCTAGAAGTGCCTCTTTAATATTGATGATCGGTCAGTCAGTCAGTGAGTGACAAAATTACGAAATGTTGACTAGTTATAATTCTGAAACTATTGGTTCAAATTGAATGAAATTTAAAATAAACAATGTGTATACAATGCCTGCTGGGTTACTAAAAAATCAGGCTTCTAGTTTTATTCACAACGAAGTTATAGGGAGTCGAAAAGGCCCTGAATTGCTTCGAGAAAAGTATGTTACGGCAGTGTTGCGTTTTGCCCGACTTTTTTTTTTTGCTCGACTTGGCGGGGGCACTGCCCCCAGATATCAGTGTGCCTACTCTTGAATCTCGATTCCAATCCTAAATCCAATCGCAACTCGAATTTGAGCCAATTTGGTACTCTTGAATGTGACACCAGCGCACGATTGGGATCAAATTCGGTCGATTTTTTTTAAACTAAATGAATTTGACTCTCGTCGATTAAGTCAAATATTTGCTACTCCCGACGTGATTTTGACGTAGTTTAAAATCGTTAATGTTACACAATTTCAAGAAAGCGTCTTTGTGGTGATCGAGTTTGATAACGTTATTAATTTAAAGCAAAAACATACCGCACATTTGGTAAAAATAACAACGGCGAACGCGAAGAATTTATTCTCGATTTTGTTCAAGAGTACCAAATATAAGTTTGGTGAGAATGGAATTGAATCGGATTCGAAATTAGAATTGATTTCAAGAGTAGGCTCACTGATCTGATGTAGAGGCAAGTTTCCAACAGTACCTACATGCGCTAACACTAGGGGTACTAACTTCACAAATGTCACACCTCAGTCAAAATAATAATAATATCCATTTATTTTAGACTATGTCTATATAAAAGCTTAACTACATATGTCTAGTACTAATTAAAAACTAAGTTTAAAATAAATAAATCAAAAAGTTATTATTCATTGCTAAACCAGATTGTCACATGTCAATTTCAATATCAATAAGAGTTATAGTCAAAATAAAATTGCATGAAATTAAATATTAATATGAATGTCAATTTGGTTATGTGTAATTTTGATTATCAATGTTTTAAGTTAAATATAAATAGAAAATAAATAGATTAGATTATTTTAGATATGTCCAGAATTAATTATAATTGACATATAGGCCAATCGCATGTCTCATAATGGGACAGTCAAATCGTCCTGCTACGACCTTCAGGATACTGTTGGTGCTGCCCCGGACACGGTTTAGCATTGAGGCTGCTCGCTTGCGTATGATAGTATGGAAGCCATCCACCCTGGCGAAAGCAAACATGCCAGACGCGCTGCAGCGCTACGGCAGTCCTAACAGCATACTGAATGCGTTATTGTACTGCACACGGAGGGCGCTGATTGCCTTCCGCGAATAGCAGAGCCACAGGCTGCACGTATAGAAAGATTAGCAGAATGCTTTGAAAAGAGAGATTTTCACCTCAACTGTGCAACGTGCAAATTTGCGTGCCAGCATATTGCTTCTGACAGCCAACGCCCTGCGTTCCCTCTCAATGTCCTCAGCATCTTTGAGATCCTCACATATCCAATGGCCCAAGTACTTAAAGCGAGAAACTCTAGCCAACGGGACACCAGCCAGCAATAGAGGCGGTACGGTGTTCGTCTTAAAGCTCCTCGACTGAAAGACCAGATACTCACTCTTCTTGACATTCTACCTGAGCCCATGTGCCTCGGCATATTTCTCACATATAGCGAGGAGCTTCTTGATCGCACTTATCGAGGGTCCAAGCAGCGGGTCGTCTGCGGAACTGATATTATTTATAAAAATACCATCAATAGAACATCCCACGCTGGCGCTACTTAGCTCCTCGACAAGCCCGTTCATGTACAATTGAAAATGCCCGGAGAACTTATTCCCCCCTGTCTCACACCGCACTTCAACCTATAAGCATCAGAATGCTGACCTCCCCACCGCACCACATTCGTTTGATTATTCTACCAATAATTAAAAATGTTAACGACCTCATCTGGGCGGCTGGTTTCCGATCTCATCTTTCTCCACAGTACGTCGTATGACACCAGATTGAAGGCCTTGGAAAGGTTCAGGAAGCACGCGTATACTGGTGTTTTCTGGTCAGTGTCGTACCGGACAGTGTGCTTGAGGCAAAATATCGCTGATTCTGTGGATAGCCCAGGTCGGAAGCCAAACTGGGCATCGTTCAGCGTTATTTGCTCACTCGATATACGATCAAACACCTTCACCACTGTTGTCGCTAATGAAATGAGTCTATAATTGGATGAGTCACATGGATCGCCCGTTTTGTTCTTAATTATGGGTACTACAATCGTCTATACAGAATCGTCAGGCAAGTATGTATGTCGTACACAGAACGTATAAAACACAGCCAACACTCTGGGCAAATAAACACCGGCGTTCTGTAGGTGCTCAATACTAATGGCATCATGTCCCGGTGATTTACCTCTGGTCATAGTTTGGATTACTGACGTGACCTCTTCTGCAGTAAAATGCAGTAAATGACCTGAGGGTACCTGTTGGGTTTTAGAAAGGAGCATTGAGTCAGTATATGTGACCTAGCTGTTTCGTTACTGTAACAATGATTTGATAAAATTATATCTTACACACATGTGACGGTGACGACACGTCGCACGTGTGCGTGTGTGTGTGTGTGTGCGTGTGCGTGTGTGTGTGTGCGTGTGCGTGTGCGTGTGCGTGTTAGTCAAGTGAGGCGCTGACGTGGTGTGCGCGGTGTTGTAGTCGAAGGGCACCCAGAAGGGCAGCTCGACGAGTGCGCCGCGCGCGTGCGACAGCGCCGCGAACATCGCCCACAGCGCGCACGTCACCACCGCGCACCCCGCGTACGCCGCCACGAACCGCCGAGCGCCCGCGCACCCCGCGCGCTGCAGCCGCGCCGCCTCCGTCCCCGCGTGGCACAGCGCCGGCTCTGCGGGCACACCGCCTGCGTCAGTCTGAGGCGCCACCGGCGAGGACGCCGCTTGCGCGCACCCACCGTGCAGCCGCGCGATCATCTCGTCGATGTGTACCGCCTTCGCGCGGAACACTATCTGTTTGAGGACGGAGGTGAGGTGACACAGCAGCAGGTACATGACGCGCGCCAGCTTGTCCATGTCTGAGCGCACGCGGTACGCGTACACCGCCTGCTGCACGATGTACGTCAGCGTCACCGCCAGTGCGGCGCCCCGGTACAGCGCGTGCAGCCGCCCCGGCCCCGCCCCCGCCACCCCTGCCACGTGCCAGAACCCGCACCAGCGCAGCACGCTCAGGTGCACCGCCACACACTCCGCCGGGAGAGACCTGCGCGCGGAACATAACGTGAGCACCGCCGACATACCGCCGAATGTGTTCATAGTAATAATCGAACCGACCACAACTCGCCCCCTTCAAACATCTCACACACTTATCTATACAATAAATAAAATTAAACAAACACTGTTTGTAATTACAAAATACTGGGCTTTTTTCATACTAACACGATTATTTGCATGACACCTATGACTAAAAACCCGTTTAAAAATTTTTGAGACAAGTATATCTGTCTGTTTGTTTAAGATAATCTTCAAAACGCTTGGGCCAATTTTGATAACAGTTGACTGCCTGATAGCTGTCTATATAAGGAGTAACTTAGGCTATATTATATCACGGTATTCCCATGGAAACGTGGAGTATGCGGGTAGGCGACTGAAACCGCAGCTAAGCGAGGGCGGGTCGCCAGTTATTGTAATACAAGCGTGTTGTGCTGCGAACACACGACACTGTAGTGTGTAGACGGCGCTGTGTTCAGACATACATGGCGGCTCGCGCGTCCCGTCGATGCGCCGCTACACTAATGAGCTAATGACAGTGTGCCGCGTATAATTAGACGGCGCGGCCCCACTAAGTGGCTGTCCCAGGCGGGGCGGGGCGGCACCGCCCCCGCACGGCGCACACTCGCCGACCACTGATTTATTCCCATCGCTACACATGTACATGTTGATATCTTCATACAATTTAGTGTAATAATTAGCATTATATACAATTATACTAAGTCATAAGGGAAACTTGTTTATTTTCTCCCATTACGTACTGTCTCCACTAGGGTAACAATAAAACAATTCGCATAACATGTATACGATACTACTGCTAATACACACATTATGGACTAATCCCTACAATAAATCTTACTCAAATAATAATACACCTGTGTATAATCATAATCGACTTGCGAATTATTTAGACGTACATAAAACTCTACAGCAAAAAACAATTTGGCTTCCAAAAGGGGAAAACAACAACAATAGCAATTTATTCAAATATTTCAACATTTATGGCTTGGGTTTCATCAAAAAGTGATGTGTGTAGGCTTATTCACTCGTAGATATGTCAAACGCGTTTGACTGTGTAGTTCATTAATTATTACTGAAACAACTAGATATGATAGGTATCAGGAGCAATGCACTAAAATTATTTGACTCGTACTTGAAAAATAGGATGCAAATTGTAAAAATTTAAAGGCCTACAAAAGGCAGTAAGACAATATCCGAGTACAGATCGAGTTTTACAAAAATCACACTAGGGATACCACAAGGCAAAAATTTTAGGGCTTCTTCTTTTTCTTTTATATATAAATGAACTATTCTCAATACGTATTTCGTTCGTATACTCATTTTCTCATATTTACGTTATGTTTGCTGATCAAGTATAGTAATCATTGCTAAGCTATTAATACCTTTTGAGTAAACAGACAAGACGACCAACACAGACAGCGCTACTAAATCATCTTGCTACATTTCTAAATTCGTTGAAATTTTCAAATCTAATCTAACGTGAACGCAATATTTGAAACCACCAAACTATGCGACAGGATACCATTGAAAGTCAAAACATAATGTGAAGATTATTTTAAGTAGATGGATCATCATCGCAGCCCACACACGTCCCACTGTTGGGCTCGGGCCTCCTCCACAATGGGAGAGAATTTGACCTACTATACCATGCTAGTCAGATATATTGGTATAGGGTTTTATTTCGAGTTTCCCTTCTCTTGCACAGATGTTATGTGCATATTATATCCCATAATCGTCTTGTACGATATCCACGGGCAAGTAGATGGATACTACAGGATATTTGTACCAGGAGTTAGTTTATTTCCCAACCACCTTTAGTTCAAGTCTAAGGCTTTTACTCATTTTGCTTGAAAAGCATGTCTTAGGGTCAAACTTTAATTTGCAAGTGTTATCCTAAGAAAATGCAGTCCCCTCTGTTATTCTAAATTGATTATCGGTATATCGATGTGTTAAAATATTTGTATGGGAACACAACCATGTTGGTCCACATCCGAAACAAGAGTACAAAAGCGATTCATTTATACAATGTGTGATTAAAAATTGAAGCTGTCACCTTTGTCAAACTATTCATCTGTACGTTGGAAAATGTCTTCAAGATCTTAGACTAGACCGTTCGTTTAAAACTTATTTGTACATGAAAAACGAAAGACATTTCTACTGCTCATATCATGTGAGTACCGGTCCTAGTTAGAATCGTAGTTGGCGACTGCTAACTACCAACCTGAGGAAACTTGGGACAAACAGTAGATTAATTTTCAAGAACTGATGAATCCAACTCAAAAGGGTAGTATTCAAGCAACTTTCAAGGATCTTTCCCTAAAATATTCTGCAGTGTTTAATATGATGCTGAATATAAGTCTAAGTGTGCGTTTTGTGCTGTGAGTCCAGTGATCTTTTATAAACCAGATACCTTAAATTTTATTCATTATATGGCCAAATAAGATCAGAGTTTTCCCTTATAGTTTGACATCACATGATTTTTTCACAAGTATGTTTATAGCCTTGTAAATCTTTTTTTTTTGGGTGGGCTATGTCATTTGTAATAGTGTATTAATAGTTAATATTTATTAAATACTGTATAGGTATGTGTATAGCGAGAGAGGGCGTCGTGCTGAATCACTATCAATTGCGGTCACAAATCAAATCAAATCATTTATTCTGCATAGGCCCCTTAAGGGCACTTACATATTGTCAAATTACACGTTTGAATACAATACAACAATCTACCACCGGATCGGAACGCGGCCACAAACTGAGAAGATCCGGCAAGAAACTCAGCGGGCAGTCATTTTTTTCTTAATCCTTTAAATATACATAATATTATGCTTCGTACAACATATGTGGTATTAGCTCCAGTGTGATGCCCTTCGAAATTGTATATATGTATAAATTTTCAAGATTTAGTACAAGACAAAAAAATAATTAAAGCATAAAGTAAGGAAGAAAATATGTCTGGACCAGATCCCACAAGCAGTACCCGATCACGAGTTAACTACTAGAGCAGCCATCACTCTCCTCAACCATATTAGAGGGAAGGGAGCGACCCGCCCCACATAGCTACCGCAAGCAGAACCTTATTCAGTGAGCATGACCAAACCATAAATAAAAATACAAAACGAACTACAACTACTACTATATAAAAAAAACTAGTACTATAAAATAAACTATGAACTATAGCAGGTATGCAAAGAGATCAAAACCAAACTTCGACAGGCAAAACACGCTACGCTGTACAATCACAAGAGTAAGAGAAAGAAAAAAAAATAAAATAAGTTATAAATATTACAAGTTAGGAATACCTTAAAGCTAATACCTTAAAACAATTACAATAACATGAATTGCTGAATGAGGAGCTGCTCATAACCACTCTGTATTATCATCTAAATAATCCAAAATTTTGTAATAGCCTTTGCTACAAAGTCTACTCTTAATAGCTTTTTTAAAAATGTTAATTGGCATGCCTCGGACATTTTTAGGTAGTTTATTGTAAAAACGTATACATTGCCCCATGAAAGACCTACTAATTCTTTGTAGACGAGTAGTATGAATTACTAGATTATCCTTATTCCTAGTGTTTACATGATGAATGTTACTGTACTTTTCAAATTTTTCAAAATTCTTTTTTACATACATAAGATTTTCGAATATGAATTGTGATACAACAGTTAGAATGTTTATCTCTCTGAACTTTTCCCGAAGTGAAGCTCTTGGGCCTAGATTATAAATAGCGCGGACAGCCCGTTTTTGGAGAACAAAGATGGTATTAAAATCCGCGGAGCATCCCCAAAGTAGTATGCCATATGACATAACGCTGTGAAAATAAGAGAAATAAACTATTCTAGCCGTTTCGATGTCAGTTAACATTCGAATTTTCTTTACAGCATAAGCCGCTGAGCTAAGTCTATTTGACAATTTTTCAATGTGAGGCACTAGAGTTTCGCATCTATGGTGACACCTAAAAAACCGTAGACTCCACTAGGTCTAGGGCCACACCATTCATTTGAACATTGGTTTCCACTTGTCTCACATTAGGTGTGGTAAATTTAATAAATTTAGTTTTCTTCTCATTAAGAACAAGATTGTTTATATTGAACCAATGAACAACGGTAGACAGTGCGTTGTTCACATCGTCATAACTAAGCATTTGTCGTTTGATTTTAAATAACAAAAAGGTATCATCCGCAAACAACACAATGTCTTGATTGTCCCCTATATAATAGGGTAAGTCATTAATGTAAACAAGGAACAGAAATGGCCCCAAAATGGATCCTTGCGGCAAGCCCATTTCTATAACAGAGCCAGATGATTACACACCATTTACGTCAACCCTCTGAATTCTGTTACACAAATAAGACGTTAAAAGTTCGAGAGCTTTATTCCTGATCCCATAGTGATGTAATTTCTTAATGAGGGTTTCGTGGTGTACACAATCAAACGCATTGGATAAATCGCAAAATATACCCAAAGCATCGTGCGATTTCTCCCAGGCTTTAAAGATATTTTTTATTAATTCTACACCCGCATCAGTAGTAGAGCGATTCTTGGTAAAGCCAAACTGATTTTTGTGAAAGATGCCATGTTTATTAAAATGGCTCAGCATTTGGTTAAGAATAATTTTTTCAAAAACTTTACTGAGTGTAGGTAGTATGGAAATAGGCCGAAAGTTATTAATATCTGACATACTACCCGCTTTGAACAAAGGAATCACTCTACTAATTTTCATGAGTTCAGGAAATACACCTCGAGCAGCACAACCATTAAACACAGATGCCAAATGGGGAGCAATAATATCAATTATGGAGTTAATTGACTTAACAGACAAGCCCCACGAATCACATCGTGATGTAATAAATTAACACTTCGGATGGCTACTTTTAAACTATATTCAATAATTAACGTTAACACAATTTTCTATTATAACTTATGATTACGTATGCCGACGGATAAATTGAGACTTTGGGAAAAGCGGTGAATTTGATACAACCTGGCAGCAATAACGACCGTTCGCCTCCGAGTCTCGTTCCAAAGTGAGTATTCAACGGACCTCTCTCAATAACAAAAGCTCGGTAATATTTCAAACGTTAACGGTCAAACGACAAACATCAAAAATCATTCCCAACGTTGTATCGAACACACTCAAGTATACTTAACCAAGTATACTACAACTTGAGGTTTCCGTAATCGATTGATTCTTAAAAACTATTAAGATATGGCGCCAGAGGTAATGACGCTGCGACATGTATATTATACACATTAATTGTAATACCTGGTTGACCGAGCTTCGCTCGGAATATATTTGTCGAATTTATTTAGATATATATTATTAAAAAATAAATATTGAAGAATATATAAAAAATTACAAAAAGAATTCTCTTTTAATAATAATAACACCGAGATTCGAACCGACGCTGTTTGAATGTCAACAAAATCAAAATTAGACCCTGTTAACTTCCCATCTGAGCTATCGGAACACATGACGTTGACAACAAAATTTGAATTCATATTCTTTTAAAATTTAATGTCATTGTTTGTTTTGCTAAAAACACGGACAAAACAACATTTTCTATAAATAAAACCTAGCTAGATCGATTTTTTGGACCCGAAAGCTCTAGTATGCCAAGTTTCAACAAAATTGTTGGAGCTGTTTCCGAGATCCTAAAAAATATATATATATATACAAGAATTGCTCGTTTAAAGATATGAGAATATCAGGTTGACCGAGCTTCGCTCGGAGTATTTTTGTAGCATTTATTTAGATATATATATTAAAAAAAAATATAAAATAAATAATGAAATTTATATAAAAAATTACAAAAAGAGAATAATAATAACACCGAGATTCAATCCGACGCCGTTTGTCGCCGATGTCAAAAATAAAATGAAACCTGACTACTTCGCCACTGAGCTATCGTAACTCATGACATTGATGGCAAAATTTGAATTCATATTCTTTTAAAATTTAATGTCATTATATTGTCTGCCAAAAATACTGACAAAACAACATTTTCTATACATAAAACCTAGCTAGATCGATTTTTTTGGGCCCGAATCTTCTAGTATGCCTTGGCATAATGAATCTTCTAGTATGCCTTGGCATACTAGAAGATTCAACAAAATCAACAAAATCGTTGGAGCCGTTTCAGAGATCCTCAATATATATATATATTATACAATAATTGCTCGTTTAAAGATATAAGATAATATCTGGTTGACCAAGTTTCGCTCGGAATATTTTTGTCGAATTTATTTAGATATATATTAATAAAAAATAAAAAATAAATAATGAAAATTATATAAAAAAACTACAAAAAGAGAATAATAATAACACCGAGATTCGACCCGACGCTGTTTAAATGTCACATAATCCAAAATTAAAAACTAGACATAGAGATAAGCTCTATATCGAGTTTTGACAGGTTGATATAAGCTAAGCTCAGTGTATAATGGATCAATCTGCCTCTTTTTGTGGAGGGGGCTCGAGCTCAAGAGTGATACGTGTATGAGCTGAGATGTAGATGAATTAATAATATAATATAAAACTTTATTTATAATACTTACTCTACTTATAATAATTTCATTTTAATGTGAGAATTACGTCATTTTAATATTTCCGTAGAGCGCTTTTAGTTTCGAATCACTCTCTTTGCGGAAAAATAGGGTGTCTCCAACTCTTCTAGCTTATCTTATATTTCAAACATTCCACATTTTTGTAGCACGAGTGAACGAACGTAAGTAACCAAGCGATTAAATAAAGTAATTAATGTAATTATACCAAAGTTCTCATTAAAACTTACTTGCCATGTAACTAAGAATTGCGGGTATCGCTCGGTGTGTGTGCTCGTGAGTACTCTCTCTGTGTGTGCTCCTCTATCGCTAACAGTTCTCTACTCGTTGTTCAGGGCTGGGCCTCAGCGTGTTGTCGCAGCACCGCGTAGAAGCTGTACGACGATTTCAAGATCTGAAACAGCAGCACTCGTGAACTATTGTAGTAAATTTACGTCGCTAATATATGATTCTACTCGAAGCTACGACTACGTAGATGTGTCACCGCTACGAATGTGTCGAGTGAGAGGAGCGCGTGTAAGTAGATGTGTCACCGCTACGAGTGTGTCGAGTGAGAGGAGCGCGTGTAAGTAGATGTGTCACCGCTACGAGTGTGTCGAGTGAGAGGAGCGCGTATAAGTAGATGTGTCACCGCTACGAATGTGTCGAGTGAGAGGAGCGCGTGTAAGTAGATGTGTCACCGCTACGAGTGTGTCGAGTGAGAGGAGCGCGTGTAAGTGGATGTGTCACCGCTACGAGTGTGTCGAGTGAGAGGAGCGCGTGTAAGTAGATGTGTCACCGCTACGAGTGTGTCGAGTGAGAGGAGCGCGTGTAAGTGGATGTGTCACCGCTACGAGTGTGTCGAGTGAGAGGAGCGCGTGTAAGTGGATGTGTCACCGCTACGAATGTGTCGAGTGAGAGGAGCGCGTGTAAGTGGATGTGTCACCGCTACGAGTGTGTCGAGTGAGAGGAGCGCGTGTAAGTAGATGTGTCACCGCTACGAGTGTGTCGAGTGAGAGGAGCGCGTATAAGTAGATGTGTCACCGCTACGAGTGTGTCGAGTGAGAGGAGCGCGTGTAAGTAGATGTGTCACCGCTACGAGTGTGTCGAGTGAGAGGAGCGCGTGTAAGTAGATGTGTCACCGCTACGAGTGTGTCGAGTGAGAGGAGCGCGTGTAAGTAGATGTGTCACCGCTACGAGTGTGTCGAGTGAGAGGAGCGCGTGTAAGTGGATGTGTCACCGCTACGAGTGTGTCGAGTAAGAGGAGCGCGTGTAAGTAGATGTGTCACCGCTACGAGTGTGTCGAGTGAGAGGAGCGCGTGTAAGTGGATGTGTCACCGCTACGAATGTGTCGAGTGAGAGGAGCGCGTGTAAGTGGATGTGTCACCGCTACGAGTGTGTCGAGTGAGAGGAGCGCGTGTAAGTAGATGTGTCACCGCTACGAGTGTGTCGAGTGAGAGGAGCGCGTATAAGTAGATGTGTCACCGCTACGAGTGTGTCGAGTGAGAGGAGCGCGTGTAAGTAGATGTGTCACCGCTACGAGTGTGTCGAGTGAGAGGAGCGCGTGTAAGTAGATGTGTCACCGCTACGAGTGTGTCGAGTGAGAGGAGCGCGTGTAAGTAGATGTGTCACCGCTACGAGTGTGTCGAGTGAGAGGAGCGCGTGTAAGTGGATGTGTCACCGCTACGAGTGTGTCGAGTGAGAGGAGCGCGTGTAAGTAGATGTGTCACCGCTACGAGTGTGTCGAGTGAGAGGAGCGCGTGTAAGTAGATGTGTCACCGCTACGAGTGTGTCGAGTGAGAGGAGCGCGTATAAGTAGATGTGTCACCGCTACGAGTGTGTCGAGTGAGAGGAGCGCGTGTAAGTAGATGTGTCACCGCTACGAGTGTGTCGAGTGAGAGGAGCGCGTGTAAGTAGATGTGTCACCGCTACGAGTGTGTCGAGTGAGAGGAGCGCGTATAAGTAGATGTGTCACCGCTACGAGTGTGTCGAGTGAGAGGAGCGCGTGTAAGTGGATGTGTCACCGCTACGAGTGTGTCGAGTGAGAGGAGCGCGTGTAAGTAGATGTGTCACCGCTACGAGTGTGTCGAGTGAGAGGAGCGCGTGTAAGTGGATGTGTCACCGCTACGAGTGTGTCGAGTGAGAGGAGCGCGTGTAAGTAGATGTGTCACCGCTACGAGTGTGTCGAGTGAGAGGAGCGCGTGTAAGTGGATGTGTCACCGCTACGAATGTGTCGAGTGAGAGGAGCGCGTGTAAGTGGATGTGTCACCGCTACGAGTGTGTCGAGTGAGAGGAGCGCGTGTAAGTAGATGTGTCACCGCTACGAGTGTGTCGAGTGAGAGGAGCGCGTATAAGTAGATGTGTCACCGCTACGAGTGTGTCGAGTGAGAGGAGCGCGTGTAAGTAGATGTGTCACCGCTACGAGTGTGTCGAGTGAGAGGAGCGCGTGTAAGTAGATGTGTCACCGCTACGAGTGTGTCGAGTGAGAGGAGCGCGTGTAAGTAGATGTGTCACCGCTACGAGTGTGTCGAGTGAGAGGAGCGCGTATAAGTAGATGTGTCACCGCTACGAGTGTGTCGAGTGAGAGGAGCGCGTGTAAGTAGATGTGTCACCGCTACGAGTGTGTCGAGTGAGAGGAGCGCGTGTAAGTAGATGTGTCACCGCTACGAGTGTGTCGAGTGAGAGGAGCGCGTATAAGTAGATGTGTCACCGCTACGAGTGTGTCGAGTGAGAGGAGCGCGTGTAAGTGGATGTGTCACCGCTACGAGTGTGTCGAGTGAGAGGAGCGCGTGTAAGTAGATGTGTCACCGCTACGAGTGTGTCGAGTGAGAGGAGCGCGTGTAAGTGGATGTGTCACCGCTACGAATGTGTCGAGTGAGAGGAGCGCGTGTAAGTGGATGTGTCACCGCTACGAGTGTGTCGAGTGAGAGGAGCGCGTGTAAGTAGATGTGTCACCGCTACGAGTGTGTCGAGTGAGAGGAGCGCGTGTAAGTGGATGTGTCACCGCTACGAATGTGTCGAGTGAGAGGAGCGCGTGTAAGTGGATGTGTCACCGCTACGAGTGTGTCGAGTGAGAGGAGCGCGTGTAAGTAGATGTGTCACCGCTACGAGTGTGTCGAGTGAGAGGAGCGCGTATAAGTAGATGTGTCACCGCTACGAGTGTGTCGAGTGAGAGGAGCGCGTGTAAGTAGATGTGTCACCGCTACGAGTGTGTCGAGTGAGAGGGAGCGCGTGTAAGTAGATGTGTCACCGCTACGAGTGTGTCGAGTGAGAGGAGCGCGTGTAAGTAGATGTGTCACCGCTACGAGTGTGTCGAGTGAGAGGAGCGCGTGTAAGTGGATGTGTCACCGCTACGAGTGTGTCGAGTGAGAGGAGCGCGTGTAAGTAGATGTGTCACCGCTACGAGTGTGTCGAGTGAGAGGAGCGCGTGTAAGTGGATGTGTCACCGCTACGAATGTGTCGAGTGAGAGGAGCGCGTGTAAGTGGATGTGTCACCGCTACGAGTGTGTCGAGTGAGAGGAGCGCGTGTAAGTAGATGTGTCACCGCTACGAGTGTGTCGAGTGAGAGGAGCGCGTATAAGTAGATGTGTCACCGCTACGAGTGTGTCGAGTGAGAGGAGCGCGTGTAAGTAGATGTGTCACCGCTACGAGTGTGTCGAGTGAGAGGAGCGCGTGTAAGTAGATGTGTCACCGCTACGAGTGTGTCGAGTGAGAGGAGCGCGTGTAAGTAGATGTGTCACCGCTACGAGTGTGTCGAGTGAGAGGAGCGCGTGTAAGTGGATGTGTCACCGCTACGAGTGTGTCGAGTGAGAGGAGCGCGTGTAAGTAGATGTGTCACCGCTACGAGTGTGTCGAGTGAGAGGAGCGCGTGTAAGTAGATGTGTCACCGCTACGAGTGTGTCGAGTGAGAGGAGCGCGTATAAGTAGATGTGTCACCGCTACGAGTGTGTCGAGTGAGAGGAGCGCGTGTAAGTAGATGTGTCACCGCTACGAGTGTGTCGAGTGAGAGGAGCGCGTGTAAGTAGATGTGTCACCGCTACGAGTGTGTCGAGTGAGAGGAGCGCGTATAAGTAGATGTGTCACCGCTACGAGTGTGTCGAGTGAGAGGAGCGCGTGTAAGTGGATGTGTCACCGCTACGAGTGTGTCGAGTGAGAGGAGTGCGTGTAAGTAGATGTGTCACCGCTACGAGTGTGTCGAGTGAGAGGAGCGCGTGTAAGTGGATGTGTCACCGCTACGAATGTGTCGAGTGAGAGGAGCGCGTGTAAGTGGATGTGTCACCGCTACGAGTGTGTCGAGTGAGAGGAGCGCGTGTAAGTAGATGTGTCACCGCTACGAGTGTGTCGAGTGAGAGGAGCGCGTATAAGTAGATGTGTCACCGCTACGAGTGTGTCGAGTGAGAGGAGCGCGTGTAAGTAGATGTGTCACCGCTACGAGTGTGTCGAGTGAGAGGAGCGCGTGTAAGTGGATGTGTCACCGCTACGAGTGTGTCGAGTGAGAGGAGCGCGTGTAAGTAGATGTGTCACCGCTACGAGTGTGTCGAGTGAGAGGAGCGCGTGTAAGTGGATGTGTCACCGCTACGAATGTGTCGAGTGAGAGGAGCGCGTGTAAGTGGATGTGTCACCGCTACGAGTGTGTCGAGTGAGAGGAGCGCGTGTAAGTAGATGTGTCACCGCTACGAGTGTGTCGAGTGAGAGGAGCGCGTATAAGTAGATGTGTCACCGCTACGAGTGTGTCGAGTGAGAGGAGCGCGTGTAAGTAGATGTGTCACCGCTACGAGTGTGTCGAGTGAGAGGAGCGCGTGTAAGTAGATGTGTCACCGCTACGAGTGTGTCGAGTGAGAGGAGCGCGTGTAAGTAGATGTGTCACCGCTACGAGTGTGTCGAGTGAGAGGAGCGCGTATAAGTAGATGTGTCACCGCTACGAGTGTGTCGAGTGAGAGGAGCGCGTGTAAGTAGATGTGTCACCGCTACGAGTGTGTCGAGTGAGAGGAGCGCGTGTAAGTAGATGTGTCACCGCTACGAGTGTGTCGAGTGAGAGGAGCGCGTATAAGTAGATGTGTCACCGCTACGAGTGTGTCGAGTGAGAGGAGCGCGTGTAAGTGGATGTGTCACCGCTACGAGTGTGTCGAGTGAGAGGAGCGCGTGTAAGTAGATGTGTCACCGCTACGAGTGTGTCGAGTGAGAGGAGCGCGTGTAAGTGGATGTGTCACCGCTACGAGTGTGTCGAGTGAGAGGAGCGCGTGTAAGTAGATGTGTCACCGCTACGAGTGTGTCGAGTGAGAGGAGCGCGTGTAAGTGGATGTGTCACCGCTACGAATGTGTCGAGTGAGAGGAGCGCGTGTAAGTGGAATGTGTCACCGCTACGAGTGTGTCGAGTGAGAGGAGCGCGTGTAAGTAGATGTGTCACCGCTACGAGTGTGTCGAGTGAGAGGAGCGCGTATAAGTGATGTGTCACCGCTACGAGTGTGTCGAGTGAGAGGAGCGCGTGTTAGTAGATGTGTCACCGCTACGAGTGTGTCGAGTGAGAGGAGCGCGTGTAAGTAGATGTGTCACCGCTACGAGTGTGTCGAGTGAGAGGAGCGCGTGTAAGTAGATGTGTCCACCGCTACGAGTGTGTCGAGTGAGAGGAGCGCGTGTAAGTGGATGTGTCACCGCTACGAGTGTGTCGAGTGAGAGGAGCGCGTGTAAGTAGATGTGTCACCGCTACGAGTGTGTCGAGTGAGAGGAGCGCGTGTAAGTGGATGTGTCACCGCTACGAATGTGTCGAGTGAGAGGAGCGCGTGTAAGTGGATGTGTCACCGCTACGAGTGTGTCGAGTGAGAGGAGCGCGTGTAAGTAGATGTGTCACCGCTACGAGTGTGTCGAGTGAGAGGAGCGCGTATAAGTAGATGTGTCACCGCTACGAGTGTGTCGAGTGAGAGGAGCGCGTGTAAGTAGATGTGTCACCGCTACGAGTGTGTCGAGTGAGAGGAGCGCGTGTAAGTAGATGTGTCACCGCTACGAGTGTGTCGAGTGAGAGGAGCGCGTGTAAGTAGATGTGTCACCGCTACGAGTGTGTCGAGTGAGAGGAGCGCGTGTAAGTAGATGTGTCACCGCTACGAGTGTGTCGAGTGAGAGGAGCGCGTGTAAGTAGATGTGTCACCGCTACGAGTGTGTCGAGTGAGAGGAGCGCGTGTAAGTAGATGTGTCACCGCTACGAGTGTGTCGAGTGAGAGGAGCGCGTGTAAGTAGATGTGTCACCGCTACGAGTGTGTCGAGTGAGAGGAGCGCGTGTAAGTAGATGTGTCACCGCTACGAGTGTGTCGAGTGAGAGGAGCGCGTGTAAGTAGATGTGTCACCGCTACGAGTGTGTCGAGTGAGAGGAGCGCGTGTAAGTAGATGTGTCACCGCTACGAGTGTGTCGAGTGAGAGGAGCGCGTGTAAGTGGATGTGTCACCGCTACGAGTGTGTCGAGTGAGAGGAGCGCGTGTAAGTAGGATGTGTCACCGCTACGAG